>OX422217.1:477782509-480182509 GCA_949130495.1 Sambucus nigra | reverse complement strand
TTCCATGCCCAAAAATACAAAATGTCTAAAACGCCCTCCCAGGATGTTAATTAGGCCTAAAAATGCCCCAAGACCCAAACTAAACCCCCGAGTACATTATTTTGACGATCTAGGCCCTTTAGGACACATTGACGCACTTAAAATGACCATACGGGTGACTTATAGTTTATCCACTTTTAATAGTACGAATTAAATCCCGACACGATACAGGCGAGTCATGATAAAATTTGTAAAATTCAAATTAGATTCTCGTGATAAGTTTACTAAATCTTATTACACATCTTACTTTACCCATAAAGTAATTTACAACAAAATTCCAATAATTACTAACTCTCATCACGGTAGTAAATATTTAAATGATTTTCGAATTAATATTAAATTAATATCTCTAAATAATTTAATAAATCCCCAAATTTAAAAGTCATAAAAATACGGGGTATTACAGTTTCGGGTCGAAATCATCAATCTAACATGTGTGTCCTAGGCTTGACACCTATATGCAAGTATGTTGTTGGTTGAGTGAATTGGAAAGGTTTCCCCCATTTGGCCTGACTTCCACGATATATGTCTTGTTTTTTTAGGGCAATCAGTATGTGTGGACAAGCCATTTGATATACCTGAGTGTACGTTAATTTCCTCACTATATACCTCATAGGGATGATACATGTTAGAGAGAATTCTATATACTCGACGTACGTGAATGAGTTCCCTACGATATACCTCCCGTCATAACTTCGGTCAAGCAGTACGATGCGGGGGAACCATTCGATATACGTCGAAGGTACTTGGCCAATGGAAGGTTAGATTCATATCGCTTGGGCTAACTTCGAACTGCCTGACCAGCGCCCATCACAAAGTGACCCTCTAGTTACGAGATATAATTTGATCAATAACAATGCTCTTTGGTGATATGGTGTGAATCATGCATGATTTATTTATTAGTATCTTATGGAGAGATTATCTTTTTCTTAATCATGCCAAATAGGGATAAAAGTACAAGTACCAATAGTAAAGTTATACCAAGCATGGGTAAGTGACATATGCATAATATGGATATATGTGTTCCTAGGTGCACGTGGTGTGAAATGTACATGTAGAGTTTTCTACAAGTGTGTGAATAGTAGCATAAGCATGAGGTGCATATGACTAATACAAGGGAAACATGAAAATAGGGGGATATAAAAGAAAATAAAACACCCATATAAGCAGAGTTTAGCCCCCTTAAAAACAGTCCCCATCAGAGTCGCCACTGTGGCCATCCCAGTCGGGGCGGCGTTGGTTTCGGGGGGAAGGAGGAGGATCCCCCAAGGAGTAATTGCGTCGCGGTCTCACACCCTTCTCTTCAAAAATGTGCTCGGGTCATCGTCAATGTGGGGTGAATGTAAAGAGACAAAGTTGACAGCCTATTTTTTTCGAAATAGGCAAAAGAACATGTTTCCATTTTAAGAGAGCGACATCAAGGACAAACTAATGATTACAAAACCAATAGATCAGAGGTCTGAGGCTAAGTTAAGAAATTGGAAGGTGTTAGGCACTCATCCCGCCCTTTTGATCTCTCATGGGGAAATGTTAATATTTTCCTTTATCCCCGTGAAGTGTGTGTATGTGTTTATATAATGGAGATTGGAAACTCTCGACTCATACCATGGAAAAGATAGGGTGAGGTCACCCACATGAATATTCCCAAGATAAATGTAGAAGATAGGATATGAGCGTTCATCAACATATTGATCGTTATTAGGAAACGATAATATGTGTGAGATGAAACGCGAACAAGCATATTATATGTATATATATAAAAATGAGGGATTTTAAGGAATTTAAAAAATAAGAGAAATTAAAAAATTAGAAAATTGGGCTCGAGTCTCGAATTTTAATCCGAGAAGCCTACATATCCTATAAAGGCATCAAAGTCCACGTAGTTCTAATGTATAATAGGGGTGGAGTTTATCCCATAGATCCGAATGGAATTTTATTAGGTGTGTGCATGTAGAAAATGTATTTTTTGTTTTAAAAAAGTGTGGTGGATAATTCCGTTCGGAATTTGCGGGTGTAATCCTATTTTATTTGTTTTTAGGTTTTTTATGAAAAATAAAGTATGTGCAATATACTAATAAAAGCATAGATGTTAATGTGCATGAACTAAAATAAAACTAGATTATGAATCTAAAATCAATTTATGCAAAAATAAGATATTTAAAAGAGAGGAGAAGGAATTTGACCTTCCTTGGAGCTTGAGCTTGGATCTTGGATGAAATCCTTTGGATGTTGATGGATGTTTATGAGAGAGAATGATATTTTCCAAATTGGATGAACTCATTAGGCTTGAATGTAACTTCTCACATGGAACTTCGTTGACTTCGATAGAATGTTACTAAAATCACTAATGCATATGGGTTTGCTCTGTCTTGGGGAATGAGGTCATGAACCTTATTAATACTGTAAAATGTGGGTACCAATCGGCGTACCCCAAGGGGTGCCTATTAGCAGGTCACCACTGACACTATAACGATAAGCAGGGTTCAGGACCTGCTAAATCGCAATCTAGTGGGGACTTTTCTGAAAAATGACTATAGCACAAAAAACGTTGATCCGAATCATGCATGGGTCATACTATTAGAAATGTATTTTAGAGGCCTTCGAGAGTCCTTTGGACTGATCCCGAGTCTGGGAGTTGACTTCGGGTCAAATGTGGCTTGGAGGCGCATGTTGGTATTTTGGACGGGAGATCGTCGGACGAAAACAGACCGTTCGTCCGTATGGTAAGTCAGAATCACGCACGGGGCGTACCATTAGAAAGGTTAGGATATTTACTTAGAGATTCTGGTGACCTCTCGAAGTAAAACGGATCGTTCGCCCGTACCATAGGTCAGAATCGTGCACGGGTTGAATCGTTAGAAAGGGTATTCAGAGACCTTTGGAGATTCGTTTATTATCGTTCGATTTGAAGAGTTGACTTTGGTCAAATGGATTTCGGGAGCGCCCGGTGGCCTTCGAATGGATTTTTGTGGAAAAACTAATCGTTCGTCCGAGTAGTTATGCTATTTCATGCACGGGTCAGACCGATGGATAGGGGTTTCAGTGCCATTCTAAGATTCAAAGATTTTTCTCTCTGACAGTGGAGTTGATTAGGGTCAATTGGGGGCCCGGGAGCACCCGACGGCCTCAGAAATAATTTTTTATAGTGAAACGGTTCGTTCGTCTAAACCATTATGCCGATTCGCACATGCGGTGGAACATAGGAAAGGTTATTGGGAGCCATTCAAAGATTTAAATAGATTTCATGCTAACAAAAGAGTTGACCAGAGTCAAATGGGTCTCGGGGGCGCCCGATGGCCTCTAGATCAGCACTCAAAGTGCGACCTAAGTTTGCGGTGAAAGGGGGAGTGATAGGGGTCTAAGGAGAGGCTTAGGGGGTCCTAGATTGTGATGTCTACACATGGTTTAAATCTGTTAATCTACAAATTTCACACAGTAGATTACATCCCAATATATTATTTCATCTACAATTCTCGCCTAGTAGATTACATCACGATATATATATTTATCACACTATTATATATATGAATACGGAACCTCTGAAACACAGTTGCGGTGCATGCATACTCTTCTATCATGTCCTGATACGTCTCTTGCTGTATAACCTACTATTGGTTCGGCGTCTCTCACGAACCACAAATCTCATAGCACAAATATTGGAGGCGAGCATACTCCCCAGCCAAATGGGTCACGCACATACCTATGCTCCCATTCAACCGTCAAAACTATCATTCACACCGATAGTACGTGTTCAAGGTCCTATGCTCAGTGTACGAATCTAAATCCCCCAAAATGGGTCCAATCTAGATAAGACCGTGCACAACGTGAAACCTCCACCCCGATAGCAAGTAGCATAGGTATGTCATACACAAAATAAATCATACTATAGGTATTTATCCTACCTATATATATATATATATACAAAGGGCATACGCATAACCCATAACAATTCTCTTACGTAGTATATTTATATCTCGAATATCCTACGTATTTATAGATTTTAACTTTACTTCTGAAAGTATATTACCAAGCTTTTCTAAATAATCGAAGATTATCAAATATTTCTCCTATAATTTCAGTAGGTACAAGTTTACACCCTATTGGTTCGTGTCATCACGATACCAAAATTTCAATGAATTAAAATCATCTTTAATTAGGTTTATTTCTCGATAATCTCGAATTCAATTTTAACCCTTTGTTTTATCCCTAGGGTTAATCCCATATAAGCCTAAAGTTATTCCGGTAATAATAACTCCTTTACTACTGGTCCTAACCTTAAATCATCTTTTATTTGATTTAAATCCCTATATATATATATATATATATATATATAATAAGATATTATTACCGGAATATAATAAGATAGCATGGTTTTTGAAATCAAAAAATGTAAAAGCACAATAACGACTGAGATTTAGCCACATCTCCCTTTTCAAACTAATGGCCAAGATAAATCCTCCCATTTCATCTCTCCCGCCCAAATATTACATTTGATTTATCGCGCTCAAACTTTAAGGCAACTTTAATTTGAACAATTAAACATTCCTCGATGCAGACACTTTACACATTCTCAAATAATTACACATTCTCAAACTTTAAGAAATGACATACGCACCATATCAGATCAAGGCTCAATAAAAGATCATCAAACACCATCTCCATAGATCTACATTTTTTGTCCGTTCTTGGAAATGGAGGAAGAAACTTCTATAGGGCATGGATTTTATATTCCCCTCCTCTCTCTCTCCCCTCCATTTTCCCTTTTTTTCAGCTTAAGGTTTTTGTTTTTCAGATATCGTTTCATTGTTGTTTTTTTGGTTTGAATGATTTTTCAGGTTTAAATGGAGAGGAGTGTTTTGGATTTGAGGTGTTTCATCACCGGATTGGAGGGGTTCAAATATATCTTCGTGTTTTACTTTTTATGTTTTTTTAGTTAAATCGTATGTGAGGTTCCTCTTCACCCTTTGCTAACAGAAAATAAATGACCTTCAATAAGGCATTGTTAGAGCATTGCAATACTAATATGTGTTCACGTTTTCTCTCTCTACCTCTCTTTTTTCAGCTCCTTTTTCGAATATCACACACACTCAATGACTCCTTTTTGTATTTTTCAGATATAAGTTCTGGTAATGGAGTTGAGAAGATGGGTATAGAACCAAATAACGAGGTAATCAAACCTATTCATTTCTACTATAGATGGATTATTTTTTTTTTATCTTGGTGCCATCGTGTCTATATGTGTTTTTTGTGGCTTCTGTCAAAAGATCTCAAAAACAAATGCTAGAATATGGGGTTGATATTTGGGTTTTCCCAATTTGAGACACTAGGTTGGAAAAAAGTTGCAATTTTTGTTGTCTATTGAATTAGTGCCCAAGTATTTGAGTAAATGCCTTAAAGAGGTTTTTAGTGTATCCACAAGTGGTTTTTGAATTCCATAGTTTATGATGATATTTGGTGCTTTAGTTTAAGTTTCTCTTTACTTTTAAATAGGTTTCGTTATTCATTTTCAAGAATCTCTCATCGCTCATTAAAGCTTTTCGTTCATCGATCATCGCTCATACTTTCATTAAATATTTTCCTTATCTTTCTTCGCAATTTTAATATGTGTACAGCTCTTTAGATAGTATATACATCTTTTTCTTTCTCATCGCTAATTATAATGTTCTTGATCATTATTGGATTTATTTTATTTTGTTTTCTGGTATTTAATTATGTTTTTTGTAATTTTCATTCTATAATTGCATGCTTCTTTAAGTAAAGGTTTGCTTTTGTTTTTGTTTCTGTTTTTAGAGAAATGGTAAAGGCTAAGATTTATTTTTCACTTTTTTTACTTCGTCCTAAGAAGGTGTTTGAATCAGTTTAACATATTTTCATGTGTTGTAGTCTAGCATGTTTTTTTTACTTAAGACAACCATTTATGTCACCTCTCTAAAGCATTTCGATACTGTACGTTAGGCATCCATATCATAGGTATATTCTAAATACTTAGAAGCAGGTTCTTACAGTTGACGATTAGCTTATTGTTTCTTAGCTACCATAGATAATATTTTAGTTCAAATCATAGAAGAGATTGTTAGAAGAGGCAATCACACCTAAATTTCATGTAACATAATGGATTTTAACTACTTTTGTAGAAATTCTTTGTAATTCATCTATTCTCAAGTTTTATTTACAGCTCAAAACCCAGACCAATGATAGGCAATCACCTTTAGAAACTTCAATTATGAAATTGAATTATGTTTTAATAAGACCATAACACTAGTAATTTAATCATATTCATTACGAAAATATAGATTCTCTGTGCAGAAAATTTTCAGGTCTATTTAAGTTGAATTTCTCTGATACTTCAATTGCTGACAGTGGGGATCTAGAATGTCGGGACAGAGGTCGTGGGGATCCAGAATGTCGAGATAGAGATGACAGTGGGAATCCGGTAACAGTGGGGATCCACCTACAGTGCAGTTGCAGTTGCATTTACTCGGGGCTATTCAGTCCCGTTCAATTAAACAGGCCATCACCAACTTCAACCTTTTTTTGTTCAAAGGGGAGTTCACAATTCTAGAGAATATGAAAAGGATAACAATAAATGCATTTTTTATTGTTTGTAATTTGAGTGTACTGGGTAGGAACCTTTGTATTCCTTTTTATGCAGGCTTACAAAGGGAGTTACCCCTCTTAAATATTAGTATTCCTTCTTTGTATGCAAGTTTACACATTATGTTTATATCAACATGGTTATTTTTTATTTAATCTATTTACATTATTTTATTATGTTCAATATTGATAGTGATGCAATTGATCTGCAGAAATTGTTCGTCACGTATGTTGATTAATAAAGATGATAAACAATGGTACCCAATACATCCGTCCTCACTCTATTAACTAGCTGTTAGACCCATGTATTAGAATACATGTTTTCTATGTTCTAATTTCACAATTGTCTGATGTATTAGTGACCTCTAATTCTCTAATATTGACTCTGTCTTTCATGGCTTACATGTAAGTAATAATGATGATGGTTTACATCTATATAATATTGTTTGTGAGTTTTTTAATGGTAAATTATAATATTTTCAAATGTGTAAATATTTTTCTTTTCATTTACAGGTGCCTTTGATGTATTGATTGACTTCATGTGATTCTGACTGAATATTATCTACTTTATTGGTTTATTGGCTATTAAGAATAAGGCTTTTGTGAGCTTTCTAGGGATTCACCAATAAGGTACTTTTACTATAGCCTGTAGGTAAGCCCAATGAAGTGTAGTTATGTTGATAATTTTTAAGGCATGTCCGTTTGAAAAGGGACAAAGGTGTTATTATAATACTTTTTCATTATTTTTGCAAGTTCATTTTAGGATTTGTGTAAGTATAAAGAAATTTTGTTTTAGTTGTTCATTGTGTCTATTGTGGTACATATGCAAAAAGTCCCATTAGCCCCTTTCGTATGTAGCTCCCTATTTGACCACATATATGTTGTTTATGTTGTGTATTAAATTAGCTGGTGTGAATTTATATATGTTATTGTATAATTCCCATTGCTTGAAATTATGGATTTTCAGTTTAATTAGTTTTATACTAACATCATACTTCTAATTGTTTTTATATTATCATTATACTTCTAATTGTTTTTTAATGAGCTGCTGGTTATCCTGTAGCATCATACTTCCAATTGTTTTTATACAAGAAATTTTTACATTTTTGGGGATTCCTATTTCATCTTTTATGTGTTTATTTTTGTTTTAAGGTACTATAATTGTTTATTTACTTTTGACAAATAATTTTCTTGGTTGATGGACTGTACTTCCTTTTCACATTGAATGTATTAAAAATTTCATATTGGCGCCGAACTTGAGGTAAAACGCTCCCCTCATTCTCATTATTTCTCCAATAGATGCAATGCAGAACGAAAGAACCAGTGGATTGCAGACAAAAAAAGTAGTAATGCAGAATAAAAAAGAGCAGACCAACCAGTGCTCTAATAGAAGCAATGCAGATAAAAAAAAAGTAGACAATTTTGTCAATCACGATAACTTCCTTAATGGTGGTGTGTCTCTCTATATGTGTGTCCATCAATTTATGTAAATTTATAGGTTTTCTATGTTTCTATGGACCTCATTATCGTGTTGATTATTTTTTTCCAGATTATGCCCATATAGGATTTTTTTTTCTTCAGATTTTGTGTTCAATCACACTTTATATTAGTGAATGTAGTTGAGCGATTCGTCAATATGATATCGACATTTATGTTTACGTTTACATTTAATAACTGAACGTGTACGTTTACATTTGCGTTTAAAGAACACTTTTGTAATACTATTGGTTCGTTATGAGTTTTCATGTATTCTTCAGTAACACTTTAGTTCTATTTGGTTTGTGCTTCTTACCGAATTGAATGATCCATGTACTAATTGTTGTTACAATTAATGTTTGATATTGTCATATAGTTATATTGTCTCTAATTATATATTTTCGCGTCTTATTTTTCAAATGAGAGGAGTTTGTATGACATAATATAAATTTTAATTTGAGTATCAAGTTCTTACCATTATGCTCTGTTTTTCCCTTTCTAAATCCTATTTAAGTTGTGAAAAATTTCTCCTCTACTTTTACATATTTAGACTAGGGTTTTCATTATGTTTGTTGGGGTCTTATGATATATAGAATATGCAAAATTAAGGCCTTAAGAGCTACTTCAAAGCATTTGAGACTCTTTAGACATCATTGTTACACTACGTGTTCTAATACATCCAGTTAGGTGTTAGATTCTGTGACCCCGACTAATTAAATACCGGGTAGCGACTCCTTTATTAAATCAATACAAAATGCCAAGTTGGTCCAGTTAATAGCATCACTGTCGAAAACATTTTTAATGATTACTAACCACCTAGTATTTAAAAAGTGAGTTGTCAAATTTTAATTTAAATCTGATTAACATGCAATAAATGAAATATAGAAATGTAACACAACCATTCACGATAAAGTCCAACTATAATGAATCAACAATTAAAGATGAGTCTAGAGGAAATACTCCTCACAACAATCCCAATATGAAAGGAAATAAAACAAGTTTGCATCCTGAATTAATTACAAACCAAAGTCTAAATAACTGAAATATAAAATGAAATGTCTCTAAAAGAAATGGGCGACATGCCCTACAACTAATGAAATCTGAATATAGAGGCAAGGCAAATGAAGCGTCTAATAGCAAGGCCCTGTAACTTCCACAACAGCTACAGCTCGTACCCTGACTGGAAATACTATACATGGTGTCCTTGTGGCAGGGCACCTAAAAATGGTTTTTGCAAAAAAAATAGGTTTGAAAGCAAACGGGTCAGAGCCCGAATGTGGAGAGTATTTTAAAAACAGCAAGTGCTTTAATAACAAGTAAAACAATGAAAGCAAGATACATGTTAGGACGTTCCCTCACATGAAATACTCACCTCTCGTCTAACAGTGCACTCCTAACATTCCTGTACCTATTCATTGTAATACCCCGTATTTTCGTGATATTTATTTTTGGGGATTAATTGAATTAAATGTGTATTAATTGGAAATTAATCCGGATAAAAATATTAACGAGATGTGAGTTAGTATTTGATTATAATGTGTATACTTGGCAATATATGAATATTGGAAATATTGAAATTGTCGCGAAATTGAAATACGGTAATTTGGGAAACTTTGTTGGGACGCGCGTGACAGTCGTGTCAGGAATATAATTATTTGAATTAAAAAGTGAATTTTATTTTTATCACCCGTATGGTCATTTTGAGTGCGCCAACGCGTCCGGAAGGGTCGAAATAGTCAGAAAACACTAGCCGGGGGTTAAGTTTGGGTCCCGGGGCATTATTGGGCCATACCGGTAACTTATAGGGGCATTTTGGTAATTTCGGAAATCTGGGAATTAAAACCCACGAAAATTAGAAACAAAAATATGACTTATTCTTTATCCACTAAACCCACTAACTACACTAAGGGACTTAATGGGCTACGGGAGAAGTTAAGATATAGTCCCAACTTGCCAAAAACCAACCACACCTCCATTGTCATCATCCTTAGAGAAACTTGTAGAGAGAGAGAGAGAGAGAAGAGAATTCTGCAGAAAGAGAGAGGGAGAACAACTCAGCCTTCAAGATTCAACATCAAATTCAGAGAAAGATTAAGGAAAGTGGTTTAATTTCAATTGATTCAATGCCATGCTTTTCCATGTTTAGGAATTATCGAATTTATCTTGGAAGATGATATAGACCCATGAATTGGAAGTTTAAAACTATGAACTATGTTAGGGACTGCATGTAGAAACATTCTGGACGAATTATGAACTCAGAATTATGACCCTTGATGGTTTAAAAACGGATTTTAGAAGAAGTTTATTAATGTTCTTGAAAGAAATAGAAATCTGGAATTCTTGATGAAGATTTGATCCATACAAAGCCCTTGAATGATGAATTATTGGTTTTAGAACGTTTACACTGTTGTAGGATTGTTGTATGATGATATTATAACGTTATCTTAGAGTTTCGTGCTTGTTAATGGTGTTTTGGGTTGATTTATAAACTGCAGTCCGCAACCATACCTGGTGCGATCGATCGATCAACATTCATCAGTCGATCGATCGACCACCATCGATCGATCGAAGGAAAAGGTCGATCGATCGACCTTCCCAGAATGAGTAAAGTTTTTCCCTATTTAAATTTTAATGATGTTAACCCTTGATTAATATTGTTGGGGACCATATGAATACCCTTAACCTTAAGGAAGACCAGTAGGCTTGGTTATGAAATTTAGACCTTAATTAGAATTCAATTTGAGGAATTATTCTAAACTAATGAAATTCGATAAGTGAGTTAATATTTGGGTTAATAGTGTAAATTTGAATCATTTGATGAAATGAGGTTTTGGGAAGAAGTAAGGACCTTAGGAATAAAGATGTTATACGTGGGAATAATAGGAACTTAATAATCTATTTTAGATAGGTTTTAAGTATAAGAAACTACGACGTGAGACGTGTCGACAGTTTAACTTTTATATTATCGGGAGACGTAAAATATACAAATTTGGAATAATGGTATAAGGATGTAGAGTATACCTTTATTAATACTGAATTATCTAAGATGTGTGAATGCTTAGTATATGATTTTTATATGTATGACATACCTACCATACTTGCTATCACGGGAGGTTACGTTCGCTTAGGGCCTTCTTATCCTTATGTTGCCCGGATTTAGATTGGTACCTCGAGGACATAGTTCAAGAGAATGACTTATTTGTGAGTTAATAAGCCAGCTGACTATGGAGCGTAGGTATGTACGTGACCATGGATATGTTGAATTATGTTCGCCTCCATTTTTGTGTGTGGTGCTTATTCCAACAATTCCTGAGAGATTCAGAATCTGTGATCCTTATGTACGTGATGTATCGGGATGGATAGCAGAGTATGTGTGCACCGCAGCTTAGCTTTTGGGTGCTTATAATGTATATTTATGATGAGAATAATATACGGTTAAATGAAAAGGAAATTGCTATGTTAAATCGTGGGTATAGTAATTGTAATACTATGAAAAGATAAAAGGGGACAGATATCAATAAATGGTTTTGTTAATAATTGGGAATCCGAGAATTAAAGTAGAACTCTCTATTTAATTGTTAAGGTTGGAAATAAAACGTGAACCGAGTAGAAGTGTTAGAAAATCTTTGGAATTAGATAGTTATGAGAAAACACATGAATGGGTACAGGAACGTTAGGAGTGCACAGTTAGACGAGAGGTGAGTATTTCATGTGAGAGCACGTCCTAACATGTATCTTGCATTCATTATTTTAATTATTATTAAAGCACTTGTTGTTTTTAAAATACTCTCCACATTCGGGCTCTGACTCGTTTGCTTTCAAATCTATCTTTTTGTAAAAACCATTTTTAGATGCCCAGCCACAAGGAAACCATGCTTAGGATCCTCATTCAGGTGACGAGCTGTAGCGGTTTGTGGAAGTTACAGGACATTGATTATAGATGCTTCATCTATCTTGACTCTATACTCAGTATTTATCAGTTGTAGGGCATGTCGCCCATTTCTTTTAGTGGCATTTCATTTATTTCAGTTATTCAGACTTCGGGTATGTACTTAATTCAAAATTCAGACTAGTCTTATTATTTTCAGTTGTGGGATTGTTGTGAGGAGTTTTCCTCCGGACTTATTACTATTGATGGTTATTTCATTACTTCGTTAAGGTGAATGGATTTATGTTGTTCTTCCATTATTCTTTTATTGCATGTTAATCAGACAACTTAAAATTTGGCAACTTACTTTTTAAATACTAGGTGGTTAGTAATCTTTAAAATGTTTTCGACAGTGATGCTATTAACTGAACCAACTTGACATTTTGTATTGATTTAATAAAGGAGTAGCTGCCCGGTATTTAATTAGTCGGGGTGTCACAGGTCATATCAGAGCATCAGGTTCTAGTGTACTTTAGTATCTGAACGGCTTATTATGTTTCCGCTGAGCTTTATTTGATGTAGAGCCCTATATTTTAGGACTGTTGTATTCTTTTGTATATGCTACGTCCTTCAGCTATTCTAAGTTTATAACTGCAAACATATAGACTTTATTCTTATTTCAGAATGCCTCCATGACGTGCACCACGGGTTCCCAGGAATGCAACGCCAGAACCACAGCCCGCACCAGTTCAGGGCACGATGAACGCCGTTGAGGTTGCAGCCATAGTAGCCCAAGCGGTAAATGCTGCATTAGCCGTAGTTCAGCAGGCACCACCTCAGGCGCCAGTTGCCGCGCCAGTTCAGCCATATGCATTCCCGTCTGCCTGGGAACGTGTACGTGATGCTTTTCAGAAAGCACATCCACCGGAGTTTGCTGGCAGCTCCGATGTTGTTGTTTCGAGTCAATGGAGAAAGGATATACAAAGGCACTTGAGGATGTATGAGTGCACTGACGTTCAGAGGCAGGTGCTGGCTACTTTTAAGCTAGTGGGATCTGCACTACAGTGGTGGGAGTCTATTACCACCGCAGAGGAGAGAGATACTCTCACGATTCGAGAGTTCTGGATGCGGTTCGACCGCAAGTACTTTTCGTCTACTGTTCACACGGAAATGAGGAGGAAGTTGATGAACCTTCGACAGGAGGGTAAGACTGTGGCCGAGTATGAGTCCAAATTCACCAATTTGCTGAATATTGTCCCAGATGAGATACCGACGGAAGAGAAGAAGATTCAGAAATTTATAGATGGATTGACTTGGAGGATCCGTCAGCATTTATTGGGGAACCTCTCGTTGGCCACTTATTCTGACGTGGTTAACGCTGCATTGCTCCATTGCCAGGACCACCGCTTTCACTTGACAGAGGGGAAGCGATCAGGAGAGTCCAGCCATCAGGGAAGGACAGGGGGAAATGGTGCCAGCGGGGCACAGTCAGCTCAGGGTCAGTATAGGCAGAGTGATCAGGGTTCCCAGCAGGGGGATCATAATGGTTCCGATCAGGGGGTTTCAGGAACGGTCAGGGAGGATTCCGGAATGGCCAGCAGGGTCATAACGGCCATCAGGGATAGCAGGGTCAAAATGGTCAACATCAGCAGTTTCACCAGGGCCAGCAAGGCCAGGGCAGAAAAGGTAACGGCCACCAGGGCCGAGGGCAGCAGGGACAGCGAGGGGGAAACTTCTCGGGGAAGTGTTTCATTTGTGGTAAGATTGGCCACAAATGTCAGGATTGTCCTAAAAGGGCAGGGCCCCTCAGCAGCAGTAGGGTGCTAGACATGAGCCACAGAGGCCACTTTTTCCACCTGCTCTTCTAGCTCCAGCCCAGGTGCCAGCACTACCATCCATTCCAGCAGTTCCTGTGCAGTAGGGGCAGTTACAGTATGGACGTGTCTATAACTTTCACCAGGTAGCCGCTCCACAGGCACCACCCGCGATTGAGGGTATGTTTCCTATCCATGGTACTATGGGTCGGGTTTTGTTTGATACGGGGGCAACGCATTGTTTTATAGCTACACATTTTGCGAAAGCCTTAGGGTTGTTAGCTACGGAAGAGAGCACAGTAACGTGTGTAGACTCACCATTGGGGAGTGGGTCACTTATTTTCTTTATATGCCGGGGAGTGGGGGTAGAGATTGGTAGTCTGGTATTACCTGCAGATATGTTGGTATTAGATATGCATGTTCACGATGTGATTATCGGTATGGATTGGCTCTCTAATTATAGAGACATGATTGATTGCTTCGGTGGGAGCATTGTTTTTGCCATTCCGGGGCAAGAGATGTTTGTAGTAGCGATGCCTCGCCCAGAGGGAGGTTCGACCGCTCATTTGTACTACTTAGAGGAGGATACCTCTAAGGAGGTTGTGATTCCTTTAGATTCGATCCCAGTTGTCAGGGAGTATTCCGATGTGTTTCAGGAGATACCAGGCCTACCCCCCAGTCGAGAGATAGACTTTGTTATAGACTTATTACCAGATACGAGACCTATAGCACGTGCACCGTACCGTATGGCTCCAGCTGAGATGAGAGAGTTACGGGATCAGATTGAACAGTTGTTGGGTCAGGGGTTTATTCGGAGAAGTACTTCACCGTGGGGTGCCCCTGTGTTGTTCGTGAAGAAGAGAGATGGTTCACTGAGATTGTGTGTGGACTACCGGGAGTTAAACAAGGTCACGATACGGAATAAGTATTCGTTGCTTCGAATCGATGACCTATTCGACTAGTTGAGAGGAGCTTCTTGCTTCTCAAAGATTGATTTACGATCTGGATACGATCAGTTGCGTATCAGGGAGGAGGACATCTCGAAGACTGCGTTCTTATCGAGATATGGTTCTTACGAGTTTCGGGTTATGCCATTTGGTTTGACCAACGCTCCAGCAGCGTTTGTGGACTTGATGAATAGGGTGTTCAGGGATTTCCTAGATCAGTTTTTCATTGTCTTCATCGATGATATTCTGGTTTACTCCCAGACAGAGGAGGAGCACGCCGAGCATTTGAGACAAGTTTTGCAGACGCTACGCCAGAACGAGTTGTATGCAAAGTATGAGAAATGCTGGTTTTGGCTGAAGGAGGTCCAGTTTTTGGGACACATTATTTCTGACCGGGGGATATCTGTTGATCCGGGGAAGGTATCAGCGGTAAGGAAGTGGGGACAGCCCACAACACCGACTGAGATCCGTAGTTTCTTGGGCTTAGCAAGATACTACAGGAGGTTTATTCGGGGTTTCTCCAC
This sequence comes from Sambucus nigra, assembly GCA_949130495.1. Lineage (NCBI taxonomy): Eukaryota > Viridiplantae > Streptophyta > Magnoliopsida > Dipsacales > Adoxaceae > Sambucus > Sambucus nigra. Next base: position 480,167,247 of record OX422217.1, on the reverse strand, counting down.
GATAGCGGGTCCCATGACACATCTAACTCGTAAAGGTGTGTCGTTCATTTGGAGTGATGCCTGTCAGTTGGCATTCGATGAGTTGAAGGACAAGTTAACCTCAGCACCTGTGTTAGCATTGCCGAGACCGGGAGTTGAGTATCTTGTTTACACCGATGCGTCCTTACAAGGACTAGGAGGTGTACTGCAGCAGGAGAGTCAGGCCATAGCTTATGCTTCCCGTAAGCTTAAGCCTCACGAGAAGAATTACCCTACCCATGACTTGGAGTTAGCGGCAGTGGTATTTGCCCTTCGTATTTGGAGACATTACCTTTTGGGGGAGAAGTTTCGATTGTTCACGGATCACAAGTCCCTACAGTACCTATTCACGCAGAAGGAGTTGAATATGCGGCAATGGAGGTGGCTTGAATTTGTGAAAGATTATCAGTTCGATATCCAGTATCACCCGGGGAAGGCTAACGTGGTGGAAGACGCGTTGAGCCGTAGGCCATTAGATGAGGTGGCAGGGGTGTGGAAGGCCAAGTGGAAGGAGTTGGGACACCAGGATGCAGTGGCCGATCATTCATGTCTGTGATGACCGTTACACCACAAATTGTCACGAAGGTGGTAAAGGCACAGGCAAAAGATTCGTTCTGTCAGGAGCAGATAGTCCGATTACTAGCAGAGGGAGCCGATTCCTATACCGTTAGCTCAGACGGGGTATTACGCTTCAATGGCAGATTGGTGGTTCCGAAAGGGGAAGAATTGCGGCACGAGGTGATGGCAGAGTCGCACGACTCACGGTTCGCGGTACATCCCGGAGGGGACAAAATGTACCAAGACATGAGGCGACAGTATTGGTGGAGCAGGATGAAGAGAGATATTGCCGTGTTTGTTTCAAAATGCGCCACTTGTCAGCTAGTTAAAGTGGATCATCAGAGACCGGCAGGACTTCTACAGCCATTGGAGGTCCCGATGTGGATGTGGGAGAGCATCTCCATGGACTTTATCACGGGGTTGCCTACGTCACAGAGAGGTCATGACTCCATTTGGGTAATTGTGGACAGGTTGATCAAAGTCGCTCATTTTCTACCCGTAAGGACAGACCACACTGCGGGACAGTATGCCCAGCTCTTCATTTCAGAGATAGTGAGACTTCACGGTGTGCCCCTAAATATCGTGTCTGACCGAGACAAGATATTTGTTTCACAGTTTTGGGAGAGTTTTCAGGAGGCCATGGGCACAGAACTGCGGTTGAGTACGGCGTATCACCCGCAGACCGATGGACAAACTGAGCGTACAAACCAGATGTTGGAGGACATGCTACGTATGAGTATCATTGACTTTGGGGGTGGATGGGAGCAGTATCTTCCACTGGTGGAGTTTGCTTACAACAACTCCTACCAGTTCACCATTGGAATGGCTCCATTTGAGGCGTTGTACGGTAGACCTTGTCGTTCCCCAGCATGTTGGTTGGAGGTGGGGGATAACAAACTACTTGGGCCGGAAGTGATTCAGGATACTTCGGCGAGGATAGAATTGATACGGAATCGCATTCGAGTAGCTCAGGATCGGCAGAAGAGCTATGCTGATGCGAAGAGATTCTTCAGGGAGTTCCAAGTGGGGGACCAAGTTTTTCTCAGAGTATCTCCTATGAAGGGGATCATGCATTTCGGGAAAAGGGAAGTTGGCACCGAGATATGTGGGACCATTTCCTATTATTGAGCGGATTGGACCGGTTGCGTATAGGCTTGGATTATCGGAGCATTTACATCGAATTCACGATGTATTTAATATATCCTCGCTTAGGAAATATCTTAGAGACGATTTGGCTCATTCCCACATTGCTTTCGAGGACATCGATCTCCAGCCGGATAGCTCCTACGAGGAGGGGTCGATTGCTATTTTGGACCGAAGTGAGCGGAAACTGCGGTCAAAGATAGTTCCGTTAGTGCGTGTTCAGTGGCGACATCATAATGTCGAGGAGACCACATGGGAACGCGAGGATGAGATGCGCGAACGTTATCCGGAGTTGTTCTTAGCAGGTACTTTCTAGTTCCGAATTTCGGGACGAAATTCAGTTATTAGGGGGGAAGTATGTAATACCCCGTATTTTCGTGATATTTATTTTTGGGGATTAATTGAATTAAATGTGTATTAATTGGAAATTAATCCGGATAAAAATATTAATGAGATGTGAGTTAGTATTTGATTATAATGTGTATACTTGGGAATATATGAATATTGGAAATATTGAATTTGTCGCGAAATTGAAATACGGCAATTTGGGAAACTTTGTTGGGACGCGCGTGACAGTAGCGTCAGGAATATAATTATTTGAATTAAAAAGTGAATTTTATTTTTATCACCCGTATGGTCATTTTTAGTGCGCCAAAGCGTCCGGAAGGGTCGAAATAGTCAAAAAACACTAGTCGGGGGTTAAGTTTGGGTCCCGGGGCATTATTGGGCCATACCGGTAACTTATAGGGGCATTTTGGTAATTTCGGAAATCTGGGAATTAAAACCCACGAAAATTAGAAACAAAAATCTGACTTATTCTTTATCCACTAAACCCACTAACTACAGTAAGGGACTTAATGGGCTACGGGAGAAGTTAAGATATAGTCCCAACTTGCCAAAAACCAACCACACCTCCATTGTCATCATCCTTAGAGAAACTTGTAGAGAGAGAGAGAGAGAGAGAGAAGAGAATTTTGCAGAAAGAGAGAGGGAGAACAACTCAGCCTTCAAGATTCAACATCAAATTCAGAGAAAGATTAAGGCAAGTGGTTTAATTTCAATTGATTCAATGCCATGCTTTTCCATGTTTAGGAATTATCGAATTTATCTTGGAAGATGATATAGACCCATGAATTGGAAGTTTAAAACTATGAACTATGTTAGGGACTGCATGTAGAAACATTCTGGACGAATTATGAACTCAGAATTATGACCCTTGATGATTTAAAAACGGATTTTAGAAGAAGTTTAGTAATGTTCTTGAAAGAAATAGAAATCTGGAATTCTTGATGAAGATTTGATCCATACAAAGCCCTTGAATGATGAATTATTGGTTTTAGAACGTTTACACTGTTGTAGGATGGTTGTATGATGATATTATAACGTTATCTTAGAGTTTCGTGCTTGTTAATGGTGTTTTGGGTTGATTTGTAAACTGCAGTCCGCAACCATACCTAATGCGATCGATCGATCGACATTCATCAGTCGATCGATCGACCACCATCGATCGATCGAAGGAAAAGGTCGATCTATCGACCTTCCCAGAATGAGTAAAGTTTTTCCCTATTTAAATTTTAATGATGTTAACCCTTGATTAATATTGTTGGAGACCATATGAATACCCTTAACCTTAAGGAAGACCAGTAGGCTTGGTTATGAAATTTGGACCTTAATTAGAATTCAATTTGAGGAATTATTCTAAACTAATGAAATTCGATAAGTGAGTTAATATTTGGGTTAATAGTGTAAATTTGAATAATTTGATGAAATGAGGTTTGGGGCAGAAGTAAGGACCTTAGGAATAAAGATGTTATACGTGGGAATAATAGGAACTTAATAATCTATTTTAGATAGGTTTTAAGTATAAGAAACTACGACGTGAGACGTGTTGACAGTTTAACTTTTATATTATTGGGAGACATAAAATATACAAATTTGGAATAATGGTATAAGGATGTAGAGTATACCTTTATTAATACTGAATTATCTAAGATGTGTGAATGCTTAGTATATGATTTTTATATGTATGACATACCTACCATACTTGCTATCACGGGAGGTTACGTTCGCTTAGGGCCTTCTTATCCTTGTGTTGCCCGGATTTAGATTGGTACCTCGAGGACATAGTTCAAGAGAAAGACTTATTTGTGAGTTAATAAGCCAGCTGACTATGGAGCGTAGGTATGTACGTGACCATGGATATGTTGAATTATGTTCGCCTCCATTTTTGTGTGTGGTGCTTATTCCAACAATTCCTGAGAGATTCGGAATTTATGATCCTTATGTACGTGATGTACCGGGATGGATAGCGGAGTATGTGTGAACCGCAGCTTAGCCTTTGGGTGCTTGTAATGTATATTTTTGATTTGAATAATATACGGTTAAATGAAAAGGAAATTGCTATGTTAATCGTGGGTATAGTAATTGTAATATTATGAAAAGATAAAAGGGGACAGATATCAATAAATGGTTTTGTTAATAATTGGGAATCCGAGAATTAAAGTAGAACTCTCTATTTAATTGTTAAGGTTGGAAATTAAACGTGAACCGAGTAGAAGTGTTAGAAACTCTTTGGAATTAGATAGTTATGAGAAAACACATGAATGGGTACAGGAGCGTTAGGAGTGCACAGTTAGACGAGAGGTGAGTATTTCATGTGAGAGCACGTCCTAACATGTATCTTGCATTCATTGTTTTAATTATTATTAAAGCACTTGTTGTTTTTAAAATACTCTCTACATTCGGGCTCTGACCCGTTTGCTTTCAAATCTATCTTTTTGTAAAAACCATTTTTAGGTGCCCAGCCACAAGGACACCATGCTTAGGATCGTCATTCAGGTGACGAGCTGTAGCGGTTTGTGGAAGCTACAGGACATTGATTATAGACGCTTCATCTATCTTCACTCTATACTCAGTATTTATCAGTTGTAGGGCATGTCGCCCATTTATTTTAGTGGCATTTCATTTATTTCAGTTATTCAGACTTCGGGCATGTACTTAATTCAGAATTAAGACTAGTCTTATTATTTTCAGTTGTGGGATTGTTGTGAGGAGTTTTCCTCCGGACTTATTACTATTGATGGTTATTTAATTACTTAGTTATGGTGAATGGATTTATGTTGTTCTTCCATTATTCTTTTATTGCATGTTAATCAGACAACTTAAAATTTGGCAACTTACTTTTTAAATACTAGGTGGTTAGTAATCTTTAAAATGTTTTCGACAGTGATGCTATTAACTGAACCAACTTGACATTTTGTATTGATTTAATAAAGGAGTAGCTACCCGGTATTTAATTAGTCGGGGTGTCACATTCATGTGTTATTTATCTAACTAAACTATCATAAGTTCTAACCCAACTACTCGATTCACAATAAGAATTCCCAATGTTATTACTTAAATATAGAGCTTTACTTGAACTCGGATTCTCAATTGTTAGCATTACCGTTTACTGAAGGTTATCCCCTTATTTATCTTCTCATGGAGTTACTATCAATGATTCTCATAAATAAACATCACAAATCCTTTTCATTCAACCGTATATTATTCGCATCATAAATGTACAATATAAGCACCCCGAGGCTAAGCTGCGGTGCACACATACTCTGCTATCCATCCCGGTACATCACGTACATAAGGATTACAAAATCCGAATCTCTCAGGAATTGTTAGAATAAACACCACACACAAAAATGGAGGCGAACATAATTCAACATATCCATGGTCACGTACACACCTACGCTCCATAGTCAGCTGGCTTAATAACACACAATTAAGTCATTCCCTTGAATTATGTCCTCTAGGTACCAAACTAAATCCGGGCACACAAGGATTAGAAGGCCCTAAGCGAACGTAAACCTCCCGTGATAGCAAGTATGGTAGGCATGTCATACACATAAGATCATATACTAAGCATGCACACATCTTAGATATCTCAATATTAATAAAGGTATTTTCCACATCCTTATACCATTATCCCAATTGTATACATTTTTAGTCTTCCGATAATATATAATGTAGACTGTCGACACATCTCATGTCATAGATTCTTATACTTAAAACCTATCTCAAAGGGGTTATTAAGTTTCCTATTATTCCCACATATTACATCATTATTCTTAAGGTCCTTACTTCTGCCCCAAACCTCAATTCATCAATTTATTCAAAATTACTCTATTAATCCTAATATTATCTCACTCATCGAGCTTCAATAGCTTTTAGAATAATTCCTCAAATTAAATTCTAATTAAGGTCCAAACTTTATAACCATACCTACTGGTCTTCCTTAAGTCTAAGGATATTCATAAGGTCTCCAATAATATTTTCCAAGGGTTAACATCATAAAAATTTAACTAGGGGAAATTTTACTCTTTCTGGGAAGGTCGATCGATCGACCTTGACCTTCGATCGATCGATAGTGGTCGATCGATCGACTGATGAATGTCGATCGATCGAACGCACCAGGTAGGCTGCGGACTGCTTCGTTTTGCAGTTTTAAAATCATCCCAAAACACCATTAACAAGCATGAATCTCCAAGATAACGTTATAATATCATCATACAACCATCCTACAACAGTATTAACGTTCTAAAACCAATAATTCATCATTCCAGGGCTTTGTTTGGATCAAAACTTCATCAAGAATTTCCAGTTTTATATTTCTTTCAAGAACATTAATAAACTTCTTCTAAAATCCGTTTTTAGATCATCAATGGTTCTGTTTTGAATACATAATTCGTCCAAAATGTTTCGACATGCAATTCCTACCATAGTTCATAGTTTTAATCCTCAAATTCATGGGTCTAATCAATCTTCCAAGATAAATTTGATGATTATCCTAAACGTGGAAAAGCATAGCATTGAATCAATTATAATTAAACCACTTGCCTTAATCGTTCTTCAGATTTGTTGTTGATTGAAGATGGTTGAATTCCTCTCTCTCTCTCTCTGCAGAATTCTCCTCTTCCTCTCTCTCTCTACAAGTTCTTCTCAAGATGGCAATGGAGGTGGGGTTGGTTTTTGGCAAGTTTAAGGTTTCTAAACTTCTCCCGTAGCCCACTACCTAGATTGGGGTTGGAAATGGTTTAGTGGGTTAAGACTAAGTCAGATTTTTTACTCTAATTTTCCTGGGTTTTAATTCCCAAAATTCCGAAATTACCAAACTACCCTTTTAAGTTAACGGTATGGCCCAATAATGCCCCGGGACCCAAACTTAACCCCCGGCTAGTGTTTTCTGACTATTTTGACCCTTCCAGACACGTTGGCGCACTCAAAATGACCATACGGTTAATAGAAATAAAATTCACATTTTAATTAAAATAATTACTTTCCTGACGCGACTGTCACACGCGTCTCAACAAAATTTCCCAAATTGCCGTATATCGATTTCACGACCATTTAATAATTTCAATATTCATATATTTCCATATATACACATTATAATCAAATACCAACTCACATCTCGTTAGTATTTTATACGGATTAATTCTCAATTAATTCACATTTAATTTAATTAATCCCATAAATAAATATCGATAAAAATGCGGGGTATTACATACTTCCCCCCTAATAACAGAATTTCGTCCCGAAATTCGGAAAAGTAAGGCACGCCTGGAAAAATTTGGTATCCTCCAGTATTCAAAACAATTAAAAAGAAAAGCCCAAATTACTAAAACCCTCGCTTCACAATAAGCTTGTTTAACATATTTGATACATTTTTTAGAATAATCTTCGATAAATGCACCTCACGTTGTGCTCTTATTAAACAACCTTCGACTAAAATAGCCTATACATTATTAGTCGCATTATTTTTTTATTAGTATTGTGAGTCCGCACCTCACTACTAACTCCCGCGTTTATCAAAACTCCAAACTCCCATCCTGGGATGAATCAATAACACGTCTGACCACGCTTTTCCATTCCTTGAAATATCCCGACATTATGACTTTTACACAAGGGAAAACCACTTCAGCCTGTTAGTGTCACATAAACCTTTGTAAGCACCTTGTCCACCATAAATAGATACGGGTGCTTTTCCCCCAACTCTACCATTTGGTAATATCTCCTCCTCATGACTACAATATACCTCACTAGTTATACTCAATTTGGAATTGAAAATATCGCAATGAATTCAAAATTTCTATCATACAATCCAGCAGTCGTTAGTCACCTTGCGCCTGCACCTCGGGTTATAGGTGATACAACCCTCAGTTTGAATCGTTGTTTCCCACTACTTATTGTCACCCCACCTAAATGTTGATTTCGGGGATTTCATCCCAGTTCTAAATAATACTACGTCGAACCACGTACCGGCGTGTTCACTATCTAATAGTGTAAATCACCCCAAATATATAACAATTTCTCTCCTTCTGGACAACATGTCCTACATAATCGAAGGAACTCATTACTTATCAATAAGTTGGCTACCTCTCAAGAAAATTCTCCAACTTGACCCTCCCATTTTTGGAATTGTCGTCTTAATACAAAATTATTTGGTTGATCATCTAACCCCAACTGTTCTACTACTTACTATCCTCTTTCAATGTCAATATTCACATAAAATTTTCCCCGTTAAATGATACTCAATGATCTTATTCTCCCGACGAATACCAAAAGTTTGGACCTTATACTTTTCACCACTTTGTGAAAATCCGAACTCCCTATACCTGATTGACTTCTTCATTCTATTTTCTCTTGAGTCATCCTCAACATTCGATTGATCGGAACTCTACTCCAAATTGTTCATAATACTTTATTCATTTTCTCAAGAGATATCCTTTTATTAAATGGCTTTCTACTGCCTTTTTTTTTCCAAGTTTGAACGTGCTACACTGACTACACATGATATTCGCTTACACCTTTTCTTATGACGTTTAATCTCATAAGTAATAATCTCACCCGTCTATGTTCCCTCTTCCTTTGATTTACACTTTAGCAAATCAAGATGTCTACGCCCCTTACAACCCAACCATACGGTTTTTAAACATTATATACGCTTCATACAAATCCCAAACTCTTTATTGTCACTGTAAATACAACGGTGCGATACCATTTGGGCGTTCTCAATCGCTTCTGAATTAGAAGTCCTAAATCCTCCTTATCCTCAATGCGTCCTTCAACATGCCGTGACAAAACCAACATTATTAATACTTATCTCGTAATTTACTAACAACTGGCTCTAATGGCCGTACATCATAATTTACTTCTTGTAACTTCCCGTTATAACTACGTACTCTCCAAACGATAGAGGTATCCAAATCATGAAAGAAGGGCCACACATTTCCTTACTACCAACCTTACGCTAAGTTTCATGCATGGGGTGTCTCACAAAGCGAAATCCAAACAAGGAACCCCCCCGATACACTACTACCTAACCTTGTCGGTCATCGAGATTTATTAAGCCCTAGTCCATAACACGTACCCCTATGTTCCCGTCTCTTAACAACAAAGTTTCATCTCCGATCGCAGTTATACATAAACAAGGAACTCCTTCCGAAAGACACTTTCTCTTGACAGTGGTGGAAATCACATTCATATACACATGCGAATAAAAATCGAGACTCTCAAATTCCCGTCCCCAGACACACAACTATGAGTATAAACTTCTAAATCTCTAATGGGTGATAAAACAATGCACTCTTCTTATTACGACCTCTCTATCGTTAATTATAAAAATCACTTGTGACACCCCGACTAATTTAATACCGGGTAGCTACTCCTTTATTAAATCAATACAAAATGCCAAGTTGGTCCAGTTAATAGCATCACTGTAGAAAATATTTTTAATGATTACTAACCACCTAGTATTTAAAAAGTGAGTTGTCAAATTTTAATTTAAATCTGATTAACATGCAATAAATGAAATATAGAAATGTAACACAACCATTCACGATAAAGTCCAACTATAATGAATCAACAATTAAAGATGAGTCTAGAGGAAATACTCCTCACAACAATCCCAATATGAAAGGAAATAAAACAAGTCTGCATCCTGAATTAATTACAAACCAAAGTCTAAATAACTGAAATATAAAATGAAATGTCTCTAAAAGAAATGGGCGACATGCCCTACAACTAATGAAATCTGAATATAGAGGCAAGGCAAATGAAGCGTCTAATAGCAAGGCCCTGTAACTTCCACAATAGCTACAGCTCGTCCCCTGACTGGAAATACTATGCATGGTGTCCTTGTGGCTGGGCACCTAAAAATGGTTTTTACAAAAAAAAATAGGTTTGAAAGCAAACGGGTCAGAGCCCGAATGTGGAGAGTATTTTAAAAACAGCAAGTGCTTTAATAACAATTAAAACAATGAATGCAAGATACATGTTAGGACGTGCTCTCACATGAAATACTCACCTCTCGTCTAACAGTGCACTCCTAACGTTCCTGTACCCATTCATGTGTTATTTATCGAACTAAACCATCATAAGTTCTAACCCAACTACTCGATTCACAATAAGAATGCCTAATGTTATTACTTAAATATATAGCTTTACTTGAACTCGGATTCTCAATTGTTAGCATTACCGTTTACTGGAGGTTATCCCCTTATTTATCTTCTCATGGAGTTACTATCAATGATTCTCATAAATAAACATCACAATTCCGTTTCATTCAACCGTATATTATTCGCATCATAAATGTACAATATAAGCACCCCGAGGCTAAGCTGCGGTGCACACATACTCTGCTATCCATCCCGGTACATCACGTACATAAGGATTACAAAATCCGAATCTCTCAGGAATTGTTAGAATAAACACCACACACAAAAATGGAGGCGAACATAATTCAACATATCCATGGTCACGTACACACCTACGCTCCATAGTCAGCTGGCTTAATAACACACAATTAAGTCATTCCCTTGAATTATGTCCTCTAGGTACCAAACTAAATCCGGGCACACAAGGATTAGAAGGCCCTAAGCGAACGTAAACCTCCCGTGATAGCAAGTATGGTAGGCATGTCATACACATAAGATCATATACTAAGCATGCACACATCTTAGATATCTCAATATTAATAAAGGTATTTTCCACATCCTTATACCATTATCCCAATTGTATACATTTTTAGTCTTCCGATAATATATAATGTAGACTGTCGACACATCTCATGTCATAGATTCTTATACTTAAAACCTATCTCAAAGGGGTTATTAAGTTTCCTATTATTCCCACATATTACATCATTATTCTTAAGGTCCTTACTTCTGCCCCAAACCTCAATTCATCAATTTATTCAAAATTACTCTATTAATCCTAATATTATCTCACTCATCGAGCTTCAATAGCTTTTAGAATAATTCCTCAAATTAAATTCTAATTAAGGTCCAAACTTTATAACCATACCTACTGGTCTTCCTTAAGTCTAAGGATATTCATAAGGTCTCCAATAATATTTTCCAAGGGTTAACATCATAAAAATTTAACTAGGGGAAATTTTACTCTTTCTGGGAAGGTCGATCGATCGACCTTGACCTTCGATCGATCGATAGTGGTCGATCGATCGACTGATGAATGTCGATCGATCGAACGCACCAGGTAGGCTGCGGACTGCTTCGTTTTGCAGTTTTAAAATCATCCCAAAACACCATTAACAAGCATGAATCTCCAAGATAACGTTATAATATCATCATACAACCATCCTACAACAGTATTAACGTTCTAAAACCAATAATTCATCATTCCAGGGCTTTGTTTGGATCAAAACTTCATCAAGAATTTCCAGTTTTATATTTCTTTCAAGAACATTAATAAACTTCTTCTAAAATCCGTTTTTAGATCATCAATGGTTCTGTTTTGAATACATAATTCGTCCAAAATGTTTCGACATGCAATTCCTACCATAGTTCATAGTTTTAATCCTCAAATTCATGGGTCTAATCAATCTTCCAAGATAAATTTGATGATTATCCTAAACGTGGAAAAGCATAGCATTGAATCAATTATAATTAAACCACTTGCCTTAATCGTTCTTCAGATTTGTTGTTGATTGAAGATGGTTGAATTCCTCTCTCTCTCTCTCTGCAGAATTCTCCTCTTCCTCTCTCTCTCTACAAGTTCTTCTCAAGATGGCAATGGAGGTGGGGTTGGTTTTTGGCAAGTTTAAGGTTTCTAAACTTCTCCCGTAGCCCACTACCTAGATTGGGGTTGGAAATGGTTTAGTGGGTTAAGACTAAGTCAGATTTTTTACTCTAATTTTCCTGGGTTTTAATTCCCAAAATTCCGAAATTACCAAACTACCCTTTTAAGTTAACGGTATGGCCCAATAATGCCCCGGGACCCAAACTTAACCCCCGGCTAGTGTTTTCTGACTATTTTGACCCTTCCAGACACGTTGGCGCACTCAAAATGACCATACGGTTAATAGAAATAAAATTCACATTTTAATTAAAATAATTACTTTCCTGACGCGACTGTCACACGCGTCTCAACAAAATTTCCCAAATTGCCGTATATCGATTTCACGACCATTTAATAATTTCAATATTCATATATTTCCATATATACACATTATAATCAAATACCAACTCACATCTCGTTAGTATTTTATACGGATTAATTCTCAATTAATTCACATTTAATTTAATTAATCCCATAAATAAATATCGATAAAAATGCGGGGTATTACATACTTCCCCCCTAATAACAGAATTTCGTCCCGAAATTCGGAAAAGTAAGGCACGCCTGGAAAAATTTGGTATCCTCCAGTATTCAAAACAATTAAAAAGAAAAGCCCAAATTACTAAAACCCTCGCTTCACAATAAGCTTGTTTAACATATTTGATACATTTTTTAGAATAATCTTCGATAAATGCACCTCACGTTGTGCTCTTATTAAACAACCTTCGACTAAAATAGCCTATACATTATTAGTCGCATTATTTTTTTATTAGTATTGTGAGTCCGCACCTCACTACTAACTCCCGCGTTTATCAAAACTCCAAACTCCCATCCTGGGATGAATCAATAACACGTCTGACCACGCTTTTCCATTCCTTGAAATATCCCGACATTATGACTTTTACACAAGGGAAAACCACTTCAGCCTGTTAGTGTCACATAAACCTTTGTAAGCACCTTGTCCACCATAAATAGATACGGGTGCTTTTCCCCCAACTCTACCATTTGGTAATATCTCCTCCTCATGACTACAATATACCTCACTAGTTATACTCAATTTGGAATTGAAAATATCGCAATGAATTCAAAATTTCTATCATACAATCCAGCAGTCGTTAGTCACCTTGCGCCTGCACCTCGGGTTATAGGTGATACAACCCTCAGTTTGAATCGTTGTTTCCCACTACTTATTGTCACCCCACCTAAATGTTGATTTCGGGGATTTCATCCCAGTTCTAAATAATACTACGTCGAACCACGTACCGGCGTGTTCACTATCTAATAGTGTAAATCACCCCAAATATATAACAATTTCTCTCCTTCTGGACAACATGTCCTACATAATCGAAGGAACTCATTACTTATCAATAAGTTGGCTACCTCTCAAGAAAATTCTCCAACTTGACCCTCCCATTTTTGGAATTGTCGTCTTAATACAAAATTATTTGGTTGATCATCTAACCCCAACTGTTCTACTACTTACTATCCTCTTTCAATGTCAATATTCACATAAAATTTTCCCCGTTAAATGATACTCAATGATCTTATTCTCCCGACGAATACCAAAAGTTTGGACCTTATACTTTTCACCACTTTGTGAAAATCCGAACTCCCTATACCTGATTGACTTCTTCATTCTATTTTCTCTTGAGTCATCCTCAACATTCGATTGATCGGAACTCTACTCCAAATTGTTCATAATACTTTATTCATTTTCTCAAGAGATATCCTTTTATTAAATGGCTTTCTACTGCCTTTTTTTTTTCCAAGTTTGAACGTGCTACACTGACTACACATGATATTCGCTTACACCTTTTCTTATGACGTTTAATCTCATAAGTAATAATCTCACCCGTCTATGTTCCCTCTTCCTTTGATTTACACTTTAGCAAATCAAGATGTCTACGCCCCTTACAACCCAACCATACGGTTTTTAAACATTATATACGCTTCATACAAATCCCAAACTCTTTATTGTCACTGTAAATACAACGGTGCGATACCATTTGGGCGTTCTCAATCGCTTCTGAATTAGAAGTCCTAAATCCTCCTTATCCTCAATGCGTCCTTCAACATGCCGTGACAAAACCAACATTATTAATACTTATCTCGTAATTTACTAACAACTGGCTCTAATGGCCGTACATCATAATTTACTTCTTGTAACTTCCCGTTATAACTACGTACTCTCCAAACGATAGAGGTATCCAAATCATGAAAGAAGGGCCACACATTTCCTTACTACCAACCTTACGCTAAGTTTCATGCATGGGGTGTCTCACAAAGCGAAATCCAAACAAGGAACCCCCCCGATACACTACTACCTAACCTTGTCGGTCATCGAGATTTATTAAGCCCTAGTCCATAACACGTACCCCTATGTTCCCGTCTCTTAACAACAAAGTTTCATCTCCGATCGCAGTTATACATAAACAAGGAACTCCTTCCGAAAGACACTTTCTCTTGACAGTGGTGGAAATCACATTCATATACACATGCGAATAAAAATCGAGACTCTCAAATTCCCGTCCCCAGACACACAACTATGAGTATAAACTTCTAAATCTCTAATGGGTGATAAAACAATGCACTCTTCTTATTACGACCTCTCTATCGTTAATTATAAAAATCACTTGTGACACCCCGACTAATTTAATACCGGGTAGCTACTCCTTTATTAAATCAATACAAAATGCCAAGTTGGTCCAGTTAATAGCATCACTGTAGAAAATATTTTTAATGATTACTAACCACCTAGTATTTAAAAAGTGAGTTGTCAAATTTTAATTTAAATCTGATTAACATGCAATAAATGAAATATAGAAATGTAACACAACCATTCACGATAAAGTCCAACTATAATGAATCAACAATTAAAGATGAGTCTAGAGGAAATACTCCTCACAACAATCCCAATATGAAAGGAAATAAAACAAGTCTGCATCCTGAATTAATTACAAACCAAAGTCTAAATAACTGAAATATAAAATGAAATGTCTCTAAAAGAAATGGGCGACATGCCCTACAACTAATGAAATCTGAATATAGAGGCAAGGCAAATGAAGCGTCTAATAGCAAGGCCCTGTAACTTCCACAATAGCTACAGCTCGTCCCCTGACTGGAAATACTATGCATGGTGTCCTTGTGGCTGGGCACCTAAAAATGGTTTTTACAAAAAAAAATAGGTTTGAAAGCAAACGGGTCAGAGCCCGAATGTGGAGAGTATTTTAAAAACAACAAGTGCTTTAATAACAATTAAAACAATGAATGCAAGATACATGTTAGGACGTGCTCTCACATGAAATACTCACCTCTCGTCTAACAGTGCACTCCTAACGTTCCTGTACCCATTCATGTGTTATTTATCGAACTAAACCATCATAAGTTCTAACCCAACTACTCGATTCACAATAAGAATGCCTAATGTTATTACTTAAATATATAGCTTTACTTGAACTCGGATTCTCAATTGTTAGCATTACCGTTTACTGGAGGTTATCCCCTTATTTATCTTCTCATGGAGTTACTATCAATGATTCTCATAAATAAACATCACAATTCCGTTTCATTCAACCGTATATTATTCGCATCATAAATGTACAATATAAGCACCCCGAGGCTAAGTTGCGGTGCACACATACACTGCTATCCATCCCGGTACATCACGTACATAAGGATTATAAATTCCGAATCTCTCCGGAATTGTTAGAATAAACACCACACACAAAATTGGAGGCGAACATAATTCAACATATCCATGGTCACGTACATACCTACGCTCCATAGTCAGCTGGCTTAATAACACACAATTAAGTCATTCTCTTGAAATATGTCCTCTAGGTACCAAACTAAATCCGGGCACACAAGTATTAGAAGTCCCTAAGCGAACGTAAACCTCCCGTGATAGCAAGTATGGTAGGTATGTCATACACATAAGATCATATACTAAGCATGCACACATCTTAGATATCTCAATATTAATTAAGGTATTTTCCACATCCTTATACCATTATCCCAATTGTATACATTTTTAGTCTTCCGATAATATATAATGTAGACTGTCGACACATCTCACGTCATAGATTCTTATACTTAAAACCTATCTCAAAGGGGTTATTAAGTTTCCTATTATTCCCACATATTACATCATTATTCTTAAGGTCCTTACTTCTGCCCCAAACCTCAATTCATCAATTTATTCAAAATTACTCTATTAATACTAATATTATCTCACTCATCGAGCTTCAATAGCTTTTAGAATAATTCCTCAAATTAAATTCTAATTAAGGTCCAAACTTTATAACCATACCTACTGGTCTTCTTTAAGTCTAAGGATATTCATAAGGTCTCCAATAATATTTTCCAAGGGTTAACATCATTAAAATTTAACTAGGGGAAATTTTACTTTTTCTAGGAAGGTCGATCGATCGACCTTGACCTTCGATCGATCGATAGTGGTCGATCGATCGACTGATGAATGTCGATCGATCGAACGCACCAGGTAGGCTGCGGACTGCTTCGTAATGCAGTTTTAAAATCATCCCAAAGCACCATTAACAATCATGAAACTCCTAGATAACGTTATAATATCATCATACAACCATCCTACAATAGTATTAACGTTCTAAAACCAATAATTCATCATTCCAGGGCTTTGTTTGGATCAAAACTTCATCAAGAATTTCCAGTTTTCTATTTCTTTCAAGGACATTAATAAACTTCTTCTAAAATCCGTTTTTAGATCATCAATGGTTTTTTTTTTTAATACATAATTCGTCCAAAATGTTTCTACATGCAATTCCTACCATAGTTCATAGTTTTAATCCTCAAATTCATGGGTCTAATCAATCTTCCAAGATAAATTGGATGATTATCCTAAACATGGAAAAGCATAGCATTGAATCAATTATAATTAAACCACTTGCCTTAATCGTTCTTCAGATTTGTTGTTGATTGAAGATGGTTGAATTCCTCTCTCTCTCTCTCTGCAGAATTCTCCTCTTCCTCTCTCTCTTTACAAGTTCTTCTCAAGATGGCAATGGAGGTGGGGTTGGTTTTTGGCAAGTTTAAGGTTTCTAAACTTCTCCCGTAGCCCACTACCTAGATTGGGGTTGGAAATGGTTTAGTGGGTTAAGATTAAGTCAGATTTTTTACTCTAATTTTCGTGGGTTTTAATTCCCAAAATTCCAAAATTACCAAACTACCCTTTTAAGTTAACGGTATGGCCCAATAATGCCCCGGGACCCAAACTTAACCCCCAGCTAGTGTTTTCTGACTATTTCGACCCTTCCAGACACGTTGGCGCACTCAAAATGACCATACGGTTAATAGAAATAAAATTCATATTTTAATTAAAATAATTACTTTCGTGACGCGACAGTCACCCGCGTCTCAACAAAATTTTCCAAATTGTCGTATATCGATTTCACGACAATTTAATAATTTCAATATTCATATATTTCCATAGATACACATTATAATCAAATACCAACTCACATCTCGTTAGTATTTTATCCGGATTAATTCTCAATTAATTCACATTTAATTTAATTAATCCCATAAATAAATATCGATAAAAATGCGGGGTATTACAGATTCTACATATTTGTGGGGGGATACCTTATTTTGGTTCATGTTATCACTATTGGTGTTTTTGAATTGTATTTGATATTTTAAGTGACGTAGAGCAATACGTTGTTGCGTCGAATGGTAACACCACTATTCTATATATTCTATTAATGTCGATCAGTAAGTTTATTTTATTTTTTATTCTATTGATTCTATTAACGTAGAGCGGTACATTTTTTTTATTCTATTAATGTAGAACAATACAAATTTTATATGGTGATTTGATATTTTGGAGCTTAGTTTGCATTTGTCACATATGTGACATTTTTTTAAATTGTACTTTTCAACGAACCCTCGGACTTTATTGATGGTGGTGTAGTGCAGTGGTGGGTATAAAGACTTAATGGTGGAGGAAGGTATGCGTTGAATTAAGTATTTTGGACTAATTTATAATCTTTTTTATATTTTGTTTAGTTCTCTTTATTAATATGTTTATCTATGTGTTTGTTTGCTGAATTTATGTTTTCCATGTGTACTTTATTCATATGTATGGAATCAAGTTATTTGTTGCTGTTTTTGCTGCTCTTTTTTGTATTTATCTTTTGTTGTTGTTTTTGTAGTGTGTAAATGGAAATCCTTACAACTTGATATATGTGTAAATGAAATTACTTTTCATACAATGGTGATTGGCACAACTCTTTCCTTACCGACGAGGTCTGGTACCATGTCTCTTTACTCCCTATTCTCTTTTTGGTTTAATATATCTTGGTGGCATTTGGATGTAGTCTCATGAATCCATCCAAATAGCATTGGTGATACACAAAACAAACTTCCAATACGCTATTTGTCTTTATTACATGGGTTTTAAGTTCTTAAATTATTGTTTTTTTTAGTGCAAGAAAGATGACAATGGTTATTTTGTTTTTATTTGAAATTAGCAGTAGGATTTCTCTTTATTTGCAATGAATGGAAGGATTTTCCATTGATCCTCTCTATATTTACAATCAGTGGAATGATTAATGAATTGTTGTTGGTGGTTAAGGGTTTGCGAATTTTTTCGGTACGTGTAGGTCCACTAATGCGCTTGGGATACAATCCATTCGCATGGTGTCCTGTGTCAACTTCAGAGAAAATCATCATTTCAGCATGAGGGCTGAAAAATGGTTGGATATCGAACTTTGGAACTCTGTCCAAGACTGCGTTAAATTCTTAAAGTCACATAGTTATCGCATCGCCACAACACATGTGGGAAAGAATGTGGTTTCTGTTGACGATATGAAAAAAAATCCAGTGCGCCTGTTTGAACTTTTGATGGTTGTTTGCGATGGTAACACAGCTAAATGTCCCACTAATCTGATAGATGGAGAAACTGGTCACAATGTGGATGTTAACGCTCACAATAGCAAAGGAATTTTCCATTCCGTTTCGTAACCTTTACATATTTTCCTGAAATAATTGAGATACTTATTTACCATGAAGCTCGAACAGATATCAGATTCAAGCATGACAAACCAATGTTCAACTAAGAACTCTCGATCAATATAGTTGTCAAGACCTTAAGGTAAATATTTGATTCCCCCGCCATTTTCAAAAAAAATTCTATTTTTCTTCTCACATTTGTTTAAAGAAGTGAGATGTTGTACTCCAAAAAAATCAATCTTTATGCTTCTTATGGGGCTTTGTATTCTAAATATGGTATGTTCAGAAGGAACCTTATGGTTTTTTAATGGTGAGTAGTACTTGAATTGACTTAATACTATTTTAATGGTGAGTAGTAGTTGAATTGCTTTCATACTATTCTATTTCATGTTAAAATAGTATGTTTCGCGAGAAATACCAAAACTTTTTAACCATAAATCAGAATGAGGCGATTCTGGCGCTATTGGATTCGTTTTGCCCGTGCCTAGATACTATGTTTCGAGCTATATTCATTTTTGTTTGAGGGGTCAAAATTGACTTTAAAGTCGACAATTCCATTTTTCAATGTTGGATTTGGTTTGCCGGGTAAGGTTTTTTTGTCAATTTTTTACATATTATGATTGTGCCCTGTGATAGTTGAATCAACTATGTGTATACGATGTTAGGCCATTTATTATTTGTTAAACAGGGTGGATATTACTATAAATAAAGAATGTTACGACCGTTTTTTTTTTTAAATTACGCATTGTTTTTTCATGGAACGAAATTTTAGTCGTTTTGTAGTTACATACTTCGAATTTTTTTGTCGTTTTGCGAGTACATATTATGAACATTTTCGTTGTGCCTTCAAGCACGGGCATGTACTAGTGTACATATATATATATATATATATATATATATATATCCACCGTAACGAATTTAATTATAATTTCATTAATTTTCCCCATTCCATTCCATAATATTTTTCGGGTCTTAAGTATGCCCTACTGTCATTCATTAATTCCCAATTTATTCAATTAATCATCACCAAATATTTCTCAAAGTTGGGATTTAAACAAATATTTAAATAGTAACTAAATCACATTTCCAGGGGGAATCGATCGATCGACATTCTTGAGTCGATCTATCGATCGACCATATATTGCCCAGATTCTGCATATATTTACCTATGGGTTTTACACTTTTTCATCCTCCAAAATCATATAAAACATCTCCAAATTTATATTCATGTAAGCCTGATCATATACTAACATATACAGGTAAGTTCTAACGTTTCCAAATTAATTAAACATCGTCAACATGCATAAATCCACTCATATTCCATATTTAATCTGAAGAATTCTAGTTTTGACTTTATCATCAATTACACATGTAAATCCCATATTTATTCACCTAGTAATTCATATATTTCATGGAGTTTAATTCTAAACTCAGAAAGATGTCATTCCTACACAATTCTCATTTCAATGATTCATCAAAATTTATCTTAATTCATATCACTTTTCAGAATTTTCTAAACAACCTAACATTGACAATATACATGCTAGAATATTCAATAGTTAATCACTTTCCTCGATTTGTAGGTCTGAACCGGTGGATAAGATTTTTCTCATAATCCTTCTTCCTTTTTCTGATCACCCTCCGGTGGTGGCGGCGGTGCGAGGTGTCTCTTAGCCCCTTGGTTTTCCTAGAAAACTCTTCATCTCCTCGAGAAGTCCTTCACTCTCCTCAATGGTTTGTCATTTTATTTTTGGTGAAGGAATATCATTTCTAAAAACTCTTCACTTATATAAAACCACCTCAAAATCCATAGTTACTATTCACCCTACTTTACAAATGACCAAAATACCCCTCAAGGGTGTCTGTTTATTTCCAAATTGTGCCGAGACCCAAAGTAAACCCCCAGGTAGAGTTTTTCGACTATTTAAACCCTTATGAATACTTTGGTAAAGTCAAAAATACTATTTGGATGACATAAAAATATTTTACTTTTCATTTCGCTTAAATATAGTTCCGACACGACTCACACGCGCGTCCTGACTTAATTTTCATAAATTATCGTATTCATCACTCGCGAAAATTTTATAAAATCTTAATTATATGTAAAGTAATAATCATATATTACTTTTAATCACCAAGTAAAATTCAACATAAATCACATATTACTTTACTGACGAGTAATATTTAAATCCAGATTAATTTACAATTATCTCACAATTAATTCTAATTAATCCCATTTTAAAAGTCATTAAAAATATGGGGTGTTACATACTTCCCCCTTACAATGGAATTTTTTCCCAAAATTTGGAAAAAAATATACCATATACGAACAACTCAAGTTTATGTTGCGCATCTCATCCTTGCACCTACGAGTAAACTACTTCGTACCGCCCATACAGTACGCTATCAAATATCCTTAATAATAAACACCTCACATATGTTCATTTTAAATTCCAGGTTAGCCTTCCATGTAGGTTCTTGGCCAAGCCTTACCGTTTAAGTTTCACTACTTAAACTTATTTTATATACTCACTATCTAATCTTATACTATTCGCACCTTAGTAGATTAATCGTTATTTAGATATATACATTCTCATCTGCCGATGATCGCACACAAGTAGAATATTTGTGTTGTATGAATTTCACACACAATACATACTATAAGTATCAAATCATCTCTAATATTTGCAATAGTATGTGGTCCCCTACCTTTAACTAATAAGCAGGAGAAATAATAAGGCTTACCGTATCATACTTCTACTAGCATCGTGCCCAAAATTGAACTTATAGGAGTTATTATACACAAAATCCACTAGTGGATGGTACGGCTCCCGTCCTCCCCCAATATTCAAGGGTACACATATAATTTATCTTCCAACGTCTGATTAGTCTGCTTGAAAAAAATATACCATATACGAACAAAATCTGATTGGGGTATGGCCCATTAGTCTACGGATGATAGGCCATACCCCAATCATAACTCGGTACCCATGGCCTCGTGAAAAAGTCTTCCAATATCGGGAGACAAGGATCTTATCCCAGTCGGACTCAATATTAAGTTATACCCCATGTAGCCTCACTATCTCGACTATAAGGATCTTTGCATACTGCCCCGTAGCATGATTAGTACTACTTGGCAAAACGTTGGCTTACTCGGTCAACTGATCCATTATCACCTATATAGGATCGTAACCCCTTTCATAATTACTTAGGAACCCCTAACGATAGAAGAAACCTCTAATGGTTTCGAATGGTCCACTCTTTTACCCGACAAATAGGTGGACCACTGGAAAATGAATGTAGAATAATCCTCTTCCTTAAATGCCATAATTTACAAATGTGGACGAAATCAAGATTTAATCACCTAGGGTGCCCATACACCCTATGTCTCTCCCATTATTGCACAGAAGAAATATATTCACACATCATAGTGGAATTAACAACTCTTAGCTTCATTCTCGTATATGTAAACTAACTAAGGTACCAATCACATGTACTATCGTCCAAACTTCTCTCCAACTCCCGATGTTCATTAGTTTCATGCGTGGGATGTCTCTCAAAGCGAAATCCAAATAAGGAACCCCCGATACACTATTACCTAATGTTGTTGATCGTCGAGATCCGTAATATCCTCACTCCATAATATAGACCTTCCCATAGTCTCCGTATTTTGACATATTAATCTACTTATGTCCATAAAAATAACATAAAACATGGCTCTCTCACTATCCCAAGTTATCAGAACTATATATGTGATGAGCTATATCACGTTGCTCGATAAGGAACACAATGTATCCTGGGTCATATCAAGAAATAAAGGCCTATGCACTGAGATCACATATAACTAGACAACATACTCACTGAAGTCTATGTACCATGAAATTTTCATATATATATATATATATATAGGCCCAACCCTGTCTCAGGTGGCGCCTCATAAAAGTAATATTACTCACCCAGAGTATCAAACACGATAGTCCTAATCACTCAATCTACTATCGTTCAAACATTCGTTAATTATCACTACACCATTACCATAATAATCTGTACTTTGCTAACTCAATGTAATAGTAAATGATAACGATAAAATATGCCTTTATTTCCCACCCTGTTGACCCCGCAATACGGTATGCTACTATTATCGAGGACTCCGTTAGTCCTACATAAACCCTCTACTCTCAGGTTTTAAAATCCCGGGTCCAATTCTCTTGACCTAATTCCTCTACTTTATTTCTCATTCCTCCAGTTATTATGCCTAATTGGCATGGTTTACCATTCCCAACTCTATCGGTCTCACTTCTCTACGTGGACACATTCAACAGTGGTAGTCCCACTCTCTACACGTAGGGAAATGTTTCAATCCATTTACCCGTCACCGATCCCATCGACCATTTTGAAATGTCCTTCCCTCGGAATTGGCAGTCTTAGCTCCCAAATGTTATTTTCGTCGTTCCATTGGCTGCACTAGTCCCATAGAACACGTTGTCGACCCCACTGGTCTTGGGTGAATTCATCGCTGCTTAGTAAGGACTTAAATAGGTTTCCTTGCAAGTTACATATTTCGATAATGTTTTACTATCACCATTGAATTCAATCTTGTCCTTCAGCTAGGTTTTCTCAACCCTCCGGGCTTCCCTTCTTGTGGAAGTGGTTATAAATTCCTTGACGACATTGAACCTAGTTGTCTTTGTCATATTTCTCACCCGCACTTGAATATTTAATTCATTAGTCCTTTCACAATAATGAACTCTTCTTATCTTATATATACCCCTTAGTCGACAGGTAAAGTGTTTGTTAAGCAAGTTGACTGCTCTCTCGCGTTGGGCTTTCTTTCTTTCTCATATAAAATAAGTTTCAAAATTCCTTTCATACTCCGATCAAATGGACGATTTTATGATCGAACCATACCCAAATTTCTCATTTTATCTTCACACATGTTTCTTTATATTAGATGTTTGTCTCTTATCAGTTTATATTGCTCCTATGAGCAAACAAAATTTGGTCCGAAATTTTCGAGTCCTGGGTGTTACTACACTTCACCCTACATAATTGCCTTTGGCTTTATTCCTTCACAAAAGTTCTTTCGACTCCCGCACCCTTCACTGATAGTGTTGGGTAAGTTTGGAACGACTTAAATGCCATCCATGATGGTGCTTGTGAAACTACAGCTCCCGAATGACTCCTTTATTATCCTCAGCATGAACAACAATTTTGGTGATTTTTAACTTAATCACCATTTTCCTAAAATGCCCTAAATCTTTGGCTGAGTCATCCTCCAGTTGTTCTTCTTACGACCCTCGCTAGTCCTTGATGCCCACCCGAGGTCGTATAATAATTTCATTGCTTATATTTCCTGGCAAGAGTATGTAAGTTGTAATACGCGGAGGAATACAACATTCTAATAATAGGGCTCTACATCAAAGAATGCTACGCTGAAACGTAGAAAGCCGTACAGATCATAAGGATACTAGAACCTGATGCTCTCATGCTACCTGTGACACCCCGCCTAATTAAATATCGGGTGATCAGTCATTTATTAAATTAAATCAGAATATCTAGTTGGTTCATTCTCAGCATCGCTGTCGAACATCAATTAATTCACCAAATAATTAATTAAGCTAGTGTAAAAAAAAATCTTTTCCATTTTTAATTTGACTAAAAACCATTCCACAAAGCATAGTAATAATAGACAACATCACATCATAACTAACCAAGACTAAATGTGACTAGAATAACTTTCTAGTTAAAATATTTTATTACCATCAAATAAATCTGATATCAACAGTACTGACATAAATTATTACAATCTCTGGAACATAAAATAAATGAAATAACTAGAATCCTATGCGACATGCCCTAAATCAATGTAGACATTACAGATGTATGAATCAACATAATGGAAGAATCTAAACAAATCTGCCTCTCCAGTAGCAGCTATAACCCGTCGAGTTATCCATAATCTATAATGGAATCCTTGATACTCGATACCTGTTGTATAAGATGCAATAGAGAAGAGAATGTGCAAGGAAACGTGTCAGAGCCCGATTGTAAAAGATTTTAAAAATAGCAAGTACTTAACAAGTGCAATTAAGCAAGTATTATATACATGTTAGTTCTCGGGCCCTCGATTGAGAATTCTCACCTCTCATCTAGTGTTCATGCCTAGCGTACCTTATTAACTACCTAATTGAGGTTCTCAATTCGGATTCTAACCCATATCATTTCCCCATATTTCCCACATAATACGTATGATAATTACACATGCTCATTTCTCTTTCATATGAACTAGGCTTTTACAGTTTTGAGATTTAGTATTCACTTACTTAATTCAATCAGATCTCATTATTCATTTTTATCTACAATTCATACAGTAGATTACCTCATAGTATAAATATGTTAATCTACAAATTTCACACAGTAGATTACATTCCAATATATAGTTTAATCTACAATTCTCGCCGAGTAGATTACATCACGGTATATATATTTATCACACTATTGTATATATTAATACGGAACCTCCCAGACACATCTGCGATGCATGCATACTCTGCTATCATGTCCTGATACATCTCTTGCTGTATAACAGACTATTGGTTCGGCATCTCCCACGAACCATAAATCTCATAACACAAATATTAGGGGTGAGCATACTCCCCAGCCAAATGGGTCATGTACATACCTACGCTCCCATTCAACCGTCGAAACTATCATTCATACCGATAACACGTGTCCAAGGTCCTATGCTCAGTATACGAATCTAAATCCCCTTAAATGGGTCTAATTGAGATAAAATCGTGCACAATGCGAAACCTCCACCCCGATAGAAAGTAGAGTAGGTATGTCATACACAAAATAAATCATACTATAGGTATTTATCCCACCTATATATATCAATAGGGAATATGCACAACTCATAACAATTCTCTTACGTAGTATATTTATATCTCGAGTATCCTACATATTTATAGATTATAACTTTACTTCTGAAGGTATATTCCCGAGATTTTCTCAATGCTCGAAGATTATCAAATATTTATCCTATAATTTCAATAGGTACAAGTCTACACCCTACTGGCCCATGTCATCACAATTCTCGAATTTCTATGAATTAAAATCATCTTCAATTAGGTTTATTTCTCGATAATCCCTAATTCAATTTTAACCCTTTGTTTCATCACTAGGGTTAATCCCATATAAGCCAAAGGTTATTCTGTTAATAATAACTCCTTTACTACTGGTCCTAACCTTAAATCATCTTTTATTCGATTTAAATCCTAATATAATCAACCTCCAGTGGTGGTGGTGGTGGTGGTGCAAGGTGTCTCTTAGGCCCTGGGTTTTCCGAGAAAACTCTTCCTCTCTTAGAGAAGTCCTTCACGCTCCTCAATGGGTTGTCTTTTGATTTTTGGTGAATGAATATCATTTTAAAAAACTCTTCACTTATATAAAACCACCTTAAAATTCATATTTATTGTCCACCCTACTTTACAAATGACCGAAATACCCCTCTGGGGTGTCTATTTATTTCCAAATTACCCTGAGACCCAAAGTAAACCCCCCAGGTAGACTTTTTAGACTATTTAAACCTTTCGGATACTTTGGCATAGTCAAAACGACCATTTGGATGACCTAAAAATATTTTACTTTTCATATCACTTAAATACAGTCCCGACACGACTCACACGCGCGTTCCGACTTAATTTCCATAAATTTTCGTAATCTTTACTTGCGATAATTTTATAAAATCATAATCATATGTAAAGTCATAATCATATATTACTTTTAATCACTATGTAATATTCAACATAAATCACATATTACTTTGTTCACGAATAGTATTTAAATCTGGATTAATTTATAATTATCTCACAGTTAATTCTAATTAATCCCATTTTAAAAGTCATTAAAGATACATGGTGTTAAAATTTCTTTAATTTGTTTATTCACATGGTCATGTATATGTGGTTGATATCTTTTTGGCTAGACTACACGTGTGGGTTTGAGGCAGTTGGTTTTTGTTTGATGGTATTGATGAAACTAGAGGTTGGTTTGGAAATGGTCTGGACTCGGATTAATTGCTGGGCTGGGCAGTTGATTGATTTTTATTAATAGAGTTGGTCTTTGTTAGTTTGTTTTTATTTTATTTTGCTGGGGTTTACTTTATAAGTAGTTGAATTTTGTTTTGGGTTTGTATTTTGTGTGCCAAATTTAGTTTGTGACCTGCATTCCAATTTGAGTTCTGTTTGGGCGTGTGTTGTTTTTTCGTATATTACGTCTCACTCGCGCATCACTCGGGCTTACAATTAGTATTATTATAAAATCCACAACAGGAGTTATATCTCCTTTTTAACGAAAGTATCCATGTCACTATATATTTGCAGAAACTCTATCCATATAAAGATACAAAACCACTAATGATGTTTCTCTCTCTCCCTCTCTCTCTCTTTAATGAAGAGTCCATGTACTCTAATAAATAACCCTCCAGTCACCCCCTCCATTGACCACCCAAACGGTAGAATATTTTATACCTAGAAGATAAAAGGTTACCAGTGCAATCAATTTAATCATTTTAGCTTCTCTTACCTTTTTTTTAAACGTCGTCTCTAATCTTTCTTCTCACCCTCTATATTGTTGCTTGGTTTATTTCTACGTAAATCTAGTCATTTGGGTTTTAAAAGAAAATCCATTTCTATTTCCTCCTCCATCTGTATCATTATACAACTCTAGGTTTATTAAGTTTCTTTAAAAACTCATCGAAACCATTTCTGTAAATGGACGGCCTCACAACGACGGGTCTTCGATCGGCCAATAAGATTATCACCATCTCTTATAATAAGTCGATGCAAACCTGCAATTTTGATTCCCTTCATGCTTCAAAAGCATATGTGCTTTAAAATCACTCTTAATCTACGACTTCAGAGATTTATTCCACACCCATAAGGCCATGACAAACTCCTCAAGATTTCAAGTTTCTCAGACAATCACAATGTACTTAAATAGATTCAATAATTATTTGAATTCAGTAGGTAGTTTTTGTTTTCTAATCTATATATTCATTCTTTCTTTCTACATTAATATACGTTTATCCATTTTTCGTTTAATAACTGCCCGATAAATTGATGACGTGGTTCCCCCATTTCTTATAAAGAAATTTAGCTTTTTGTTTGGAGTTTACCCTAAATAGTTTTCAATTTTTGATGTTACAATGAAACTTCTTATTGATTCGTATATGGGCTTCAAATTCAATATCATTTTGTATACCGGTAAGAGAACCCATTGAGGACATTCCTTAAATTATATATTGTTTAATTTATATACGCGTGTTGTATAGCTTTCCTATCCTACTAATTGTAAAATTCCGAGCCATAAAAGAAAATTTTAATAATCAATGTTTGAGACCTAAAGTTTTTTCTACTTATGAGACCTAAAGCTAACTTTATGACTATTTATTAGAAGAACAATGTAAGGAATTGTAAAGACACTATATATTCTTCTTAATCTTTTGAAGTGATCCATTTTGTTAACACTATGTCTATTTCCATTATTGAGCCTCGTCGGCACATCGTGCGGGACTACACCTAGTTATGTAAATGAAAACTGCGGACACTAAGAACAGACAACCATTTTACCCATGTCTTTGAAAAATTAATTACATCTTAGAAGTCTAAGCAATCTGTCAAGTGAAAGTTGAGCATCCAATGTATCTCTTCTTGAATTGGTAAAAGGAACAACGCTACATGTCTAAACTTATATATTATTGTGCTTGTGGAATTTCTAGATATGGTAACAAACATTTTGAAGGTGTATACTTGAACACGAGCCAAAACTTAATTATATCTTCACCATAAAGCAACACTACGGTACATTCCCTCAGTTCTTCTGAACCAAACCTATTTCCATATCACCAAATATTATACTCTCTCTCTCTCTCTCTCTCTCTCTCTCTCTCTCTTAAAGAGGTTGTGCTTACTTACTTGAGCTAGCTGCGATTTCTTGAGCTTTGAAAGTGAACATGAGCTTTGAAAAAGATATTAGGTGTGGGTTTTCATGGCCTCAAAGGAACTACAGTTGCAGCTTTTGCAAGAAAGAATTCAAGTCTGCACAAGCTCTTGGTGGTCATATGAACGTTCATAGGAGAGATAGAGCAAAGATGATACAGTCACCTTCTTGGGATTTTCCTAACCCTAACCCTAACCCTAACCCTTACCCTAACCCTAATTTTTCTTCTTCATCTGCAGCTAAGTTCTTACCATACACAAGTCCTTACCATAACACTCTTGCACTATCTCTAACTTGTCTCACTTCACCATCATCCGCAACTACGGGTGAACAAAAGATGCCTTTTATATCACCTCCTCAGGGACCTATAAGAAAAAATATGAGCATGGGAGGAGGCTTACTTGAGGTTGGAGAGTTTAATGGTTTTCTACAAGAGAAGCAGTGTAAGGCTTTGAAGAAAAAAGAAATTTCTGGTTTGGGCTTGAGCATGGATCTGCTTGGAGATACCGAGGACGATTTGGATTTGGAACTTCGACTTGGTTGCTCTTAGATAAAATGGACGGATCTTCAACCTATTTGCGAATTAATTATATATTACTATATTTGTACTTTTTTCTGTGAGCATGTCGTTGACATTCACTCTAGATTATGATTTTTCATGTAAGCTAGTTCCTCCTCTCCAACTCTTTTGTTTTGTTTTTAGTAAAGTGATCTGTTTCAACACATCTATAATGATGGGATTGTGCTTATGAATGAGTTTCAATATCTTTATTTCGGACATGACTTTTCTCTCTTGGTTGTTAACTTGTTATTTCTGTAATTAATGTTGAGGGATGGTCCTTGTTACGTGAATTTTAAAATAATTACAGGGATGTTGATAAATTGGTTGGAGGGATGATAATCAAAATAAAATACAAACTATTGGAAAGAGAAAACTTATTTATTGTTCAAATAACATAATTTATCCGTTTCAAATAGATGGTAGCTTTCTCAAAGTTAAACACCCTTAAAAAAACTACTTTCCAAATTCACCCTCTTATAAATCTTGAATGTCTTTAAATGCAAGACATCACCTATCGTTCTTTTATCATGAGTATTGTTAGGATGGACCAATTTTTAATATCATATAGATTTATATGTTATTTTTATAAACACAATTATTAATTTGGAATGGACCGAAACAGAAAAAAGAAAATATTAATTTCGGTGTGGAAGGAGTATTTTGAAAAGCCAACACAATGAAAACTATATTTTTTTTTGTACTTTTCTTTTCAATAGTGTATGAAATGAAATTTAGTATCGAAAACATTCAATTTCGTAAAACAAGTGCCCAAACAATCTCAAGAAGTTGTTGAAAAAGTGAAAATGAACCTAAAGTGCATTTCACGGAATATCAATGATGACTAAGTACCCGTACTACTGTGTCACCACAAGGATTAGCAGGTACAAACTATTTGAATTAGGGGTTCACATGGTTCGGTTCGATTCGGTTCCACTACGGAACCAGAACCAGAACCGAAATTGATCGGTTCCGTGATTTTGGAACCAGAACCAGAACCAAAATTGGTCAGTTCGGTTCGGAACCGAACCATCGGTTTTCGGTTTGGTTCGGGTTGGTTCATGGTTCTGGTTCTTGGTTCTGGTTCGCGGTTTGGGTCGTGGTTCTGGTTTGCGGTTCTAGTTCGCGGTTCTGGTCCGCGGTTTTCATTAATGGTTCTGGTTCGTGGGTTGGTTCTCGGGTTGGTTAATGGTTATGGTTAATGGTTCTGGTTAATGGTTCAGGTTCATGGGTCGGTTCTCGGGTAGGTTCTTGGGGTCGGTTCTTTGGTTCGGTTCTTCGGTTCTTCGGTTCGGTTTTTTGGTTCGGTTCCATGGGTTCGGTTCTCGGTTCGGTTTGGTTCAGGTATAAAACCGAGAACCGAACCGAACACTTCGGTTCTCAATTTTTGGAACCAGAACCAACCCGTGGAGAAAAAAAACCGAACCAACCCAACCCACGAAGGTCGGTTTGGTTCGGTTCTTCGGGTTAACGGTTTTTTTGCACACCCCTAATTTGAATACACCGGATGGGGTATATATCTTCAAAATTAGGAAAATATTAGAGCTTCACCTGCTTTTTTGACATAAAAGTGGGACTTAATAATGGGCGCATCATTAAAAACACACTCTAAATTCATATAGAAACACACTTCAAATACATCTTTTTCCAAAATATTTTTTTCAAATTAATAAAAAACAATTAATTAATTATAAAAAATTTATTTTGAGTTAATTTTTTTATGTTTCGTCTGCCATGTTTAAATACCACACACAAAAAACTCAACTCAAAAATAGTCCGACGAATAGTTTTTTTTCTTTT
The DNA here is from genome assembly GCA_949130495.1 of Sambucus nigra. Taxonomy (NCBI): domain Eukaryota; kingdom Viridiplantae; phylum Streptophyta; class Magnoliopsida; order Dipsacales; family Adoxaceae; genus Sambucus; species Sambucus nigra. The sequence continues at coordinate 480,136,052 of OX422217.1, read as the reverse complement.
CCATTCGTTTCTCGTCTGAAACGAGTTAAAAATAATTTTAAAAAACACTTATTAAATTTTTTTTTTTGACTCGTTTAGTCCCTCAAATACGCATTTATCCATTATTCTCTTATTTTTAAAGCTCCGCGCCAGCGGCACCCCTTATTTTTAAAGTTACTTTTTTTTTTATTTTTTAGCATTTAAAACAATTTTCGTATTTCTTAAAATTGTTTAAAGGTCCTCCGACCACTTATACATACTGTTTGCGCGGATCAACATATTATAAAAACTGGTCTGCGCCAGCCATATGTATAGGTGGTCGGATTGCCTATAAATACCGCGGTATATATAGGTGGTCGGATCACCTATACATACCGCTAGCACGGACCATTTTTTTATAAATAGGAAAAAGATTATTTTAAAAATAGTAAAAAATGCTCCGCACCAATGATATGAAAAAAAAATACGGCTCCATGCCACGTCGCGTTTTTTTGAATCGTGATCGTATTACTTAAAAAATAAAAGATTCATATCGCATTGTATAATTTTGTAATTGGTTTGTGGTAAGTAAAAAAAAATCGATTTCGTATCTTGTCTTGTTATATTTTAACACACACACACACACGTGTATATATATATGTATGTGTGTGTGTCTATGCGATGTGAGTGTTATATATATATATATGTGTGTGTGTGTGTGTGACACACACCAATTAATGTGTGTGTGTTCTACTTACCATTGTGTGTGTGTTATATGTGTGTGTGTATATAACACACACACATTAATTGGTGTGTGTGTATGTATATATATATATATATATGTATAATTTTCTTTTTGTGTGTGTGTGTATTGAACCTTTTTTTTTATAACTTGAAAATTATATTTTGAGAAAAAAATAAATTTATAGAGTGATAAATAAATAAAAAACAAGGGTGTATCTTGATGATGTGGCATGTGCCACATCATTAAGTTTTAATTTTAAGTATGGAAGGCCAGTCGTTGTCGTTGCAGTCCCACTCTCAAAATTAATCCCCATGGACATAAAATTGAAAAATTTAATAAAGTCAGGATTCTAATTTGAAACTTCAATGATAATTTTGCCATGCATGCAATATACGTGAACGTGAGGTCGATTTAATTTATAGGGTAAATTACATTAAAATCCTTTGAATTATTGATTTTTCTAACCAATCTCCTTTTTAAAAAGAGTCAACATTTTTATATGTAAAATCATATTTTATCAATATTTTTATACGAAAAGGGATTGGATCAAAAAAATAATTAGTTCAATCGGAACTAATTATTTAATTTGATTGAAACAAGCACTTCAGTGTTTGTTAATACAGTATTTTCCAATTACAGCTCAGTGGAAAATAGGAACAGTAAAGATATACTAGGTGCTAATTTAAATTATAGAGTGGAAAATTAGTATGTGAGGTTTAAGTGTATCATCTAGCAGATCCATCTATAAAGTAATTCAAAATTTAAATGCTCAAGCCAAGAAGAACTAGTCTATCTGGTTGAAATCCCACAAAATATTTTAGTGACAGAATTGTGTTGCCCAGCTAAATGCTGAAGCGTGGTCATGATATCATCATGCGTATGTTATGTAACACAGGCAGGGAATATTCAAGGAAAAACATGATTTTTTTTGTTTAACAAACAATACAAACATATCTATATATGTGGTACGTCTGGATAGAATTTCCCGAAAGTAAAACTTCATTCGTATTATAACTATTTCCATTGCTATGGAGGGAAAGTAACCATATAACATGAGAGCATTTATGATGATAAATTATAGAGGATGTCTCTCTAATTGGCATTATGGCCCGAAAATTCAGTCAAGGTGAATTAACTCTCTGTCTATCCACCCATTTAATCTGTATCATGAAAACGTAAAAGAAATAACTCTTCATGGGATATCATGGAGGGGATATTTGAGAAAAGTCTATCACTTCACTTGATATCTTTCCAAAATGTCAATATAAAGAGAGAGACAGACATCTTCAATTCTAGTACACAAAGTACCCGTTTTTGGTTTCAAATGATTCGAATGGTATGTTGGTCACTGCATATGGAACTGTGTTTTCCAACATCTGTTGCATTGCATGTTCCCAACAATGTTTGGGTGCCAGTGGCATGATGGCCTTTTCCTTAATTAGACCAGTTAAAACATTTGTTCAAAACCCTCAACAAGAAGAGAGAACGCGCGCGCGCGCGTATATATATATTTATATATATATATATATATATATATATATATATATATATAGAGAGAGAGAGAGAGAGAGAGAGAGAGAGAGAGAGAGAGAGACTATTAGGAGCGGACCAAAATAACGGATTTACTAACGGATCACCTCCAAACGACGTAATTTTGGGGTGAAATTTCAAAAAAAATCGGGTGAAGTGAGAGTTTTTTGGTAATTTCACCCCAAAACTACGTCGTTTGGGGTGCTCCGTTAGTAGACCCGTTCTTTAAATCCGCTCCTGAACGGTTCCGTATATATATATATATATATATATATATATATATATATATATATATATATATATATATATTTATATGCTCTTGTGCATACCAGTCTGTATTTTAAGAGTTCGAATCGGACAAGTGTCATTTGTCGGTGAGCGTAGAAGAGAGAGCGCCTATAATTTAATCAATAATTTCTAGGGTCACTGCTAGGTGACATGTGTCTAATCCGCACTCTTAAAACACAAAAGCAATAATATATATATATATATATATATATATATATATATATATATATATATATATATAATATGAAGGGGTCACTGTCACAGGTGAAAAAAGGAAGGCAAAAAAGGGGGCATTTTGGGGAATGAGTTGCTGCCAAAGTGTTTGTTTTAGTGAAAGGAAAGAGGGGTATGGAATAAAGGAAGTCAGTGGCCAAACGTAAGCACCATTATGGATTCATATGATTTCCTTTTCCTGCCTTGTTTTCAGCTAGTTACATGTCCGTGGAAGAGTCAATCTACTTACCCCTACTACATGAGTCATGACAAGGCTGCAATCGAGCAGATGGGCTCGGACCTCGCAAGATCTCCTATCCTGTCCCGAGTGATTTAAAATATTGTAAAAATTACAATAAACCAAGTTATATCTCTCTGTTTTTTTTTTAAACCACACGTTACCGTCGGAAAGTTGGACTCAAAAGCTGTCCTGATTTTTTTGATTGAATTTTTAGTAACTTTGAGTCTAAATTTATGTGGGAGTTATACTACAATAATTGTGGGATCATATACGAATGCGTTCTTATTCACAAGGAGATTAACGTGGTATATTCACATGTCCAATTTCATTAAGTTATGAATGATATATTTGTGTCCAAAGTGACTCATAAAGCATGAAAGTTAATGAATTTGATATGTTTAACTCTTATTCCACATTGGTAGAGTAGTAAAAAATTGAAGAGTTAATAACACCTCAAGTATGGACTAAGACTTGGATGCCTTTGGGGTATCCCAACTCTTTGAAGTAGAGATGACCTACACTATGCATGTGTTGGCTTGGGCCAACAGCCCACACGCGCGCGCGCCGTCTGCCCGGCTCGGCTCGGGTTTATAAACATCTCTTAAATTTTTGGTTCGATTTAAATTAACTTTCTGGGTTTTAATTATTAATTAATTAATAAAATGTTGACAGTTATTGTCAACAGTTATTTTGAACAGTCACTTGCTTTACTTTAAATACAAATTCTTCCCTCCGTTTTTAAACTAATGAAAAAATTCCCTCTCCAATTTCTTCCCACCCGAAATGTTGTTATTCCCAGAAAATAAATTTTGCATTCGTGCTTTTATTTTATTTCCATTTGGCATACTGTTTGGTTGAGTAAACATACATAATTGTGTTAGATGAAATTTTACATTGTTGTGCTACTTGTTTAATCCAAAAATCCGTTCTATCTTAGGAGACAATTATTCATTAACCTTAAGCACATGGAGGGAATAAATTTGTCTTAAGGACACTGAAGGATAACACATGGCTCGAATTTCTTGTCTATTTTTATCATTTTCCTGCAAATTCAAGTAAATTCCTTTATTTTCTGTAAGTTCATTTTAATTCTGTAATTATTGTTTTATTATTAATTATGTACTGTTTGATAATTAAATAGTAGACATAACAATTACCACCTTCAAATATTAACAGAAGTGCGAGTCTTCAGTTTAAAGCAATGTTCTAAAAAACATGAGGCGTGATCGAGGCGTGGAGGCCAAGCCTTAACCCTTAAAAGCCTATGCGGGCCTTAGGCGTAAAAAGGCGTAAAAAAGCGTTTAGGCCTTCTTAATATATTTTAATATTTTTTAACCATAACAAGGCTATTAAAATACTAAAATTGTACATATCATAAAAATAAGTCCGAATATTTACAAATTAAAATGTTATTTGATTATTTTGGATGATATAATGGTCCGGTTTGTAAAAAAAATTCTTTAAAAGACGATATTGTTTCATTAAAGCGTTGTTGTTTTTAGAAAGAAAAAAGTGTGCCTTAAGGATTTTACGAAGAATAAGGTGTAAAAATTTTAAGGTGAGGTGTTTCTCCCAAGCCTCAAGCCTAGGCGGTTTTTTTTAGAACAGTGGTTTAAAGACAAAACTACCATTTTCTTAATGAATTTGAATATTAGAGCATCTTCAATACAAATCTGAATTGATTCCTACATGATTATAACAACTAGAGAATGTGTATCTTATGTGGCATAAAAAACTTTATGTAGACCATGTAAATAAAAAACCATCTCTAATGAAAATATCTAAAATTAAACTTTAGTGTCACCTGTACATAATTGATTTATTTTGTGAAATGTGGAGAGAAAGTGAAAATGACAAGGTGGAGGGAGAAAAAGATTTACTAATTACTTTTGGTTTTTACAATGTGGAAGAGCCCCTCTACATCTAGAGTGTCTCTTTCACATTTTAGATATTAATTAGTGTCACATCACCTTCACATTTATTTTAGAGGGTTGTATTGGAGAGCTATTTTTTTAACTCATAGTTTATTAACCATATGTGGCATCTTATATCCTCTCACTCCACAATAGCATTGGAGATGCTCTTAACTCCATTAAAATACTTAAAAATTATGACAAGTTTAGCTAGATTTTTTTTTTATCAATTGAGTTGCTTAACACCAAAAAGCACGCAAAAAATTATCGCTCAAACATCAGCGAAATAGTGTAGTTAATTAGATAACAAATCAATAAAATAATTAGTTAGATAGTGAATCAAGGGATCATACCTTATCGGTAAATCACATCTTTTTTTGTACATATATGTGCCTAATATAGTATATTTAAACATTTCTACATAGCACACGTGTACCACAAACATGGCCTATGCACCAGCATCCCACCGCTATCAACAAAAATATTGGTTATGTCTCAATTCTCGGAGTAGGACTCCGCATAGGTCATGGCCTTCCTCAACTGGTCCTTGACTATCGTCGGTCCAAAAAGTTATTATCCTCTGTTCTTGATAGACAGGGTTTTGCCGCGGCGCGAGCATCACCAGCGCATCGGTCGTGTTGAATTCGGCTCACCTGGACTATACAAAAACCTAAACTTATGACTACACTCAATGGGTGAGTATAGAGGCCAAGTCCGGGTATCGAAATTTACGAAGACGAGTTGCTAGAATTTATAAGGTTTAATACTTTAGAAATAAAAGTGTAAAAGATAATTATACACAAAAATGAAAGATGCTCAAAAGGAAAAGATTAATCTAGGCGAGTGTATTTAAACTAGATTAACAAAGCGATAAAAACTATAGGTTGCGTCGAATATCCCTCATCTGAGTTAATTAGTATAAAATGGTTACATGGGTCGACGAGTTATTAAGACTACGTCTCGTTTCGACCATTAATTAAATCAAGGGTTGTCACACTCCTAAATTTTCGTAACAGTCTAATAAGATTTTAGCGTCAACAAATACCCCGAAAAGTATGCACGCAAGGTCGTAAGCACAAAGCATACATAATATACCCCTTCAAATATCATAGGCGTAATAACTAGGATAATGCACTCGAAATAGACCCGTAAACTCCATCACCAAAGTAAAGCAACATGTCAACCCGGGGTGAGTTCAACCCGACACAACCTAGACTAATACAGCGAGAAAGCATGATAAAAATGCGGTAAATAAATGTGATAAAACTACACTAGAAAGCACAGAAAGAAAGCAAGTAAACCTAATTATGAAAGCATGTAAATTAACTACAAAGAAAGGAAAGAAAGGAAATTCAACTTAAATTAGAAAGCTTACATACATAAAAGTGGGAAAAACACCCAAAGTGGTAAAGTAGGGAAAATCTCCATACAAACCCTAAACTAATGTAAAATGTAAGATATTTATACCCCCAAAATGGCAAACATGAAAATGGAATGGCTGAGAAAAACAGGGGATCGATCAATCGACTCCTTTGGTCAATCGATCGATCGATTAGGATTCATCCCACTATCTAAGCTCGAAGACAAATATCTTAAGGATCGAACGATTGACCCTTTTGGTCCATCGATCGATCAAGTAGGTCTCAGCCAAGTTCCCCCCTATTTTAGTTCAATTGGAAATCTCTGCCGCTAATATCGCTATAACTTCTTCGTTAGGGATCGGAATTGCGCACGGTTTGCTGCCGCATGAAGATCGCACAGAGGGCTACTACTTCCGTGAAGATGTTGGGCCAGGTGCCCAAACTGTGAATTGACCGAACTTCCCTTGCACATGCAGATATGTACGGAACTTAGCCGGAATCTGTCCAAACTTCACACTTAGTACCTAAATACCTACAAAAGCCCAATTGTACCTCATATAGCATATTAACAATATAAAACAGAGGTTGTCCGGTTAACGTGCTTAAATATAGAGATTAAGGCACCCGAGGGGCTAAAATGCATAGGTTTGAGGGATAAAATACGCAATATTTGCGTATTATCACACCCCCTAACTTACACATTGCTAGTCCCTAGTAATTAAATAGGATGCAACAAGAACTAGAATCAAACCAAAAGCAGGATACAAGTACAAAAATATGGTATAAAAATATAAGGCCACTTTCGCGGGCGATTCGATTGCATTTAGCATATGCAATAAGCTGTTAAACCTCTAGGTTACCTTAGTGGATGAGTGTCGTCTCGTGAGGGTTTTCAGGGATGATACCCACAAACATCATATGGTTTCCTCAAAATATGCCCAATCAAGCATGCGACAAACTCAACAATACGAACAAGATTTCAACATGTTATTAGCAAAGCAAACGAATTCACATGAAAAGTCCATAGTTATTAACATTATAGAATGCACCTCATTGAATTGAATCCTTAAAATGTGGGAGGGGAGTGAGCACACACAAAATATGATTTGGCAAAAACTGATATAAATCGGATACTAAATAAAGCAAGCATATATTCAATCCTCATGAACATTACACTCATCAAATGAATTCACTTGAAATAGGGAGGTAACACACGGGACATGTGGGCATAAGAAGTAAATGTAAAGAGAAACTAGGTCGCACACATGTCACAATGAGGAACTCTATATAGAAAATGAAAATTTGTAATCTCAATGAAAGATACCGCTCATTAAAGGAGGCGAAATGCATTTTCATAGATTATCAAAACTATTTAAACCTTTTAATTACATCTAATTAAGATAACATAGGACTTTAATAGGGTTATAATGTAGGCTTGGATAGGGTACGAAATGAAAGGAATGTATATACAGATTCAAAGTGTTCGAAAATGAAAATTGGGGATAATGGGAAAAATGCGGGCAATATAAAAAATGGAAAGCAAGTTGCAAACAAGTATTTGATATATCATTTGGAGAGCAATCAAATCTTATTGAACTATATACACAACATTTACAACGTTCTCTTTCTTTTTCTTTTCTTCTTTTTCTCATGTTTTCTTTTGCTTTCCACTTCTATTTTTCATTTCTTTTTCACTTCTTTCTTTTCTTTACTTTTCACACTCTCATATGCCTAAATTGCAACCACAATACACAACATCATTCAATCCCAAGCAACATTCCAAACAAAGGTATGGAAAGTGTATATATGGTTTGAAACTCCAATTTGGAGTTAGTTATAGGATTAGAAAATGAAAGGCTAATATTTCGGCTCAAAGGGGTTGACGAGGGGAAACTTATAAGGTGAGGTCAAGGCTAATATGGGTGATATAACAAAGATGGCCCATGATCATTTCATAAAGTTTACACAATTCTCGAGTCAAAACAAACTTTGAAAATCATGCTCAAGTAACACATTTCAACATATAAACTCAATTAATGAACGATCAATGAAAGAATAGAGAGATTACTGACAAATTCGACATTTTCAAAGAGGAAAGAATAGTGTATACACTCACAAACGACGAAAGGTACAAAGCTTACTCGATGTAAGTATATACAATGAAACAAAAGATTACCGAGTTATAAAAAGCTTAAACCAAATCAATAGAACAAGAAAAGTGCATGTGCTCATGGGATTAAAGTTTAATTCATGAAGTTATTCATAATCTCAATGATTAGAGGACTAAAGTCTAATAACTTCTAAAATCGAGAAAGCATACTAAGTAACTAACATGTGAGAAAAAACATGGACTAAATAAAGTAATGGATATAATATCCCACACTTCCTAACTTAAAACCTGACATTTTCCTCAATGTGAATTAAGAACCAAGTTAAAGAGAGGAAAATAGCGATATTACCCAAAATTGGAGAGATCCCCATAAGAACAAGTCCAAAGAATCTACAAACCAAGTTAGTACCGAGCATAGAAAAAAAAAGTAACAAAAAGTTAACTAATTACATTAGACTAAATTAAAAAAGGAAAGAAAAGATAAAAAGAAAGAAAGAATAAAAAGCTAACTATATACAATCTACTGTTTAGGCTTCACACTAACTACACACTAAAAGTCTAAATAGTTGAGGGTCCACCGTAAAAACGATTTGACTATGGAGAATAATCGATGTACCCTCACTTTCAAGCATGCCTTCCGAAAAATATGAATTCCGTTTGAACAACGAAAGGCATATGTAAGGCGGAAGAAAGGAACCATCGTCAAGTAAAAGCTTTGGAAGGACGATAGGGGATTTGGATTGAACAGGTGACAAAAACATGTGGGGATCAAGAAAAGAAGAATATCCTCCCAAGGATTTCGAAATTGGAATGGGAGGTTGTAATACCCAGTAATTTTATTTATTTTATTTAATGGGATTAATTAAATTAAATGGGAATTAAATGGAAATTAATCCGAATTTAAATACTAGCAAGACGTAAGTTGGTATTTGATTATGATGATGTTGAATATTATTGGGAAAATATGGTATTATATGATTATTGAAATTATTAAAATTGTCGCAAGTCATAAATACGACAATTTGTGAAATTAAGTTGTGACGCGCGTGTCAGTCGTGTCAGGAGTCAATTTAATTGGATTTAAAAGTAAATTATAATGTTATCATTTGTATTGTCATTTTGAGTGCGCCAGTGTGTCCGGAAGGGTTGATATAGTCATAAAACACTAGTCGGGGGTTTAGTTTAGGTCCCGAGACATTTTTAGGCCAAACTGGCAACCCGGGGGGGTATTTTGGTAATTTATATTTTAGGGAATAGTAATGCACAAAAATTAGGTCTTGTTATCAGCCTATATTAGGTCCATTTGGGGCCGTTACTTTTCAAAATCAAGTCTTGGGCAAAGAGAGAAGAGAGGAGAAGTTCTAAGGAGTTTCCAAAGCCATAACGACCACATGCCGCCAATATTGTCGAAATTATGACCGGAAAGAGAAGGAGAACTAACCTATATCATCGTCAAAGGCTCCGAACTTCTAGAAAAAGGCAAGTGATTTAATTCATTAAGATTCAATAAATAATTTATCTATGATAGTATAGGATTTGATGACATCCTTGAAAATATTAAAACTAATGAAATTTGGAGATGAAACCTTAATTATGTGTAGGATGTTTATGTAATTTTGATTCTTGAAGGATATAAGTTTTGAGATCATAAACCATGTGTAGTTAATTTTGAATTTATGAGGAGATTATGATGATTCTTGAAGAAAATAGAAAAATAAGAGTTTTCTTAGGATGATTTAATCCAAGAAAAGTCAAATTGATGATAAATTGAGAGTTATGGAACCTTTAGAATCATTTAATTAGGTTGTATAATGATCCTCTATGTTTACTCTAGGATTTAACATCTTGAAATGAAGATTTGGGACAAAAAATGGGACTAAAAATTAAGCAAACCCATAGCCTGAACCTGCTTGATCGATCGATCGACATTCATAGGTCGATCGATCGATGGTGCTCGATCGATCGATGATCATAGGTCAATCGATCGATCTCCCCAGAAATAGTGAACTTTTTTCCTTCTTTTGGATTTAACCGATGCCGGTCACTTAAGGTTGAACAATGGGATTATGTAAATACGTAAGGACTTTAGGGAGACCAGTAGGGATGTAACTAAAGCCTGAAAAATATTAAAATTGGTTTTGAACATAATGATTGAATTTACGAGTGTCCGACGAGTAATTTCCTATTTTATAATGCGAGAACATGATTTAAATTCTTAGGAGTGATACGCTACAATTTGGGACATAAATAAAGAGTTAAGGGTACTAAATGAAAAGGTGGGAAAGTTAGGAGACTTAGTAACCTCTTCGGTTAGGATTAAGTACTCGAAATATACGACGTGAGACGTGTCGACAAAATATATTATATATCATACGAAAAAATCTTAGTGTATGAACTTTGACTAATGTTATAAGGCTGATAATATACTTTAAGCAATATAACAAGTTATTTAAGTTGTGTGAATGCTTCGTATATGAATAATTATGTGTATGACATATCTACCATTCTTTCTATCACGGGAGGATGGCTTTCGAAATAGGGTCATCTAATCTTTGTGTGCCTACAGGGGGATTTATATTGGTACCTTAAGGATATAGGGCTATGAATGGCTTATTTGTAGTTAATAAGTTAGCTGACTATGGGAGCGTAGGTATGTGCGTGACCCAAGGGTATGAGAACTATGTTCGCCTCCAATACGTGTGATTTTGCTTATTGAAACGATTCCTGAAATATTTGGAATACGTAGTCCTCATATACTTGATGTACCGAGATTCGATAATAGAGTATGTATGCACCGCCACTCTGCCTAGGGGTGCCTTATTTGTATATTTGTGCCAAGAATAATATACTTTTGATTATAATGGAATCCTTGTTAAAGTACGAAAATAAATAATTGTGACGTTTCTGAATGGGATTTAATACGAGAATTTTCTATCGAAATTGTTATAAATTAATCATGTAAATGAAAAGGTGACTTACAAACAAAATATGTTAGAAAGTTGCGAATAGACTCCTATATTATATATAAGGACAAGAAGTAGTTCAGATTAGTTAATTAACGACATAACTAAGATGGGTTAAGATTATACGTTAGGCGTGCACATTAGTTGAGGGGTGAAGGACTCATGTGAGAGCACGTAACTAACACGTATATAATATTTACTATTTAATGCAATTAAACACTTGCTGTGTTTTAAAATGTTTTCACCTCGAGCTGTGACTCATTTTCTTTCAAATCTATTTTTCTTGTAAAACTTCTTAGGTGCCCCGCCACAGGGACACCAATCATAGGAGTACCATTCCATTGGCGTACTGTAGTTGCTATGGAAGTTACGGAATCTCGGTAGTAGACACCTCCACATTCTGCATTTTATTCTATTAAGGTTCATTTATCAGTTAGGCCATGTCTCCCCTTTCCATTTAGAGATAGCATTATCAGACTGCCAGTTTCATTTCAGTCTTGGATTTATTTAGTTATTCAGACTTGGTATTGGGTTTTGTTCAGTATTTGTATTATTGAGGGGAGTGTCACTCCAGACTCATGTTATCATTCCATTATTATTCTTTTGTGATTGTGATGTGGATGTGTTATAGTTAGCTTATAATTTAATCGGCGAAAAGGTTTAACACATTAAAGTTTGAAATCGATTCATCGGGTACTTGTGACGGTGTGATAATAGAGAATGAAAATGGGGAGGAAAGAAATTCAAAATCAAGATATGAATCATCATTGCTTGAAGATTGAGTTTCGAAGGAAATGAGATCATTTTGAATGAAATGTTCTTCTTTGGGGGCCAAAGAAGAAATCATTTCATTGCAAATAGATATTACATCATTTTCATCCTCACTTTCAATATCTATTACACAATGGGCCAAGTCAACAGTGGTTTGTTCGAAAGTAGGCACAAAGTCCTCATTTGGTTCAAAACATTCCTCGACTTCAAAAGTCTCAGAACAAAAATCGTCGTCAGACTCAAATAATAAATCCAATTCATGTTCCCACAAATAATTTTCTTCCCGATAACGATTTTCAAGTGTCTTATTCTCAAGCATACGAAATCCCTCACCGAATGTCATAGGCCGAGGCGCGGATTCTTGAAAATGCGAACTTTGAAAATTACCATTGGACTTAAACTTAAACTCAATATTATAAGAATTTTGAAAATGATTGCAATTCGATTCAAAATTCCTATTATAAGGAATTAGAGTCCCAAAATCATTATCATCATCATCATCATCATTCTAATAACTCAAGTTTTTACTTTCGTTATACTCGCCCAAAGTCATATTGGAATTTGTAATTTTTTGGGACTCTAAGTATTGACCGAAAGTCATAGGATTACGGGAATTTTGAGAATTATAATAATGATTACCGAAAGAATTGGAATAAGACATGCTTACCCCAAAAATGGCTCGAAGTGGAGAATTCCACAAAGTAGATGCGCGTGGAAAATTCAAGCGTTTCTTGGCGCTCAAATGTAGAAGTCCTACAAAAATGTTAGGCAAATAATACAAATAGAAAGAAAATACTACGAAATACTAAATCAAATAAATTCTAAAACAAACAAGTCCCCAACAATGACGCCATTTGATAGACAGGGTATTACCGCGACGCGAGCGTCACCTGCGGGTCGGTCATGTTGGATTCGACTCACCTTAACTATACAAAAACCTAAACTTATGACTACACTCAATGGGTGAGTATAGCGGTCAAGTCCGGATATTGAAATCCACAAAAATGAGTTGATAGAATTTATAAGGTTTAATACTTGAGAAATAAAAGTGTAAAAGATGATTATACACAAAAAGGAAAAGATGCACAAAAGGAAAAGATTAATCTAGGCGAGTGTATTTAAACAAGATGAAAAAAGCGGTAAAAACTATAGGTTGCGTCTAATATCCCTCACCCAAGTTATTTAGTATAAAATGGTTATATGGGTCGACGGGTTATTAAGACTACGTCTCGTTTCAACCATTAATTAAATCAAGGGTTGTCACACCCCTAAATTGGCCTAACAGTATAACAAGATTTTGGCTTCAACAAATACTCCGAAAATTACGCACGCAATGTCGTAAGCACGGAGGATACATGATATACCCTGTCAAATCTCCTAGGCATATTAACTAGGACAACGCACTCGAAATAGACATGTAAACTCCATCACTAAAGAAAAAAAACATGTCAACCTGGGGTGAGTTCAATTTGACACAACCTAGACTTATTTACCTAGAAATGATGATAAAAACGTGGTAAATAAATGCGATAAAACTACACTAGAAAACATGGAAAGAAAGCAAGTAAACCTAATTATGAAAGCATGTAAATTAACTACAAAGCAAGTAAAGAAAGGAAATACAACTTAAATTATAAAGCTTACATAGATCAAAGTGGGAAAAACACGCAAAGTGGTGGAGTAGGGAAAAGCTCCATACAAACCCTAAACTAATGTAAAATGTAAGATATTTCTCTCAAATGAGAGAAATGAGTATTTATACAAAACCCCCAAAATTGAAAACTTTTAAATATAATGGCTGAGAAAAATAGGGGATCGATCGATCGACCCCTTTGGTATATCATTCGATCAATCAGGATTCAACCCACTGTCTAAGCTCGAAGATAAATATCCGAAGGATCGATCGATTGGCCCTTTTGGTCGATCGATCGATCAAGCATGTCTCATCCAAGTTCCCCTGTTTTGGTTCAATTGGAAATCTTGTCCTCTAATATCGTCGTAACTTCTTCATTAGGGATTGGAATCGCACACATTTCACGGCCACGTGAAACTCACACAGAGGGATACAACTTTCGTGAAGATGTTGGGCCATGTGCCCATATTTTGAATTGATCGAATTACCCTTGCACGTGCGGATATATATGGAACTTAGCCGGAATGCGTCCAAACTTTGCACTTAGTACCTAAATACCTAAAAAAGCCCAATTATACCTCATATAACATGTTAACAATATAAAACATATGTTGTCTATTTAACGGGCTTAAATATAGAGATTAAGGCACTCGAGGGGGCTAAAATGCGTAGGTTCGAGGGATAAAATACACAATATTTGGGTATTATCAGTCCTCTCTAAGGGGTCATGGTCATAAATTAATTCTAAGAGGACAATTATTATTTTGGCCATTATAGGGTAAAGGTTTCACATATTACATGTGTAGAGGGTGAATGACTCTAGTCCATTAATCCATATAAAGGCATGTTCTACAAGGTTAATTCCTACAAGTTCCTAAAAGCTTCATGGTTCATTAATTGGGGATTAAAGGAACTAAAGAGTGTTGTGAGTACAAATAATCACAATTAATGGTTCTAAACAACAATGAAATAATCAATGAGTAAAATAATATCACAACATAAAGGATTTATGTGTTTGACAACTATCTAGATCCACAGGGTATTTTCTAGTGTATATTAAATCTTTAAACATTTCGGAATAAAGAATTACATGTCCCTTTGCCCTAGGGTTAGGGTTTTATTTATAATGATAAAAATGGTTGAGCCATGTTCAAACTCTTCCAGCTGCTGATTGGCTCGTTTGTTGATCCATGTTTATCCCCATCGGCATTGTAAGTAATAAGAATGAGCCACTTTTAGGTATCCCATGTGATGTTAATTCTAATTTGAGAAACACATTTCATTCTATCGAATTGGGCCTTTCTGGGTTGTTTAATATTTGGGCCATTATGGTTTGCACCCTATAATAGGCCCTAAAATTCTTTGTCAACAATGCACTAAAGGATTTTATATGTTCTATTGACCCATATGATCAATCAAAGTCTTGTATCCGTGTGAGGGCATGCCTTGTAATTACTTATTCAAGATAAGGGTATGCTGGTCCAAGGTTTGAAAAATGAACAACTGGTTTTGGAATTTGGCCCCCACTTACTCAAAACTCTATAAAGTCATTTGTGTACTCTTCGTCATTAACAAAGATCATTCGGAGCTTCTGTCTTCATAGTCATCTTTTAAGTTTTCTTTTCCATTGTTTATTTTTATTAGCTTTGCAACTCCTTTTGTTCATTTTTGTTGAGTAGTCCTTTCTCTCGCACTTTTTTTCTAAAAATGTTTTACACTGTCGGTGAAAGGACTGTTGGAGAGTTTAAAAAATACTCAATTTCTCCTTGGGTGATGATTGGGTGGTCATTGGATTCATACCCTCTTAGTGACCGAGGGAGAAATAATGTTCCCCCTAAATCAATTGTTCCAGGAGTTTTGTGAATTTTTTTAGGTGGATCCCACCCAATGTATCCCAAACACATGGCGGATTATGAACGGAGTTCATACAATAGATGAACTATATGAGACTAACATAATAATTCCAAAAATTAGGTACTATTATTCTTGGTCTCACACCACAGATAGTGTTTTATATTTGGAGGCGAGGAAGGTTGATAGGGTTTTTGTTGTCAACCTCCGTGATTCTAATAAGGGATATTGGTATCAAGGTTATACAACCTAAAATTCGTAATATCCACCTATCCCCGAGGGTGATCCTTATCAAGGGTTTCCGTACCCGAAGTGAGAGAGTAACATATGTTAATTTTCATTTCTTCTTGGTCTAAGATTTATTTCATTGCATTGTTACTAATGAATATTTTTATTCTCTCTGCCCAGTCGATCGAAAAAGAAAGAACTCTCTCTCTCCCACATAAACAGAGAGGAGCTAATCAAAGTTTGGTAGTTGAGGAGGCCTTTAGGTATAGGTGGTGAGAACCCCTGATCTGCCTTCTTCCTCATTGAATATAGGAATTATACCAACACCTTCACATCCTACCCGATAAATATAGTACCTGAAGTTCCTCTTCCTTCCACAAGTGAGTATGCTTATACTTATTCTTTATCTGAGTTCCAAAATGTTGATTCCATTCCTATTAATGAGGAACATTTAATGGATTCTAGGAAGAGAATTTTGTTAGTTGATAACGATGATCTGGCTCCTACTTCCCCCAATTCCAAGGCCTCTAAGAGGACTGAGCATGATGGCCCTACTTCCCCTCACTACAACAAATCTTGCGATTGGTCACACCCAGTTGGTCATGACCCAAGTCCGCAACTAGCTGGTCATGGACTTGGGTCGTGACCATCTCATTTTTTGGTGTGACCATATTCATTACCACACTGAGTCATAAATGATTTAGAAGTGGTCACGGACCAAGTCCCTGACCACTGTGGGTCATGGACTTGCACCATGACGAGGTCATAACCATCTTCACGCCAAATTTGCACCAGAATTCCCTCCAAAGTTGGTCATGTATGGGTCATGAATTTGAGATGTTACCATGTGCACGATGAAGCACCACACACACACACACACACACACTGAGGGTCACGGCTGGGGCTGTGACCATTTCTTGGTGTGGGTCACGGCTTGAGGCCAAGACAATCCCTCATTTGAACTATGTTGTGATGGTTTTGTTGGTCTCCCATGGTGGTTCACAGGCCTAGGCTTTGACCAGGTACAATGGAACAACACCTTACCATCATTTATTGGTTGCACATGGTGGGTCACGGCTCTAGGCAGTGACAAGGTTCAGAACATAAAAAAAAGAGCTGTTGCATCCTCATTTCTGTTAAATGATTTCACTATCTAAAGCCATTTCGATTTGTGCAATTTCTGGTGATTTGTGCGATTTTATTTCGATTTGTCTAAAGGTATTGTTCCCTTATTTCGATTTCATACCTTACATATCCTCATTCCTGTCTAAAGCCCTAATTTTGATTTTCATTGTGTGTGTGTGTGTGTGTGCATTTCGATTCTCATTGTTCATGGGTATGTGTGTATATGTGTGTGTATGTGTGTGTGTGTATAGATTTATGTTTATATGTGTGTTTAAGTGTGTAATTATGAACAAATTGTATTTTATGTCAATAAATTCTAGAAATTGTATTGGGGTTATTTTTTTTGACAAAATATTATTCAAATCTCTAAACATTATATTTTATTCTCAATCTAAAATTGTTAGTTTTGGGGTGCTTCATATAATTTTTTAGGCATAATCTCGAGTTCGGCTCCATAATTTGGTGTGAAGATTTGATTCACGGATATTGGTCGAACAATAAATCTGAGGAACTCATGTTAGTTTCCTCAAAGTCAAACTCATACTATTTTTTCATATCTTTTTATTAACAAAATGCACTTTGCAGCTATTTTAAATATAAATCCAGTTGTATATTTTGATTTTTACATTTCTCAGTTTGGATACAAATCACATATTTGATTTCTCATTATTGGGCAGTAGTTCTATATTTTTTAACTATATTTTCTAAATGATTATGAGGATTTAAGGAGCTTAATTTTTTTAACGAGAAATACTAGGCTGGAACAATTTTATGATACAAAAGTGTGACATAATTGACGTGTCTCACCCACATTCGCTCCTGTCTGGGTCCCACTACGGGTGTATCCTAGTGGAGCCCAGACACAAGCGAATGAGAGTGCAACACATTAATTGTGTCAATGTAGAAGGACTTTTTTTTTAACTAATATTAAGTCGTTATTGGGCAGTAATTGTATTTTCGTTCGTTTGACTGATTGATTGGTGTTTTTGGTAGTGTGGCCATCCCCGATCCTCGTCGCGCTGGAGCGGGAGCGCGAAGGGAGAGGATCCTTCGGGTCCCGCGCATCCCTCTCGAGAGCGCTTCGGTCGACATCCTTTTGAGATGTGGTGTAAAAATGTAGTGAGATTTAGAGTCGCCAGTCTATTTTACTCAAAACAGACAAAAGAAAAAAGGGAATCCATCCAGAAGGATGGCATCCAAAGACATACTGGTGCATGCAAAACCAAAATGATTCCAGAAGGGTTTGGAGGCTTAGTTACGAAATGGGAAGGTGCTAGGCACCCATTCCGCCCTTTCGGTCACTCATGGATATTTGCTATTTTCCTTTATATTCCCCCCCCCCCCCCCCCCCCCCCGTGATATGTGTCCATGTGTATATATATAATGGAGGTAGGAATCCTCGACTTGTATCATGGAAAAGATAAAGTGAGTCATCCGTAGGAAGATATAAGAATAATATTAGAAAGTAAGGTTTACATGATTACCCTTACGTTGATCGTTATAATGGAACAACAACGCATATGGAGTAATACGTCACTAAGAACAAGTATATAGAATATAGGAAGATTAGATTCAGAGAAGATAGAAAATAAGAGAAAAGGTGGGAAAAGGACTCGAGTCTCGGGTTTTACCCTGAGATGCCTACGTATCATATAAAGGCATCAAAGTCCACGTAGTTCGCATACAAAACGAGGGTGGGGTTTATCCCATAAATCCAAATGGGGGATCTCTTATTTGTGAGTGTGTGTGTGTGTAGAAAAAGTGTTTTAGTTGTGAGAAAAGTGTGAGAAAAGTATGAGAATCCCTATTTAGAATTTATGAGCAACCCCTCTTTTTCTTGTTTTTTGGGTTTTATTTAAATGAAAATAAGAGATGTGCAATAATACTAAATAAAAAATTATATTAGGATGTGTGAGACGAGATAATAAAAATGCTAAGTAAGAAAATAAGTTATTAACAATTTAAGAGAATTTAAGAGAGAGTTTGAGAAAGTTGGACCTTCTTGAAGATCTTGAGTTTGATCTTGAACGTTGGAGAGCAGACCTTGCACTTGGATGATGATGGAGAGTGACTAATTCACCAAGTTTGATGAAAAGGATGGTGAAAAGTGGAAGCAAAAAAGGGATTTGGAAGTTGAAATCACGCTGCCTTCGAGAGAGGTTTCTAGGATTCGTTGAGAGTGAATTTTATCAGATCCGGGATCTCCTTCCAAATGAGGTGAAGACCTTCTTTTATAGTCTCAGGTCACTATCGATCGGCATAGACCTGTTCCTGCCTATCGGCACGCCGATAGGCAAGGTCTGGAACCTGCCGTTTGGTAGTGCACTTCAGAATTTTTTGGAAAATCGGTTGCCGAGAGCAAACCGTTGGTCAGAATCGTGCACGGGATGGCCGTTGGAAAGGTAATTCAGAGATATTTGAAAGTCCTTTGGACTGCTCCCGAGTTTGAGAGTTGACTTTGGTTCAAAGATGGCTCGGAAGCATTTGTCGATCCATTGGACGGGGAATCGCTCGGATGCAAACGGATCGTTCGTCCGCATGGTAAGTCCGAATCGCACACGGGGTGGACCGTTGGAAAGGTTAGGAGATGTATTTCGACATTCCAAAGATTTTGACCCAATTTGGGCAGTTGACTTTGGTCAACCGGTCCCGGAAAGCATTTGATGACCTCTTGTAGTCATACGGATCGTTCATCCGCATGGAAAGTCAGAATCGTGCACGGGATGGACCATTGGAAAGGTGATTCAGTTCCCTTCGAAGATTCATTCAGCCTCGGTCGAGCTGAAGAGTTGACATAGGTAAAAAAGAGCCTCAGAGTGCTCGGTGGCCTCTAGGTCTAGTTTTGGACGCAAACGAATCGTTCATCCGCATGGTAAGTCAGAATTGCGCACGGGATGGACCATTGGAAAGGGTATTCAGTGCCCTTCAGAGATTGATTCAGTCTCGGTAGAGATGAAGAGTTTAACTTTTTGGTCAAACAGAGTCGGGGAGTTCTCGATGGCTTCTAGGTCAGTACTCATGACATGATCTGGGTTTATAGTGATGGAGGGAGGTACTAAGTACCTATGGAGAGTTAGGGGGTAACAGAATGAGGTGTCCATAGAGCCCCTCGACGGGCGAGTTTGGAACAAATGATGACCGTCGAATACACACCGAATCTGCGGGCTTAGATTGAAGATTTAATAACCGAGGTTAATTTTGACCTAAGAGTGGTGACGAACGAGGACCGGGGTCAATTCTTACTCAACTCAGGTGACGATCCAAGACCGATGTTAAGCTAAAAGTGGTGATGACCGAGGATCGGGGTCAATTCTGACCCAACTCAAGTGACAATCCAAGACCGAGGTCAATTTTGACCTAAAGAGTGGTGACGATCGAGGATTGGGGTCAATTCTAACACAACTCCGATGACGATCCAAGACTGAGGTCAATTTTGACCTAAAGAGTGGTGACAATCGAGGACTGGGGTCAATTATGACCCAACTCAGGTGATGATCCAAGACCGAGCTCAATTCTGACCTGAAGAATGATGGCGTCCGAGGATCGGGGTCAATTTTGACCCAACTCAGGTGACGATCCAAGACTGAGGTCAATCCTGACCTAAAGAGTGGTGACGACCGAGGATCAGGGTCAATCCTGACCCAACTCAGATGACGATCCAAGATCGAGGTCAATTCTGACCTAAAGAGTGGTGAAGACCGAGGATCGGGGTCAATTCTGACCTAACTCAGGTGACGATCCAAGACCGAGGTCAATTCTGACCTAAAGAGTGGTGACGACCGAGGATCGGGGTCAATTGTGACCCAACTCAGGTGACGATCCAAGATCGAGGTCAATTCTGACCTAAAGAGTGGTGACGACCGAGGACCGGGGTCAATTCTGACCCAACTCAGGTGATGATCCAAGACTGAGGTCAATTCTGACCTAAAGAGTGGTGACGACCGAGGACCGAGGTCAATTCTGACCCAACTCAGGTGACGATCCAGAATTGAGGTCAATTCTGACCTAAAGAGTGGTGACGATCGAGGACCGGGGTCAAGTCTAACCCAACTCAGGCGACGATCCAAGACCGAGGTCAATTCTGACCTAAATAGTGGATGAAGATTGGATTTTTATTTTCCTGGGAAAAGTACTTTTGTGATTTTGATTTGAGCTGGGGAGATGATAGATGGGGAAGCTTTTAGGAGACCTCGCATGGGGGGAACAACCTATTTTGGGTGCTGTAAGAGAATTCCGCTGGGGAAGTGATCTGGTGATCATTATAGATCCTCTGGATCTTTATCGGGAGGAGTTTTCACTTGGTTTTTGAGGATTTTACTGGTAAAGAGGGGTTTCGCTAGAGGGAACGCGAAGTTTTCTTGGTGAAAAGGCTTTAAATCACTCCGGGGATTTTTAGAAAGTTTTCGAGGATTTTTCGAGGCTTTCTGTTGTTTTCTAGTGAATTTCTGTACGAAATTAAAGGGGGGTGCCAGTCGGCATAGCATGAAGGATGTCATTCGGCAGTGGCACGAACTTTTGGGCTACCTTGGGAAGGTAAGGGGTCAGTGCCGATCGGTATGGTAGGGGGAGGTGCCGATCGGCATGGCGCTTGGCATCCTATATAAAGGGGGTGAATCCCCTCATTTTTTCACAGATTCTTTGATTTCTCTCTTTCTGCGATTCTTCTGCAAATCGTTCTAGCATTACAATCTTCCAGAAATGGCCGCTTTTGTGAGCACTGTAGTCCACCGAGAGTGGTTGACTGTTGATGACTAGGCGAATGTGGAGTGGAGGGCTAGGGAGCCTCTTGCTTTGGGGAGTGAGAACTCCTTTGATGCGTTTGATCCCGTTGCGAATGAGTAGACTTTTCTTTGGGATCCATCGCGTCATCGCTCTTCGAGAGTGATCCCCTATGGTTATGTAAGTAACCCGACCTTTGGCATTCTTATCTTTTTGGTGATTTTTATTTCTTGACTTTTGATGAGACTTTTCTTTTTACCAGTCTGATATTTCTTTAAAGAACGTGTGTGCCCATGGGACAACGGGGCTCAGGGATGTCTGGGAGCATATCCCACCTGTGGTGTGTTAGATGGTATCATCAGTGGGTTTTGGGCGATTGGTATCGGTGCTAGATGAGAAGCCTCGTTCGACAGCGATCTTGTGCGCTTTGGGAGAGAGGTGGTGGGATATTACCCACACCTTCCATTTCGGCTTCGGGGAGATGACTGTGACTCCCATAGATGTGCAGCAGCTGCTGGGGATGGATTGTGATGCAGAGAAGATAGAGGTGGATCGCTCTTTACGGGTGAGACCGGAGGCAGTGCATGCGGAACTTGGTGATGTATGGAGGATAGTTTCTGGGTATTCTATCCGGCTGTCCCTGCTGAAGGATGTTCTGCTGAGCAGGGTGATTGATGTGGAGGAAGGGCTGGAAGTGAGGCAGATGGCCCGGTTATTTATTTTGCTAGTATTGGGAAGTTCCATGGTGGCGTCGAGCGGCGACGTCGTCCATTTATGGTTTCTACCGTACTTGAGGATGTTTTCGAACATCCTTATGATTGGGGGAGTCTAATTTTGGCGACCCTTTACTCTTCTCTCGATGCATTCAGCCGGTGCTACCGGAAGATTTTTACTAGGGCCACGTACCTTCTTGAGGTATTCTTCAGTTTGCGAATTTCTTTTCATGCATTCGCATTTTCCTTTTATGCATTCAAATATTCCTTATGCGTCTATTTTTGTATGTGATTTCAGACGTGGTTCTACGAGGTGATTGGGTGCAATACCACGCTGATTGCTTTGAAGGAAGACACTATTGGAGACTTCTGTCAATTCTATTGATGGTGTAAGGCCAATCGGCAGTCGAAGGGATCTCTCTCCCTGGAGGCGATGCGTCAAGTCTTGAATAACCTGACTAGTGGTAGGATAAGGCTCTTTCCATTTCATTCTTCACTTTTTCTCTTTATGATCTTGTATTGATTTATGCTCACTTGGATATTTTCAGGTGACCTTTTATCCCTGGGGGACAGCCATTCAGGATGTGGGGGCGACTGGGGTGAATGCGCGGATGAGGCGTTTGCTGGTGCATGAGTTCAGCCATTCCTGGTATCTCGGGGAGAGGTTGGTTCATCAGATTGCTGAGGAGGAGGTTGTGGTACCACTTGGGCAACCTCCTACGTCTATGAGGTAGGATAGACTGCTATCGTAGGATGAGAGGATCGTGGCGATGATTGGAGTCCTACTTATTGCACACTGATACGGCTACGTCGTATGATTATATGGACTTTGTGACGAGCTAGTTGATGGCGCCCAGCATACATGATGCCCTTCCTTTCCCTCTGGCGGTTTCGAGTCGGGAGGTGGGATCTTCCCATAGTAGCAGTGGTCCATCGACATCTATGTTGGCGGCGACCTCAGAGGTCCCTTTTGTGCGGTTGCATACCCTTTCGTATAACATTCAGCGGGCTGATGGAGGGATGGTGCCTATGTTGCACCGTCCTCATGCGATGGATCCGAAGGAGATGGGTTTAACAGAGGAGGTCCTTCGACCTGCGGTATACTTTTCTATTCCTCTCTTACTTTCCTTTCTGTTTTGGTCTTTTCTTCTTTCATACTTATTTGTTCTTTCCTTGCAGCAAGTTCGGGTGTCGACCACTTGGCTAAGGGACATCAGGGACTGGATTTCTTCGGAGACTGCCCATATTTGGGATGCGGTTCCTGTTCCTTATTGATTGGTGTCGTCTGCTTCATCTGGAGAGGACTCAGTCTCGGGTAGTGATGGTGTGTCATCTCGCCGTAGGGGGAAGAGAGCACGTCGCAGGGGTGTAAGCTCTTAGAGAGAGAGAGAGAGAGAGAGAGAGAATGTGGGTTCGGGCTGAGTACCGTTGTTTTTGTTTTTTTTCTTTTTATTTCCTGCAAAGATGATGATGTAACACAAAAAACAGATATATATAATGCAATGGATTTTTTTGATTATCTTTTATTTAATGATGAATGAATGCATGCACATGCGCTTTTTACTTTGTTGCTGAGACCGTAAAAAGGAATATTTTTGGGATTTTTTTTAAAGGAAAGTCTATATTTAAAGGGGAAATTAAAGGGCTTTTGAAATTATATTGACAATATCCATTTATTTTTATTGAGTTTTTTGATTTGACAAAAGAGGAAAAAGGGAAATTTCTAAAAATGGGGGGTTGTCGATCGACAAGCATCCTGACCTGCCTATCGGTAGTTCAGTCCAGTCCCATCAATTCAAAGCTTTGATTGGTACCCTCTTCAGCCTTTGGTACCTTGTGTAGTAGGATTCCCTCCGATTTCTGCAGGGATTGTGTCTCTTGTGAGGGTTCTCAAGTATAAAAAGGGGTAAAGGTGGAGTGTTTTCATCACAGCTTTGCATTTTTACTTACTTGCCCATTATCTGTTAGCCTTGAAAGATGGCTCTCCCTGGTAACATTGAGTTTGTCAACTACCCCTAAGCCTTGGAAGCAATGTGCTCTTATAATGTCGACTACGATGATTTCAACATGAGTCGAGTCTCCCTATGGCGCAATCGGTCTTTTGAGCTAAACGTGTTGATGGCGGAGGTACAACTCTGGTAACCAGAAGACCATGTATTCCTCTTTGGGTTGGAAGAAGTTTGTCCTACCTACGAGGAATTTTTTTTCCTTACTGGGTGTAAATCCTAGTGTTACTGCGGTCTTGACCGAATTTTCCCACTCTCCCAGGGATTTGTTGGTCGGGCTTCTTCATATTTCACCTTCGGTGGCTAGATCATTAGTTACTGGAGGAATGATCCCCCTCCCGGAGGTGCTGCAGTCTGTGCATTTGTGGGAAGTAGGTGATGCTGGCTATGCTGGAGCCGTTGTTCTGGGTCTGGTTTCCAAATTGTTGCTGGTGACTGGGGAGGTGCAAGTGGACCCAAAACTTACAACCATTACTTTATGGATGCCATATCGTTGCAATCTTGTGACGGTGATACTGACGAAGACGCTGAATGGCTTGGATGCCTGAAAAGACGGTTGTTCTGACTTTTTGAGGGGTAGCCCTGTGATGCTGTTCATGTGGTTTTCTGAAAGATTCCGCTTGACGACCCCTCCAGAATATCACTTGTTGGTCGTACCCAACTTCTTTTCACATTACTTCATCAGTGTTGGCCTGTATGTTGAGAACTGGGAGAATTGGCTTGTGGAGCATGGGGCTCGTGGGCTGTATTGGTCAGTGCCTTGGTGGGGAGAGTTGCAGCCTATTCTGGAGCTAGGAGAGTATTCATATGTGCGGCTGGTTGGTCTTAGACAGACATATTTTTATTTCCCTTGGCAGCTTCTGCGCCAATTTGGCTGGGCACAGGTCGTGCCCCCTCAGACCTAAAATTTATTTCCGGTAGAAGATTTGACTGAGCGCCTGCGTCTATTGCTTGGGTCTCCGTGGGAAAATCGGCATCCGTTGACCCGTCCCTCCCAGTCTGTCAACAAATTTTGGCATGTTCCCAAAGATTATATGAAGTGGTTGTGGAGGAAAGCAGTCAGCAAGATGTTGGCAGTGAAGACTGGACAAAGATGGTTTGTTTTATCCAATGCCATGGAAGGGGGTGTTGTGGTCTTTTCGAAGATGGTTAAGGCTTATCGATCCATGTAATATTTACGGCACTCTATTCAGGCAAGGGAAACTTGGGGACCTCGAGATGTAGATGATGAGGGTTCAGGATCCTCTAGTGGTTGTGGGTAGGACTCTTGGTGAGTTTATATATGTGATAGATGTGGGGATTTTTATTTGGCTTTTATGGTAGTAAGGGGAAGGGAGTTATCCCTTCCTTTTTCTTATGTAATCCGTGCTGAATTTTCTTATTAATGAAATAAATAAGTTTTTGATCATCTAGCCGTGCCTTTCGATGAATTTTGTAATTTTGAATTCTCTACACCGATCGCTAAGGCATACATAATCCTTTTGTTCAAATATTCTTTAGAATGAACCGCCATTCTCGGAGGTAAGAAAAGAATAGTATTTTGTGAGAAAGAAAGGGGCCTCACTCATGTGAGGTGCATGAGCTGCCTACGTACCTCTAGGGTTTTTACAAAAGTTTTTTTTTAGAATAGAAGGGGGATGAGAAGAGTCGTAGCGCGTCGAGATTTTGGACTAGGGGTAGAATTTCTTGAGACGGTCCAGATTGACTGGATGAGCCATCTCTTCCCCATCTAGGTCAGTGAGCATGGCGACACCGCCGGATAAGATTTTCTTCACAAGGTAGGGTCCGCTCTAATTAGGCTTGAATTTCCCTCTGGAGTCCCAGATGGGTTCTACTATCTCTTTGAGGGCTAAATCCCCCTCTCGGACACCGCGGTACTTAACTCTCTTGTTCAATGATCGCGCTATTCGGCTATGGTACCCCTGTATGTGCTAAAGAGATTTTAATCTTCTTTCATCTAGGAGGGCTAGCTCATCAAGATATCTTTGGCACTAGTCTTCTTCGCTAACGTTATTTTTTAGCATGACGCGTAACGAGGATATTTCCAGCTCCACAGGTAGGACTACTTCGATGCCGTAAACTAGGGAGTAAGGTGTAGCCCCAATAGAGGTTCAGATTGAGGTTCGATAGCCCTAGAGGGCATACGGGATCCGGTCGGCCTAATCCCTACAACTTTCGGTCATCTTGCTGATGATAGCTTTGAGGTTCAAGTTGGCAGCTTCCACTGCACCATTGGTCTGAGGTCAGTAGGGAGAAGATTTGTGTCTCTGAATCCCATACTCATTGACTAATTCTGTGACTTCTGCTTCAAAATGAAACCCGTTATCTGACACCAGCTCGTGCGGGACCCCATATTGGTAGATGATGTTTTTATTGAGGAATTTAGCCACTTTCTTGGCATTCAGTACTGCGTATGACTCAGCTTCGACCCATTTGGTGAAGTAATATATGGCGACTAGGATGAACTCATGTCCATTTGAATCCTTTGGTGTAACCTTCCCTATGATGTCGATACCCTAGGTGGAGAACGGCCAGGGAGAGGTCATGTTGTATAATTCTCGCGGAGGCAGGTGTTGAAGATTGGAGAATTGTTGGCATTTAAGGCATCTCCGGACATAAGCGGTGCAATACTGGGTCATGGTGGTCCAGTAGTAGCCCTATCGTGTGATCTTCTTGGCAATAATGTGACCGTTCATATGGGGTCAGGATTTCCCGTTGTGGATTTTTTGCATTATCTTCTCAATCTCATCCCCTGCGATGAAGTGTAGATGAGTTCCATCGAAGTTCCTCTTGAGAAAAGCTTTATGACAGATGATGTACTGGGCCGCCAGTCTTAAGAGGGTTATTCGGTCTTTTTTGTTGGAACCCTCGGTGATATACCCATATATACCCTCGGCCAGGCCGAGGGCGCCCTTCACCAAGATGAGCCCAAGATGGTCTTTTGACCCTTCATCAGGCCCAAACGACACCTCATCAGGCGCAGACAACCCTTCAAGGGGTCGACCCCTCATCATGGTCCAGACGACCCTTCAAGGGGACGACACCTCATCATGATCCATACGACCCTTCAAGGGGACGACCCCTCATCAGGCCCAGACGACCCTATAAGGGGCCGACCCCTCATCATGCTCCAGATGACCCTTCAAGGGGACGACCCCTCATCATGGTCCAGGCGACCCTTCAAGGGGCCGAGCCCTCATCAGGCCCGGACGACCCTTCAAGGGTACGACAGTACGAGGCCTAAATTAGGCTAGACTCACTGCCCGAAGGAACTTCGCCCTCAGCCTCATATCATAGGTCGAGGGTGATATCCTCATAACGTGTGGTTTGGGAGATGCGTGGAACAGTGCGAGTGAGGCTCACATGGCACGTGGAAGACCGTTATAACAATATCACCCCCTCATGTGAGGGAATATTATGTCATCATTTAGCATCTATAGGTGTTAACAGGATATTGGCTAGATCATCATTCACATGCACCATGCATACTTGGGGGGTACGCTACACCCCCCAAGACCTATATATAGTTGTTACCTACAATCCTACAAAGGGATAGATCGAAAAGTTGTAACCCTAGCTGAAACTCTACTTATACACATAGTAGAGAGAGAAAGTGAGCTTATATGCATTGTATCCAAGGACATTAGTGCCCATACTTAGTGGATCACACACTCACAGTGGATGTAGGCCTAATTGGCTGAACCACTATATATCATTATCTTAATTCTCTTATACTCACCTCCTTCTACACACTTACACACATACACACTTATACATCTCTGGCTGCCATGGTACTTAAAGTTTGAGCTCATTATCATTTATCTGGTGGTGCTGAATCTCAGCATCATTAGTTTGGTGTCATCTGTGGGAACGAGAAGACGTCTCTTCCTTTATACAGCTTGACCTCACTGGGCACTCTGTTGGTGAGTCAGTTCTCCCCCTGTGTGGAGATGTTTCACAATTGAAAGAGACCCATTAAGGTTCTCAAGCTCATTAGTCTTTTCTTCAGTTTCGTTCTTCATAGCTCAAACATATGGCACCGTAGATGCCACCCCCACCACTTCCTCCACCAGATAGTGGAGTAGGACCCAGTTCCAGTCAGCCACCACCTCAGTCTGAGATGGATGATGGGGCGAAAGCCTTGAAGTCTCTGGCAGCAAGCCAGTGGATCATGCAGGAGCAGATCACAACTCTAAGCCAAAACATACTAAGACCACCAGGGATCTCGCCTGAGATGATTACTCCGGCAGCTGCTCTAGGGAAACATGAGGCCAGGCGACCACCCCAAGCACCACGCAAAGACTTGCCACCCCCACAGCAGCATAGGGATGTTGCTGACCCCCGGTGTCTACGCCTGGGGAGGTAAGGAAACCCTTGCCCTGAGGATAAGTATGATGATCTGAAGGGAGAGGAGGCCCCCATAGAATGATGGGAGCCGTATGAGGTCTCCAACAATACTGTACGACCTCTCCAAGAGAGTAGAGGGAAGTGTGGAAGGCAAAATCCTGACGATCGCCCGAGGGGATCTTCTTTTGATCGTCTGAGCAGGGGGTCGGCCTTTGAGAGGCTCAGCCCAGTAAATAACCTGCGAGAAAAATTGTCCAGATCAAGGAGTGCTGCAAGGTCCATATGGGAGGCAGTAGATGGTCGACCCCTCAGAGGCCGACCCTTAGGACGGGATGATGGTCAGGGGGAAGTAAATAGCCGACATAGGTCGGCTGCCGCAGAACCGTCTGTTCACCTCAAAGAGGCGACAGGGGGATAAAATCGGCCAAGCCGACCCTACGAGGCCCTGGAATGACTCAATCCAGCGACTGGAGGATAAGATTGGCGTTATTCTGAAGAGTCGGGACCCTCTTCAGAGAGGATACTCCATTGTCTCACCCTTTGTGGAGAAGATAGTCAACTTCCCAATGCCATCAAAATTTAAGCCACCTGTGGTCACCCCAAGATATAATGGGAGTACCAACCCTGTCCACCATATAGAGATGTATTAGTCAGCGGCAAACATATACTCTATCTAAGATGAGATGAGGTGTCGTGCATTTTCTGGCACTCTGACTGGGGCTGCACACGGCTGGTATATGTCTCTTCTAAAAAACTCCATTGTAAGCTTTAAGCAGTTGGCAGACCGGTTCATCCACAACTTTTCTTTGGGGTGAGGCCACAGAAGAAGACCACACACCTGCTCTATGTTAAGCAAGGGAAGAATGAGAGTCTAAGAGACTACATAGCCAGATTCAACAAAGAAAAGTTAGACGTTGAAGACTATGAGGAGAGCATAGCTATGACAGCCCTCATTGGAGGACTCCAAAAGGGGAAGCTGTTATGGAAGCTTGCTGAAGACCCTCCGAGGACAATGGTTGAATTGTTGTCGACAGCAGAAAAGGTGATGAATGTCGAAGAGGCGATGGTTAAAAAATATGAAGATGAAAAAGGAGGCATTAGTGGGGGTAAGTACCATAAGAATAACAAAGAGGGGAAGAAGAGGTCTATGAACGACAAGTTCACTGATTATAACCCTCTAACGATCAACTGCGAACATATTCTCAATGAGATAAAGAGTGACCGATCCCTAAAGTGGCCTGAAAAGTTAAGGGCAACCCCCAACAAGAGGAACAAAAACCTTTAGTGTGAATTTCACCAAGACCATGGCCACGTGATAAACAAATGCTTTGCTCTGAAAGATGATATTGAGAAGATGCTGAAAGAAGGGAAGCTTAGGAAGTACGCTGACAAAGGTTCCTTCAAGAGGGGCCGAGGGGACGACCCCAGAAAGAAGCGGGGTGATGCATGTATAGAAGATCCTCCAAAAAGAGGGGACGACCCTTCTGATAATGAGGACGACCCTGATCTCCCTCCAAGAGACGACCATGGTCCTGTTGTCACACCCCGCAAAATTCGACAGACGGGGTGGCCAGCCACCGCCGCCGAACTATGCCGGGCGTGAACTAAATAAAATACCATTCTTAGCATGAGACAGATATGAGACATAAATAATCAGTCCATCAGATAAATAATTGAATTAATCTCAAATAATCACAAATAACTAAGCGATAAAAGATCCATCACATGCTAACTCCAAAAATCCAATCTCCAATAATGATTAAATAAAATCTGAATAATCCCAACAGAAATCCTCTAAACAACTTTGGAACCGAATGGCCCAATAAAACTCCAATGAAGTCTCATAATACGACTGGAAAAGAAAGTCTAACTAAACTATGCCATAAAGTAAATAACTCCAGCTGCACCTCCAATGATAACTCCGATAAACTTATGCAGCTTCCCCAAATAAAATCCTGAAAAAAGATTAGTCAACGAATGGGTCAGAGCCAAAGCCCTGAGCAAGAATACACACTACTCTCCTCAAATAGGATCCTTGAATCCAGACAGTAGCATTATACGTAATAAATATCACAATAGAATATTTTAAATTAAACGGGATAATTAAACGCGATAATTATAATCTACTAACTACCCTAAAAAATCCTCATTTATAAAGGCACACCAATATGATTTTAAATTCCCAAGTCCCACGATGTTAATTTAATTAAATTAACCAACTTTTATTATTGTTCTCACTTTTTATTAAAGTGCCACACTTCCCCTTGTCAATCGTCCTCTGAACCGTTTACTGTCGGCCCCGACACATGACAAGGTTTCCCTTGTCAATCGTCCTCTGACCCGTTTACTGTCGGCCCCGACACATGACAAGGTTCCACACACGACACGACATAAATCGTCCTTTGGCCCGTTTAAACTGTCGGCCCCGACACATTATGTCGCCACAAATTTTAATACCCGTTTTTATCTTAGGCATTAATTCTCAATTTCTCAATTTATAACCACCCCACCCTTTTAATCGATGTGAGATCCTCAAAATACCCCTTAGTCCCATATCTAAGGGTCCTCAAGTTATCAATACGTCTTAACCTATTTATAGGATGAATTTCTAACTTAAAATTTAGACCTAGTCTCATGCTTAGGCTAGCGTAATGACGATAAAGTACCAAAAATCAGCCCACCCCCAAGATGATAAAAATGCGATAATCTACCCTCACTAGTCCCATACCTAAAAGGCTTAAATCATCAAAAGGCATACCCACTAGTCCCATACCTAGAGGCATTCTAAAACATAGGGAGATCAATAATACCCAACAACCCATCGTCACAAAGCCAACATCATAATGCGAACAAGTCACACAACACAAGCATAATTAATCAATATATAAAACTACGCATGATAGTCCAATTCAATTAAATCTTTAATTTAATTATCACAACGTCAACAATATCCAAATAATCTCATTTAATTATTTTAAATTAAATATACCAAGTTTTCATCATATATATATCAAAACCCAAATTTTATTATCTCTACATGTATTACATAAGTTGTACGCACCCAAAAATCATTTATTTTAAAACTAGGGTTTTTCTACATGAAACCTACACCAATAAAACCCAAAATCACTCATGAATCCTACGTACCCAAAGGTTATGAATATTATTCAGAATTAAAGATTTTATAAAAACAGCCCCATAATTAGTATCCACTTTTTTTCTAATTAAGTTACTAATTATTTTTAAGAAAACATGTAATTAAGTGTTTAGGCGACAAAGTATTCATGCCTGTAAAGATTGTGTTGAAAATCTGATTTAAAATCTGGATTCCTCTCGAAAAATTAGCAAAAGAGTGTTCTTGAATGATCTTGATTAAACCCCAATTAAGCCTTCAAAAACTTGTGCCAAAACTTGTGACAAAAACTTGATTTTGTTAAAGGTTGATGATTATGAGTGAGAGGAAAAATATTTGGAAGTGTTCTCTCGTGAAAAACTGGAGAAAATGTGATTATGAGAAGTCCCCCTACGAATTAACAAGGTTATATAGTGATTAGGAGTCCTAATCCTACACAAACTCTAAAAAACAGCTTACGGCGCACGTTTTCTGGGAGGGTCGATCGATCTACCCCCGTCGATCGATCGATCTCCCCGGAAAACTGACAGTTCGCCTAAAAAATGCCTATAAGGCAAAATATTGTAAAATCAATATAAAATCCGTTTTAACTCCGATTTTAATTCCGCTTGAAGTTTTATTCTTCTAAAATCATAACCAACATATTTAGCCAATAAAATTTATTAAATTCAAAAATTTATTTTTCTCGACAATTCCAATTAATTAATTAAATAATAAATAAAAACACGGGGTGTTACATACTTCCCCCCTAGCAAAGAATTTCGTCCTCGAAATTAGACGAAGAATACACATCAATACATAAATCTCGCAAAAGAAATTAAGGCTCACATATGCCTACCCGTAGAATGCCATAATTGGGCGCCCATCCACCCAATCCTACGTGCAACTTCCGCATGAACAACAAAATAATATATATTGCCTATATACATACACATAACTATGAAAATAATGGCGTACCACATGCTCTCACAAATCCCCCAATCGATCCTATATCCGAAAGTCATCAAAATTCTAACTTCCTCAAATTAAATCTCAACATCAAAAATTGATACATACGGCACCTAACATCTGTACTAAAATCTCCAAAATAATTATCGTCTCCAAAATCCATTCTAAGGATCACCACATCAAGCTTACTAATTCTAAACTCAATGTCTACAACGTCCTTAACTCAAAACTTCACATCTCCGAGAAACACATCTAACACGTATGCTAGAACATCTACCTTAAGAAGTACGAATCAACAAAGGGAATCAAAGATCGGCAACGCGGAAACTAAATGGACTCAGAGTCTACGAGACCTAAGACCATGCTCTGATACCATCTGTCACACCTCGCAAAATTCGACAGACGGGGTGGTCAGCCACCGCCGCCGAACTATGCCGGGCGTGAACTAAATAAAATACCATTCTTAGCATGAGACAGATATGAGACATAAATAATCAGTCCATAAGATAAATAATTGAATTAATCTCAAATAATCACAAATAACTAAGCGATAAAAGATCCATCACATGCTAACTCCAAAAATCCAATCTCCAATAATGATTAAATAAAATCTGAATAATCCCAACAGAAAACCTCTAAACAACTTTGGAACCGAATGGACCAATAAAACTCCAATGAAGTCTCATAATACGACTGGAAAAGAAAGTCTAACTAAACTATGCCATAAAGTAAATAACTCCAGCTGCACCTCCAATGATAGCTCCGATAAACTTATGCAGCTTCCCCAAATCAAATCCTGAAAAAACATTAGTCAACGCATGGGTCAGCGCCAAAGCCCTGAGCAAGAATACACACTACTCTCCTCAAATAGGATCCCTGAATCCAGACAGTAGCATTATACGCAATAAATATCACAATAGAATATTTTAAATTAAACGGGATAATTAAACGCGATAATTATAATCTACTAACTACCCTCAAAATTCCCCATTTATAAAGGCACACCAATATGATTTTAAATTCCCAAGTCCCACGATGTTAATTTACTTAAATTAACCAACTTTTATTATTGTTCTCACTTTTTATTAAAGTGTCACACTTCCCCTTGTCAATCGTCCTCTGACCCGTTTACTGTCGGCCCCGACACATGACAAGGTTTCCCTTGTCAATCGTCCTCTGACCCGTTTACTGTCGTCCCCGACACATGATAAGGTTCCACACACGACACGACATAAATCGTCCTCCGACCCGTTTAAACTTTCAGCCCCGACACATTATGTCGCCACAAATTTTAATACCCGTTTTTATCTTAGGCATTAATTCTCAATTTCTCAATTTATAATCACCCCACCCTTTTAATCGATGTGAGATCCTAAAAATACCCCTTAGTCCCATATCTAAGGGTCCTCAAGTTATCAATACGTCTTAACCTATTTATAGGATGAATTTCTAACTTAAAATTTCGACCTAGTCTTATGCTTAGGCTAGCGTAACGACGATAAAGTACCAAAAATCAGCCCACCCCCAAGATGATAAAAATGCGATAATCTACCCTCACTAGTCCCATACCTAAAAGGCGTAAATCATCAAAAGGCATACCCACTAGTCCCATACCTAGAGGCATTCTAAAATAAAGGGAGAGCAATAATACCCAACAACCCGTCGTCACAAAGGCAACATCATAATGCCCACAAGTCACACAACACAAGCATAATTAATCAATATTTAAAACTACGCATGATAGTCCAATTCAATTAAATCTTTAATTTAATTATCACAACGTCAACAATATCCAAATAATCTCATTTAATTATTTTAAATTAAATATACCAAGTTTTCATCATATATATATATCAAAACCCAAATTTTATTATTCTACATGTATTACATAAGTTGTACGCACCCAAAAATCATTTATTTTAAAACTAGGGTTTTTCTACATGCAACCTACACCAATAAAACCCAAAATCACTCATGAATCGTACATACCCAAAGGTTATGAATATTATTCAGAATAAAAGATTTTATAAAAACAGCCCCATAATTAGTATCCACTTTTTTTCTAATTAAGTTACTAATTATTTTGAGAATACATGTAATTAAGTGTTTAGGCGACACTTAAAACGCATAATACTAAAGGAAAAGAATAGAGTATTCATTCCTGTAAAGATTGTGTTGAAAATTTGATTTAAAATCTGGATTCCTCTCGAAAAATTAGCAAAAGAGTGTTCTTGAACGATCTTGATTAAACCCCAATTAAGCCTTCAAAAACTTGTGCCAAAACTTGTGACAAAAACTTGATTTTGTTGAAGGTTGATGATTATGAGTGAGAGGAAAAATATTTGGAAGTGTTCTCTGGTGAAAAACTGGAGAAAATGTGATTATGAGAAGTCCCCCTACGAATTAACAAGGTTATATAGTGATTAGGTGTCCTAATCCTACACAAACTATAAAAAACAGCTTACGGCGCACGTTTTCTGGCATGGTCGATCGATCTACCCCCGTCGATCGATCGATCACCCCGAAAAACTGACAGTTCGCCTAAAAAATGCCTATAAGGCAAAATATTGTAAAATCAATATAAAATCCGTTTTAACTCCGATTTTAATTCCGCTTGAAGTTTTATTCTTCTAAAATCATAACCAACATATTTAGCCAATAAAATTTATTAAATTCAAAATTTTATTTTTCTCGACAATTCCAATTAATTAATTAAATAATAAATAAAAACACGGGGTGTTACATACTTCCCCCCTAGCAAAGAATTTTGTCCTCGAAATTAGACGAAGAATACACATCAATACATAAATCTCGCAAAAGAAATTAAGGCTCACATATGCCTACCCGTAGAATGCCATAATTGGGCGCCCATCCACCCAATCCTACGTGCAACTTCTGCACGAACTACAAAATAATATATATTGCCTATATACATACACATAACTATGAAAATAATGGCGTACCACATGCTCTCACAAATCCCCCAATCGATCCTATATCCGAAAGTCATCAAAATTCTAACTTCCTCAAATTAAATCTCAACATCAAAAATCGATACATACGGCACCTAACATCTGTACTAAAATCTCCAAAATAATTATCGTCTCCAAAATCCATTTTAAGGATCCCCGCATCAAGCTTACTAATTCTAAACTCAATGTCTACAACGTCCTTAACTCAAAACTTCACATCTCCGAGAAACACATCTAACACGTATGCTAGAACATCTACCTTAAGAAGTACGAATCAACAAAGGGAATCAAAGATCGACAACGCATAAACTAAATGGACTCATAACCTACGAGACCTAAGACCATTCTATGATACCATCTATCACACCCCGCAAAATTCCACAGACGGGGTGGCCAGTCACCGCCGCCGAACTATGCCGGGCGTGAACTAAATAAAATACCATTCTTAGCATGAGACATAAATAATCAGTCCATAAGATAAATAATTGAATTAATCTCAAAAAATCACAAATAACTAAGCGATAAAAGATCCATCACATGCTAACTCCAAAAATCCAATCTCCAATAATGATTAAATAAAATCTGAATAATCCCAACAGAAATCCTCTAAACAACTTTGGAACCGAATGGCCCAATAAAACTCCAATGAAGTCTCATAGTACGACTGGAAAAGAAAGTCTAACTAAACTATGCCATAAAGTAAATAACTCCAGCTACACCTCCAATGAGATCTACGATAAACTTATGCAGCTTCCCCAAATCAAATCCTGAAAAAGATTAGTCAACGCATGGGTCAGAGCCAAAGCCCTGAGCAAGAATATACACTACTCTCCTCAAATAGGATCCTTGAATCCAGACAGTAGCATTATACGCAATAAATTTCACAATAGAATATTTTAAATTAAACAGAATAATTAAACGCGATAATTATAATCTACTAACTACCCTAAAAAACCCCATTTATAAAGGCACACCAATATGATTTTAAATTCCCAAGTCCCACGATGTTAATTTAATTAAATTAACCAACTTTTATTATTGTTCTCACTTTTTATTAAAGTGTCACACTTCCCCTTGTAAATCGTCCTCTGACCCGTTTACTGTCGGCCCCGACACATGACAAGGTTTCCCTTGTCAATCATCCTCTGACCCGTTTACTGTCGGCCCCGACACATGACAAGGTTCCACACACGACACGACATAAATCGTCCTCTGACCCGTCTAAACTGTCGGCCCCGACACATTATGTCGGCACAAATTTTAATACCCATTTTTATCTTAGGCATTAATTCTCAATTTCTCAATTTATAATCACCCCACCCTTTTAATCGATGTGACATCCTCAAAATACCCCTTAGTCCCATATCTAAGGGTCCTCAAGTTATCAATACGTCTTAACCTATTTATAGGATGAATTTCTAACTTAAAATTTCGACCTAGTCTCATGCTTAGGCTAGCGTAACGACGATAAAGTACCAAAAATCAGCCCACCCCCAAGATGATAAAAATGCGATAATCTACCCTCACTAGTCCCATACCTAAAAGGCATAAATCATCAAAAGGCATACCCACTAGTCCCATACCTAGAGGCATTCTAAAATAAAGGGAGAAAAATAATACCCAACAACCCGTCGTTACAAAGGCAACATCATAATGCCCACAAGTCACACAACACAAGCATAATTAATCAATATATAAAACTACGCATGATAGTCCAATTCAATTAAATCTTTAATTTAATTATCACAACGTCAACAATATCCAAATAATCTCATTTAATTATTTTAAATTAAATATACCAAGTTTTCATCATATATATATCAAAACCCAAATTTTATTATCTCTACATGTATTACATAAGTTGTACGCACACAAAAATCATTTATTTTAAAACTAGGGTTTTTCTACATGCAACCTACACCAATAAAACCCAAAATCACTCATGAATCCTACGTACCCAAAGGTTATGAATATTATTCAGAATTAAAGATTTTATAAAAACAGCCCCATAATTAGTATCCACTTTTTTTCTAATTAAGTTACTAATTATTTTTAAGAAAACATGTAATTAAGTGTTTAGGCGACACTTAAAACGCATAATACTAAAGGAAAAGAATAGAGTTTTCATGCCTGTAAAGATTGTGTTGAAAATCTGATTTAAAATCTGGATTCCTCTCGAAAAATTAGCAAAAAAGTGTTCTTGAACGATCTTGATTAAACCCCAATTAAGCCTTCAAAAACTTGTGCCAAAACTTGTGACAAAAACTTGATTTTGTTGAAGGTTGATGATTATGAGTGAGAGGAAAAATATTTGGAAGTGTTCTTTGGTGAAAAACTGGAGAAAATGTGATTATGAGAAGTCCCCCTACGGATTAACAAGGTTATATAGTGATTAGGAGTCCTAATCCTACACAAACTTTAAAAAATAGCTTACGGCGCACGTTTTCTGGGAGGGTCGATCGATCTACCCCCGTCGATCGATCGATCACACCGAAAAACTGACAGTTCGCCTAAAAAATGCCTATAAGGCAAAATATTGTAAAATCAATATAAAATCCGTTTTAACTCCGATTTTAATTCCGCTTGAAGTTTTATTCTTCTAAAATCATAACCAACATATTAGCCAATAAAATTTATTAAATTCAAAAATTTATTTTTCTCAAAAATTCCAATTAATTAATTAAATAATAAATAAAAACACGGGGTGTTACACCTGTCAAGACTTAATATGA
Organism: Sambucus nigra; assembly: GCA_949130495.1. Lineage (NCBI taxonomy): Eukaryota > Viridiplantae > Streptophyta > Magnoliopsida > Dipsacales > Adoxaceae > Sambucus > Sambucus nigra. The sequence goes on along the minus strand of OX422217.1, from coordinate 480,097,552 downwards.
TCTCACTCGGTGTGGGAATAATATCCGGGGGTCTAGCAGGAGGAGGGTCAGAGGTCGCAGATAGGAAGGCCCATGTAGATGAAGCCAAGGCAGTGACGAAAACTGTGCACTCAACCTCTTTGGAGGCAAAATCAGAAAAGAGAAAGGAGGTCGATATGGATACTTTGATAGTGGGATTCTCAGGAATGGACTTCAAAGGCATCTTAGCCCCACATGATGACCCTCTCGTCATCACTACCAGGGTGCACGGGTGCGAGGTGTCGAGGATCTTGGTAGACGGGGGTAGCTCAGCATATGTGATGTTTTGGCCATGCTTCAAAGCTTTAGGTCTCAACCGTGCTAGACTCGTCTCATACCATCACCCATTGATTCGGTTCAGTGGGGAAAAGGTTCATCCCCTTGGAGTGTGTGAGGCCGATGTCAGGATGGGGGGCGAGTGGCCGAGATGGCTTACCAAGAAGGTCAGCTTCTTTATGATGGATGAACATGTCTTTTCGGCCTACCACATTATGCTGGGGTGGGTAGCCCTCAAGGGGTTTGAATCTATGTTGTCTACAGTCCATCAGATGATTAAATTTCCAACCCCTTATGGGGTAGGGGAAGTTCAGGGAGACCAGACGACAGCGCGAAAAATGTTATTTCCACTCCGCCGAAGAAAGAGAGGCGCACAAAAAGGCAACAACCACCTACAACATTGACACCCTGGACCCCAGGGATGAGAAAAAGATGAAGAAAGGAGAAGCCGCGAAAGAGGTAGAATCCGTCATCCTCAATGAGGATGATCCAGAAAAAAACGTCCAAGTCGGCAAGACTCTGAAGCCAAACATCAAGGAAGACCTCATCATACTGTTGAGAAAAAGACAGAGTGTCTTTTCATGGAGTCATACAGATATACCCGGGATCGACCCCAAAATCATGTGCCACAAGCTCAATGTGGTAAAGGGTCCGAAGACAGTAAAGCAGAAGAGGAGAATTTACTCTTGAGAAAAATATGAGGTCATAAGGGACGAGGTCAAAAAGCTGGAAGATGCTGAGTTTATCAGAGAGGTCATCTACCCCGAATGGCTGTCCAATGCAGTCATTGTCCCAAAAGCCAATTGGAAGTGGAGGATGTGTGTAGACTTCACAGACCTCAATAAGCATTGTCCCAAAGACATCTTCCCTCTCTTCCACGTTGATCAGATGGTAAACGCTACCACATGCCATGAGATTAGGAGCTTCATGGATGCCTATTCAGGGTACAACCAGATCTTTATGAACCCTGAAGACTCGGAGAAGACAACTTTCATTACCGACAAGGGGACATATTGTTATAGGGTCATGCCCTTTGGCCTAAAAAATGCGGGGGCAACGTATCAGCGCCTTGTAAATAAAATGTTTGAAGACCAAATTGGGAAGTCTATGGAGGTCTATATAGATGACATGTTGACTAAGAGTTTGAAGGCGGAGGATCATGTGGCTGACCTAGAAAGGATCTTTAATACAATGGACATGTACCAAATGAAGCTCAACCCGACCAAGTGTGTCTTCAGGGTCTAAGCAGGGAAGTTTTTGGGGTTCATTGTCAACCAAAGAGGCATCGAGGCCAACCCTAAAAAGATAAAGTCCCTTATAGAGATGAAGACCCCCAAGACCATTAAAGACGTTCAGAGGCTCACGGGACAATTGTCCGCTTTGAATAGGTTCATGTCCAGGGCCACAGGCAAGTGTTTACAGTTCTTCAAAATTCTCAGAAAGGCCTTAGAATGGAGTGAAGAATGTGATGAGGTTTTCAAGGAGTTAAAGTCATACTTAGGGTCTCCCTTGCTGTTATCACGGCCAGTACAAGGTGAACGATTATATGTGTACCTAGTCGTCTCAGAATCAGCCATCAGCGCAGACATTATGAGAGAAGAGGACGGGGTACAGAAGCCAGTGTAAGGCACTTCATGGGGAAGAGCAAAGATACCCAAGGATGGAGAAGTTAGCCTATCCTTGATCCATGCCTCAAGGAAGATGAAGCCATACTTATAGTCCCATATAATGGTCATCCTCACTGACTCTCCTCTTAGGCAGCTCCTACACAAGCCAAAAAAATCAGGTAGGTTAATGACTAAGTCTATAGAGCTGGGGGAGTTTGACATTGTGTATCAACCTAGGACGACCATTAAGGGGCAAGCATTGGCAGATTTCGTGGCCGAGTTTACTTGGGAAGATGATGAAGCCGAGGATGGGAGCCTCGGGAAGACAGATACCCAACAAGACAGGCTCACCGACACACCTACAGAAAAGGCTGAGACAAGCACCGCTAGAAGGAAAGTGGCCAAAAAAAAAAAGGGAAGATATCTCTTTAGACAGGGGTCCCTTACCGAGGGAAATTTCTCAGAGGAAAAGACAGTGTGGAGCCTCTTCGTCGACGGGTCCTCTTGCGAAAGCGAAAGTGGGGCTGGATTAATAGTGTCAGCACCAGACGGTACAAACATCGTGTACGCTATGAGGTTCAACTTCAAAGCCTCCAACAACGAGTCTAAATATGAGGCTTTGATAGTAGACCTCTCCTTGGACAAGTCTCTTAGTGTCGGCCAGATCTTGGTCCATAGTGATTCAAGGCTAGTAGTGAACCAGATACTAGGAGCCTACGAGGCCAAGGATGAGCGGATGGCCATGTACCTTGAGAAGGTGAGGACATTATTGAAGATCTTCAGAGAAGTGAAATTGAGCAGGATACCAAGTCTCAATAATGGCCGAGTTGATGCACTTGATAGGTTGGCCTCGATAACTAGGACAGATATCAGTAGGACAGTCTGAGTTGAAATTTTGCTTCAACCAAATATTGAAGATGATGAGGGAACACTTGCCACTTGCTTAAATGTTTCTAAGGAAGATTCATGGATGGAACCTCTGATCAGATACATTAAAGAGGGTGAGATTCCAGAAGCAAGGCAAGAAAGGAAAAAGCTGAGATACAGAGCTGCGAAATTCACTGTCATCGGAGACACCTTGTACAAAAAGGGGTTTTTGCTCCCTTTACTTAGGTGTGTGCACCCATCTGAAGTATCATGCATTTTTCAAGACATGCATGAGGGGTCATGTTCAAGCCCCATTGGGGGTAGGTCTTTTGTGAAGAGGATAGTCAACCAAGGGTACTGATGGCCGACTTTACGAAAGATGCCACGGCATATGTAAAAAAGTGTGACAAATGTCAGATATTTGCCACCATCCCTCACCAACCCCATTAGACTCTTACCTCCATTACATCCCCATGGCCATTTTCAGTGTGGGGGATCGACCTAGTAGGCCCCTTGCCTAGGGCCATCAACAACTATCGGTTCATCATCGTGGAAATTGACTATTTTTCAAAATGGGTGGAGGCAGAGCCAATGGTCACGATTACAGAACATAAGACCTTCCAGTTCATCTGGAAAAAATATTATATGGAGATATGGTCTCCCCAAAACCCTCATCTCGGATAACGGGACTCAATTCAAGAATACATCTCTGGAGAAGAACTGTGAAAGGGTGAGTATCAAATAATTCTTCTCTACCCCAGGCCGACCTCAAACCAATGGGAAAACGGAAGTTACCAATAGGACAATCCTAGATGGGATCAAGAAGAGACTTGAGGAGGCAAAATGAAGATGGGTTAAGGAGTTGTATTCTGTACTGTGGGCCTACAGGATGACGGCAAAGACCTTTACCGGAGAAACCCCGTTCATGCTAGCTTATGGCTCAGAATCCGTCATCCCGACCGAGATTGAGTTTCCTACTCACAAGGTCCAAATGTTTGACCCCCAGAGAAATATGGAAGAGAGGAGACTTGACTTAGACCTGATTGAGGAAAGGAGAGAAGACGTCGAGATAAGGCAAGCCACCTACAAGCAGAGGACTGCAAGGTTTTAAAACCAGAGGGTGAAGCAGAGGACAATTGCAGTGGGGGACTTAGTCCTCAAAAAGACTTGGCAGAAGCCCAACAAGCTCCACCCAAACTGGCATGGACCATATAGGGTCATCGATGAAGTGTTTCCGGGAACCTATAGACTAGAAAACCTAGAAGGGGAACCCTTTTCCAACCCCTGGAATGCAGACCATTTGAGGAAGTACTATCAGTAATTTTGTAAAGTCCAATCAGACCACAGTTGTAACGAACGTGTTGCTCCAAAAAAACACTTGGAATATTAATGAAAATGGTCCCTCACGTTGTGTTTGATTAATTCTAGTGCGATTGGGGTAATACTCATTAAGACCATCCTCGGCTATAGTGAGGGTCAATGGTGGGTACGACCCCTCCTTTTCCCTCAAGAAAGACGAGGGGGGACTTAATTGAAAACATCATTAAGTTGGTGGAATCCACCCTTGGCTATAATGAGGGTCAAGGGTGGGGACGACCCCTCCTTTGCCCTCAAGAAAGATGAGGGAGGATTTGATTGAAAAAACCATTAAGTTGGTAAAAACCACCCTCAACATTAATGAGGGTCAATGGTGGGGACGACCCCTCCTTTGACCTTAAGAAAGACGAGGGGGGACTTAATTGAAAACATCACTAAGTTGGTGGAATCCACCCTCGGCGATAATGAGGGTCAATGGTGGGGACGACCCCTCCTTTACCCTCAAGAAAGACGAGGGGGGACTTAATTGAAAAAACATTAAATTGGTAAAAACCACCCACGGCTATAATGAGGGTCAATGGTGGGGACGACCCCTCCTTTGCCCTCAAGAAACACGAGGGGAGACTTCATTGAAAAAAACCATTAAATTGGTAAAAACCACCCTCGGATATAATGAGGGTCAATGGTGGGGACGACCCCTCCTTTGCCCTCAAGAAAGACGAGGTGGGACTTAATTGAAAACATCATTAAGTTGGTGGAATCCACCCACGGCTATAATGAGGGTCAATGGCGGGGACGACCCCCCCTTGCCCTCAAGAAAGACGAGGGGGGACTTAATTGAAAACATCGTTAAGTTGGTAGAATCCACCCTCGGCTCTAATGAGGGTCAATGGTGGGGACGACCCCTCCTTTGCCCTCAAGAAAGACAAAGGGGGATTTGATTGAAAAAATCATTAAGTTGGTAAAAACCACCTTCGGCTATAATGAGGGTCAATGGTGGGGACGACCCCTCCTTTTCCCTCAAGAAAGACGAGGGGGGACTTAATTGAAAACATCATTAAGTTGGTGGAATCCACCCTCGGCTATAATGAGGGTCAATGGTGGGGACGACCCCTCCTTTACCCTCAAGAAAGACGAGGGGGGACTTAATTGAAAAAACCATTAAATTGATAAAAACCACCCTCGGCTATAATGAGGGTCAATGGTGGGGATGACCCCTCCTTTGCCCTCAAGAAAGACAGGGGGGACTTGATTGAAAAAACCATTAAATTGATAAAAACCACCCTCGGCTATAATGAGGGTCAATGGTGGGGACGACCCCTCCTTTGCCCTCAAGAAAGACGAGGGGGGACTTAATTGAAAACATCATTGTTTGTGGAATCCACCCTCGGCTATAATGAGGGTCAATGGTGGGGCGACCCCTTCTTTGCCCTCAAGAAAGACGAGGGGGGACTTGATTGAAAAAAAATCATTAAGTGGGTGGAATCCACCCTCGGCTATAATGACGGTCAATGGGGGGGGGGGGGGAAGACCCCTCCTTTTCCCTCAAGAAAGACGAGGGGGACTTAATTGAAAAATTATTAAATTGGGAAAAACCACCCTCGGCTATGATGAGGGAAAATGGTGGGGACGACCCCTCCTTTACCCTCAAGAAAGACGAGGGAGGGGTTAGTGATATTGTTAATTTAAAAACATCACAATGCAAGTCATACAAGAGACAAGTATAGAAAGACAGCAAGAGACATTAAATTACAGAGTGTTAATATTTGTTTAACAAAAGTAAGGTACAAAAATATTGGTTACATGAAGAGGGTATGGGCTACAGACAACCACCCTATGGAGAAACGTCAGAGGGCAAGGCCTCAACATCTACGGGAGATTCTTCTATGATCAAGACAGGCCGAGCCTCAGACGTGCCTATGCCTTCTACATGCTGAGATTCCACTTGAGCTAGGGTTCAGCAATAAGGGGATCGTCCAGTTGAAATTCCTCAAGAGAGGGGCGGACAGACGACATTGCATCATCGAACTTTAGGACGACCCACCGACAGGCCGTCCTAATTCTCGTCTCCAAGTATTCAATACCGAAGCCTTAAAACTCATCCGAAAGTTTGTAGGCCTCAATAGCATCGACCTATACCTTCTTCACGACCTCGGTTAGATCACTCTTGAATTGAGCACTCAGAGCCTCTTTCTTCGCCTTGAAGAGATCATCCTAACCTTCAGATCGGTATCATGCTGCTTCGTCAGCTCATCCAAGACCCTTGCATGTTCGGTCCTCGCACTCTCCAGCTCGGCCCTTGCAGTTTCGAGCTCAGTCTGTAGATCAGCCTCGTGCTGAATAGCCCTCTCGACTTCGTGATTTTTTTTTGGGTTTTCATCCATCCACTTAGTGGTCGAGGTAAAAGCACAGACAGACTGCACAGAAAAAGACACTTGTTAAGAGGCCGAGGAAATAGTTGGTGAAAAATTCAAACTAAGTGAAATGAAAACAAATACTTGATCCAGAGTGTGCAGACCATAGTCATACACCTTGGTCGGGGGCATCTTCGACAGGAAATCATAGCCGGCAGTCAAGAGGGAAGAGAACATAGAAGCTTTGGCCGCCCTCAGATTGCCTATCAGGGAAGACGATTTAGCCTTCAAAAATGCCAAGTTTTGGGACCAGAAGGCCCCTATGCTGGAAGAGGAACCAGTTCCCTCAGATGACTCAACCCTCGCCCTCGTCCTAGAATCCGACCGAGGGTCAGCAGGGACTTCAAGCTCTTTTCTTTTATGACTGTCGGTGATCGGCTCAACAAGTGTCGGCCCCACGGCCTTTGACTTCCTCGGAGCCTGCTGAGGCTCCTTGCCTTTCTTCTTGCCTAGACCAGACAGTAAGTTTTGGGCAGTCATTTCCCAAAGATGGTCAGAGATACCTGCAGGACGACTTGAAAAGGAGACGACACATCAGAAAAATACAGAGGCAAAGATGAAACACTTGGAAAAAAGAAAATATTGAGCAAAAAATAATAATAACTCATATAGCTCTGTCAAGGGGCCGACCCTCAGACCAGCTTCTTTGTGGAACCGAGGGGTCATCAGATCTTCAAACTTGGCAAGTCCACCCTCTTTCCCTCGTTCTCTCAGATACTCGACTATGTCCTTTTCATCCAGACTAAGTCCAGAGTCTGACCTAGCCTTCATAGAGGGGTTAGACCATCTCCTTGGAACTGTCAGACCATCGTCCAAAGGCTGAACCTCGGCAAAAAATTCCCATTCCCTAGATATGAAGAAAAACATCTTCTTCCAGTCATGGTTAGAGGTTTGTGCCACGTTGAGAAGTTTTTTATTAGACCTCCTCGCCCCTAGATGATAGTACCCAGGCTGTTTGGACGAGGAAGTGATATTATAACAAGCTAAAAACACATCGGCTGAAGGCTCGTCAGTGAAGGTATACATCCATAAGGAGACAAAGCCGAGGATCGTCCTCCAGGAGTTGGGAGGAAGTTGAGAGGGGGCAACACCGAGGGCTGACAATATGTTGACTATGGAAGGGTGCAGAGGGAACCTAACACCGACCTTAAACATTTGTTCATATACTGTGATCTCTCCCTCATCACCCTCAAAGACTTTTTCAGACTCAGAGGGAACTCTCATACTTATGTTGGGGGCACACCAAATGTATGCCTCCATTATAGGAGGTCACGATCCCTGATGGAGGAAACATAAGCAGAGGCGTGGGAGGTGTCAACTTGGTCAGCGCCTGAGTCCTCACCATCATCCTCCATCCCCTCTCCCTTGGCCTCATCATTTGTTAGAGGTCCATGAGGAAAGGCCATTTGGAAGGCATGAGGGGATAAAAATGTCATAGGAACAGCCTCAGAAGGGACCACCCCTTCGGTCTGTCGTCCTGGACTAAGATCAGACGTCTCTCTCCTCCTAGAAGTCCCAACGCTAGTTGGTGACGATGCTCTCTCATCCATCTCTCCTGAATGACTCTCGGCTGGACGATAAGACGACCCAGAAGACTCAGATGGTAATATTATGGCTAGTGGAATGGGAAAAATGGGTCGTATCCAGTTAGGGTCGGCCCCTCGTCTTCTCTCATCCTCTTCCTCTACCAGTCTGATCTCTATAATGAACCTCTCTCTCAGGGATGGGAACTCCTCAACTAATTTGTAAAGCGTCCTAAGCATTAAGGGAAAGACCCTACAATTAAAAGAATTTATCTTACCCAATTACAAACAAGTTCACAGTTGACCAAAATGGACTTTTGGATTAAAACCAAGGAAAGTAAGGGTTCTAACAAAGAACACCCAAGAAAAAGACGCCGGAGAAGAACGTTGGAAAGTTATGAAATAACCAGAGAAAATTCCAGCCCTACGGGCCTAAAACAGTCGAACTGTAAAAAATAATGGAATTTAAAGAGGGCACTAGGGCAGAAGGATTACCTGAGAAGGAACAGCGAGACTGCCAAACTCGAAATGTTGAAGATTGCAGAAATGGTGGTTTGTTTGTTGAGAAACTAGAGAGAGAAAGCTTGGGCACAAAGAAGAAGAAGAAGAGGGTGATTGTTTCAAAAATCCTTTAAATACTTTATAATGAGTGGGCCAAGTAACCAATGCAAGGTGCAGCCCACGAGGAGGGCATCATTAGGGAATAAAGTCTCAAGCAAAGTGTGCAGCTGCCACACCTAGGAAACTGGAGCAATAATTGATATCTGCCTAAGTCTCATATCAGATTGACAGGTGTCACTCACCTAACTGATCATACACATATCTCATCTGCAACACTATACCTCAACCATCTCAACAACATCTATGGCTAAGGGCTGATGGGGTGATTGATATACCCATATATATTATCGTCCAGGCCAAGGGCACCCTCCACCAAGACGAGACCAATATGGTCTCGTGACCATTCATCAGGCCTAGACGATCCCGCATCAGGCCCAGACGACCCTTCAAGGGGGCGACCCCTCATCATGGTCCAGATGACCCTTCAAGGGACTAACCCCTCATCATGATCCAAACGACCCTTCAAGGGGTCGACCCCTCATCAGGCCCAGACGACCCTTCAAGGGGCCGACCCCTCATCAGGCCTAGAAGACCCTTTAAGGGGCCAACCGCTCATCATGGTCTAGACGACCCTTTAAGGGGCTGACCCCTCATCATGGTCCAGATGACCCTTCAAGGGGCCGACCCATCATCAGACCCGGATGAACCTCCGAGGGTACGATAGTATGAGGCCTAAATTAAGCCAGACTCACTACCAAAAGGAACTTCGCCCTCAGCCTCATATCATAGGCCGAGTGTGACATCATCACAGCGCGTGGTTTGGGAGACGCATGGAACAGTGCTCGTGAGGCTCACATGGCATGTCAAAGACTGTTATAATAATATCACCCCCTAACGTGAGGGAAAATTATGTCATCATTTGGCATCTACAGGTGTCAACAAGAGATTGGCTAGATCATCATTCACATGCACCATGCATACTTGGGGGTTATGCTACACCCCCCAAGACCTATATATACTTGTCACCTACAACCCTACAAAGGGATCGATCAAAAAGTTGTAACCCTAGTTGAAACTCTACTTGTACACACAGTAGAGAGAGAAAGTGAGCTTATGTGCATTGTATCCAAGGACATTAGTGCCCATACTTAGTGGATCACACACTCACAGTGGATGTAGGCCTAATTGGCTGAATCACTATACATCATTGTCTTATTACTCTTATACTCACCTCCTTCTACACACTTACACACATACACACTTATACATTTATGGCTGCCATGGTACTTACAGTTTGAGCTCATTATTATTTATCTGGTGGTGCTGAATCTCAGCATCATTACTCGGGATATCTACCATGTTTGAGGAGGCACCAAATATCATAGTACCAACAATTGGCTAGTTTGGGATCTTCGGTGGAGATAAGCTCAATATGGTAGCAATGGGTCGGTTTGTCTTACTTTTGAACTAGGAAAGGGGGTCATTGTTATTCCCTTGGGCATGTCGACCATGGAGGCCAAGGTAGCGAGAGCATCGGCTAGGTTATTCTTTGCTTGGGGTAGGTAATGGTAGGTGATATCTCGAAATCGGGAGGCTAACTCTTCTAAGTGGGCATGGAAGAGTTGGAGCTTTTTGTCCTTGACCTTCCATTTTATGAGCACTTGACCAATGATAAGGGCAGAATCCCCGTAGACATCAAGGTATTGAATACTTTTCTTGAGAGCATCTTTGAGGCCCACTGTGCATGCCTCATATTCTGTCATGTTATTAGTGCAAGGGAAATCCAATTTAATGGGGATGGGAGTGTGGGAGTCATCTGGGGTGATCAAAAGTATCCCAATGCCATGTCCCTTTTTGTTGGCAGCGCCATCAAAGAACATTTTCCATCGAAGGCGGTCTTGAGTGGTGCAGAGGATATTTTCATCTAGGGATTCAGAGATCCGAACATCTGCTTCTTCTATAGGGTAATCGGAGAGGTAGTCAGAGATAGCTTTCCTTTAATGGCTTTCTGTGTGACATATACGATATCGAACTCGGTTAGGAGCATCAACCATCGTGCCATTCGACTGGATAAGGCGGGTTTCTAAAGCAGGTATTTGATGGGGTCCATTCGGGATATAATTTTGATGGGGGAAGGCGAGCATGTAGTGTCTCAACTTTTGGGTGACCCAGATAAGTGAGACACACGCCTTTTCCAAGGCAGTGTAGTTGATCTCGTACCCGACCAATTTGTGACTGGCATAATAAATGGATTTTTCTTTACAGGATTCCTCAAGGTATTGGGCTAGCAAAGCCCCAGATGCAGTGTCGGTTATGGTTAGGTATAGGACCAAAGGGAGACCAAACTGTAGTGGCATGATCACTGGAGGTTGGGTCAGGTATTTTTTGATTCGGTCAAAAGCTTCTTGGTAGGCCCCATTCCAAATCTTGGTTGAATCTTTTTGGAGGAGCTTGAAGATTGGTTCGCAGATGGAGGTTAGCTGGCTGATGAATCGGTTGATATATTATAATTTCCCAAGAAACCCTCGGACTTCTTTCTCTGTTTGGGGTATTGTCATCTCAAGTATGGCCTTCAGCTTTGCAAGATCTCCTTCTATCCCCTTTTATCTTACCATGAATCCCAAGAGTTTTCCCTTTGTAATGCCAAAGACACACTTCTATGGATTAAGTTGCATCTGATACCGTCGTAGTCGTTCGAAGAACTTTCGAAGAGTGGGAACATGACCTTCTCTATTTTTGGACTTGATAATCATATCATTCATATAAACCTCGACCTTTTTGTGAATCAGATCATGTAGGATGGTTGTCGCAGCCCTCGGGTAGGTAGCCCCAGTATTCTTAAGACCGAATGGCATAACTGTGTAGAAAAACGTTCCCCATGGCATGATGAATGCGGTTTTTTCTTGGTCGTTAAGGTGTATCTTGATTTGGTTGTATCCAAAAAACCCATCGACGAATGACTTGAGAGCATGACTGGTTGTGTTGTCCATAATCATGTCGATATTAGGTAGCGGATAATCATCCTTTGGAGAAGCCTTGTTTAAATCACGATAATCTACACACATTCGAACCTTCCCTCCTGATTTACACACAGGTACAATATTGGCTAGCCATGTGGGATATTTGATCACTCAAATGAAACCCACGTTCAACTGTTTAACCACCTCTTCTTTGACCTTCAGCGGCCATTCGGTGAGGAGTTTTCTCAATTTTTATTTAACCGTCCTTTGATCTGGGAGAGTGGGGGTCTCGTGCTGAGCTATTTAAGGATCAATGTCGGGCATATCATCATAGGACCATGCGAAGACATCCATGAACTCCTTCAACAATTCTTCAAGTTGTGCATGCTCATGCTCGTTAAGGGTAGCCCCTATCGTAATCTCGCGCAGTTGGCTACTGGAACCGAGATTAATAGCAATAGCCTCTTCCTCATTAACTTGAACGCGGTTATGTTGTTTATTATTAACCTTATTTAGATCAATTAAGAATTATTCATTTGCAAAATCATCATCACCAAAGTTCGATTAGAATCTAAATAATTAATGTAAGGCATAACAAGATACTCCAAATCTCCGTTTATTTCATTGATAGGAAAGACAACATTGAGAACCTCATCAAAAGAGGTCTCGATTACATTTGAAAGAGGATAGACAGTAGGAGAAGAAATAAGGTAAACATTGGGTTAGAGGGGATTTCAAGAGGTAGAACTGGTGCAGCATGCCAGTTGAGGAGAGGTGTATCAGCAGCTTTAATCAGACGAGATGGGTCCATTGATGTAGTGCCTAAATGAACCATGCAGAGTGCCAACCCAGTATATATAAGTTGAAGGAATATTTGGAATCACCTTCCTCAGTCTCTTCGGTATCTTTGATGAGTGGTTGTACTCGGTGTTGGAAACTTTCGGCCCATGGGTAGCTGTTTTGGAAAAAGATCTCGATTCCAGACTTTATCTTCTTGTCTGTGTGGTCATACCATGGTTCTAGAAAATCGCAAAAGGGGAAGTCCTCACCTTCTTTGATGAATCATCCATTCAAAGAGTCTCTTGAGATAGTCGGGATGCAGTCTAATCTTCTTTTTGGCCGAGACTAGTGGATCATTCTGAGCTCTTGTTCTGATGGTTGATACCCCAAGCCGTAAGGAGGGAATGCTTTCTTCAGTTCGATGGGCTCAAGTATCCCTTGTTGTCTTTGCCCTAGTCCCAGTCCGGGCACGAAGTGCATGTTTCTGAACATCTAAATTACATTGACATTGCCATGAGGGTCATATTCTGAACAAACCCTTTCTTTGAAACCATCCCCTGTCGGGAGTAAAAGTGGCTTAACTCGAAATCCTGATAGGAGAATATCATTTGATCTGTGCTGTATCTCAAGGATTGGACTACTGGTGCTTGCACCCTCAATATTTTTGTTGTCGCCCAAAATGGTGATGAATTGCCCGTTGGCGAAGAACTTCAATTTCTGATGAAGTGAGGAAGACACACCCTTGATATTGTGGAGCCAGGGGCGTCCGAGAAACAGGTTGAAACAAGCTGGGATGTCTATGACTTGGAATTCGATGATAGGTTTTATAGGGCCAACCCCTATTACAAGTTTTATGGAGCCCACCAGCTCTAATCGAGTATTATCATAGGCACGTACGGCGGCAGAGGTTGGAGCGAGGTTGCTTTCTTTCAGGCCCAAACACTGCGACGAGAGAGAGTGGCACGACCTTCCCCATAACTTCGACGGAGATGTTGAGTGCATGATTGTGATTCGGCCCAATTATGGGGATATTTTCTTTAGAGAATGGTAACATTCGGGTAGAGGTCAAAGATCCAACCAGATTTATCGCCTCTTCTGGTGTGGTAGAAGGAGGAACTATGGGTCCAGTGAGAAATTTGATTAAAGCATTTCTGTACAGCTGGGAAGACATGAAAAGCCCCCATAGAGTGATGATAGCTTGAGTTTTCTTCAGTTGATCGAGCATCTTCCTCTCCTCAATTATCATCTCTGGCATAGGAAGGTTTTCAACGCCCTTCCCTTTGTCTTTTCTGGTAGTGAGCTTGGAACTTGGTAATATCTCCCTGATCTGGTCATGTGATTCACTGAAGAAGGAAAGAATATGAACACCATTTCCTCATCAATCTCAGGATGTTCTGCCACCCTGTTTATTTCTCCGAGGAGTTCTTCAAATGATATCATCCCACATATGTTGGCTACTAGTCCAGCTCTTCCTCAAGCTTGTTCTTAATTCGAATCTTCCAATTCTTCCCCCATCCGGTGGCAACAATTCTATCTTTGCATGTAAAGTCAATGCATTCCACAACTTCGGCGGCTCTTCATACAGGTCCTCCCATTCCGTGGGGATATGTGTGATTAAAGGGACCAAGCACCCTTGTATCATCAAAGCATCAATTAACCTGGTGATACAACAAATGCTGTTAGTTTGCCCGAATAATCCTGCCATAGTCTGGACAACATTATCTAGTCTGACTTCGTCGGTTGGTACCACCCACTTATCTGAATCTCGGGCCCACTTTCGTGATTCCAATAACAGTGTGCTGAACTTCTGGCAATCGATGACCATCTATGAGGGCAATTTCATCCCAAACTCTAGGAGTTGGTTTAACACTTCTGTCAATTCCATACTTCCATTTTTAGAATGGGTACAGACATCGATGCATGCTCTGATGAGGAGTGGCAGTGCCTGATCAGTGAGGCTAGTAGGGTGTAGGAGGAAATATGGGCAAATTTGAAGAGGTTTAGGAGATTATATGGGTGTGATTTGAGTAGATGGATCGAAATATGGGTTTTCTTCTAAGAAGATGGCATTGGCATGATTCGGAAGTGGATTATGAGTAGTGTTTGGCTTAGGATTGGCTGGTGGGGCGATGGTACCCCGATCAATGAGATCTTGGATTATATTTCAAAAGTGAAAGCATTGGTCGATGATATGGCCAGCAGTTTGGTGGAAGGTGCAATAAGCGTCGGTCATAAAGTTTCTTGGGAGTGACTTTGGCAATGGACGTGGATCCAAGGGTTTGATGAGGTTTCGGCTTAACAGGGCTTGGTAAAATTTGGAGAGGGGAGTATGGAGCTCAGTGTATTCCCTTCGTATGGGGGCAAGGTGCCTTTCTAGTGCCCATGATGTGGTTGGTTGAGAGATGTTGTTGATGGTTGAAACTGTAGCACTGGCAGGCTTGTCATACTTTTTAGGGGTGAACTGTCCTGACACCTTCTTTGGTTGAACCTCTGTTTTAATGAGGCTTTCCTCTATTTCTACTCCAGCCTCTCTGAGAGCTCGGAAGTGGGGATAGTATTGTCCTCCCATCATCACTCGGACATGGGGAAAGAAGTTCTTCTTCACTATGTTAACCTGTTCTTCCTCGGATGGTCGATCGGTCATGGTAGCTTCTTGTTCCCTTCAATTGGCTATGAAGTTACTGACTTATTCACCGGGATTCTGTTTGAGCAGCTCTAAATCACGACGGGTGACCTCAAGCTCTTCGTTGTATTTGTACTGCGATATGAATTCTCGGGCTACATCTTCCCAGCTACAGATTCTGGATTCCTCAAGAGATAAAAACTATCGGAGGGCACTATCCTTCAAAGTTTGCTGAAATAATTGGGCCATCACTTCTTCAGAACTTCCGGAACCCAGATAGGCTCGGGTGGACCCATATCACGGCTCTTGAGGAATTAGAACTTGGTTTCGTTGCATTTCTCAGACCTCAGTTTGGAGGTTGTCAATCTTAGACACGAGCTGAGCTAGGACTATCATCAGATCCGGCAGTATGACTGGTGCTTGATCTGTATTCTCCATGGAAAGTGGATAGATTTCGAACGTGAAAGAAGTAGTAGAGGAAGGGATGAAACTCCGGGGTGATTTGACTGAAGATTGAAGCCAATAGGGAGCCAGGCCAAGGGCTTACAATCGACCTGAGAAGGCGTAGGATGAGATTTATTTTTGAGAAAAAAAGAAGAACTATTTTTGGATTTTTGATAAAGAAGAGGGAAATGTTTTTGGATTTTTGATAAAGAAGGGAAACATGTTTTTGGATTTTTGATAGAGAAGGGGAAAATGCTTTTGGAGACGAAACTCAGCATGATTATTATGATTATTATGTTCTCACTTGTATTTAATTCTCCTAAATGTAATGCCGGACAGGACCCGAGCCTGGAAAAGTGGGGTTTTCAACATATGTAAAGCTACGGTTTGGACTGGTAACCAGGATAACAGATAGGGTCCTATTTTAAAAATGCACAAAAATTGGGCGGCAGGCCGACCCGAAATTTCAGCAGAGTTTTGGGTTGAAACCCACAATCTAAAGTGTGTGTCCTAGGTTTTACACCTATATGCGGGTATGCAGCTGGTTGGGTGAATCGACATGGGTTGCCCACGTTGGCGTGGCTTCCATGATATACGTTTTTCTCTTGCGGGAAATTGGTACTTGTGGACAAGCCATTTGATATACCTGAGTGTAAGTAAATTTCCTCACCATATACCTCGTGGGGATGGTACGTGTGAGAGAGAATTTGATATACTCGGTGTACATGAACGAATTCCCTGTGATATACCTCCCGTCATGACTTCGGTCAAGCGGCACGATGTGGGGGAACCGTTTGATATACGTCGAAGGTACTTGGCCAATGGAAGGTGAGAGTTATATAGCTTAGGCTAACTGCGACCTGCTGGACCAACGCCCATCACGAAGTGACCCTTCAGTTACTCGGTAAAATTTAGTCAATAATAATGCTCTTTAGTGATGTTGTGTGAATCATGCATGATTCTCTTATTAGTATCTTATAATGAAAATGCCTTTCATGATTATGCCAAACAGGGGGCAAAGTACGAGTACCCAAGGTACACCAAGTATGGATGGGTGATGCATGCAACATGCGGATATATGTGATCCTAGGTGCACATGGTGTGAAGTGTACATGGAGATTTTTTTACAAGTGTGTGAACATAAGCACAAGCATAGGATACACTTGGAAAAGGGGGAACATGCAGATATAGGGGGAAACATAAACAAATATAACATCCATGTAAATAGAGTCAAGCCCACAAAAAACACATATCCCCAGCAGAGTCACAACTGTGGCCATCCCAGAACCTTGCCGAGTTGGGGCGGGCGCGCGAAGTCAGAGGATCCTTCGGGTCCCGCGCATCCCTCTCGGGAGCACTTCGGTCGGCGTCCTTTTGAGATGTGGTGTAAAAATGTGGAGATATTTAGAGTCGCCAATCTATTTTACTCAAAACAGACAAAAGAAAAAAGGGAATCCTCCCGAAGGATAGCATCCAGAGACATACTGGTGCATGCGAAATGAAAAGGGTTCGAAAAGGGTTCGGAGGCTTAGTTACGAAATGGGAAGGTGTTAGGCACCCATTCCGCCCTTTCGGTCTCCCATGGATTTTTGCTATTTTCCTTTATATTTCCCCCCGTGATATGTGTGCATGTGTATATATATAATGGAGGTAGGAATCCTCGACTTGTATCATGAAAAAGATAAAGCGAGTCATCCGTAGGAAGATATAAGAATAATATTAGAAAGTAAGGTTTACGCGATTACCCCTACATTGATCGTTATAATGGAACGACAACGCATATGGAGTAATACATCACTAAGAACAAGTATATAGAATATAGGAAGATTAGATTTAGAGAAGATAGAAAATGAGGGAAATGTGGGAAAAAGGACTCGAGTCTCGAGTTTTACCCCGAGACGCCTACGTGCCTATAAAGGCATCAAAGTCCACATAGTTCGCATACAAAATGAGGGTGGGGTTTATCCCATAAATCCAAATGGGGGATCTCCTATTTGTGAGTGTGTGTGTGTGTGTGTGTGTAGAAAAAGTGTTTTAGTTGTGAGAAAGGTGTGAGAAAGTATGAGAATCCCTATTTGGAATTTATGAGCAAACCCTATTTTTCTTATTTTTTGGGTTTTATTTATATGAAAATAAGAGATGTGAAATAATACTAAATAAAAAAAAGTATATTATGATATATGAGATGAGATAATAAAAATGTTAAGTAAGAAAACAAGTTATTGACAATTTAAGAGAATTTAAGAGAGAGTTTGAGAAAGTTGGACCTTCTTGAAAATCTTGAGCTTGAACGTTGGAGAGCAACCCTTGCACTTAGATGATGATGAAGAGTGACTAATTCACCAAGTTTGATGAAAAGGATGGTGAAAAGTGGAAGTAAAAAAGGGATTTGGAAGTTGAAATCACGCTGCCTTCGAGAGAAGTTTCTGGGATTCGTTGAGAGTGAATTTTATCAGATCTTGTCTCTCCATGCAAATGAGATGAAGACCTCCTTTTATAGGCTCAAGTCACTTTCGATCGGCATAGACCTGTTCCTGCCTATCGGCACCTGCTGATAGGCAGGGTCTGGAACCTGCCGTTTGGCAGTGCGCTTCAGGATTTTTTGGTAAATCGGCCGCCGAGGGCAAGCCATTAGTCAGAATTACATACGGGATGGACCGTTAGAAAGGTAATTTAGAGACATTTGAAAGTGATTTGGACTCCTCTCAGGTTCGAGATCTGACTTTGGGTCAAATATGGCTCGGAAGCATTTATCGATCCATTGGACGGGGAATCGCTTAGACGCAAACGGATCGTTCGTCCGCATGGTATGTTCGAATTCTCGGACGGGGCGAACCGTTGGAAAGGTTAGGAGATGTATTTTGACATTCCAAAGAGTTTGACCTGGTTTGGTGAGTTAAATTTGGTCAACTAGGCCCGGGAAGCATTTGGTGACCTCTTGGGATCAAACGAATCGTCCGTCTTCATGGAAAGTTAGAATCGCGCACGGGACGGACCGTTGGAAAGGGGATTCAGTGCCCTTTAAAAATTCAGTCAGCCTCAGTCGAGCTAAAGAGTTGACATAGGTCAAAAAGAGCTCAGGAGCGCCCGGTGGCCTCTAGGTCAAGTTTCAAATGCAGACGGATCGTTCGTACGCATGGTAAGTTGGAATCGCGCACGGGATGGACCGTTGGAAAGGTTATTTAGTGCCCTTCGAATATTCATTCAGTCTCGATTGAGATGAAGAGTTTGACTTTTTGGTCAAACGGAGCCGGGGAGTGCCCGATGGCTTCTAGGTTAGTACTCGGGATATGACCTGGGTTTGTAGTGATGGAGGGAGGTACTAGGGACCTAAGGAGAGTTAGGGGTAATAAAATGGGGTGTCTATAGGTAGATGATTTTGGTATATGACTCTATTGCGATTTTGGCGATTTGGTGGGATTTATCGTTTTCGTAGATTCTTTCCGGAAAAAGTAGAATAATTGGCTTAAAAATTCTGAATGAGATTGTTAAGGTTAGGTCTATAACACTTCCCTAGATGCATGTTAGTTTACACAAAAAAATACGTACGTTTGTTCACACACATAAACACACATATTTGTACATAATCAGGTCATCTAAAGAAAATATTTCAATTTCGTTTCGATATCAAACCCTTAATGATTTCGATTTTGTATTAAACCCTCACCGGTTCATTAGCATCTTATGATATATGATGTTTTAAGATCCTTATGTTATCAAAATGTATGTCTTTTTCGCAATTCTAGTATCATTTACAAAGTTTGCTATTAGATTCCTATGACATGTTCATTTTTAACTGAAATTTATGTTCATTTTTACTAAAATTTGTTCTCATTAGCTTCTCATCTGCTGTAAATTAAAAAAAATAGGGAGGCGACATTGTAATTTAGTGTTGGGTAGGTTTATTTTTCTTAAATTTTGGTTGTCAAAATGTAATTATTAATAAATTAATGGTCTAAATGTAATTTATAAAGACAATTGATGTTTTAAAAAGTGTATTCCATGATTGATCCACATGATTCATCAATGACATGGTTAGATATAAGTGACATGGTTAAAATGTGTTGCCCTCATAGATATGATACAAGTGAGATGATTATAATGGTTAGATACGAGTGAAATGGTTAGAATATGATATAAGTGATGTTTTTATAGATCTCGCTTAGAATGTGTTTCCCTCAGAGACCTGGTATATAATTCCAAATGACATGGTTTTAGGATGTGTTATATTTATTTCAAATTCTTCAAATATTATTCTGGATTTAATTCAACTTTGTGTTAAAACTTGGGATTTTGATTTCGGTTTTGTAGGATTCCATAAATCTTAGCAACATGTACAACTCAAGAAATTTGTGAACTATTTTTTTAGCACATTTGTTTCTTCTCACTTCCAGTGGATGAAGACATGGTGTTGTAAGGTTCTCGCATTTTGAGTTGTTTACATTTATTTTATTTAATTATCCATTCGAGAGAAACAAGTTGGTTGTGCTTTTGAATACCATATAAGGTCTTGTTTTACTAGACCAATTTTGGCCTAATTAAGTAACTGAACATGTGCGTGGGTAGCCCTAGCAACACTTAGCATGACCCGAACATAACATGATAAAATCTAGTGAGCATGTGTGTCACTAAATTTTGTAATCCTTTACAAAATTATCAATTAACAAATTAAATGTATCCAAAGGTTATGTATACAGATTGACAGTGGGCATTAATGTGCGAAAATAAAAAAACAATAATCCAGTTTCCCAAAGATAGGCATGGACACCCCATGGGGCATATGTAACCCGTGGGAAGTGATCACATCCTCACCGGACTCCCAGTTGACGAAATTATTGACTATAAGCTCATTTTGGGGTTAAGAGTGGGTGTTAAGGGGCAAAAATTCAAAATAGTGATCTAGTTGTGAAGAGATCGTCACAGACACTCCATGTGGCACAAAAGTGACAACATCCTCTCTCGACTCTCAATTGTCCAAATTTATTATTATAGGCTCGTTTCAAGGTTAAAAGTGGGCGTTAAGAGGCAAAAACTCAAAACAGATATCAAGTGTCCCAGAGAGAGGTAAAACCCCCCTATGGGGCATAAAAATAAACAGTGGGAAGTGATTGCATTATCACCGGGTTCCCGATTGTGAGAATTAACTAGCCTCATTTTGGGGTTAAAAGTTGGCGTCTTACTAACCCTAATCCGTGATCAACAATGAATTCTAGAAAAGGAAATAAGGTTAATTAATTATTAGACTTGAATACCATTAATCGACTCGGCTAAGGAAATAATAATACATAAGTAACAATATCTATCAGTCCATCAAATGCATCCCATAGCGGACATATAAGCGTTTCGCAAGTTACTCTTGCCTAGTCACTTTTACTCACATTTCTGGATCCTCCACTCATCTAGCCTAGTCTATCATTAGCTGATTTGCTTACATGATCTCCAAAATACATTTTCTCTGATCTTGTATTGAATTTGAGAACATATATTGTCTTAATCACGATTTCGTGGAGGATTATTTAAATTTCATTTCATATTTACAGGTGGAGAATTGACGATGGGTTGTGGTTTCTCAACAAATAACAAGCGTACACCTGGATTTGAGAAGTTTAAGGTTCTTGCTTACGAAGCACCTTGTCCATTTACATCATGTCTTAAATTTACTCCTATGTCCTTAACATGCATTTTAAAACTCCTTAATTTCAGGTTATGTGCATAAAATAGCACAAACCATTACCCGATTTTTGATATATCATTTAGAAACCTCCCTTATTCTAACAAACATCTCACTAATGTAACATAATGACCATTATACTCTTCTTTGTTGATTTTTTAAATGGAAATTCAAAGTAAAAAAAGTAATAAGCAATTTCTTTCTGAACAACATTAACTACATATATGCAACATATATGATGTTGTACGCATATATGCAACACATATGTAAACAATATGCTGTTTTATGCTTGCATATATATTTTTGTATGCATAAATGCTGTTGTGAGTATATGCATACAGCTGCTGCATACGGTAAAGGGAATATCGTGAGTCTGTTGCAACATATATGTATGTATGTAAATGTAAATGGAGAAGAGATGAGAATGTGTTTGGCTTACGAATTTTGAATAACTTTGCTCAGGGTAGAGGCTGGTCTAAAACTTCAAAACTCATCAAAAGTATCACAACCATCTTCTTACCCCTCTTAACTCGATCGTTACCACTTAGCAATACATGCCTCATCACCTATTTCATCGCAGATTTCACTCAACTCCATCAAATGCAGCAGGTCACGAAACAAAATCAAGAAAATAAAACATTATATGGGTGGAGTACATAGAAACTGTAAACAGAAAACCACCAAGTAATGTTAAATGAATTTCAACAATTCGAAGGCGAAAATATAAGATAAATAATTATAAAAAAAATTATTCATTTTTATCGAACGACACACAATGAAGCTCAATTACATTTCCAAAACTATAAATTTTAGGCATAAAATCAACTTCACTAAAAACACCATCCCTTAAGATCGGATATGTTGATAAAAAGATGGTGCTGGAAAGTTGGAATAAATCCAAATCAAAACAAAGATAAATGGGGCTTATGTCATTAGACTCATAGCTGGAATAGGCACAAATAAAAGGTTATTTATGATGATAACCCCCGTCAAACCAGAATTGTAATCCTCTTTTAATAGCCAATGCCTCAACTAAGAGGCTTATGCCATTAAACTCATAGCTGGAATAGGCCCAAACAAAAATACCTTATTTTTTATGATTGTCCACTGCCCCATATGACCATTTGCATCTGAATTTCCATTGGTATTGAGCTTAAGTTTTTCCAAGCTTGGATTCTTCCCGTTAGACATTTGATAAGATCTTGTTCTTCGCTGAACATTGTCTAACTTGAGTACCTGATAACTTTCATGATTTAATGAATATTGTTTATGGTTTGCAGTTGAATATTGTTTATGGTTTTGATCAACCTATTTTTCTTTTGGAATTTTACGTCAGATACTGTTAACTATATAGATAAATATGCTTCATTTTGAATCTTCAAACTTCTAAAAATATTTTTAAGTATTATTTCAGCTTGTAAGATTAAATCAACTTGTTTAATTTCATATTTTTACTATTTATGTTACAAAGTTTGAATGGTAATGTTTCACATGATTTGAATTATTTTAATGTGACATGGAGACAAAATCAATACCTCTTTCACGACAATATGTTAGACCTTTCTTAAAAGGTAAGCCCCCGAATGGCCCTGTGACAGGCACCATCACCTCGTATGGGACCAATGTAACTCGTAGTTACTGATCGCATGGTCACGGGATTTTCGATTTTAGAATATAACGATAATTTGAAAACATCTAGAGTTAGGCTTAAAAATATGGTGTTAGATGGGTAAACTTAAAAAAAGACCCTAAATGGCCCCGTGAGAGGCACTGACACATCGCGGAGTACAATTGAAATCATAAGAATTGACCGCATGGCCATGAGACACCCTATTTGAGAATGCGACGATAATTTAAAAATATATTAACTTAGGAAAAAAATGGTGTTAGAGGGGGAAACCCCGAACGGCCCCATGAGCGGCACCAACACCTTGCACAGAACTAATATAACTCGTAGGAACTTTTCGCGTGTTCACGAAACTCTCGATTTGAGAATACGATGATAACTTGAAAATTTCTAGACTTAGTCTTAAAAAAATGGTGTTAGAGGGGAAAATCCCAAAATATCCCCCGAACGCCTCGTGAGAGATACCAACACCTCGCACCAAATAAATGTAACACGTAGGAATTACCTGCATGATCACGGGACTCCCAGTTTGAGAATATGAGGATAATTTGTAAATATCAGGACTTAGGCTTAAAAACATGGTGTTGGAGGGCAAAAACTTGAAATAGCGCACTAACGGTCCCATGCGAGGCACCAACACCTTGGACTGGACCAATATAACTCATTGAAACTAAAAACACGATGATAGGACTCCTAGTTTTAGAATATGACGATAATTTGAAAATTTTCTTAACTTAGGTTAAAAAACGTGGCCTTAGAAGGCAAAAACTCGACATAGCCGTCGAACGACCACGTCATAGGCACCGACACCCCGCGCAAGAGAAATGTAACTTGTAGGAACTGACCGCCCCATCACGTGACTCCTGGTTTGAAAATACAATGATAATTTGAAAATATATAGAATTAGGCTTAAAAACATGGCGTTAGATGACGAAAATTAGAAACAACCATCGAACGGCCCTATGAGAGGCACCAATACCTCGTACTGGACCAGCGTAACTATCCGCGTCATCATGGGGCCCTCAGTTTGATATTACTAGGATAATTTGTAAATATCTATACTTAGTTTTAAAAACATGGTGATAGAAGGTAAAAACTCGAGACAACCCCCGAACGGACCCATGACAGGCACCAACACCTCGCATGGGACCAATGTAACACGTAGTAACTGACTGCACGTTCACGAGACTCCCAATTTAAGAATATGATAATAATTTGAAAATATCAGGATTTATGCTGAAAAACATGTCGTTAGAGGGTGAAAACTCGAAATAGCCCCCGAACGGCCCCGTGAGAGGCACCAATACCTCGCACGGGACCAATATAAATTGTAGAAACTGACGACACGATCACGAGATAGCTGGTTTGAGAATACGAGGATAATTTGTAACTTTCTAGATCTAGGCTTAAAAATATGGCGTTAGATGGTAAAAACCCGACACAGTCACCGAACGGCCCCGTGAGAGGCACTAGCACCTCGCACGGAATGAATGTAGCTCGTAGGAACTGACTGTGTGATCATGAGACTCCCAGTTTGAGAATACGACGATAATTTGAAAATATCTAGAATTAGGCTTAAAAACATGGCGTTAAGGGGCAAAAATCATAAACAACCCCCAAACGGCCCTGTGAGAGGCACCAACAGCTCGCACGGGACCAATTTGACTCGTAGGAACTGATTGCTTGATCACGGGGCTCTTAGTTTGAGAATACAAGGATAATTTACAAATATATAGATTTAGGCTTAAAAATATGGCGTTAAAGGGAGAAAACCCAAACCACCCTCTAATAGTCTCGTAAGAGGCACCAACACCTCGCACGGAACTAATATAACAAGTAGAAACTGACCGCGTGATCACGGGAATCCCGATATGAGAATACAAAGATAATTTGAAAATTTATATATTTTGGCAACCTGGTGTTAGAGGGGAAAACCCCAAAACAGCCCCCGAACGGCCTCGTGAGAGGCACCGACACCTCTCTCGGGATTAATGTAACTCATCGAAACTGTTCGCATTGTCACGGGAGTCCCGGTTTGACAATATGATGATAATTTGAAAATATATATACTTAGGCTTCACAAAATATGTTAGAGGGGGAAACTCTGAAAAAGCCCCGGAATAGCCACACAAGAGGCACCGACACCTCGCATGGGACCAAAGTAACTCTTGGGAAATAACTGCATGATCATGGGACTCCCAGTTTGATAATAAGAGGATAATTTGAAAATATCTAGACTTAGGCTTAAAAACATGACATTAGAGGGAGAAAACCTAAAACCACCACTGAACGGTCTTGTGAGAGGCACCAACACCTCGCACGAGACCAATATAACTCGTAGAAACTGACGCACAATCACAGGATTCCATGTTTGAGAATACGATGATAATTTGAAAATGTCTAGACTTCGGCTTAAAAACATGGCATTGGAAGGCAAAAAGTTATGACAACCCTTGAACGGCCCCGAGAGAGGCACCTAGACACCTCACACAGGATTAATATAACTCGTCGGAACTAACCGCGCGATCATGAGACTCCCGATTTAAGAATACAAAGATAATTTAAAATATCTAGACTTACACAAAAAACATGACGTTAGAAGGGGAAACCCTGAATCAACCTCCGAATGGCCCCGTGAGAGGCATCAACACCTCACACAAGACCAATGTACCCCGTAGGAACTGTCCGTGCAATTATGGGACTCTCGATTTGAGAATATAATGATAATTTGAAAATATCTAGACTTAGGCTTAAAAGTGGCGTTGGAGAGGGAAATCCCTAAATAGCCCTCGAATGGCCCCACGAGAGGCACCGACACCTCATGCCGGATTAATGTAACTCGTAGGAACTCTCTTCACGATCACGGGATTCTCGATTTGAGAATACGATGATAATTTGCAAATATTCGGACTTAGGCTTTATAACATGGCGTTAGACGGTGAAAACTTAAAATTGCCCCCGAACGGCCCCGTGAGAGGCACCAACACCTCGTATGAGACCAATATAACTCGTAGAAATTAACGGCACAATGACGGGACTCCCAGTTTGAGAATACAAAGATAATTTGCAAACATCTATATTTTGGCTTGAAAACATGGCGTTAGAAGGCAAAAACCCGACACAACCGTCGAATGGCCCCGTGAGAGGCACCAACACCTTTCACGGGACCAATGTAACTCGTAGGAACTGATCATGACATCAAGGGGTTGAGAATATAAGAAGAATTTGCAAATATGTTGACTTAGGCTTAAAAACATTGCGTTAGAGGGAGAAAGCCCGAGATAACCCCCTGATGATATCTTGAGAGGCACTAACACCTCGCACGGAACCATTGTAACTCGTAGATACTGACCGCGAGATCAAGAGAATCCCGATCTGAGAATACAAAGATAATTTGAAAATTTCTAGACTTAGGCAACTTGGCATTAGAGGGGGAAACCCCGAAACAGACCCTGAACGGCCTCGTGAGAGGCACCGACACCTAGCTTGGGATTAATGTAACATATAGGAACTATTCGCATCGTCGTGGGATTCCCAGTTCGAGAATGCGATGATAATTTGAACATATCTAGAATTAGGCTTAAAAAATATTGTAAGCGGGGGAAACCTCAAAAAATCCCCCGAACGTCCCCGCAAGAGGCACCAACACCTCACACGGGACCAATGTAACTCTTGGGAAATAACTGCGTGATCACGGGACTCCTGGTTTGAGAATATGAGGACAATTTGAAAATTCCTAGACTTAGGCTTAGAAACATGACATTAGAGGGAGAAAATTTGCAGCTGCCCCGAACAGTCCTGTGCGAGGCACCAACACCTAGCACGAGACCAATATAACTCGTAAAAATTGACGTAAAATCATGAGACTCCCGGTTTAAGAATACGATGATAATTAGAAAATATCTAGACGCCGGCTTAAAAACATGGCGTTAGAAGGCAAATACGTGAGACAACCCTTGAACGGCCCCGAGAGAGGCACCAACACCTCACACGGAATCAATGTAACTCATAGGAACTGACCGCGCGATCATGTAACTCCCAATTTGGGAATACGAAGATAACTTAATATATCTAGACTTACGGAGAAAACATGGCATTAGAGGGGAAAACCCTGAAGCAGCCCCCGAATGGCCCCGTGAAAGGCACCGACACCTGGAACGGGATCAATGTACCTCGTAGGAACTGACCGTGAAATTATGGGACTCCCGATATGAGAATACAATGATAATTTGAAAATATCTAAACTTAGTCTTAAAAATGGCGTTAGAGGGGGAATTCCTGAAATATCCGCCGAATGACCCTATAAGAGGCACTGACACCTCTTCCAGGATCAATGTAACTCGTAGGAACACTATGCACGATCACGGGATTCCCGCATTGAGAATACGACAATAATTTGAAAATATCTGGACTTAGGCTTTAGAACATGGTGTTAGAGGGTGAAAACTTGAAACATCCCCGAACGGCCCCGTGAGAGGCACCAACACCTTGTACGAGACCAATATAACTCGTAGAAACTGACGACACAATGACAAGACTCCCGATTTGAGAATACAATGATAATTTGAAAATGTCTATATTTTGACTTAAAAACATAGAGTTAAAAGGAAAAAACCCAACACACGGCACACATGTAACTCCTAGGAACTGATCGTGCATTTAAGGGACTCCCGATCTGAAAATATGATGATAATTTAAATATATTTAGAATTAGGCTTAAAAACTTGGCATTAGATGACGAAAATCCTGAACAGTCTTTAGACGTCCCTGTGGAGGCACTTGCACCACGAACGGGACCAATGTAACTTATAGGAACTAACTGCGCATTCACAGTACTCCCAATTTGATAATACAATGATAATTTAAAAATATCAAGACTTAGGCTTAAAAACATGGAATTAGAGGGAGAAAACATGAAATAGCCCCCAAACGACGCAGTGAGAGGCACCAACACCTCGCACTAAACCAATATAAATCATAAAAATAAATGACGTGATAAATGGACTCCCGATTTGAGATTATGATGATAAGTAGTTGCAAATATGTAGACTTAATCTTAAAAACATGGCGTTAGACGGCTAAAACTCGAGACAACCGCCGAACGGCCCCGTGAGAGGCACCAACACCTCGCACGGGACCAACATAACTCATAGGAACTGATTGCACAATCAAGGGACTCTCAGTTTGAAAATATGATGATAATTTAAAAATTATCTAGAATTAGGGTTAAAAACATTCCGTTAGAGGGCAAAAATCTAAAACAATCCTCGAACGACACGTGAGAGGTACCAACACCTGACACAGGACCAATGTAACTAGTAGAACAGACCGTGCAATGACGGGGATCTCAGTTTGCACATAAGATGATAATTTAAAAATATCTAGACTCAAGCTTAAAAATATGGCTTTAGAGGAAGAAAACCCTAGACAACCCCCGAACGTCCCGATGAAAGGTACCAACACCTCGCACAAAACCAATGTAACACACAAAAATTAGTTGTGCGATCACGAGACTCCAAGTTTTAGAATACAATGATAATTTGATAATTTATAGACGTAGTCAACATGGAGTTAGAGGGGGAAACCCCAAAAGAACCCTCGAACGGCCCAGGGAGTGGCACCGACACCACTTATGGGATCAATGTAACTCGTACAAATTGTTCGCAAGGTCATCGGACTCTCATTTTAATAAAATGATGATAATTTGAATATATCTAGACTTTGGCTAAAAAGAATTGCATTAGAGGGCGAAACCCCTACATAGCACTTGAACGGTCCCTTGAAAGTCACCAACACCTCGCACTGGACCACTACTACTCGTAGAAACTGACTGCGTGATCACGGGACTCTCGATTTGATAATATGAGGATAATTTGAAAATATCTAGACTTAGGCTTCAAAACATGGCGTTAGAGGAAGAAAACTTGAAATTGCCCCCGAACGGTCCCTTGAGAGGCACCAACACCTTGCACGGGATCGATATAACTCATAAAAACTGACGCACGATCATGGGACTCCTGGTTTGAGCAATAATGATAATTTGAAAATATCTAGTCTTCGGCTTACACACATGGCGTTAGAAGGAAAAAACTTGACACAAACCCTGAACGGCCCCGAGAGAGGCACCAACACCTCGCACAGGACTAATGTAACTCGTAGGAACTGACCGCATGATCACGAGACTCTCGATTTGAGAATATGATAATAATTTTAAAATATCTATAATTAGGCTTAAATACATGGCGTTCGAGGGTGAAAACACAAAACAGCCCCCAAATGGCCCCATACGAGGCACCAACACCTCGTAAGGACATTTTTGTCCATTAACAATTTATTATGTCGCACGCCATTACACCGCTGAAGAAATTCAAGATTCATATATTCATCAACGGATCCGAATATCAAAAGAAGAGGAGGAATCAAAGTCTGACAACGGACCGTTCCGCCCCTCAACCGGACCGATCCGCTTGCTGCAGATCCAGTATACCCCGGATCGCAAGCAAACCGATGAAGCAAGATCAACCGAACCGATTCGGTCACAATCGAACCGATCCGCCTCAGAATAAAAGAACCGATCCGGTCAATCGGACCGATTCGCCCCCCAGCCCGACCGGTCCGCCTGGGATAAACTTCTCCAGATCTGCTGAGATTTTTTAGGCTCAAAGTTTTCTTATTTAAAGCCTACTTCGGGGAGTTTTTTTTAAGACTTTTCGAGACGAATTTCAGAGTCCTAAATACTCTAAGTCTTCACCTATTGAGCCCAAGACTCTAGGTTTTTGATTCACACAATTGCCAATCCTTTGTGAATCTTTTTGGTAACCCAAGAACACAACTTTTTAGTTTGTTCAAACCTTTGTCGAGAGATCTTTGCAACCGAGGGCTGCGTGTTATTGCTGAGGGAGTCTCTACAAAGTTTTATGGATGCGTGTCATTGAGGAGTGTTGCGGTTCATCCTTTGTTGATTGGACTGAGGTTCATGTGGGTTCGCTGCATGTGGATTCATTGCTGATGACACCGACCGACGCTTGCGGGTATTCATGTGTCACTGTATTTCATTGTAATCCGTGTAAGTTGCGATTTACTTATTATAGTGAAATAAAAGGTTTTGCCCTGCGGGGATTTTTCCTGAAACTTGTTTCGCATACTTTATTTGTTTATGGGTTGACACACGCACCATAGATGGATGTTTAGGGGCTGAATTTATTTGATTTAAAAGTAGACTCTAATTAAATAATGGTTACTTGGAATCTTGCGAATTTAATTTAAATTGATATTACACGCGTTCTTAAATTGGTATCAGAGCGGGTTACGCTAATTTATCGCATGATCCTGTTTTTTAAAGGATTTATCTTTCTGATACAATTTGTCTACTCACGTTCTCAAATTGGTATCAAAGTGGGTTACGCTAATTTATCGCGTGATCCTTTTTTCCGCAAAATCGTGTGATATTGATTTTTTTTCAGTTTTGTGAAAAATCACAATTTTTTCAATGGAACGCCCATTTAATGAGGAGCCTATTTTTGAAAAATTTCACGACCATACTGTAAATTTAAAAAGTTTGAATTTGAAACTTTGCAAAAGAATTAAAGTTTTGGAAAAATAAAATTCTCTCTTTAAAAGTAAGATTGAATATTTGCAAGAATTTCAAACTCAAAGTGATATTTGTCGTGAGCACTTTGGTAATTTGTGTACTGATTTTGATTCTTTAAAAATTGCCAAAAAGAAGAGTGATGAGAGAGTCCTAGTTTTAGAGAAGGAATTGGAGGACTTAAAAAATTCTAGGGTTCCCGTTTGTGCCGTCGAGGATAAAAAAATTAATCGATGATTTTACGGCACGTGAAAAGACTCTTAGGGATAAGTTTGTTTTTATTGAGGGAGAACGTGATAAACTGTTAAGTTTAATTGATAATTTGAAAAAGAAATCCCTGTCTTTGGAAGAGTCTAATTATTTGCTTGAGTCAAAAATTTTGAAGTTAAAAAATGATTTGACAGACTCAAGTAGGTTTGATAGTGATGGTAATGGCTCATCTTGTTCTCGTGCTTCTAGTGCTAAAGCCAAAACCATTATTTGTTTTAGAGGGTCAACTAAGTCCAAGGATGTTAGAAAATATCACACTTTAGGTAACATTCCTCCCGTTTACACATGTTCACATTGTGGTAGGACAGGTCACCTTAGGAGATTTTGTTTTGATCTTGGAAGATGTCCTAGGAAGTTTATGTCTAGTGTTCTCGTGGTTCCCAAAGCCCCCATACGACGTTTCACACCTATTTGGGTTAGGAAATCACTTTTATAGGCACTAGATTTTAGACAAGTTGATTCCCGATTGCTTGCACATGATTCTTCACTTGCCATATCATATAGATGATTGTGTTTGCATGTTTGTCATACACTAGTTGTGGTTTCATGATTTATACTTGTTTGCTAGTGGTATGACATGTGTACTTTTTGTATATATTTTTGTTTTAAATTTTTTTTTGAAAAATACAAAAAGATTTTATTTTCATAATTTTTTGGAAAATCCAAAAAGATTTTTGTATTTTGTTTGCACCGTTTATGGATGAACACTTTGGATGACCGAGTCACAACATTATTCCATTTTCATGTGACTATTTGATAGTGTTTTGAGACAATAGGTCAATTCATCCTTGTGCTTTATAATGTTTGGAGTCATTAAGATGTAATTAAGTGTTACTTCCTACATGTTTGACTCATGTTTCCTTTAATGCACACTTGCACGGATTTTTTTTATTATTGTTCTTGTCTTATCACATGTTGGTTGGGTGTTTTCACTTCAATCCTGTCCTTCAAACGAACCAAGCGCGATAAATTTTGATAAGGAAATTGTGCATATAAAAACCATTTTGTGAGTTTGTGTGATTTGTTTGATAACGGGGAGGGGCTGCGAAAGGTAATCATCTATCCTTTGCGCAAAAGCCACCGTTAAAAAGGACCTAAAAAATTGAGGAATTTTATTATCCGAGGTCCAAAGAGGTTAAAAGAGCCCGAAAAAATTGAAAGGCAATAAAAAGATATTCATGCCAAATATGGGCCACTTAGGTTTTTGCACCAATTCTCCAAAGTTTGAGAATTTAGATTACCTCTAAAAGAAAATATATATGATAGAGTTTGGTTGGAGAATTTAAAACGGGTTTGCACGTCCTTGAAATGCTTGAAAAAATGCGCTACATAGATTTGGACGTTATTGGGGTGGAAATCATTTTGACTGATTTGTTGATTTGTATAAGACGATGTCATCTAAATTCCACAAATTTTTACACCTAAGGATACCTTTGATGTTCATTCGTTAGGAGTACACGTATGCATCGTGCACATATGATTGATTGAGTTGATTTACCTATCGAATGTGTTCACACCCATACATTCCGTTTCCATGACTTGGTTGTTTGAGTCTAAATCCATGGTGTGATTTTTGTATCATATTTGTTCATATTGGTATCCTATCTTTGTATGAAAATTTTGAAAAATTCAAAAATAGTTTCTATTTTTTTTGTATACCGTGACACCCCGATTTTGCTTATTTTATTCATTCTTCTCATTTGTCTATTTGGGGACATCATAAAAAGGGGGAGAAAGAATTTTCATATTATGGGGGAGTTTAAATTTTGGGGGAGTTTTTGAGATGTTGCTTATGTTTTTATCATATATTATCTCATTTCAAACTCGATATGTCACTTGGTATTTTGCTTTTTCTCATGTGTGTAGGTACTACATGGATTATCATTAGATTGCACACCCTGATGAGAAAAGCTTTGAGATTTGATGATTCCTGAAGAATTGGAGACCTAGTCTTATTCAATTGTATCTTTCCAGTTTTGGGTTCATGGAAGGGTAGACTTGTATAGGCATTTTTAGTTGTTTGATAATTCGGATGTTTGTTTTTATGTATGTACCGGCATAGGCATAGGGGGAGATTTGTAAGGACATTTTTGTCCATTAACAATTTATTATGTCGCACACTGTTACACCGTTGAAGAAATTCAAGATTCATACATTCATCAACGGATCCGAATATCAAAAGAAGAGGAGGAATCAAAGTCTGACAACGGATCGGTCCGCCCCTCAACCGGACCGATTCGCTTGCTGCAGATCCAGTATACCCCGGACCGCAAGCAAACCGATGAAGAAGGGTCAACTGAACCGATCCGGTCACAACCGGACCGATCCGCCTCAGAATAAAAGAACCGATCCGGTCAATCGGACCGATCCGCCCCCAAGCCGGACCGGTCCGCCTGGGATAAACTTCGCCAGATCTGCTGAGATTTTTTAGGCTCAAAGTTTTCTTATTTAAAGCCTACTTCGGGGAGTTATTTTTTAAAACTTTTCGAGACGAATTTCAGAGTCCTAAATACTCTAAGTCTTCACCTATTGAGCCCAAGACTCTAGGTTTTTGATTCACACAATTGTCAATCCTTTGTGAATCTTTTTGGTAACCCAAGAACACAACTTTTTAGTTTGTTCAAACCTTTGTGGAGAGATCTTTGCAACCGAGGGCTGTGTGTCATTGCTGAGGGAGTCTCTATAAAGTTTTATGGATGCGTGTCATTGAGGAGTGCTGCGGTTATTCCTTTATTGATTGGACTGAGGTTCATGTGGGTTCGCTGCGTGTGGATTCATTGCTGACGACACCGACCGATGCCTGCAGGTATTCGTGTGTCACTATATTTCATTGTAATCCGTGTAAGTTGCGATTTACTTATTATAGTGAAATAAAAGGTTTTGCCCTGCGGGGATTTTTCCTGAAACTTGTTTCGCATACTTTATTTGTTTATGGGTTGACACACGCACCGTAGATGGATGTTTAGGGGCTGAATTTATTTGATTTAAAAGTAGACTCTAATTAAATAAGGGTTACTTGGAATCTTGCGAATTTAATTTAAATTGATATTACACGCGTTCTCAGCGTTCGAGGGTGAAAACACAAAACAACCCCCAAATGGCCCTATACGAGGCACCAACACCTCGTACGGGACCAATGTAATGATAAGAATCAACCGCGCATTCACGGGACTCCCAAATTTAGGACACGATGATAATTTGAAAATATCAGGACTTCGGCTTAAAAACATAACGTTAAATGGTGAAAACCCAGTACATCCCATGAATGGCCCTGTGAGTGGCACCAATACCTTGCATACGACCAATGTAACTTGTAGTAACTGATCACAGGATCACAGGGCTCTCGATTTTCAAATACGAGGATAATTTGCAAATATTTAGACATATGCTTAAAAACATGGTGTTAGAGGACTAGAATCAGAGACAATAACGGCCCTATGAGAGGCGTCAGTGCCTCGCATAGGATGCGTGTAACTCGTAGGAACTAATCGCGTGATCACGGGACTAAAGGTTTGATAAAATGATGATATTTTGAAAATATATAGAATTCGGCTTAAAAACATGGCATTAGACGGCAAAAATCCAAAACCACCTCCGAACAACTCCGTGAGAGTCACCAAAACATCGCACGAGATTAATATAACCCGTAAGAACTGATTGTGCCTTCATGAGACTCCTTGTTTGAGAATACGGTGATAATTTGAAAACACCATGACTTAGTCTTAAAAAGATGGTGTTAGAGGGAGAAAAATCAAAAAATCTCCGGAATGGCTCCGTCAAAGGCACCAACACCTTGAAAGGACAAATATAAGTCAAAGAAACTAACGGTATGATCACGGAACTCCCGATTTGAAATTACGAGAATATTTTGGTAATATCTAAACTTAGTCTTAAAAACATGGCGTTAGAAGGAAAAAATCTGACACAGCCACCTAACAGCCCTGTGAGAGGCACTAACACCTCACACGAGACCAATGTACCTCGTAGGAACTGCGATCACTACCGATTATAGAATATGATGATAATACGAAAATAGCTCGAATTAGGCTTAAAAATATGGCGTTGGAGGGTAAAAATACAAAAAAAAAAACCAAACGGCCCCGTGAGAGGCACCAATAGCTCGTACGGGACCAACGTAACTTGTAGGAACTGATTACTCAAACACGGGACTCTCATTTTGAGAATACGAGGATAATTTGAAAATATCTTGACTTAGGCTTAAAAACTTAGCATTAGAGGGCAAAAACCCGAGACAGCCACTGAACGACCCTGTGAGAGGTACCAACATCTCGCACAGAACTATTGTATCTCATAAAAACTGACTGCGCGATCATGGGACTCTCGGTTTGGGAATATGACAATAATTTTAAAATTTCTAGACTTAGGCAACAAGTCGTTAAAGGGGGAAACATCGAAACATCCACCAAACTGCCCCGTGGGAGGCACCTGCACCTCGCATGGGATTAATGTAACTCATTGGAACTGTTTGTTTGGCCACAGGACTCCCAATTTAAAAATACAATGACAATTTGAAAATATCTAGACTTAGGCTTAAAAAAATTATGTTAGAGGGGGAAACCCGTAAACAGCCCCCGAATGGCCCTGTGAGAGTCACCAACACCTCGCATGGGACTAATGTAACTCGTAGGAACCGACTTCGCAATCACGGGACTCCCAATTTGAGAATATGAGGATAATTTTAAAATATATAAACTTAGGTTTAAAAACACTGCATTAGATAACGAAAATCAAAAACCGCCCCCGAGCGGCCCTGTGAGAGGCACCAAAACCTCACACGGGACTAGTAACTCTTGGAAACTAACTACATGATCACGGGACTCCCAGATTGAGAATATGAGGATAATTCAAAAATATATACACTTAGTCTTAAAAACATGGTGTTAGAGAAGGAAAACCTGAAATCACCCCTGAATGGCCTCATGAGAGGCACTCACACCTCGCAGGGGAGTGATATATCTCATAAAAACTGACGCATGATCACGGGACTCTCTATTTGAGAATACGATGATAATTTGAAAATATCTAGACTTTGGCTTAAAAACATGGCGTTATAAGGAAAAAACCCGACACAACCTCGAACGGCCCTGAGAGAGGTACCGATGCCTCGCTCGGGACCAATGTAACTCGTAGGAAGTGACCACGCGATCAAGGGACTCCAGCTTTGAGAATATGACAATGATTTAAAAATATCTAGAATTAGGCTTAAAAACAAGGCATTAGAGGGAAAAAACACGAAACAGTCCCCGAACGGCCCCATGAGATGCACCAACATCTCGTACGGGACTAATGTAACTCATAGGAACTAATCGCATCACGGGACTCTCGATTTCAAAGTACAACGATAATTGGACAATATTAGTACATAGGCTTAAAAACATGGCGCTTTAAGGAGAAAACCTGAGTCATCCCTCGAACGACCATGTGAGTGGCAGCAACACCTTGCACGCGACCAATGTAACTCATAGTAACTGACCACAGGATCATGGGGATCTTGGTTTGAAAATATGAGGATAATTTGCAAATATTTAGACACACAACATGGCATTAGATGATGAAAATACGGGACAACCACCAAATGACCCTATGAGAGGCGTCAACGCCTCGCAAGAGATCAATGTAACTCATATTATCTCATCGTGCGATCCTGGGACTCCCGTTTTGATAATATGAGGATAATTTGAAAATATTAGAACTTGGGCTTAAAAAAATGGCATTAGAGGGAAAAAACTCAAAACAACCCCCGAATGATGCCGTGAGTGGCACCAATACCTTGCACGTGACCAATGTAACTTGTAGTAACTGATTGCGGGATCACGGGGATCTCAATTTTATAATACCAGAATAATTTGAAAATATTTAGATATAGGCTTAAAAACATGGCGTTCGAGGAATAAAATATAAGATAACCCCCGAATGGCTCTATGAGAGGTGCCAGCGCCTCATGCAGGATAAATTTAACTCATAGGAACTCACCGCATGATAACGGGACTAAAGATTTGAGAATACGATGATATTTTGAAAATATCTAGAATTAGGCTTAAAAACATGACATTAGATGGAGAAAATCCAAAACCGCATCTGAACAACCCCGTGAGAGGCACCAAAAGCTCGCATGGGACCAATATAACATGTAGGAACTGACTGTGCATTCACGAGACTCCCGATTTCAGAATACGACAAAAATTTGAAAATACAAGGACTTAGGCTTCAAAGCATGGTATTAGAGTGCAAAAACTCAAAAAATCCCTCGAATGGCCTCGTGAGAGGCACCAACACCTCGCATGGGACCAATATAACTCAAAGAAAGTAACAAAACGATCACGGAAATCCCGATTTGAGATTACAAGGATAATTTGCAAATATCTAAAGTTAGTCTTAAAAATATGGCGCTAGAAGGCAAAAACCCGATACAGCCTCCGAATGGCCCCACGATAGGCACCAACATCTCGCACTGGATCAATGTAACTCGTAGGAGCTGTGATCACGGGACTCCCAATTTGAGAATGTAATGATAATTTTAAAATATCTAGAATTAGGATTAAAAACATGGCGTTAGAGGGCAAAAATTCAAAACGACCCCCGAACGGCCCCGTGAGAGGCATTAACATCTTGCATAGGACCAATGTAACTCGTAGAAGCTGACAGTGTGATCACATGGATATGAGTTTGGTAATACGAGGATAATTTGCAAATATCTAGACTTGGGCTTAAAAACACGGCGTTAAAGGGAGAAAACTCGAGATAACCCCCGAACGGCCCCGTGAGATGCATCAACACGTCGTATGGAACTTATGTAACTCATAGAAACCAACCACGTGATCATGGGACTTCGAGTTTGAGAATACGACAATAATTTGAAAATTTATGGAGTTTGGCAACATGGCGTTGGAGGGAGAAACCCTGAAACAGCCCCCGAACGGCTCCGTGAGAGGTACCGACACCTCGCATGGGATTAATGTAACTCGTGGTAACTATATGTGTAGTCACGGGACTCCCGATTTAAGAATACGATGATAATTTGAAAATATCTAGACTTAGGCTTAAAAAAATACATTAGAGGGGGAAAACCTAAACATCCCCGAATGGCCCCGTGAGAGTCACCAACACCTCACACGGGACCGATGTTACTTATTGGAACTGACTGCGTGATCCCGGGACTCCCAGTTTGAAAATATGAGGAGAATTTGAAAATATCTGGAATTAGGCTTAAAAACATGGCATTAGAGGGCGAAAACATGAAACAACCCTCGAACGTCCCTATGAGAGACACTAACACCTCATACGGGACCAATATAACTCATAGGAACTGATGGGGTGATCATGGGACTCCCAATTTCATAATACGACGATAATTTGAAAATAACATGACTTAAGCTTTAAAACATGGTGTTAAAGGGCGAAAACTCGAGACAACCCCAAAATGGCCTTGTGAGTGGCACCAACACATTGCACGCAAGCAATGGAACCCATAGTAAATGACCGCAGGATCACGGGTCACCCGATTTGAGAATACGAGGATAATTTCAAAATATTAGGACTTAGTCTTAAAAACATGACGTTAGGGGGAGAAAACATGAAGCAGTCTTGAACGGCTTTATGAGATGCATGAACACCTCGCTCGGAACCAATGTAACTCGTAAAAACTAATTGCACGCTCATAGGACTCCCGGTTTGAGAATACGATGATAATTTGAAAAAATTTAGAGTTAGGCTTAAAAACATGGTGTTAGAGTGGGAAAACTCGAGACAACCCCCGAACAGCCCCGTGAGAGGCACCAACACCTCGTACGGGACAAATGTAACTCATAGGAACTAACCTCACATTCACGGGGCTCCAGGTTTAAGAATCCGATGACAATTTGAAAATATCAGGACTTAGGTTTAAAAGCATGGCGTTAGAGGTAAAAAAATTGAAACAACACCTGAACGACCCCGTGAGAGGCACCAACACCTCGTACGAGACCAATGTATCTCAGAGGAACGTATCGCGAGATCACGGGGCTCTCAGTTTAAGAATACATGAATAATTTTCAAATATCTT
The DNA here is from genome assembly GCA_949130495.1 of Sambucus nigra. NCBI lineage: Eukaryota > Viridiplantae > Streptophyta > Magnoliopsida > Dipsacales > Adoxaceae > Sambucus > Sambucus nigra. The sequence continues at coordinate 480,058,944 of OX422217.1, read as the reverse complement.
GATTTAGGATTAAAAAGATGGTGTTAGAGGGCGAAAACTCGAGACATCCCCCGAACGGCCCTGTGAGTAGCACGGAAACCTTGCACAGTAATAATGTAACTCGTAAGATCTAATCGATCGGTCACGGGACTTACGGTTTAAGAATAAGAGGTTAACTTGAAAATATCAGGAGCTGGGCTTAAAAATATGGCATTAGAGGGCGAAAACCCAAAACAGTCACCGAGCAGCACAATGAGAGGCACCAACACCTCACACGAGACCAATGTAACTTGTAGAAACTAACTTCATGGTCACGGACTCCCGGTTGAAGAATACGAAGATAATTTGAAAATTTTTAAACTTAGGTATAAAAACTTCAGTGTGCGAAAACTTAAGACAACTCCCAAACGGCCCCGTGAGTGGCACCAACACCTCGCACAGGACCAATGCAACTCGTAGGAGCTGCCCACGCAATAATGGGACTCTCGGTTTAAGAATACGACGATAGTTTGAAAATATCTACACTTAGGGTTTAAAGATGGTGTTAGAGAGAGAAAACCCGAGACAACCTCCGAACGGCCCGTGAGAGGCACCAACACCTAGTACGAGACAAATATAACTCATAGGAATTAATATGATGATCGTTATAACTTGTATATGCAATTTTCCGGCTTGAATATGATTTTTTAAAAGTAATTGGTTACTAATATCATTTCCTTTTTGTATACTATTTTTTGCAGGATAACATTGTATCATTTTCTTTTACCCACGTGGAACACATGAAGAAGATAATGGTTTACAACGGCAGATTGCTTATATAATGTTGTTGACATTCATATTATGTTTTTTATATGTTATGGCCATGCAGGATTTATAGTTTTATTATTTAGTTTTATGGCCGTGTAGGATGTTATGATATGATTGTTATATTTTATGGTTGTGCGGGCTTTATATTAAGTAGGTTTTATATTAATAGGGTTTAGAATGTCCAGAAAACAGAGGGAACTCTACTTTTTTTTTTGGTCTATGAGATATTAAGACTTGTAATGTTTTGAAAATTGTATGTACATTAGTTTATTAACAACATTCGCAATTCGCAATTTGTGAATTTTTTTTATAGTTTGGCTAATAATGAATATTTGTAACACGTCGTGCGCATCCAACGTAGCACGTAGATTTGACCCAAAAAAATCATTTTTATTATAGTGAAATATGGTCATGGACAAAGTCCATGACCAGTTGTCACACATAAAAATGGCGAAGGCCAAAGTCCGCGACCCACATCGCGATGAAAGAAATGGTCGCGGTATGGATCACGGACATTGTCCACGACCTTTTTTTCATTTTTTTCATCATGGTGTAGGTTACGGACATTGGCTGCGACCATTTTTTGTCAGGGTTGGGGGGTCACGGACTTTGGTCGCGACTATTTTTCTTCTTGGTTTGGGGGTCACGGACATTGGCTGTGACCATTTTTCTTCCCATCGTGGTCTGGGTCACAGCCCAAGTCCGCGACCATATTTGGTGACCCATGAGGGCCGTGACCTCCTGAATGGTCACGTACTTGGTCCGCAACCCATGAAATTGGTCGTGCCCAAAATGGTCACGGCCCAAGTTCGTGACTCACGACCTTGGTCAAGGATTTTAGCCATGAACATTCGCTAATTTTGGTGTAGTGCCTATTTCTCTACCGGATTAATTAGTCCGATAAAAGAGCGAGAAGGAAAAGACCCAATCCTTAAAGCCCCTAGTGCCTTCAAAGAAGGGGAACTCCCATAACTCTAGGAGGACCCAATGAATGATGTCAGTGGCTAAGAACCCTTCTTTGTCCTTTGGTCTACTAAACAGTGGGGTGCTTGTGCTTGATTGTGAGTATCCAATCAGCTAACCCATAATCAACCTTCTACTCACGCTTCCCAAGAATTGTCTTTGGTAAAGTAATTTTTTTACTTTTTCCAGTTTGTTGAACCTTTTAGAATCCTTACATAATCTCTGTGATCATTTTTGCTGTGTGTGGAGGAATTTATCACCAATTTGGAAAAGCATGTCGAGCAACCCAAGTTAAACGTCCTTAACGTCACCTTATAGAACTCTTAATCTGCCCTTGATATTTCAGAAAAGGCCTATAAGGCTGAAAAGCCATCCACTAACTTTACAATAACTACCCTGAATGATGATCTTATTGTGTTCCAAGTTAACTTCAATAAGTTGAAGACTAATCATGATCAGGTGGTGGTCGAACGTGATCAGTTAAAGAAGGATCAAACTAAGGACTTAGTTGCTTCTAAGGATGCCGGCTATAAGGCTAGCTTTAATGAGGCATATGCTGCCAATAAAAGCTAGTTGAAATCTATCAGAAAGTCTAACTTCATAAAAGATGGGATGCTGCTCTTAAAAGGTCCAATGTCCCTACTGATTTTGACCTCTCCGATGAGCATTATTCGAGTTTTCCACCGCGAGAAGATGAGGATGTTAGAGCCTTCTAGAAATTTTTTGATTCTTCTTAGGAAGAGGGTCCAGAAACGAAAGCGTTGGTTAAAGAATCCCAAAGGTAGATTATAATAGTTAGCTTGTGAATGTTTGTTTATCTTTATTATCTATTTGTAATGGGCTTGCCTATTTTTTCTATTAATAAATGACTTTGTTAATGTAATCTTGTCTTGTGTTATTATCGAATTCACCATTTTTTCTCTTACTTTCTTTAGCAGAGCAACATTCTTGAAGTAATTCCTTCATTTGCTGCTAACTTAGATATTATTCTTGGTCGGGACTCCAATGTCCAAGCTCGCCATGCTTTCTTATATGCTTAAAAGCCTCTCGATAGGGTAATTGAGGCTTATAAGGACCTTTATGCCTTATTGGAAAAATTAAAGGATGTCGTGAAGGACATGGGCGACATGGAGGCCTTTATGGAGAAGGAGGTGAATTCCCTGAAAAAGTATCTCACTGAGGCCAAGGACATTAAAGATGTAGAGGTTCCTTTTCAAGTTGAGAATGATGCCCACAATAAGCAGCTCATTGTGGTAGATGATGATCAGAGAAGAGATGGCATTACTAAGATGTGACTTAGCCGTGACATACTCAAACTTCGTTGCCTTTTTATGAAAGTTCCTTAGGTAGCATGGTATGTTGGTTATAATGAGAGGTGGATGGACACCCCCATTAAGTTAGACAATGCAAGGCAGCTAACATATAAGAATGGATGCTTAAATTCCTTAGTGTTTTGAAAGTTACGAAGGATAGAGCTTTAGTACTGGTACTAAGTTAACTGTCTAGCATATCGTCATCCTCCTTTTGGTAGTGAAGCGAGTTGGTTTCCACTGGATGTCGTTCCTCTTCTACTATACAAGAGTTTTTGGTCCTCAGACGAGAGGGACGATGAATTCTGACCAAATCCATATGATTGTCAAAGACAAGATATTACTGAGACACTTGCTCACCAAGGATATTTATTATATCATCTTTATTCTTCTATAGTTGTAAATGAACTTTTTATGAATGATAGCTTTTTGTAACAACAAGTTGGTTATAAAATACTTTGTTTCTCATATTTCCATTCCATATGTGGAGCATGTATGATGGGATTAAGTTAAGGATGATTATGATGATGAGGAGTATCTGTCGAGCATGTATTTTTAGTCTTGTCTTGCCTTTTAGGTTATGTCATCACATTACCTTAGACTTATAATGGAATTTAGCAATCTACCTGGTCTTAGGGCCATCCATACATTCTGGATATTTATTTGACTAAAGTCGGGTTCACTTAATTCCTATGGAACCTCCGTAGGTCTTTTGTTTGCATGGGAAATTAATGAGGTTTTTGTATTTTTGATGGGGAAGATCGTGGGGCCTTAAGTTCAATTATAATTAAACAACTTGTAATTGTAATCAAACTAAGGTGATGTTGATAAAAGTTTTGACCATCAATTAAAGTGTTAGTCTGCAACTTTAGAGTAATGTCAAATAACTAGTTGAACCTCTTTGGCTAGTATGTTATTAGAAAGCTAGAAGAAACTATGAGGATCATAAGTTCTTCGAATGAAGATGGAATCATTTTTTTTAAACTAATTAACCTCCGAATGACTTTAAATAACTTAAGCGAGAATGAATAAAAAATAAAACCTATTGAGGATGGCAGTGTTCCATGCCCTTGGCATCTCCCTAGCCCCCATTGTATCCAAATAGTAGTCTTATTGCAAATTATCCGTGATGACTTTGAATAGTCCCTCCCCACTAGGTCCTAACATGCTATTTGAAGGTCTTTTGGAGATTCCAAGGACTTTCCTAAGGACGTAATTGCCGACCTAAAATTTTCTTGGATTGACACCCTTGTTGTATAGCTTAGCTAGCTATTTTTAGTAAGAAGCCAATTTTATCATGGCCTGCTCCCTTCGTTCTTCTTCTAGGTTAAGTTTGGTCCTCATGTCTTAGTCATTCAAACCTTACCTGGTGAAGATGGTCCTCATGGTTAGTAGAGGAACTTCCAAAGGAATGAAAACTTGAATCCCATATGTTAGAGTGAAAGGCATTTCCCTAGCAGGTCTTCTGAGTGTAATATGATATGCTCATAGGAAGCGGGTCAGATCATCCTCCTAATTTCCTTTTTCTTTTTATAATTGCATCTTCATGTCATTGAGCATTATTTTATTGGAAGCTGTTGAAGTGGTGCTTGATGCCATGGTTATGATATAAACCTTGAATGGGTCCACTTTCGAATTGTGTGAATTTATCTATAATGCTTATCCTAGTTACAACAAAATGTGTTATGATGTTTGTTCACATGAATTTGATGGTATAGGTATCTCTGATTTTCTCCAATGGCTCTACATCAATACACTTTGTGAATTAGTCTGTGCCAACTAATAAATATTTGTGATTCCCTATAAATAATGACTTTAAGTCACTGGCCGCCTGATGGAGCGTGGGGGAGAAATTTTAAAACATTTCAAACTTTTAAGGATAATAAGTTGCGTCTTTCTGCATGTAAGGCCATCAATATCCTTATTTTATTGTTCAGAAGGCAAGAGACCTTCCTCTTGCATGGCTTCTGTAGATCCCATCGTGTAGTTCATACAGGACTGGGTCGACATCACTTGGATGCACGCATTAGAGATAGGGAACTATGAAGGATCTTCTGTAAAGATTTCATTCGGGAGATAAATAAAATTGTTCAACTTTGACCGTGACTTAGTGTGGTTGATTTTTATTGGATGACAAGATGTTTCTTTGCAAATAAGCGATTATTGAGTCCATCCAGGTAGGACTTTTGTGCACGATAAGAACTTAGTCCATGACCACAGGCTTTATAATCCTGGGCATGGCAAGGAATTCTAATTTAATAGATCTTCTTAGATAAAAGTGCACTACAGAGCTTAAAGCTTCTAAGGCATCAACATGTCTATTATGCTCCACGAGGAACTTTTGAATGTGTACATCCTTAAATTTTGGCATTAAATATGAGTTACCTGCAGATATGCTTCCATTAGTTCATTTTTGGCAATGAAATCTCTCGTTACTTTTTTGGATACCATCTTCGAATCGTAAAATACGTCAATGTGGTTTGCCCCCAGTGAGATTTACGCAATCCGGTTATGAAGGCTTCATATTCAGCTTCATTATTCGATGCTTTAAAGCCAATCCTGATTCCTTCATCGATTATGGTATTCTATAGTGTAATGATCATAATTCCTACTCATTCCCCTTAGAGTTGGAAGCACCATCCACACATAGTGTTTATTTTTCGGACTGGAAAATCTTATGGCTCCTTAACCGATCGATAATTTGTTGGTCGCTGGGCTAATACCTCCTAAAAATTTCGCAATAAAATTAGTCAAAACTTATCCGTTAATCATTATTCTTAGATGATAGTGAATATCAAATCTTTCTGCAATAAAATTTGGACATCTGTCCAGATAGTTCGACCCTTTTGAAGAACAATTTTTAGGGGAAAAGATATGATAACTGGGATTAAGTGAGCTTCAAAATAGCGCTTCAACTTTCGTAATGCGACGACCAAAGAATATGCAAATGTTTCCAGTAAGAGAAAGAAATTATCAACATCCAGGAGTGTCTTGTTGATATAGTAAATAGGGGGTTGTCTCCTTCCTTCTCGTAAATGAAGGTCGAACAGACTACATGACTTGAAACTGTTGGGTAGAGATAATGAGGATCTTCAGAATCTAGGATAGTCACCAGATAAGTTTTGTTCAGATAGGATTTAATCTCCTCAAGGTCCTTTTAGCATTCTTTGTTCTAGTTGAAGCCTTGCCCTTTCTTTTTTAGTTAACAAATTATCGATACCATTAAGAAAATTTTGATATGTAATAGTTTAGGGATGCTAGCATGCTTGTTATGTTTGGAATCTCACTAAATGTCTTTGGATGCTGAACGTTATTGATCGCGACTATCAGGTTAGGGTTTTCCTCAATACTAATTTTCGAGATAAATATCCTAGGAACTTTTTGGACAAACCGAAAAGGAGCATTTGGTTGCATTGAGCTTCATTTGGTAATATTTGAGGAGTTCAAAGGTCTCCATTATTTCTCCTAACTATTTCTCAAATGTGTTTATGAACAATCTCTGGTCGGTGGCTCCTATATTTTTAAGGCTAAGAGGCATGACCTTATAACAATACAGGCCGAGGGGTATGGATGTAGTTTTGTCCTTACTGGCGTCGAATATAAGGATTTAACGGGACCCTAAGTATACATCTATAAAGGTCCTTCGTTCTTGGGTTGCAATGGTGTCGACCAACGGGTTTATTTTTAATAGAGGAAAAATCTCTTAAGGAAAGGCGTTATTGAGGTTAGTGATGTCCACGCACACTCTCCAGTTACCCTTACTCCTTCGTAGCACCACTGGGTTTGAGAGAAATTTTAGGAATTAAACTTATTTAATGGACCTTGCCTCCCGAAGTTTCCCCACCCTTGTTTGTACCGATTTTACTTTTTCTGAGGCAGTGCGATGACCCTTTTATGTGATCAACGAAAATATTGGTTTAACAAGAAGTTTATGTCGCACGACTTTAGGATCGATCCCAGTAATATCGTATGGTTTCGATGCAAAGATATCTTGATTCTATTTATATAAATATGTTAAATCATTCCTTTCCTGCACGGACAATATGGTACCAATAAGAAATTTCCTCTCTGGACAGGTCCCTTCAAAAGCTACATCCTCCAATTTTTCACTGACTCTATATGCGGGGTTAATTCTTTTTTCCTCCACACCTAGTCTTCTGTATTTTAGTTTCTATTTGGATGGTATATCTCCGTTTTGAGACGTTTCAGGGATGACTTCATTTTATTTCTTCCTTTTCTATTTAGGCTTGATGGAAGCGATAAAACACTTTCGAGCAATGGCTTGATCACCTTGAATCTCCATTATCCATCTCTCTATAAGCCACTTGCGTTTTGGGTGATAAGTGGACGGTATAGCATATATGGCGTGCAACCCCCTTCTTCTAAGGATGGCATATAGGTCGAGTCAACATCTACTACTAAAACCTTAATTATTTTATAGATAATGCCAGTCCTAATTGGTAGGATCATCTTCCCCAATGCCATAGTCATTTTTCTCGAAAAGCTAACTAAGGGAACCTTTGTTTCCTTCAAGTCTTCCATCTTCAGTTGGAGCTTGTGAAAAAGATCTAAGTGCAGTACTTCAGAGAAACTGCCTTGATCGACTAGTAGCTTATCCACATCCTAGTTTGCAATCCTAGGGGTAATTAGTTGCACATAATGGTGTGGTGTCCTCATTCTAGTCAAATCTTATTACATGAAAAATATGATCTTGTTGTAATCCACATCTTCTGGTTACATGCGCTTGCTATTTTGTCTGTTATCAGGGTCAATTTGGAAGGCCTCCATCACTATAGTAACCTTCTTGAGTTACATCTGAATTGCGTTACCCTAGATCTTATGGGGATCTAAGAAGCATGGATAACAGAAAATTTATGCCCCATCTCATCATCCAAAAAATTATCTAGTTTTGGGTTAGTATTGGAGAGAACCTGGTCATCTTTCTTCTCAACATGTTCATTCAAATGGCCTGTTTGGTCCAACTACTCTAGATGGGATTTGAGTACCTTGAAATTCTTTATTTTATGTCTGTTTTCTTTATGATATGGGAACTTAAGAGCATTATTTCTCTTGATCGGATCACTACCCATTTTCATCGGCCACTTGACGAATTGATGGTCCTTGATCTTGCCTAAGAACTTATAGATTGGTTCTTTAAAAATTGTATTAATCGCCTAAAAATCCTTGGAAGGGTCTACTTTTCCCTTATTCTTGGATCCCCTATTCTTATTTTTTCCCCATTTCTTTAGGGTGTTCTCTTTGTCATTTCCCTTTGTCTCCTTTTCATGACCATTTTCACCTTGGCTGAGGGTGACGACATCTTACATCTTGGCATACTTCTCAATACGTGACACAAAATCATCACTAGTGTCAGCCTCTTTCTTTGTGAAGGATTGGTGCAACATGGATCCTAATAGCGATTGGAATAATCTCGTAGGTCTCCTAGGGTTTCTTCCTCATAGTTAAGAGAGAATCTATCGTCTTTGGGTGTGAATTACTTGTTATAAAGCGGCTGGTGAGAACCTCCGTGAGTGACTTAAAGTTCTTGATCAACCTGTGAGGTAGCCTTTCAAACCACTTTTGGGTGACATCTCCTACACTGGATGGAAAAATATGACACATAAGGGCATCACTATGGTTCCACAGTGTCACCACTTGCCTAATTAGCGCACGTGATCTATGGGATCAATTTTTCCACCATATATCTTAAACCTTGGGTTTGCGAATTTTTTCTAGCTCTCATCCTCTTTAATATCTTTTGAAAGTGAGGACTGAATTCGAGTGAAGAATTCCTTCCTTCTTAGCTCCTTAGTTAATCTAGCCCCGCGATGAGCCGAGTATTGGTCCATTTCTCTTCAGACCAGACTTCGTATATCATGCTTATGGCATCCTTCGTCTTGGTTTTGCCTTCTCATACGTCTTTCATGCTCTGAATTATATTACTCACTGCGCAAACTCTTTCATTAACTTTGAGTTTTTCTCTTCTGAGGGAAAATCATCCGACCATGATGGTTGCGATTATCTCTATAGAGCTCTCGCTCCATTTTTCCCAGATGTCACTGGAGACATGTATTTTCCTCCAACTAGAGGGTTTTTCTTCATCTGGTTGATGGATTCGCTCCTCATAGGCATCGACCAACTGTGAGATTTACTTTGATCTCAGTTGTACACTGGTTAGCCTAGAAGGCTGCTCTTATGGGGAAAATTATGGATAGTTGACGACCCGATTTCTGTCTCAGTGAACCTCAGGTCTGACTTTGTGAATTGAGAGCCCAAATCATAGATCACCTTTAAAAGATGCACTGTGAGGGTGATACATTTCTTAACTCATTGGTTTCGATTTGGTTTTAAAGAAAAAAATCATTTATCACAGACGTTGTCAATTATGAGTGCAAATAATCACAATTGATGGGTTTAAATAACAAAGAAATAATTAATGAGCAAAGGAATATCACAACACAAAGGATTTACATTGTTCGAAAACTTTCTACGTCCACTTGGTGTTTCTTAGTGTATATTAATTATTTAATAGTTTTAAAATAAAGAATTACATGCCCCTTTACCCCAAGGTAAAGGTTTTATTTATAATGAATTTCAATAAATTTTCATAGGGATCAATGAATACCCTCTCCAGTGGTCCATATGAATAGGCCTTGTGGTTCGTGCGTACTTGTCTTCTTACTCCAAAAACCATGTCTAATAGGCCACCGAGTGCTTCTGTGCCATGTTTGAATTTTTTCAACTCTTGTACCCGAGAGTTGATAGATATATTTTCATATGTATCTGAATATATTTTCCAACAGTCCTAGATATGCACAATTCGGACTTAAATTTTGTATTTTATACCCGTATTACCGAAAAATTCCTTTCGGACCGCCTATAGGAAACCCAGACCCTCTGCCTATCGGCATGGGGGTACTTTACTTTTCTAGCAAGTTAGGAGTATGCCCATATATATGCCAAGGCCTATGCGATTGGTAGACCCCCTAACCATTTATTTTTCTATTTAAGGAGGTCATGACCTCATGGAAAGGTGTGTGATGTTATGATTGATGGTGGTAGTTGTGAGAATGTTGTGGCTACTAAAATGGTGGAGAAATGGAAGCTCAAGATAGAGGAGAACCAACAACCTTATAATTTATCATGGTTTAAAAAGGGAAATGAGGTAAAATTAAATAAAAGGTGTTTATTTCAGATTTTAAATTGTAATATTTATAAACATGAAATCTCGTTTAAACTTGTGCCTATGGATGCTTGTCATTTACTTTTTAGAAGACCTTGGGAGTTTGATAGAAATATTAAATGTGATGGGTTAAAAAAACTTACACTTTTCGTAAGCATGGAGTTAAAGTTACTCTATATCTTACAAAACTCAATAGCTCTCTTGTTCCATTAAAAGTGAATGTAAATCTTTTTCTCTCAAAGGAACAATAGAAAAATGGAAGGGGCTAAATATTCTTTTATTATAGTGATAATGGAGTAAAATGAAGAGATGTTTGAATTCCCACCTGCCTTGCAATCTTTACATGAATTTCATGACGTGGTGCCAAACAAGATTCCATTTGGTCTTCCCAAGATTAGATAATTTCAAAATTGTATTGATTTTGCTCCAAGTATGATGGTTCCAAATAAAGTTCAATATGTGCCTCTCAATGGTAGCTGCCAAAATAAAAATTAAGTCTTCTAATTCGAGAAAAAAGGTATATTAATTTGTTATTATCAAATGGTTTTAACAATCCAAAAATCTATCTAACAAAATACTTTATTATATTTTAGAATCCCAAATTTATTCTTCTTATTTAAGACTATGATTGTAAAAAAATGTAAAAAGAGTAAAATAAGCAAGACTGAATATATGAAGGAAAAACCCAATAACGGGAAAAACCGTGGGCCGATAAGAATGACAAATGCATTATGGTTGAGATATTATAACTAGACAATCACATGATACTATGACTGACTAGATTCTCTTTCAGGACATATTCTCCGGGAATCGTGTCGATCGCTGAAGTATGTTTCACAATCGCCATCGGTTTTGGTCTGTGACCAATGTCGTCAAATCTATCCTCTAAACTTTATTCCTTAAATTTGACGAAACTGGTTCCAATAATGGAACCTTAAAGAAACCAAAAGAGAAACACCAAGAGTTTTAATGGAATCCTAAAAGGTTGTGATGGTGTCTAATAAGGTTATGGTGATCTATATTTAAAAAATAATTTATGAAACCAAATAAGATAACGTATTCACTCATAAAAAATATTTTAAAAGGAAACATCTTTAACACAGAGGTTAGTAAAAAAATCTCTAAAGTTTTCTAAAAGAGAAACACTTTGTGGTGTTCATAATCGCACGAGCACATGCTTAGCACAAGCGCTTAGGCCACTTATGCCTAGAACTAATGAAGAGTCCAAGTCATCGAAGACTTAATCAAGTCCATTTCTTGCAACGAATAAAAATAATAAAGGATATATCTAAATCCTCAAAGAGAGCTATTGACGAAGCTTAGGACTCTCATATGTTTCTCTATAAAGTGAACTTCCTCTGCCTTAAGGGGGCTTAAAATATTATAACATCAAACATTACTATAACTCTACTGAACATTTCTCAAAAGAAATAAATATCAAACTCTAAAACCCATGTATGTAGGAAAATCTTGCGCCACGTGCACTATATCATTACTTTATGTTATATTTAATCTTATTTGGCTTGTGTACATTAGATAGCATCAACTATGGAAAATAATCACCAATAATTAGGGTTGTTTGTGTGAATGACGTGTGTTCTTTTCCACCAGCCAATCCTCTAACATGTCTCACTCACCTAACCATGATCACCAAAATCTCGATGATCAGGAGGGTCATCAACAACAGGGTCTAGGTGACCACAAGGGTTACCCCTTAGACTATGACAGTCATGACAACCAAAAATTTCATCAGTCATGCACTCCATCGTAGAAGATCAGATATGATATTGGTAATTATTATCAATAGTCTGATGTGTGTTACCATCCCTAGGAGCTAAAAACAGTTGATATTAATGAGCTTGACTGATCTAACCAGATATGAAGGCTCTTTGGCAATTATGAGAAACATCTACGATATTAATGGGGCACCTATGATATTAATAAGAGCATAATGATATGCTTTAAATATGCCTAGAGGAGTTATAAAGGTAAGCCCACATTGAGAAGTGAAAGAGTGGAAATAGGTCGAAGAATCCTACCGCTCAAGCGATCAGGGCTCACAACTGAAGAAGGTTCACTCAACGATAGGGGGAGTACCCCCTCGCGAGAGGTCTTATGGAAGGATCCCACACTCTAGCAAGTGGAGAGGAAATAGAGAGATCCTTTATTTTATCAAAAGAGAGGTAGAGAGACATCCATCCCATCAAGGGGATCGCAAGATTAAGGAACTTATGAGAAGATGTCATATCTATCAGATGAATTCCTTTAGACGGGATATAGAGGAGTTTGAGAATACTAAGAAGTTTAATCTCCCACTATTCAAGTTTGATGATGGGAAGATTGATCATATCGATTAAGTCAAGAAGTATCTCAAGGCGATGATGTTACGGAATAACAACAAAGGATTGGTGTTACTAATATTTACCTTGAATCTGGTAGACATTACCTAAAAGTGGTTTTAAAACATTCCACATTGATCGATTACCTCCTTCATGTAGCTGGCTCGGGCATTCATGACAATATTTATTACTACCAGCACCCATCCTAAACTAATGCATTCACTTATGACTATGCAAAAGAAGCCTTAGAAAACACTCTGCGAGTAGACCAAAATATGCTGGGAGGTGTATAACAAGGTGAAAGATAGAACTGAGCAAGTTGTAGTGGCATCCATTAAAATTGGTATGCCAAGAAACTACATAATTTACCAACCCCTAACTAAAAAGAGGCCATTACGATCGATGACCTTATGGAGAGGATCGAGAAATATGTCGAGGTTCAAGATACAGTGTGTAACACCACCCCTAATTAAATACCGGGTGGCCAGTCCCATACCAAATTAAAACAAAATATACAGTTGGCTCATTCTTAGCATCACTGTTGAAAACATTTACAACTCACCTAATACCCAATTAAGGTGATGTTAAAAACTTTCCAAATTTTAAATTTCAACGAAAACTATTTTTGGTTTAGGAATAACACAACACATTATATTCTACAACACTTATAACCGATCAGATAACACAAAAGAATTTAAATGCAATTGGAATAAATATTCCCAAATAATATTAATCCATACCAGTAATCCCAACAATAACAAACGTATTTAAAACGACACGAACACAATAGTATTTGACTCCGATAGAAAAGAGATAACTGAATCCTTTTTAGGCGACATGCCCTAACTATAAGAATACTGCGAATCAAATGAAGATAGGCGTCTAAGCAAAACTCCATAGATCCATAGCTTGTCATAATCCATTAAGGTTGGTGTCCCTGCTGATGGACACCTGATATAGAAGGTACAATAGAAAATAAAATATGCAAGGAAACGGGTCAGAGCCGGATCGTGAAAATGATTTTGAAAACAGCAAGTATTTAACAAGTGCAATAAAGAATTTATTATGTACATGTCAGTATCCAACTCTCACTTGCTATTCTCACCTCTCATCTAGAGTGCACACTTAACGTTTCCTATTAACCTCCTAGTTAATGGTTCCTCTTCACCAATTCCATAATATGATTCCATTCCCATATCATAACCCCGTATGTCCCATACCATACGTTATATAATCATTCTTATAAATTTCTCATTTATATGAATCGTTTCTCATTAATATGAATTAAGATTTTCAATAAATATTCATTAACTTACTTCAATTCTTTTCTTAATTGACCGTTATCTACAATTATCACACAGTACATGATTTAACCAGAATATAGCCATTCATTCATTTAATTCATTATATATATATATATATATATATATATATATATATATATATATATATATATATATATATATATATATAATACGACACCCTGAGTCACAGTTATGGTGAAATGCATTACTCTGCTATCACGTCCCATCATCGCTGGTCGCCGAATCGGGGATTAAAGGTTCGATAAGGATTTCTCGAACCACAAACAACAACATACAAATTGGAGGCGAACATGGTTCTCGTATCCATGGGTCATGCACATACCTATGTACCCACAGTCAACGGCCTTATCAACTCCCCGATAAGTCTTTCATAGACCTATGTTCTTGAGCAACAAATCAAAGATCCCATGGATTCATCAGGATATGACTGCCCTCACGCGCAAACCTTCCGTCGATAGCAAGTAAACTAGGTATGCCATACACATAATCATCAATCAATCAAATAGGCCTTATCATACCTATAATATACTATCAACAAGGTACTCATATTACCCTTAGCTTATTCCCATACGTAGCATTATATCTCTTAAATCCCAAGTATTAAAATATCACAACTTTACTTCTTAATTTAATTATCCCCGAGCCTCACTCAATACTCAAGGTTCAAATAGGTTTTTCCTCAACATATATTCAGTAAGAAGTCACTAATATCCTACTGGTCCATATCATCATATCTCCCGAATTACTACGAATTAAACTCTCCTTTTAATTAGGGTTAAAACCGATAGTTTCAATAACCATGTGTTATATTCAATAACCCCTACTGGTCCTATCTTTAATCCTCATGCATACCAATTATAATCCAATAAAAGAATCTAGCAAGCGAAATACCTTTCAATTTTATTATCATTATTCTAATCATTTAAATCCCAATCAAATTAATTCAAATCTTAACTAGGGCTTACTGATCTTCTCTAAGTCCCATAATATTCAATTAGTAATCGCCAAAGATCTACAAAATGTTTGGGATTATAATCAACATTAGAAAGAAACATCTTCAAAGATTCTGGGGAGGTCGATCGATCGAAGGCAGGGGGCCGATCGATCGATCGCCCAGGTAACAGCCCAGTTTTTCTGCATTTATGCAACTACGGGTTTAGCCATTTTTTATCATTCGAACCTTCATATTAACGACCCAAATGACCTTTTACCTTACTACATGATATATCAACATATATAAATAATTTCTAATCATCTAAACATCCTAGAATCATCAAGAGATTGAATTAAAAGCATGTTTATATCCTCTTTTTTCCAGAAAATTATCAACATAATATCTTCATGAACACATTAATGGTTTTCATAATTTCATCAAAAGATTTATGATTATTTCGTGGATTACTAACTACCTACAACATGAGTTTTATTCCTATATATTTTCAGTTTCCAGAAATCCATTTATCAACTCCATCTTTCTTCCAAACAAGAAAAAAAATCATCTCGTTTTATAACTATTCTAACATGGACAATATACAAACCTAGATTGCCATTATCAAACACTTGCCTCTAATGAAGGTCTGATCCTTTGGTGTAGTATATCACAGGTGGTTCTCCCTTCTCCGGTCAACCTCTGGTGGTGGTTGGTGGTGGTGACCCTTGGTTCTTAGTTCTTCTCCTTCCCAAGTAAACTCTTCTCTTCCCAAGCAACCTTTCACTCTCTCTAGGAAGATGACTTCTCTAATTTGTGTAGAAGAGATGAATAACCCACGTACACTTAATCTACAAATACTTATAATAGGACAAAATCTGAAATCACTATTCATCCCCCTATAAAAATGACCAAAATGCCCTTTTGGGTTGTCTATTCATTTCCAAATGACCCGAGACTCAAAACCAACATCCAAATAGACTTTTCTGACTATTTCAACCCTTTCAGATGCAATGACACAGTTGAAATGACTATAAGGTCGATATAAAAATATTTTTCCTTTATAGTTTAACAAATTAGTCTTGACACGTCCTATACCGCATCCGACTAAAAATCCAATTTACCGAATTAATATCTCACAACAATATCAATAATCATCACATTCTTATATTACCTAAATATCTTTAAGTAATATTCATAATCATCCATTTTAATATCCACAATTCGGATAAAACCCAAATGCATTAATAAATAATAAAATTCAACTAATCCATTAATTTAAAATATAACCCATTTTTAAAAGTCATTAAAATTACGGGGTATTACATACTTCCCCCTTATAACATAATTTCGTCTCGAAATTTGGAAAGACAAATCATACTAGTAAGGTCAACTCCGAGTATAAATCTCACATCGCAAGAAATCTATGTAGTACCGCCCATACAGTACATTAACGAAAATCCCCATCGATGTTATACACCCAGCCTCACCATATAGTTTCAACAGAATCGAATTTAAACTTTACACAATCTTCCCTATACCATCCTCGTGACAAAGTTTGGGAAAAAGTAATCCTCACGTATTAAAAAAAAAAATCCTGAAGTCACAACTACTTACAGTTTCACAATTTTGAAAACTACTACAATCCGACCATCCAGGGCGCCTATACACCCTATCATACCACTTTCATTATAATATATATCTCAAACTTTATAAACTCATATCCTAAAGACCTAACTTATTTTGACTCCCAACGGTTATTAGTTTCATGCGTGGGGTGTCTCGCAAGCGAAATCCAAACAAGGAACCCCCTCGATACACTACTACCTAAAGTAGTCAGTCATCGAAACTCCTCAAGTCCTTAGTCAATAGTATATAACCCCTCAACAAGTTTTTTTCGATAAAAAATAAAGTCTAATCATATATCCTCTTATAAAAGACAAGATGCTAGCTAGTAGTAGTACATACGCTCTCGTATACCACAAGTCAATGCACGCCGAGAGTCACATCATGCTCGGACATGCCCAAAGTAAGTGATCCCATGATAAAAATCAACACACGTGATAACATGAAAAATATAGGTGTCCCACACCCCTCGGTTATTCTACGTAAATAATAATGTTATAGGTTAAGTTTAGCAACCCTTTTGCCCACACAATATTAATTGCTACAAAAATCAATATACGCCTCATAATTCCTTAGATAGAAAGCATACCCTCATTCGCGGGTGGTGGTTGTTGATTCGCTGCCTGATGGATGTTATATACACCCCGTACTAACCCCGTTGCATGGGTGAATGGGAGGTAGTGCTAGCACCGGAGCTGGATCTGGAAGATCAGCTGGTGGAAACACTAGTGTTTGTGGCTCCTGTCGAGCATATTGCTGAGGGAATTTGTCTTTATCAGGACAATCTTGTCGTTTATGGCCATACTTGCCAGACACGAAACATTTTCCTGCAAACTTTCCACCACTTTTCCCCTGTTGACCCCGTCCCTGCTGGTCATTACCTCCTTTCCCTTGGCCTTGTTGAGTCTGTCTCTGGCCCTGATGGCCCCGCTGTCCTTGCCCAGTACCTCTATCCTCAAATCGAGAATCTCCATATCGTAAACGCTTAGCATAGTCCCCTGTCTGGGAAGCTATTCACCCTGACGCTGATGACTCTGCCCTGGCTGAGTCGCACTAGATTTCCCCCAGTAGTCTTGCCTTGTAGGCTTGACCCAAACCCCCGCTTGACACCCTGAACATGAAAGCGATTATCCTGGCAGTGAAGCATTGCAACATTATGAATATCTTCATGCGTATGTAGTGAAAGATTCCCTAATAAATGCTGACGAATCTTATAGTTCAACCCATCAATGAACATTAGAATTCTCCTCTCCTCAGTGGGCACCTCTGCTGGTACCAAATTAGTTAATCGCGTAAATTCTTCCTCGTATCCCACCACCGTCTTCTCTCCCTGCTTTAAATCAAGTAATTTCCACCTCATCTCTGCCTGGATGGCGGAAGGAACGTACTTCCCATCAAACTGTACCTAAAAGTCTTGGATAGTCATTGTGTCTCTCTCCTTCATACTGGTCGTAGCTTCCCACCATTTCAAAGATGCCCCTACTAGCTTGAATGTGGCTAGTATTTAACGTTGAACCTCATTACATTTGAGCATTCTCAAGTGCCTTTGGATATCTTTCTTCCATTGGCTAGCAGTCACAACATTTGATCCTCCCTGAAACTCAGGTGGGTGTGCCTTCTGAAAGTCATCCCTCGCTCGTTCTAATGCATTAGAAAACACTTGCACTTGCACGGGTGGCACAACTGGTGCCTGTGCTGAAGCCTGCTGAACAGTAACTAGAGTTGCATTAACAGCCTGAGCAATGATTGCAGCAACTTTGGCCGCAGTCATCGTACCCTGAGCTGGGGCGGGTTGATGTTCATATCGAGGAGGCATCTGAAACGAGAGTATACTATCAGTATTTGATATAACACAATAGATGAAGAGCGTAAGCATAAATAGAAAAGCAATAATCATACTCATAGGGCTCTACATCACAGAATGTTAAGCTGAAAACACAATAATCCGTACAGATCCTAAAGGACACTAGAACCTGATGCTCTGATACCACCTATAACAACCCGCCTAATTAAATACCAAGTGCCCAGTCCCATACCAAATTAAAACAGAAAATACAGTTGGATCATTCTTAGCATCACAGTCGAAAACATTTACAACTCACCCAATACCCAATTAAGCTGGTGTTAAAAACTTTCCAAATTTTAAATTTCAACGAAAACCATTTTTAGTTTAAGAATAACACAACACATTATATTCTACAACACTTATAACTTAATAGATAACACAAACGAATTTAAATGCAATTTGAATAAACATTCCCAAATAATATTGATCCATAACAGTAATCCCACCAACAACAAATGTATTTAAAATGACATGAACACAATAGTATTTGACTCCGATAGAAAAGAGATAACTGAATCCTTTTTGGGAGACATGCCCTAACTATAAGAATACTGTGAATCAAATGAAGATAAGCGTCTAAGAAAAACTCCATAGCTCTATAGCTCGTTGTAATCCACTAAGGTTGGCATCCCTGCTACTGGACACCTGACATAGAAAGTACAATAGAAAAGAAAATATGCAAAGAAACGAGTCAGAGCCCGATTGTGAAAATGATTTTGAAAATAGCAAGTATTTAACAAGTGCAATAAAGTATTTATTATGTACATGTTAGTATCCAACTATCACTTGCTATTCTCACCTCTCATCTAGAGTGCACACTTAACGTTTCCTATTAACTTCCTAGTTAATGGTTCCTCTTCACCAATTCCATAATATGATTCCATTCCCATATCATAACCCCGTATGTCCCATACCATACGTTATATAATCGTTCTTATACATTTCTCATTTATATGAATCGTTTCTCATTAATATGAATTAATCTTTTAAATAAATATTCATTAACTTACTTCAATTCTTTTCTCCATTCACCGTTATCTACAATTATCACACAGTAGATGATTTAACCAGAATATAGCCATTCATTCATTTAATTCATTATATATATATATATATATATATAAATATAATACAGCACCCCGAGTCACAGCTGCGGTGCAATGCATTACTTTGCTATCATGTCCCATCATCGCTGGTTGCCGAATAGGGGACTAAAGGTTCGGTAAGGATTTCTCGAACCACAAATAACAACATACAAATTGGAGGCGAACATAGTTCTTATATCCATGGGTCACGCACATACCTACGTACCCACAGTCAGTGAACTTATCAACTCCCGATAAGTCTTTCATAGACCTATGTTCTTGAGCGACAAATCAAAGATCCCATGGATTCATCAGGATATGACTACCCTCACGCGCAAACCTCCCGTCGATAGCTAGCAAGCTAGGTATGTCATACACATAATCATCAATCAATAAAATAGGCCTCATCATACCTATAATATACTATCAACAAGGTACTCACATTACCCTTAGCTTATTCCCATACGTAGCATTATATCTCTTAAATCCCACGTATTAAAATATCACAACATTACTTCTTAGTTTAATTATCCCCGAGCCTCACTCAATACTCAAGGTTGAAATAGGTTTTTTGCTCAAAATATATTCAGTAAGAAGTCACTAATATCCTACTGGTCCATATCATCATATCTCTCGGATTACTAGGAATTAAACTCTCCTTTTAATTAGGGTTAAAATCGATCGTTTCAAATCTCTTATAAACACATCTGCTTTCACTTAGGATTAAACACTCTTGTAAGCTTAAGGATACCCAGGTGTTATATTCAATCACCCCTACTCGTCCTATCTTTAATCTTCATGAATACCAATTATAATTCGACAAAAGAATCTAGCAACCGAAATACCTTTCAATTTGATTATCATTATTCTAATAATTTAAATCCCAATCAAATTAATTCAAATTTTAACTAGGGCTTACTGATCTTCTCTAAGTCCCATAATATTCAATTAATAATCTCCAAATATCTACAAAAGGTTTGGGTTTAGAATAAACATTAAAAATAAACATCTTCAAAGATTCTGGGGAGCTCGATTGATCAAATGCAGGGGGTCGATCGATCGATCGCCCAGGTAACAACCCAGTTTCTCTGCATTTCTACAACTACGGGTTTAGCCATTTTGGATCATTCAAACCTTCATATTAACAACCCAAATGACTTTTTACCTTACAACATGATATATCAACATATATAAATGATTTCTAATTATCTAAAATTCCTAGAATCATCAAGAGATTGAATTAAAATCATGTTTATATCCTTTTTCTTCTAGAAAATTATCAACATAATATCTTCATGAACACATCAATGGATTTCATAATTTATTCAACAGATTTATGATTATTTCGTGGATTACTAACTACCTACAACATGAGTTTGATTCCTATATATTTTCAGTTTCCAGAAATCCATTTAATAACTCCATCTTTCTTCCAATGAAGAAAAAAATCATCTCTTTTTATAACTATTCTAACATGGACAATATACAAACTTAGATTGCCATTATCAAACACTTGCATCTAATGAAGGTCTGATCCTTTGGTGTATTATATCACAGGTGGTTCTCCCTTCTCCGGTCAACCTCCGGTGGTGGTTGGTGGTGCTGACCCTTGGTTCTTAATTATTCTCCTTCCCAAGTTTCACTCTTTCTAGGAAGATGACTTCTCTAATTTGTGTAGAAGAGATGAATAACCCACGCACACTTAATCTCCAAATACTTTTAATACGACAAAATCCGAAATCACTATTCATCCCCTTATAAAAATGACCAAAATGCCCTTTAGGGTTGTCTATTCATTTCCAAATGACCCGAGACTCAAAACCAACATCCAAATAGACTTTTCTGACTATTTCAACCCTTCCCGATGCAACGACGCGGTTGAAATGACTATAAGGTCGATATAAAAATATGTTTCCTTTATAGTTTAACAAATTAGTCTTGACACGTCCTATACCGCGCCCGACTAAAAATCCAATTTACCGAATTAATATCTCACAACAATATCAATAATCATCACATTCTTATATTACCTAAATATCTTTAAGTAATATTCATAATCATCCATTTTAATATCCACAATTCGGATAAAACCCAAATGCATTAATTAATAATAAAATCCAACTAATCCATTAATTTAAAATATAACCCATTTTTAAAAGTCATTAAAATTACGGGGTATTACTTACTTCCCCCTTATAACAGAATTTCATCTCGAAATTCGAAAAGACAAATCATACTGGTAATGTCAACTCCGAGTATAAATCTCACATCGCAAGAAATCTAAGTAGTACCGCCCATACAGTAAATTAACAAAAATCCCCATCGATGTTATACGCCCAGCCTCCCCATTTAGTTTCAACAGAATCGAATTTAAACTTTACGCAATCTTCCCTATACCATCCTCATGACAAAGTTTGGGAAAAATTAATCCTCACGTATTAAACAAATAAATCCTGAAGTCACAACTACTTACAGTTTCACAATTTTTAAAACTACTACAATCCGACCATCCAGGGCGCCCATACACCCTATCATACCACTTTCATTATAACATCTCGCAAAGGTTATGAACTCTTATCCTAAAGACCTAACTTATTTCGACTCCCAGTGGTTATTAGTTTCATGCGTGGGGTGTCTCGCAAGTGAAATCCAAACAAGGAACCCCCCGATACACTACTACCTAAAGTAATCAGTCATCGAAACTCCTCAAGTCCTTAGTCAATAGTATATAACCCCTATACAAGTTTTTATCGATAAAAAATAAAGTCTAATCATCTACCCTCTTATAAAATACAAGATGTTGTCCAGTAGTAGTACATACGCTCTCGTATACCACAAGTCAATGCACGTTGAGAGTCACATCATGCTCGGACATGCCCAAAGTAGGTGATCCCATGATAAAAATCAACCCACGTGATAACATGAAAAATATAGGTGTCCCACACCCCTCGTTGAGTCTACATAAATAACAATGCGATAAGCTAAGTTTAGCAACCCTTTTGCCCACACAATATTAATTGCTACAAAAATCAATATACACCTCATAATTCTTTAGATAGAAAACATACCCTTATTTGCGGGTGGTGGTTATTGATTTGCTGCCTGATGGACGTTATATATACGGCCGTACTGACCCTGTTGCAGGGGTGCTACTGGAATGGGAGGTAGTGCTAGCACCGGAGCTAGAGCTGGAAGAGCAGCTGGTGGAAACACTAGTGTTTGTGGCTCCTATCGAGCATTTTGTTGCTGAGGGAATTTGTCTTTATCCAGACAATCTTGTCGTTTATGGCCATACTTGCCACACACGAAACATTTTCCCACAAACTTTCCACCACTTTTCCCCTATTGACCTCGTCCCTGCTGGCCATTACCTCCTTTCTCTTGGCCATACTGAGCCTGTCTCTGGCCCTGATGGCCCTGTTATCCTTGCCTAGTACCTCTATCCTCAAATCGAGAATGTCCAAATTGGAAATGCTTAGTAGAACCCCCTATCTGGTAACCCTGCTCACCCTGACGCTGATGACTCTGCCCTAGTTGAGTCCCACTAGAACTTCCCCCAGTAGTCTTGCCTTGCAGGCTTGACCCAAACCCCGCTTGACACCCTCAGCATGAAAGCGGTTATCCTGGCAGTGAAGCATTGCAGCATTAAGAACATCTGCATACGTACGTAGTGAAAGCTTCCCCAATAAATGCTGGTGAATCTTATAGTTCAACCCATCAGTGAACATTACAATTCTCCTCTCCTCAGTGGGTACCTCTACTGGTACCAAATTAGTTAATCGCGTAAATTCTTTCTCGTATTTCGCCATCGTCTTCTCTCCCTGCTTCAAATCAAGTAATTTCCACCCCATCTCTATCTGGATGGCGGAAGGAAAGTACTTCCCATCAAACCGTACCCAAAATTATTGGATAGCCATTGTGTCTCTCTCCTCCATAGTGATCGTAGCTTCCCAGCATTGCAAAGCTGCCCCTACTATCTTGAATGTGGATAGTGTTTGACGTTGAACCTCAGTACATTCGAGCATTCTCAAGTTACGTTGGATATCTTTCTTCCATTGGCTAGCAGTCACAATATCTGATCCTCCCTGAAACTCAGGTGGGTCCGCCTTCTGAAAGGCACCCCTCGCTCATTCCCATGCAGTAGGAAACACTTGCCCTTGCACGGGTGGCACAACTGGTGCCTGTGCTGGAGCCTGCTGAACAGTAGCTAGAGCTGCATTGACTGCCTGAGCGATGATTACAGCAATTTCGACCGCAGTCATCATACCCTAAGATAGGGCGGGTTGAGGTGCACGCCAAGGAGGCATCTGAAATGAGAGTATAATATCAGTATTTGATATAACACAATAGTTGAAGAGCGTAAACGTAAATAAAAAAGTAATAATCCTACTCATAGGGCTCTACATCAAAGAACGCTAAGCTGAAAACACAATAAGCCGTACAGATCCTAAAAGACACTAGAACCTGATGCTCTGATACCACCTGAAACACCCCGCCTAATTAAATACCGGGTGGCTAGTCCCATACCAAATTAAAACAGAATATACAGTTGGCTCATTCTTAGCATCACTGTCGAAAACATTTACAACTCACCCAATACCCAATTAAGCTGGTGTTAAAAACTTTCCAAATTTTAAATTTCAATCAAAACCATTTTTAGTTTATGAATAACACAACACATTATATTCTACAACACTTATAACCGAACAGATAACACAAACGAATTTAAATGCAATTGGAATAAACATTCCCAAATAATATTAATCCATAACAGTAATCCCAACAATAACAAACGTATTTAAAATGACACGAACACAATAGGATTTGACTCCAATAGAAAAGAGATAACTGAATCCTTTTGGGGCGACATGCCCTAACTATAAGAATACTGCGAATCAAATGAAGATAGGCGTCTAAGCAAAACTCCATAGCTCCATAGCTCGTCGTAATCCACTAAGGTTGGCATCCCTGCTGCTGGACACCTGATATAGAAGGTACAATAGAAAAGAAAATATGCAAGGAAACGATTCAGAGCCCGATTGTGAGAATGATTTTAAAAACAACAAGTATTTAACAAGTGCAATAAAGCATTTATTATGTACATGTTAGTATCCAACTCTCACTTGCTATTCTCACCTCTTATCTAGAGTGCACACTTAACGTTTCGTATTAACCTCCTAGTTAATGGTTCCTCTTCACCAATTCCATAATATGATTCCATTCCCATATCATAACCCCGTATGTCCCATACCATATGTTATATAATTATTCTTATACATTTCTCATTTATATGAATCGTTTCTCATTAATATGAATTAAGATTTTCAATAAATATTCATTAACTTACTCAATTCTTTTCTCAATTCACCGTTATCTACAATTATCACACAGTAGATGATTTAAACAAAATATAACCATTCATTCATTTAATTCATTATATATATATATATATATATATATATATATATATATATATATATATATATATATATATATATATATATATATATATATATATATATATATATACATATATAATACAGAACCTCAAGTCACGGCTACGGTGCAATGCATTACTCTGCTATCATGTCCCATCATCGCTGGTCATCGAATAGGGGACTAAAGGTTCGGTAAGGATTTCTTGAACCACAAACAACAACATATAAATTGGAGGCGAACGTAGTTCTCGTATCCATGGTTCGCGCACATACTTACGTACCCACGGTCACCGGACTTATCCACTCCCCGATAAGTCTTTCATAGACCTATGTTCTTGAGCGACAAATCAAATATCCTATGGATTCATCAGGATATGACTGCCCTCACGCGCAAACCTCCCTTCGATAGCAAGTAAGCTAGGTATAACATACACATAATCATCAATCAATCAAATAGGACTTATCATACCTATAATATACTATCAACAAGGTACTCACATTACCCTTAAATTATTCCCATACATAGCTTTATATCTCTTAGATCCCACGTATTAAAATATCACAACTTTACTTCATAATTTAATTATCCCTGAGCCTCACTCAGTACTCATGGTTCAAATAGGTTTTTCCTCAACATATATTAAATAAGAAGTCACTAATATCCTACTGGTCCATATCATCATATCTTCCGAATTACTACGAATTAAACTCTCCTTTTAATTAGGGTTAAAACCGATAGTTTCAAATCTGTTATTTATCAACATATATAAATGATTTCTAATCATCTAAACATCCTAGAATCATCAAGAGATTGAATTAAAAGCATGTTTATATCCTCTTCTTTCCAGAAAATTATCAACATAATATCTTCATGAACACATCAATGGTTTTCATAATTTATTCAACAGATTTATGATTATTTCGTGGATTACTAACTACCTACAACATGAGTTTGATTTCTATATATTTTGAGTTTCCAGAAATCGATTTAACAACTCCATCTTTCTTCCAAACAAGAAAAAAAACCATCTCTTTTTATAACTATTCTAACATGGACAATATACAAACTTATATTGCCATTATCAAACACTTGCCTCTAATGAAGGTCTGATCCTTTGGTGTAGTATATCACAGGTGGTTCTCCCTTCTCCGGTCAACCTCTGGTGGTGGTTGGTGGTGGTGACCCTTGGTTCTTAGTTCTTCTCCTTCCCAAGTAAACTCTTCTCTTCCCAAGCAACCTTTCACTCTCTCTAGGAAGATGACTTCTCTAATTTGTGTAGAAGAGATGAATAACCCACGTACACTTAATCTCCAAATACTTATAACAGGACAAAATCGGAAATCACTATTCATCCCCCTATAAAAATGACCAAAATGCCCTTTTGGGTTGTCTATTCATTTCCAAATGACCCGAGACTCAAAACCAACATCCAAATAGACTTTTCTGACTATTTCAACCCTTTCAGACGTAATGACGCAGTCAAAATGACTATAAGGTCGATAGAAAAATATGTTTCCTTTATAGTTTAGCAAATTAGTCCCGACACGTCCCATACCGCATCCGACTAAAAATCTAATTTACCGAATTAATATCTCACAGCAATATCAATAATCATCACATTATTTTATTACCTAAATATCTTTAAGTAATATTCATAATTATCCATTTTAATATCCACAATTCGGATAAAACCCAAATGCATTAATTAATAATAAAATTAAATTAATCCATTAATTTAAAATATAACCCATTTTTAAAAGTCATTAAAATTACGGGGTATTACACAGTGTTTGGAGTTGGACAAGAAGGAGATTAACTGAAACAGTCAAAGAACATGGAAAAGGAGGGAATGAAAAAGAAAGGAGGTAGAAAGAAGAATGGAAAGTAGTAGAGAGATGAGAAGAAGGATCCTGATCAATAGTTGAAATCCATTAACACGATTTTCTCCGAATCGGTCTATAAGATCTTCTACAAGATCAGAGGCTGATAGTACTACAAATGACCCAAGAAGATAATCACTGAACCCAAGATTAAGAACACGACACTAAAGTATGTGTATAAAAATATCACTACCACGAAATCGAAAATATGAAGGCACTCAAGTCTCACCTTGAGTAACTGGTCTTGGCTGGGCACCTAAATGATTTCGTAGAGAAGAAATAAGGGCCATAACAATTTATGCTCAATTAAAGAACAAACAATGTCCTAGACGAATATATAGGATGTGAGTTTTTGGTAATCCATGGGAGCTTAGAACCAGTGCACGATCGAAGACTAGATAATGTCTTGCACAAATGTTTGGGTTATGAATTCATTCTAATTGATGGAGCCTTAAGACCAAATCAGATCAAGGGAATGCCTCAGGATGGAAGTGAATAAGTTTATAATAGTAATTAAGGCATTTCAGATTAACCCAAAAATCCCATTACGGGAAAACTTTAATGACCTCATGATATTGATTATTCAAAGTATATTGTTTTCCTCAATGATGATCAGGTCGGAATAAGAACTCCCCATCATGACACTCTTGTAGTCACTCTCTAGGTTGCTAACTGGGATGTGTATAAGCCATTAGTGGATTAGTTTATCTACTAGGAGCTAATGTACCTCAAGATGTTCAACAAGTTTAACTTACACATAAAAGACATGCAAGATGCTACACTGCCTCTAGTAGTCTTTGCAAGAAGGATGACTTTTCCCCTAGGGAAGGTTATTTTCCCCATACAAGTAGGAGGAATCTCTAATCTTATGGTGTTTATCATGGTGGATATATTTTCCCCATATAATGCCAAGCTTAGGAGAGGATAGTGCCATGCCATGAGGGGTATTCCATCCACCTACCACCATAAGGTAAAGTGCATCACTGATAAGGGGGTCATGGAAATCTGGGGGATCCAATCCTTGGCGTAGAAGTGATTCATAGTTGTGATTCGAAATAAATAAGGTAAGAGGAAGGAAAAGGTTGTAGAGCTAATAGATGTATGTGTACTCTCTATGTATAAGTTAAAGTACGGGTGACCCGATGTTGGGAAAACTAGGATTTTCCCTACTGATCACATCATGAAACCTATTCATGAGGTAGACTTTGACAATGATCAACCGAATAAGAAGTTCTTGATCAAAACTCTTTCACTGACAAAGATAAAGAA
Source organism: Sambucus nigra (assembly GCA_949130495.1). Classification (NCBI taxonomy): domain Eukaryota; kingdom Viridiplantae; phylum Streptophyta; class Magnoliopsida; order Dipsacales; family Adoxaceae; genus Sambucus; species Sambucus nigra. Next base: position 480,030,965 of record OX422217.1, on the reverse strand, counting down.
AAAAAAAATTCCCTCAAAATCAATTAAGATAGTTTTTTCCGGGAAATCATACGACATATCGGGAATAGATCTAGAAGTAATGTGACACAAGATCCACATGGATTCATCACATCCATCTGTGATATAATGGGCATGACAAACTATCATCGAGAAGGACAAAGCAGTCAAAGAGGAAGTGGAAAACTTATCGAGGCACAGTCTATTAAGGAAGTTCAACTCCCCATGTGGCTGTTGAACGCAATGGTCGTGAAGAAAAGCAATGAAAAGTGGAAAGTCTTTGTAGAATTCACTTATTAGAATCGGGAATGTCCCAAAGACAGTTTTCCTCTGCCCAAAATAGACCAATTAATTGATTCACCCACCAACCATGAACGTATGAGTTTCGTCGACGCCTACTCAGGCTACCACCAAATCTTACTTATTGCCCCCGACCAGGAAAATATGCCCCTCGTCACCACACTAGGGCTATACTGATATTGGGTGATGTCGTCTAGATTAAAAAATGGTAGGTCAACCTCTCAAATATCAGTGATGAATTTATTCAAGAAGCGCCTTGGAAATATAATGAAGGTGTACATTAATGATATGATTGTGAAAAACATAAGGAGGAAGAAACACCTTGTGGACTTAGAGAAAACTTTTTAAGTTCTCCGATATTACATGATGAAACTGAATGCATCCAAGTTCTCCTTTAGACCCCTGAGTACTATCCGCGAGGTAAAAAAGTTAACTGGAATGCTCACCGCACTCACCCACTAAATATCAAGATCTTTGGATAAGTGATGACCTTTCTTAAAGAACATAAAAAATATAAGGAAATATGGAATGACGAATGACCTAAGTCAATTAAAGAAGTAAAAAGTATTTTAACCGACCACCTATACTAACCATCATACGATGAAGGACTCTGGCACTTATAACTAGTAGTGTTTAATAATGTGGTCTTCTCGACCATGGTTTATGAAAAGAAAAGGTGTCAAGCTCCCCTATAGTACAAGATCAAAACCTTTTTGGATGCGGAGAAAAGGTATTTTTCATTATATAATCTTGCATACGCCTTAGTGGTAACCTCCCCAAAGTTAAATAATTACTTTGAGGCACATATTATCATTATTCTGACCTCACTCCCTCTAAAGGCGATATAAGGAAGGCTGAGTTGTTTGGTTTGATATTAGACTAGTCGGTAGTGTAATACCCCGTATTTTTGTGGCTTTTATAATTGGAGATTTATTAAATTTAATTTGAGATATTAATTTAATATTAATCCGGAATTTTTTTAATATTTACTAGCCTAAACGTGAGTTAATAATTATTGAGAATTTGTTGAATATTATTAGATGAGTAAAGTAATACATTAGATTTATTTTATTAACATTGTCACGAGTGAATAAAATGTCAATTATGAAAATTTAAGTCGGGACGTGCCTCTTTTGTGTCAAGACTAAATTATTATTATAAAAGTGAATATATTATAAGTAACTCGTATGGTCGTTTTGAGTGCGTCAAAGTGTTCAGAAGCATCGAGATAGTCAGAAAAGTGTACCCGAGGGTTTAGTTTGGGTCTCGGTGCATTTTTAGGCCTAATTGACATCCCAGGGGGGTATTATAAACATTTTGTATTTTGAGGTAATTAAACCCACGAATTTTCTTTGTATATATTATCCATTTGGAGTTGTCTCTTAGGGTTAACAAATAAAAAACCTAAGCCCAGCCATTAGAGAATAAGGTGAAGCGGTTAGAGAAGAAGGTGAAGAGTTTCCAAGCAATCTAAGGCCTTGAACTCAACCGATTGCACCGCCACCACTACCAAAATGTAGATCGCACGAGGATGAACGTAACCATATATTTTTCATCCACAAATCAGACCCTTGAATTCCAAGCAAGTATCTATCTTACTTATTTCTAGTTCGTATTCATTCCATGTTTGTCTAGGAATGAAAATCATATGTTTTAATTGAAGAATTATATGTTTTGGAAAAGAATTTATATGTGTTGTAGGGAGAATCCATATACTCTAAAATCGTGATCATATGTAGAGGATTACCAACGATTTTATTATGATATTTGAGAAGAAAATCTGGATTAAAATAGAGGTTTGTGATTATTCATGCAAATTTTGGTTTCTAAATAAATATGTGATTAAACCCTTTTTTTATTGATTCGTTGAGGATTTATTGATGTTGTTACGTTAGAACTTGTTTATATACATTGCTTATACATTTGGATAACTTGGTTGGGAGTTTGGGATGAAATTATAAAGGTTTAGAGGGGTTAGAATGGTCGAACCCGTAGGTTGAAAATTGCAGAAAACTAGGCAATAACTTCTTGATCGATCGATTGACCAAGAGAATTGATCGATCGATTGACCCCATTCCTCGATCGATCGATCCCTCCTTGAAAACTGTATGTTTTTTCCCTTTTTGTTTAATTCGGATAAAATACGTGGGAACCCTTGAATATCTTTTAAATAGTATAATGGGTTATGAAGAGGACCAATAGGGTCTAAGTAGACTCCATTGAGTGAAATTAATATGGGATGAAATTGTGGGTTAACGAGGAGTTATTCATACATTGGAAATTGTGCGTACGTTTACTAAAAGATTGAGCTCCTGAAAGATTTAGACTAGAAGGTAAGTTAGAGTATACCTGCTGAAATTATACTTAGTGAGAGAGAATACTTCGAGAGATGAGAAGTAAGTACGAAATAAATTACAAATGAGAATAAAAGAGACAGATTCGTTATGCGAGATAATTGAGTAATTTGTGCTAAGAACGGATAATTATAATTATGGTTCATGGGTGCACCTAATTTGTAAAATGTGAATATTTATATATTTGACTGTGTGACTGTTCATATATTATGTATCTGTGTAAAAATCATACCCAGGCTTCTTGCTATCACAGAGGTTTTCGCGTGGGGACGATCTTATCTCGATTGGACCTTTATGGGGGGATATTGGGTCGTACCCTAGAAGATAGTATTCTAGATACAAGCTATCTGAAAATGATAGTCAGATGTTCTAAGAGATGTGAGTGTATGTGCTGACCTCTTAGGATTCGAAACTATGCTTCACCTCCATTTTTATGTGTATTGTGTTAATACAGTTCGAAAGTGATTCCGAACTAGTATTGCCCTTAGTATGAGTGAAACGAGGACTTGATAGTAGAGTATGCCAGCACCATAGATTTATATGGGGTTCCGATAGTATATATATATATATATATATATATATATATATATATATATATATATATGCTTATGTATGGAAACTTTATACTATGTGTATAAGTAGTTAAGTAATGAATAAATGATTCAGCTTTATAACAAGTGTTCGTGAATTTTATAACGGTACTAAGTGGTTCTAAGTAATGTAAGAATATGGAAGGGAATGATTTTATAAAACTAAATATTATGGTCTTAGTACTTCTCGGGATAGAATTTTATGGGAGGATAAGTTAGATAGACTAATGTGATCAGTAGTACGGTAGGCGTGCACACTAGATGAGAGGTGAGAATTCTCAAGAGAGTGTCGCGCACTAACATGGTGGTTATATTAGCCACTAAACATTTCAAATACTTGCTAAATTATTTTTAAAACTGTTTTAAACTCGGGCTCTGACCCGTTTTCTGTCATTTCTTTCTCTCTTGTATATATATGTATGTATTACATGTGCCCAGCCATAGGGGTGTCTTGCATAGGTTCTTTGGATTGGACGTGATTTAGCTTATGTGGAAGTTGCAGGACTTTGCTTTAGATGACCTCTTCATGGATTCAGTTCTTACTTTAGTCCTTTATAGTTAGGGAAAGTGTCGCCCGATTTCCTATTCTATTTGGATTTGTCATAGATTTATGTTTATTTATGTATCCAGTATTCAATACTCCTTGGGAGTTAACTATTGTGAGGATGATTTCATTTATGGTTCTTAAACTTGGCTTGGATTATCGAGATGGTTCAATTCTTGTGTGTTAATTGTCATTCTTAGTATATATGTGATTGTTAACTGCTGGGTATTATAAAGTTTTTGTATTGCTATTTAATAAAGGAAAAATGAGACTTTGAATTGTTTTGACACTTAGCTTAATTATTTAGAGTGTACAAATTGGAAAATATTATTTTGCGACAGTGATGCTGAGAATGAACCAACCGTTCACCTTGATTTTAATTTAATAAAGGACTGATCACCCGGTATTTAATTAGGTGGGGTGTTACAGGTAGAACTTGGGAGGTTTAATATCATGTTTTAGCCAAGGACCTTATTTAATGGGCAACTCCTAAAAGACTTCATCGTTGAATTTTTTAGTGAGTAGGAACTAGTGGATACGAGCATAAAAAATGAAGAATTTGTTCAACAACTAATCAAAAACGGGGAGAGAATGGCCTTATATGTCAATGGAACCTCAAATTCGAAGGGGACAAGAGTTTAGATAGTTCTAGTATCCCCATCGGAAACTATTCTCAAGAAGAAAATTTGTTTTGGTTTTAAATCCTCCAATAACGAGATAAAATATGTGGCATTGATCGAAGGATTGAAGAAGACTTAATGTCTTTTTGACTCAAGTCTAGTATCAAATAAGATATCAGGAGACTACAATGTTAGGGACGCACGCATGGTCTCATAACTTAAAGAGGGTCAATATTTAGTCTCCCAGTTCAAGAATCTACAAGTCCAACTGCCCCAAGAGGGAACAATAGCCACGCAGATACACTTGCCAAAATTTCTTCATCCGTTAAGGGAGAGATGATGCTAACAATCTAAGTTGATTACCTTTATCGACCGAGATTCAATAAAGGGAAGTCTGCTGAGCAGGTTGATCGAGCGTAACCCATGTGTTCATGTAAGGACACTATCATTGTTTGGTTGATCGCCTCAATGCAAAAAGCGTAAGCTCTTACTACACTTGTTTTATAAGTATAGCGCAAGTTCGAGTATCAAAATCCATGTGTAACAGTACTTATGATTAAATTGACTCATTACTTAAAAAGGAAAATTAAAAGATGATAAGACGGTATAAAATGGGAAAATAATTCAACCAAACAAAGAAAAACTAAATAACAAATATCAAACAAAACAATATTATAATCATATCCCGACCATGGATTAACAAAACATGTTAAGTAATTGGGTAAAAATCGTAATTAACCATTCATATTCAGTTAATTAAAAACGTCAAATATTAAGAGACCTAAGCTAAAGAATAAAGATAAAACTTTCAATAAAATGTGGTAAAAAATGGATTAACATTTTAATATCGCTATAAACACTACCGTTGCATGATAAAGGAAGTTAAATGCACTGTGTTCCAATATTAATAAACTTGGTTTCAATTGAAATCATTTAGAACAAAAACCTAACTTTCAAGCTCAAGAACCCATTAATGATGGAAAAGTGATCCAAACCATTAAACTAGCTAGGAAGCACATTAAGACACTTAAAAGAACTAATTCAAGAAGGAAAAAAAAGTAATAAAACTAATTAAAATAATTAACCATGCTTGAAATAACGTAAGAGAGATTGAATTTAGGAAGTATAAGATGAAGAGTACTTATAAAACTATAAAATTATAAACCAGGAAGGGGGGGGGGGGGGGGGGGGAGAGGCTTCCAAAATCAACTCTCTAAACTAACTTAAATTAGACTACAAAATCAAGATTAAAAACTAACCTTTTTAAAAAAAAACAATCTCAAATACATATATATAGTTAGTGGATTAATTAAAGTAAAAGAACTAAAAAAATCTTAGAATGTCATATGGGATAGATCAAATCACCAAGGATCGATTGATCGATGAAGCTCAAGTAAGTCATAGTGATCTTCAATTTACATAAGAAATGAGAGGATCAATCGATCGATCTTGCGAGTCGATCGATTGATGGATAGGATCGATTGATCAATGCTCTGTTTCTATTTTGCTTCAAAAGGAAAAGGTTTCACTTTACAAAAATAACCATAACTTAATTGTTCAAGCTCGGAATAACGTGTCATTTGTGGCTAAGAATTTACTAACTTAAGGAACTACACTTCCATGGAATTCCGCCAATTGGTACATGGAGTATTTATTTACTAAAAAGCATTTGAACTTTCATCTTCTCACATAACTTTTGCAAAATGAAACCAATTGCTTCGGTAAGCATTCCAATACCTACAAAAGCTTAAATAAACATTTCAAACTCTCTCTCTCTCTCCCTATATATATATATATATATATATATATATATATATATATATATATATATATATATATATATATATATATATATATATATATATATATATATTTATATATACATTTTTTTTTTTTGAAAACAAGGTTAACCAATATAGGAAGAAACTTTAAATGGCACCAATATACAATATTCATGACTATTCACATCTCTTAACTTAGACATTGTTATTCCCTAGTGATGAAACAAAATGAGAACCAAACCAATAGAGTGATATTTATAAAATGAATATGTATAAACGATAAATGTCACTTTCGCGGTTGCATAATTGCATTTAACAGTTCGACTGAGGAAAATATATAAGGTGAGGTTAAGGTCAAAGAGGACCTTTGATCCTTTCCTAAGATTTACGCGATTCTCAAGTCAAAATAAAGTTGAAAATCATGCTCAAGTAACACATTTCAAAATGAACTCAATTAATAAACGATCAGAGAAAATGTAGTGAGATTACAGATGGTTTTAATGTTTTCGAGGAGGATTGAGTAATGTATAAACACTCACGGACGAAGAAAAGTGCAACGCTCACTTGGTGTATGTATATAAAATTGAATAAAAGATCATTGAGTTATAAAATATTAAATCATATCACTTAAACAAGAAAAACAGATGTGCTCATGGGTTTAAAGTTCAATTAATGAAATTGTTCATCATAATATCAACAATTCGAGGAATAAAGTCTAATATTTTCTAAAATCAAGAGCACACATCATTGAATTACCTATTGGATCATACATTTATTTTAATGATCACTAGGGAGAGGGAAAAATGCACAATAAAGGGGAAAAAAGAAAGAAAATATTTCAAAAATTTTAAACAAAAAAAGCATACTTGGTAAGAAATTATAATAAAAAAAAATAAACTATCAATGAATGGCATGCATAACCCATAACCTTAACTTAAACGTTTCATTGTTGGCAATGAAAATCAAGCACACAAATTAAATAGAGGGAAATAATTTTATTACCCAAAATGGATCCATCTTCCGATAACACAATTACATTAATTCTACGAGATATGTTAGAACCAAGAATAAACAAAATAATAAAACAATCTTAACTAGTTACACTAGAAAAAAATGAAAAAAGAAAGGAGCTAGTATGAACAACTATAATTTTAACTTCTAACTAACTATACACTAGAAGTTGAAATTTTCGTTAGTCCTCCCAAAAAATGATTTGACATTGATGGATAATGGTAGACCTTAATTTGATTTCATGCCTTTTAAGAAAGCTGGGTTTTGTTTATGCAACGGAAGGCATGCATAAGGTAGAAGAAAGTAACTATCAATTTTTTTTCTTCCTTTGATGATGGGTGGTTTGGATGCAATGAGGGACAAGACCAAATAAGTCACAAGAAAATCTAAATTACCTCCCAAAGATTTTTCACTTGCAATGCGAGATGGGGAAAGTGTGAGTGAACAACCCATTAAGTAAATCATCTCAAGATAACATTCTCATTCAAGAATCATGTCAGTGTCTTGAAGACTTTCATCCGATTCTTGCGATAGTTACAATGGTTCAATAATAATACAAAGCCAAGGAAATAAAGGGCCATAAACCTCAATAAAATTTTAATCATAAAGCAAAGGTTGAAATTTGAAAGTTCTTGGATCACTCTCAATAATTTCCTCTTAAAAAAAGAGATGTGGGTGAAATGAGAATTTCAAAATCACCCAAGCTTATTGAAGAAGAAATCACTTCATCGAGTTTGGCATTTTTTTCAATTTTGTAAGACTCATCCCATTCAAATTCATCGTCCATATCCTTTTTCCAATTTTGAAAAGTTTCGCAAACTCTTAGTTAAATTCTCTCATTTTCAAGAACTTTCATGTAATCACCCATTGTAAAAGGTGGTGAATAATTTTTTTGAAGTTCAATTCTTTCATTTTCAAGATTTCGAAAGCATTGAAACATTATCTTAGGAGTTCAAACCACATGGAAAGCTAAAAGAAAACAAAAAAGCCTATTTGGGTGCAAATAACCACAATGAGTGAATCAAAACAATTGAAACCAAACAAAGAATAAAAGAATCTCACAACCAAAGGATTTTACGTGGTTTGAGAAATGCCTACGTCCACAAAGTGTTTTCTTTATTTTATTAATTCTTTATAATTCGTAAACAAAAAATTACATGCCCTTTTGCCTGGGGTGAAGGTTCTATTTATTGATATAAAAGTGGTTGAGTTATGTTGAACTTCTCCCAGCGGTTGATTAGCTCATTTGCTAATCTATGTTAATCTCCTTTGAGATTAATATACCCCCTCGGTGGCTAAGAAGGAAATATAATTGAATTCATATCCCCTCTGTGACCAGTCCAAAAATTACTGTTGTTGAGGATGGTCATTGAATTCATACCCCCTCAGTGGATAATAAGGGAATATCATTTCCCCCAAATAAATTTTTTGTAGAGTTTTGTGAGTTTTTTGAGGTGGTTCCCGCCCAATATTCCCCAAACACATGGTGTATTGTCAATTAAGTCCATATAATCAATGAGCTGTACAAAAATGGGGATTTCAGATATCAAATACTGCTATTTTTGGACCCGCACATCAGGTGGGGTTTTATATCTAAAGGCGAGGAAGGTTGATAGGGTATTAGTTGTCAACCTTCCTGAATCCAATAAGGATTATTGGAATCTAGGTTTTTTCACCAAAAAATGTCAACATCTTCCTCTTCTTAAGGGTGAGTAATATCGTGGATTTCTGTGCCCAAAGAGTAGAAGTGACATGTTAACTTTTATCTATCTTTTTATGAGGTTTATTTCATAATATCGTTACTCATGACTTTTCCTTTCTTTTGTCTGACTCGATCGAAGAAGAAATATCCCTCTCATTATCACTTAAATAGGGAGGAATTCATCCAAGTATTGAATTTGATAATGACATTGGCTAGAGGTGGTGATCACCTAAGGCCGACGTCTTTTTTTCTAGAGTGTAAGAATTCCACCAATTGTTTTACATCTCGTCCAGTGGATTCAATCCTCGACGTTCCCCTTCTTTCAAACATTGAGGGGTCTTCACTTCCTCGTCCTTTGAGTTGGTTAATGTCGATACCATCTTTCATAATGAGGACAAAATAATGGATCCCAAGAGAATAATTGTATGGGTAGATGAAGATGACATGATTCCCATTTCCCCTAAGGCTAAGTTTTCTATGAGGACTGAGCTTGATGGTCTTTTTCCACCCATACCTATGCCAGACTCTCTAGTACGAGATAAAAATATGATGGAAAAGGACTATTCTTCTTCAATAACCGTGATGTCTTCCAAGAAGGGTGATATCTATAACTCCGAGAAAGGCCACCAAGGAATGTCGGTGGACAAAAATCCTTCCTCAACCATTGTTCTATTGAAGGGAGAGTGTTCACTCTTAAGAACGAGAAAGTTGGTAAGATGACTTATGATCATATCTCTCCCCATGGTGCTCAGGCATTATCATCGATAAATAAAATTTTCTTCAATTTTATATAGATTGTTGATATGTTTTCTACTCTGACATAATTATTTTTCTTCTCATCAAAGTTTGTGGATGACTATATCTCCATTTTAGAGAAGTGCTTTAAGTAACCAAATGTGGATTATCGCATCGCGCATCGAAGAACTCGGAATCTTCTCTGGCCACTAACCAGAAGGCTTCAGAAGTCAACCACCATCTTGGACCAAATGGAAGATCTAGCTACCGCCATGGACTTGGGCAATGACAACAGATACAATGAGGCCTTTGTTGATGCAAAAATCCAGCTAATTTTTAACAAAAGGTGCAACTTTAAAAAGGTTACGATTCTTCCTTGGAGAAGGTTAATGTCCCAATCGAGTTTGAACATTTCGATGAGCATGATCCAGGTTCCTTACCACTAGTAGCTGTCGACAAAGGATCCTCTAGGGCTGATGAGGGAAATGTTCTAGAAGTTCGTGAGCAAGTGAAAATAAAGGAGGCCCAAAGCTGGTTATTAATATTTAGCTTAAGAATACTTGTATTTTCACTTCCCCTTATTTGTTTCTAAAGGCCTATCCCCAATCAGTTATAATGAAAGACTTTGCCAATATTTGATTTGTTCTCTTATTGTTACTGAGTAGTTTTATTTTATTCTTATAGTGTGTCCATGTATTTTTAGGTATCCCTTCTTTTGACGATGGTATAGATTCCATCCCTAGTGAGGGAGCTAGTATTCGATCTCATCATACTTTCTCTTCGACTCAAAAATCTCTTCAGAAAATGACCAAGGCCTATAAAAAATAATCTACTTTTGTTACCAACTTTAAAGTTTATGTTAAAGACATCGATGATTTGGCACACTCATCAAGATGATATTAACTCTTTCGGGGGAAAGCACACCGAAGCCAAGACAAAGGTGAAGCCATTTATTGCCAAGGGAAGTAATTGCATTGTTTTGTTCTTTCAATACTATGAATGATTTTTAATGTGTATTATAACTTTATGTAACAACGTGGTGTTTGAATAATTCAACATTTTCCATTTTGTTATGCCAAACATGTTTTTATCGTCTTATCTGATCTTTTCGGTTGTGTCGTCACATTACCTTATGCCTAGAGCAGACTCTGAAAAAAATTCACCTACGTTTAGGGACATACACCCATTCAGGAATTTTATTCGGACAGGGTCGGGTTCACTTCGGGATAAGGGATACCTTATAGGTCTTTTCCTTACTTAGATAATCTGTTAGGTTTTCATTTTTTTATGACGAAGACTGTGAAACCTTGAGTTTAAGTTATAATTAAACTAAGGTGATATTGATCAACATCTGACCATTAACATAACTGTAATCTTGCCTCTTTGGAAAAATGTTAAATAACTAAATGAACCATTTAGGCTTGTACTTCATTAGAAAAACTAGAACAAATTACGAGTAACATAAGACGTGGAATTTAAATTGTAAAAACTAACTAAGATAGAAATAACTAAACAAGAGCAAATTTGAAAGTAAAACTTCTTCAGCTTGGCTGCATTCCATGCCCTTAGTATCTCCTCGCATTCCAGTATTTCCAAACTGTAGGATCGAGATCATCTCTGATGACTTTGAATGGTACCTCCTAATTTTGACCCAACTTCCCATTTGAATGTTTTTGGGCACCGCGGAGGGCTTTTCTGAGGACGTAGTTGTCGACCCATAATTTTTCCCAAATTCACGCACTTATTTTACTTCCTATCTAGTTGCTATTGGTAAGGGGCCAACTTTATCATAGCCTATTTAGTTTTCTCGTCAGCTAAGTAAATCCCAGTCCTCACGAATTACTCATTCAAGCCCTTCTCGGTAACAATGGTTCTCATGGTTGGCAGACCAGATTCCAAGGGAATAACATCTTTTATCCTATAGGTTAGAGCAAATGGAGTTTATCCAATAGGTCTTCTAGGCATTGTAAAATATGCCCATAGGATCTGAGGAAGCTCATCCACCCACGTCTTTCTCCTTTTTGAATCCCTTTTTATAATGTCGATGATCATTTTGTTGGAGGCCTGAGCTTGACCATTTCTCTAAATATAGGCCACAAATCTGAAATGATGCTTGATGATGTGGTTATCGAAAAAACATTAAAAGGTCCCACATTCAAATTTTGTGTCTCTATCTATGATGATAGCCCTAGGTACACCAAAACCTGTCACGATATTCCTCCAGATGAACCTGATCATGTATACGTCCATGATGTTTATGAATCGTATATAACTTGGTCGACATAACTAAGATGCATGGATTAGAGGTAAGAACCGGTGAAAGATCTCTTGTAAAGTTTTCCTTTAGATTCTAGATTAAACCATACAAATTTAACTCTGACTTGGTGCGATTGCTTATTATCGGACGACAAGATGTCAATTTGTAGATAACTACTTATTGACTTCATCTATCTAGGACATTTTTACATGTCGAGAATCTGCCCAGGGACCATTAGCTTTGTTATACTGGGTTTGTCAAGGAATTATAATTCAATGGTTATTTTAAAATTAGAGTCCACTAGTGATCCCAAGGCTGCTAATGCATCGGCATGGTTGTTATTCCCCCTGGGGAACTTTTAAATATGGTTTCCTCGAATTTGGCTATAAAATCGTGGGAGACATGGAAGTATGCAACCATTCGTTCATCATTGACATTGAAATACCCCGTGATTTGATTGGATACTAGCTTTGAATCATAATATTTATTAATATGCCTTGCTCCCAGTTAGTAATCTTTTCACAGTTCAATAATAAGGGCTTCGTATTCATCCTCATTGTTAGAAGCTTAAATAGCAATTCTAACCCCATATTCGATTATAGTATTCTATGAGGAAATAAGCATATTCCCACTCATGCCACCTTGGAGTTGGATGCACAATCCATGCAAAGTGTCCACTTTTGGACTGGTCGATCTCCCGTCTTCGTAACTGGTTGGCTACATCTTAGTCGTTGGGTTCCCCTTCTCCTGTAATTTTGGAAATGAAGTCTTCTAACACCTAACCGTTAATCATCGTTCTTTGTTGATAGTGTATATCAAATATCCCAAGTTTAGCCGACTATTTTCATATTCTCCCATTGGCCTTTGGAAGAATGACTTTATGGGGAAAGAAAGTGATGACTACGATTAAGTGGGCTTAGAAGTATTGCTTTAAATTCAGTGATGCAACGACCAATGAATATACCAATTTTTTAAGTGGGAGGAAGCACTTCTTGGCATTAATGAGTTTTTTACTGACATAGTAAATGCGAGATTGAAGTCTCCCCTTCTCGCATATCAAGAATGAACTGGATGTGAGGATAGAAAGTGCCAAGTAGAGATAAAGAGGGTCTTTGGACATGGAATAGACAGTAGAGGAGGTTTTCTCAGGTAGGATTTTATTTCCTCAAGGACCTTTGCTCATTCCTCGTTCAAGGTGAGGCCTTTTTCCTTCTTCAACAGCTGAAAAAATGTCAACATCATTCAAAAGGCTTAGAGATGAAGCATATAAGACTATTAGCATCCTCGCTAACTTTTAGATCACGCGCAATGTCTTCGTGTTCTAAACATTATTGATCACAAATAATTTGTTGGGGTTGGCCCCAATACCCCTCTTGTTGACTAAGTAATAAAAGAACTTTCTATAGTGAACCCAGAGGAGCATTTGTCGCATTGAGCTTCATTTCGTAGTTCCTGAGGAGCTCAAAAGTCTTTGCCAAGTCCTTCAGATGGTCAGTTTTGAGCTTACTCTTGATGATCACATCGTCAATGTATGCCTCCATATTATCTCCGATTTGTTGCTTAAACCACCTTTTAACCAATATTTCGTACATGGCTCCTACATTTTTAAGTCCTAAAGGCACGACTTTGTAATAATACAAGCCCAAAGTGATTATAAATGAAGTTTTGTCTTAGTCAGGTATGAACAAATGGATCTGATGATACTCTGAGTATGCATGAAGAAAAATATCTTAGGGGCAGGCTTAGTTGAGATTGGTAAAGTCCACACAATTTCCAGCTAACTTTACTCCTTTTTCACTACCACTGAGTTTAATATCCATTTTGGGAATTCCACTTCTTTGATGGACCCTGCCCCAATTAGTTGCCTCCCATATGTTTCCACTGCATTCGCTTTCTCCAGGGCAGTTCAGTGGGCCTTTTATATGATTAACGAATATATGGGATCAACGTGATGTTTATGTCATACGACTTTATGGTTGATCCTGGGCATATCATATAGTTGTCATGTGAACACATCTTGATTCTACTTCAATAGAGAATCTTCCCTTTCTTTCTCAAACAATGTGGTGTCGATAAAAAATATTTCTTCAGTTTGAGTTTCATCAAAGATACCTCATCCAACTTCTCCATAACCCTATCTGCAGGGTAAACTCTTATGTCTCTTTCATGTTTTAGTAGTTATTTGGATTGTATAGCTTAGTCATGAGACATTTTTGAGAAGGTTCTTCTTTTCTTTATTATTCTCTTTTTAGGTCTGATGGAAGTGATAAAACACTTACGAGAAATGGCACGGTTGCCTATGATTTCTATTACTCTGTTCTATGTGATGCACTTAAGTTTTTGGTAGCAAGTGGAGGGAATAACCTGTATGGAATGGAGACACCCTCTCCTAAGAATGGCATGATAGAGTGAGTTAATATCTACCACCAAGAACTCGATTATCTATGAAATATTTTCTCCCCTCACTAGTACGATCAACTTTCCTAACGAAGCTAACATGAGGGATGGTCACTTCCTTTAAGTCCTCGTACTTCAGTTAAAGCTTATGAAAAATCCCACAGCAATGACTTCAAAGTATATCACTTGATCAACTAGTTGCTTATCTACATCCTAATTTTACATTATGAGCGTGATTACTAGTGCATCATGGTATGTGGTCCTTACCCCGATCAAATCATCTTTCATGAAGACTATAAGATTTTTGTACTCTACATATTTTGGTCTCCTATTCTTGGCATCCGAGCTTTTTGTAGGGTCAATGTTGAAGGCCTATGTAACGTCCTAACCCTAATTTAAGGGTTAATAAAGGATCAATCCGATCCATCTCGCATGTTAATTTTGAAGTGCAATAAAATAACCTAAATAATGTTTCTAATCCTGTTTTATTATAATTTAACATTACACTTATTAGTATCTGATTCCAATTTTCATCAAACTATATGATGTGACCCAATGGGAGTGCCCCCAAGGACATGTAAATAGAAATACTAACTGTGGTGACAATTATTATTCAACACAAATAGATAAGAGAAGCGAAATCACCAAGCAAAATAAAGAAGATAAAATATCAATCACACAATAGGAGATGTACGTGGTTCAGCGAGAATGCCTACGTTCACGGTGGTGGACTCAGTATTATTTTTATATACTCCGAGGAGCGTTTACAGAGAATAGAGTGCGTGCCTTATGCCCTAGACCTAGGGTTTATAATATACATGTCTGTCTTCAGGGAGTGGGGGTGTTGGACTCTGCCACGTTTACCATCTTCTCCTGGAACACCTCTATACAAGAACATGGGAGAAGACTAAGTCGTAACTGAATTAATGTTAAAGTACGAAGGGTTTGGACTTTGGGCCATTTTAATTAGGCTACTTGTTCAGGCTCGTCATTCCAAATTCGTGTACCCACAATTCCCTCTAAATTTGTTGGGCCACAATTTGGGCTCAATAAATTTAAATGATTTGTCATAATGGCTCTTTTGTATATCATGTAACTCTTCCTAAAGTTTGAAGAATGAATTAGGCGGTAGTTGCTTCGTGTCTTGTGCGCGATGATTATCAACATTTAAAAGTGATTTTGGGCAGCGTTTCATAGTTGTCGTTTCAAGCTTCTTAGTGTTCTTCCATCTTTTGTAAATCTTCTACGAGTTTTAGCAATATGTTCCCTCTTCTCCAGGTCTTCATTTTTCTCGTTTTAGATCTCCCTCGTCATTTGGGCTTGTGATCTTGCATTGTCCAAGTCAAACTTTCATCTCCTAATTCTCCTTTGCTTTCTCTATGTGCTTTCTTTGAATTTGTAATTTAAGGTTCACAAATGGTAAAGATAGTTAATAGATCAGTGTCCGGGTTTAGGAAATTTTACAATATCCCAGTGTGGGTAGAGATTGAGTGCGCCTCTCTTCGTAAAAATGTTAGAGAGATAGGGGGTGCTCATTAGATTCACGTCTTGTTTCTTTCCCAAGGGGGGCTTACTTTTCCTCCAAATGATTTATTCTTGCATTTCTTTTATTATTTCAACATTGTTCCTGCACAGTGTTCGCCCAAAGTATGGAAGATAATCAATGGCATCCATAGAATAAATCAACTTTATGGCACCAAATTAGGGCTCGCTGAAGTTTATTTTTGCTATTCCTTTTCTCGAACTAGCTCTGGTGTTCTTTATCTCAAGGACAGGAGTCCTGATAGGGTATTGGTATTAAACTTACCTCATTCCCACAAGGATTAATGGAAAGATGGCTTTCTTGCTAGAAATTGGCAGTTCTCCACCCAGACCGAGGAGTCGAGGTCTGATAGGTTTACTATTCCCTTTTATGGGGAAGAGTAAATAGGTAGTTGTTGCTCTATCCTTCCAATTTCTTTGTTAATGTGTGATCTTTCTGACTCTTTCCTGTTTTCTTTTCAGTGAGGTCAAAGAACTTAGAGTCTTCCCTCAGCGAGGTTCGACTTTCAGAGTTGGTTAAAGCTTGGAATATCAAGGATCCCTTGGCTGACGGTGAACATCCCCGGTCTGCTGCTTTCTTGCTCGAGTTCAAAAACATTGGGTCTAGTTTTATAGTGAGGCATGTGGATAACATTCTCGAGTTTGATACCTCCAAAGAAGCTATTGTCGATCTCATTCAGTTGGATGAGGAGCAAAGCAATTCTGAGAGTGATATCAGGGGAGGTGTTGAATGTGGTCCCGGCGAGGAGAGCTCTAGCAGTGACTATTCTTCAAGCTCAGAAGAAGTTTCTGAAGCCCAAGATCCTTTAAGTACATCTAGCAGCTCTAGCGACGAAATGGTTCCTCCAAAGAAAAACTTAATTCGTTATGATGATGATGATGATGATGTACTCCTTGCTCAAAGGTTGAAGAAGTAGAAGTCCAGTAGTGGGGATGTTGCTACTGGTTCTCGGTCTGCTGCTCAGGAGCAGGAGAAAAAGAGGAAGGAAGAAGAGAAGTTGACAGAGAGATAAAGGAAGAGGGAATAAGAGAAGAAGAAGATTGAAGAGAAAAAGAAGGTCGAGGAGAGGAGGAGGATAGACAAGGATAAGGAAAAGGAAGAGGAGAGGAGAAAATTGGAGGCGAGGACAAAGGTTAGGCAGGCCTTAGTGCCTGTGTCCGCATTACCGGAGGGTGCCTCTGTCGCCACTTCTCCCTAGTTATCCCCAGCACTGATTAAGCGAGCAGTCCTTCCTGCTAACCGCCAAAGGGCGATGGGCACTGACAAGTTGACTCTGCAAGCGAGCCAAAGGCTAGCCTTGGTAAGTCTATTTCTTTTCTCTAAATCTTATAAATTTCTATTTGTTTCCTTCTTCTAATATCTTCTTTTTGTTGCAGTTTATAACTGATTTTGCTGTGCTTTATCGCTCTCGTGATGAGCTGATCAATAAGAATGGCGAGCTGGATAAGCAGAATACTTCTTTGAGGGTGAAGAGTGTTGAGATCAATGCTAGTTTGAAGGATGCTGATGCTTCCCGGACCTGCTCTGATCTGGATCTTGTCAAAGCTAATCGAGAAAGGGAAGCAGTGGTCAAAGAGCTAAATGAACTACGGCAAGCCTACGATATGGTCTCCTCGAGCAAGCTGGCTATTGTGGAGGAGAACAAAGTGATGACCGAGAAGCTAAAGAAGAAGGAGTCTCAGGTAGCCACCGTTGAGGAGGACTCATATAACTCCGGGTGGGCTACCGTGTATGAAGACGCTGAGGTTCAGATGGGCTACATCAGCCGTCTGAATTTCAAGAAGGGCTGGAACAAGGCCCTTTCAGCTGCTGGTGTGGACGTTGCCTCTCCCTGTTCGATGAGAACGATCCAGGCCCAAAGACAATTATGTATGAAGCCCCTGTCCCAGCTATTAAAGGTGTTGACTGTAACACCCCGTACTTTTGTGCATTTAATATTTAATTAATTCGGGATTTTAAATTACTGGTGTGTTGTAATTTTAATTGAATTAATTATGACAATATATATATTTAAATATTAATCGAGGAGTAAATGGTTAATGTTTAGGAAAATTTATTTACTAAGTGAATAGTAATAATTTAATTACGTCATTTCGGGTATTAATGACGGGGTGTGCACTTATTCCAGCCGGGAGTCGGTATAGACTTAATGGGGTGTGAGATAAGGATTTTTTATAAATTAATTCGGATGCCAATTCTGAGTGCGCGGTTGAGTCCGGATGGGTCGAGATAGTCAGAAAAGAGTACCCGGGGGTAGTAATTGGGTCTCGGGGTATTTTTGGGCATAGCCGGGCCCACACGGGGTGAGTTGGCCCACTTTAATTAAGCCCATTAGGTGAAAAACGGGATTAAGGGTTTTTAACCTAATGGGAGATTAGGAAATCATCAGCCAACACAACTCCAAACCTAGGGTTTGAGAGGGGATTTGGGGGAAAGCAAATCAAGAACAAATTGGGAGCTTTTGGAGCCAAATTGAGGGACTCCGCCAACGGAATCAGACACTACGAACACTTTCAGGCAAGTGGTTAACTGTTTTTACTCCTAAATTGTGATATCCAATTCATATTTTAGTGATGTGTAACTAAAATTCATTTTGGGGATAAATGGGTACAAAATGGGATTTTGTTAATGGAATCTTTATGAGTTCTTGGATGAAGAACATGAATCTTGAATGACTTAGGGTTTATTTGATGAACACAAGAGGTCAATCTGCCAGAATTTTTAATACAACTTTAAACGTATGCCATTTGAGTTGTACTTCGAATTAGAGTGTCAACCATACATGCCTGGAAAGGTATTTCTCTTAGCTATCCAATGAACTTGGAATCAGATCAATAGGAGTTCTGTAGAGGGAGTAATTTACCTTTTACTAGAGGGTGTTTGATCTGTCAACATAGTAATCTGCCAGACTTTTAACGTGACTTTAAACGTGTCCGATTTGAATTTTACTTCGAATTAGAGTATGAGCCATACATTACTGGAAAGGTATTTCTCTTAGATATCCAATGAACTTGGAATCAGGTCAGTCGGAGTTATGTAGAGGGAGAAATCGAAATTTTACTAGAGGGTGTTTAATCTGTCAGAAAATTTGAGATTTTTATTTTTAAGCCTCAAATGTCTAAAATTTTATCGGGGAAGTGTTTGGGACCTTGATGAAAAATATTGATGGAATAATGATATGTAAGTAGGTCTATGATTGAGTGTTGGACTTTAATTTTGTGAGAGAGTTAAAGTGGAGATTCATAGGCTTGATTGTGACGTACTCTAATTCGAGATGATAAGAATATAATTACAAAAAAAAGCATGAGCGAGCTTAAATTCGTTAGGTCAGTGGGTTAACAAGGGTAACTACTGAATTGATGTAACAAGGGGCAACTAGGACCCTTAGAGTTGTGTGAATACTTGAATTAATACGAAAGTGAGATAAATTCGTAAAGCAAACAAGTACGGTGAATATTAGAGAGAAATATATTACATACAAGTATGAAGAATTGGGTTGTGTAAATACCTACTGTTTTATAGGATTACTTGGGTTGTGAATGCATATTGTGTGTTCCCTTGTTATAGGAACAAAGACTCGGAAAATATTAAGTTCCGGGCTATGTAAGTGAGTCCGGGGACAATGGTTGAGTGACACCAAGTTATTAAATTAATTAATGCGATAATTAATTTAATTAAAGTCGGTTTGTAGACTCGGGTATGATTAAATTAATGGGTGGGATAATTAGTTTAATCAGGATCGGATTGTAGACTCGTGAAGGGTACTTATTAATTAATGTGATAATTAATTATATTAGAGTCGGACCACAGACTCGGAATTTGGGTTGATTAATTAATTTGTTAGCTAATTTGATTAGAGTCTGGCGATAGACACAGGGAGGTATTAAATTAAAATGTGTGTTAATTAATTTAAGGAGAGTTGAACCATAGACTCGGGGAAAGTATTATATTTATTAAGGTGTGAATTAATTATATTAGAGTCGGACCATAGACTCGGGAAGAGGATAAGTTATTAAGTGAGAAAATTAATTACATTTGAGTCGGGCCACAGACTCAGAAACTTACAGGCAGTGTATGGGATTTTGATTACACGGTAAAGACGGGGTTATTAATATATATATATACGGTGTAGTGGTAGTATATATATATACTTGTATGTATTGTGTGTGACATTAAAATACAGGCAGTGTGCGGGAGTTTGAGTACACGGTAAAAACCAGGGGTTCATAATATATATATACGGGTAGTGATAGTATATATATATATATGTGTATATATTGTGTGTGATAGTAAATATCAGTGACTAGATATTTATTCAATTTAAATACTCTAATGCTATCAAGGGAGGTTGCGCGATGTGGGTGAATCCCCTAGCTTGAGGAGTAGGGCGAGTATATCCCCAGGTCATAGCGTCCGGTATATATGGGTGAGAGATTTATCTCACTTTCAGGGAAGGAATATGACCGCCTCCACTTCGTTATATTTTAGTCCAAGTTGGTGAGCGATTCTAACTTGGGGAAACTAGGTTTTGCGAGCACACCTAGTGAGATAGCATTTTAGAGGGAATCATCCGATGAGGGTATACTCGGAAGGATGGATACGCGTATGATATATGTGTGGATGTTAGTAAAGGTACGTATAATATAGTAGTAAATATTATATGTAGGTGATAATACAGTGCGTGATGTATTTACCTTATATAACTCGGGTTACAGTTATATGTTGTTAATTAATGAGAAATTAATTAAGTTAATTATTGGTGGAAATAATACAGTGTTTGACGTATGTACTTTATATAACTTGTGACACGGTTATATGTTATTATTTAAGAGGAATTAATTAAGTTAATGGTGAAATAACTTAAAATTCAAAAATCATTATACTCGGGTTAGAGTTGTATGGCAAGGGAAGGTTATACCAAGACTAGTTGGACGGGGTAGCACAACTAGGAGGGGTTAAGGTAACCGGTAGGTGTGCACAATAGTGGAGGGGTGAGAATGTCCACAAGGGAGTGCGACACTAACTTAAATATGAAGCGCATTCATGCATTTTAAATTACTGCAGTTAATTCACTTGCTAAATATTTTCAAAATGTTTTGGGTTCTAACCCTTGCTATAAAACTATTTTCAAAACCTTTTAGGTGTCCAGCCACAGGGACGCCAGGATTGATATTCTATTCCAGGGACACGGAGCTGCGGCATATGTGGATGCTAGCAGGAGTTTGGATTAGACGCATCATTCATTCATTCCTAGAGTAGGAATCTTGTATCAGTTTCAGTTTTATTTAGGGCTTGTCGCCCAGACTTCTCGGTACAGTTTCCAGATGTTGAATAATTGTATTTGGATTATTTCTTTGGTGGCCGGTGATTTATTCGGCATGTTGTGTATTTATGATTCAGTTCTTTTTCATTCAGTTGTGTGAATGGTTTATATATTCCGCATGTACTGTTTTGGTTTTATTAAAAAGTTAAAATTGGCACCAGTTTTTGAAATACTAGGTGGTTAGTAAGTTTTAAAAAGTTTTCGACAGTGATGCTAAGGATGATCCAACTGGGATTCCTGTTTTAATTTGGTATAGGACTGATCAGCCGGTATTTTATTAGGCGGGGTGTCACATTGACCCTGCCTCCCAGTCAGTTCCTGTTGATGCTCTTCCTATTCAGACGACAGAGGTTGTCCCTACTGAAGGAGGTGCTCCTATTGTTGTTGACAAGGGGAAACAGCCAACTTCTTATGGGAAGCCTGAGGTCGCCAGCTAATTTACCCTTAGGGTTACTTTTGTATTCTTGTTTGTAATTTTCCTTTCTGCTTCTCGATGTACTCTGATCCTTTTACATATTAATGAAATGAGAAGGTTTTTTCCCCAGTGCACTGATTTATTTTTTCTTTACTGCTCTTTTATGGCCTATAGTTAGTTAATGTGGATGACTATATACCATCCACTTCTCAATTGGGAAGAATGCTTGGTCCTGATGTAAGTCCTGAAGTCCGTTATACCTTGTGAGTATTTGCAAATCGTTGCGATTGAGGAACAAGCATTTCACAGAGCAAACTGAGCTTGTTGTTAAACTAAAAAATAGGCTCCATGAGATGGAAAAAGTTGGAGCTTCTGTTCAAGAGGAGGTTAATACTCAGAGGTAAAGTCTCCTTGATGCTACCGAGATTAACCAAGTCAGGGAAATTCTTCAGCAGGACAATGAAGCTTTGAGGAGGGAAGTCTCCAGACTCAGGGAGAATACGCCGAGCACTACTCATGCAGTATTATGGGGTTTTTCCTCGTCACGAGCTGGAGCTGGACCAAGCGATGCTCCTTCGATGCTACGAGGTTATACCCCGTCAACTGTTCTGCGAGCTGGTATAAATGCAAGAAGTCTAGAAAGGGAAATGGAAGAGCTTCGTGATAATGTTCGACGAGCATACATGATTACTTTTGGGTTTTAAAGGGATGTCAATCGACTGAGGCATCTGTTTAAGAAAGGACCTCGACGAGTATGGGCCGATGGTTATGACCAGGGTTGGCTAGATGCTCCGACGAGGCTGACAGAGTTTTAAGAGCTCGCCTTTATGAGGGGATAGTTGAGTGCCCTGAGGGAGCTACAAGTCCCAAGGAACTCAATGCTCTGGTATCATCATGAGATTTCTCCTTCCACTCTAATGCCTAACCCCTTCCTAAGAGATGATTAGTGGATCCCTATCGATGTCATCCCTCGGCAGCTATTGGAGTCGAATACGAATGAAGTCGAGGAGGAGCTAGTTCCCCATCCCAACGACGGTCGAAGAGCTCAAGTGGATGATTATCTCATTCAGAGGCCTCGACCTCATTGAGATTTTGCCAGTAGTAACTCTGTATACATATGTAATAAAGTAATGTAATGTTGATGTTTTGGGCAAGCTCGCCAACTAAACATGGGTTGTATTTGTTGTAAATGTGATGAAGTAATAAAATTTATGTTCTGGGCGAATTTGCCGACTCAACAAGTGTTTTATATTTTCCACATCTTTTAAACTTTGCTCAATAACCTGGGGCCTCTCTTAGCCTACTAGATTTGTAAGTTTGCATTGTCGAGTAAGTGTCCCTCTAGTCCAGTATGCTTGTGAGATACCATTCTGCCCCACTTTACCTTTTAGGTCATGTCGTCACACTTCCTTAGGCCTAAGTGTGTCAATTGGCGAGGACACACCTGGTGTTGGATGCTTTATCCGATTAGGATTTTGTTAACCAAACATTGTTTGGCGACCAATTTTGATCTGGCTATATTTCCAAAGGATCTCCTATAGGGCTTCATGTATTGTCAGGGGCAATGCTAAGAGGTTTTTCGTGTTTCATAACGAAAACCTAAGGAGGGTGATTTCCCTGCTATAGTGTAATGAATAATGTGCCTGTCACTTAGAAAGGGTGTGTGAGTTATAAAGTTCATATACTGAAACTTCGTAGAATGCAACTGCTAAATAACTTTTATTAATGATAAGCAAATGAGCTTTCGTTTCCACAAGTCTGATAAAGGATAAAAGAAAAGGCAAAAATTAGAAATAGAATTTCTTAAGATTGACTGCATTCCATGCTGGGGGTATCTCTCTGCCTTCAAGCGTTTCTAAGTGATAGGCTCCTCACAGATCCTCTTTTGTTATCTTGAATGGTCCCTCCCAGTTTGGACGTAACTTACCGTCTGATGGTTTTACTGCATTGCCTAGGAATTTTCTTAGGACATAGTCCCCAACTCGAAATGACCTTGGATTGACCTTCTTGTTATAGTTCTTTGCGAGCTATTGTTGATAGCTCGTTAGTTTCACTAAGGCAAGCTCTCGACGTTCATCGTCTAGGTTAAGTTCAGCGAGCAATGCTTCATCATTCTGGCCCTAGTCGACAAGGGTAGACCTCATAGTTGGTAAGCCTACTTCTAATGAAATGATTGCTTCCATTATATATGTCAGTGAGAATGGGGTTTCCCCCATTGCTCGACGTGGGGTAGTACGGTAAGCCCACAGAATATGTGGTAGTTTAGTAGTCCATGCGCCTTTGGCTCGCTCTAATAATTTCTTTAGCCCATTGATCACCATTTTGTTGGAAGCCTTATCCTGGCCATTACTCTGAGGATAGGCCACCGAGCTGAAATGGTGTCTGATTTCGTGGTTATTACAGAAATTCTGAAAGGAGTCGCTCTCGAACTGCGTTCATTGTCAGTGATGATGGTCCTAGGGATCCCAAAATGGGTGATTATATTTTTCCATATGAATCTTATTATATCCGCGTCTCGGATGTTTGCCAATGGTTTTTCCTCGATCCATTTTGTGAAGTAGTCAATTCTGACCTACAGATACTTGAGATTGCCAGCAGTGGTAAGAAGAGGTCCTACGATGTCCATTCCCCATTGGGCGAATGGCCATGGGCTGGAAAGTTATTTTAGGTCGCTGGTGGGTTGATGGACCATGGGAGCATGGAGTTGGCATTCTCGCATTTGCAAACATACACTGTAGAGTCTCTTTGCATATATGGTCATCAATAGCCTTCCTTCATTGCTCAAAAAGCCAATAACCTTCCTCCAATATGGCCTCCACATATTCCCTCGTGGAGTTCATGTAGAATTTGTTCGACATCCCTCGGGTGAACACATTGAAGGTAGGGACCGAAGATCGATCTCTTATATAGCTTGCCCTCAAGAGATAAGTGAAAGCGAGCAACTTTGACTCTTATCTGGTGATCAGTCTTCTTATTATATGGAATTGCGCCATCCATCAAATAGTCCTTTAAAGGATCCATCCAACTGGGTGCTGACTCAATTTGGAGCATAGGCTCCATACTTGGTAGCTCGTTGTTATGGTTAATGCTCGGATGAGCTAGGAAATCGATGGGGATTATTCTTTTTAAGTCAGAATTGATTGTCGAACTCAGGGATGCTAGGGCGTCAGCATGGCTGTTCTGTCCTCTGGGAAACTGCTGGACACTAACTTCCTCGAAGCTAGCTATTAACCTTTTTGCCAAAGCGAGGTAGGCTGCCATTCTTTCATCTTTCGCATTGTCTTCTCCACTTATCTGATTGGAGACTAATTGTGAGTCGCCGAACACCTGTAACTGCTTTGCCCCCAAAGTATGTGCCTTCTGGAGGCTGACTATTAAACCCTCATATTCTGCTTCGTTGTTGGAGGCTTTAAATCCAAGCCTGATTCCTTATTCGAGGATCGTATCCTCTGGAGTGACAAGCATAATGCCTACTCCTACCCCCTTTGAATTCAAGGCTCCATCAACAAACAATTTCCAGACTCCCTCTGTTGTGTGATTCTCTCTTTGCTTCACAGGTTGAAATTGTTCGAGAGGCTGCTCGCCTATGAATTCGGATATGAAATCAGCAAGGACTTGACCTTTGATTGCATTCCTTGGTTGAAATTGGATATCAAATTGTTCGAGCTTGATTGACCAATTAGACAGTCTGCCCGATAAATCCTCTTTCCTTAGGACTGCTTTAAGGGGGTGCGATGTAAGCACAGTGATAGTGTGAGCTTCAAAATAGTGCTTTAACTTTCTTTAAGCTACCACTAGTGCAAAGGAGAGCTTCTCTAGTGCTAGGTACCACTGCTCGGCCTCTAATAAAGCATTACTCGTGTAATATACGGGGTGATGGATTCCTACTTTTTCTCACATCAATGCAGAATTGATAGTGTGGTTGGAAACGATGAGGTATAAGTATAAGGAATCTGTTTCATGGGGTATGACGAGCAGTGGTGGTGAGCTAAGGTAAGCCTTAAGATCGTCCATTGCCCGCGAGCAATCTTGATTCCACTCTACTATTTTGTTTCGCTTTAGGACCTAGAAGAACGGTTTGCGCTTCTCGGAGGATTTTGAGATAAAACGGTTCAAGGCAGCGAGCATGCCGATGAGCTTTTGTACATCCCGAATTGTGCGAGGAGGTTATACCCTGTTTATTGCATCGATCTGGTCTGGGTTAGCCTCGATGCCTCTCTTACTGACCAAGTACCCAAGATATTTTCCTGACTGGACACCGAAAGAACACTTGCTTGCATTAAGTTTCATTCGGTACTTCTTGAGGATTTCGAAGGTTCTTGATAGGTCTGAGAGGTGGTCCTATTTCTTCCTACTTTTAACAAGCATATCGTCGATGTAGACTTCCATGGTGTCTCCCATTTGTTCTTTAAACATCTTGGTGACTAGTCGTTGGTAGGTTGCCCCTGCGTTTTTTAGCCGGAAGGGCATGACCTTGTAACAGTACAATCCAACGGTGGTGATGAATGTTGTCTTGTCCTGGTCTAGAGAGTACAAAGGGATCTGATGATACCTTGAGTATGAGTCCAAAAAACTCATTCTCTTGTGAGCTGTTGTGGCATCCACTAGTTGATCAATTTTTGGAAGATGGAAATTGTCTTTAGGGCACACCTTCTAAAGGTCAGTGAAGTATATGCAGACTCTCCATTTCCCGTTATTTTTTGGAACTACTATTGGGTTAGATAACCATTTGGGGAATTGGACCTCCCCTATAGATCCAACATCCAGCAATTTTTCAACTTCTTTTTCCACGGCCTTTGCCTTCTCGGGCGCAGTTCTCCGTGCCTTCTGCGTGATTGTTTTGAAAGTGGGGTCGACGTGCACCTGATGACAAACCACACTAGGATTAATTCCAGGCAGCTTGTATGGTTCCCATGCAAAAACGTCTATATTTCTTCTCAGCAGAATCGTCAACTCCTTCTTTTCCTGATATGTAAGAGAAACTCCAATCAAGAAGATCCTATCAACTTCGCTTCCTCCAGCTGTAACTTCCTCCAGGTCCTCGATGACCCGTTCAAAGGGGAGGAGCCTAGTCTCCTCCACTCTGGGCCTTTCGTATTTTAAATGCTATTTCGAAGGTATCAGACCCTCTTATTCTTCAACTTTCTCGCTAGCCCTGTCAGCCTTCTTCTCTGGTCTTGGGCAGATGGACTCTATGAATCACTTTCTTTCCATCGCTTGATCGCCATGGATCTCCATTACTCCTCGCTCAGTCACATATTTGAGCTTCTGATGGTAGGTCGAGGAGACTGCCTTCATCGCGTGCAGCCATCCTCTGCCGAGGATAGCTTGGTCTAGCGAGTCAATATCAATCACAAGAAACTCAATCATCTTGGAGACATTTCCTTCCCTTACTCGCAGCACAATCTTTCCCAAGGGCATAGTCACTTTCCTAGCGAAGCCAACTAAAGGGACAGTGGCTTACTTTAGGTCCGCGATGCTTAACTTCAGTTTTCTGAACAGGTCGAGGTACATTACCTCGAATGAGCTTCCTTGGTCGATGAGTAACTTGTCGATGTCATAGTTAGCGATCCTGAGAGTAATGATCAAAGCATCACGATGTGGGGTTCTCACTCCCACCAGATCCTCATCTGTAAATACGATATGCTTACTATAGTCGACGTCGTCTACTCGCCAACGCATTCCTGACTGTGTTTTTACTTTATCAATCTGAAAATCTTGCATCACTGCTGTAAGCTTTTTTACCTCCATTCGAGCTGAATTTCCTTGAATCTGCTTCACATCAGATGCCCCATGAATTACTACGAATTCGTGTCCAGTATCATTTTCGAGCACGTTATCAGGCCTTGCTTCTCCATTTGCAGCAACTTTCTCTGCCTTCTATTCCACAAATTCGTTCAGATGCCCAGGCTGGGCCAGTTCTTCGAGGTAGGACTTAAGAGCCTTACAATTATCGGTCTTATATCCTCCCTCTTTATGAAAAGCGCATCTCAGCGCGTCATTCCTCTTTAAGGGATCTCCTCCCATCTTTCTGGGCCACTTAATAAATGGCTCGTTTTTTATCTTTACTAGAATCTTGTAAATTGGTTTTTTGAAGACAGTATTTACTGCTCAAAATGATTTCGACACATCATTCTTGCCTCCGTTCTTGGATCCATTCTTGCCCCCATTCTTTCCTCTTTTCTTCTGCTTCTTAGTTCTATCGCTGCCTTTCGTAATGAGCTTGTTTTGACCATTCGCTCCCGTGCTGAGGAGAGTGACATCCTCAACCTTGGCGTATTTATCGATGCGAGCCATCAGGTCGTCGATAGTCGTCGCCTCTTTCTTTGTCAGGGACTGGTACAGGAGGGAAGAGTTGGGCAACCCAATTTTGAAAGAGGCCACTGCTACTTGTTATGAGCAGTCCTCGACCTCGTTGAATAACTCCCAGTACCTCATCGCGTAGTCTCGAAGGGTCTCTTAAGGTGCATTTTTCATTGTTAGCAAAGCATCCATCCTTTTGGGATGGGAGCTACTAGTAATGAAGAGGGTTGTGAAGAGTTCGGCTAAGGACTCAAAGCTCCTGATTGACCTGTGTGGTAGCCTTTCGAACCATTTTTGTGCCACGTCATGTGGGCTTGAAGGAAAAATTCAGCACATCAGTGCATCTCAGTGGTTCCAGAGGGCCATGGGTTGCTGGTACTATCTAAAGTGATCAATGGGATCAGTTATTCCATCGTAAATCTTGACTCTTGGAATAGCAAACTTATTGGGGGCTTCCTCGTCTTCTATTTCCCTTAAGAAAGGGGATTTCATCTGGGTCTTGAGAGCTCGTTTATCAAGCTCCCTGGTTGATCTTGCGCCGTGATGTGCTGGGTGATGGTCTATCTCCCTTCGGACCAAATCTCATATGTTCTCATTGCTGTGACCTGGGCTCCTATAACGATGAGCCGATCGCTAGTTCTTGAGTGAGTCACTGCCTAACTCTTGCCTTTCACTCTTTTGGGATCCCCGCCTAGGGCTCCTTCCTATGCTGCGAGACTTGCTCGCCTGAGGGCTAGGAGTGCGGTAAAGACATCGCCTAGGGCTATGATGGAGCTCTCTCTCCATTCTTTCTAATTTCCTTTTTAGGCGAGCATTCTCAGCCTCCTGCTTGCAAGAGGACTCCCTTTGCTCTTGGAGCCTTGCCTCATAGTCATCGATCAGTCTGGAGATTTGGGTGGACCTCGCTGGTCCTTGTCTTTCCTCCGAGGTTAGCCTCTTTGGGTGAACCCTCTGATCTGAGCGCCGAACTTAAGATCTGATCCTGCAAGGAGCAGGTTGTTCTTAGATATCTCCTACCTGAGGAGAATTACTTCTATGACTAGACATTTCGAAGTCCTTTGTTGGTGTGGGCTTTCTCGGGGAAGATAAATGTTCCCAGAGACGGCGCCAATTGTGGTGATAATTATTATTCAACACAAATAGATAAAAGAAGCGCAATCACCAAGGAAAGTAAAGAAGATAAAATATCAATTACACAACAGGAGAGGTACGTGGTTCAGCGAGAATGCCTAAGTCCACGGTAGTGCAGTCAATATTATTTTTATATACTCCGGGGAGCGTTTACAGAGAATATAGTGCGTGCCTTATGACCCAGACCTAGGGTTTATTATATACATGTCTGTCTTCAGGGAGTGGGGGGCATTGGACTCCCCCATGTTTATCATCTTCTCCTGGAACACCTCTATACGAGAACATGGGAGAAGACTAAGTCATAACTGAATTAATGTTAAGGTGCGAAGGGTTTGGACTTTGGGCCATTTTAATTAGGCTACTCTTCCAGGCCCATCATTCCAAATCCGTGTACCCACACTAACGTAACTACAAATTAAGTACTTACATGTACACCGCTCTTAAAATAAAGGACAACATATAACCTGCCACAACAAAATAAGGGAGTGAGCCGAATGCTTAGTAGGAACTTATACAAATACAGTATAGAAACGAATGAGATAAAGAATACTCACGTGCTAGAACCAGATGCATGTGAAAATTCATATATACTTTTGAAAATACATGTCCCAATGTATTCAACTATTTTATTCCAAAAAAATGTAATTTGACACCGCTCATTCTCCTAGTCTTTACAGAATAATCATTTTGTATCTTTAAGATAGAAAATATCCTTCTTTCCCATTAACTCACACAATTAAATAATTTACAATGATAGGAAAACCTTTCATTTACTTTCAAAATGTTTATTACTCAAATTTCATTAACTTACACTGGAGTTATTAATCGTTACTTAAGACTTCCTTTCAACACACGCACATCATGTTAGAAAATATTCATTAACATTAAAGGCCTTATATAACATATACACCTATTATTATGGATTTAAATTAACCTCATTAGGTATCTTAATTTCCCATTAAGTCACCCTGCTTAATCATTTCTCTTTTCTTATAGACATTAGTCATTATTCTGAAATTACTTTTCCACATTACATTAAGCAGAACCTTGAAAATTACACAAGTTAATTTATTTCCCTCTTATAACCCATTTCTTGTCATGTTCCAATTAATACCATTATCTTTTTTCAAAATCATCCAATATCCCTGGACTTCACAGGCTCCACTTCGTCGATTCCAATCACCATAGGCCATTTGCACAGTGGGTTTGGGTTCTTTCACCACTAGGGATGCCTAACCCTTATTCATCTGTCTTGCCTCATCCAATATTCCATTTTCTTTTTTGATGTGTTCAACATTATTCCCACGTTCACAAAAATCCACATTTATGGGACGAAGCAAAAGTCTCGGACTTAACCATCCATTTTTTCGTTAACACTTGTAAATTATTTCTTTCTTCTTCAATTCCTTTATTCACACCCACGTTGATTTTATACCAAAAATATTCATGCTTTAGACTTAATTAATTTTCACCCATAGTAGTGTCGAAACATTCATTAGTATTTTTAGTTCATAATAATGTTAAACCTTAGTTAAATATATAAATTTACCCTTTTATTCCCAAAACATGCAATTTAGTCCTTTAATAAGTGTCATTTTCCAAAAATGGTAACATAAGTTTTCATCTCAACACTTAAACTCGCTTAGCAATTCTTCACACTTGTTTAATTCTTCATTTTACTAAACATTCACATTTAACACTCCAACATCTGTTATAGATAATATCACACATTTTGTATACTAAAGTCCCATTTGACACATATTTAAATTGTGCACTTTCATCTTGGGTTTTTACACTTTATTACCCATTATCCAATGTTCAAGCATTTGACATTCTTACTTTTCATACTTTGATTTACACACTTTATTTATGAGCTTTTGCATTTCAACACCTACTTAGCCATATACTTTCATTATTTGCATTAACACCCGAAAGTTTGCATGAAGACCTTAGTTTCACATGTTTACACTTTTTACTCAAGCGTTAAGTGTTACAAACTTACTTTGAAGACTTTTTACATGAAAATCCATTTCATAAGTTTATTTCAAGTTATCAACAACGAGGTCAATATATTGATTTAATAAAAGAAAATATTCAAACCTAATAGTCCACCTATTATGAATAGTCATATCTTAACACTAAAACATGAGTTTACCACATTTCTACCCATGAAATATTTGATATAATATTCTTACTTTTTACACCAACTTTAATCTCATAAATATCCAACTTCTAGTTTAAATTTTTATATGAAAACATGGAGGGATTATCATCTAAGCATGAATAAATATTACTACACGTTAAGAATCGTAAATATGCAAATAATCATGCAAACAAGATCAACTTAGACTACGTAAGGAGTGAGTTTTCCCACCTCAAGTTGTTTAATTGAGGAAAGTGGGTATTGAAGAAGATGGGTGACTCCCCTACCTTTAAAGGTGGCCTCAAGGGGAGTCACATTAGCCCCATTTCAATGCTCCAAGCTTAACCAAAGAAAACCCCCTCCTGCTCCAATCATCTTCTTCTTCCTAAAACACCATGGAGGACCCACTTTAGCCCTTGAAAACCCTTACTAAAAGCCCCAACAAGTTGTCCCACATTAGAGGGAAGATTTAATGGAGGGTGTGGGCCATTTTGATGGAGTTTTGGTGGGGAAAACATAAATATGTGAGGAGATATGAATTTTGGGAAGATTTTTGGTTTCTTGATAGAAATTTTAGTGAGAGAGAAGAGATAACGTCCGATAACTAGGATGCCCACCCATGAACACATCTCTCTCTCTCTCTCTCTCTCTCTCTCTCTCTCTCTCTCTCTTAGTCTTTCTCTCTTATAAATTACAAGTGCAAAAATGGTAGTCTTGACCAATGTTTTAAGCAAGTGTATGACCAAAAGAGTGAAACTACTATAACCAAGGTCTGTTACAAAGTTCGAAAGGGACAAGACAATAATCCACTCAAGCACCCGACACACAAGAAAGCCCATTTTCATTCTTTTCTTTAGATGGTATTTTTATATGTATTTTTAGATTTCATAGATGTGGTCATTTTATTTTTTTGACCTTCCAATAGTCCTAAACAATTCACACAAAGGTGGGTTTTTATAGTGTTGAGTACAGTTAAAATGTGCAAGATTAAATTGTTTTTTATATTTCCTCTACATGTTATTTTTCTTTATATTTTTAGGGCTCTAAATATGCAGTCACACTATTTTTATCCCTCTCGAATTGTCCAACAAAAATCGCCCAAGTCCGCGTCCTGCATGGCGCGCTGGCAAAAATCGCTTTATATTAACCATGACTGTGTCAAAATCATTCCTTGACATTTTTGTATCAAACATAACTTAAATACTTTCTTGGAATATTACATCTTAAAAATTCATTCATGCAAACCATGCGATGTGGGGATTTCTCTCTTTAATTACTCTTCGTAATAATGTCACGTTTTCTGTCGTTTGGCGTAACATTAGTATATATTTATTCCTCAAATTTTTCTTTGAATACCATTAAATAATTATTTTTATAGGTAGGGATGTTACATTCTTCTCTCCTTAGGAAATATCTTTCTCGAAATTAATCACCATCAACCTTAGAAACTAGTTCCCTATAACCAGTTTCCAATCCTAGGGCATCCTCAACACTATGATACAAATATCTAAGATTTTATTTTCATCAATTATATTGCTAACGTAATCATGGCGGACATAAGGTCTTACTATAGATGCCAAGAATCTTTAACTCATCCATGGAAAAAAATCCTCAAAATAATTGGGGGGGGGGGGGGGGTCATCCTATCCCGGTCGGTGCGCCGTGGGGGTCTCGCGCTCGCGGGAGTCTCACCCCCTTCCTCAGGGCGCTTCGTCCGTCATCAATTAAGGTGATGTATAAAAATAATGTCACCAGGCTATTTTGCACAAAACAAGTAAAATAAATTTTGTCGCCTCAAGAGAACGACATCAAAGACATACTGATGCTTGCGAAACCAATTAGTTCAATGATTCGGGGGATAAGTTATGGAATGGGAAGCTATTAGACACCCATATCACCCTTTCGGTCTTTCATGGGCATGTGGTATTCTTATCCTTAATAACTCCCTAAAGTGTATGTGTGTATATATAAATGAAGAGTGTAACTACTCGACTCGCATCATGGATAAATGCGTAGTGAGGTAATCCTTAGGTGTGTTTCCAAAATAGTAATTCAAAATATAATGTATGCATTTATCGGGTTACCGATCGTTTATAGAAGAACGAGGGTATGCATTTGACCAAATGCGAGCATGAATCATGAATATATGATATGAAAATAATATACGAACAAAAATAAGAAAGGAAGACTCGAATCTTGGATATTGACCGAGACGCCTAAGTAGCCTAAAAAGGCATCAAAGTCCACGTAGTTCGCACATAACACAGGGGTGGGGTTTATCCCAAAAATACAACCGGAAACATGTTGTTATATGTGTATGTCTAGAAAATAGATGTTTTAGTGTGGAAAACGCAGTGAAAATCCCATTTGGAATTTACAAGAAAAACCTCTTTTTCTTGTCTTTTTTTTTTTATAGAAAATATAGTATGTGCAATACTACTAATAAAAAGTCTTGACATTTGTATGTGTGATCTAATAAAGATGAAATGCTAAAGTAAGAATTAAATAACTAATGTGAAAATAAGAGAATTTAAAGAGAGAGTGAAAGGTTTAGACCTTCTTTGGAAGCTTTAAGGTTGATCTTGATTGTTGATGTGTTGCGCTTGCAAGTGGATAAATGTGGTAGGAGGAGAGGGAAGTGAATTTGCTAAATTGGGTTAGGAAAATATGGGAATGGAATGTGGGGGAGAGGTTTCAATATGGAAACCACGCTTACTTCGAGAGAATGTTGTTGAGATCACAGAGATAGATGATTCTGAGGTGCCTCTCAAAGTCAGCTCATGCTACCCTTATATAGGGTTAAGGGGGTGCCAATCGAAATTTTCCTGGACATGACTAGTGGCAGGAAACCCCAAACAGACTACCAATAGACAGGGAAATGGGTTTTCCATTCGAAAATCTCTAAAAGATTTTTTAGAAAAATGATCGTAAAAAAATTAGTAAGTCTGAACCACGCATGAGAAAGACAATTGGAAAAGGTATTCAAAGCGTTTTAAGAATCCATGGGCCGCTCCTAGGTTCGGGAATTGATTATGGTCAAACAGGGCTCAGAAGTGCCTCATGGTATTTTGAACAAGAGGAAAACGGATTGTTCCTCTGAACCTTAAGGCTGATTCGTGAACAGGGAGGACCCTTAGAAAGGTTATGTAGGGACCTTTGATGTTCCATAGAGCTTTTCTCAGTTTAGAGAGTTGAACATGTTCAAACGGGTAGGGGAAGCTCCCGGTGACCCTTCAGAGTAAAATTGTAAATTTGTAGAATAAGGCTAATTTGTTTACAGGTAGGGGGTGGGGAGGTAGTGGGGGGGGGGGGGGAGTTCTTGAAAGGGTATTCAGAGACCCTAGAAGATTCATTTATTCTCTTTCTAGATGAATTTTTAAAGGCAGTCAAACAAGGCCCGGGATTGCTCGAGGGTCTCCGGATCAGTTTTTAAGGGAAAATGCTATGTTTGTCTGAATCGTAGGGCTGATTTGTGCATGGCCTGGACTGATAGAAAGAGGATTCAGGACCCTTGAAGGATTCATTAATCTTGTGCTCAGGTGAGGAAGTTGATTGGGGTCAAAATGGGGCTTTGGAGTGTCCGATGGTCTGCAGATCTATTTTTGATAGTAAAGCGGACCATTTGTCTTAACCGTAAGGCCAATACGAGCACGGGGTGGACCTTCGAAAAAGGGATTCAAAGTTCTTTGGAGATCCAATGAGTTATCGCTCAGGTGATAGAGTTGATCGATAGTCAAACGGGGCCTAGGAGCACCCAGTGACCTCTAGATCAGTATTCAGAGTATTACCTAGGGTTTATAGTGAAGGAGGAAGTTCTAGGGACCTAAGGAGATGTTTAGGAGGTCCTAGAATATGGTGTTTACAAAGCTCCTCCATTGGTGAGATTGTAACAAGTGAAGGTCATCAAATAAACATCCTATAGATGTTTGGGAAATAGGTTAATTTTGGAGATTGAAAGGATGAGAATGATCTATTTAGAGGGTCAAGGTCAATTCGGAGGCCTTAAGGTTGTGTTGGGATGATCGATTCTTCAAGTCAAGGTCATTTCTTAGGACCTAGAGTGGTAGAGACTGATTCTGCGAGACAGGGTCGTTTTTATGACTGAGAGTTGTGACGAAGGATTCTGAGGTCTGAGGTTAATTATGAGGACCTAAAGTTATAGAGATCGATTCTATGGGTCAAGGTCAATTCTGAGCAACTAAAGTTATGATGGCCATTTCTACGGGTCGAGGTTGATTATAGGGACTTAAAGTTATGACACGGAGAGTTATTTTCTTGGGAAATTTTAAAATTACTTTGGGGATGCCGATCCACTTGTTGTTCCACTGAGGATTTTGTTATTTTGAGACTCTATTGGGGAAGGATTTAACCTTTGAGACATCCAATAGGGTATTATGTTGTTTTTAGAGGAGATAACTTTGTTGGGTAAGCCGTGAGGGATTTTGATTGCAGGCGCATCCTAAAATTTCGCTGGTTGATGGATTGGGAAGGTATTATTTTGCAATCTTATTGGGGAAGAATTTCATTTGAGGTTTGGGTTCCGATGGAGAAGACTTAGTATTTGAGATTTCACCATGGAATTGTAGTGGACTTTGGGATGTGGGGCCATTGATGGTTCTATTTGTGGAATATGTTTAAGGTTTATGCTGGGCATAAGAAATAAATATTAATCTTGTTGGGGACTTCAAGAGTTTAAAAGGGGTTTAGTGTTCCAAAAATGGTTTTCCTGATGAATAAATGTTTAAATATTTGTTTGGAATTTTAGGAAATTTTCAGGTAATTTTGAATTTTTCTGGCCTTTTCTACCATTTTTTGTACAAAACTTTCAAAGGGGTTGTCAATCGGTATGCAGTAGGGGTTTATGTTTTACAATGGCATGGACTCCTGGGCTTCCTTGGGAAGAGAAATGGGTAGGTGTTGATCGGTATGCGCAGGGGTCTATCGATTGGCATGTCGTTTAGTCCCTTATAAAAAGGGGGCAATCCCTCCTCATATTTCACATCTTTAACTGTTTGAATCTTTTGCTTGCTATCTCTATAAATTGTTCCTAAGTACTTTCTTATTCAAGAATTCATATGGTAAGTTCTTCCAGCGAGGGATACAACTCGGAGTGGATAAATGTTGATGATTGGGCTAGCTTGGAATAGCAGTCTAGTGGTCTCTTTTCTCGGGTAGTAATATTCCTTTGATCTCTTTGAGACGGTAGATGAGGAGAACTTCCTTTTTCACGAGCATGCACACAACAGTTCATCTAGAGCATGGAACCCTAGTGGCTATGTAAGTACGGTGACCTTTGGTATTCCTTTTTATTTTTTTGTTTTCTTGAGCGGATCAAAGGCCTTTTCTTCTCTTTGGATTTGGAAAACTAGCATTGCTCTTTAGAGCACGCCTTATTGGGTGATGACTAGGTTGAAGGATGTTTGGGACCATCTTCTGGCGGTGGTGCACGAAATGGTTAATTTAGATGGTTTTGGTCATCTGGCGTAGGTCTAGGACGAGATGCCACATTTTACTGCAGTGATGTGTGCTTTGAGAGAGAGGCGATGGGACACTACCCAAACCTTCTATTTGGGGTTTGGGGAGATGATTGTTAAACCCATAGAGGTTCAACAGTGGTTGGGGATAAACTTTGAGGGTGCCTAGATAGAGGTGGACCATACTGCGAGGGTGACTACTGAGGCGATTTATGTCGCGTAGGGGGATAGGGGTACGATTATTTCTGGGTAATCTACCGGTATCTCTTCTCTTTAGACGATTCTCTTAAGTAGGAGGAATGATGATATTAATAGGCAAAAGGTGATAAAGATCATTCGGTTATTAATTTTGCCAATGTTAGGTGATTGTCTGGTGGTGGTGAGTGACATACCAATATACACCCTCGGCCAGGCCGAGGGTCTCCTCATCTCAGACGAGAGCTCAAGTCCAAGACGAGGGTCAAACTTTACCACAATTCCATTACAGTAAGGGTTGGCTAAGCCGACCCCCCATCCTAGAGCACACGACTCTATAAGGGCTCGACCCCTCATCCTAGAGCACACGACCCTACAAGGGGCCGACCCCCTCAACATGGATAAGACGACACCTCAGGAGGCCGACCCTTCGTAGTAGGATAGACGACCCTATGAGGGGACGACAGTATGAGACCCATATCCAGCCTGACCCACTGCCAACAGGAACCTTACCCTCAGCTTAACATCATAAGCCGAGGGTGACATCATCATAGCGCGTGATTTGGGAGACGCGTGGGACAGTGCACGTCTGACTCATAAAGCAAGTGGACCAGACTATTATAACAATATCATCCCCTCACGTGAATGAATAGTAAGTCATCATTAATCACAAGTGGCACAACCAGGTGTCAGCAGGGAACTGGATAGATCATTATTCACATGCTCAATGCATGCTTGGGTGGGACATGGCACCAACCAAGGCCTATATATATTTGTCATCTCCAACCTTGCAAAGGGATCGATAATTTTAACCCTAGATAAGACTCTACTTGTACACAGTGGAGAGAGAGTTAGCTTATGAGCATTGTATCCAAGGCCATTAGTGCCTATATTTAGTGGATCACACACTCACAGTGGATGTAGGCCTGATTGGCTGAACCACTATACATCATTGTCTTCGTTTCTCTTATACTCTTCTATATATTTATACACATATATAACTCTATTTCTACCATTGCTACTATTTGATCTCTCCACCTCTTATCTGGTCGTGCTAAATCTTAGCATCGCTAGTTTGACATCATCTGTGGGAACGAGAAGCTCTCTTCCTTTATATAGCTTGACCCTACCGGAAACTCTCATGGTGAACCAATTCCCCCCCTCCGTGTGGAGATGTTTCATCATTGAAAGAGACCCATTAAGGTTCTCAAGCTCTTTTGATCATCACAGCTCAAACATATGGCTCCAGAGGACCTTCTTCCAGTCAAATATCAGCTCAGTCTGAGATGGAAGATGTGGCTGCTCCCCTGAAGTCCATAACAGCGAGTCAGCACCTTATGAAGGAGCAATTTGCAGATCTAAGCCAAAACATACTAAGACCACCAGGAGTCTTTCCGGAGATGATTACTTCGGCAGTGGCTCCAGGGTAGCATGAGGCCACTGGACCACACCAGGCACCACGTAAAGACTTGTTGCCTCCATAACGATAGAGGGGTGTTACTAACCCTCGGCGTCTATGGCTAGGGAGACAAGGAAACCCTTGCCTAAAAGACATATATGAGGATCTGGAGGTGGACGAGGACCCCATAGAGTGCTGGGAGCCATATGAGGTTTCTAACAATACTGTACGACCTATCCAAGAAAGAAGAGGGAAGTGTGGAAGGAAAAATCCCGATGATAGCCCGAGAGGCTTTGCTTTCGATTGTCTTAGCAGGGGGTCGGCCTTTGAGAGGCTGGTCCCAATAAATGACCTGCGATGAAACTTGTCCCGATCGAGAAGTATTGCGAGGTACAGAAGGGAGGCAGAAAATGGCCGACCCCACATGGGCTGAACCCACAGACGGGATGACTATCGGGGGGAAGTGAACAACCAACACAGACCTACCGTAGCAGAACCCTCAGTTCACCCCAAAGAGGTGGCAGAGGATAACATCAACCAAGCCTACCCTATGAGGCCCTGGAACGACTCGATCCAAAGGCTGGAGGATAAAATTGGTGATATTCTTAAAAGCTAGGACCCTCTCCAAAGAGGATACTCCATATGTTCACCCTTAGTGGCGAAGATAGTCAACTTCCTAACGCTATCCAAGTTTAAGCCACCCGTGGTCACCCCAAGGTATGACGAGAGTACCAACCATGTTCATCATATTGAGATGTACCAATCAGCGGCAGACATATTCTCTATCTCAAATGAGATGAGGTGTCATGGATTTTTTGACACTCTGACTGGGGCCACACATGTTTGGTATATGTCTCTTCCAAAGAACTCCATTGAAAGCTTTAAGCAGTTAGTAGACCGATTTATCCATAACTTTTTCTTTGGAGTGAGGAAACAAAAGAAGACCACACACCTGCTTTATGTTAAGCAGGGGAAGAACGAGATCCTAAGAGACTACATAGACAGATTTAACAAAGAAAAGTTAGAGGTGGAAGACTATGAGGAGAGCATAGCTATGACAGCCCTGATTGGAGGACTCCAAAAGGGGAAGTTGTTATGGAACTTGTTGAAGACCCCCCGAAGATAATGGCTGAATTGCTGGAAATAATGAGAAAGGTGATGAATGCCAAAGAGGCGATGGTCGCCAAATACGAAGGTGAAGAAGGAGACACTAGTGGGGGTAAGTACTAGAAAAATAATAAGGAGGGGAAGAAGAGGCTAGCGGATGACAAATTTGTTGATTATACCCCTCTGATAGTCAACTGCGAACACATTCTGAATGAGATAAAGGGTGATTGATCCTTGAAATGGCCAGAGAAGCTAAGGGAACCTCCCCACAAGAGGAACAAAAACCTGTGGTGAGAATTCCACCAAGACCAACAAGTGTTTTTCTTTGAAAGATGAAATTGAAAATGTTAAAAGAAGGGAAGTTAAGGAAATGCGTCGATAAAGGTGCCTTCAAGAGGGCCCGAGGGAACGACCCCAGGAAGAAGAGAGGTGATACATGCAGAGAAGATCCTCCAAACAGAAGGGATGACCCATTGAATGATGAAGACGACCTTGACCTGCCACTGAGAGACGAACATGGCCCTATAAAAAGACTTAATATGATCTCATTCGATGTTGGGATGATCTTCGGGGGACTAGCAGGAGGAGGATCCGAGGTTGTCGATAGGAGCACCCATGTAGCTGAAGCCAAGGCAATAACAAAATATGTACACTCAGCCTCTACTGAAGCAAAGTCGGAAGAGAGGAAGAAAGTTGATATGGATACTTTGATAGTGGGATTCTCAAGAATGGAGTTCAAAAGCCTCTTAGCCCCACATAACGACCCTCTTGTCATCACCACCAGGGTACACAGATGCGAGGTGCCAAGCATCTTGGTGGATGGGGGTAGTTCGGCAGATGTGATATTTTGGTCGTGCTTTAAAGCCTTAGGACTCATCCGTGCTAGGCTCATCCCATACCACCACCCCTTGATTCGTTTCAGTGGGGAAAAAGTTCACTCCTAGGAGTGTATGAGGCTGATGTTATAATGGGGGACGAGTGGCTGAGATGGCTTGCCAAGAAAGTCAACTTTTTCATTATGGATGAACAAGTCTTCTCAGCCTAGAACATTATACTAGGGTGAGTGGCCCTCAAAGAATTCGAGGTCATGCCTTCCACGATTCATCAAATGGTAAAATTCCTGACCCCTTATGGGGTAGGGGAAGTTTAGGGAGACCAGATGATGGTAAGGGAATGTTACATCAACTCAACCGAAGAAAGACAGGCGCACAAGAAAGCTACAACCATTTACAATATTGATACCCTCGACCCCAGGGATGAGACAAAACTGAAGGAAGGAGAAGCCAGGGAAGAGGTAGAATCCATCAGCCTCAATGAGGATGAGCCAAAAAAAACCATCCAAGCTCTAAAGACAATAATAAAAGAAGATCTCATCATGCTACTAAGGAAGAGACAGAGTGTCTTTGCATGGAGTCATGCAGACATGTCGGGGATCAACCCCGAAATCATGTGTCACAAGCTCAAAGTGGTAATGGATGCAAAGCCAGTGAAGCAGAAGAGGAGGATTTATTCTAGAGAAAAGTATGAGGTCATAAGGGATAGGCCGAGTTCATCAGGGAGGTCATTTATCCCGAATGGCTTTCCAACGCAGTCATAGTCCCTAAAGCCAATGAGAAATGGAGAATGTGTTTAGACTTCATCAACCTCAACAAAAATTATCCCAAAGGCTATTTCACTCTCCCCCGCATTGATCAGATGGTAGATGCTACCGTGGTCTATGAGTTAATAAGTTTCATGGATGCCTATTCAGGCTACAACGAAATCTTCATGATCCCTAAGACTCAGAAAAACTTTTGTCATTACCGACAAGGGGACATACTGTTATAAGGTTATGCCCTTTTATCTCAAGAATGTAGGGGAAACGTATCAGCGCCTTGTGAATAGAATGTTAGAAGTCCAAATCGAAAATTCTATGGAGGTCTATATTGATGACATGTTGACCAAGAGTTTGAAGGCCGAGGATTATGTGGCCAACCTCGAGAGGACCTTTAACACGATGGACAAGTACCGGATGAAGGTCAACCTAGCTAAGTGCATCTTTAGGGTAGGATCAGGGAAATTCTTGGGATTCATCGTCAATCAAAGAGTCATTCAGGCCAATACTGAGAAGATAAAAGCCCTCTTAGAAATGAAGACCCCCAGGACCATTAAACACGTTCAGAGGCTCACAGGGTGAGTGGCTTCTTTGAATAGGTTCATATCTAGAGCCACAGACAAGTGTCTACCGTTCTTTAAAATTCTCAGAAAGGCCTTCGAATGGAATGAAGAGTGTGACTAAGCTTTCAAAGAACTCAAGTCATACCTAGGGTATCCCTTGTTGTTGTCACAACCAGTGCAGGGTGTAAGATTATACGTATACCTAGTCATCTCAGAATCAGCCATCAGTGTAGCCATTGTGAGAGAAGAAGATGGGGTGCAAAAGCCTGTGTATTTCAACAGTAAGGCACTCTATGGGGCAGAGAAAAGATACCAAATGATGGAGAAGTTATCCTATGCCTTGGTCCATGCATTGAGAAAGATGAAGACGTACTTCTAGTCCAATACAATGGTCATCCTCACTGACTCTCCTCTTAGGCAGGTCTTGAACAATCTAGAAAAATTAGGGAGGTTAATGGCTTGGGATCTAGAGCTGGGAGAGTTTGACATTGTGTATTAACCGAGGGTATCCATTAAGGGGCAAGCATTAGCAGATATCATGGCTGAATTTACTTGTGAATATGATGAGGCTGAAGATGTGAACCTTGAGATGACAGATACCCCATAAGGCAGAGTCGTTGTCTCGTCCACAGATAAGGCTGAGATAAGCACCGCTAGAGAAAAAATTACCGAATATGAGGAGGGGAGATATCTTTTTTGACGGGATTGCTCACTAAGGGAAATTTTTTAGAGGAACATGCCGTGTGGAATCTCTTCATCGACGGGTCCTCTTGAGAGAGAAGAAGTTGATCTGGATTAATAGTATCAGCGCCTGACGAAACGGACACTGAGTATGCCATAAGGTTCAACCTCAAAGCCTCCAACAACGAATTTGAGTGTGAGGCCTTGATAGCAGGCCTCTACTTAGCTAGATCTCTCAGTGTTGGCCAGATCTTAGTCCATAGTGATTTAAAACTGGTGGTAAATCAGATACTGGGAATATATGAGGCTAAAGATGAGAGAATGGCAAAATATATTAAAAGATTAAAATCACTATTAAAGGGATTCAGAGAAGTAAAGTTAAAGAGGATACCGAGGCTGGATAATAGTGGAGATGATGAACTTGCTAGGCTAGCCTCAGTGACTAGGACATATATCAAGAGGACAGTCCCAGTGGAAATATTACTTCGACCAACGATTGAAGATGCAGACGGAACACGTAGCACTTGCTTAAGTATTAACAGGGAAGATTCATGGATGGACCCTCTTGTCAGAGACATTAAAGAGGGGGAGATGCCACAAGAAAAATAAGAAAGGAAGAATCTGAGATACATAGGTGTGGACTTCACCCTCATCGGAGACACCTTATACAAAAAGGGATTCTTGATCCCTTTACTCAGATGTACGCACCCAACTGAAGTCCCACACATCTTATAAGATGTGCACGAGGGGTCTTATTTGAGCCATATTGGAGGCAGGTCATTAGCAAAGAGTATAGTCACCCAGGGATACTGGTGGCCGACCTTGGGGAAGG
This sequence comes from Sambucus nigra, assembly GCA_949130495.1. Classification (NCBI taxonomy): domain Eukaryota; kingdom Viridiplantae; phylum Streptophyta; class Magnoliopsida; order Dipsacales; family Adoxaceae; genus Sambucus; species Sambucus nigra. The sequence continues at coordinate 479,987,974 of OX422217.1, read as the reverse complement.
ATGCTACGACATACGTTAAGAAGTGCAATAAATGTCAGAGGTTCTCTACCGTCCCTCATCAGCCCCATCACGTCCCCATAGACATTCGCAGTATGGAGAATCGATTTGGTAGGACCTTTCCTAGGGCCGTTAATAACTATCGGTACTTGATCGTAGCAATTGACTACTTCTCAAAGTGGGTGGAGGCGGAGCCAGTGGTTATGATTACCGAACATAAGACCTTCCAGTTCATATGGATAAATATTATATGCCGATATGGTCACCCCAGCACCCTCATCTCAGATAACGGGACTCAATTCAATAATGTATCCCTAGAGAAATACTACAAAAGATTGGGGCTCAAATAGTTCTTCTCTACCCCAGGACGACCTCAGTCTAATGGGAAAAATGAAGTTACAAACAGAACAATCCTAGATGGGATCAAGAAAAAACTCGAGGAGGCAAAAGGAAAATGGGTTGAGAAATTATACGTCGTACTGTGGGCCTACAAGCTCATGACAAAGACTCATATCGGGGATACCCCGTTCATGCTGGCATATGGACCAGAAGTCGTCATCCCCGCCGAGATTGGGTCTCCTACTCACAGAGTCCAAATGTATGACCCCGAGAGAAATATGGAAGAAATGAGACTTGATTTAGACTTGATTGAGGAGAGAAGAGAAGATGATGTGATAAGACAAGCAGCCTATCAGCAGAGGACTGCCAGGTTTTATAACCAGAGGGTGAAGCAAAGGCCAATCGTTGTGGGGGGCCTAGTCCTCAAAAAGACATGGAAGGAACCTAACAAGTACCACCCAAATTGGCATGGCCCATATAGGGTCATTGATGAAGTTGTGCCTAGAACCTATAGACTAGAGAACCTTGAAGGGGAACCCTTTTCCAACCCCTAGAATGCAGATCATTTGAATAAATACTATCAATAATGTTGTAATGTCCTATCAGACCACAGTTGTAATGAATGCGTTGCTCCAACAAAACACTTGATGTTAATGACAATATTATATTGAGCCCTCATCTTATGTTTGATAATTTTGGTATGATTGGGGTAATACTTACTAAATCCCCTCGGCTAGGATGAGGATGAATGGTAGGGACGAACCTCCATTCGCTCTCAAGAAAGACGAGGGGGGACATATATTTTAAAACCATTAATTTGATGGAAACCACCCTCACCTAAGATGACGGTGAATGGTTTGGATGGCCCTCATTTCACTCTCAAGAAAGACGAGGGGGGATATATACTAAAACCATTAATTTTGTGGAAACCACCCTCGGCTAAGATGAGGGTGAATGGTGGGGATAACCCTCCATTTACTCTCAAGAAAGATGAGGGGGACATATATTTTAAAACCATTAACTTGGTGGAAACCACCCTCGGCTAAGATGAGGGTGAATGGTTGGGGTGACACTCCATTCACTCTCAAGAAATACGGCGGGGGACTTATATTATAAAATAATTAATTTGGTAAAAATCACCCTCGGCTAAAATGAGATTGAATGGTAGGGACGACCCTCCATTCACTCTCAAGAAAGATGAGGCGGACATATATTTTAAAACCATTAATTTGGCGAAAACCACCCTCGGCTAAGATGAGGGTGAATGATTGGGGTGACCCTCCATTCACTCTCAAGAAAGACGAGGGGAGACTTATATTCTAAAAACCATTAATTTGGTAGAAATCACCCTCGGCTAAGATGAGGGTGAATGGTAGATGGTTAACACAAATATCATAGCCAAGACAAATCATAAAAAAGGCAAATATAGAAGGCAAGAACAGAGAAATTCCACTATAAAAATAAATGTTTCAATATTTTTCCAAAAGAAAATTAAATACAAAAAATTTACACGTATAGGGTATGGTCCACAAACGGCCACCCTATTGAGCAATGTCAAAAGGAAGGGCTTCAACATCAATAAGAGGCGTCTCTTCGATGACCAAGATAGGAGGATGACCCTTAGATGTGCCGGTACCTTCGACATGCACTTGGGACTCTACATGGGATAGATACTCAGCAGTAAGGGGGTCGTCCAACTCCACTACTTCCAGAGAGGGGAGAACAGATGACACGGCATCAACAAACTTCAAGACGAAAACCAACAGGCCATTTTTATTCCCCTCTCCAAGTACTCAAGACCGAAGCCCTAAAAACTCGTATGAGAGTTTATAAACCTCCACAGCATCGATCTCGACCTCTTTCACTACCTCAGCGAGTTCAGTATTGAATTGGACCCCCTGGTTGATCAAGGACTCATCCTTTTCTTTGATGAGGCTATCCTTCACCCTCAGGTCGGCCTCATGCTGCTTCACTAGCTCATCCAGGACCCTGTCATGCTCGGTCCTTGCACTCTCCAGCTCAGCCCTGGCAGTCTCCAGCTTAGTCTTCAAATTGGCCTCATGCTGAATAGCTCTCTCGACCTCATGGAACTTCTGCTGGTTTACATCCATCCACTTGGTGGCAGATGTGAAGGCGCAGACAGACTTTAACAATACAAACTCGTATTAAAAGGCCTAGGGAACAATTTATAAAATATTTATGAATCAAAATATGAGTTGAAAGAAATACCAGAGCCAGAGTATGGAGATCATAGTTGTAAACCTTTGCCAGGGGCATCTTTGATAGGAATTCATAATCTGCGGCTGAGGGTGCCGAAAACATAGAGGCCTTGGTTGCCCTCAAGTTGGCTATGAGGGAAGAGGGTTTAGCCTTCAAAATGGTCAGATTCTGAGTCCAGTAGGCTCCCATGCTTGAAGTGGAGCTGGACCCCTCAATGTGTGTTTGAGGAACCTCTACCCTCGCCCTCATCTAAAAATCAGGTCGAGAGTCAGCGGGGACCTCGATATCCTTTTGTTTACGAGTGTTAATGGTCGACTCCACCCGTGTCGGCCCCACGACCATTATCTTTTTGGGAGGCTATTGAGGCTTTTTGCCTTTCCTCTTGCCTAGGCCAGACATCAAACTAGGGGCAGTCATCTCCCAAAGTTGATCAGATACATTTGTAGGCTAACCTTAAAAGGAGATGATACATCGAAAACAAGAAGTAATAATGAGGAAAAAGAAAAAAAATATAAATGGAGCAAAAATCAACTCACATAATTCAGTTGGGGGGTCGACCCTTAGACCACCTTCTTTGAGGAAACGAGGGGTCATCAAATCTTCAAATTTGGTAAGTTCAACCTATTTCCCTTGTTCCCCTAGATAGTCAACAATGTCCCTCTCATCCAAGCTGAGTCCAGGGTCTGACCGTGATTTCATTGAAGGGTTGGACCATGACCTTGGAACTATGGGACTGTCTTCTAAAGGCTCTACCCGATGGGGAATTCCCAATCCCCAGAGACAAACAAAAAGCTCTTTTTCGAATCATGGTTGGAAGTTTGTGCCACGTGAAGAAGGTTTTTGTCGAACTTCCTCACCCCTAGATGAAAATACCCAGGTTGCTTGGACGAGGAAGTGATATTATAACAGGCTATGAATAAATCGTCCGAGGGCTCGTTGGTGAAAGTGTTCTTCTATATGGAGACATAGCCGAGGATGGTCCTCCAGGAGTTTGGAGGAAGTTGAGAAGGAGAAACCTCAAGGGAAGAAAGAATATCGACTACTATAGGGTGCAAAGGAAACCTAACACCTACCCTGAGCATCTGTTCATAAACAATAACTTCCCCCTCATTCCCCTGAAAGACCCTATCATCTACATTTGGAACCCTCGTAGCTATATTGGGTTGTACACCAAATATGTGCCTCCACAGTAAGAGGTCACGATCCCTAACAGATGAGACATATGCCAGGGCACTAGAGGTATCAACTTGATTAGTATCCAAATTCTCATTATCATCCTCATACCCCTTATCCCCAAATCTCTCAGCCTTGTCGCCTGTCGGTGGGTCATCTGGAAAGGCCACATGGAAGGAGAGAGGGGACAGGGCTATCACAGGGACTGCTTATGAATAAACTGTATCCTCGGGCTATCAGTTTGGGCTAGGTGTTGATCTCTTTCTTCTCCCAGAAGGCCCAGCACCCATTGGTGATGATGCTCTCTCGTTCATTTCTCCATCGCATGTATGACACTCGGTTGGACGACGGGAAGATCCACAAGACTCAGATGGTATTATTGTGGCTAAAAGAATGGGGAAGATGGGTCGTACCCAATTAGGGTCGGCCTCTCATCTTCGCTCGTACTCCTCCTCTATTCGCCTGATCTCAGCATAACATTTTTCACTCAAGGTCGGAAATTCCTCGGCTAAACCATAAAGTCTTTTGAGCATTAAGGGGAAGACCTTACATTTAAGGAATTTGCTCAAACTAACTACAAACAAGTTTACAGTTTGACCAAGTTGAATTTTGGATTAAAACAAAAGAAATGAAAGGTTTTCATTTATAAACACCCAAGAAAAAGAAGAACATATAAAAACCACCAAAAAAAACCTAAGAAAATCATAGGTAGGCACTAAACCACCACTAAAAGGTGGGGGAAGAACCCTAAGGAGCTTAAAACCTAATTTTAAGTCCTTTAACCGCCACAGTAGGGCGGGTTTTCATGCCAAAAAAGTAAAGTAACCAAGAAAAAATCCAAAAGGAATCCCAAAGAAAGATACAAACTAGAATGGAAGATAAAAAGGAAACTTAGGGCAAAGAAAATACTAGTGGATGAGAGGAAGCTTAAAACATGGAAGAAAGGGATGAAATGGTGCTGGAACTTCTAAAGGAACAAGAGAGATTGAGCTTATGCTCAAAGAAGAAGAAGAAGAAGAAGAAGAAGAAGAAGAAGAAGAAGAATGGTTATTTCAAAAATCATTTAAATATTGTTTTGCTGGTGGGACCATTAATCAAGGCAATGCACAGCCCACGAGGAGAAGCATCACTAGGGCACAAAGTCCTAAGAGTGGTGTGCAGCCGTCACACCTTGGAAATGTAACTGATGATGGATATCTGAAGAGATGTCAATCAACTGGAAAAATGTCACTCATCAACTTGACCACTCAGTTGATAGTCAAAAGGCAGTATTATCCCTCAGCCATCTCAATAGCATCGATGACCAAGGGTTGGGGGTGATTAATATACCAATATACACCCTCGGCCAGGCCGAAGGTATCCTCATATCAGATGAGGGCTCAAGTCTAGAACGAGGGTCCAACTTTACCACAGTTCCACTGGAGGAAGGTTCGGTCAAGGAGACACGCCATCCTAGAGCATATGACTCTATAAGGGGCCGACCCCTCATCGTAGAGCAGACGAACCTACAAGGGGATGACCCCCTCAATATGGATAAGATGACACCTTAGGAGGCCGACCCTTCGTAGCAGGCCAAGCGACCCTGTGAGGGGACGACAGTACAAGACCCACATCCAGCCTGACCCGCTATTAACAAGAACCTTACCCTCGGTTTAACATCATAAGCTGAGGGTAACATCATCATAGCATGTGATTTAGGAGACGCATGGGACAGTGCGCGTGGGACTCATATAGCACGTGGACCAGACCATTATAATAATATAATCCCCTCACGTGAGGGAATAGTATGTCATCATTAATCACAAGTGTCACAGCCAGGTGTCAACAGGGAATTGGCTAGATCATTATTCACAGATCAATGCACTCTTAGGGGGTACACGGCACCACCGAAGGCCTATATATATTTGTCATCTCCAACCTTGCAAAGGGATCAATAATTATAACCCTAACTAAAACTCATCTCGTACACAGTGGAGAGAAAGTGAGCTTATGAGCATTGTATCCAAGGCCATTAGTTCCCATATTTAGTCGATCACATACGCACAGTGGATGTAGGCCTGATTGGCTGAACCACTATACATCATTGTCTCCGTTCCTCTTATAGTCATCCCTTTCTGTATACTTATACACATATGTAACTCAATTACTTCCATTGCTACTATTTTAGCTCTCCACCTCTTATCTGGTGGTGCTAAATCTTAGCATCATCAATGAGTGACAATGTCGTTCATGTCTAGTGTTTGCAATTTTGAGGACATTTTTTTATGTCCCGTTCTGTAATTGGGGGAGCCTGACTTTCGAGACTCTTTCATATCCTTTGGATGCATTCAGTTGGTGCTACTGACTAAGTTGTACAAGGGCAACATACCTTTTGGAGGTAACTTTCTCATTTATTTTTCTTCTTATGTGTTTCCTTTAGTTTTCCTTTAGATTTTTCTTTGTTGATTCTTGTTTTTTTACAGACGTGGTTCTATGAAGTGATTGGGCTCAACGTGAGGTTAATATCCTTGAAGGATGAGGATTTGGGGGAATTCTGGTGGATGTACCGGTGGTAGAAGTCTAACAAGCGGTCGAATCAGTCCTTATCCCTGGCGGTGGTGCAATAGGCCTTGAACACGCTAACAAGTGATTAGGTTTATCACATTTCTTTTGAATCCACTTTTAGAATTTTCTTTCTTTGCATGAATATTGATATTTTTTAACGATTCATGTGAAGTTTTACCCTTACGGGATGGCTCCTCGATATACGACGGTGATGGGTATGCATGCGCAAATGCGACGGTTGATGGTGCATGAGTTAGGGTATGCCTGATCCCTGAGAGAGAGGTAGGTACGAAAGATACTGAAGTATGAGTTGGCGGTCCCACCTTCGGTGCTCCCAATGTATATGAGGCAGGTGAGGGAGTTTTCTATCCAGGTTAGGGTGGTGGGGATGGTCGACGAGGCCTACACGCACTCTGCAGACACTAAGGCAAGCTATGACAACCTGGATTTCATAACGAGATGGTTGATGCCCTCTTGCATTTGTGACATGGTGAACATGCCTATGACTCCTATGTTTTTTATTAGGGGTTCCTGTAGACCAGTGGGAAATTTCCATAGCACGGGTGGTGGTACATCGCCATCATTGATGATGGCCGCAGCAGAGGAGGCTCCGCTTATTTAGGTCACTCCCCCTTCCTATAATTTTCGGGTGAATAGTGGGGTGGCACTAAGTATGTCGCACCGTCCTAATGCATCGACGATGGGGTTAATGGGGATTACGAATGATGTCCTTTAGATTGAGGTATATTTTTCTTTTCTTATCACTTTCGATTCTTTCTTTTCTTTTTACTGACTGATTGGTTTTTTGTTCCTTTGCTTGTAGTATGTTCGGGAGGCGACCAACTAGATAAAGGATATCAAGGCCTAGGTGGCCTCCTTAAAAGCTTACATTAAGGACTCTGTTCCTTCCTGCTTGGTTATGTATTCCACCTCGGGTAAGGGATCAGGTTCTGGGAGTGGAGGTTCTACTACTCGTCATCGGGAGAAGCGTGTCCGCCGCAGGGGGTGAGGGTTTGAGAGAGAGATTATAGGTTCAGGTTGAGTTTCTTTATTTTGTTTTTTCTAATTTTCTTATTTTCTTTTACTAGAAAAATGTAATCGTGTAATGACAACATATATATATATGAAGGATATTTTTATTTCTTCTTGCTTTAATGACTTATTCTATATGGACTTTTACTTTCCTGCTAAGACTGTAAAAATGATAGGATGTTTATTTAGAAAAGGAGAGCTTAATTAACCCGCGAAAAAGTTTTATTTTGGGAATTGACAAATAAAAATGGATAATTAATAATAAATAACCCGTGGTTTTAAAATAAGGATTTCTTTTTTGAGAATTTGATTTTGTCAAAAAAGGAAAAATAGAATCTTCTAAAATAGGGGGCTTGTCGATCTGCATATTTTTGTACTACCTATTCGCATATGGGTCTAGTCAAATCACTCTAAGGTCTTGATTTCAGTTTCCTCTATATCAGAGTACTTTGTAGGTAAAGAGCTCATTTGGACTACTCAGATCCCTAGTATTTTACCAAGGCCTTTGTGGATAAAAAGAGAGGTAAGGAGTGTAGTTTCTCAATGCATTTCCACATTCTTCTGCTTACTTCTTGCTTTCTTATCCATTATTCCCTAAATGGACCTTGTAATAAAAGACAAAATTTCTTCCTACCTCGAAGGTCTAGAGGTCATGTTATTGTATAATATGGACTATGAGGATTTCCACTTGGGTCAAGCCTCTTTGCGGCGTAATAGAGACAGTGACTAGAATATGATAGCGATGATGATGCAGTTCTGGTATCTTGAAGACCATTTTTTGTTTTGACTTAGATGAGGTCTTCCCAACCAATAAATAATTCCCATCCATGTTGGGAATCAATCCCAGTGTAACGATGGTTATGCTCAAATTTTCTCATTCTCCTCGGGCATTGTTAGTGGGGTTGCTTAATATTTACCCTTCGGCAGCTAGACAGTTGGTTATTGGGGGGATGATTTCCCTTAATGAAATCATATATTATGTACTCTCGAGGGATTTCAATGATGCGGGCTATACCAGATCTGTTGCCTTGGGCCTTACTTCGATGATCTTTCTTGTGATGAGGGACTTAATTGTGGATCCCTAGTTGGCTTCAATAACAACGTGGATGTATTACCGCCGCAGTCTTGTGGTGATGATGATGGAAGAGAATATTAATAGTCATGATTCTTGGATGGAAGGTCGCTCCCATTTTTTGAGAGGGAGCCCGATTATGTTGTTCATTTGGCTGGAGGTGAGATTTCGTCTGGTGGTTCCTTCTGAGTATCCTTTGGTACGCAAGCCTAAGTTTTTTTCGATACATTATTATTTTTGACTCATCTATAGATAACTAGGTCAACTGGTTCATGGATCCTGGAGCCAAGTGCATTATTTTTTAGTGCCATGGTGGGGAGAACTATAACCTGTTCTGGAGCTAGGGGAGTACTGGTATGCGCAGTTAGTGTGGCTAAGGAAAACTTTGTTATATTTCCCATGGCATCTTCTGAGACAAGTTGGATAGGAGAAAATAGTGCCTCCTCAAATAATAGCCTTCATTCTGGTGGAGGACCTGACTCAATCTAGGTGCATGATGCTGATTTCATTTTGGGAGATTCATCAGCCATCAACCCGTCCATCTCAATCTGTAGACAGGGTCTGGCATGCGTCCTAGGACCATAAAAATGGTTATGGAAGCGAGTAGTGTAGAAGATCCTAGAAGAAGAGACCGACTAGAAGTGGTTTTTCCTTTTTGACACCATAAAGGTGGGGTAATGGTTTTTTCTAGGTTAGCCTGGGGACCTCCGGGGGCTGATGATAGTCAAGTTAGGTCTTACGATAGTTGTGGATTAGATTTTATGAAGATTGAATTATTTTATGTGAAGCTTTTGTGTGTTTCTAGTTTTTGTTTTTGAAATAATTTTGATGTAGCTTTATAGTTTTTATTTAGTGAAAGGGGGTTGTTTATTTTAACTCCCTTCGTTGAAACTTCATGTAATTGTATTCAAATCCCTTGTTTAAAACAAAAAAAACATTTTGATCATATTATTGTGCCTCCTTGATAGTTTTTCATTTGAGTTATCTATACCAATCGGCAAGGCATACATAATCCTTTTGTTGAAGTAAATCATATATTCAAATGTTATTCTCGAAGGTTAGAAAAGAATAGCATTTTGTGAAGAAAAAGTTGACTGTCCTTATGTAAAAGGTGTGAGATGCCTACGTACAATTCATGAGTTCCACTTTGAAAGAAAAAGGTTTTTTAAAGGATCAGGCTCCACGTAATTCTGTGTAGAGAGATATTAACAGGGATCTTTTCAGAATAGAAGGGAGATGAAAATAGTCATAGCGTGATAATATTTTGGATTATGGGTAGGTTTTCTTGAGACGGTCAAGATTGACTGGACATGCCATCTCTTTTCCAACGAGGCCAATAAGCATAATGGCGCACCGTGAGATAATCTTCCTTACTATATAGAGGCCACTCTAATTCGGCTTAAATTTCCCTCTGGGATACCAAATAGGTTCCATGATCTTCATAAAGGTAAGGTCTCCTTCCTGGACACCACGATAATTGAATCTTCAATTGAATGATCACACTATCTGGAAATGGTATCCTTGTATTTAGTATAGATCCTTCAGCCTCTTTTCATCCTGGAGTGACATTTCATCACCGTGGCTCTGATGCCAGTCTTCCTCACTAACACTACTCTCGAGCATAATGCATAAGGAAGGTATTTCTAAATCAAAGGGTAGGATTGCTTCCATAGCGTATATCATAGTGTAAGGGGTGGCCCGAGTAGATATCCTAACTGAAGTGCAGTAGCCCCAGAGGGTGTAAGGAATTCGATTGGCCAGATCTTGACAAGTCTTAGTCATTTTGTTGATGATGGCTTTGAGGTTTTTATTGGCGAGTTTGACTGCACAATTGGTTTAGGGTCAGTAGGGAGAAGATTTGTTTCTCTGAATCCCATATTCATCGACCAGTTCTGTGACCTCAACTTTGAAGTATAATTAATTATGTTATACTAGCTCGTAGGGAACCCCATATCGATAGATAATGCTCTTTTAAATAAATGTGGCTACATTCTCGGCATTTAGTACTTCATAAGACTTATTTCGACCCATTTGGTGAAGTAATCAATGGCGGTCAGGATGAACTCATGACTGTTCAAAGCTTTGGGTGTGACTTTCCCTACAATGTCAATGCCCCAGGTGGAGAACAACTTCTCGAGGAGGCAAGTAGTGGATATTAGAAAACTATTATAATTTAAGGCATCTTCGAACATAGGTGATGCAATCTTGAACATTGATTGTCCAATAGTAACCTTGGCGGATAATCTTCTTAACAAGCATATGACCATTCATGTGGAGTCGGCATTCCCCACTTTGGATATTCTGCGTCATTTCTTCAATGTCATCCTTTGTGATGCAGTATAGATGGGTTCCATCGAAGTTCTCTTAAATAGTGCTTTGTCGTAGATGTTGTACTAGGAAATCAGTTTGTGAAGGGTCAAACGGTCTTTCTTCTTGTTGTAGTACCAAAACTCGACCATATTGAATTCTTCCTCTATGATGATGTCAATGTGGTAGCAGTGTGTTGACATATCTTTTTTTAGACTAGGAAAAGGGACATCTTTATCCCCTTAGTCATATTGACCATGGAGGCCATGGTAGCAAGGGTATCGGTTAAGATGTTCTTTGCCCAGCGCAAGTACTGGAAGGTGATATCTTAGAACTGGGAGGCCAACTCTTCTAGGTGCGCGTGTAAGGGTAAGATCATTTCATCTTTTGATTTCCATCTTCAAAGGACCTATTTAATGATGAGGATAAAATCCCCATAGACATCTAGGTGTTTGATACCTTTCTTGAGGCTGAGTTTATGGCCTACAGTGCATGCCTCGTATCGGGTCATATTGTTGGTGCAGGGAAAATCTACCTTGATGGAAATGGGTGTGTGAGAGTAATTATGGGTGATCACTAGTATCCCAATGCCATATCCTTTCTTATTGGCTGCTCCATCAAAGAACATTTTCTGGCGTAGGTCTTCCTGAGAGGTAAAGAGGACATCTTTGTATAGGAATTCAAAGATACAAATGTTGGCCTCTTTTATGGGTTAGTTAGCGAGGTAGTCGGAGATAAATCTCCCTTTCGTGGCTTCTTGTGTGACATACACGATATAAAACTCAACTAGTAACATTAACTATCGGTCCATTCGATTAGACACAAAGGGTTTTTCAAGTCTTTATTTGCGATCCATTCGGGACATAAGTCTAATGAGAAAAGTGATAATGTACTGCCGTAACTTTTGAGTGACCCGGACTAGGGCGACGCATACTTTCTTCAAGGAAATATAGTTGACTTTATACCCAACTAAGTTTTGACTAGTGTAGTATATGGCCCTCTGTTTGCGATATTCTTAAATGTATTATACTAACAAATCCCCTACTGCAGTATCTATTACGGTCAAGTATAAGAGTAGAGAGAACTGATTGCAGAGGCATAAGTACTAGAGGTCGGTTAAGGTATTGCTTGATTCTGTCGAAGGCTTCCTAACAAGTCTCATTTCAGACTTTGGTAGATACCTTCTAGAGGAGTTTTAAAATGGGTTTATAAATCTAAGTCAATTGGATGATGAACAGATTAATGTATTGTAATTTTGCCAACAATCCTCGGACTTACTTTTTCATTCAGTGTGGTGGAATATTAAGTATAGATTTCAGCTTCATGAGGTCTGCCTCAATTCCCTTTTTACTGACCATTAACTAAAAAATCTTTCTTTCTGTGATGGTGAAAATGCATTTCTGTGAGTTTATCCGCATTTAGTATTGTCGTAGTCGTTCGAAGAACTTTTGAAGGGCGAGAAAGAGACCTTCCTTAATCTTACACATAATAATCATGTCATCTTCATATACTTTGACCTCCTTATATAACAAAAGGTTTCTAAGGGGGTGATGAATGCGGTTATCTCCTGATGGACAGGTTGTAATGTTAGCGAGACATGTGCAATATTCGATCACCCATATGAGGCCTACATTCAAGTAGTTGATTATCTCTTCCTTGACTTTGAGTGACCTTTCACTGCGGAGCTTTCGCAACTTCTGTTTGACCGACTTGAATTTTGAGACAGTTGGGATCTCTTGCTGAGCTATTTTAGGATCGATGTTGGGCATGTCACTGCAGGACCATGCGAAGACATCGATAAATTCCTTCAACAGTTTTTCGAATATTGTGCCCTTATGCTCATTAAGGGTGGACCATATCCTATTGTCTCGTTATTGGCTAGTAGAATCGATATTGATAACAATAGTTTCATCCTCATTAATTTGAACCTGGTTATGTTTTTTGTTATTAACGTTATTAAGATTACTTAATAATTTTTCATTTGCAAAATCATCATCATCAAGAGTTTGATTAGAATCAAGACAATTAATGTAAGGCATAACAAGATACTTAACATCCTCATTTATTTCACTTTTGAGAAATATAACATTAAGAACCTCATCAAAAGAGGTATCAATTACATTGTTATCACGAAAAGGAGGATCAACAATAGATGAAGAGATAGGGTAAACATAAAGGTTTGGTTACATCTCAGTAAGTGGGAAGGTATAACATTCTATTTGAGAATAGGTTTATCATATACCTTGATCAAAGTGGACGGGTCCGATGGTGTAGCATCTAAATGGATCATATAGAGAGTCAATCCTAGTGTCTGTAGGTTGAATGACTCTTCGAAATAACTTTACTCAAAGACCTCGGCAATGGCTATGACTTTATCAGTAGAAGGTTGCACTTTGTGCTATCAGTATTTTCCCTGAGAGTAGTTGTATTAAAAGAAGATTTCCATACCTGGCTTTATCTTCTTATCGGCTTGGTCATACCATGGTTCAGGAAAGCAACATAATGGGAAGTCTTTAGCCTCCTTGAAGAATCTCCCATTCATAGAATCCCTTAAAACAGTCTTGGCATATTCTAAACTATTTTTCAGTCATAGTTAGGGGAGCATTCTAAGTTTTTCTTATGAAGATTGATAACCCAGGCAACATGGAGAAAAGGCATCTTACAAGACTATGGGATCCAGTATCCCTTGACGACAACTCCCCAACCCCAATCTAAGAATACAATGCATATTCTTAAATGTTTATATCACATTGGCATTTCCATGAGGTCTGTTTTCTAGATAGACTCGGTCTTTGAAATTATTCCCTACTGGAAGGGGAAGCATATCGACTATGAAACTGGAGTGGACCATGTCATTCGTCCCATATTTTATTTCTAGTATCAGATTATTGGTTCTGGCATTTTTTGTACCATCATCGTCTATTAAAATGTTGATGACTTGCCCTTTGGTAAAGAATTTCAACTTCTGATGAAGGGAGGAAGATACCCACCAGATGCAATAAATCCACGATCTACCAAGTAACAAGTTGAAGCATGCGAGTATGTTAACAACATGGAACTCAATGATGGGATTGATAGAGCAAGCCCCTATTGCGAGTTTTATGGATCCCATCACCTCTCGATGAGTATTATCATAGGTACGCACTGCGGTGAAAGTAGGAGTAAGGTCACATATTTTCAACCCCAATAAATGGAATGTTCTTAGCAGACAAACATTGAGGTAAAATACATTATCGAAGAGTTAGAGGGGTACTATATTTCCCATCACTTCAACGGAGATGTTGAGGGCATAGTTATTGTCAAGGATAACCTTTAGAATTTCCTCTTTAGAGAAGGAGAGGAGCGTAGTGGTGGTCAAGGACCTAACCAGGTTTACAACTCCTTCTGAAGTGGTGGAAGAAGGAACTTTGGTCCCGGTTAGAATCTTTATTAAAGAATTTTGGTGTAATTGGGAATACATGAAGAGTACACATATATTGATGTTACCTTGAGTCTTCTTGAGTTGGTCCATGATGTTACTCTCCTAAATGATCATTTTTGGCATGGTAAGTTCCTTAGTAACTCTCTTTCCCTTATATGTTCCTGATGACTGAGGATTCGGATTTTTATAGTGTCTCCCTAATCTGGTCATGTGCTTTATGGATGCGGGGAAGAATAAGAACCCGTGTCTTCATCTACTTCTAGATGAATTGGTACTTTATGGATTTACCCCCAGTAAGTGTTTGAAAGAAATCTTTCGTACATGTTGAATAATGAACTGACTTTTCCTGACTCAGTTTATTATTTGAGCTGTCAATTCATCCCCCCTATCCAGTGGAAATGATTCCTTATTGCTAAAAGAAATTGATGCACTCCACGACCTCAACGACTTCCTCATGTAAATTTTTCTATTTAACGGGGATGTGAAAGAGTGAAGGGATCAACCTCCCTTGCATCTTCAAAGTAGTGAGTAATTTGGAAATGATGTAAAACTCATTGGTATGTCAAAACATGTAAACCATGATATGTACCATGTTGTCTAAACTGACTTCTTTGGCCATACCACCCATTCGTCTGATTATCGAGACCATTTTTGGGCTTCTATGAACAAACCACTGAATTTCTGATAGTCGATGATCATTTTGGTGGGAAATTTCATCCCGAACTCCAAGAGTTGGTTCAAAATAGCCGGTCACTCCATACATCTCCTTTCAGATCGGGTGGGAACCATAATACAGGCCCTTGTGAGGAGTGACAGATCTTGGTTGATGAAGCGGATAGGGTATAAGAGAAATATGGGTAAACCTTAAGCGGTTTAGGTGAGATTATAAGTATGATGGGTGGTATAGTGGGCACCATTTGGGTAGATGGATCGAATTCTGGGTCATTCTCTAGAAAGATGACATTTATGTGGGTTAGAAGTGGGTTATGAGTGGTGTTCAACTTAGGATATTTTTATAGGGCGATGACACCCCAGTCAACTAAACCTTGAAATATGTTTATGAGATAGAACCAGTGGTCGATAGTGTGGACCGCAGATTGTTGGAAGTCACAAGGGTCATCAATTTTGAAATTCATGGGAAATGGGTTTGGTATTAGATGAGAGGCCAAGGATTTTATGAGGTTTCAGATCAGCAAGGCGTGGTAGAATTTTGATAAGGGAGCATGGATCTCATTGTATTCCTTTCTAGAAGTATTAAGGAGACTTTATGATGCCCAAAGGATAGCAGGTTGGGAGATATTATTGATGGTTGAGACTTTGGCACTGGTACGCTTCTCACACATTATGGAAATGAATTATCTGGTTACCTTCTTTGGCTCGACTTCTACCTTGGTAACACTTTCTTTAATTTCTACACACGCTTCTCGGAGAACTCAAAAGTGTCGATCATAATGACCTCCTATAGTTGCTCGAATATGGGGAAGGAAATTTTTCTTCACAAGACGTGTTCTTCTTCAGAGGGTTGGTTGGTTATGGTGGCATCTTTCTCTTTCCTCTTTCTTATAAAATTACTGACAATTTCTCGAGGGTTTTTCTTGAGAAGCTCTAGATCCATGCATGTAACCTCCAGTTATTCGTTGTACTTATACTGTGAGGTGAATTCTCAGGTGACATCTTTCCTAGATTTTGGATTCTTTGAAGCATAAGCACCATCACAGGACATTTCCTTCAAAGTCTATTGAAACATCTGGTCCATCATCTTTTAAAGGCACTAAGAAGGTTCAAATCTCGATGATAAATATGAAGGGGAAGAATTAGGGTCCCTCTGCCCCTGAACTTCTATGGAAATATTTCTTTGGGATAGGGAGACATATGAGTGTAGTCCATGTAGTTCCTGGATATCCTGACTTGGTCAAACTTCTTAGACAACAACTTAAGGTCTTCCTTGACGTTATTTAGTTCTTACTCCTTGGGATAAACAAGCACTGACAAGTTAGACCTTGGCTGGGCAAGTTTTTGCACGAGCTGAGCTAGTAGTGGCCCATTTGTAGGCAGGGAATGCAGAGCATGCTGATATTCTTCTAGAACACAAACAGGCTCAGGAGTGGGTGGACCCATTAAACGATGAAAGAGAACCTCGGGTTCTTTGGGATTCTGGACCTAATTTCGCTACATCTCATGGATGTCAATTTGAAGGTTGTCAATCTTATCACTGAGTTGAATTTGGACTACCTTCAAATCAGGTTGCACATTCATTGATTGGTTAGTGTTATCCATAAAGAGATGGTAAAGGTATATTCCAAACTCAGATGAAGTAGCTGAGGAAATGGCAGAGATTTGGGGCAGTTTGATGGAAGACTGAAGCCAATAGGGAGCCAAGCCAATAATCGGGTATATGATCTACCTGAGAAGGAGAATTATACAAATTTGTTTTTGAAAGAGGGAAGAAAGGATTTTTTTTATTTTTGAAAAAGAGAGAAAAAAATTTTGACATTTTTTGGTAAAAATGAGGAAAAATGTTTTGGTATTTTTAATAAAAAGGAGGACAAATGTTTTTTGGAATTTTGATTTTTTGAGAAAGAAGAAGGAAAGATAAGAACTTAAGAGAAGGATTTCAGCATGATTATTATGAAGCGTTCAAGTGCATAGTTCAAATTGTCCTAAGCTAAAAAAAACACCATTCATATGGTGAAATAATATTAACTCACTCTCGATGACACGAGAAACCATATGAGATTTATCTCATCCATGGATTGTCAATAACATTGAGAGGGGGGAATAGTGTGATAACATCACTAAAGTGGTGAAAAACAATGAATCCTTGCTAATCATTTAACTATGGTTCCTTTAAACATCACATTCTAGTGGGATTGGAGTCCAAACTCTCGGCAAAATGATAGGGTATGATGAGATGACTCTCGTCTATGCAGTCTCAAAAGGGAGGAGAATACACTTGACAAACATAATTAAGTTGTTTAATTAACTCTCAGCCGAGGACGAGAGTAAGCTGAGAAAAACATCATTCACTTGGTGGAATCAAAATTGAAAAATCATTATGTACGATATAGAGCAAAAAATGGAAATGGAAGCTTAAATAGAAGATAACGCATTATTGATTCAAATACATAAGGGTTACAAGTTATGAAGGGTTTTAAATTATGAAATGTTCGAATAAAAATACAAAAAGAAAGGCTGTAGGTCACAAATGACCACCCTACAAAGACAATTATTATTGATCGATCAAATGCTTGACTAATAGGTTATAGAAAGCGTCGTCTTTTGTTTTCAAATCATTGTTGTGCTTTACCTTCAATCCATCAAGTGCCTTTTTATAGTCGGCATTACGGTCTCTTAGCTTCATCTTCAGCTATTCCTAGGCCTGAAGATCTCTCTCAGCCTCTTAAATTTAGGGGAAGTTCTCAACTATCCATTTGGTAGCTGAGCTAAAGGCGCACACAGGCTACAGAAAAATAAAATATACAAATGTCATAATAATACAAAGTAAAAATTAGTAAAATATGAAGTTCAAATTAAAGACCTAGCTGATACCTGTGCCAATTGGTAGAGACAGAAGTCATAAACCTTTGGGGTGAATATTCCCCATGAATTCCTAATCCCCTTATGAGGGGACTGCAAGCATAGTGGCCTTCGACCTCATGACCGAGGGTATAAATGAGCCCGAGCTGAACTTATACTGGACTAAGTTGGCCGCCCAAAAATCTTCGAATGAGTCCGGTGAAAAAGTGCACGGCACATAATCAGGAGGCATTACCCTCAGCCTCGTCTCATGATCTTTACGAGCGTTCACAGCCCCAGTTGGATTTTTTCTCTTCTGACCAGTCTCAGGTCAGTTTGGCCCACCAACGTTCATTTTATTAATAGACTGCTTACTGATCTTCTTTCCAAAGGCATTTTGGCAACTCGAAGCCATCTTGTTCCAAGCTTCGTCTGAAGTATGAGGTGTACGGTTTGTAAAGAAGAAAGGGTGGTGGTTAGTAACAAACTCACAAGACGAGGAAAGACTTCATTGATCAAAAGAATTAAGAAACTCACATAACTTGTATAGGGGGTCAACCATCAAATATGATGTCTCTAAAATGATGGGAAAAATTAAATTTTTGAACTCAGGAAAGTCGACTTCATTCTTTTGATTTTTCAAAAAGTTAACCTTCCCCTATCAGCAATACTGATACCCGAGTCCAACGTGGTGAACATGGAAGGGTTGGAACAAGTACCAAGAAACATTGGCTTGTCTTTAAAATGATCACCGTTGGTCGAGAATTCGTAGGCCCCAGAAATGAAAAAGAACCTCGTCTTCTAATGGTTATTAGAGCTTTGGTTGACACAGATGATTTTCTTGTCGGTCATTCTTGACCCCAAATGGTAGTAAGAATTTAAGTTCTTGATGACGAGACAATATTGTAAACCTTGAATAACATTGATGAAGTCTCGTCCTCGTACTTGTCATCCATAGAGACGAAGCCGAGTATGATCGACCATGAATTCGATGCTAGTTGGGAGGAGCATTACCCATACTGTACATAATTTTAATACCCCATCCTAGAAAATAAGTATTTAATGATAATCAAAATATTATATTCAAAGAAAAATTTGATGTATAAATTTATAAGGGTATTACGCCAATTGACATGAAAATGGCGCATTACAAAAAGTAATTAAGGAGAAAAATCCCAACATCGCATGGTCCGCTTGGATGCTTATTTAAGTTCTAATAATCCTAGTAAGTATGTTGGTTAAGTCTGACGTAAAATTACCAAGGAATGATTATGACATGGTCATGGCTAATAATGGGGAAATTTGGGCGGTACGCAATGCACGGGATAGGTACCTTTGCACGATTTTTTTAGGATGCATCGCGGTCCAAAATATTGAAATGACTACTTTTATATTGTCCAAAAAATACATATAAAAATACCATGTGGTAAAAAGTAAAAATAAAATAAAATTTCTTTTTCGTCAAAAAATAAAAGTTCTCAAAAAATTAGGAAAATCTCTAGATCGACTTTTAATTTTGAGCAACTTTCTCTTCTTCGACGTCTTAGGAAAAAATCATTTAAACCCATTTTAGGCGGATTTTCTTTAGCACGTGTCGCGTACAATGAGAACTTTCACAAATTGTTTAGGACAATTGGTAAGTCAAAAACTTTTCGGACCATGTATTTATACTAATTAAAATATAAGCAATATTACCATGACAAGAAAAATTGATAAAATATGTTTTGAGCGGAGGTCCCAATTTTTGCGCGCCTTGTATATGACAATCCGTGAGGATAAACGACTATTGTAAATATGATTTTTTAGCCAAACAAATGCAAGGAATATGAATCTCAAGTTAAAAGTTTCAAAAAAAGTTATTTTTAAAGAGATAAAGTGACGCAAATCCATATTTTTGGGGTGATTTTAGGTGGTGTTGGGGGTCACATATGACTTTATTCTCGTGTTGTCTCAATCCACCTCATAAAAATCAGATGTAAGACCTTGAGAAGACTTTTTCACTTAATTAGAAGGCTCTAGATCTTGACCATGGGCTCATAGGGTGTTAGCTTACCCCTTTTGTTTAATAATAGAAATTAGAGGAAAAGTGAGTTGGCCATTTCTATCTCACTCCTTTTTTCATTAGATTTTCTTCATCATCATGGCCAGGAAAGAGATCTTCCTTCAAACCAAATTCATAGCTCCTCTTTCCCACCAACTTTAGACCATTAAATAACCACTTTGGAGGTCACAAACACCATTAAAACACCTTGGAGTTGACAAGAAGCTTTTGATAAGGTTTGCGATTTGTAGAAGGGAGTTTTGAGCTTTAAGAGTGGGATATTGTGACTCCCTTTAAGCCAAACTTTGGAGAGGGGGGGGGGGGGAATTCAACCACCTTCCCTACCATTTTTAAGACCATTTCTAAGTGCTAAAGACTTATTTATTACTAAGTTAAGTTGATGATGATATTAGTATGAGTTATTTGCTTCTTATTGATATTAGGTGTGTAGAAATAACCATCCACGATTAAACATTGAGTACAACATGATTTCAAGATATAGTTTAGAAGAAAATGGGATTTTCTTGATTTTCTACATATTTAGAGCTTAAAATATGTGGTATAAGGTTTTAAATTTACTAATAGACTTAGTAGTATCATTCTAACCATTTTTCTATGAAAATGAGAACTTAAATGAATGATTGAATGGGTTTTTAAAAATGGGTAATTTTCAGCCCACTATTCACAAATATTTTATGAAATAAAATGTTTTGAACTCATTCTTTAAGGTGAATAAATGATTTATTTGATGTGAAGAACATTTGGTATGTATGTGCCTTTTTTATCAGATTACTACAATTATTTTAGTGTTTATCAATCATTACGAAATAAGAAAATGGATTTTCATTTAGAAAGTGTACAATTTAGTTTGTTAAACTATGTTTTGGAGTTAAAAGTCTAAATATGTAAAAGTGTAGTCTTCTTGCAAACTTTGGGTGAAAATATAAATAAAGAAAGTGTAGAAGACTAAGTGTGAATAAAATGACTAAGTATGGGTATTTATACAAAAAGTCATAATTAAAGTGTGTAACACTAATTTTGAAATGTAAAGTGGCAAATGTGTAAATGTTGATTAAAATGGATTTTTGATGTTAAAACTCATAAATAAATGTGTAGACTTTAATATGTAAAAAGCATGATTTTATGTATTAAAGCGATTAATGTGCAAAAATATGATTTTCGACAAAGTGCTAGATTGAAGAGTGTCATGGAGACTAAAATGCCTAAGTGATAAGTTTGAAGCTTAAAAAGGGTGTTTTGGAAATAACACTTGAAATCAAAAGTGAAGTCACACATTTTGATGTAAATTGGGTAAATTGAAAATTTACTTAAAGTGCAACATTTTTAGGAAACAAAAATGTTAAAGCGTGTTTGGACACGTATGTAGAAAGAATGAGATGAGTCCTTAAACATAAATGATTTTTGGTGTAAGGTCAACACGTGGGGAAAAAAAGACTTTCATGGAATATAATGATTTTTCCTTAATGGATAATAGAAAATGGACGGTAAAGTCCAAGGCTTTGGTTTCGGCCCGATAAAGGGAAATTAATGTGGACAATATGAAAAATATCGAACACATTGTCACTATACTGATATTAAATTGCGTCGAGTTAAATAATTAAGTAGGACTATGCTGTCCAAAGTAGTAAAAGGCCCTGAACCAACTATAATATACTTGGCGCTCGGTGCCGGGTGGTGAAATTTCGTGAAACTGTGGGTGTGCATGTGTTGTGATGTGTGTGTGTGTGTGTCTTGGCGAAGTCCCTAAAGAAAATTCTAAGTTATGAATTGAATATTCATGAAAGAGGCACAAAGTAATGGTATTAATTCATTGAACTATTAATGTAAGAATAACGCATTAAACGTTTAATGTTCATGTGGTAACTGGGATGATTAAATAAGATGACTTAATGATGTTTAAGCTACCTAATGGGGTTTGAATCATAATAAACACAAGCATATATTATATGAGGGTTTCAAAGGAAATGAGTATTTTTACAACATGGTGTGTGTGTGATTTGAAATTAAGTCTTATAATATGATTAAGTAATTCTGGTGAGAGTTAATAAACGTTGAGTAATAAACATTTAAGAGTAAATGAAAGATTTTTCCCAACAATTGCTAATTGTTTAACCGTTTGCGTTAATGGGAACAAAGTCTCATTTTTAAGAATATTGATACAAAATGATTCTTTATAAAGATAAGGAGAATAAATGGGTGAAAAGACATTTTTGGAATAAAACGGTTTAATATAATGGGATATGTGATTTCAAGGGTTAATATGTAGATACATACATACTTTCTCATGCATGTAGTTTAGCGTGTGAGCAATCTTTTCTTTCGTTCGTTTTTATACTGCATTTGGATACTTTCCACTCAGCATTCAGCTCACTCCCTCCTTTTTGTTATGACAGGTTACATGCAATTTCATATTTTAAGCACACTATATAGGTAAGTATTTACTTGCATTTATGTTAGTGGCTCTCTTTACTTGGCCTTGGGGCACTTCCCTTGGTTCATATCACATAGTGATTTTCAATTTAATTCGCATGCTAATAAGTGTAACGTTAAATAATAATAGAACGAGTTTAGAAACATTATTTTATAGTGTTGCATTACACTTCACAATTAAGGCACGAACTCGATCAGTTTATTCCTTTAAGAATTTTTAAACCTGGGTCTGGTAGTTACAATAATTTCTCAAATAGAAGGACGAAAAGGTAACCGAAAGCCGACCCTAAACATTTGTTCCTACACGGTGACTTCGCCCTGTCCGCCATCATATACTCTCTCATTCCCATCTAAGACCCACATAAAGATATTTGACTTGATGTCATACAAGTGCCTCCAGAAATGAAGGAGACTCTTTAACAATGGATGAAATAGTCTTCACATATGAGTATCCAAGTGGTTCCTCTACCTCAGAATCATAATCATCACGAGAAACTTCAGTGGTCGGTCCCCCACCGAGGAATCTCTCTTGGAATTATCCATCTATCATAGCTGAGAGGGGAATGACTATTGGTTGAATGGAAACATTAACTCTAGACTCATCGGTTTTCGAGATACCATGAACTGAAGAAACATCGTGGTCGGATGACTCAGCATAGCAAGGGGAAGAAGATCGAGATGATCTTCTGGTCGTCTTTGACCCCTGAAGATTTGGGGTGAAATAATCATGGACCTATCAAAAGAATCTCCACTCTCGGCCCAAGCAATGACCGAAGGAAAAAAGTCTGAGGAGGAAGAGTCACACATCTCGTCCCCACCAACCTCAGCTGTTGAAGGTGGGATAACCTTTAAGGGGATGGGGAACATCTGGTGAGTAAGGTCAGCTCCGTCTCTATGATTCTCCTCGAACTCATTTTTAATTTTATGTATCTCCTGAAATTATCTCTCCCTGAGCATGGGGTATTGTTCTCCTAACCCGTACAGGGTCCTTAACATTTAAGTGGGAGAGGTTTAACTAAGTTGACCTAAAGGGTCAAAAGTCATAAACAATTTAAAGTTTGACCTAAGTTGACTAAAAGATCAAAGAGGGTAATGAATCATTTTGGTCAAGAATAATTGAAGAACATTAAACTAGAGCTCACAGGAGAAGACAACAGACGCAATTTCGGTTGACCATACAGAAGGGGATGAGTATTGAGAAAGCCCAAATAACCCAAAGATTATCAACTAGACCTCTATTCCACCAACTAATCTCCTAAACCTAACCCTAAACTTTCCACTCAAGGTTGAGAAAAAATCTCATAGCTCATTGGAAAAATAAATAGTAACTACAATGGCTAAGGAGAAAAAATATTACCTGAGAAAGGTAAAATGCCTCAAGAAGAAAAGATACTAAAACCTCATCGGAAAGTCTTCAAAGGAGGTGAAAGGGAAAATTGGCTTCTATTAAAGAGTTATAGAGAGTTTTTGGCGCTCTCAAGAAAGATAAAATGGGTTTTTAAAAGCCATTTACATAAAGGTAATCATTATACACAACCTCCAAGGCAATCATCATTAGGGCATAACTCCCTATGGCATACTTATAGTCGTTTCTATTAGGCAAAACGCTAACCCAAAAAATGACTACCAAGTTTCAATCCAAGGTTCTCATTCAACATTCCAAACCTGGCATATGAAAGGGAATCTCAACCATCAGTTAAAGACATTTCATCAACATCTTACCTCAAGCATTCTTATCCCTAAGCATCCTACTCATGTTAAAGACGAAGGGCCAAGGGTGATTTCTATACAAAGTATGAACTCATCCCTGCACTCCCTCACCCAAGACTGACCAATGCCAAACCACCAGTTTGATAAAATGATGGCTCGATCATGGACCCATCATGAAGGGTCTCATCATCGGTCGTTAACCCATCATAAAGGGCCTCGAACACTGTCAATAAGAACACTATTAGTAATCTTATAACCCAGGTTTCCTTAGCATCATCTATCACCCAAAGTTTGAGGGTTGAATGAAGACTCGACTCAGTATAGCAGTTACCTTATCGGCAGAATATTAAACTTAACAACTCAGCCTTAGCCTGGTTCGGACGGTCGATAATTGATACCTAAGAGAGCACATATAATGGATCACCTGTGGAAGAGTGAGCATGGGTTGTAGATCCAATGTGAACAAAACAATTATAATAGCATCTCCCTCACACGTAAGGGGATATTTTATTAACATAACCTTCACGTGCTAGTGACGGGTGGTTCATCCTTATTGGCATATACATTCTACACATGCTAACTACATGCTTGGGGTATAATACGCACCCGAGGCAATATATATACTCATCTTCTTCATCAGTGAAGGGGATCTAAAAATAAAAACCCTAGACCAAGATTTGCTTCTATTATAGTAGACAGAGAAAGTATTAAGAGTTGTCACTAAGTCCACTAGTGCTCATTATTATTGTAAAATTCACACTCACCTGCACAGTAGAGTAGGCCAATGGTTGAACCACTTTGCTAGTATTTATTCCTCTTCTCGTCTCCTTCTTCACTTATACACTTGTTTCAACACCATTATTGCACATTCAAAGCTATTCTACATTGAGCTCATATAAGTTTATTTGGTGATGATAAACGAGGTATCATCGTATTGCATATGAGAGATGATGGGTGGTATATTTATTATAAATTAGTCGCATGATTTATATTTATGAATTGAACATATCCTATCAACTTTAGGGTGCTGAACCAAATTTATAAAATATTCCACCAGACATTATTATATATAGATTATAGTAAGGCTGAGTAGTTAGACTTCAATTATGGTGATCCACCTTGGTATCCGTATAGTTAGAGATGCTAGTTCATTATAATTATTCATATGTACTAAGGAATTGTATTCAGAAGAGGTTTTAGTTGTACTCTATTTTATTCAAAATATATTGGATTAATTTATTGGACTTCAGCAGTTATTTTCGCTTTGTTATCCTTTTTGCAATCCTTTATTTTTTTTATTATGGATTGTAAGGACACAAATTTCCAATTGAGTCCATATATAGTTTTGGCTCAATTCCGGACAAAAACTTTTATTCATAGGATTTTATTTAATTGTAATATTCAAGACCTATGAAGTGTTTGTTGAAGACGTAGCGGCAAAGAGTATAAAGCATCATCAACATGCCGTAGTTTATGTGCCTCGTTTGTACGTCATCAACTTAGGTTCCATGCTCCCAAGGTATGAATGTATTTATATGTATATAGGAGCTTGGAACAATTTGTATTGGGTGTTAGGTGAATTAAAACTGCATTTTATTTTTCAGAAAGAATCAATTAGAAACTTAAAAATAAGTATATAAAAGTTTATAAAAGTTTCTGGGCCAAAATCGAATTTTATAAACTTTCTGGCTGTTCGTTTGAAATGTCGTTCGAACGAGTTTTTTCGTTCGAACCAGGTTCGTTCGAACGAGTTTTTCCAACGACCCTAACTAGACAGTCGTTCGATATGTCGTTCGATATGTCGTTCGAACGAATGTTCATTCTAACGAGATATCTAACGAACTTCTAACGAGCCCAAGCTGGTCACTCGTTAGAAGTCTCGTTCGAACGAAAATCAAGTTCGTTCGAACGAACTTCCAGCGGGAACAGTTATTTGGCAGTTTTTTGCAGTTTTTCCCCACTCTTCCACTTGGTTTTCAACCAACATTTTTCATGCAATATTATGTGCGGGAAACACATTTTCCAAGCTAACTTTTCCTAACTTTTCCATTCCATATCCATCTCTTAGAGAGAGTTTGAGAGCAAATTTATTTATGGAAAATGTTCGTGTTTTAAGTGTTCTTCAACTTAAAAAAAAATCTTTAAACACTTAGTTTACACCCATTGTTGTTTATTCCAAGTTCCATATATAAATATCAATTGCTTGGAGTTATTTGGCACCGGTTTTCTCTACCGAATTCAAGAGACGTTTCGGGTTTGCTTCTACACCCCATCACAAAGAAGACCTTTGTTGAGATTCTACCCACAAGGAGAAAGGCTCCATGTTTGGGTGACGGTGACCATACAAAGTCCTATCGGTGTAATTCGAGACCACGGTGGAGCTCCGTTGGTTATCCGCTAATTGGAGGTTGATACAAGAAGGAGCATCACGGCTTGAGAGGGTTCGAGTTTAGGAAGTAAGTCTTTTGCCTTGTATTTTGTAATACCGTTTTTAGTGGATTTGAGGCTAGGGCCGTCCCGAGGTTTTTTCCCGTTAGTGGGTTTTTCCTCGTATATCGCGGTGTTGTGTGACTGTTGATTTTATCTTGCTATATATCACTTAGAACGCATGCTAGACTAATTTCAAGATAAAATTTGGTTTTACAAGCACACTAAATTAAATTGGGACTTTTATTTAATATTGGGTAAAATTGGTTTATTCAAGTCACTTGCATTAATTTGGTTTCGCCTAACTTTGGATATAATTGTTAATCATGACTTAGGCAAATTCTAGGACTTGAATTATGTTGTTTTAATCTGTTTCTTAAGATATTAAAACCCGGCCTTGTTTATTTGTTAAAACCATCTCAACGCTTCCGCATCTATGTAAAAAGGAAATTATTTATTTTAATTGAAGAAAATTTAAAATCCGGGGATCCATAAACTCTTGCGTTTTCAAATTGGTATCAGAGCCAAAAACGATAAATTATTTCGTTAAGATTCTTTAATTTTTAGCTAAAATGGACTTTTCCCCATTTTCAAAATTTCCTATTTTTGATGGTTCTAACTACGCGTATTGGAAAGCGTGAATGAAATCGGCACTTAAATCTATCGATGAACGTGTTTGGATGTCTGTTGTTAACGGTTGGACTCCACCAACACATTTAATTGAAAATGAACAAGTTCCCAAACCCGTTGATAGATGGTCCGAAAATGAGTTTAAGCTTGCAAATTTTAATTCCCGTGGTTTAAATGCCTTATTTAGCGCTGTCGCACTGGATGAATTCCGACGTATTATGACGTGTGAAACCGCTAAAGAAGCTTGGGATATTTTACAATTAACTCATGAAGGAACTAGTGTCGTTAAAGCTTCTAAACTCCAAAACCTCACCACTCAATTTCAAACTATCAAAATGGATGAAAAAGAAACTTTTGATAAATTTTATGCTAGACTTTCTGATATTGTCAATTCATCCTTTAACTTGGGAGAGAAAATACCCGACGACCGTGTAGTAAAGAAAATTTTAAGGTCCCTACCCGATAGATTTATTCCAAAGGTGACCGTTTTAAATTCTTTACCCACTTTAGCCTCTACGAAATTAGAAGAGCTTGTAGGTGATTTACAAACCTATGAACTAGATATGTTTCCCTCTAAAAATGAAAAGAAAATCGAAAAGGGCGTTGCTTTAAAAGCCCGCAAAGAGGTTAAACAAGTAGTAGAGAGCGATAGTGATAGTGACTCGGAAGATATGGCTTTGTTTGCTCGTAAATTTAGAAAATTTCTTAAATTTAACAAAGATAAAGTTAAAAATGATTTTAAGAAATTTTAATCTTCTAAACATGATAAAAACGAGAAGCTTTCTAAAGCCGATAAGATCCCTAAACCTAGTAATGAAAATATTGATAGGGACGAGTCTAATAAATGTTTTGGTTGTGAAGGTTATGACCATAGGGCTTATGAGTGCCCCACTAAACTAAGGAAAGAGGCTAAACGACCCATTTCATATAATGCGACCCTTAGTGATAGTGATAAGGAAGAGAAGCCCGAATCCCCCACTAAGAAAAATTTTGTGGCTTTTATGGCACATGTGAGTGATAATGAGAACTCATCGGATGATGAAATTATAGCACATGCCACTTCCAAGGTCATTGTACATGATTCTCTTATTTTTGATGATAGTGAGAGTGAAGAAGAAGAAGAAAGTGAAAATGAAGAAGAGGTTGATATGAGTGAACTTCAAAATGCTTTTCATGAATTATATAAAGAATCTATTAAATTGAAAAGAGCTAATTTGAAGTTAGAAGCGAGTTTAAGAGAGAGTGTCAAGGTCATTGATGAAAGTGCCTTAATAGAAGACCTTAGGACACATGAGAGGACTCTTCAAGAGAAGCTTAACTATGTAGAAGGCGAGAGAGATAGCCTTAGGGGTTTAATGGAATCCTTGAAAAAGGAGCTTCTTGCTTTTGAAGAGCGAAATGTTTTACTAGAATCTAAAATTTTGGATTTGGAAAATAAATTAAAAGATTCTAGTAATGTCAAATTTGATTTGGAGTGTCGTTCGGAAAAACTAGATCAAATGTTAGGAACGGTCCAAATTAAAAATGACACTTTTGGTTTAGGCTTCAATTCTTGTAATGATTTTAACCCTAAAGTCAAAACCAATGTTTTAGGAGAATCTTCTAGGAATGCATTTAATGATCACTCCTTAGATAAATCTTTTCGACATATTCTTACTTGTACACTTTGTGGTCGACAAGGTCATCTTAGGAAATTTTGTTTAGATCTTAAACGAATTCCTAGAAAATCCCATAGTAAAGTAACCACGATAGCTAACGTTCCTACACCCCAAGATAGTAATTCTTCATTAATTTGGGTTAGGAAATCCGACTTGGTTGCCTTACAAAATAGGGATTTTGATTCTCATTTACTTTCACATCCTTCCTCCCTTGCTAAATCTAATGGATGAATGTGTTAGTGTTTGCATACTTTAGCGTTTGTACTTCATGCTATATTCACATGCTAAATGTATGCTTGTTTAGTCATTTTCTAGTCATTGCCTTATTTCATATCACCTGCTAGAAATTATGACTTGTTTATCTTTTTGTATTATATTTTGTATTTGAATTGACTGCATAATATAAAAAGATTTTTTTTTTATCATTTGTGTTTTCTTTATTTCATTTAAGCTTAATGAAAAATACAAATGATTTTTGTTTGTCCTTTTGAGTAAATATTTATTTTTAATTAAAAAATGTTAAACTCAAAAAGATTTTGATTTGTGTGTATTTTTGTTTGACACACTTTATGTGGCATATATTTGTGTTTGAATCCTATCGTTTACGCTCCAATGTGGCTAGAACTTTTGGTTTAGATTTTCAATCCTTAAAATGTTCTTTACCATGTTTTATATGGAGTAGTTGGATTTTGTATTGTTTAAATGGATTCTATTTCTATATGCCTCTATTCACACATGCACGAGCTCTTTTGAAATCTTAATGTCACATGTTATATTTGAGCTTTTTGAGGTGTTCTCCTATCAATCTAGTCATCTACATATCTATGACCTAGGAGGACTAGTGCATGTCAAAATCCGTTGCATGTGAGATTTGTGTGAAAAAATGAAAACATGATAAATTCATATATGCACGGGGAAGGGCTCCGAAAGGATGAATTAAGTCCTTTGCGATAGTAAGCCACCGTTGATTGGATCTAAAAGAAATACGTGATCCAAAGGCCTAAAAACAGAATATTTGGCATTAAACAGAAAGCAATTGCCAAGGCCTATGTTTGTTTGATATATTCATTCACAAACAACAGAATATATATGCTCATTGAGGGAGAATTGGATGGTATATCAACGGTTTGCACAATGTCCGTTTATCCTAGTTGTCTTTAATGTCATGACTCTATTTGGTTTGTAGAATCATCATCATGCTAGGCTTGTATGCATTGTGTATGTTTGTTCATTGAGTTCAATCTTTATATTGTCACATGAGGTTATATTTAACTGTGATGAATTTTGCAATCAAATGAGAACTCCGTGAACATTTCCTAAGTGTTTGGGTCTAAATTTAATTATTGCTAGTTCACACCCCTACACTTCCGTTTCCATATGACACATTTTTGCCATACGAGTGTGCAAACTTATTGTATTTTGTGTCATGTGTTTGTTTATATCTATATATATATGCAAGTTCTATATTGGTATATTTCTAATGTCTATATATATGATATTCGTTTATCTTTGCCTTGTTTTTAATTGCCCGTATGCTTTCATGTCTTAACACTTTAAGCTTTCACATGCGGTTTATTAGTTCTTTATCCTTTGCCTATTCCCGAATAAAAACGGGGAGAATGATGATAGGGGGAGAAATGGTATCTAATCTTATTATTATCGTATCTTCGTTTGGGGGAGATTTATCTTAGGGGGAGACGTCTTTCTAAGTAGGTCATGGGTTTAAAGGGAGAATTAATTTAGGGGGAGTAATTAATTAATTGCATTTAATATTTTGATATTCCCTATGCATTTGATGAGTTTGCTTAAGTGTGCAGGAATTATTCTAAAGCGGCATCTCTCTATGGCAAAGAGTTTAATCCTTGGGTTGAGTCAAGATTGGGCGGGTTATGTTTTTGAGTCTAGTAGAGCTTGACGGCCCTTTTAGGATTTTTGTTTGGTTTTTGTCCCGGAATAGCCAAAGGGGGAGATTTGTAAGGACACAAATTTCCAATTGAGTCCATATATAGTTTTGGCTCAATTCCGGAAAAAAACTTTTATTCATAGGATTTTATTTAATTGTAATATTCAAGACCTATGAAGTGTTTGTTGAAGACGTAGCGGAAAAGAGTATAAAGCATCATCAACATGCCGTAGTTTATGTGCCTCGTTTGTACGTCATCAACTTAGGTTCCATGCTCCCAAGGTATGAATGTATTTATATGTATATAGGAGCTTGGAACAATTTGTATTGGGTGTTAGGTGAATTAAAACTGCATTTTATTTTTCAGAAAGAATCAATTAGAAACTTAAAAATAAATATATAAAAGTTTCTGGGCCAAAATCGAAATTTATAAACTTTCTGGCTGTTCGTTTGAAATGTCGTTCGAACGAGTTTTTTCGTTCGAACCAGGTTCGTTCGAACGAGTTTTTCCAACGACCCTAACTGGACAGTCGTTCGATATGTTGTTCGATATGTCGTTCGAACGAATGTTCGTTCCAACGAGATATCTAACGAACTTCTAACGAGCCCAGGCTGGTCACTCGTTAGAAGTCTCGTTCGAACGAAAATCAAGTTCGTTCGAACGAACTTCCAGCGGGAACAGTTATTTGGCAGTTTTTTGCAGTTTTTCCCCACTCTTCCACTTGGTTTTCAACCAACATTTTTCATGCAATATTATGTGCGGGAAACACATTTTCCAAGCTAACTTTTCCTAATGTTTCCATTCCATATCCATCTCTTAGAGAGAGTTTGAGAGCAAATTTATTTATGGAAAATGTTCGTGTTTTAAGTGTTCTTCAACTTAAAGAAAAATCTTTAAACACTTAGTTTACACCCATTGTTGTTTATTCCAAGTTCCATATATAGATATCAATTGCTTGGAGTTATTTGGCACCGGTTTTCTCTACCGAATTCAAGAGACGTTTCGGGTTTGCTTCTACACCCCATCACAAAGAAGACCTTTGTTGAGATTCTACCCACAAGGAGAAAGGCTCCATGTTTGGGTGACGGTGACCATACAAAGTCCTATCGGTGTAATCCGAGACCACGGTGGAGCTCCGTTGGTTATCCGCTAATTGGAGGTTGATACAAGAAGGAGCATCACGGCTTGAGAGGGTTCGAGTTTAGGAAGTAAGTCTTTTGTCTTGTATTTTGTAATACCGTTTTTAGTGGATTTGAGGCTAGGGCCGTCCCGAGGTTTTTTCCCGTTAGTGGGTTTTTCCTCGTATATCGCGGTGTTGTGTGACTGTTGATTTTATCTTGCTCTATATCACTTAGAACACATGCTAGATTAATTTCAAGATAAAATTTGGTTTTACAATCACACTAAATTAAATTGGGACTTTTATTTAATATTGGGTAAAATTGGTTTATTCAAGTCACTTGCATTAATTTGGTTTCGCCTAACTTTGGATATAATTGTTAATCATGACTTAGGCAAATTCTAGGACTTGAATTATGTTGTTTTAATCTGTTTCTTAAGATATTAAAACCCGGCCTTGTTTATTTGTTAAAACCATCTCAACGCTTCCGCATCTATGTAAAAAGGAAATTATTTATTTTAATTGAAGAAAATTTAAAATCCGGGAATCCATAAACTCTTGCGTTTTCATGGATGGTTTTTATAGTGTTTAGTTTATTGTTTATACTGAGATTGCCATAAATTGTTTTATTACTCCCGGTATTTTATGTCTATCCAGATCAAATGGAGTGGAAAATTGATGGGTGTTACAGTTGGCATCAGAGCATATAGGTTCAGTTTCCTTAAAGTCGGTGTTGTATCCATTTCTTTTTTCATTGAGTGTACGTTGATGTGTTAGATCCAATCATAGATTTTGTACATTAGTGTCACGAGAACGTGTGTGTTGACATTATTCGTTGTCATTTTGAGCCTTGGTAAAAAAGTTGAGGAGTGTTTGAGCTTAGAAAAATATAAGAATGTAGAATGTTGCGATCTTGGAGACAATTATAGAACTAGTGCTATGATAAAGGGGTTCACCAGCACTGTGAGGATCATTATGGAAAATTATCATGTTTGGGTGTAAAGTATGTACCTTAGAGACTTTTGTAGGAAAAAGTGACTCAATGTTCTTGATGTTGAGTCAATTTTTGGAGTCGTTAAGAAGTTTGAGTTTTAAGGAGCCTATTAGGTGTTTAGGTTTTACTTCTGGTAATATGGATTGTGATTGAGCAAGTTCAATTTATATTGTTAAATTGTTTGTGATTAGGGTGATGATAATGTGAGAGCATTTGGATCAACGAGTAGGGAGGCTAGTTAGAAATAATTAGTAGTACACCTTAGTGAGTTAAAATTGGATACGAGAGTATTAATTTTCCTATGGGTTCGAGCTGAGACGACTTAATTAGAGATTTTGTAGGAGTTTGGAGTTGCTTTTGCATTATGTTTTTTTGGACATATTAGTTAAGAATAAGGTTTAGGAACATGTAACTTCCAAAAGGATCAAAGAAAGAACATGTTTCAATTGAGGGTTGTAATTGCGAATATAAGATTGGGAGTACTCCTATTAGAGACAATTGGAGGAAAACTGAGGATGTTACAAAATAACAAGTTGACCTGAGAGAGATAACACCTAAGATGAATTATGATTCCGATTTTTATGATGCATGGTGTATGGACACATGGTTGGAATCTACCTGAATGTGGATTCTAAGTACGGTAGTGTAAGACCAAGGATGGTTCAGTTGATATTTGTAGATTTCTATGTAGTGGTCCTTAGTACCTTAGTTGGGGTTATATCCATGGGTTTTTCATGATATAGGAAGTAGCAAACTATTGAGAGTGTGTGCAATGATGTAGGAATTTTAGGTTGTCTATTAACGTAGTTCTTGGATTAGAGATATAACGAAGTGGAGTGTTCATAATTTACATATGTTGTATAGCGATATAGATTTTTTAGGCATAATCATTTTTCTAATAGTTGTCTCTTTATATGTTGACTGATTGTTGATGCAACCATGTGATATATTGCTTGTGTTCTCTAGGATATGGTGTTGGCAGCGAGAGACGTCATTTTATATGAAAGTGGCTACGCGATTTCTTTTGTATGTCTAGATTATGTGAATAGTGTTACATAGATGTTGGATATTAGTAGGAATGTGAGAATCCCCTATGTTCTTATTATATGTTTGTAAGTTAGGAAAGGGACAGTGTGACACTCCGCCTAATTAATATCGGGTGATCAGTCATTTATCAAATTAAATAGGATTTCCATTTGGTTCATTCTTAGTGTTGATGTAAAAAATTAGATTATATCTAATTATTTAATCACAGATAAATAAAATGAGACAAAGAACTTTTAAAGTGGTTCAGCTTTATGAGAATGGCCTACGTCCACTGTTTTTGTTATTGTTGACTGTTTGGGAATTCTCGATTACAAGTTTTCTCAAGAAATTCCGGTCCCTTTACAATGAGGATAATACAATGCATTTATAGCCCTAAGGCTGTAATGTGAAAGGGTAATACATTCAATGTCCATTAAGCGTATACATCTGTATGATAATAATAAGCATTTAATGCGCAGTCAATCTGTTGGTTATCCTGCTATTAATGCTTTGTCTGAGGTGAAGCTCGGACCGCCTAAGCTACTCGGACAGCCTAAGCTCCTCGGTACTCAAAAGTTCCTAGGTACTCAAAAGTTTCTCTGAGAGTTCTTGTAGGTCGGAGCGTCTGAGTTGATCGGGGAAGCAGAGTTCCTCGTTGCAGTATGGTTCCTCGGAGTCAAGGTGTTGTTCGTAAGTGTTTGTCATTGCCACATAGATTGCCACGTGTCTTCACCCAATTGATCCATGTCAGCAGACTAAATTTGGTATCAACAGAAGCCCCCAATGTTTCATAGTTCAAAATTTGAGGAATGTGGAACATTCTTTCTCGATATATGGCGGTTTTAAATGGTTATCCTGAAATTTAGGAATATTTTCTTTTGTATTTATTTCTTCTTCCAAATTCGTAGAATCGCTTTTTTTTGAATTTTTCTAACCGCTTCGATTCCCGCGACCCTTTTGTCTTTTTAGCCGTCAGTAACGTAACCGTCTCTTTTTGTAATCATTACTTTTACCCTTTCCCAAGGCAAAGTATTTAAACGTTGCAAAAAATCCCATCGTCTTCTACTTTTTCAAATTTGTCTCTTTGAGTTTTCCATCATCTCTCTCTCCTGTGCGTTCATCTCTTCCATCATTTGCTATCAACAGACTCATCCCTTTCCTGTAAGATTTTCTTCTTTATCTTTGATTTCCTTCTTTCATCATGGTTTATCTTGTAGAATCGATTGATAAGTTTCGCTCTGATTTCTCTATTCCCTCATGGGTTATTTTGGAAGAGCTTTCTGAGCCTTCAGACTATTTTCGTTTGGCTGAGGGATATTGGTTCCCCTGTCTCTTTGTTGCTGAGTGTGGCTTTTCTTTTCCCCCAAACCCTCTATGTCTGGAATTCTGTCAATACTTTGACGTATTTCCTACAAGAATAGCTCCCAATACGTGGAGAATAGTTAACGGTGTTTATAGATTAAATCAAATTCATGGAACTCGTATAGGAATTCCTGAAATCATGCTTTGTTATAGATGGGTTGTGGGCGATAATACTTTTTATTTAAAAACTAGGTTTTTAAATAGAGCTTTAGTGGTCAATCTCCCAGATGCCAATAGGGACTACTTTGAGCACGGGGTTGTTATGAAAAATTGACAACACCCTCCATTAACTAGAGATGATGTTTACCAGGGTCCCAGATGTCCTCCCTATGGCAATGGGATAGGTTGTTTTTATTTTATTTTCAAAATTATGCTTCCTTTGTGTTTGATAAAATGTGCGACTGATATTTTAATTTTGATTTATTTGCAGTTGACAGCAAAAGAAAATCTCCAAAAGAGGCAGACGTTAATATAAGGCATTTAAAATTTATTTGGAGTTTGCATCAAACTGTTGTCGACGAGCATATTAGGTCAGCTTCATATTTGCTTCAGTACAAGAGTTACACCTCCTCTTTTACTGCTCGTCCGGTGATAAGTGACGCAGAACCAATACCAGCCTCTACAATTTCTTCACCTGAGTCACATATTCCTTTGAGTGAAAGGATGAAGAAAAGAAGACCTCTTACCCTTTTTGAGAAACCTGCCTCTGGTGCTAGAGAGGCAAAAAGAAGTAAGATTGATATCCCAGAAGAAGGGACAAAGAATATTGATGCACCTCCCTAGGATGCTCCTGTGAAGGTGGTCGAGAAGCCCCCAGTGGCCCCGAGCAAGGCTACTGCTCCAGGCGAGGTGATTGTCATTTCTTTGACTAAGACTACAATGTTAGTCGAGAAAGTTGATGCTCCTCTGAGGAGGCTGAAGAAAATCTCCTCTGTCAATTTGGCTGAATCCATCTCTCAGCCCCCGACTAGTGGTGTTCCCACTTTTGTTCCCCCGAGCTCTGCTATGAGCTCAGTGAAGACTTGGATCATTCCCGAGATCCAAGGTATTTAAGAAAACCTTTCTCGGGACACGGTTACCACATTAGCAGCTCATCACATTGCTTCTGTAAGTCCTATAATCTTAAATTTTCATTCTTTCCTTTTTGTATTTGTGCACTAACTTGCTTTCGTTTTCTTTTCACAGTTGGTGAGCTGTTTTAATACAATTTTGAAGAAAGATGAAGCTATTAAAGCTTTAAGCTCCTCGTCTGGTGTAGAGGAAGCTTTGGTAGGCCTGACGCAGTCTCTGAAAGATTCTCGTCAGAAATATGATGATGATAAGGCAATTTGTGAGAAAAAGCTTACTTCGACTGAGCAGGACAAGGCTCAGGTTATTGAGGTCTCTAAGGGGTTGGATAAAAAAATGAATGATTTGGAGAAGAAGAATAAAGAGCTCGAAGGGAGGCTCAAAAATGCTGGGGAGCTTGAAAATAAGCTCAAGGCTGCTGAGGAGGAGTTGGGTCAACTTCGGGAAGTAAGTCGTCAAAAAGAGGAAGTTGAGAATAAACTGAAGGCTACTGACAATCTTCTTTCCGAGAAGCTTTTCTCGGAGAAGATAAAGAGGAAATTGGCTGTGAAAAAATCTTTCAGTGCCGGCTGGGATAAAGGGTGGAATAAAGGTTTGGCTTCCATGATGGCAAGTGGAATATGGCAGCCTCAAATACTTTAGAGATGGATGGGTCGCTGCTCTGCATGAGATGAAAGTTGATGAAAATTCTGAACTCTTTCAGCGACACATCCCTGGTCCCCCTCCAACTCCTGAAGAAGAAGAAAAAGAGGATGAAGCTGCCTCTGAGGAATCTTCCATGGTGATGGGAGATCAAATTTCTCATCCCCCAACTATCCATCCCACTGGAGAGGAACTTCAACTACCTATTACTTCCTCCGAGCAACCTCCAGCACTTCCCGAGCAACCCTCTGCTCCATCTGGGCAACCTACTTCCTCGTCCCAGCCTCCCGAGAAAGTTTTGGGAGACAAGGAAAAGGTGTAGAGTTGTTCGGATTTCTCTCTATTTTATTTTTCTTTGTCAAATGTAACTTCTGAACATGTAACTCTGAACTTTGTGATGTAATAAAATTTGAACTTTTGCTTATGCATACTGTTGATTCTCTTCTTCATGCTCTGTTTGTACTCTTATTGATTATTGCTTTTTCTTCCTCTACTAGTTTCTGGCCAGGATGGAATTATTGTCTGCTCATGATATAAAGCTATTACGGCAATGCAATAAATATTTTAAAGCCGGTCATACATACATGAGTGCAGCTCAAATCACTGACATCCTCGGTCATGGTGCTTCAGAGAAAGCAATATGAGTATTTGAAGTGCCTACTCGACCGTGCAGTGGCTAACAACGTAGCATACTATGATATGATTGAGGATCTCCAAGGCACTCTTGAAGAACTTCAGCAACAATATAAGGAATCCACTGCCCTTTTGCACGAGGGGTACGAGAAGAAGTATCAGCAAATCTGTGCCGATAGGATATGATAAACGGTTTACTGCTTACGATGTGAGGGAGAGAACTTTGAAGGCTGAGGTCGAAGAGCACAGACAGATAGCTGAGTTATTAGAGCAAGAAAATAATAACCTGCAAAGAGAGGTATCTCAGTTGAAGTCTGCAGCTTCCACCTCAAATGTTTTGATCCCAGTGACCAACGAGGGATTCTCTTTCTTGGAGGTCGAAAACGCCAACCTAAGGGATGAGTTAGAAACCTTGAAGACGTCTGGCCCTTCTACATCTACTTGAGGATGAGCAAGAGCTCCTCGAGGATGAGCAAGAGCTGTTCGGATTCCTGTCGAGGAATAGAGAACTCAGTCTGCTCTAGAGAACCAGGCCTTCCAACTGATGGCAAAGAACCAGGCATTGGCTGAGATGTCTAAGAAGATCAGGGATTTGGACGAGCATCTTTTTGTGCAGAAGTCTGTCTTGGAGAATAAAGAACTCTTTATAAAAAATCTCCATGAGCAGCTGGAAAGATTGACATATCAATTCCACAAGCAGCCCAGAGAATTCAGGATGGCTGGCTACAATGAGGCTCTCTACCATTTGGATGATCGTATCCAAAATGCAAATAATGAGGGTTACAAACAGGGATGGTTGAATGCCTTAGGTGTGTTGCAACTAGAACAGGGTCATTACCTGTGGGATTACCATAATCCTGGGCTGCTCGACCTACCAGTGCCACCATTCAAGCTTGATATGAGTTGGATCCCTGCTCAGGCCATCCCTCGGTATTTGATTTCCAAATACCTTGGCGATTACAATCTCCATTCCAATGTCGAGATATCTCGTCCCGAGCACCTACTAGATCGACCATCTGTGATGAATATCAGGATGCTTGAAGATCTTAACTTCATAAATTCCCCTCATGCTTTAAGTGATCCACTTGCTGGCGAGGAACCTGTTTCAAAAGCAGAGGGGAAGAAACCAATAAAATAGGAATCTTAATGTAATAAATTTGTATTTCATTCTTGATGTATTTTTTTCTACATGAAATAATTTTATTTACAAATCTTGATTGCCATTGTCTTGTCATTATAAAACACTTTACATCTGTGCATGTATATCTGTTAAAAAGATAACAACATTGTGTTATTAGTCGATCAACTGGAGTTTGTTAAAACTTATTGTCGATTATCTTGAATTTGTGGTAATCATTTAATGACTAACCAAAATTGATGATATTTTGTTTCTCGACCAACTTGGTAGCAATTTAAAAAGTCCCGAGTATCAAAATTTTTCTCGATCACTTTCTCGTACTCATAAAATGTTTCCGACCAACCAAGGTAGGTAAATTTTTCTTCTCGACCAACTACAGTTAGTGTTTCCGACCAACCAAGGTCGGTAAATTTTTCTCATCGACCCACTACAGTTAGTGGGTTTTTCTTACCGACCAATGATTTACTTCCTAACCAACCAAGTTGGCATTTTTAGGAATAGATTTACTTCCTAACCAACCAAGTTGGCATTTTTAGGAATAGATTTACTTCCCGACCAACCTTAGTTGGCGTTTTCGGGAATAGATTTACTTCCCGACCAACCTTAGTTGGCATTTTCGGGAATAGATTTGAGTAGTCCGAGTTTTGCTGAGTAGTGTGTAGCACTAGTATTCCGTAAAAAAATTCCAACAAAAGGAAAGAACTGGGCAGAACATTGTCACTTTATTCATACTGATGAAACTGCATTACATGAGAGTTTACATTACTGATAATATTTGCGCAGGTGTTCTGCATTCCATGCATTCTTAAACTCCTCCCCCTCTAAAGTTTCTATTTTGTATGTCCCTGGTCGAACAACTTCCTTAACTCGGTAGGGTTCATGCCAGTTTGCTTCCAGTTTATTGTGCTTTTGGATCACCTTCTTTAGCACATAGTCTTCTTCTTTCAAGTCGCACTTCTTCACTCTCTTGTTGTAGAACAAAGCTATTCGTTGCTGGTAAGCAGCATTTCTAATGGATGCTTCTTCCCTAACCTCCTCGAGCATGTCCAAGTCTAACCTTCTCATTAAATCGCTGACAGGGGAATTGAAATTCAGTATTCTGTGTGTTGGGAGACCCAATTCGGCGGGTATAACAGCTTCACTTCCAAATGCCAGCATATATGGAGATTCCCCTGTTGCTGCTCGTGTAGTAGTTCGATAAGCCCATAGCACTGATTGTAGCTCATTGATCCAGTTTGCTTTCGCGTCATTCAGTCTCTTTTTCAAACCATTCAGCAGCGTTCTGTTTGTAACTTCAGTTTGTCCATTGCTTTGAGGATGGCCTGGTGCCGAGTGGATCTTCAAGATATTTGACTGATGACAATAGGCAGCGAACTCCTCATTGTCAAATTGTGCTCCATGGTCTGTGATGAAGGCATGAGGAAGACCATATCGACAAATGATGTTCTTCCAAATAAATTGGTACACCTTGTCGTATGTCATATCAATGAGAGGCTCAGCCTCAACCCATTTAGTAAAATAATCCATAGCGACCATGAGATACTTAAATCTTCCCCTAGTTGTCGGCAATGGCCCAACCAAATCTATTCCCCATATGGAAAATGGCCAAGGGGAAGTAATGGGTGTCAACAACGCTTGGGGAGTTCTTTGGATGGAGGAGAAGCGCTGACACTTGTCACATTTCTTAGCATAGGCTATGCAATCAGCCCTCATCGTCGACCAGTAGTATCCTTGAGTCATCATTCTTTGCAAAAGAGTCCGACCTGCTACATGGGCTCCACAGGACCCTTCATGGACTTCTTCAATCAAATCTTTTACCTCGGTGGGATGCACACATCTTTGCAAACCTGCTATAATTCCTCGTCTGTATAGAATACCATTAGTTAGTACATAACGAGCAGCCTTAAACTTTAGTTTCTTAGCTGCAAGTTTGTCAGTTGGTAATTCCCCTTTCTCAATATATGCACTGATGGGATCCATCCACGATGACCCTAAATCGAGGGTATTAAAGTTTATCGTCAGATCTTCATCTATACTCCGACCAGCTAAAACTTCAATTGGGATTATTCTTCGTAGCTCGATACGAGTAGCTGATGCTAATCGAGCTAAGGAGTCTGCTCTTGCATTCTCCATTCTTGGTATTCTGACCAGCTGAATAGCAGTAAATTCTGACACCAATTCCTTTGCCTTTGCATGATATCTGATCATTAATTCTCCTTTGGCTGCATATACTCCCATCATTTGATTTATGACCAATTGCGAGTCATTGAAAATAATAACTTGTTCTGCCCCCGTGGTTTTTGCCAAACTAAGACCTGCAATCATGGCTTCATATTCAGCCTCATTATTGGAAGCTTTGAATTGGAAGCGTAAGGCGTATTCCATGTCGACCTCATCCGGACTGTTCAAAACTATCCCTGCGCCACATCCTGTAGTGCAGGATGAACCATCCACATACAGACTCCATAAAGGTAACTCATCTTCAAATTTTTGATCTGACAGAGTTCCTCGGTGGAAAATTTGTTGCTTCCTATCACTATCTCCTGATATTTCTTGATGTTCATCGATCATCTTTTCTTGCCCTTTTACCAACCTAAGCTGGTATGGGCTTGAATTTGATGATCCTGTAACATCTACTTGCCCTTTTACCAAGCTAAGTTGGTCTGGGCTTGCATTTGATGATCCTGTAACATCCACAGGTTGATCAGCGAGCAACTTTTGCTCCTCGAGAATATCAGGATAGGTGAACTCTGCTATAAAATCTACTACCGCTTGCCCTTTTAGCAATGATCTGGGTTCATAAACTATATCATATTCACCAAGTTCTATTGCCCAGCACATCAATCTTCCTGATTTTTCTGGTTTATGAAGGGCTTGCCTCAATGGCATATCAGTATATACTACTATGGTATGAGCCTGGAAGTATGGCTTTATTCTTCTACTTGCCTCGATCAATGCTAGTGCTAATTTTTCCAGCCTTGGATATCTGATCTCTGCTCCTCGGAAGGCCTTACTTGTGTAGTAGATTGGTTTTTGTACTCCATTCTCCATTCTTATCAATGCTGAACTAACTTCATTCTCGGACACTGCCAGATACAAGTATAATATTGCTCCCATCACTGGCCTAGATAACAGTGGAGGTGCTCCCAAATATTTCTTCAAGTCTTGGAAAGCCTTCTCACATTCATCATTCCACTCAAAATTTTTTTCGAAGCGTCTTGAAAAATGGGAGACATCGATCAGTTGCTCGCGATACAAATCTGTTGAGTGCTGCTACTCGTCCTGTAAGACTTTGCACCTCTTTCTTCGTTGTTGGGGATCGCATCCCTAACAGAGCTTTGATCTTTTTAGGGTTAGCTTCAATGCCTCGCTGATTGACAATGTATCCAAGAAACATGCCTTCTCGTACTCCAAATGTGCACTTCGTTGGGTTCAACTTCATTTGATATTTATCTAGTTGATCAAAGGTCTGGCCTAAGTCAACTAGATGATCAACAACTTTCTTGATCTTTGTCAGCATATCGTCAACATAGACTTCCATATTGCAACTGATTTGTTCTGCAAACACTTTGTTCATTAGCCGCTGATATGTTGCACCTGCATTTTTCAAACCAAAAGGCATAACATTATAACAATAAGTTCCCCTAGGGGTAATGAAAGAAGTACTCTCCCTGTCTTCAGGTTTCATTTTAATCTGATTGTAACCAGAATAAGCATCCATGAAGCTCAGCAGCTCGTGTCCCGAGGTAGTATCCACTAGTTGATCAATTCGGGGCAGCAAAAAGTGATCATTTGGGCATGCTTTGTGGAGGTCGATGAAGTCTACACACATCCTCCATTTGTTGTTCTTCTTTTTCACCATCACCACATTTTCTAACCAGTCT
This sequence comes from Sambucus nigra, assembly GCA_949130495.1. NCBI lineage: Eukaryota > Viridiplantae > Streptophyta > Magnoliopsida > Dipsacales > Adoxaceae > Sambucus > Sambucus nigra. The sequence continues at coordinate 479,945,665 of OX422217.1, read as the reverse complement.
GGATATTTAACATCTTCAATAAATAAGCTTTCTGGAGCTTCTTGACTTTCTCCTGTATAGCTTGGTTCTTCTCGGGACTGAATACTCTTCTTCTCTGCTTCACAGGCTTGATCTCCTTATTCACATTGAGTTCGTGGCATAAGAAATTTGGGTCTATCCCAGGCATATCCTCATGACTCCACGCAAAAGTTTGCTTTCTGCTTCTTAGGAAAGTTGTCAATTTCTGCTTTAGTGAGGCTTCCAACGACGAACCTACTTGAGTAGTTCGTTCAGGGTGCTCGTCGTTCAGAATGATGTTTTCAGTAGCTTCCACCACTTGACCCTTCACGAGTTGCGACTCATCTCTAGGATCCAATGTTTCAATTTCTGCACCTTCATCCACTTGATAGGTGGTGGTCTTTTTCCTTGATTCCTCCATTTCCTCTTGCTCGGCGGATGAATAATAGCATTCTCGAGCTACTTTCTGATCACCTTTCATAACTCCTACTCCAAAATTTATTGGAAATTTTAGGCATTGATGTACTGTGGATGGTACAGCTTCGAACTTCTTCAATCCTACTCTTCCCATGATGATATTGTATGATGATTGAACATTCTTATCCATCACGAAGAATCGGATTCTTTCTGTTCGGCAAGCAGGACATGTACCAATGAATATATCCAATTTGATCGTCCCAAGTGGAAATACTTTCTCGCCAGTAAAACCGAGGAGGGGTCTATGATAAGGCTCCAGTTGAGATAGCTTTAGATTTAAACTGTCGAAGCACGAGTAGAACATGATGTCTGCCGAGCTACCATTGTCTACCAGTACTCCTGAAATCATTACCTCCTTCATCCTCATTTTGATCACCAATGGGTCATCATGAGGATATATAATACCTGTGAGGTCGTTCTTTGAGAAACCAATGACCAATTTCTCTTTGTTTACCTTTCTCGGGCGATCCTCCTCAGCTAGATTTATTCGTTGAATGTATGAGCAATCTTGAGCCTCACAGAGGTAAGCTTTTCTCTCTGCGGTAAGGTCTCCTCCTCCTGCATCTCCACCTATAATAACATTACAGTCAAATGACCCAACGTGTATTAAAAATACTTCACGTTCTGGCTGCCTTGGTCTCTTGGGAAGATCGGGGTCGTCTTCTGGATCAATTTTATGGTCTCTTTTCTTGTTCTCCTCTGCTCGACGAGGAGATCTAGACCTCTCCCTTGTTCGGTCGTTATTTTTTTTATCATTCCTCCGATCAACATATTTTTCCAGTTTTCCTCGTTTGATGAGTGTTTCAATCTCATTCTGAAGAGCTATGAAATTTTTGGTCATATGGCCATGATCTTTGTGAAACTCGCAATATTTTGCCTTATTTCTCCTGTCAGGGTCTGCCTTCATTTTCTCTGGCCAGTTTAATTCCTCGTTGTTCTTGATTTCTTCTAGAACATGGTTGATATCTTTCTTCAAAGGAGTATAATTATCAAATTTCTTCAATAATTCCCATGATGACCTTTTTTTTGAGTGTTTGTCATTACCATTGTTCTTATGCTCTTTCTTCTTAGCTTTATCACCTTCCACCTTGGTTTCTTTGGCATCCATACTCTTCTTCGCAGCCATAGCCTCCTCGGCATTCATAATCTTGGCTGCTTTTCCCATCAGATCTGACATGGTTCTAGGTGGATCTTTGGCCAAAGTGTAATACAACTTGTTGGGCAGTAGTCCACTCATCAAGGCGGTAATTGTTGTCTTTTCCGCATAATTAATGACTTCGAGTTTCTCGTTATTAAAACGAGTTATATAATCTCTGGTACTTTCACCAACTTTTTGTCTAACACTTAACAAATGCACTACTCGTTTAACTGGATTTGCCCCAAAATAGAAATTCCCAATGAATAACTCGGCCAGTTGGAAAAAGGTTATTACCCCGAGGAAGATTATTATACCATATTTGAGCAGATCCGGAAAGAGTTTCCGAGAATGCTCTGCATCTCATCTCATCTAAAACAGCATAGATGTTGGTTTTAGCTTGGTATTGTTCTATATAAAGGACAGGGTCGGTCTTTCCATCATATTTGGGGGTCACAACAGGTGCTTTAAACTTTGATGGTGTTGGAAAATCTATAATGACCGAGACAAAAGGTGTTCCTTGAATAAAAGTTCGTTGTAGAGGGTTCTTGGCCTTAGCCATTTCCCCTAATCTATCCTCCAGCCTCTAAATAGATCCTTTCCACGCATCGTTTCCTTCCTCGGTTCTGTTGGTTCGAGTAACTGATCGCGTTGATGTGGCTTCCTGGGATCTATCTTGACGAGCAGCTGGTCGCGACTGGGCAGATCCTTCCCTTAAGTCTGATGGTCGTCGAAAACTCCTCGATGCGGTTCTAGGAGGACTTTTGCTCCTCCTTGGACCTAATCAATCAAAAGGAGATACTCTACTTAATCTTTCTAGTGCACTGGTCCGTTCTAGAGAGAGAGTGATACGTTATTCAGTATCTGTGGCTCGTACCGACGAAGTTCGTCCAGGTTGATAAGAAAAATCTTCAGACTTCTCAGTACGATATGAATCAGTACGCCTAGTACGCGAAGAAAGTAAACGGGTATTTCTTTGAATACTTCGCGATTCTGAATGGGTTGGTGCACCGCCATGGAGGGTTCGTATGAGTTGTCGCATAGTTTCTTGCATAACTGTCTGGCCCTGGGCCAGATTTGTCATTATTCCAGCCAGATCTGGAATATTTGGCGGAGGATTTAGAGGGCTTCCAGCGTTTCGATTGCTGGGTTCTGGAATATCAGCCATTTGTGATGAATTGTTTTTGATGAAAAATGATATTACCAGTCGTTTTCCACATACGGCGCCAATATGTTGATGTAAAAAATTAGATTATATCTAATTATTTAATCACAGATAAATAAAATAAGACAAAGAACTTTTAAAGTGGTTCAGCCTTATGAGAATGGCCTACATCCACTGTTTCTGTTATTGCTGACTGTTTGGTAATTCTCGATTACATGTTTTCTCAAGAAATTCCGGTCCCCTTATAATGAGGATAATACAATGCATTTATAGCCTTAAGGTTGTAATGTGAAAGGGTAATACATTCAATGCCCCTTAAGCGTATACATTTGTATGATAATAATAAGCATTTAATGCGCAGTCAATCTGTTGGTTATCCTGCTATTAATGCTTTGTCCGAGGTGCAGCTCGGACCGCCTAAGGTCCTCGGTACTCAAAAGTTCCTCGGAGAGTTCTTGTAGGTCGGAGCGTCTGAGTTGATTGGGGAAGAAGAGTTCCTCGTTGCAGTATGGTTCCTCGGAGTCAAGGTGTTATTCGTAAGTGTTTGTCGTTGCCACGTAGAATGCCACGTGTCTTCACCCAATTGAGCCATGTCAGCAGACTAAATTTGGTATCAACACTTAGCATCACTGTCGAAAACTTATTAATTTCAAACCACTTATTCATTAATTAAGAAGGTATCAAAATTTTATCTTGTAAAACACCAAGTTACTAAGTGCAACAACAGACAAAATAGAACAACCACAATACAATAGATTCTAACCATTTCACAAACATCTAAACAAAATACTAGCCGAATAAACATTGACTAAAAACATCCAAACCAAAGTAATCTGACACGTAGAAAACAAATCCCGTAAAATCTGAACTCAATTAAACTGAATAACTGCAGTGAGCAACATGTTTAAAAAATACAACTGAGAATAGAATTCCTAAACTAGGAATTAATGAAAGAGGCATCTAACCCAACTCCCGCAGCACCCACATATAGCGCAGCTATGTAACCCAAGAATAGTGTCAAGTTTGCCATCCCTATGGTCAGATACCAAAAACGTTTTGAAAATATTTGATAGAAAGGGTTAGGACCCAAAACATTTGGAAATTATTTAGCAAGTGAATTAAATTTCAGTAAATTAAAATGTATGAATGCTCTTCATATTTAAGTTAGTGTTTGAATCTCTAGAGGACTGGCTCACCCCTCAACTATATTGCACACCTAACATTTTTATACTTAACCCACCTAGTCCTCTACCCCGTGACTAGTCCTCGATAATATCCCTCCTGACACAGTACTCTAGCCCGAGTATGTTTAATATACGATTTTTAAGTTATTCATCACATTACCTTAATTAACCATTTTTCATTTGGGTATATATATATATATATAATCAATACAATTCACATCATGTATTTTACCCGTGTATAAATATCTTCACCACATATATGTATCATCATATTACAACATTCACACACATGTTGTAGATATATATATAACCATCCTCCCAAGTAGACACTCATCGGATGTTCTCTACAATGCTGTCATTCCAAGTATAATCATCCAATAGGACACCCAGACATGATTAGCTCCCCGAATCAGTGAACCAAAATAAAAGCACTGGAGGTGGTCCTTGTTCTCTCCGAAAATGAGATCGAATTATACCCAAGATGTCTCACCCCTAACTACGGATGCTATAACTTGGGGACTATACTCACCCTGCTCCTTAAGCCAGGGGATTCACCCATATAGGGCAACCTCCTATGATAGCCCTATAGGAGTATGCTTTTACCAAATATCTAATCATTGATATTTATGAACACACACACAATATATATATCACACTACTCTATATATATACAATAAATTTAATCCCAGCTATACCGTGCACAAAACCCATAGCACTAGCGTAAAATATACTCGCATCTATATTATGAATCCAAATTTAATTCATTACACATTAATTAATTTATACTCTTGGTGTCACTCAACCATTATACCCAGACTCGCTCACTTGGTACAAAATTCAATATTCATAATTTACTATCCAAAATTCTCCTTAATAAGTTTAATAAACTTATTTATTTAGTGTTCCTTAACGTTCATTATCCCACATTAAGTTTAAATCTGACATTCTCATGTTCCATAATAGCGTAAAAAAAAGTACCAAACTAACAATTTACTGTCCATTTGTAGACATTTTTAACCCATTACGAAGTATACGGCCCAGCTATAACCATTTTCAATCCATCCTAATACAAATCGTAAGAGAAAAAGACTGGGTTGGGATTAAACACGTCATTCGAATGAGCAGCCTATCATTCGAACGACATTGGTTGTTGCTCGAACCAGAGCCAAGGCCGTTCGAATGACCATGGTTTATCTCTCTCCTTCTTCGATCAGTTTTGTTCCACCATTAATGATCTCAAAAATCCTTTTTTACGCAGGTTTATTACACAACAACTCATACAACCTTACATAAAACCTAAGATTTCAAGGTCCCCAAATTTTAATTAAATAGTCCACACAGATTGAAGGTTAAATAATCGAATTCTCAAAGGCTTTTTATTTTGTCTCCCAAGGTTTTTCCCATTGTTCCCTCTTTTCTCCTCTACATAATTAGGTTTTATAAAATGAGTTATATCTCCCACACCCTCTCACTTTTCGGGTTTATTTAGTCAATCCCGTTTTTAGGCTTGTGGGCTTTATTAAAAGGGCCCAAACACTCCAATGTGGGCTTAGTTATGCCTAAAAATGTCTCTAGACCCATTTACTACCTCTGGGTACTCTTTTCCAATTATTTCGACCCATCCAGATTCAATCGTACACTCAGAATTCTCATCCAAATTATTTTACTAAAATTTCTTACCACAACCCCAAAATACTCTATACTCAAATCCCGATTGGGATAAATAAATGTGACGTCCCTATCGCTCGTTATGATGAAATTAAATTATTACTGTACACTTAGTGAATTTAATTCCCATAAATATTAATCGTTTACTCACCAGATTAATATTTAAAAAATATTAATAATAATTATTTCAAATAAATTATGATAGAAGTAATTTAAAATTAGGCAAATTAATTAATCAACAAATGCCCAAAAATACGAGGTGTTACATACTTCCCCCATTACAAGGGAATTTCGTCCTGGAAATTAGGTTGTACCTGCGACGAATACCTCTGGATACTGCTTTCACATGTCATCCTCCAGCTCCAAGTAGGATCGTCGACATGGTGATGTCCCCACTAAACTCTAACTAGTGGTACCACCTTAAGATCGAAGCTTGAGCTCACTACGATCCAAAATAGCTACAGGTCTCTCCTCATATGTTACATCTGGATGCATATCAAACTCCTCAAGTGGAACATGACACAATCTCTCATGCTCCTCCCATAATTCTTTAGCGATGCCACGTGAAACACATCGTGTATCTGCTGTAGATGCTCTTGCCAACCCAGTTTATCAATAAACGGTCTCACCTTATCAAAGATAGAGGAAGGCCCCCGCAATTCTTGGTGATAAACTTCCCTATCATGAAGAACCTCATGACCCCTTTCATGGGGGACACCCTAACCAACTCCTATACATCAATCTCCAACTCAATATTTTCCGATCATATATTGCCTCAAAAGACAACCCTATGCTCCGTCGGCTCTAATATCTCTATGTTAGGGAGGCCCCCACCTTTATGGGTACCAATTTCTTGATGTCAAACCAGTAAGTCTCCTTTGGTGAAATATCTGCAATAATCCCTGACTACTCATGTCAGACTTCAACCCCTTAACTCATAGTGACATAATTCTCCTTACGTTTCTGAGCTATCGGAAAAGATGCGATTTGTTCCATTCCCGACGATGGACCGTAAATCATTTTGAGTCCCAAAATCTTGTTATTTCACTACGCTTCTTAACCAAAGGGTGGATAGCAAAATTTCCCTGATAATGTCTCAAAAGGGTGTCATGCAGATTATCAACTGTTACAAAGTATCACACGTTACTCTACTAGTGGTAATTAATATTCCCAATTACCCAAGAATCTAGAATTACGCATTTCTCAATTTCTCCACCAACCTAGTCGTTTTGTCTACTATTAAGGGTATGCGATTTCATCCCCATCGCCTCCTGACACTTTTGGATCATAGGTGGGATGGAAAGGTCTTATCCCAATTCATAACAATTTTGGGCATGCACCTTGTTCCGTTTCACTTCTTTCTTCAAGAGAAATGTTGGATTTAGTGCTCGATATAATATCCCACATCGATATAACAAATATTCCGCTCTGGTCACCCCATACTGTAAACCCAATGGAAACCTTGACCTCCCCATGATTTTGGGTGTCTCCAAATATGAATTTCACCACTCACACTAAACAATCTCGTCACTAGGAACATCAAAATTACAAAAGCCTAGTTAAAAACCTCATATCAACCTTTTTCCATCCCTAAATGATGTAACTTGGAGGTAACTCCACTATGTCTTACTCAACACCGATCCCCACGCTTAATGTTTCAAATTACGAGGGACATCTTATAGCCTTTTTCTATAATATACCTAAAATCATTGCCCTTGCGTTTACTCCCAAAACTAATCGGCCTTTGACTAAGTGGGACTCTACTCCACCCAGGGCTCCCATACACCCCATATCTTATGCATATTTGCACAAACCTCACTACATCACATACGTAACATGATTACCTCAAGTTTGGCCCCCGAATTCTCATTATGGCTAAATCATCTGGGTATTTTTATCACCCTACCATTTATTATTCAATTCTTCTCGATATTGCCCCACCCATTAACTTCTGGTGCAAATATTTCTTAATAGATCCCCACTCATTGTGTTTTCTCCACACGTTCAATAATTATCATTCAATCCGATGTCTTAGCATCCAATGACGTTTCTCCACTTCCGACATTTATTAAGGCTTATGCTTATTGCATCTCACAACAAAGCCTAAAAGTGCTAATTTAATAACAAGCTAAATCTCTCCGCTCCACGATAACAAGACATACACTGAATCTCATCAGTAAGAGGTCCTTATGGACCGGGATCCAATATAACTAGAAAATTGTACTCTTCCAAGTTTATTTCCCAAAATACCATCGCAAGCTCGCCCCTCTTTCAGGTGACACATCATAAAAAGAATATACATCCTACACTGGAACAACAGATATCATAGTTTTACAATAAACGCCCACCATCGTTAACCCGTCCGTACTCAGGATAAAATCACTAGCATATAATCACCTCTCATCATGGGATTACCTTAAAAATATACCCTCTCAGTGTCCACATCCGCTCCCCTGCAGGTGAAACTAAAGTGAACCCCATTACTCCATGATAAATATATATATAAACATAGTACTTTTAATGATACCTCTACCAAACCCGTTTCACACGCGAATTTAGTACTCAGAAACTATTATGACTCACTCGTGTCACACAAGATAGAACCTAATCACTCTAGGATAAAACTCGTATTTTCAATAGCCCACAACATTTGCTGCTTAAATGGTTCTTGTACATAATACTCTCATCCTACCAAAACTAAAACTTCTACTTACCCTACGAGGAATCCCACATATATCCCCTGACTCACTGCGGATAAGATCCACACATGTGTTTGTACTTTCTAACCATAAGACACCTCGTTGTGACCTTCCCCTTGCTCTGGCCCTATTGTCCTTTTCGGGATGTCCTTCTCGTGGACATGATAATCTTGACCCTGATTTCTACCCCTATTGTCCCTTTGGCTCTAGGGGTCCCCTAGGACTTGTTGATGGCCTTGACGACCCCGACTAAACCCACCATCACTTGGTAGAAATTATACTGATCATGATCATTAATCTGGGTCCTCTGCTGGGTATCCTGTCCCTTAGTTCATTACTCACACTAAAAATCAAGTCCTACTCTTCGACTAGATTCTCTAACTCCCTTAGCGCCCTACTCACGGGAGCATTGATATAATTTTATAAATTTACGACCTTAATGACCACTACACGAGTCAATCTAGCCATATCTCCTATTCGCACTTGTATTTTCTTCCCACGAGTCCATTATCAACTTACAAACCCATTTTTATTCTTCGTATCCCTATAATTAGTTACGAAGTTTGTGAATTCCGTCAACTTTCCTTCGCATCCGGCCACTATCCGACCCTTTTTGAAAAAATACTAAAATCTCCCTTGCCTCTCTATTTAACCCTTGGTGATAGGATTAGTAATAATCCGTACCCCAGACTCTTCGTTATTCATGGTAATTTTCCTATGGCTACAGTGACTGACTGCCATCACCCCACGCTTCTCCTATGAGCAAACATCTTTTCACAAAATTTTGACTTGATTGTTACTATACTCCCCACGTGTTACCCCACTTTGATGTTCTCCATCCGTTGGTAAATCACCCTTCTGAATCTTCATCAAATCCTAGCAAATTGTTCTTTTGAAACAAAATCTTCTTCGACCCTTTCCCCTTGTCGTCTACACTTGGGGTGTTATCCTTGCACCATCGTCCTTCACGATGGTTCTTGGGTCAACTACTGTGCCCCAGTGTCTACTCTAATTTTAATTGTTCCAAAAATAATCATGGTGACTCCCATCGCGTCACTATTCTCAGAATACTCTATGGCTTATGCTGAGCCCTCCTTTCTGCAATCCCTCTATGTCCCACGCTTTTCGGTCTATATTTTTCGATGTGCCATGCTCAACTGAACCCGTATATTAATTACATCAACTATACTTAATAGTAAGAGAGCGTAAATTGCTTACGTAAAGGAATACAACAATCTTATAACAAGGATCTATATCAAATAACGCTAAGTTGAAACGTGAAAAGTCTTAGAGATCGTAAGGGCACTAGAACCTTATGCTCTGATACCATTTGTGACACCCCGCCAAATTAAATATTGGGTGATCATGCCTTTATAAAATTAAATAACATTTCCATCTAGTTAATTCTTAGCATCACTGTCGAAAATTTATTAATTTCTAACCACCAATTAATTAATTAAGAAGGTATAAAATTTTTATCTTTTAAAACACCAATTTACTAAGTGGAACAAGAAAATAAATAGTACCATCACAATACAATAGAGTCCAAGCATTTCACAAACATATAAACCAAATACTAGCCAAATAAACATCGATAAAAACATCCAAAACAAAATAATCTGATAGGTAGAAAATGAATCCCATACAATCTGAACTGAAATAAACTGAATAACTGCAGTGAGCAACATGCTTGAAAAAAACAACTCAGAATAGAATTAGTAAACTAGGAATGAATAAAAGAGGCGTCTAACCCAACTCCTGCAGCACCCACACATGCTGCAGCTGTGTAACCCTGGAATAAAATCAAGGCTGGCATCCCTTTAGGCGGATACCTAAAAGGTTTTGAAAATATTTGATAGAAACGGATAGAACCCAAAACATTTTGAAAATATTTACCAAGTGCATTAAATTACAGTAAATTAAAGTGCATGAATGTTCTTCATATTTAATCTAGTGTCGCACTCTCTTGAGGACTGGCTCACCCCTCAACTATTGTTCCCACCTAAAGTTTTTCTACTTAACCTATCTAGTCCTCTACCCCGTGACTAGTCCTCGATGATATCCCTCCTGACACACTACTCTAGCCCGAGTATGTTTAATGTACGATTTTTAAGTTATTCATCACATTAACTTGTGTAATCATTTCTCATTTGGGACTATAAAACATTATCATAATACATATATATATAATCAATACAACTCACATCATGTATTTTACCCATATATAAATATTTTCACCCACCATATATATGTATCATCAAAGTACAACATTCACACACATGTCGTATATATATATATATATATATATAACCATCCTCCCGAGTAGACACTCACCGGATGTTATGTACAATGCTATCATTGCACGTATACTCATCCACCCAGACACCCTAACACGGTTAGCTCCCGAACTAGTGAAACAGAATAAACGCAACGGAGGTGGTCATGGTTCCCTCCGAAAATGAGACCGAATCATACCCAATATGTCTCACCCCTAACTACGGACGCTATGACATGGGGACTATGTAACATCCCGTGTTTTTATTAAATAATTTGAATAATCGGAGAAAATTAAAATTTTGGATTTTTATAAATTTTATAATTTAAAATGTTAGTTTATATATTTGAAAAATAAACTTTCAAACAGAATTGAAATAGAAATTAAAATAGAGTTTTAATTGAATTTTTATTATATAGAATAGTCCTCAAAGCATAAAACTCTCTAAGAGTCCTCGGAGCATAAAACTCTCTAGAAAAAATAATATTTAAAAATATTGAACGATCTGATCGAGCTGAAATTTTTTTTCTAGCTTTCTCTCGTCTTCAACTAGTTCTCTGTAAAATTTCATCTAATTCCAACGGTCCGATCATCCGGAATAAAATTTTTAGTGTTTGTATCTTATTAGAGTTCTATTAGGATTAGGTTTCTTAATGACTATATAATGACTCTAATTCATGGGGGGACTTCTCATAATCACTTTTTCTCAAGTTTTTCACCAGAGAACACTTCTAAAAATATTTCCTCTCAACCATAATCATCAACCTCCAACATAATCAAAGTTTTGTCACCAGATTTGAAGGCTTATTTGGAGTTTAATCAAGATTGGTCCAAGAACACTTATTTGCTAATTTTTTGAGAGGAATCCAGATTTCTAATCATATTTTTCAACATGATCTTTACAGGAATGAATACTCTATTCTTTTCCTTTAGTATTATGCATTTTAAGTGTCGCCTAAACCCTTAATTACATGTTTTCTTAAAAATAATTAGTAACTTAATTAGAAAAAGTGGATACTAATTATGGGATTATTTTTATTAAATCTTTTAATCTGAATAATATTCATAACCCTTGGGTACGTAGGATTCATGAGTGATTTTGGGTTTTATTGGTGTAGGTTGCATGTAGAAAAACCGTAGCTTTAAAATAAATGATTTTTGGGTGCGTATAACTCATGTAATACATGTAGAGATAATAAAATTTGGTTTTTGATGTATATATGATGAAAACTTTGTATATTTAATTTAAAATAATTAAATGAGATTATTTGGGTGTTGTTGACGTTGTGATAATTTAATTAAATATTTAATTGAATTGGACTATCATGCATAGTTTTATACGTTGATTAATTATGCTTATTTGTGTGAATTTTTGGTATTATTATATTCCCTTTGTGACGAGGAGTTGTTGGGTAATTTTGCTCTCCCTATACTTTAGGATGCCTTCTAGACATGGGACTATTGGGTAGACCTTTTATGATATATGCCTTCTAGGTATGGGACTAATGAGGGTAGATTATTGCGTTTTTATCATCTTGAGGGTGGGATGATTTTTATTACCTTATCGTCGTTACGGTAGTCTAAGTACGAGACTAAGTTAAGATTTATGTTAGAAAATACTCATATGCATAGGGTAGGACTTATTGATAACATGGGGACCCTTAGTTATGGGACTAAGGGATATTTTGAGGATCTCACATCGATTAAAATGGTGGGGTAATTTATAAATTGAGAAATTGAGAATTAATGCCTAAGATAAAAACGGGTATTAAAATTTTTGGCGACATAATGTGTCGGGGCCGACAGTTTAAACGGGTCAGAGGGAGATGTATGTCATGTCGTGTGTGGAACCTTGTCATGTGTCGGGGCAGCCAATTTAAACGGGTCAGAGGGCGATTGACAAGGGGAAGTGTGACACTTTAATAAAAAGTGAGAACTATAATAAAAGCTGGTTAATTTAATTAGATTAACTCCGCGGGACTTGAGAATTTAAAATCATATTGGTGTGCCTTTATAAATGGGATTTCTGGGGGTAGTTAGTGATTTATAATTATCGCGTTTAATTATCCCGTTTAATTTAAAATATTCTATTGTGATATTTATTGCATCTAATGCTACTGTCTGGATTCAAGGATCCTATTTGAGGGGAGTAGTGTGTATTCTTGCTCAGGGCTTTGGCTCTGACCCATGCGTTGACTAATCTTTTTTAGGATTAGAATTGGAGAAGTTGCATAAGTTTATCAGAGTTATCGTTTGGAGGTGCAGCTGGAGTTATTCATTTTATGGCATAGTTTAATTAGACTTTCTTTTCCAGTCGTATTTAATTATGAGACTTCATTTGAACTTTATTGGGCCATTCGGTTCCAAAGTTGTTTAGAGGATTTATTTTGAGATTATTTCATATTTTATTTAATCATTATTGGAGAATGGATTATTGGGGTTAGCATGTGATGGATGTTTTATCGCATAGTTGTTTATGAGCATTTGAGTTTGATTCAATTATGTATCTTATGGACTAGTTTATTTATGTCTCATATTTGTCTCACGCTAAGAATGGTATTTATTTACTCACGCCCGACATAGTTTTGGTGGCGGTCGACGCCAGAATTAGGCGGGGTGTAACAGACTATACTCACCTTGCTCCTCAAGCAAGGGGATTCACCCACATCGTGCAACCTCCTGTGATAGCACTAGAGAGGTATGCCTTTACCAAATATCTAATCACCGATATTTATGAACACAAAATATATATATATATATATATATATATATATATATAGAGAGAGAGAGAGAGAGAGAGAGAGACACACACACACACACACAATAAATTTAATCCCGGCCATACCATGCACAAAACTCGTAGCACTAGCCTAAAATATATCCAAGTCCATATTCTGACTCTAAATTTAATTAATTACACATTAATTAGTTTGTATTCTTGGTGTCACTCAACCAATATACCCAGACTCGCTCACTTGGCACGAAATTCAATATTCAAAATTTATTATCCAAAATTCTCCCTAATAATTTTGAGACACTTATTTATTTAATGTTCCTTAATGTTCATTATTCCATATTAAGTTTAAACCTGACATTGTCGTCTTCAATAATAGCTTTAAAAAAGTATCAAACTAACAAGTTTACTGTCCATTCATAGACATTTTTATCCTATTACAAAGTGTATTTCCCAACTGTAACCATTTTCAATCCATCACAAGCCAAACCGTAAGAGAAAGAATAATAGCTAGAATTAAACACATTGCTCAAACGAGCAGCCTGCCATTCGAACAACATTGGCTATCGCTTGAACCAGAACCAAGGTCGTTCGAACGAACCTGGTTTATCTCTCTCCTTCTTTTATCAGTTTTGTTCTGCCATTAACGAACTCAAAAATCCTTTTTTACGCAGATTTATTACACAACAACCAATACAACCTTGCATCAAACCTAAGATTTCAAGAGCCACAAATGTTAATTAAAACATCCACACAGATTGAAGGTTAAATAATTGAATTCTCAAATCCTCCATAGATTATAAATCTAAATTTATTGAAACCCAATATAGATATCAGCCTAACCCAAAAACCATATATTCTTATCACACCCACTATGATATGAATAAAAATCTGCCATTAATTTAAAGCATTTTTAACCTCTTACCGTCAAGTTTGTAGAGACTGAATCCTTTGGTTTAGATGATGATGATTTGATGAACATTGCCCAGACTTTTTCTTGATTTTGCCTCCCAAGGTTTCTCCCAATGTTCCCTCTTTTCTCCTCTACATAATTAGGTTTTCTAAAATGAGTTATGGCTCCCACACCATCTCACTTTTAGGTTTTATTAAGTCGATCCCTTTTTGGGCTTGTGGGAATTATTAAGAGGGCCCAAACACTCGCACGTGGGCTTGGTTATGACTACCCCTAGGTCCTCTTTTGCAACTATTTCGACCCACACAGGCTCAACTATACACAGAATTGTCATCCGAATTATTTCACTATAAGTTCTACCATAACCCCAAAATAATCTATACTCGACTCCCTGTTGGGATAAATAAATGCCACGTCGCTATCGCTCGTTATGACAAAATTAAATTATTACTATTCACTTAGTAAATTTAAATCCCAAAAATATTAATCGTTTACCCACCAAATTAATATTTAAAAAATATTAATAACAATTAATTCAATTAAATTACGACATAAGTAATTTAAAATTAGTTGAATTAATTAATTAACAAATGCATAAGAATACGAGATGTTACAGATAGATGATTGATGGATTCCGTAAATGCCTTACGAGTTTTGTTATTTATTCTTGGGCAGTGGTAATGCCTTACTGTGGATGTTCTTAATGAATGTGATGATGCTAATAATTTTGACTTACTATATGAGTATGCCCATTGGAGGTAATTTTCGAGATAAGAGTACTTATATTGGCTATATGCTAGTGGTGGCATACATTATCTGATGGTTACATGGGATGGTTAGCAGATGATGGATTTCTCTTAGAATGTTAGGATATGCATGATGAGAAGCATTTATTGTTAGGACAAAATTTCCAATTGAGTCCGTTGTATGTATTTGACTTATTCCCAGAACAAATTATTATTTTTGAGTCATTAATAGATATTTTATTGTCACAATCCCACACAGTCTACGACATAAATTTTATTAAAGACGTTGCAGCCAATATTCAAAGTTAAATCATGCCGAGTTTAATGGTTCACGTTTCGCATCTTCATTCCATTACGATCTCTTAGGTATGAATGCGTAATGTTCACGGAACTCAAAATAAGATATGGATGATATTTTTATTTCAATATGTTATTAGAAGGGTTTATCTTAATTTATTCTGAGATAAGGATTGTTGAGAGTAGTATAGAACTTTCCCTTGTGTTACTTAGTTCAAACAACATTCACAGTCATTCAAACGACATGTGGAGGTCATTCAAATGAAGTAGCTCTATCGTTCAAACGACATAGATATCTCATTCAAATGACAATCACATCTCATTCGAATGATGTGCTAACTTGAATTTTCTATTCAAGGCGTGTTTCACTTAGAATTTCGTAGGTTACAAAACAAGAAAAATAGTTTACAATCATGACATTTTCTGCATAAGTTTTATAAGGTTTTCAAAGTTCAAAAACATCCTTAGAGTTTTAAGATCCGATCTTTCATTCACATATGCTACAGAGATCTTGGTTTACACCAATATAGTTTCTTCAACACTTTGAACGTTGGGTTTTGTGGTGAAAAAATGAAGGATTTCGTGTTTAACATAGTAGATGTTACCAAGCTGTATCGGTGGACACCAAGGCATTCGTGGACGTGTGTGTGGCTGATAACTTTGCTTTTTCGGTATGTTTCGTTGTTTGAAAGCCAAGTTAGTCAAAATCCTCAAAATACCTACAAAATGTAACAAACTCAAGTGTAGAGGTAAGTAAGGGTATCAATCCACTTTCTAGGGAGTAAGATAGAGACAAATTCAATTCTAATTCACTTTTTATTTTATTTTTGTGCTTTTTCACTTTCCTACTTTTTTTTAACTTTTTCAATATTAAAACAAATGGGTGAGGTGATGTTTTAAACTAAACTAAATTAAAGTCTGAGATGAAAACAACTAACTAGAAATTTACTAAAATGAAAATTAAGGTCTAAACTAAAAATAAGAGATAAGTGAGGAAAATAATTGTGAGAACAATCAAGGAGTGGGATTACACCACAAATTTTAGTTATTCTAATTAATTAAGTTAATTATTTGAATTCTCCCAAATTAATGTCAAAACTACAAATCAACTCTCGTTGCAAGTGTAATTTTAATAATAACATTTTAGAATATTAAGTTTAACACCTCACAACTCTAGAAAAATAAATATACACTCCTTTTAATTAATCACCCTCTAGGATCGATTAATTAAAATTTATGTCAATCTTAGAAATTAAATTTAGAGTTGAAATTCAAGTTATAATACTCCACTTAAGAAACCCCTATCTCTAGTTCGAATCTAAAATGGGTATTATAATTAGAATTTTGATTTTCTCTCGAAAATCATTTACCCTCTATCGAGGGGTAAATTTAAGGGTGATGGATCAAAATTAACATTTAAAGGGATTTTTCAAGTAATTAAACTAATTAAAATAAAATAACATCAAATAAGGGTTTTACCCCACCCCTTGAAAGGAGTTTTAGCCTAACAAGGTATAAAATATGACAAATTAATAATCGAAGGCATATATAAATAAAATAGAAGGGTAAGAGGACAAATCTTCAAACAAATCTCCTTGATTTGAAAAATTGGACTCTAATCCTCCATTAAAATTGAGCAACATCCATTCAAAATGAGCTTTCCACAATATTCAATTACATACAAACAATCATTTGAATCACTCAACAATTAATTTCTCACCAATATCTAAAAAAATAAAAAAAATAAAATAAAACTATTTACAAAGGATAATTTTCTCTACAATTCTGTCTCTAGAATTTTCCTATCTAAAAGCTCTTTTTTAAAACTCTCCTAAAATGGGGTCTTACATCCTCCTTTTATACAAGGCATATGGCGCTAGGGGTATATAGGGTAATTGGTATAAGTGTGCATGTGGTTTGAGTGTGTCATCTGAATGGGAATAAAAATCTGATATGGTGAGGGGTAATGTTGGGATTGAAATTAAGTGGGTTAGTTGGGGAGTATTTAGGGTAAATGGGTAAAAGAGGTTTTATGGCACATGGGTTTTGTTGGCTTTTGGCTTTGTTTGTTTGGTTTATGCAGGCACGATTTTTTTTTGAATAATGTTTGGCTACCCGGGTGTTAACCCCGGGCTAGCACAGGGATGCCCTTTTGTTTTGTTTTCTTTTTTTTTTTGATTTTTCATGTAAAATGAGTTAAAAACAATTATAAAAAATAATTTTTTATTAGAATAGTTTATTTATTTTTTTCAATTATTTTTTTTAAAACTCATTTTATCCCTCAGACACCCATTTACTCAATATTTTTTTATTTTTAAAGGTCTGCGCTAGCGGCACCCGTTATTTTTAAACTTTTTTTTTTTTTTATTTTACAACATTTGAAATAATTTTTGTATTTCTGCATTAAAAAACTAATCTAATAATTTTTTTTTAACTCATTTAGTCCCTCAAACACCCATTTACCCATTATTCTTTTATTTTTAAAGGTCCACGCCAGCGGCACTCGTTATTTTTAAACTTTTTTTTTTTAATTTTACAACATTTAAAATAATTGTTGTACTTTTGCATTAAAAAACTAATCTAATAAAAAATTATGTTTTAATTATTTTCAACCTATTTAGTCCCTCAAACACCCATTTATCCAATATTCTCTTATTTTTAAAGGTCCGCGCCAGCGGCACTCGTTATTTTTAACCTTTTTTTTTTAATTTTACAACATTTAAAATAATTGTTGTATTTTTGCATTAAAAAACTAATCTAATAAAAAATTATGTTTTTAATTATTTTCAACCTATTTACTCTCTCAAACACCCATTTACCAAATATTCTCTTATTTTTAAAGGTCCGCGCCAACGGCACTCATTATTTTTAACCTTTTTTTTTTAAATTTTACAACATTTAAAATAATTGTTGTATTTTTGCATTAAAAAACTAATCTAATAAAAAATTATGTTTTTAATTATTTCCAACCTATTTAGTCTCTCAAACACCCATTTACCCAATATTCTCTTATTTTTAAATGTCCGCGCCAGCGGCACTCGTTATTTTTAACCTTTTTTTTAATTTTACAACATTTAAAATAATTGTTGTATTTTTGCATTAAAAAACTAATCTAATAAAAAATTATGTTTTTAATTATTTTCAACTTATTTAGTCCCTCAAACACCCATTTGCCCAATATTCTCTTATTTTTAAAGGTCCGCGCCAGCGGCACTCGTTATTTTTAACCTTTTTTTTAATTTTACAACATTTAAAATAATTTTTGTATTTTTGCATTAAAAAACTAATCTAATAAAAAATTATGTTTTTTATTATTTTCAACTTATTTAGTCCCTCAAACACCCATTTACCCAATATTCTCTTATTTTTAAAGGTCCACGCCAGCGGCACTCGTTATTTTTGAACTTTTTTTTTTAATTTTACAACATTTAAAATAAGTTTTGTATTTCTTAAAACTGTTTCAAAATGTAAAAAAAAATATTTATATTAAATCACTTTTCTTTTTGGAAACAGTTTTTTTTCAGAAAAAAAAAAAACTTTTTATATTAAAATAGTGTTTTTAAACAATACATTTTTTTTTAGTTTATAAAAAATATTATTTTTTAATAAAACAGTTTTTTTTAAATAAAAAAAAAGTCAAATAATGCTAATAACTCACATTAAAAACCAAAAAAAACAAAAACAGAAAAAAAAATTCTCCATGTACTAACCCGGGGTTAACACCCGGGTAGTATATCATTACTCTTTTTTTTTACTTTGGAGAAGTGGATGAAATGGGAAATGGGTATTTGGGTGTTGGGTCTTGGTTTGGGCAGGCGCCGGAAATGGAGGTGAGTCACGTGGCGGATGCGGCCGCCGGAGTGGGAGTGAAAGAGAGGCGCCGAAGTGGAGGTCGTCGAACGGAGCAGGAGGTAGGGGTATAGGCGGGTCGCCGGAATCGCAGGGGGTTCAGGCGACTGCGGGGTAGGTAGCAGGCAAGGGGCAAGGCCGGAGGTCGCCGGAGTTGTGGTCATCGCCGGAGGGTTTTCGAAACAGACCCGCTTGGGTCGCGGGTCGCCGGCACTAGCTGCGTCGGAGAAGGGGTCGAGATCCCGGCGGGTTCAGGTCGCCGGTTTTAAGGTAGGGAGCACGCGTGCAGTGGGTTTGGGCTGGTAGAGGTTAGGAGAGAGAGGAGAGTTTTTTGGGTTGGTAATGGTGGATAGAGAGGAGAGAGAACGTGGGGCTTTGAGGTTGAAGAAGAATGGGATAGATATTGGGTGCAGTAAGGGTGTAGGGAAAGTAGGTGTGGCTTAGGGTGTAGGATAAGTTTGTGGGTACAGGGGGTATCATTGTGTGTGTGTTTAATTTGAACCCCTAAAAATAACACTAAAATTAATTAATAAAATAAAATTATAAAAACTAAAAATCTAAAAATTAAATTTCTATTCTAAAATTAAAATAAAGACTCAATAAAAAAAACTAAAAAGAAATAAAATAGAAATAAAAATAAAAATAAAATCTAATAAAACTTAAAATTAAAATCCTCAAAAGAAAATGCAAAATCTAATAAAACTAAAAATACTTAAAATCCTAAAAATTCTAATCCTAGTAAAATAAAATAAAACTAAAACTAAAAACTAATAAAATAAAAATGAAAATAAAATAAAATAGAAAAATAGAAAATAAAACCTAGAAAATACTAAATATATTTAAAATAAATCCTAAAAATAAAAAATGACTCAAACTAAAAATCTAAAACATATAAAAAAGGGACAAACAAAACACACACGGGTTTCGAGGTAGGTTTAGGTTAGGTTTGGGATAGGTTATGACACGAGATAAGGTATTTAGCTCAATTCTAACTGCAATTGGCCTCTAAATGTAGCTTTTTATACCGCAACTGCAGTTAAGCCTGCATGACAAACATTTAAGCACATAAGACCCATATTGTCGAGAATTAACAACTAAAGTACGTTTATTCGGGGTATAAATTATACAGTTTTGGGTGCTTATCACACCACCTCCAAACAGAGTGTTGCTAGTCCTCGAGCAATAAGATAGAGAGAAAGAGAAAGATAAGTAACCAAAAGTGTAACACTTTCGCGGGCACTTGCGATTACACTTAGCATGTGCAACAAGCCTTTAAACCTATAGGTTGCCCTACAGGACGAGTTGTGTCTTGTGAGGGTTTGCAGGGAATATACCCACAAAATTATTTATTTGTAAAATGGCAGTCAATCTCTTATTAGATATAGAATAATCGCACAATCCATCATATGAGAAATGATTTGAGAAATCCAAGCTAGAATGTGTAAAAAGTTTAGCTAAGTAAATACTCCAGGTACATCCTTCCTAAAACTCAACGTGTGTAGTGTGAATCAGTCAAAACGGGTCGAGTATCATCAAAGTAATTCCTAGATTGACTCGTCGGAATCAACGCTTCAACTTCAAATCTCACGGATATATCTCTATCGAAGGAAATCTCGAGATATGGGTCAGTGTATCGCTCTTGTGTGTGAGGAGCTGAGTAAATGTAAGCAAGTTCAAACGTCTCACACACGTATAAGAAAGAATGAACAATTGAAAGAAAAATGATCTATAAAACCAAAAAAAAAAAAGAAAAATGATCTCATGAAAGAATTCTAATCACTATAGTGAGAACGTCGAGTTATTCACCACGTCGACTTTCATTTGGCCGAACACCTAGGGGAAATAATGATGTTTATGGGTGAGGGGAAAATGAAATGGGAAATGTGGGATGAGGTGAGGTAGGATAGGATGGGATGATGATATGATGGATGGATGGATGGATGGTGGATATGCGATGTGAAATGGATGAAAAATGGATGCGAAAGAAGAGTGTATACACTTTAGGCACAAATGTCTTTATTTAAAAACTAACTACTAACTCTCTTTCTTTTATTTTCTCTCTTTTCTTTTCTTTTTTTTTCTTTTCTTTTTTTTCTTCTATTTTTGCTATTTTTCTCTTCTTTTTTTCTTTTCTTTTTCTCTCACTTTTCAAACCAACAATGAAGACATTTACATTTGAAATTAAACTCTTTTATTTGAAAATGATGATGGATGATATATGAAATGAGTGGGGAATGATGGTGAGGGGAATATGTGGGAATATGGAAGAACATGGGAATATAATGGGTGAAGTGAATGGTAAATGGTGTATGGGAAAGTGGTAAGTGTATGGATGAAAATCTAGTATTCGGGACAAATTTCAAGACACGCGTTTCTTACAACTTGAAAAAAAATATCATTCTTAGTGATCATGCCAAAAATGAAGAATAATGAGATTATACAACAATTAAATGCGGACCCAAACGAAGATGAATCAACTTGTGACTCGGAGATTGCGTAAAACACTCAAAAAGGGTGAAAGGCACAAATCTCACAAGCTAAAGTCTCTACTAGTGATCCTTAAGGTTCTCTTTAGAATTGTATTACTCTTCAACTCTAAATCGCAGTGACGTGATAAGTGCGCAAATTTTGTTGAGTCTAGAAATTCATGGTGCAACATGCCTTGTTATGTATTACATAAGCTATTAGAAAAAATATTCTCTATCTTGATTCATAGACTTTTGAAAGATGGATATTTGAAAATTCACATCAATGAGTGAGATGAAAGAAACTGCATGAAAATTTAAAAATCAGGTTTAAAAATCAAAAAATTTCAAAAGAGGCACGATTTTGATAAAATTCCCCACCCCCAAACAAAAAGGAACATCGTCCTCGATGTTAAATAAAATGATTTTTAAAATTGAGAGCATAAGGTAGGAAAAAGATTACCAGAATGAACCGCTAATGAAGTGGACAGATGAAGCGAAAATGAAACCTGAATAAATGATAAGAGAAAAAAAAAAGGTGTACAAGTCTATAAGCATGGTAAAATATAGGGTGATGTGAAACACCACCCCCAAACAGGATGAGACTAGTACAAGAAATGCGGGCTGCCTCTCGGTAGCGCTAAGTTTAATGTCTTCAGCCAGACCGAACTATTCTCACCCTAAAGATAAGAACAATGATGGAGGGGGGGGGGGGGGGGGAGAAAAATTGGGGTGATGAGAATCACCCTCAAATAATACTGAAGCGTCAGTCTTGTTGGAAACAGGCTAAAAGGGTCAATGCACTTGTATGGCAAAAGTGCATCACATGATGCAAAGCATCGGTGGACCATGGGCGGGTGGGTATTAAGGGAAGGGTGAGGGTGAATAGGGTGAAGAGGTATCGGCCACGGGCCTTGTTGAGCTTAAAGGTGAGGGCAACTAGGGCCCTATAAGCATGGTCCTCAAGTTGGTGAAGGAGGAAATATGGTTTGGTAAGTGAAATGGGATGGGCCTCATAAAAATCACACGACCGTTCTATGAATGGGCGATGATAATGGTCCCGCCGTGACACACCAGGGAGCCGTTGATGGAATAAATCAACACCACAAGGAAGTGGTGTGCATGGAGGAAAAAGCTCGATGTCACGGAAGTGGAGAGTATCACCACATATACTCTCGTGGATGGAGGATGGTTTCAGGTGAGGATCTAAGAATGTAGATGGAAACATGAACTTTGTAAAATCACGATCCAAACCAGGTGGTGGGGTAGAAAGGATAATGGGTGGGTCGAGTGGGATACATGGTGTATCGGGTGGGATAAACGGTGGAGGAAGATGATCCAACTCAAGCGTGGGAGACACACACTCATTGGGAGGAGTAAATGAATACTCACAAGGGAGTGTGGTTTCTAAAGATGGAGTTGTCAACTTCTCCATAAGAGCAGCATCGGGGAATGGGGTGGGTGGGTAAGACGAGGCACCAAGATCTAAGATAGAGGAATCACTAGAAATATCGAACTCAAAGGGAGCCATACATGGTGGGACATCATCCATATCCGGATAGTTAGGAGCTATCACGGATTCTATCTCGAGAAAATGGTGAACACTCACAGCCGGAGCTAACCTAAGATGAAGTGGTTCCTTAGGAACACACACAGTGTGCTCAATGGGTATAGACTCGGGCATTGTTTTGGATATTACGGGAGTGGTAAGGTGAATGGGAACCGCAATGTGGGTTCATATGGACATGGTGGGATTTGATCAGGCTCACTATATAAAGGTAAGTCAACACAATTGTCGACTTGGGACCCGGACCATGGGATGGTCTCAACTTCGAGATTCTCGGGGGTGGTAGTGTTGGTCACACTCAGAATTCGTGTCATAAGAGGACACATCATCGTCACACTCGGTGGCAACGATAGGTGGGGCTATGGGAATATCCGACTCTCGGGCACACTCCAATTCATTTAACCTTTGTTCAAGCCTTTGGAGAGCTTGAGTTTTAATTGCTTGCTCTTGCCCAAGTATGAACTTTTGCAAGAGGGTTTCGAGAGTGGATGTGGATGAAGGTGCTGGTGGAATGATGGGTGGTGGTGGTGGTTGAGGTGGACACAACACGCTATAATCGGAACTATATGGAGAATACTCATATGAAGTGTGTGGGGTGGGGCCAAGTTCATCATACACGAAAGGATCGCTTTCGTGATGGACAAATGGTTGATGCGCATGGGGTGCGTAGTGAGGAAACTGATCGTGACTGGGTGCAAAAGGTTGCCATGACGACTGTTGGAACGTGTGAGGATCCACAACATCGGGTTGGGATTTGTATTGCGTGGAAGGGTGATCAGGCCTCCATGAATAACTCGGGTACTCACACAACTCGGGATTAGGTATAGCGGGATAATGGGCCGAGGTGGGTTCCTGGACAGTGTCATATGGATACACATGGTTCGTGGTGGGTTCCGATGGATATGACAAGTATGGACACTCATGGGACATGTGATCGGCATAAGAATAGTGGGTGCATAACAAGGGAGGAGGCACGACGACACTTGACACCGAGGGTGATGGAATAGGAGGTGCATGCATGGATGGGTCAAGAGTACCAACAGTACTCGTGAGAGAGGTGAAACGACTAAGAATATCATAAAGAGACGGCTCGGGATTACTCTCACACGTGTCACGTGTCAATGGAAAATGACCAAAGTAGTCCCGTAAAGGACGTTCTTCGGTCATGTGGATGGAAATATTTTTTTGGTTTTTTAAATTTTTTCAAAAGGAAAGAAAATATTTTTGGGATTTTCTAAAAATAATGGAAGAAAATATTTTTGGATTTTTTTGTAAAAATAAAGAAAGAAAAAATATTTTTTTGATTATTTGATTTTTTTTTATAATAAAAATGAAATAAAATATTTTGAATTTTTTGGAAGAAAAGGTGGGGAAAATATATGGACTCTTGAATTAGACGAACCAACTAAAACCCGACTACCGAAAAATGAATTGGACACACACACAAGTTAAGGAGAATTTTCTAACTAGCACATATTCAATTTTTATCTTTAAATTTAGTTAAAGGTGGCCAAATTTTAATTAAGTCCACGGGCGATAAAAAAATTACGGAATAATATGAGTGATCACCTTTGCAAAATATTCTCCTTGGGGGCTACCTAGTTGATTGATTTTAAATTTAGTGATGGCTAGGGTAGCACACAAAGGTAAGCGAGTGAGTCGGGTGATGAAATCCCTTCTCGTGAGTGACCGGGTGCAGGTCTTACTTATTTAATTCATCACACCATTCAAAAATAAATGCGAGAATAAAATCAAATAAGAGCACACAAAAATTGACTCGCTAACAGGACAGGCGCGAGTGTGTAGAAATGTACCTCCCACGGTTTTTAGGCCGTGGGGTGCCGAAAAATTTGAGTCGACCGGGGGGAGATCACGCCTATCTCAGTCGTACCCGGATGTCCTATCGACCCAAGGTAGAGGGGCTTCTAAATCCTCGCCAATTGACCCCTTCTCTCTACCTTGTCCGGTTTCCCTATCATGCTTGTCTTTGATTATTACAATTTTAAATGGAAAATAAAGGGTGTCCTATACACCGCAATACAAGCCAAGAATAAAAAATCCTAAATACAAGCCTTCTATAAAAAAAATGGTACTAAAAATGAAAAAAAAAAGCAATACAAGTGAATCACAAAATTGAATCCGCTCCGAGCTTCACAATTCCAATAATGGCAACGACGCCATTTGATAACTAGGACTTTTTATTTCATCTCCCCGGCAACGGCGCCATTTGATAACTTTGCTTTTTCGGTATGTTTCGTTGTTTGAAAGCCAAGTTAGTCAAAATCCTCAATATACCTACAAAATGTAACAAACTCAAGTGTAGAGGTAAGTAAGGGTATCAATCCACTTTCTAGGGAGTAAGCTAGAGACAAATTCAATTGTAATTCACTTTTTATTTTCTTTTTGTGCTTTTTCACTTTTCTATTTTTTTTTAGTTTTTTCAATATTAAAACAAATGGGTGAGGTGATGTTTTAAACTAAACTAAATTAAAGTCTGAGATGAAAACAACTAACTAGAAATTTACTAAAATGAAAATTAAGGTCTAAACTAAAAATAAGAGATAAGTGAGGAAAATAATTGTGAGAACAATCAAGGAGTGGGATTACACCACAAGTTTTAGTTATTCTAATTAATTAAGTTAATTATTTGAATTCTCCCAAATTAATATCAAAACTACAAATCAACTCTCGTTGCAAGTGTAATTTTAATAATAACATTTTAGAATATTAAGTTTAACACCTCACAACTCTAGAAAAATAAATCTACAGTCCTTTTAATTAATCACCCGCTAGGATCGATTAATTAAAATTTATGTCAATCTTAGAAATTAAATTTATAGTTGAAATTCAAGTTATAATACTCCACTTAAGAAACCCCTATCTCTAGTTCGAATCTAAAATGGGTATTATAATTAGAATTTTGATTTTCTCTCGAAAATCATTTACCCTCTCTCGAGGGGTAAATTTAAGGGTGAGGGATAAAAATTAACATTCAAAGGGATTTTTCAAGTAATTAAACTAATTGAAATAAAATAACATCAAATAAGGGTTTTACCCCACCCCTTGAAAGGAGTTTTAGCGTAACATGGGATAAAATATGACAAATTAATAATCAAAGGCATATATAAATAAAATAGAAGGGTGAGAGGACAAATTTTCAAACAAGTCTCCTTGATTTGCAAAATTGGACTCTAATCCTCCATTGAAATTGAGCAACATCCATTCAAAATGAGCTTTTCACAATATTCAATTACATACAAACACTCATTTGAATCACTCAACAATTAATTTCTCACCAGTATCTAAAAAAATAAAAAAAAACTATTTACAAAGGATAATTTTCTCTACAATTCTGTCTCTAGAATTTTTCTATCTAAAAGCTCTCCTAAAATGGGGTCTTCCATCCTCCTTTTATACTAGACATGGAGCTAGGAGTAATTGATATAAGTGTGCATCTGGTTTGGGTGTGTCATATGAATGAGAATAAAAATCTGATATGGTAAGGGGTAATTTTGGGATTGAAGTTAAGTGGGTTAGTTGGGGGGTATTTAGGGTAAATGGGTAAAAGAGGTTTTATGGCACATGGTTTTTGTTGGATTTTGGCTTTGTTTGTTTGGTTTATGCAGGCACGATTTTTTTTTTACTTTGGAGAAGTGGATGAAATGAGAAATGGGTATTTGGGTGTTGGGTCTTGGTTTGGACAGGCGCCGAAAATGGAGGTGAGTCGCATCGCGGATGCGACCGCCGGAGTGGGAGTGAAAGAGAGGCGTCGGAGTGGAGGTCGTCGAACGGAGTAGGAAGTAGGGGTATAGGCGGTTCACCGGAATCGCATGGGGTTCAGGCGACTTCGAAGTAGGGGTATAGGCGGCTGCTCCAGCGAGAGGTTGGCAGCAGGGTTGTCGCCGGGTTTGGGGATAAGGTTGGACATGGGGGAAGTGGGTTTAGGTTGGTAGAGGTTAGGAGAGAGAGAGAGGAGAATTTGTTGGGTTGGTAATGGTGGATAAAGAGGAAAGAGAATGTGGGGATTTGAGGTTGAAGAAGAAGGGGATAGGTATTGGGTGTAGTGAGGGTGTAGGGAATGTAGGTGTGGCTTAGGGTGTAGGATAAGTTTGTGGGTATAGGTTGTGTCATTGTGTGTGTGTTTAATTTGAACCCCTAAAAATAACACTAAAACTAACTAATAAAATAAAACTATAAAAACTAAAAAATTAAAAATTAAATTTCTATTCTAAAAATAAAATAAAGACTCAATAAAAAAAACTAAAAAAAACTAAAAATAAAAATAAATCTAATAAAACTTAAAATTAAAATCCTAAAAAAAAATGCAAAATCTAATAAAACTAAAAATACATAAAATCCTAAAAATTCTAATCCTAGTAAAATAAATTAAAATTAAAACTAATAAAATTAAAATCAAAATAAAATAAAATAGAAAAATAGAAAATAAAACCTAGAAAATACTAAATAAATCTAAAATAAATCCTAAAAATAAAAAATGACTCAAACTAAAAATCTAAAACATATAAAAAAGGGACAAACAAAACACACACGGGTTTCGGGGTGGGTTTAGGTTAGGTTTGGGATAGTCTAAGACACGAGATAAGGTATTTAGCTCGATTCTAACTGCAATTGGCCTCTAAATGTAGCTTTTGATACCGCAACTGCAGTTAAGCCTGCATGACAAACATTTAAGCACATAAGACCCATATTGTCGAGAATTAGCAACTAAAGTACGTCTATTCGGGATATAAATTGTACAGTTTTGGGTGCTTATCAGCTGCGAATATGCATCGTAGAAGGATTTCTGCGTGGACATTGTGGAGGAGTTGTTGAATGATCATAGGAGCGTCAAGTGTAATGACCCCACTTTTATATATAGTTTGTTTTTACACTCTTGTGTTACTTATTATTTTATAAATGTTGTATTATTAGATATGTGATATTATTGGCTATCAATATAACAAACCCCATTTTAATTGCGAAGAATTAACTGTAAATTGGATCAAATCGAAGTCTTATGACATATCTTAAGGCAAATAATAAGTTTTGGGGTAGAAAATATAATTTTATGAAACTTTAAGGACTAAAATAAAATATAAAATGGGCCATTTTGTAAATAAAATATTTTCAAGGACCTCTAAGAAATATTCAAAAAAATATAGTGTGAAATTACCAAAATACCCTTCATGTGTGAAATGACCCTTATACCCTTATCACCTTTCCACCACGTGCTGGTCACTTCCACCTTCCACATGTTATCTGTAGAGAGAGAGCTAAAACACTTGTAATCATTTGGTGATATTAACACTTCAAGACCACCCCAGATCGCGACACCTCGGTGTTGAATCACCAATTCAAAAAGCCTGGTCATTAGACACGTGTCAACACCGTAATACATCTGGAAACCTATAAATAGGGCCTTAGGGTTCATTTGAAACTCACACCAATTCCTTGAGAATTATAGTAAGAAAGAGTGATAGAAAGATTGGGAAATATCTTAAGAAGGAGTTCTATAATTTCGAAGAAAGAATTCATTTCGTAGGTATGATTTTATTTAAATCTTATAATGTATTTTATAGTTTTAATTTTGTGTTTTATAGCTTTACTTAGTAGTTATGCTGGTAAAATACACTAAGGACTTCATTAATCAAAACTTAAAGTTTACAAGAAATCCAAGTTGATTCTATTTTGAAATTGTATATACGCTTTTAAAAATGATTTTTTAAAAGTAATTGATCGTTATTATGGAATCCCATTTAAGTAATTCCAAAGTCAGGCCCAGTGATATTTTGTCTAGACGAGATGGTATTTAAGTGGTGCCCCTGTGACCCTCCATCTCTACTGGGAATGAATCCGAAAATGTTCTATCTAGAGGAGATGGTATTTAAGCGGTGCCCCTGTGACCCTCCATCTCTACTGGGAACCGGCTGATTAGGAAGAACTATGAATTGAATCCTTTAAGAGATCAATGAGTTTTAAAAGTTAAGAAAATGGGTATTAGAAATCCTTTGAAACAAGTTATTATTAAAATACAATATGTAGACTGGATCTTGTTTAGAACGTATACTTAAACCTTTATCGTATTTGTTAGATTAACGTGCGATCGAAGACTCATTATCTATAATTTCGACCTCTATTTTAGGTGAGTACTCTATGCAATTTCTTGTGCATTTTGATTATATTATATTATGAAAACTATGTATATTTTGTGAAATGATTTTATTCTCAAAATGCATCTGATACCGATGATTTCGTCGTTTGTTATATGTTTATATCTCTCCATATAAACATCTGATTTGAATTCTGAAATTATTGATTCGGCCTATGGAAACTCTCTTACTATATTGGCCTTGACTACCGGGTGAAAATATTTGGGTGGTACCTTCCCAACTGGTTTATCGCTGGTGTGCCCTAAATAAGGCGTTGTTCTAGAGATCATGATTATCTGTCTGTGATGTTATCGGGTGGAAACATTTGGTAACACTATATGTCTGGGTATTAAAGCGTACATGGCCACTAAAACTGAATAATTGACATATGCTCAATTGTTTTATCTACTCTGTTATGAACTGTTTATTCTGAATATATATATTGTCATCTACTTTATATATATTACTTGAAATTCCTATCTCTATGTATATACCTTTTGTTCTAAATTGAATAGGTATCTATTTTCTAAAAACCTTGGAATATTTGGAGATTGAATCTCATTCGGCTTTCAGCTGATGTTTTATAATTAACCATTTTTCAGGAAATAATTAGGCAAGCGGATGGAACATAAGGGGACTATGTTGAAGATTTAGCTTTTAGAGCTCTTTTTGTTACATTAAGTAGAATTTTGTTTTATTAGATAAAGGATGTTTGACTCTTTAATTAAAAGGCTTTAAAATTTCGTCAAGTTATAACTCGTTGATATTTTAATACAAATGAAGTTCCCTTTAGAAAGCTCTAATGATGTAATTCCTTCACCTTTAGTATTTTACGATTCATAACCATGTGATTATACTTCCTCTACATATATTTTAAAACAAAAATTTTAAGGCCATAATATTGGATGCCTTGGTGGCATGTCAAGACACCCGTTCCCTACTATTTTCGTGTCGGGGTCGTGACATCAAGACTTTTAGGTATCGAGTCGTTGAGTAAGTCTATCATTTGTACTGTGTAATACCACATCATAGTGATTATATGCCTTTGGTTGTTCTAGGTATTTTCCCTTAGTGGTTTCCTCCAACATTCGACGTCACCTTTATGAACTTATTTGTTTTACTTGCTTTAACCACCTATATGCATGTTTAGAATTAAACAAGATAAAATTGGGATTAACTAAAATTGGTTCACATACTTGGTGCATATAAAATTTGGAAAACAGTTTTTTTTAAATGAAAGTTGTTTCTGACATCCTTAAAACACATTTGAAAGAAAAAGGGGCCTACAAAATGGTATCAGAGCTAGAATCATTTTTTATATGCGTTGATCCCTTGTGTTTTTAAGGATGAATTTTGAAAATTTTGAAAGTTTTATAGCTCCTATTTTTTATATCACAAACTATGGTTATTGAAAAATGCGAATGAGAAGTTCTTTAAAATCAATTGATGAGCATGTGTGGTTAGCGATCGCAAATGGTTGGACATCACCGGTTACACGAGAGGGTGAGGCCTCTAATTTAAAACTCATTGTGTCATGAACCGAAGATGAAAATAGACTTGCACTTTACAACTCTAAATGTCTTCACGTTATTTCCTAACATGTCACACCGGAAGACTATAATTGAAACATAACATGTGAAACTTCGAAAGAGGCTTGGGATATACTTGCACTTACTCACGAGGGCACGAGTATGGTTAGGGCATCTAAACATCAAAACCTCACTACATAGTTTTAGAAGATTAAAATTCTAGGGAGTGAGTAATTTGATGAGTTTTACACTATGTTGTCCAATATTTTTAACTCAGCGTTTACTTTGGTAGAGAAAATACCTGACAACTGAGTTATAAAGAAAATCTTAAGATTATTGCCAAGTAGATTTGATGCTAAAGTGATCGTTTTGAACTCCTTGAGTATGCTTGAATCGACGAAACTATAATAGATTGTAGGTTACCTACAAACCCATAAACTCAATATGTTTACCTCCAAGCAAGTGACAAAGAAAGAAAGGGGCATTTCTTTGAAAGCTCTGAAGGAGGAGACTAAAGTTTTGAATGATGATTCAGATTTCGATTTTGAGGATGTAGCCTTGCTGGTAAAGAAGTTCAATAAATTTCGTAAGTCCTAAAAGCATTCGAAAGATGCCAAATCACAAGGTCAAACCCTCCCCTAAGGATAAGAGTGAGAAAGTTAAGAGGGATGAGTTAGATAGGTTTTTCTAGTTTGAGGGTTATGGTCACAAGGTTTTCGAGTGGACCACTAGACTTAAGGAGGGAGAGAAATCGATAGCATACAATGCCACCTTAAGTGACAGTGAATCGGAAGAGGGAGAGAGTTCCCCCATTGAGCATAACTTTGTAGCGTTCATCGCATATCTTGTGAGCGATGATGATAAATCTTACCATAAAGATTCTCATGTGCATGAAACTTCTAAGGCCGTTGAGTGTGAATCCCAAGTGAGTGAGAGTAAAGCTAGTGAGGATGAGGATATTAATGTAGGAGAGTTGCAAGTTTCCTTTAATGAGTTGTATGCCGAAGCGGTAAACGAGAAAAAGGCAAACTTAAAATTGCAAGCTAAGTTGAATGAGTATGCCATAGAAAATAATGATTATTTGATTGAGGATGAGAAAACTTTTAGGGAGAAGCCAGAATATGTTGAGAAAGAGATAGATAGTCTTCAAGGTTTGTTGGAGGCTTTAAAGACTGAGATTCTATAGTTTGAGGAGTATAGGAGTGCGCTTGAGTCTAGTATTAGTAAGTTAGAGGAGATATTGAAAGACTCAAGTAAGGTGAATTTTGATTTTGAGGCCAGATCTAAGAAGTTGGATCGGATGCTAAGTGTCGTCCAAATCAGGGGATATAGGTTTGGTATAGGCTACGATGATAGTGTTGTTACCATTCCTAAAGCCAATACCAACCGCGTGAGAGAGCCGACTAGGAGCGTTAGGAGAGGTTGAAAGTTTAGGAATAAATTCTTTTTGGTTCCCTGTAACACCCCGCTTAAAATAATAACGGGTGGCCAACCCTATACTACATTAAATCAGGAGTTTCAGATGGTCCAGTCTCAACATCAACTGTCGGTACTACATAATATAGGACTAACTACCCGATGTCATATAAGCGAGATGTTAAAATTAAATGAAATATACAACAGACAACAAACTAACACAACTAATAAAGGAAAGAAAGATGCATGAAAGAACTATGAGAAAGGAAATGCTAGAATAAAATGAAATAAATAACTACAACTGAATATACCACAAGGAAGTAAACCCGAATAAGTTGTCGGGTCACAGCCAATACAATGACTGAAATGAAATAAATGTACACATCTATAAATATCTCTTGGGTATAAACCCGATATACAACATGAGTCCTACCAAGATTTTTAAATAAGTAGGAAGCCACTACAAGATACGTCCCGTAACAGTCCGCACATGTCACGGCTCCCAAGACTCTGGATAGAAGGTCATCCGACATCCGTGCGGTAGGACACCTGTAGTAATATATATATATACAAGCAGGAGAGAAAAGTAAATGGGTCAGAGCCCGAGTTGTGAAAAATATTTAGCAAGTGTGTTAACCGTGCATAATAAATATCGGTGCACTTATTTCATAATTAAAGTGGAATCGCACTCTCTTGGAACCCCAACTCACCTCTCATTTAGCGGCGCGGACCTATTCGCGTCCTGAATTTTTATTAAATTACCCCAATTAGAAGAACAACGTAACTTAACATAGGCCCCGCCTATTCCCACAAGATTTTCCTTCCTATCTTAACCCAAGAATCCACTCCTTTTCTAATCATACTAGATTATGTTTACAAGCATTTATGCCATAATAGGCTTAATGGATTCTGGTTTATAATTTAATTAATTATAATTCTTAATACGTTACCCATTTATATTTGGGTTGAATCATAAGATTTAATTTCTAATTAACACGCATACAAATTATTATTGACAAAACTTCTCACCAATCTCAACATTGTACTACGTTTCGTGCGTGGGGTGTCTCGCAAAGCGAAATCCAAACAAGAAACCACCCCGTTACACTACTCCTTCACAATGTCAATCCTAGAGATCCATTATGCCATACATACAATATTATACTACTACAACTACTAGATTTTAGACTACAATGTGAAAACAACTTAAAATCCCCAATAGTATCCTTGGGATGAATCTAGTACATCATAATCATAATCATCCAACCCCCATAAATCTAGTACATCATAATCATCCAAGATGTACTCCATAAAGATTCTATATCCTTTCATTTGTAGGATATATAAATGTATATATAGGCATTTTATTCTAACTATATATATATATATATACCATCATCCATACCCACGACCAAGTGTACATATCACATCTGATGTACAATGGCCATGCACAAGTATAAATACCCGGCTATATATAACACTGATAAACTGCACCATGCTATTATCTTCCCAGTGCCCGACTCACGTAGCAAAACTGGGGCCACCATGGTGGGACTAAACGACACCCATCTCGTGGTAAACTCACACACACGACGTCTCGGGAAGCGGTCATAGCTCCTAACCAAAAATGAGACGAAACATACCAACCACGTCTTATCTCAAAAATATAAATCATATAATAACACACGGGACAACTATGACCTGGGGAATATCCACATCTTGCTTTTCGAGCCAGGATACTCACCCTCTGTGCGAAAACTTCCTAATTATAGCATGAGAGGGGTATGCTTAACCACATAAGTATATATATCATTCACATGCACAATATATTTACATCTATATGATCCAATCATATAAATAAACCATGACGTAAGGTTTAAATATTCATAACATGTATATCCACAACATAAATATATCCATATTCATATCTATAGATATATATACGTATATTCACATATCCTTATATATATATATATACAAACTAATTCTCGTTCATATGTATAAGATATTTAAACTCGGCTATAAGTATACATAATCCTCAATATACAAGCCTACACCACAGACTCATTTAATTTACCTCGAGATGTGAATACAATCCCTCACTTGAAGCATATTCATCCACTTTCCCTATGATGAATAGTCACCCAAAATCATACGTGTGTATATATATATATATATATCCAACCTTAGAGGGAACCATCACTACACATCTCCTCTATATTCAAAAGTACATAATTATCTTTAGTACTAGTTGACCATTGGCATATACATGACTAATAGTCTAAAAATATCAACTTATCCCAACTTTATTTCAAGTGTTGGAATCCCAAATGATTATTTCCACACAATTATGTGCAAACTATCCTGAATAGAATTTATGTTACCGCTATCCTAGTGATAATACGACCAAAAATCGTTCCCAAATTTCATCTACGGTTCGATTGAAAATATGAACCTATTACTCCGGTTGGGTTACCGAGTGTTCCTTAATTTAAACATTTCTAACAATACGTGACCCCTCTCTCTCATCGGTCCCCAAACCTTAATCTCTATAGAATCCTATTTACCATAAGGATTTAGCACTACCCTCAGCCTACAATCTCGATCCGTGCCTTCGTAATTCTTTCCTTGAGAGTTCTTAGCCTCCCATCACATCTATAATTACAGTTGATCTATAACTAGGATCCTCAATCCCAATGAGGTTTCCCCACAATCTCAATACACAACTCCAAAAGCATACATGGATATATTTTTCCCAAATTGTCCCAAAAAGTCCCCATAATCACAATGTGTGAGAAACCCCTTCATGTCTCCAAAACATATCTCTTACATCTTAAGAGAAAGCCCCTGAATCAATAGACCCAACCAAAAAGGGTTTGAAATCACTATGGAGAAAATTACACAAAATGCCCTGTTTCCGAATCGATTCGGCTCTATTCCGAATCGATTGGGCCCAACGAATCGATTCGGCCTCAGAGGCGAATCGATTCGGGTCCAAAGACTTGGGATTTTGTCTCAAGCCGAATCGATTCGGCTTGTGTCCGAATCGATTCGGTCAATGCAGACCTGCCAATTTGCTTAGGCCGAACCAATTCGCTTAAGGGGCGAATCGATTCGAGCCTGCAGAATTTGAAGGGTTCTTCTTCTTCAATGAACCCACGAATTTTTAAACCCTAAAATTTCTATTCCAACCCCCAAACCTTCATCAAGTCATGATTTTAAGCCATTAAATCAACCCAAAGTTGATCCCAACCATTTCTACCCCATTTAAACCCATATGTAAACATTGATTTCAAGATTAAACCCAAAAATCTAGGTTTTGATATTAATACCCAAAATCCATTTCTTTAACCCAAAAATTATGAAATGAAAAACACAAATAACTATTTAGCAAGATTAAACACTTGCCTCAGATTTTTAGAGGTTGGATCGTCCTCGATGTCGCGGTTGGGACGAAAATCTCCAAGCTTTTCTCCTTCTCTCTTTTCCTTTTTCCTTTCTCCTTTCTCCTTTATCTCTTCTCTTCTCTTTTATTTCTCTAAATGATAAGGCTTGTCCCGTAAGCCTATTAAACCTTAAAACACAAGTCCCAATTTTAATTGTTAATATACACTTTAAATGACTCGTTTACTCCAATTCAAGTCAACATAACTTAAAAATATTTCGGAGCCAAAATAAAACCCAATGACAGTCATTTTGACTATCTCGACCCTTCTGAGATCGATGGTACCCTCAAAATCATCATCCTAAATACTTTAAAATGTCCCCTATTTTTGGACCTCAATTCCCAAATTTTAGAATTCTCCAATTATTAAAATTTTTATTTTCCCAAAAATTTAATTTCTCAGTCTAAAAAAATCAAGGTGTGTTACATTCCCCAAACCCCCATGCGTAGTTTCACACCTACTAGGGTTAGGATATCGGACTTAGAGGATTTATGAATTAAACTTCGTGATTGTTGTTTGGTTGCACTTAATTCTTCACATGCTATATCTAAAGGCAGATTGTGTTGCAATATTTGGTATACGCTAGTCTTTGAATCAAGATTTATATATTGCTAGTGTTATGATATATGTATCTTTTCTATTATCCGTTTTTCATTTATGGAGTCTTATTCGAAAAATAGAAAAATATTTTGTTGTTGATAAAATTTTTGAAAATACAATAAGATTTTTGGTTTTTAAATATTTTTGAGAAAAATAAAAAAAGATTTTATTTTTGGGTCAGAAATATTTTTGCAAGAACACAAAAAGATTTTCGATTTTCTTTTTTGTCGTGAGTTTTTCAAGTTTGATTTGGTATATTGTTGTTCTTGGTCCCCCATCATTTCATTATCCATGTGGCTAGTTCGTAATTGTTGATGCATTGAATGATCTTAACCATTGTCTTAATGGGGTTGTTTCGAAGTTAATATGCATTTGGATTCGACTTTGTATATATTCCATCTTTGAACACATGTACGAGTTTGTATGAATGTTTGACATATCACGCACATTTGAGATTGGTGATACATTCTTATCTCCATTTTTTCATCTACACATAAGTAGACTTAGTAGGAGGTGTACATGTAATAACCGTTTACCATGAGGATTTATATTGAATATATTGAAAAATAATGAGTGTTCGCGGGAAAGGGCTGTGAGAGTGAAATGAAATCATCGTGAAAGGCACCGTCTAAAAGAACCCGAGAAACAAAATTATGGCAATAAAAAGAATCATATGCCAAAAGAGGGCCAATAGGATTTCTCCAAGTTAAGAAAAATAGAGACCTCAAACGAGCTTGAAAAGGAAACATATATTTGGGGGAGTTTGGTTGAAAAATTAAATGGGTTCTCACCATGATTGCTTAGGTTGAAAATTGCATCATGATGTTATTGTTTATAAAATCGTCAATATTCTGGATTTGTGTGCATGTTGATTGTTTAGTTTATTTATCTTAATATATTAATTATCACATATGGCTAAAACTAATTTTGATGACATTTATCTATCAATTAGAACTTCTTGAATGTTTTAATGTGTATGAGTGTTGATGTAAAAAATTAGATTGAATCCCATTTTTATGATCACAGATAAATAGATGAAAGCAATCCAATCAAGCACATAAGAGACAAAGATTTTTAAAGTGGTTCGGCTAGGAATAAAGCCTACGTCCACTGTTATGTTATTGCTGAGTGTTTGTGGAATTCTTGATTACAAGTTCTCTCAAGAAATTCCGGTCCCCTTTGAATGAGGATGATACAAGGTATTTATAGCCCTTAGGCTGTACATGAAAGGTCCAATACATTAAATGATATACATATGAAAGGGTAATACATTTAATGCAGCGTGTGCGTCAAGAATATAATGAATAGTTGAACAGTTGTCCGTCTGGTAATTAATGATACGGCCGAGATGCAGTTCGAACCGCCTTAGTTGCTCGTTGATCAAGAGTTCCTCGGAGTGCTTAGAGTATCTCGGGATGATAGAGTTCCTCGGGGTGTCCTCCTCGTTGCTCGGAGAGAACATGACTTGGTCGGGGGAAATAAACTTCCTCGTTGTTATTGTGCCATGTAGATTGACACGTGTCTTCTTATTATTGGTCCACATCAGCAGATTAAATTTGGTATCAACAGAAGCCCCCAATGCTTCATGCTTGATGGGTTACTTGAAAGGATGGAGTATTTATTCTGCAATGTTGCTCGGTGCTCGTGAAATTCTTGATCTACCTTCTTGATTTGTTTAACATAAAGTTCATTATCTCCTGGACGAAGTATGACGCAGGCTGATCGATGGTTGCTAATCTTTCTTTAGAGGAACTCCGTGTGCTATGTATCACCCCTGGGAATTTGGATGTAGCCATGCCATAGTATGAAACTTATAGCTTGTCATAATCTTCAAGTATGTTGATTGGTTTGTCATCCGACCAACTGCTTCCTGTGTCGAGCAACTGAGTGCTAACTTCACGTGCTTGATTTTTCTGATTTATGCTTATCTGAATACTTTGTCGAGTAACATATAGCTTTTGAACCCAACTCTTCAATATGATTAGTACCAAGCTAGTGGTGGACTTCGAAACATTTTCACATAAATTCTTCTTCATTACTGGTCGAGACAGTATTAGCAAAGATCTCAGTGCTATAGATGCTGATTTTGACTTCTACCTCTGCTCGGGGACGAGCACGAGTTTCTCGGGGACGAACAAGTGATTCTCAGGGACGAGCAAGTGCTTCTCGGGAATGAGCTAATGCTTCTCGGATAGATCACCTGTGATGAATATCAGAATGTTAAAAGATCTTAACTTCATAAACTCCCCTTATATTTTAGATGATCCTCCAGCTGGCGAGGAACCTGTTTCAAAAGTAGAAGGAAAAGAAACCAATAGAATAGGAATCTCAATGTAATAGTTAGTATACATTTTCATTCTCAATGTATTTTGTTTTTTGGATGAAAGACTTTCATTTTTATTCGCAATCTTAATTGCTATTGTCTTGTAAAATACTTTACATCTGCGCTTATGTATAAGTTAAAAAGATAACAATATTGTGTTGTTCATCGACCAACTTAGTAATGAAAAGTTACAAGTATTAGTAACGTTGCTCGATCACTTAATAATAAAGTAATGAGTATAAAAATGTTTAAATTTTTTCCAACCAGCCAAGGTTGTTAAATAATGTTTGTCGACCAATTATAGTTGATGGATTTTTATCTCCGACCAGCCATACTTGGTTCAATTTCAAATATTTTCATAAAATGTGCCCAACCAATCAAGGTCGATAAATTCTCCTCGTCGACCAACTACAGTTAGTGGGTTTTTATCCCCGACCAACCATATTTTGTTCTTCGAGGAACTTTTGTAATAATCTTACCTCCCGACCAACATAAGTTGTAATATGAGAGTATATTTTTATCTTACCAACCGTAATTGATCACGCTGGTGTACACCTTTTAACCAAAGGAATATTTTTGGCTCCTTAGAGCTGTCCTCCTAACCAAAGGAGGTTGGCTACTTATAGCACTTTTGCTCCGTAGAGCTGTCCTCCTAACCAAAGGAGGTTGGCTACTTATAGCACTTTTGCTCCGTAGAGCTGTCCTCCTAACCAAAGGAGGTTGGCTACTTATAGAACTTTTGCTCCGTAGAGCTGTCCTCCTAACCAAAGGAGGTTGGCTACTTATAGCACTTTTGCTCCGTAGAGCTGTTTTGGCTCCTTAGAGCACTTTTTGGCTCCTTAGAGCACTTTTGGTCCATTATCTCTGACGATATCCTGGCGCTGAATGAACCTTCAAAATGTTTAACTGATGATAATAGGCAGCAAACTCCTCATTTTTAAATTGTGTTCCATGGTCTGTGATGAAGGCATGAGGGAGACCATATCGGCAGATGATGTTCTTCCAAACAAATTGGTACACCTTCCTTCTCGTATGTCATGTCAATAAGTGGCTCAGCTTCTATCCACTAAGTAAAATAATCTACTGCGATGACGAGGTATTTGAATCTTCCTCGAGTCGTCGACAATGGTCCAACCAAATCAATCCCCACATGGAAAATGGCCAAGGATAAATGATGGGTGTCAAAAATGTTTGTGAAGTTCTTCGGATGGAGGAAAAACGTTGGTACTCGTCACATTTCTTGGCATAAGCTATACAATCAGGTCTCATCGTCGGTCAGTAGTATCCCTGCGTCATCACCTTTTGCAAAAGTGTTCGACCTGCTACATGGGCTCCACAGGACCCTTCATGGATCTCTTTAATCAATTCACCTCGGAGGGATGTACACATCTTTGCAAACCTGCCATAATTCCTCGTCGAGCAGCTTTAAATTTCCATTTCTTGGCAGCGAGCTTATCTTCCGAATACCATTATACCGAGCAGCTTTAAACTTCCATTTCTTGGGAGCGAGCTTATCTTCCGAATACCATTATACCGAGCAGCTTTAAACTTCCATTTCTTGGGAGCGAGCTTATCTTCCGAATACCATTATACCGAGCAGCTTTAAACTTCCATTTCTTGGGAGCGAGCTTATCTTCCGAATACCATTATACCGAGCAGCTTTAAACTTCCATTTCTTGGCAGCGAGCTTATCCCCCGGTAATTGTTCCTCCTCAATATATGCTCCGATGGGATCCATCCAAGATGGTCCTAAATCAAGGGTAATAATATTCATCGTCAGGTCTTCATCTATGCTCCGACTTTCTAATACTTCAATTGGTATCGTTCTTCGCAGCTCGGTACGAGTAGCTGATGCTAATCGGGCCAAGGCGTATGCTCTCACATTCTCCGTTCTTGATATTCTTACCAGTTGGACAGCAACAGACTCTGATACCAACTCCATCACCTTTGCTTGATACTTGATTATCAATTCTCCTTTGGCTGCATATATTCCCAACATTTGGTTTACATCAATTGAGAATCACTGAAGACAATAACCTGCTGTGCCTCCATAATATTTGACAAATTAAGACCTGCTATCATGTCCTCATACTCAAACCTCATTATTAGAAGCTTTGAATTAGAAACGTAGGGCGTATTCCCTGTCGACCTCATCTGGGCTGTTCAAAACGATCCCTGCCCCACAGCCTGTAGTGAAAGATGATCCATCTACATATAGCCTCCATATAGGCAACTTGTCTTCTAATTTCTGGTCTGACAGAGTTCCTCGGTGGAATATTTTTCGCTTTCTTTCATCATGTCCTGATACTTCTGAATACACCTCTTGAATTTCGATATACCTCCTGAACTTCAATATTCCTCCTGAACTTCAATATACCTCCTGAACTTCAATATACCTCCTGAACTTCAATATTCTTCCTGAACTTCAATATACCTCCTGAACTTCAATATTCCTCCTGAACTTCAATATACCTCCTGAACTTCAATATTAAAAGTAATTCCTGAGCAAGAACAATAACTCCTGAATGATGATTAGTCGGGGTTGAATTTGATGCTCGACTGCATGATGATATAAGAATGTGCCACCAAATGAACAAATATATCTGTAATAGAAGCCCCTAATTGTGAATGAGATTTATCGACCAATACCAACCGGAGTTGGATTTTATCTACCAACCAGAGTTGGATTTTTTTTTACCAACCGAAGTTGGATTTTATCTACCAACCGGAGTTGGATTTTGTCTACCAACCGGAGTTGGATTTTATCTACCAATCGGAGTTGGTGGTAATTGATAATAAATGATGAAGACTTCCTCGGAGCTGACCAACAGATTGTTGGGAATAAGATAATATAAATACTGGAGACCTCCTCGGCGCTGACCAACAGATTTGTTGGGAATAAGATAAGACAAATGCTAGAGACTTCCTCGGCACTGACCAACAGATTTGTTGGGAATAATATAATATAAATACAGGATACCTCCTCGGCGATGACCAACAGATTTGTTGGGAATAAGATAATATAAATGCAGGATACCTCCTCGGCGATGACCAACAGATTGTTGGGAATAAGATATAATAAATGCAGGATACCTCCTCGGCGATGACCAACAGATTGTTGGGAATAAGATATAATAAATGCAGGATACCTCCTCGGCGATGACCAACAGATTGTTGGGAATAAGATATAATAAATGCAGGATACCTCCTCGGTTAAGATATAATAAATGTTGGAGACATCCTTGGAGCTGAATAAGATATAATAAATGTTGGAGACATCCTTGGAGCTGAATAAGATATAATTATTTGTTGGAGACATCCTTGGAGCTGAATAAGATATAATTATTTGTCGAGCTCCATGCTGAAATGAGAATAGAATATGCATCCAAATAGATATAAAGAATAATTAAAAATAATAAAGTGCCTCGCCGATCCGTCGAGGTAGAATCATATAATGCAGAACAAGAATAAGATCTTTCAGAACATAAGAATATGGCCGAGAACGTTGTCAGTCCTGAATATAAATAAGAATTATCCAAACGAATGTTGTAATTCTCCTTAAAACTGAATAAGTATCTTGTCGAGGCATAATTGCAGAATGCCGAATAAGAATAATATTTTCCAGAACATAAGAATATGGCCGAGAACTTTGCTGGGCCTGCATATAAATAAGAATTACCCCGACCAACTATCTGTTGGGGGTGAAATATAATAAATGTTATAGTTCTCCTCAGAGCTGAATATGATAATAAGTATCTCGCCGTGCTTTATGTTGAGATGAATATAGAATATGAATCCCAATGGATATATAGAATCATTTGTGCTGGAGCAGATATCTGGGCCTGAATGTAAATAAGAATTACCCCGACCAACTATCCGTTGGGGGTGAAATATAATAACTGTTGTAGCTTTTCCTCGGAGCCGAATATATATAGAGAGAAGAAATTTTTCGAGCTCCATGCTGAGATAAATATAAAATATGAATCCGAACGGATATAGAATAATTTGTGCTTCAGCATTCGTCGGCATTGAATCTTGTGCCTGTAAAAATTAATAATTTGCTCTACCATATGTGTAGGCTGAATTGATTAGTCATGAGAATAATTTACTCATCCAATCAATATATGATATGTATCAGCATAAAAATTTCAAAGTATGAAATAATATTTTTGTGCCACACGTGTGTGAGATGTACAAATTTTTATTAGATATGCGCCATAAATAATACGTAGAGTTTTTTGTAAATTTATTTAATCTCCAACAACTAATCAGGTATAAGTTGCTGTTTGAAAATTATTTATCACTTGGTTTTAAAAATATTTTTGGGGTGATCACAAGTTAAAAAGACTTAAGCCCCCTTGTTTGTCCCCAAGCCGAACTCGTGTTTAAAGAAATATCAGGGGTGCTTAGCATTTTTTAATACCCCAAGATTCTACCGCTGCCGACAAACGACATGGATGTTGCCGACCAACATTTAAGGATATCTCAAATTATAGAATATATGGTTGGATGACCAGAATATATCGAATCTTTAGATCAAAAAATAACATTCAATGTAAAGTTTAAGCCTTAAGAATGTTAATTAAATGAATAAATAAATAATCCGCTAGATCGTGTGATTTCGACAAAGAAACCTTGTGATGCGATGAACGAGGGGCCAACATATCAAATTTGTGCCCAGAGTCTTGATATGGTCATGATTATTTTACTGATCCTCTTTTACAAGAGGTGGGTAATGATTTTTCAGGTGAGAGAAAATTATTTTTTATAATGATCCCTTCCTATTCCCAATTTGGAGAGATAAAAATATGGTGAATGATCGAAATTATTACCAAATTTATATAAAAAATCAATCAATTTGACTTTATTGACATCGATGGAAGATGAACCAAATTAAGTATATAATTCATAAAAACGAATGCAAAGAGACTCAAACTTAAAGAGAGAGAGAATATATATGGGTCATGATTTCCATGAGAAGACTTTTCATTGTCTTTAACCTTTTCCCATTCTTTTATTAAAAATATGACGGGAATTTGAATAGACATCAAATATCTTACAAAATGTATTTCAAAATCAACAATGAAAATGATCAAATCTTATCATCGTCGTATATATTGGCATATGTAATCATTTAAAATATTTATTCCATGATATAAAATTAAAACTTGAGAATCAAGCAAAGAATTATGATTTATGAAATCTACTATTTTTCAGATTTCTAAATAAGGATGAATCTAACAGTTATGATTTAAAAATCATGAGATGCAACATTTTGCAGATAAAAATTGGACAATTAATTTATGTATATAAACATAAAAATCACGATTCAATCAAAAGATGTATGTATAATTGATTATACGTAGAGAAAATAAAAAACTTAGCTTTTGGTGGAGAACAACGCTTATAACACGTTCCCACAGACGGCGCCAATCTGTTGATGTAAAAAATTAGATTGAATCCCATTTTTATGATCACAGATAAATAGATGAAAGCAATCCAATCAAGCACATAAGAGACAAAGATTTTTAAAGTGGTTCGGCTAGGAATAAAGCCTACGTCCACTGTTATGTTATTGCTGAGTGTTTGTGGAATTCTTGATTACAAGTTCTCTCAAGAAATTCCGGTCCCCTTTGAATGAGGATGATACAAGGTATTTATAGCCCTTAGGCTGTACATGAAAGGTCCAATACATTAAATGATATACATATGAAAGGGTAATACATTTAATGCAGCGTGTGCGTCAAGAATATAATGAATAGTTGAACAGTTGTCCGTCTGGTAATTAATGATACGGCCGAGATGCAGTTCGGACCGCCTTAGTTTCTCGTTGATCAAGAGTTCCTCGGAGTGCTTAGAGTATCTCGGGATGATAGAGTTCCTCGGGGTGTCCTCCTCGTTGCTCGGAGAGAACATGACTTGGTCGGGGGAAATAAACTTCCTCGTTGTTATTGTGCCATGTAGATTGACACGTGTCTTCTTATTATTGGTCCACATCAGCAGATTAAATTTGGTATCAACAATGAGTTTTGATTCATTTGTTTTAGTTCACGCCCATTCATCCCATATCCATTTTTGATTTCATTGAAACTATGTTGGCATGAAACTCACATTATTTTACTTGATTTATTTTTTCTATTTTTAGTATGTTTTGTTGTTGTTTTCTACTTCCAGTTACTATTTGTATGCAATTTCTTCGATAAGTACAGGCTAAGCAATGAATCGATCTCGCGATCTTCTAGCGAGATGGTGAAGAGTGTCAAGTGATATCACGAGAAGGT
This sequence comes from Sambucus nigra, assembly GCA_949130495.1. Lineage (NCBI taxonomy): Eukaryota > Viridiplantae > Streptophyta > Magnoliopsida > Dipsacales > Adoxaceae > Sambucus > Sambucus nigra. The sequence goes on along the minus strand of OX422217.1, from coordinate 479,900,750 downwards.
TCACATGATGGGTCGTGAGAAAGGGTGTTAGCGCGAGAGCTTACCGGTTTGTGATTTTTTTGGTCGGTTGATGCCTGGTTTAAACGAGATGCGAAGCCATTCAAATGACCTAGCATTTTCGTTCGAGTGACCTAAGGGATTGTTTGAGATGTGTTCCTATTTCAGTACCTGCTTCATGATATATTTTTTTGTATTGCACTGTGTAGGATGATTATGCATGATGGATTTTACTACATTATTTATTTAGTCACATCTTTACCGATTTTGATGACTTCTTTCATGTGATTTCTATTTTCCAGCTCGATTTGGCACGTTGTGATTATTTTTAGCTGGCAGTTTATGTTTATCTAGATATGCTTCATTGCTTATCACATGAAAGATATTTGATGTTTGTTTATCTTTTTCACTTATTGTCTATTCGAGACAAAAAGTGGGGGAGATGTATGTGATGTAAGGGGAGATTTTTTTTTTATGAGCACATAGTTTTTATTGCATTACAAATTGATATCTATGATTTCATGATTATGTATTGGCATTAATTAGTTTGCACAGATTAATATCCTGATTTCAAATTGGTATCAAAATATTTTGCTCACATGTGTAAAAAATGGTCTGTTTTTCTATATTGGTATTTTTATATCATTTGTTCCTCCATACTTCAATCGTTATTTGTCTATTTCATGTGTATAGGTATTCTACTGTGAGTCAAGATTTCTGGACTACATCACATCTATATAACTCATGCTTTTTGGACTAACAATTACTTGCCTTATCATGTGATTTTTTATTATGAGTTTTATGGGATGGTATTTAGGTGTCATACAGCTTGACGGCCCAACTTAGGCATTTCAGTATTAGGGTTCTGTCCCAGGATAGTCAAGGGGATTTATAAGGACAAACTTTCCAATTGAGTCCGTTATATATATATTTGACTTATTCTCGGAATAAATCATTATTTTTGGGTTATAGATAGATTTTTCATTGTTACGATCCCACACAGTCTATGACATAAAGTTTATTAAAGATGTTGCGGCCAAGCTTCAAAGTTAAATCTGCCCGAGTTTGATGGTGCACGTTTCTCATCTTCATTTCATTCTGATATCTCAAGTATGAATGCATAATGTTTATGCAACTCAAAAATAAGAAAAGGAAAATGTTTGTAAAATGGTCTATCTTCATTTATTTTGAGATAAGGATTGTTGAGAGTCGTATTTAACCTTACCTTGTCTTTACTTTGTTCAAACGACATCCACAGTTGTTTAAACGACGTGTGGAGGTCGTTCAAACGAAGTGGATTTCTCATTCAAATGACATAGCTATTTCATTCAAACGACAACCTCATCTCATTCGAATGATGCGCCAACTAAACTTTTTTATTTAAGGCGTGTTTCACTCCGAATTTCATAGGTTGCGGAACTGAAAAAATAGTTTACAATCAGTACATTTTTTGTGCAAGTTTTCTAGTTTTTTAAAGTCTACAAAAATTCTTAGAGTTTCAAGATCCCAGATTTCATTCACATATGCTATAGAGAACTTTGTTTGGATCATTGGAGTTTGTTCATCAATTTGAATATTGGTTTTTGCGATAAAGAAATGAAAGAGTTTTTGTTCAACATCGTAGACATTGCCAAGATATATCGGTGGACACCAAGGCATTCTTAGACACGAGTGTTCTGGACAAGTATCATAGAAGGACATCTGCATGTGGTCTATGGAGGAGTGGTTGAAGGATGAGAGGAGCATCAAGACATGTGGGGATCGAGTCATTGAGTAGCTCTTTCGTCTGTATTTTGTAATACAACATCATAGTGATTGTCTGGCTTGGGCCGTTTGAGGGATTTTCCCTTAGTGGTTTCCTCGTACATCCGGCGTCACCTTTTTGAAATTATTTATTTTACTTAATTTAATCACCTAGATTCATGTTCAGAATTAGACAAGATAAAAATTGGGCTTAACTAGAATTGGTTCACATACATGGTGCGTATAAAATTTGGAAAAGAATTTTTAAAAAAGAAAGTTGTTTCTGATATCCTTAAAACACATTCGAAAGAAAAAAGGGACTACATTTATCTTGTAAATATTTAGGTTATTTTGATAATTTTAAACCTATCAATGGCCTCGATTACATGAAGTTATGTATGGTCACGTATGGTGTTAGCATAATGGCATGGTCAGTACGAATAGTGATAGTTGACCCTTATTGGAATTGTTAGATTTTTAAAGGATTATGAGATGTTAAGATCTCTATTGGGTTTAAGGATGGGAAGATGGCCTCCTACCGGATGTTTTAGAAAATTATGATATTTTTAGAATCATTAGATTGATTAACTTAAGGGGTTTAGTATCACTCTTTAAAGGGGAGAGCCTTTTTTTTTTAAATTATCACAATTTGAGGTTCATGTGGTTAGTGCATTGTTTCGCTTGTTATCTGAGGCCAACAAATCTCAGTAGACGATTGGATAAGGTAATAGTGTATTAGGATGTTCCTTATTTTGATTTCTCTTACGAGACATCCCATGAACGAAGCTCAGTAAGTGTCGAGAGTTGAGAGACATTTAGGATCTAGGACTTTTTTAATATGTTAGACATTACTTGTGTGGAGAAAAAACACATCAAGCGACGAGATATTATATAATTTAAGGCTAGCGGGGCCAAGGAGTGAAGCATTGAGAGCACTTGAGAACGTTGACACCCCTAGTTGAATAATTGGGGCAATATTAAAAAAATAATTGAGTCATGATTGTTAGGGTATTCGAGTATGACTTTACTTTATAGTTATGCATTAATTCTTTGGTTCACTTTTGAATGTATATACGTGTCATATGTATATCATGTTGTGCATGTGTACATGTTGTATGGGCGCTTTAGTCGTCGCACACTATGGTAGGCATATTTGACTTTTTCTATTTTATCTTGTGGGGTACAAGTATAGGTAAATTCTGTATAAGCTTATTATATATATGGATGTTACATTTTTTACGTTATGCGTTAGAAAATTTTGAGGAAAATTTTTTTTTATCAGGGGAAGAATGTAATTCTATGTATTTTCATAGAATTAATTATTAAGTGAGAATGAATTAATAAATGGGACAAACTATTAGTTGTATGGTTTAGTAATAATAATTTAGCATACTTTTAGATCATAATTATGTTTTTCAAGCGGTATATTTTTGTAACATGTGTTTCGAATATTTGTGATATTAATTTAGCCTAGACACTAGCGTGACATGGATGGCCATTTTTATGATTTTACCACTATAAATTGGGTCCAAAGGTAGATATACCCGGGTAGTATTTTGGCCTCATTTAGGGGCCCAAAAATAGCCTTTTAATGGAGGTGTGAGAATTTCTGTTTTTGAGTGGTATTAATGGTCATTCATTACCATTTATTTTAAGGAGAAGCAAACCCGGTCATGGGTCTTTTGGGGAAGATTAGAAAAATTGAAGGAGGATAAACCATAACGATTAAGGCTTATGTTATAGTGTTTTCCAATTATAAGCCAAGAATATCTTGAAACCCTCATTACAAATCTCCAATTAATTTATAATATGTTTTTCCTTATGGAAAATTTGAGTTTTGAGTATATTAAGGGATTAGTTTAATTAAGTTTGATTATACTATTGATTTGGGTTAATTAAAAATGATATGAATCTATCAAGCATTGAATACTTGTACCTTGATGATAAAAACATGAAATTGATGGATGAAATGATGTTAATCGGAAATATAATCGATGTTTTACAATGAAACATCATTATTACGAATTATTCCAATGTTATTTTGAGGTTTAAGGGCAGAATTAATGATGAACAAATCCTAAGATGATTTAACAATGAGTTAAGTTGAAAAGTTTGAGTCTTTAAGTTTTAGTTTTAGATTTTATGTTCTTAAACCCATAGGATTGTCTAAAAGGGTTTAAAAACATGTTCCCATACTTAGATTTGGTTATGGTATCGATTAAGTACTGTTTTGGATCTAGGTTTGGGCATTAATGGAGGTTTAGAGACTTTATCTTCGTCCTTAGGACATTTGGATTTCGTCCAGAACCGAATCGATTGAGCTTAGGGGCCAATCAATTCAAAAATAAAATTTTATATTTTTTTACAAACGCGTGTGCATTGTTTTTGTATTTTTTTATTCTTTTTAAATTTGTTATGAGTTTTCTATTAAACAGCGCGCAAGATCGAAATTTTGGATTGGAGTTTCTTTTATCATTCCTCCCCTTAGTTTATAAAGAGATCAATATTGGTTAGTAATGAGGATAGTTGTGTAGATTAGAAATATGACTTTTGTACTATTGTATTTACATTCATTATAAGGATTGGGTTAGAATGGATAAATGCGCTTGCAAGGGGTATTATATGGTATTATGTACGTATCGATCTAAAGGAGTAACAAATTAATGTGTTTGGATTAATTTAGGTCTTGGGAGATTATAGGTCATAAAATTAGTTTAGTAATTAAATTCGGAAACATATACGTACACTATATAAATATAGATGTACTCATAATTTATAGACGCAATAAACTAGGAGTTGAATTTAATAAAGTTTAAGAGTTAATAAACTGTGACACCCCGCTTAATAAGATACCGGGCGATCACTCCAATAATAAATTAAGACAAGAGTCTCATATGGATCATTCTTAGCATCACTGTCGAAAATCCATTTAATTACTAATAACCTATTAGGTCGGTGTCAAAATTTTAACTTAACTACTTTTTTTTAACAACAACGAATAAAAACATCCACACAGTTTTTGCGTAAATGAAACTGAAATGAAATAAAATAATCGAACACTCAGTCAAAATATACAACCATATCGAATGCTCTAAAAGAATAAATAAATGCAGTTGGACCATTGGCCTGAATGTGTATACAGTCCCTCCTATCTAGAGTACAAGAAGGGAAGCGTCTACTGAAAGTCCTGCACGCATCCACAGCTGCTGCAGCCTACGTCTGACTCGAAAGAAGTGCCATCCAGGCGTCCCTGTGTCTGGACACCTATATAATATATATATATATATATATAGAGCAAGAAAGGAAAAGTAGATAAACGGGTTAGAGCCCGAGTTTTTAAAATATTTAGCAAGTGCATAAATGCCTTATTTTTAGAAAAAAGGTTTTATCTCATATTTAAGTTTGGTATCGCACTCGCATGAGATACCCCTCACCTCTCCACTAAGAATGCACTCCTAGCGCATCCCTCTAAACATCCTAGTCAAGCTACCCTGCAAAACTAGTCTATCGTCCAACCACTATCAACCCTAGATAGTCCAAGCAATTTACTAAGGGCCAAACTTCACCCCAGTCTCAACGATATGCCATGTTCGTGTGTGGGGTGTCTCGCAAAGCGAAATCCAAACAAGGAACCCCCCCGATACACTACTACGCGTCATGGTCGATCGTTGAGATCCGCCAGTCCCTCAGTATAGAAAGATATATATAAGTATATATACCATCATATAATAAATATCAATATAAGAGCACTAAGGATGAAACTTCTCCCCAGTCTCAACACTATGCCATATTCGTGCGTGGGGTGTCTCACAAAGCGAAATCCAAACAAGGAACCCCCCGATACACTACTACACGGCAAGGTCGATCGTCGGGATCCATTAGACCCTCGGTACTCGATTCATCCATATGTATATATACATTTTACCATAAACATCCAGATCTATCTCCCGGACTGAGGATTCATATATCAAGTATTTATCAATACTTTCATTTTCTCAAAACTTCCCATTTCCCTTTTCATACTCAGGAAATGCAAATATAAAAGCCAATTCATTATCATGAATTGCTTTAACCAATCATATACTTTTAAAATCCAGTTTTATTATCATAAAAATGCTTTTTCATTTTATCTCATCCCATTTCCCTTTTTATACTCAGGAAATGTATTCAAAGCCATTTTCATTATCATAAAAATGCTTTGATCATAACATATGCTTCCACATCCCTTCTTCCATTCGGGAGTGTTACTGAAGCCAAAACCTTTATCCCATTTCCCTTTTTATACTCAGGAAATGTAAATATAAAGCCAATTTATTATCATAAATTGCTTTAATAAAACTAAGACCGCTCCTCCGGGTTTCCCCACTGGACGCGCCCCTAAATGGCTATCATATTCCAGGGCCTATCAAACAAGACAACCTGGGAACCTACCAACGTCGGGAAGTGGCCATATGCCTACAGGAAAGTCAAGACCACACCCAGAATCCCCTAACCAGCGCAGTAAACAATAATCGCCCATATGGTGTATAGGACTATAGCCACCCTGCATTCATTAGCCATGGGGCATCACCATAACGCACGCAACTTCCCTTATGATAGATATTTGGGGAGGCGTGTAACCATAATTTATCAATTATGAAAATCTTTTACCTTTTTCCCATTTTGAAAATATTCATATATATATTTTCAAAATCATTTACCTCAAATTATATATATATATATATACTTTAATCACATAGTCTATACATATACCATATATTCCTCCTAGAATATATAAATGACCATATTTGCCAATCTCATCTAGCGATGACCAGTAATCCCAAAGATTCTCTCAAAGAATCACAATCATGCATTCATATATGCATGATACTAAACCCAAAGTATATTCTTACTTTAATAAGTAATATATACCAAAATCCCATCTGCGGATTTATTGGATATCTCCAATTATACCGTTTCTCACTAAGCGAATATATACCTATATTCCCAAATCAATTTTTAACTCCCCAAATTCTTAAGGGAAGAAAACTGGCCATTCTGACCAAAGCGAGTCGATTCGCCCAAATTGCGAATTGATTCGGGTGGGTAAATCGATTCGGCCCCCAATCCGAATCGATTCGGAAAGTGTTATGCAAACAGGTCCTTAATGGCGAATCAATTCGGTCTAGATCCGAATCGATTCGGCCCACTGCAGAAACCCAGATCCCCTTAGGCGAATCGATTCGGCCTAGACCCGAATCGATTCGTCCTGTTCGAGGGGCACTGTTTGGCCAATTTTTCAATCCCCAAAATACCCAAAATTTAATCCAATCTCCATTTAAATCCTAACTTGGATTTATTCCTACAAACCCAAAGTTTTAATATCTCCTCAAATTCTTTAGAGGTCCTAAAAATCCTTTTGAGAACCCCTAATATTTATCTCCAATAAGTTACAACTAATGATTTCAATCTCGGACAGCTTTCCGTAGAAAAATCACTATAAATCCAAAAAAAATCATAAAAATACGTGGTCAGTGCCCACACGACCGAGTCAAAGAGATCTACAAATTTTATTTTTTGACCAAGAGACGAATCGATTCGGATTAGGGCCGAATTGATTCGGAAAGACGGAGGTCAACTATTCATCGTCTTCTCCGAGACGATTTCAGCCATTAAAGCTACTCCCGAGCTTTTGTCGCCTCACCCAACGTCCTACAACCTCAACCAACTACAAACACACAAATATTAAAGGTTCTAAACATCCTAGAACCCAAAACCACCAATTAGTTTCAAATAAATTTCTAGGTATCTCCAATCAGAAAATTTTAGGGGTTTATTCATTTTAACTCCCAAAAACCCGTTTTATTCATGAATACCCAACCCAAAATCTTTAGGGTTTGTTTATACCAAACTACGATATGAGATTTATGCTCAAAATTAAATAAAGCAAGTAAACACTTGCCTCGTGGATAAAATTCGACGACCTCGAGCAGAATCCCGCAGGGGTTTGGCCGAAATCTCCATTTTCTCCTCCTCTTTCTTCTTCCTCTATCTCTTCTATCTCTTTTCTTTCTATTCTCTTCTCTTCTCTTTTCTACCTCTCCCTCTCCCTCTCTTTATAAAGAAAGAAAAAGGGTTTAACTCTTAAAAATCCAAAAACGACTCGTTTACTCAAGTACGAGCCCGTTTAGCTCGAAAATTCCCCAAAACTCAATTTCAACAATCAGACACTCTTTTCCGACTATCTCGGACATTCCAAGACTCATGGCGCAGTCAAAATTCCCATCCGAGGTACTTGACCGCAAATCACTATTCTAACCCAAAATAACTTTATGCGAGTTTTTTAATTATAATCTGACCTTTTTGTCAATTTTCTCCATGGCGACATATAATTAAATTATTGTGACCTATATAGTTCCAAAAGAAATTACAACACCCATCGAAACTCATTAAATCCTTGAGAATCCCCAAAATCACTATTTCGAGAAATTCTCCAAATCTCAAAATTTATATTTAATTATGGAATTTAATTGTCTCCAAAAAAGGCGGGTTGTTACATAAACCTAATAACGTAATAAATAATTCGTTGTTTAGGGATTTAGATTGGGTAGACACTTGAGTAAATGCGATATCCTACTTAGTTATATATGTTCCACATGATTTTGTGAGAGAACAAGCCTTATTGAGACAATGGTCCAACTTTCAAAGATTTGGGTGTTTTAGGTACGCTTGAGTGTATATGTTATCTAGTGTGTGTGTGTGTGTGTATATATATATATATATATATATATATATGTGTGTGTGTGTGTGTGTGTGTGTGTGTGTGTGTGTGTTGTGTTGATTATAGAAACATACCTTAACTTATGGTGAATCTATCAGTACGGGGTTTGCATTCAATATCAGGACCTTGTACCATGCGTTGGCTGATATGGGCAGGACGTAGTGGAGGTCATTATGTTAAAACATATGGTCATCGGTCACCACTTCTTGATGAGAGAAGTCAGGATGACTTGATCCATGGACATGGTTTGTGTACTGGTCATTGGTGGTGTTACTGTATAGTGATCGCCCATTGTTTATTTGTGTTCTTAAGCTCGTTAGATACTGGATTCCTATGGACTTATCGGTAGAGGCATGAGATGGACGAAGAATGCAGTGGCCTTCGCATGATGATATAACTAATAATAAATAACTAATATAGTCTAAAGATTTACAATTTAGAATCAATCCTATGTCATGTTAAATACTTTATCGAGATTACTTATATATTCCTTTCGAGTGACATTATGGGGGTTGGTACTTGTGTTATATTCTTATCCGTGTACTTAGTTACATGTTTTTTTTCAGGACACATAGTTATTGCTTATCCTTTATGATGGTTTGGAGGAGAATACGGTTAATTAAAAATATATTAAAATGGATAGAGCATTACTTAAATGAGACTATGGATTTTTTAATGAAAATATATGCGTGGGCCTTATGGTGAAATACTATTTCGGTAATTATTAGTATTGCATGTTAATTTTTCCTTATGTGATAGTACTTAATTATTTAGAGATATTGGTTGTCAGTACAGTTATATCTTGGGTTGGGACATGGGCATAGAATTGCACTTAGATGAGAGATGAGGTACAAATTTCATGTGAGAGCCGTTGGGTGGCATATTTATTATAAATTATTCGCATGATTTATGTTGATGTGTTAGGGATATTCTTCCAACTTTAGGGAGATGAGAAAAATTTATAAAATGTTCCCCCAAGACATTATTATTGTATGTACAGGTTAATAGGGTTGAGAAACCAGACGGAAGTTTTGGCATTCCATAATGGTATCCATAGAGTTGGAGCCGTAGGTTCATTGTTGTTGTTCGTATGTATTCATGATTTTTATTCAGAGGAGGTTTTCGTTGCACTCGATTTATTCACATAGATAATTGTAATAAGATATTTGATATATTGGATTCATTTATTAAAATTCAGTCATTTCAGATTAGTTATCCTTCTTATATTCCTTTGTTGACTTTTTACTATGAATGGTTTTATTTATTATAGTTTTTTGTTTATCATTAATACTGAGAATGATATAAATTATTTTTGTGATCCTAGTATTTCGTATCCAGCCTAATCAAATTGTTGTGGGAAATCGGGGGTTTTTACATTGACCAACTTTGTGGGGATGTAATCTTTAATAAAAATATACATTCGAAGTTGTTATGATCAGATTCAAGTACGATCGGGAGATAAATGGAAAACTTCTTCCAATAAATGGTACAGATTGTTTGAATGGATGGTGATGACACTTGGGTTTTATGATACTCCTAGAATATATACGCATCTTTTGATTCACCTATTCAAGCCTTATATTGGTAAGTCATTTGTAGTTTTCTTCAATGATATTCTTGTGTTTAGTAAAGACCAAACTCAACATATTGAGCATCTTTGACTGATTTTGATATGTTGAGAAATCAGAAGTTATATGTTGATTAGAGAAGTGTGAATTCTTGACTAATAACTCAGTATTATTAGTCTATTTGTCTTGAGTGATGGTGTGAAGGTGGATCCAAATAAAGTGGATGCAATTACTAGTTGGAAAATTCCTAGTTCGATTCATGATGTTCTATGTTTTCTTGGAGTTGATTCTTTTTATAGAAGATTAGTGAAGAACTTTAGGACAACTATTTCATTAATTATAGAATTCTTAAAGGAGCGTACCTTTAAATGGAGTAATTAATCATACATGAGCTTTTAACTTATAAAATAGAAATTGGTGGAAGATCCAATTCTCTCGGTTTCAGATTGTAAGAAGGTGTTCGAAGGTGATTGTGATGCTTCCAGTGTGGGAATTGGTGTTATTATGAGCCAAGAAAGGAATCCTATAGCATACTTTGAGAAATAAAGAAGTTCTCCCAAAAAGTGTTCGAATTATGAAAAGGAGTTTTATGGTATTGTTCAAACCTTGGATATATGGATACACTAACTTATGCCAAAGATTTCATTCTATTTTTGGATAATGAGACACTGAAATACATTAATGATTAGCAAAAACATAATTCGAGACATTCTAAATGAGTTGAATTTTTGTCGGCCTTTACTTTCCATATCAATCACAAATCTTTAATATTTATATTCATGTGAAGATTTTGGGATTCTTAATGTGAAAGTAGTTGTACAAATATGATTATTTCTTTTGTCAGATTTGGGAGTAGTGTTCCAATGAGCCCTTTCAACAACTTTTGTTATAGGATGGCTATATTTTTAGAAACATTGAGTTATGCATTCCCAAGTGCTCATGAAGAGAAGACAATATAATTGAAGCTCATGATGGTGGACACTTTGGGAGAGTTAAAACACTTTATCTTGCTAAAAAGAATTTTTATTAGCCAAAGATGGATCATGATGTTTCTAGACATATGGAGAGATGTATAAATTATCACAATACAAAAATTCATTCCAAAATATAGGTTTGTATATGCATGTATCCATTCCTTTAGCTCATTAGGAAAATGTGAGCTTGAATTTTTTGTTGGGTTTCCTCGAACTCAAAGGTATGGTAGTTGTCGATCAATTCTATATAATGGCTCATTTTGTTCCATATAACTAAACCTTGGATGCATCTCATGTTTTTTATATTTACTTTCTTGAAATTTTCAATTTACATGGCATGCTAAAGACCATAACTTTTAATCAGGATTTGAAGTTTGGGAGTCACTTTTAGCGCACTTTGTGGAGAAATCTGGGAACTAGTTTGTAATTTAGTTCATCTCATCATCTGTAAAATGATGGGAAACTCAATTTATGAATCAAAGCTTAGGAAGTAAAATTAAAAATTGGGATATTATCCTAGCATAATCTAAATTTTCTTACAAGAAAATTTAGAGACAAACTACGGGTGTTAGTCAATTTGAAGGTGTGTATGGGAGAATTCCAGCCAATCGATTGGATTTGGATCTACTACCCAATTCGGTGGAAATACAAAATGGAAAGCCATGTATATAAAAAATTTACATGAGTAGGAGAATAAGAAAATAATCAAGTAGAATGAGAATGTAACACCCCGCCCGCCCGGGGAGAGCGGGCTGAGCGCTAATGCGATAAAATAAATCCAAATCCACAAGTAACAAGGTATAGAGCATCTAAATAAACCCACAATAATATAAATCCACTAATCTCAATCTCTTCAATTACAACAAGTCTCTCGAATTAAAATTACAACTTTCTAACTCGAATAAAAATACAAATCTCCAAATCTCTATACATCAAAATAATACAAATCTTTCCCAAACAATCCTCGCTAAAATCAATCTCCATAGCGCCCCAAAATCTGCGCTAACCTGCCACTAAAAGAAAATATGGGGAAGTACACAATACGACAGGAAAGATGCTCAATAAATATATGTTAGCGATGGATAAAGCGTAACAACACGAGTATGAATATTCAAATCAAAATGAAAATCTCAAAGCATTTATCAATATAATTTCTCAACAAAACTTTAATCGGGTCACCAGGCCTCACCACATCCGTATATGCTTTATCAAGCCATAGCCCGGGAAACAGGAATTTTGGCGGGTGCCCAACATCCGTACCATATTAAAATCTCATGACAAAGTGCTCATCAACAATATGATGATACCACATGGATCAAAATAATTTCAACAATTATTTTCCAGATTTCAATGAATTTAACAATTCAAATATGAGTTCAATTAACAAGAATTCAAAGAGAATGACACTCGCGAGATTTAAGGAGCATATCGTGTAAAACCCCATACCTCAAACCATGATGAGAAACCAACGATCACATCCTCAAGATCAACACAAAAGATCTACAAAAGCTCCTCCAAGAACCTCCAACAAAAATATCCCCAAGAACACCTCTAATCTAAGGTTGGAACTCACAAATCTCAAGGGCCAAAATATATATAAAAAGAAGAGGAATATAAAATATATTTGTTGCCAAAATTTGTGCCAAAAGTAGGTTAAAAGGGTTGCCCACGACTTCCTTTTATAATGCAAAGAAAGGAAGAGTTGGAATCCAAAAGACTCCTTTAAATAAGGCAAAGAAATGAAGAGTTGGAATTCAAAACAACTCCAAGAGTTAAAAACATTTAAAAATCATTTTAAAATCCGTTTTAACTCCGTTTTCGAAACCGTTTGAAATTCTCTCCTTTAAAAATAATAACCAACATATTTGAGCAATAAAAATAATTTTATCAAAAACTTTATTTTCCTTCATTTTCCAGAAATTAATTAAAATAGCCCAAAATTACGCGGGTTGTTAGAGAGAAGTATTGTAGTCAAGCGAATAAGCATCATAAGCCTATTTCATTCGAAGAGGGTGATTTGGTGCGGATTCATTTATGAAAAGAAATATTTCCTCGTAGGAAACATTGAAAGCTTAATCTTAATAAGCCCAGGGTTAATAGTCCATTTCAAGTCGTTAGGAAGTATGGAGATAACTCTTTCGTGATCAAACTTCCAAGTGTGTTTGGTGTTTCAACAACTTTTAATGTGTTGGATCTTTCACCATACCACGATGATGAATGTAGCAGACTATATTTTTGGTATATAATTTAAAATAGTATTAGATTAACTGTCATAATTATTTACAAATTTTATTTGTGAATTAGAAACTAATTATTTGGCATTTAATGGATTTTAGTGCAACTGTTTAAATAGTCTACTTGAATCTAATAATTAAGTAGGAAAATATATTTATACGAACTTATTGCAATTAAATAAAGTTCATGTGGAATTTATTGAATTCTTATTTGACCAGTTTTTAAATTAGATAGAATGTGACATATTAAAGAGGGTTCATACATTCTAATTTATGTATTTTGGGGGCATAATAACTATGCACTAAGTATATTGGAAATATTAAGTCTCCATTTTATATATAAGAATAGGAAAACATGAATTTAATCGAACTTTTATATGAGGGTTTGAAAGGTAAAATGTTAAAATGAATGGAGAGAGGGTACGGGACAAGGCATGGCATATTTTTAAAGGTATTATAGTTGTTTTAAACTTATATATTGATACATAATAGTGTGTTATGGTTTGTGGGCTTTAGATATCTTTTAGTGAGAGAATTCTACATAATTGAGAGAGAAAATAAGAGAGAAAAAAAGACTTATTTCCTTGATAAAAGGAAGAAGATGTTGATAATTGTTTACAAGTAAATGTCTTGAAGCTTGTTGGCACTTTTATTCAACATTTTCAACTTTTATAGTCTAAGGTAGTTTGATTCTCCCATGTTTTTAATTTTGTGATAGTCATATTCACCCATTTTTATGTGTTATGCATTCTACTTGTTCACATTATATGTATATTTTGTATGTATTATTCATTTTTTTGCACTCATATTTTATGACTTGTTTTCATGCCGTGTAGTGGGGTCAACATCAATATAATTGATTTATGAGCATGTTTGGGATTAAAATTTGGGTTGAAAATTTATACTCAAATTGTGTAAATAGATTTATATATTGATTAGAAAGTAATAATGATTATTTTTTATTGTTGAAATTATTGGAGGATGCATAAGTTCTCTTTATCCAAACAACCCACGATAAGAGGTGTGCTTTCGAGCTATGATTTTTTATATTATCGGATGAGTTCGGCCATGGGTCAAGTTTGATAGTTATGCTTGGTTTGGCAATTATGATGATATTTTAATGTTAATGTTATGTGGAGGAATTTTCTATTATGTCTTTTTAAGTATGTTTCTTACTTTTGTGTCATGGATTGTTCAAATGATAATTGATAAGAAATTATAACGAGAGCCTCCATCGTTTTGCGAAAAGTGAGGTGGGGATTTTTTATATGGGTTCGGGATTTGTCTAGAGATGTTGTGATTAAAATATATTGATTATTGTTATTTTGGGGTCTTAGAATTAGTTTCATTTTTCATACACTTGATATGTGGACGCACAATTATGTTTAGTGCACTAGGAGCATCTATAGGAGCTACTGAGTTTCTCGGTCACTCCCATGGTTTAATGTTTGTATTTAGGTATATATGCATGTTGAATTCATAAAGATATTTGGATGTTTTAGATTAATGAGACTTTGTAGAAGATCTATGTACTTTATTTTTATTAAACAATAAAAGTTGTATGTACATCATTTATTATAAAAATCGATAGCTGTATATTTTTTTTCTCCAAGTTTGAAAAAAGGACTTTGGTTATTAATAAGAAAATAATATTTGTATTTTATGACAATTGAAATTAGTTATTTATTTACAAATAGCATTGTATTCTTCCGTGAGTTAAATGATTTTTTATAAATGGTATTTCTTCTAAAAAGGTTAAACTTGCACACATTTTGAAAAGTGCGACTGTGTGATAATTGATTAAATTTATTTGCAAGTTTCCAATTCGGCACACTTATTTAATTAGAGTCTATTTTTAAACCTAATTAATCCAGCCCCTAAACATGACTCTAAAAGTGCGTGTATTAACCCATAAATAAATAAAGCATGTGACACAAATAAAAAATCCCCCAAAGGGGCAAAACCTTTTATTTCACTATAATTTGTAAGAAAACGGCTTATACGGACTACAATGAAATAAGGTGACATACGAAATACACGCAGGTGTCGGTTCCGATGTCTTGGTTGGAACTTTCCCTTTTCAGGAGGGCATCAGTGAAGAAGAAGACGGCTCCTCCATAAGTTACGACTGGAATTTTCCCTTTCCAGGAGGGCAGCAATGAAGAAGAAAAACGGCTTCTCCACAAGAGTGAACTTTATAAGGACTCCCTCTACAATAGCATGCAACTTTCGGTTATAGAGATCACCCCACAAAGTATAAACAAGAGCAAAGTATGTTCTTGAAAACCAAAATAATTCACTAAAGCATATGGGAGTTTTGTAAATTGAAAACAAAACGGATTAAAACCCAAAAGGAAGAAGCCAAAAAGGATTATGCTTTCGCAGTTTTTCTGTTCGTCAAAATGCCGTGACTTCTTAATGAAAACATTACCAAATAATGAGTATTTATAGAAAAATGCGCCACCTCAAAAACAGAGCTCGTTCGATTGAGATCAGCAAGTCGCTCGAACGAAGGACAAATGTCATTCGAACGAGATCTAACGAGATGCTATGTCTTTTAAACGACAATTGCAGGTCATTCGAATGACCTATCAAACAAGATTCCATGCAGGCCTGTAGAAAATTTCGATACGAACGCGTGGCCGCCAGTTTCGTGTCTTTCTATTTTTTTATGAATTAGTTATGATTTTTCTACGAAAAGGTGTCCTAGAACAAAATCTTTAGAAAAATATTTTGTAAAAATATCCCAAAAGCGCCAAGTGAAAAGTAAAGGTATTTAAAACATAACCTTACCAATATAAACTTCGCGGAGTCTTGAATGATGAGGAACTTGAGTAATTCGGATCCGTCTTTGATGTAGATATCTATTGAATGCTCTTCTACGGTGTAGCGGTATATGACATAACAAATTGATAACAAACCTATGAAAATATGTCCTTACAAATCTCCCCTATGTCTATGTCGGTACATACATAAAAAAATTCGAATTATCAAACACCAAAATAACTATACAAATCTACACTCCCATGAATAAATTTGCAAGATCACAAACTGTTTTTCAAAAATCTTCATCAAATCTCAAAGCTTTTCTCATCAGGGTGTGCAATATATCAATCTTCAATTTTGTACCTACACACATGTGATAAAGTAAAATCCTTTGTGACACATCGAGTTTGAAATGATATAAGAATAAAACATTAATAAATCAATTCTCCCCCATAATGTAAAAACTCCCCCATAACATAATAATTTTTTCTCCCCCTTTTTATGATGTCCCCAAATAGACAAATAACAAGAAATAATCAAAACATGGAGTTTCACGAAAAAATGCATAGCAAACATGGATCAAACTACACGCATGCAAAGGTATGTCCCCAAAAATTTCAGAAACTATTTTTGGATTTTTCCATTTTTTTTCCATACAAAAACAGGATACAAAAAAAATCACACCATGGATTTAAACTCAAACAACCAAGTCATGGAAATGGAATGAATGGGTGTGAACACATTCGATAGGTAAATCAATTCAATCAAGCATATGTGCATGATGCATTTGTGTACCCCTAACGAATGAACATCAAAAGTATCCTTAGGTGAAAAGATTGTTGAATTTAGATGACATCATCTTATACAAATCAACAAATCAAAGTCAAAATGATTTCCACCCCAATAACGTCCAAAACTATTTAGCGCATTTTCAAGAATTTCAAGGACGTGCAAACCCGTTTCAAAATCTCCAACTAAACACCCTCATATATATTTTCCTTTTTAGAGGTAATCTAAATTCTTAAACTTTGGAGAATTGGTGCAAAAACCTAAATGGCCCATAATTGGTATGAATTTGTTTTTATTGCCTTTAAATTTTTTTCGAGCACTTTTAAACCTCTCTGGACTCTGGATAATAAAATCCCTCCATTTTTTAGGTCTAATTTAACGGTGTCTTAGTATTCACAAAGGCAAAATGAACGTTTCGCAACCCTTCCCCATTTTCAAACAAAACACACAAACTCACAAAACGGTTTTTATATGCACAATTTCCTTATCAAAATTTATCGCGCTTGGTTAATTTTAAATGAGAGGATTGAAATGAAAACAACCAACCAACATGTGATAAGACAAGCACAATAATCAAACAAATCTGTGTATGTGTGCAAGAAAGGAAACATGATTCAAACATGTAGGAAGTAACAGTTAATTACATCTTAATGAATCCAACCATTATAAAGCACAAGTATGAATTGACCTATAGTCTCAAAACACTATCAAATAGTCATACGAAAATAATGGAATGATGTTGTTGTGACACCCCGCCTAATTAAACATCGGGTGATCAGGCCTTCATTAAATTAAAACAGGTTTCTCAAATGGTTCATTCTTAGCATCACTGTCGAAAACTTTTTAATTACTAATCCCCTAAGTAAAATTAGACCGGTGCTAAATTTTATCTTTCTTAAAACAGATAAATCAACCATGCGGAACAAAGTACAAATAATCATGTACTATAATTCAAACAACAAAGTGAAAGTACAACAGAACAAAAGTATTACCGAATAAACCATCGGCTAAAAATCCCAAACAACAATAGAGTAACCACTAGTCTGAATCTAATATCTGAGACTAATACCGGACAACAAGTCCATACATAGAAGAGTGTGAGATCCTGTACTAGATCTGAATGAGAGATATCGCCTATTCAAAATCCTGTAAGCATCCACTGTGCTACAGCTCCGAGTATCTTGAATGGAATCATCATACATGGCATCCCTGTGGCTGGACACCTAAAAGGTTTTGAAAATATTTTATAGCAAGAGTTAGTACTCAAAACATTTTGAAAATATTTAGCAAGCGTTTATCACAATATAAAATGCGGTTATTGATTACACATGTTAGGTTCTCGTACACTCTCTTGAGTTAACTCACCACTCATCTTTTGTGCACACCTAACGTTATACACTTAGTTTATCTAGCCATACTTCCCAAGCTAACTAAAACCAAAGTAGTCAACTGAACTTATCTATACCCAAGTTTCAGTACCGCCCATACAGTACAACCGTTTCACTAACATCTCGCGTATGTTAATTAATTCTCAAGTAACATTTCATCTATGTTATTTTTCAAGACTTCCCATTTAGTTTTACTACTAAAATTACTACAATTCTCACAATTGTTAACTTTCCCACTTATGTAATTAAGTTTCGCTACTTGAATTACTAAATATATTTTCTTTATCTAAAGGTTCATTTCGTAATTAAGTTTCACTACTTAACTTACCAATTCAGTATGTATCTTCAAATACATCGAATATATCAATCTACTAACACGTGGAAGTAGAATATCATCCAGTATATATATTTCACACACAATATATGCTAAATATCAGTCATTTCTATTTTGTCCTTTTTATACACGTAAAGGACTCTTGGTTCGGAATGATTCATTGACCCCAAGTGAGAGTTGGTTCGGAATTATCCATCGACCCCAACTATTTAAAAAATATATATATACACATATTCTGGTTCGGGACTCTCTCATCGCGACACCAGTTCAAAGTTTGGTTCGGTATTTCTCATCGACCCCAAACATATAATAACTCTATGTTAGTTCGGAATGTCTCATCGACCCTAACATAATTAATTTAGGTATAATCTCTCTACCTAAAAGATCACATAATTCAGTAGGTACACGCCCGACCTATTAATTATATACGTACGTAATATTTTAATCTCATATATTTATCGTACAATATTCGCTTTACGATTTATCTCATTAATCGTATTTATTTGAGTATACACCCAACTCTAAGGGTCCTAGTTATCCCTTACATATAATTTCAGTAGTTATTGCTTACCCTACTGGTCTATTACTTAAATTGAATTTACTTCGCCCCGTAACTCAATTTCCGAAGTCCCCGATACTCTACTAAATCGGATTATTCTCCTCGGTCCGTAATCCAAGCCCTACACCCAATGGCCTTATTGGACCTCAACAATATACCTATTGGTCTTATTCTTACTCCCATATAAGTATAATGTAAATCCTAGAATACTCATTCATTCCCGAACTCAACGAAGGATTAAAAACAAAATTTTCGAGAAACAGCTTGCGTCGATCGATCGATAGTTCGAGATCGATCGATCGATCGAACAGGGACAGACGCAGTCTGTCTTCTCCGTTGATCCTCTCCTCCATTAACAAATTTCCAAACTCCATTATTTTCCACCAAACTTCGACCCAATGATCCTAACATATTTCCACATATACTAGGACAGTTTCTAACGTATCAAATACATCAAAACTCCAATTCCTTTAAAGAAATAATGAATTAAACCCAAAATTTCTTGAAAACCCTAGTTATGGTGTTCTTCCCATATTATCATTCGAAATCCAGATTTTAATCCGAAAAATCATCAAGTCTAATCTGAATCTTAATCCTCTACATAAGGTAAATCATTCTACATGCGATTCCTATCCCAACATGCATAAATATCATCTTTCTCCAATCAAAATAATGATTTAAACAACGCTATTCATAAACCCTACACATGGGTATTATAACTTTATAATTTTTGCAATAAACAACTTGCCTTATGATGAGTAGGGTCTGATTTCGTGGTTGTTGTTGATGATTGATGATCTTCATCCTTCAATCCTTCTTCCCCAACAAGTTGATGGTAAAAATCCCTTTGAATCCTTCCCAATTCTTCCTTTTGCCTTAGAAAGTTGTGCCTCTCTTCTCTCTAATGGTATTGGTGTTGTCATGGGTGTTCTAACCTTAATTCCTCTATCATACGGCTGATATAAAACTCTCAATTTCGTAGGTCTCCATACCCTCTTATGTTAAAAGACCAAAACGCCCCCGAACGGTCTCGGTTTAGTCCAAAATTACTTGGGGACCCAACTAGTACCCCCGGGTATACTATTTTGACTAATTTTACCCTTCCGGACTCATTGGTGACCTCTAAATTATCATTTGAGTCACTTAAAAAATATTACTCGTTCTCACCCCACACGGTCTACACGCGTTAAGTAACTATTTACCACTCGCACTAAGTAAATAAAATGAGGCAATATATACCAGTATCTATCTCTCGATTAATATACCATAATTACAATTTTAAATAAAACTCTTTAAATTACTACTCTTACGTAATTTAAATTAAGCCGACATTTTCTCATTTAATTCTCCAATCTAATTAAATGGAATTATTTGGAATATTCAGAAATACGGGGTATTACATACTTCCCCCCTTGTAAAGGAATTTCGTCCTCGAAATTAGGATAATGCTGATATTAAGGCTAAGGACCTTAAATATAATTGCATCCTCTAATACCCAATACCAAATCATAACATCATAACGGTCGCCCCAAGTACATGACCTTTTCATTATAAATTCTTATCGCACGTTACCCATGCCGCATATATCATAATTAAGTCTCACTACTTAATTTCTCATAGATTTTCCCAATCCAACGTTAATTCTTGAAATTATGTTTCTCCCTACTTAATTTACTCATTTGATGTATATCTCTATATAACATCTAAGTGTCTACTATCACTCGTAAGTAGAATATTATAAGGTATATATTTCACATACAATATATACTTTAAGGAAAATTGGTCCGGCCAAAATCATCGGCCCCAATAATCCTATCATTTATATTGGTCCGGGAATCCATCGACCCCAAGGTAAATGTAATGCACATGTTGGTTCAGACCTTCCGTCGATACCAATATTTATCATCGATTTGGTTCGGAAAATCATCGACCCCAAATCGATCCCTCATGTATTGGTCCGGAACATCATCGACCCCAATACAGAGATTAATCACACTTACTGTCGCACATAAGTAGGAAAATCAATAGGTATATATATCGTACACATAACATATACTATCCACACTTATTTTATAATCACCCCCCTTCTATAACACTTTTGAGGTTATTGGCTCGGAATTCCACTTCGATCACCAATAGTTATTAATTACTTGTCTCGGGATTACATCTCGAGCACCAATATATGTATATATATCTCATCGCACATGAGTAGACAATTTGTGGGCCATATATTTCACATTTCATATACCCTAAAATGTCACACTCCAAGAGAATGTCCTCATATCACGCGTTAAGGACTAAAAGTTCAAAATGTCTCCTCGAACCACACCCAAAGTACATGTATTGTTCGTAATCGGTACCCACTAACCTAATTCTCATGTACAATCCATATAGGCACTCACTCTACCTATAAATATGCTCTTATAGGCATACATTCAACCTATGAATTGATCAGTGGGCTTCTCCAAAATTCCACTATCATAAGGGCGTATCATCATTCTTTCTCACTAACATTGAGTCTTAAGTAGCACAACGTACTCAAAATAAACTTTATCTCTATTCCTTCCTGACTATCTCTCACAGGGTGGGATTTTAGGATTTCATCCTGATCCACAATCATGTAGAGCGGCACCGTGCACTCTCCCTTTTCAACTACATACTAATCCATCCCGGTCACCCCATTTCGCTACCCCCAACGAAATGTTGGCTTAATTATGATGTTCACAACCCATCAATAATTTATAAGTCTGTCTCCTCATTCCATCATTGGAAATGTAGGTTCACTACCACATTCCGGTTGTTTATTTCGAGTCCATCTCGCCCTATTAACTAGAGGTGTGTCTGGAGACAATCTCACTATGTCTCCCCTCAGCATCGCTTCCCACTTATCGACATTTTAGAAATGCGTAAGTCACTCTCAACACTCAGTTGAGTAACACCTTGTATCACTTCTTCACAACAACTAGGCCTCCCAATTCAAGAGATAACTTTTGAACGACTTCCCACCGACTTTCATCCCATAGGGTGTGCTGGATATCTCAGCACATATAATCTTGGATTATCGACTATCTCCCATGAAGTTCAACCTATTACATCGATACGACTTGTCTCCTAATTTCCCCACCGACGTACAAAATGATTCTCCGCATCCCTCTATCTCGGATGTCTACGGAGTCCAATTGGTTAGGGCGCCCATACACCCTTTTCTCCGGGTACATTTGCAAAAACATTGCAAATGTCGCACCCGTAACATGCTTTTCTTCAACTCTAGCCTAGTCTACACGACGTGACTACAATCTTGTGGGTATTCTCAATACCCTATAGACCAAAAATAAAATCCTTGCCCACAAAGTCCCATTTATCCCTTCGTGGTGAGGTAAGCCTTTCAGTGTTTCTCCACAACACTACCGGCTCCACTGATGCCCTAGCATCTAACAATGTCTCTTATCCTGACGTGCATAAAAATTCAGTCGTATTCCCTTTCACAACCGAACTTAAACAAGGGACTTCTCCCCATGTATTCTTACCGAGCATTATCGGAGCAACACATGGTCGATATGCTCAAATTAGATTCCTCGACAATATGTGCAACCATACTCCAATATTTCTAAAGGAGTCAAGTGGCACCGCGCTTATACTATCACTAAGTCTTTAGCACTAATTACAACGGCGAGCTCGATCTCTCCGCTCAGCGGTCATACTACATACCTTGACTCACATCGTTTAGGTTCCCACACACCGAAATCAATTACTATGAGATGTTCATAATCTCTTAAGTCTCTCACATATTGATGAATAATGACAACTCGACCCTTTTTCAGGTGAGGAATCGTCATATACTCCATTCACTCGAGGCTAAAACCCCTATACTTCCTTATCCATCATTCTGGTGGTTCAGATGGTTTCCGGACATAACACGCTTGTCCTCTCCGGAATGCAAAACTTATTGGAGTTATTATTTCTTCAAATAACTTCAAGCTTAAATGAAACGCGTGGCCCTACAAACCACACTAGACATCTTTACAAAAATCCTCTTACTCCAGGCCACACTGACCGGTTTGGGTACCCCTCCTCTCGGACTGGGTAGTCTCAATCCTGAACACTATCATCCTGGTTCCCTAAGTTCTGCTGACCAAGAGGAACGCACTATGAGACTTAACAACCCCAATTTAGAATATAATCATTAAATCCCCTAGTGAGTTTTCACCCATGGCTTGCACCAGCCCCTTTACATTCAGTCTTACTCTTTGACTAAATCCTTAAACTCCCTTAGCTCCGCCCACGTAGGAGCATTTACTTCAACGTTGTCGGAAGTACCATATTGTCTTCATAAACATAAGTCATCCAAGAAGAGTTTTACCAAAATTGCGAATTATAACTCGAGAGTCCATTCTCTCAAGGGCTCTTTTTCCTTTATACCTATCTCATCGGTACTAGTTCACTTAAAAGGATAAATTTCTCTCTCACGATTGGCCTCTACCAGGCTTTCACGTGAGGGGTTCAGATATTCCCATTCACTTCGCTTCTGAATCATTATTGGAGAACTTTGCGGTTAAACTATTTGTAAGGTTCCTCTATTTGTATACGGACCCTCGGTCCGAATGTAGTGACTGGTATCTCCGCCACGTTGCCTCTAAAAATTTACTCAAATATTCACTTCTTAGTATTTCTACTCTATCCTAAACACCAAAACCACTGGAGATACTACTTCCATTGGTTAACATGTACAGTCGCCGTTTTATCACATTTTACGGCTCGTTCTCATCAAATTTTTTCTTCAGACCTACTCCCACTATCACTGCATTGGGCGGTCTAGACTAGCATCCCTCTTGCCGTCGCGACACTTGAAAAATGCCTGCTATGCCTCAATAAACCTTGCAGAATTTACTTCCATTACACGCTAGGAGTGACCTCGACAACGGTCATCTCTCCTATGATTACCATATTTGAACACTCCGGGCTTCATGCTGAGCTCCTCCCTCCTGCAGTCCTTCCAACGCCAATGCTGGTTCTACCACCATGTTCGACGTATTATGCCCAATCGAACTCGTATATATAACACTACATTTACTAAATAGAAGGAGAACGTAAACTACGTACGTAGAGGAGTACAATAATCCTAAGGTATGGCTCTATATCAATCAAACGATACGCTGAAAACGTAGTAAGCCGTACAGATCCTATGGACACTAGAACCTGATGCTCTGATACCATCTGTGACACCCCGCCTAATTAAACATCGGGTGATCAGGCCTTCATTAAATTAAAACAGGTTTCTCAAATGGTTCATTCTTAGCATCACTGTTGAATTTTTTTTAATTACTAATCCCCTAAGTAAAATTAGACCGGTGCTAAATTTTATCTTTCTTAAAACAGATAAATCAACCATGCGGAACAAAGTACAAATAATCATGTACTATAATTCAAACAACAAAGTAAAAGTACAATAGAACAAAAGTATTACCGAATAAACCATCGGCTAAAAATCCCAAACAACAATAGAGTAACCACTAGTCTGAATCTAATATCTGAGACTAATACCGGACAACAAGTCCATACATAGAAGAGTGTGAGATCCTGTTCTAGATCTGAATGAGAGATATCGCCTAGTCAAAATCCTGTAAGCATCCACTGTGCTACAGCTCCGAGTATCTGGAATGGAATCATCATACATGGCATCCCTGTGGCTGGACACCTAAAAGGTTTTGAAAATATTTTATAGCAAGAGTTAGTACTCAAAACATTTTGAAAATATTTAGCAAGCATTTATCACAATATAAAATGCGGTTATTGATTACACATGTTAGGTTCTCGTACACTCTCTTGAGTTAACTCACCCCTCATCTTTTGTGCACACCTAACGTTATACACTTAGTTTATCTAGCCATACTTCCCAAGCTAACTAAAACCAAAGTAGTCAACTGAACTTATCTATACCCAAGTTCCAGTACCGCCCATACAGTACAACCGTTTCACTAACATCTCGCGTATGTTAATTAATTCTCAAGTAACATTTCATCTATGTTATTTTTTAAGACTTCCCATTTAGTTTTACTACTAAAATTACTACAATTCTCACAATTGTTAACTTTCCCACTTATGTAATTAAGTTTCGCTACTTGAATTACTAAATAGATTTTCTCTATCTAAAGGTTCATTTCGTAATTAAGTTTCACTACTTAACTTACCAATTCAGTATGTATCTTCAAATACATCAAATATATCAATCTACTAACACGCGGAAGTAGAATATCATCCAATATATATATTTCACACACAATATATACTAAATATCAGTCATTTCTATTTTGTCCTTTTTATTCACGTAAAGGACTCTTGGTTCGGAATGATTCATCGACCCCAAGTGAGAGTTGGTTCGGAATTATGCATCGACCCCAACTATTTAAAAAATATATATATACACATATTCTGGTTCGGGACTCTCTCATCGCGACACCAGTTCAAAGTTTGGTTCGGTATTTCTCATCGACCCCAAACATATAATAACTCTATGTTAGTTCGGAATGTCTCATCGACCCTAACATAATTAATTTAGGTATAATCTCTCTACCTAAAAGATCACATAATTCAGTAGGTACACGCCCGACCTATTAATCATATACGTACGTAATATTTTAATCTCATATATTTATCGTACAATATTTGCTTTACGATTTATCTCATTAATCGTATTTATTTGAGTATACACACAACTCTAAGGGTCCTAGTTATCCCTTACATATAATTTCAGTAGTTATTGTTTACCCTACTGGTCTATTACTTAAATTGAATTTACTTCGCCCCGTAACTCAATTTCCGAAGTCCCCGATACTCTATTAAATCGGATTATTCTCCTCGGTCCGTAATCCAAGCCCTACACCCAATGGCCTTATTGGACCTCAACAATATACCTACTGGTCTTATTCTTACTCCCATATAAGTATAATGTAAATCTTAGAATACTCATTCATTCCCGAACTCAACGAAGGATTAAACACAAAATTTTCGGGAAACAGCTTGCGTCGATCGATCGACGGCTGGGTTCGATCGATCGACATAGTCGATCGATCGATAGTTCGAGATCGATCGATCGATCGAACAAGGATAGACGCAGTCTGTCTTCTTCATTGATCCTCCCCTCCATTAACAAATTTCCAAACTCCATTATTGTCCACCAAACTTCGACCCAATGATCCTAACATGTTTCCACATATACTAGGACAGTTTCTAACGTATCAAATACATCAAAACTCCAATTCCTTTAAAGAAATAATGAATTAAACCCAGAATTTCTTGAAAACCCTAGTTATGGTGTTCTTCCCATATTATCATTCGAAATCCAGATTTTAATCCGAAAAATCATCAAGTCTAATCTGAATCTTAATCCTCTACATAAGGTAAATCATTCTACATGCGATTCCTATCCCAACATGCATAAATATCATCTTTCTCCAATCAAAATAATGATTTAAACAACACTATTCATAAACCCTACACATGGGTATTATAACTTTATAATTTTTGCAATAAACAACTTGCCTTATGATGAGTAGGGTCTGATTTCGTGGTTGTTGTTGTTGATGATTGATGATCTTCATCCTTCAATCCTTCTTCCCCAACAAGTTGATGGTAAAAATCCCTTTGAATCCTTCCCAATTCTTCCTTTTGCCTTAGAAAGTTGTGCCTCTCTTCTCTCTAATGGTATTGGTGTTGTCATGGGTGTTCTAACCCTAATTCCTCTATCATACGGCTGATATAAAACTCTCAATTTCGTAGGTCTCCATACCCTCTTATGTTAAAAGACCAAAACGCCCCCGAACGGTCTCGGTTTAGTCCAAAATTACTCCGGGACTCAACTAGTACCCCCGGGTATACTATTTTGACTAATTTTACCCTTACGGATTCATTGGTGACCTCTAAATTATCATTTGAGTCACTTAAAAAATATTACTCGTTCTCACCCCACACGGTCTACACGCGTTAAGTAACTATTTACCACTCGCACTAAGTAAATAAAATGAGGCAATATATACCGGTATATATCTCTCGATTAATATACCGTAATTACAATTTTAAATAAAACTCTTTAAATTACTACTCTTACATAATTTAAATTAAGCCGACATTTTCTCATTTAATTCTCCAATCTAATTAAATGGAATTATTTGGAATATTCAGAAATACGGGGTATTACAGTTGTGACTCGGTCATCCTAAGTGTTTATCCATAAATGGTGCAAACAAAATGCAAAAATCTTTTTGGATTTTCAAATTTGACCAAAAAAATATATGAATGGACACTAAAAACATAGAAAATCTTTTTGTATTTTTCAAAAAAATTTTAAAACAAAAAATATATACAAAAAGTACATGTCATTACACTAGAAATTATATATCATGAAACCACAACTAGTGTATGAAAAACATGCAAACATAATCATCTATATGATATGGCAAGAGAAGAATCATTTTTCAAGCAAACGGGAGTCAACTTGTCTAAAATCTAGTGCCTCTAAAAATGATTTCCTAACTGAAATAGATGTGAAACATCGTGTGGGGGCTTTGGGAACCACGGGAACACTAGACATAAACTTCCTAGGACATTTTCCAAGATCAAAACAAAAACGCCTAAGGTGACCTTTCTTACCACAATATGAACATGTGTAAACGGGAGAACCGACACCTATAGGTTGACCTTTTCTAACATCCTTGGAATTAGTTGACCCTCTAAAACAAATAATGGTTTTGGCTTTAGCATTAAAAGCATGAGAACACGATGAGCCATTACCATCACTATCAAACCTACTTGAGTCTATCAAATCATTTTTTAACTTTAAAATTTTTGACTCAAGCAAAGAATTAGATATAACATCCCAAGATTTTGGGACTGAGAAATAAAATTTTGGGGAAAATAAAATTTAATTAAATTGGAGAATTTTAAAATTTGGAAATTGAAGTCCAAAAATTGAAGACGTTTTAAAGTTTGTTGGATGAGGATTTTGAGTGTACCATTGGTTTCGGGTGGGTCGAGATAGTCAAAATGACTGTCATTGGGTTTTATTTCGGTTCCAGATTATTTTTAAGTATGTTTGGCTAGAATTGGAGTAAACGAGTCATTTAAAGTGTGTATTAACATTTAAAACCGGGTTTATTGTTTTAAGGGATTTAAAGGCTTACGGATCAAGCCATCTCATTTAGAGAAAGGAAGAAAGAAAGAAGAAGAAAAGAAGGGAGAGAGGAAGAAAGCTTGGATATTTTCGGCCCAAACGCGATCTCGATGATGATACAACCTCTACAATTTCGAGGCAAGTGTTTAATCTTGATAAATATTTCATTTGTGTATTTCATTTCATATTTTATGGATAAGAAAATTGGATTTTTGGGTATATTTATCAAAACCTAAATTTTTGGTTTCAATCTTGGAATTGAAGTTTACACTTGGATTTAAGGGATAAAAATTGATGAGATTTGATATAGGATGAATTTTGATGTTTGAAAACATGTTGGGGTTGAAGATTTAGGGTTGGAAGAGGTGTAAATTGAATTTTAGAAAATTAGGTTTTGGAGAAATCAACCATTTTCGTGGCTTTCTGAACTAGCCGAATCGATTCACCCCTAGCGAATCGATTCGCCAGGTTGCAGAAGCCCCAGGTCTTTAGGGCCAAATCGATTTTCCCCTTGTGAATCGATTCGGTATGTATCAGACTTACAAGTCTGGTTGGACCAAATCGATTCACTGTTGGGGCCGAATCAATTCGGAGGGGCCACATCGATTCGAAAACAGGGTAGTTTTGCTATATTTTTCTAGAATGATTTCTAAACCTTTTTGATTGGGTTTATCGATGTGGGACCTTCTTTTATGATGTAATCGTTATGTTTTGGAGAATTATAAAGGGTTTCTCACTTATTGTGATTTTGGGGACTTCTTTAAATAGATTAATGAAGTTATATGTTTATATGTATGCATTGGAGTGTGTGTGTGCATGGAGATTGTGGGAAACCTCATTGGGGATGGGGATCCTAATTATAGATCAAAAGTGAGTCTAGATGTGATGTGAAGTTAAGATCTCTTAGAGAGAGATTTTCGAGGGTATGATGGGAAATTATAGGCCGATATTCATGTCGAATCGTTAAAGCGATAGGATTCTATTAAGTTATAATTGGGGGCTAACGAGAGAGAGGGTGGTCACTTATCCCTAGAAATGTTTAAATTAAGGAACAAATTGTAATACAATAGGATTAAGGGTTCCGAAGAGAAATTGAACGGTAGGCGAAATTGGGAATGATTGGATCGTGCTATTGACTAGAATAAGTGTAGTGTAATTCTAGTCAGGATAGTTTATACATATAATTGTGTGGGAGTAACAATTGGGATTCCAATACTTGAAATGAATTTGAGATAAGCTTGAGGTTTGTAGACTATTAGTTATGTGCATACCAATAGTCGACATCAGTAATGGAGATATTGAGGTACTTTCAGATATCGATACGATAGGTAGTGATTGTTACCTACACTAAACTTTGGGTAATAACCTTAATGTTGGATATATATAAATATATGTTGGAAGACTATTCATCATAGGAAAAATGGATGAATATTCTTCAATTGAGGGATCGTATTCACATATCGAGGTAAATTAAAAGTGTTGGGATGACGGCTTGTATGTTGAGGATTATGTATACTTACAGTCGAGTTTATAAATCTTATACATACGGACGAGAGAAAGTGTGTATATTCATGTGGATATATATATATATATATAATTGTATAGATTATGGATATATGTGTATACTCATGTTGTAAAATATCTAAACATTATGTGATGGTTTAATTATATGATGTGATCGTATGCATGTGTATATATTGTGCATGTGAATGATAAATATACTTATGTGGTTAAGCATACCCCGCACATGCTATCATTGGGAAGTTTTCGTGATGACAGTGAAACCCTGGCTCGAGGAGCAGAGTGTGAATATACCTCAGGTCATAGTCGTCCATTGTGTTATTATGTGATTTACATTTTTGGGATGAGACGTGGTGGGTATGTTTCGTCTCATTGCCGGTTAGGAACTATGACCGCTTCCCGGACGTTGTGTGTGTGAGTTTATCACGAGGATGGGTGTCGTTTAGCCCCACCAAGTGGTCTCCAGTATGCTACGTGGGTCGGGCACTAGGAAGATGATAGCATGGTGTAGTATATTGGCGATATATATAACCGGTTATATTATGTGTATGGCCATTGTACATCATATGTCGTATGTACACTTGGTTATGGGAATGAATGATTGTATATATATATATATATATATATATATAGGAGAAAGGATTTAAAAGTTCTATGGCGTACAACTTGGGTGATTATGGTGTACTAGATTGTTGGGGGTTGATGTATCGCATTTAAGGAATATTTCGGTTACATCATCCCAAGGATATTATTGGAGATTTTGAGGTTGTTCTTAGATAGTAATCTAACTTGTAGTAGTACTGTTTGTGTGTATGACATAATAGATCCCCATGATCAACATTGTCAAGGAGTAGTGTATTGGGTGGTTCCTTGTTTGGATTTCGCTTTGCGAGACGCCCCACGCACGAAACGTAGTGCAATGTTGAGAGTGGAGAGATGTTTTGTCCTTATTAATTTGTATGCATGTTATTTAGAGATTAAATCATATGATTCAAACAGAATGTAAAAGGGTAAAGTATTAAGAATTATAATTGATTAAATTATAAACCGGAATCAACTAAGCCTAATATAATTAAATGTGATTAGAATGGGAAAGATTCTTGGGTTGTGTTAGGAAGGCAGGTCTTGGGGGTATAGGTCGTGCCTATAGTAAGTTAGGTTGTCCTTATGGGAGGGGTAACCTACTTAAGTTTCTAGGACACGGATATGTGCGCGCTGTGAGATGAGAGGTGAGTGTAATACCCCGTATTTTCGTGATATTTATTTTTGGGGATTAATTGAATTAAATGTGTATTAATTGGAAATTAATTCGGATAAAAATATTAACGAGATGTGATTTAGTATTTGATTATAATGTGTATACTTGGCAATATATGAATATTGGAAATATTGAAATTGTCGCGAAATTGAAATACGGCAATTTGGGAAACTTTGTTGGGACGGGCGTGACAGTCGCGTCAAGAATATAATTATTTGAATTAAAAAGTGAATTTTATTTTTTATCACCCGTATTGTCATTTTGAGTGTGCCAACGCGTCCGGAAGGGTCGAAATAGTCAGAAAACACTATTCGGGGGTTAAGTTTGGGTCCCGGGGCATTATTGGGCCATACCGGTAACTTATAGGGGCATTTTGGTAATTTCGAAAATCTGGGAATTAAAACCCACGAAAATTAGAAACAAAAATCTAACTTATTCTTTATCCACTAAACCCACTAACTACACTAAGGGACTTAATGGGATACGGGAGAAGTTAAGATATAGTCCCAACTTGCCAAAAACCAACCACACCTCCATTGTCATCATCCTTAGAGAAACTTGTAGAGAGAGAGAGAGAGAAGAGAATTCTGCAGAAAGAGAGAGGGAGAACAACTCAGCCTTCAAGATTCAACATCAAATTCAGAGAAAGATTAAGGCAAGTGGTTTAAATTACAATTGATTCAATGCCATGCTTTTCCATGTTTAGGAATTATCGAATTTATCTTGGAAGATGATATAGACCCATGAATTGGAAGTTTAAAACTATGAACTATGTTAGGGACTGCATGTAGAAACATTCTGGACGAATTATGAACTCAGAATTATGACCCTTGATGATTTAAAAACGGATTTTAGAAGAAGTTTATTAATGTTCTTGAAAGAAATAGAAATCTGGAATTCTTGATGAAGATTTGATCCATACAAAGCCCTTGAATGATGAATTATTGGTTTCAGAACATTTACACTGTTGTAGGATGGTTGTGTGATGATATTATAACGTTATCTTAGAGTTTCATGCTTGTTAATGGTGCTTTGGGTTGAGTTGTAAACTGCAAAACGAAGCAGTCCGCAACCATACCTGGTGCGATCGATCGATCGACATTCATCAGTCGATCGATCGACATTCATCAGTCGATCGATCGATCGAAGGAAAAGGTCGATCGATCGACCTTCCCAGAATGAGTAAAGTTTTTCCCTATTTAAATTTTAATGATGTTAACCCTTGATTAATATTGTTGGAGACCATATGAATACCCTTAACCTTAAGGAAGACCAGTAGGCTTGGTTATGAAATTTGGACCTTAATTAGAATTCAATTTGAGGAATTATTCTAAACTAATGAATTTCGATAAGTGAGTTAATATTTGGGTTAATAGTGTAAATTTAAATAATTTGATGAAATGAGGTTTGGGGCAGAAGTAAGGACCTTAGGAATAAAGATGTTATACGTGGGAATAATAGGAACTTAATAATCTATTTTAGATAGGTTTTAAGTATAAGAAACTACGACGTGAGACGTGTCGACAGTTTAACTTTTATATTATCGGGAGACGTAAAATATACAAATTTGGAATAATGTTATAAGGATGTAGAGTATACCTTTATTAATACTGAATTATCTAAGATGTGTGAATTCTTAGTATATGATTTTTATATGTATGACATACCTACCATACTTGCTATCACGGGAGGTTACGTTCGCTTAGGGCCTTCTTATCCTTGTGTTGCCAGGATTTAGATTGGTACCTCGAGGACATAGTTCAAGAGAACGACTTATTTGTGAGTTAATAAGCCAGCTGACTATGGAGCGTAGGTATGTACGTGACCATGGATATGTTGAATTATGTTCGCCTCCATTTTTGTGTGTGGTGCTTATTCCAACAATTCCTGAGAGATTCGGAATTTGTGATCCTTATGTACGTGATGTACCGGGATGGATAGCAGAGTATGTGTGCACCGCAGCTTAGCCTTTGGGTGCTTGTAATGTATATTTATGATATGAATAATATACGGTTAAATGAAAAGGAAATTGCTATGTTAAATCGTGGGTGTAGTAATTGTAATATTATGAAAAGATAAAAGGGGACAGATATCAATAAATGGTTTTATTAATAATTGGGAATCCGAGAATTAAAGTAGAACTATCTATTTAATTGTTAAGGTTGGAAATTAAACGTAAACCGAGTAGAAGTGTTAGAAACTCTTTGGAACTAGATAGTTATGAGAAAACACATGAATGGGTACAGGAACGTTAGGAGTGCACAGTTAGACGAGAGGTGAGTATTTCATGTGAGAGCACGTCCTAACATGTATCTTGCATTCATTGTTTTAATTATTATTAAAGCACTTGCTGTTTTTAAAATACTCTCCTCATTTGGGCTCTGACCCGTTTGCTTTCAAATCTATCTTTTTGTAAAAACCATTTTAGGTGCCCAGCCACAAGGACACCATGCTTAGGAGCCTCATTCAGGTGACGAGCTGTAGCGGTTTGTGGAAGTTACAGGACATTGATTATAGACGCTTCATCTATCTTGACTCTATACTCAGTATTTATCAGTTGTAGGGCATGTCGCCCATTTCTTTTAGTGGCATTTCATTTATTTCAGTTATTCTGACTTCGGGCATGTACTTAATTCAGAATTCAGACTAGTCTTATTATTTTCAGTTGTGGGATTGTTTTGAGGAGTTTTCCTCCGGACTTATTACTATTGTTGGTTATTTCATTACTTCGTTATGGTGAATGGATTTATGTTGTTCTTCCATTATTCTTTTATTGCATGTTAATCAGACAACTTAAAATTTGGCAACTTACTTTTTAAATACTAGGTGGTTAGTAATCTTTAAAATGTTTTCGACAGTGATGCTATTAACTGAACCAAATTGACATTTTGTATTGATTTAATAAAGGAGTAGCTACCCGATATTTAATTAGTCGGGGTGTCACAGTGAGTTGGGGTTTCACGAAAGTGCGATTCCACTTTAATTATGAAATAAGTGCATTTATATTTATTATGCACGGTTAACACACTTGCTAAACATTTTTACACCTCGGGCGCTGACCCGTTTGTATTTCTCTTTTGCTATATCTATATATTGTACTACAGGTGTTCCACCGCATGGACGCCAGATGCTTTTCTATTCAGAGCCTTGGGAGCCGTGATAGGTGCGGACTGTTGCGGGATTTAGATCGTTGTCGCTTCTTATTTCTTTTTAAATCTAGATAGGATTCATCGTGTACATCGGGTTTATACTTGAGAGTTATTTATATTTGTTTATATTTCTTCCCCATGGATGTTGTACTGTCTGTGACCCGATAAGTTATTCGGGTATATTTCCTTGTATGTACTCATTCCATTTTATTCTAGCATTTCATTTATCATCGTAATTGTATGCATTTTTCCTTTATTAGTAGTTCTATAGTGTTGGTTTGTGGTTTGTGCTATGTTTTATTAAATTTTAACATCTTGCTTATATGATTTCGGGTAGTTAGTCTTATATTATTTAGTATCGTCAATTGATGTTGAGACTGAGCCATCTGAGATTCCTGGACTAAAGTAGTATAGGGCTGGACACCCCTTATTATTTTGAGTGGGTTGTTACATTAGACTCTTAAAAAGACAGGGATTTCTTTTTCAAATTTTCAATTAAACTTAACAGTTTATCGCACTCACCCTCAATTAAAACAAACTTATCCCTAAGAGTCTTTTCATGTGCCGTAAAATCATCGATTAATTTTTTATCCTCGACGGCACAAATGGGAACCCTAGAATTTTTTAAGTCCTTTAATTCCTTCTCTAAAACTAGGACTTTTTCATCACTCTTATTTTTAGCAATTTTCAAAGAATCAAAATCAACACACAAATTACCAAAGTACTCACGACAAATATCACTTTGAGTTTGAAATGCTTGCAAATATTTAATCTTACTTTTAAAGAGAGAATTTTCTTTTTCCAAAACTTTAATTATTTTGCAAAGTTTCAAATTCAAACTTTTTAATTTATCAACACGGTCGTGAATTTTTTCAAAAATAGGCTCCTCATTAAATGGGCGTTCCATTGAAAAATTGTGATTTTTCACAAAACTGATTTAAAAAAAATCAGTATCACAATTTTTTTACGGAAAATAGGAATACGCAATAAATTAGCGCAAGATGCTCTGATACCAATTTGAAAAGTGCGATTCTAATTCGGCACACTTATTTAATTAGAGTCTATTTTTAAACGAATTAATCCAGCCCCTAAACATGCAACTAAAAGTGCGTGTGTCAACCCATAAGTAAATAAAGCACGTGACACAAATATTCAGGAAAAATCCCCCAAAGGGGCAAAACCTTTTATTTCACTATAATTTGTAAGAAAACGGCTTACACAGATTACAATGAAATAAGGTGACATACGAAATACCCACAGGTGTCGGTTTCGATGTCTCGGCTGGAACTTTCCCTTTCCAGAAGGGCAGCAGTGAAGAAGAAGACGTCTCCTCCATAAGGTACGACTGGAATTTTCCCTTTCCAGGAGGGCAGCAATGAAGAAGAAAAATGGCTTCTCTATAAGAGTGAACTTTATAAGGACTCCCACCACAATAGCATGAAACTGTCGGTTGTAGAGCTCTCCCCGCAAAGTATAAACAAGGGCAAAGTATGTTCTTGAAAACCAAAACAATTCACTAAAGCATATGGGAGTTTTGTGAATTGAAAACAAAAGGGATTAAAACCCGAAAGGAAGAAACCAAATAGGATTCTTCTTTGGCAAGTTTTCTGTTTGTCAAAACGCTGTGACTTCTTAATGAAAATGTTACCAAATAATGAGTATTTATAGAAAAATGTGCCACCTCAAAAATAGAGCTCGTTCGAACGAGATCAGCAAGTCGCTCGAACGAAGTACAAATACCATTCGAACGAGATCTAACGAGATGATATGTTGTTTGAATGACAATTGCAGGTCATTCGAACAACGTATCAAACGAGATTCCATGCGAGCTTGTAGAAAATTTTGTTACAAACGCGTGGCCGCCAGTTTCGTGTCTTTCTGATTTTTTATGAATTAGTTATGATTTTTCTACGAAAAGGTGTCCGAGAACAAAATATTTAGAAAAATATTTTGTAAAAATATCCCAAAAGCTCTAAGTGAAAAGTAAAGGTATTTAAAACATAACCTTACCAAAGTAAACTTCGCGGAGTCTTGAATAATGAAGAACTTGAGTAATTCGGATCCGTCTTTGATGTAGATGTCTATTGAATGCTCTTCGACGGTGTAGTGGTATATGACATAATAAATTGATAACGGACCTATGAAAATATGTCCTTACACATTTTATTTATTTTTATTTTTAAAATTTTAAAAGTATTATAATGAAGTTGAGTTCGATTTGAGGATGAATAATTTTCAATTAGAGAAGAATGATGGAAGCGAAACCTCTAATATTCTTACAAGTCCTTAGAAGATTCATGGTTCATTAATTAACAAAAGAGTTTATTTTCAAAATCTTCTACCACCACAGATACTATTTGGTAAAATAATGATAATTCACTCCTCAGATGTTCAAATGACTGGATTAAAATCTCAATAGAAAGAAGACTTACAGACCTTTGATATGGTATATGGTTCACCTTCTAATTCAATATACAGAGATAAAAACATGCATTTGAAATGACATCAAATTTCAAGGTCTAGTCTTTTAATTTTCCAACTTTTAGTTTATTTAATGTTCTTTTTAATATATTATAATTACCTGTTGCTGGAGGGTTGTTCCAAGCTCCTGTATGAGGTTTAAGAATGTATGGTGCTAAATTATATTGATTTCAGAATATAAATAAACTTTGTCTAACAACTGAATTTTTCTTGTCTTGCCCTTACCCTCTGGCTGATTCCAATTTACGATGAGTCTTTCTCCCACTCTTTGGTGGATTCCTTAGAGTTTAAGCGTGTTACTTAAATTTACACCTATGCTATCTCATTTTATTTTAGTATCACATATCAAAGCTCAAGTGATATCGATGTGCACTATCATTAGACTCCTCTATATTTGAGTCTCACTAACAAATGGAAGGCCTCCATCCAATGCATAAGGTAAATCTCAGCCTAGACTCTCATACTCCATGTAGGTGTTTATTTTCTCTTGTGGTTATCATCTACAACCTCATCCCCAACCATTGGTGTGCCTTTGACCAACCTTTTTATGACACTATATAAAGATATTATACATGCATCGGTCTAGTGAGACTGGAAGTTGTTATTTGTTGATTTAGAACATTACTTCCTAATGTAATACTTAACCTATAGTACATATTTCCCTCAACACCATAGATGTAGGTCTCTTCTCAGTTGAACCACATATATGTATGTGTTATTTTATTCGCATGTGTTATTGTTTACTTTTAACCATTTGTAATCAATATCATTAGTCATAAGAAACTTGATGTAATAAGATTTCATCCTCATTCCAATTATCAACATCACTAATGCAGGGTTATCTATAGGAAGTGATATTTTTCTACTATTTTATTCCTTTTTTCCGAAATGAGTGTGACCTCGTGACCAGTCGAAGAATATTTATGTCCTTGTTATAACGTGGGAAACCAAGGATACATCATTCAATGTATATCTTCTACAATTATTTTATTGATTACTATATACTATTCTTTTTTATTTGGGTGATTTACACATCATCCCCTACATCATCTCATTTTCGACACCAATCCATTTTACTCATGGCATAGAATATGTGTTTTGTTTTTAATATTTTTGTTATATTTCTAGGAAAGAGGTGTTATTCCTTAAATAAAATCTTTTAAGGTTTCTGAAAAATAACTTGTTTATCATACAGTGGATTACCCCTTTAATTTCATGGAACTTTAAGTCAATTTTTTGATTTTTTCTATTTCTTGTGTGCATGAGTGTCTGTAGATGTTTATTTTTTAGGATTGTTCATCTTCCATGCTAAATCATTATATGTTTAGGGAATGAATCTAATAGTGTATGTTTTTTTAGCACCGTCTATTAAGTATACAGTAAACCATATTGTGTGATTTATATGATAATTGTTATTTACAATTTATGTTTATGAAATATCCATAAAGGGTATTCAAGATTTCATGGAGTTTTCGTTCCTTTTAGATTGAACCCTAAATAACTCAAAGCTATCAAATGTTACTTTATGACTGCCCTTGAACTAGAACTTATTTTAAAATGACATTAATGATCGCATATTATTATGGGAGACTCATGGCATATAATTTTTTTTTTTCATTTTGATCGACAATGCAATTTTTAGCCTAATTCAATTTGAAATATATAAGTTGTAAACAATTTTGTGTCTCATTATATAATGTTGTGAATTTGTGCGGAAAAATGAAATGTGATGCTTTGTACTTGTTTTTAGACTTGAATCTTTAGAGATGTTATACTGTG
The DNA here is from genome assembly GCA_949130495.1 of Sambucus nigra. Taxonomy (NCBI): domain Eukaryota; kingdom Viridiplantae; phylum Streptophyta; class Magnoliopsida; order Dipsacales; family Adoxaceae; genus Sambucus; species Sambucus nigra. The sequence goes on along the minus strand of OX422217.1, from coordinate 479,862,284 downwards.
AGGATAATTAAAGTTACAATTAGTGTATTCCAAAACATGTCCTTAAACATGGATCAATCTTCTTGAAGTTATCTCTTAACTACATCTAGATTCAGTACATTGCGTATGTTTTGGTCATGTGGTTGTTTCTGAACAAAATATACTTTCACAAGTCTTATTGAACTTAAAATGATATTTCTAGTGAAATCCACTCTATTTCGGATTTTGAAGGCGTGGTAACTTTTTATAATTTTGATAAATGTCGTTTGAAGTTTGCATTTGACAAGACAAAATCATGAAAGAGACTTCTATATTGTCCATGTTATTAATTTCAAGACAACACATAATTGATTAGTCATGAATATTTTATTTAATACCTTTTCTCTTTCGCATTCTTGCATACTTGTGCCCATCAATTGTTATATTTAAGCTGTTATATTCGATAACCTTTATTCCTTTTGTTTATATTTTTTCAAGGTTTATTTAAGATCTAATTGGTATTGGGGATGCCTAGTGTGAAGTTGGATACATTTAAGGAGAGGTTCATTGTAATATTCCATGTCAAGGTCATTTTCATAATTTCCAAATTCTTAATTTGGACTTTGGTTTTCCATGATTGTGTATCTCTACGAATTATCTTCACATGGTGACTAACCACGAATCATTCTGATCCCGAACGATCAAGTTATGGCCATTTTTGTAAACCATTCAAAGTTTGAATATAAGCGAGAGGCATTTACACATGGATCAATCCACCATTTCGTGTATCGATCGAAACGCTAGCAGAGAATTTTTTCTTCTTTGTAATACCTCATATTTTCTATTTATTATTTAATTGTGAAATTTTTTATTTTTCGTGCTGTGACATGTGATGTGACTCGTTAAATTTTGTATGTGTTATATAATTCATATGTAAAATTAGAAATAACAGATATCAACATATTAATTAAATATCGAAAGTGACTTAGTATTATGTGCGACTATGAAATGGCCAGGGATCCCTCGGTGTCGGGTCCTACCGATCACAAAGTAGTTTCTTAAAATGTCATATCAGACATTACTAATTAATAATTAAATATTTAATTTAATTGACTCATAGCGGCTAATATATTGGGGTAATGAGATAATTAGTTTGTTATCTTTTATCATATTTGTGTTATAATTTAGGACTCTTGGAATATCTATATTGGCTAAAAATTGTAGGTTTTGAGTCTATTGGGTGGGTAGAGTTTGTGGGCCACTTAGAGGGATTTTTAGGCCATTACGGTTGAGGCCCATATTGGGACTAAGTCTAATTTTTGGGAAGAAACATTAGTAGGTCATTAGACATAACCTAAAACACATATGATATAATTGTATAAACCTTGAGGCTTTCAAGAGAAGAGGCACATAAGAATTGAGGAGCTGAAAAGATGGGGAGCTTGGAATTCACCATTATTAGTTAAAGCCAAGTTTCATACATTTGGAATTTGATCGAGTTTGTGTTAGAGTAATGATTATTCATAGCAATATGCATTAATCTATATTATAATATGATTCGTATAATCAAATTCCTAGATTCAAAATTAATATAATGGTTAAAATAGAACTAAACCTCATGTTAATTTAGTAGAAAATATATTGTTAAGTTCTATGAATCTAACCTAAAAATCTAATTGCAAGTGATACAAACTAATTAATGGTAATGAATATAATGAAAGGCCCTTGTTTAATTCGAGAATTGATTCAAATATGATATTAAACTGAGTAGAAATATGATCTTAGGGTTCTTAGCTCCTAATCCGTAATTAACCCATAAATCGATGTTACAATCATTTAAGACTTGTAGATATAGGTTAGAATTGTTTTATTACAATTTATATCTGAAGGAGGATGGGTTTCGAACTGGTTAGAGGCTTCAGACTTAGGATTTTGGGTGTTAATGATTGTTTTGAACGTTTTGGAAAAGATTAATCTGCATCAATCTTATTAGAATGAGATTAGGATCTCAGTAGAAAGAGATGTAGTTTATCATTGGATCGAACATGGATATAGTTAGAACGATAATTGGGGTTTTGTTTGAATAACTTTGTATGCTAGTTGAAAAAAGTATGATTTCATTAGAATGAGTTTGGGATCTCATTAGAACCTTTGGTTCAGTTTGGCTTTTACATTTTTAAATAATTGATAATAATTAATACAAAAATTCAAAGAATATTTTAGTAATACATAAGTAAATAGTATTACTATATTTTCACTTTACGTGCAAGTCGACCATGTGTGAGCTATCGTGGGGGACGTACTACGAGGGATTCTTTATAGAGCACATACGATGTCGACCATATTGGTACACCAATCATAACTACAGGCTTACCTTATCATTATTATCCTGGGTCCTACTATTGACATACATGTATTTCGTGGAGGAATAAACAGGGGCGTAAAGACAAATTTTATCATTGTGTCACATTTTAATGTTTATACAAAAAATCGAAATATTGTCTTTAGCCTGTTTGGACAAAATTATTTGAGCCATTGGTTACGATCATGTTAAGTTTTTCCTTAAAGCCTATGCACTCAAAGACACAAAGTGGCTTGAGTTAAAGCAATATCAAATCAATTCCAAGTTTCGTCTTTAACTTGGAACCTTGTATTTAAAGAAAGTATTTCCGTTTTTAAAAGTCATTCAAAATAAGTTTTCCTTACATTACTTGTTTCATTCGAACCACATGTGAGTCTATTCAAAGAGTTTTGGGGTTTCAATCAAATGATTTTGATCGAGCATCGAGCGAAACTTTTTGCCTTAGCATAAATTATTTGTTAGAAGGTCGTTTGATCCCCGCTCAAATGAGTTTTTGGATCTCATTCGGAGGACATTTAATTTCATTAAAATGAGATGGCTAATCTCATTTTGAAGACTTCAAGTTCATTTGAATGAGTTACCTAATATTTTGTGTTGCTACCTTTTCAATTTTTTTTATAAATACAATGCATAACAAAGTTATTTGAAGAACAATGGTTTCGAACATAGTTTTACAAGACAAATATATAGGCCTCTTTAACCCTATTACACCCTATTATGATATTATGGTTTAAGATCTCGAGTTTCCAGCACGAAGTTTGATTTCTCTACATCATTGAGAGAGTTTGTTTGGCATGGTGGAGTTTGTATGTTCATGGTGACGGATTTCTAGAAAAAGATCATTGGACACTGAGACGTGTGAGGAACACATTGTGAAGGCCCTTGGTGGATTCATGTTGTGTATATTTTTAGATGGTTCAAGGAGAGATTGGGAGTTAATGAGGAATGGAGTTGCCGAGTCTTTAGTAAGTCCTTCATCGTCTTTTTTTTGAAATTCTATATAATAGTGAAATTTTCATAGGCTTGGTCGCCCAAGGTTTTTCCTGTTGTGGGTTTTCCTCTTACATGATGATGTTGTGTGATTGGTTTATTGCACTCTTCCTTATTCACCTAGATGCTTTCTTAGGACAAGATAAAATTGGGATGATAGTTTGAGAGTGCATGTGTAGATATGGGAAAGTTCCAAAAGCTGGAGAAAAGCTATGTCTAAAGGCAACTACCCAATTTAGCAATTATTGCCAAGTTGAGGTAACTTTTTCTCTTAAATTAAATTAGGGCATTTATGACAAATCCTAAAGACAACTTGACAAATTATTTACCAAATAGATTACCCAAAATGTTATCTCCAATATTAGGTGATTTAATCAAAGTGCTAAAAAGGTAAAAACTATATCACAACCCCAAGGCCTACGAGGAAAAACCCATAATGGAAAAAAATCTCAGGGCAATAAAAAGGAAAATGTAATATGATAGATTTTTACAACTAGAAGACAAATAGATACCCCTCCTGATTCTATGACAAACTAGACACTCTTTCCCACCCTATCCTCCGTAGAGAGCGCCGATAGTTGAAGAAATCTACATAACCACGACCGATTTTGATCTCCAACTAATGTTGAAAAATATCACGCCAACCAATATCTTCGTTTAAAGTTTGAAGAAAACTTTTTTTATTACAATTGAACAAATTAAAATCCACCAATATGAATATCTACTCCATAGGATGTGAGATTTTGAAAGTTTTAGTGTATAAAATTTTTTGGCAACTCAAAACAAACTCGGACAATATTTTTGAGATAGTAAAAATAAAATATCCCACAAGAACAAATTAGAAGGAGATTTGTTCAAGGATTGGTAATGTAGTAATGAAACCTCAAAAATATTTTAAAATAAAAGTTTACAATCTCAATATTTAAAAAATATAAAGAAGTATTTTCACTCTAGAAATATTCTAAAAAAATATTGACAAAGAAATCTTTCAAAAACTTTAACTTGTTTGTTGAAAAAATAAGAGTTAAATAACCATATCAAACTTGTGGACATAACTGTAAGAATTCCATAAGTTATTCTAATATACAAAAATAAGTTGCTTCACGAACACATCAAAAGATATGGAAAAAAATAGGACCTGTAAATTTTACAAAGCAATAATTTAAAAGGATCAGCAGGTGTTGTCACTAAACCTTCGCTGCAGTGAGGAAATGCAATGCTGGAGAAAATGTGTGGAAAGATAGTTCATGGGAAGTTCCATAGAATTTTAGAGTTTTGATAGCATATGTCACTATAGTGATGAATTTCTTTGCTCTAGCGAGGAAAATGATCAATGCATCGAAAATATTTGTTGCTCCAACAATGTTGACATCAAAGCCAACACCAAAGAAAATTTGTAGATCAAAATAAAAAAAATACTCGTTTTAGTATGAATGAAAAACATAAAAGGGGTTATTTGTAATTTAAAAAGTCTTCTAAAAAAATACATGGTGCCCATTTAAAAATATATATATCTAAGAATAGAATATGGCATATGTATGGAGAAAATTACCATAATTCCCAAAGGGAACACACATATAAGCTTAACACAATTTCCATTTTAAGAAAATCCAATTTGAGTTATGTTGAACCATTTTTGTACTATGTTATCTAAGTCCATTTACCTTATCCTAAAGTGGAATCCTCATGGACATGTAAGTGAATGATACTGGGATGAAGTTTGAAGAATACGTCTTGACTTGAATCTTTTCAAAATGACCTCTGTGACAAAAGACAGAATGTGGGTTTTGGTCAACAGATTAATACAACCTAATCATATGGGGCACTTTGAGTATTATGCATACTCTTACGTAGTTTGAAAAACTGTGGTTCAATTTGTGCTTGATTTAAAATTGGTTAATTTCTTACTCGATAAATTAATTCAATTAAAATTGGATTTTTGGCCTAACCCTAGAACATCTTGTAGAACTTTCATTCTAAAACTGGTATGAGAGTGGGTGAACTAAGTTATCATGTTGATTTACAAGTTTATTTGTTTTAGGGTTTTGAGATGGATTTTAATTGTGAGAGTAGTTCCATAACCTGACGTCCCATGCTTAACGATTCAAGCTATCCATATTGGATAGATCAAATAATATTTTTTCTAAAATCTATTCATGATAAATTCAGAACTCCATTGAGAAAGGGTGGTTTCCTGCCACTAAACACGATTTACCTAAATCTTACTCCTTTTGGACTACAATCGATAACAATTCCTCCACTTTCAATTCTAAGTAAGTAAACACAACTTTTTTCATTGTTATGACTCAAGAGTCTACACGTACCATAACTTGTGGTAGCGCAAAAGATGCACGGGATACTTTTAAATCCTCACACGAGGGTATCGATACAGGTGGACTTTTCAAGTTACCTGATAACTAAATTTTAACTGATTAAGATTGAAGAGAAGGATTCTATTGGCATCACATTCTAGGACCCTCCTAAGACTCTTCTTAGGTCCCGAGCACTTCCCCATTTACCATAGAACCCTAGGTCGAGTACCGATCTAGAAGCCACCGAGCGCCCCCATGCCCCACTTGACTCTAGTCATATTTCCCGTCATAATGAAATGTCAATGAATCTTCTAAGGGATCTAAATCCCCTTTCCAATGGACCACCCCGTGCACAAATCGACCCTATGATCCGAATGAACAGTCCATTTTACTATCAAAAATCAATTTGGAGGCCACCGGGCGCTCCCGTGCCCCGTGTTAACCCCAATAAATTTCATCTCCCAAGAAAAATCTTAATGATTCTTCAAAAGGATCTAAATACCCTTTCCAACGGTCCACCCCGTGCGTGGATTGGCCTTATGTTGTGGAGGAATGATTCATTTCCCACCGAAAGACGATCCGAAGGCCATCGAGCACTCTCGAACTCCGCTTGACTCATATAAACTCTTCAGATTACATGAGACTGAATTAATCCTTAAAGGGCATTGAATACCATTTTCAATGGTCTGCCTCATGCATTTATTATCCTTATGGCAGAGACGAACAACCCATTTGACTGCAAAAGGTCATCGAGCGCTTTTGGCCCCCGTTTGACAAAGGTCAACTCTCCAAACTTAATGGAACTGAATTAATATTAGATTATCTATGAATACCCTTTCCAATGGTTTATCTTGTGCATGAATAAGCCTTGTGGTTCAGACAAACGATCCCTTTTCCTCTGAGAATCTCGTGTCTAAAATACACTCAAGCGCTTCTGAGTCCCATTTGACCAAATTAAACTCCTTAACCCTAGAGAGGCCCCTGAATTCTTAAGGGGTTCTAAATAGCCTTTCCAATTCTATGCCCCGTGCGAGATTCGAACTTATGAATTGCGTTTTATGCCCTCTTTTTCAAGAAATCTGAATGAGGTTGTTGACAGATTGAATTTCACCGCGATGCGAGCATTACATGCGCATCGGTCGTCTTATTATCGTCTAACCATATCTATAAAAAAAACCTAAACTTATGACTACACTCAATAAAAAGGGAGTATATCATCCAAGTCCGGGTATCAAAAATCCACAAAGATGAGTTGGTAGAATTTAACTATTTTAGTATTTCTGAATAAAAGTGTAAAAGTTAACGAATAAACAAAAAAATAAGATAACAAAAGGAAAAAATTAAACTAGGAGTTTATTTAAATTAGAATAACAAAAGAACTAAAACTATAGGTTGCATCGGATATCCCTCACCCCGAGTTAATTACTATAAAATGGTTACATGGGTCGACGAGTTATTAAGACTGCATCTCGTTTTGACAGTTAATTAAACCCAGAGATGTCACACTCCTAATTCACATGAAAGTCTAATAAGATTTCGGCATCAACAAATACCTTCGAAATTATGCACGCAAGGTCATAAGTACGGAGCATACTGTAATACCCTATAATTTTAATGACTTTTAAAATGGGTTATATTTTAAATTAATGGATTAATTGGATTTTATTATAAATTAATTCATTTGGGTTTTATCCGAATTGTGGATATTAAAATGTATGATTCTGAATATTACTTAAAGATATTTAGGTAATATATGAATGTGAAGATATTGATATTGCTGTGAGTTATTAATTCAGTAATTAGAATTTTTAGTCGGACGCGGTATGGGACGTGTCGGGACTAAATTGTGGGATTAAATAAGAAACTTATTTTTATATCGACCTTATAGTCATTTCGACTGCGTCGTTGCATCTGGAAGGGTTGAAATAGTTAGAAAAATCTATTTGGATGTTAATTTTGAGTCTTGGGTCATTTGGAAATGAAAAGACAACCCAAAAGGGCATTGTGTTCATTTTTACAAGGGGGATTAATAGTGATTTTGGATTTTGTCTTATTATAAGTATTTGGAGATTCGTTGAACGTGGGTTCATTCATCTATTCTACACAAAGTTGAAAGGTCACCTTGTGAGAGAGAGTGAAAGGTTGCTTGGGAGAAGAAAAGCTTGCTTGGAAAGGAGGATAACCAAAGACCAAAGGTCACCACCACCAACCACCACCGGAAGTTGGCCGGAGAAAGGGAGAACCACCTGTGTTATTCAACCCCAAAGGATAAGATCTTCATTAGAGGCAAATTTTTTATAATTGCAATCTAAGTTTGTATATTGTCCATGTTAGAATAGTTATAAAAAAGATGAGATTTTTACATGTTTGGAAGATAATGAAGAGTTGTTAATGGATTTTTGAAAAATAAAAGTTTATAGGAATCAAACTCATGCTATAGGTAGATAGTAGTCCACGAAATAATCATAAATCTGTTGAAGAAATTTTGAGAATCTATGGTGTGTTCTTGAAGATATCATATAAATAATTTTCTGGAAAAAAGAGAGGATAAACATAGGGTTTTAATTCAAACTCTTGATGATTCTAGGATGTTTATAGCATTAGAAATCATTCAAATATGTTTCTATATCATGTAGTAAGGTTTATAAGGAATTTGGGTAGTTAATATGAAGGTTTGAATGATCTAATGTGATGAAACCCGTAGTAGAAGAAATGAAGAAAACTGGGTTGTTATCTGGGCGATCGATCGATCAACCCACTGCCTTCGATCGATCGACCCCCCAGAATTCATGAGGTTATTTCTTTTTAATGCTTGTTCTTATCCCAAATCTGTTGTGAATCTTTGGTGATTATTAATTGGATATTATGGCACTTAGGAAGGTTCAGTAAGCCCTAGTTAAGAATTGGATTGATTTGATTGGGATTTAATTGATTAGAATTAGAATAATTGAATGAAATTCCGGTTGCTAGATTCATGTGTTGGATTCCAATTTTTATGCATGAGGATTAAGGATAGGTCCAGTAGGGGAGATTTAGTATAACACCTGGGTAGCCTTAGGGTTACAATTTGAGCATCAAGGATGGAGTTTAAGCTCATTATTGATTATGCAAAGATTGAGTGTAGTACAAGTGCTTAGTGGTATGGCTCCTAGATAGAGATGGGAATTCAGACCACATTTGGTTAAAAGAGGGGATGAGGTTATCCCGGTTGCGTATTTGAAGTTGAAGGACCTCCACGATCGAAAAATTTACGTAGTAGTGTATTGGAGGGGTTCATTGTTTGGATTTTGCTTTGCGAGACGCTCCGCACATGAACCTTAACGACGTCGGGTGTGGAGAGATGTTATAGGATTCGAGGATGTTGATTTTGTTGATAATTCATATAGTGTGAATGAAACACTATAGAATATGAGCCATGTGATGATGGTATTCAATCCTAGTTGATAGAAGATGTGTTTATAAGAGGTTAGAAACAATCGGTTATAACCCCAATTAAGGGAGAGTTTAATTCGTGTTAATTCGGGAGATAAGATGATATGGACCAGTAGGATATTAGTGATTTCTTACTGAATAAAATGTTGAGGAAAAACCTATTTGAACCTTGAGTAATGAGTAAGGCTCCGGGATAATTAAATTTAAAAGTAAAGTCATAATAATTTAATACGTAGGATTTAAAGAGATATAATGCTACGTACGGGAAATATCTTAGTGTAGCGGGATTACCTTGTTGATATTATATTATAGGTATGATAATGCCTATTTGATTGATTGATGATTTATGTGTATGACATACCTAGATTACTTGCTATCGATTGGAGGTTTGCGCGTGAGGGCAGTCATATACTGATAAATTCATGGGATTTTCGATTTGTCGCTCGAGAACATAGGTATATGCAAGACTTATCGGGGAGTTGATAAGTTCACTGACTAGGGCTACGTAGGTATGTGCATGACCCATGGATACGAGAACTATGTTCGCCTCTAATTTGTGTGTTGTTGTTTGTGGTTCGAGGAATCCTTATCGAACCTTTTGTCCCCTATTCGGCGACCAATAATATTGGGACGTGATAACAGAGTAATGCATGCACCGCAGCTGTGACTCGGGGTTCCGTATTATATATGTATATATATAATGAATTAAATGATTGTATATAGTTGTTAAATCAACCTACTGTGTGATAATTGTAGATAACGGTGGATTGAGAAATAGAATTAAAATAAGTTAATGAATATTTATTTAAAAGCTTAATTCATATTAATGAGAATCAAATCATGTTAATGAGAAACGTATAGGAATGATTATATGATGTATGGTATGGGACATACGGGATTATGATGTGGGATGGAATCATATTATGGAATTTATGAAGAGGAACCATTAACTAGGAGGTTAATAGGAAACGTTAAGTATAGACTCTAGGTTAGAGGTGAGAATAGAAAGTGAGAGTTGGATACTAACATGTACATAATAAATGCTTTATCTTGTTAAATACTTGTTATTTTCAAAATCATTTTCACATCGGGCTCTGACCCGTTTCCTTGCATATTTTCTTTTCTATTGTACCTTCTATATCAGGTGTCCAGCAACAGGGATGCCAACCTTAGGGAATCATGCCGAATTATGGAGCTATGGAGTATTGCTTAGACGTCTATCTTCATTTGATTCATAGTATTCTTTTGGTTAGGCCATTTCTCCCAAAGAAATTCAGTTATCTCTTTCTATCTGAGTCATACAGTTTTGTACTCGTGTTATTTTAATACTTTTGTTATTGTTGGGATTACTGTATTAGATTATTATGTGGGAATGTTTATTCCAATTGCATTTAAATTCTTTTGAGTTATCTGTTCGATTATTAGTGATGTAGAATAAAATGTGTAGTGTTATTCATAAACTAAAAATGATTTTTGTTGAATTAAAATTTGGAAAGTTTTTAACACCAGCTTAATTGGGTATTGGGTGAGTTGTAAATGTTTTCGACAGTGATGTTAAGAATGATCCAACTGTATATTCTATTTAATTTGGTATGGGACTGGCCACCCGATATTTAATTAGGCGGGGTGTTATATATACATGATATACCCCGCCAAATCTGCTAGGCGTAATAAATAGGACAACCCACTCGAAATAAACTCGTAAACTCCATCACCAAAGAAAAGAAACCCCTCAACCCGAGGTGAGTTCAATCCAACACAACCTAGGCTAATTTAACCTAAAAATCATGATAAAAATGTTGTAAATAAAGAGGTAAATCTTCACTAGAAAGCATGTAAATAAACACAATAAATCTAAACTAGAAAGCGAGTAAAATGCAGTAAATAAAGAAATACAAACATCGAAAACTTAGAGTGATGGAGAAAATGGAGGATAGTGTTTTACACAACCTCGACGGGAAAACCCCTCAATACGAGCAAACCCCAGGAGGGAGAAAATGGCACACTCCCCAAACTCTCCAAACCATAGCTTTCCCCTCTAACCCTAAACATGGAAAATGATCTATTATTACAAGGTGTCTAAATAAACCAAGTGGTCTATTTATACTAAGTTACAAGTAAAGAAATAAAAGAAAAGAAACAAGAGATAAGTCTCAATTAACTAAAGAAAGAAAAGGGAAAAAGAAAATAGAAAAATAGAAAAAGGGGAAAGCACCACAAATGGGTCGGCTATAACAGAGTACCGGTCAATCGAGGTCCCAAACCGCTCGACCACGTGGAAGGGAAATCAGCCACTGGAATCTCACCAAGGTATATGAACAAAACTCGATCGACCGGGAGCCCAAGCACGATCGATCGGTGCTGGCAGATCAGCCCACATCGTTGCTACATATTACGGAGTGCCAAAACCGAAAATGGTTAACCACCAAAATCAAACGCTATTACCACCAAAGTTGTAGCCAACAACTCGAGACTTGCCATATTAAGCCCAAGCTGAAACCCAAAAAAATTTAACCAAAGTCCATCCATGGAGATGGAAAAACCCACCACAAGATCCAACTCCCTAAATGGTCAAAACCATGAAAATGTCAAAATGGGTACTTTGAAAACCCGAGCGAACTGACCCACAACTATATCTGTACGCAACCCAAACGTCAATTTCGAACGAAAAGCATCAATTTGGGACGAACCCAAAACCCGAGAACAAACCTGAGTTTGGCAAAAATCACGCATAGAAGCGCTTGCAAAATGAAAGAGAAAAGGACATAGATGGAATTAAATAGATTGTTAATCTATTAATAAAATAATAATAAATAAAGTTTTATATTTCTTCCCCGATTAAAGGTTCGTGTTTCCTTCGTTAGAACTCCGATTCTATCACCATTTACTGCCACGTGAAGCATGGACCGAGGTATACAACTTCCGTGAATACTTCGAGCAAAAATCTTGAAGTGTGAAATTATAAAAATGCCCCTGAACGTGCGAATCGCGATATAATTTTATTGGAACGCGCCCAAACTTTATACTAAGCACTTTAATATCTATAACAGCTCAATTATACCTCAAATAACATGTTATCATATAAAACAGAGGTTGTATGATTACCGAACATAATTATAGGCAGTAAAGTACCCGAGGAGGCTAAAATGCACATGTTAAAAGGGTATAAAGTGCAATATTTGATACGAATCACACCCCCTAACTTACACATTGCTAGTCCCTAGTAATGAAATTCTACGCAAGAAGAACTATAATAAAATCACAAAATGGGAGATATATACAAAAGCAATAAAAGGGATAAGGCCACTTTCGCGACCGAATGATTGTATTTAGCATATTCAATAAGTCGTTAAAACCCTAGGTTACCCTAGTTGACGAGTGTCGTCTCGTGAGTGTTTTCGGGGATGAAACCCACAAACATCATATGGTTTCCTCAAAATATGGCCAATCAACAAGCGACAAGCCTAACAATACGAAAAAGACTTCATACGCATTAGTAGCAATGTGAATGAATTCACCCTAATGTGTGTATTATTAACATTATAGAATGAACTTCGTTAAATTGAAACCTTAAAATGTGGGAGGGGAGTGAGAACATGCAAAGTGTGATTTGGAAAAAACTTAAATAAATAGGATAAATACTAAAGCAAACGTATATTAAATCCTCACGAGCCTTACACTGAACAAATGAAATCACTCGGAAATGGGAGGTAAAGCACGAGACATGTGGGCATAAAAAGTAAATGTAAATAGTAACTAGGCCGCACACATGTCACATATGAATAAAGATATATATATATATATAATAAAATAATTTAATCTTAATGAAAGATACTTCTCATTAAAGGAGGCAAAATGCACTTTCACTTATTATCAAAACTATTTAAACTTTTAAATTAAATGCACCCTAGGATCAGATATGACTTTATTTGTTTGGGGTTAGGGTACGAAATGAAGTATATATGTACGGATTCAAAGTGTTCGGAATGAAAACTTGGAATAATGGGAAGATTGCGGGAAATATCAAAAATTAGAAAATAACTTCTGTAAAAGGCATTGAATATAGCAATGGGGAGAGTAAACAAAGCTTATTGAACATTATACACAATATATACAATTTTCTCTTTCTTTTCTTTTTCTCATTTTTTTCTTTTCTTTTGTTTTGTTTTCTACTTTCTCTTTTTCTTCTTTCTTTCACTTGTTTCTTTTCTTTACTTTTTTCACTCTCGCATGCCTAAATTGCAACCACAAAACAATAACATCATTCAATCCCATGTAACATTCCAAACAAAGATACGGAAGGTAATGTGTAAGGTTTATAACTCCAATTCGGAGTTGGTTTTGGGATTTGGGGTTATGAAACGAAAGGTTATATTTAGGCTCAAAGCGGTTGATGAGGGGAAACATATAAGTTGAGGTCAAGGTCAATATGTGTGATATAACAATATATGAAAATCATGATCAAGTAATACATTTCAAGATATAAACTCAATTAATGAACGGTCAATGAAAGAATAATGAGATTCCCTACGAATTCAACATTTTCAAAGAGGTAAGAGTAATGTATAAATACTCACAAATGATGAAAGGTACAAAGCTTACTAGGTGAAAGTATATACAATGAAACAAAAGATTACCGAGTTATAAAAATCTTAAACCAAATCAATAGAACAATAAAAGAGGATGTGCTCATGGGATTAAAGATTAATTCAGGAAGTTATTCATAATATCACTAATTAAGGACTATAGTCTAATAACTTCTAAATCAATAACATGCATCATTGAATTGTCTATTGGATCGGGCAATTATTGAAATTTATCATCGGGAACAAAAGTAAAATGCCCAATAAAGGAGAAAAGAGAAAGAAAATCTTGTTGAAAATTTTAAATTTTTCTAAGAAAAGCATACTTAGTAACTAACATGTGATAAACTTAATGAACAAAATAAATAAATGGATAGATTATCTGACACCCCTAACATAAATGTTGCATTATCCTCAATACTTCCATTAAGAACACAACATAAAGAGAGGAAAATAACGATATTACCCCAAAATGGAGCGATCTCCATAAGAACGACTCCAATTGAATATACAAAACAAGTTAGTACCAAGAATAGCAAGAACAAATAACAAAAAGTTAACTAATTACAAGTGACTAAATAAAAAGGAAGGGAAAAAAACTAAAGAAAAAAGCTAACTATTTATAGCCTACTATTTACAACCTAGTGTTTAAAACCTACTATATACAACTGTGACAACCCGCCTACTAAAATAATAGGTGGCCAGCCCAATACTCCAATAATCACAGGGATCATAGATGGTCCATTCTCAGCATCACTGTCGATTAAAATAATAGTACGAGATAACCACCAATCATTTTAGAAAAACGGATTATCAATTTAAAATATAGTAAGTAAAGGAAAAACACTTAGACAATCCCATTTGTAAAAACGGTGGATATCAAAAATTGATAATGAAGAATGACAAATATCATATATAATCACCGAATAAGCTGTCGGTGAACAGACCAATACAAATAATTACACCGAGTATCACATTTCAATATTTACAATATAATAAATGAGTGCAACACTGGGGCAACACGCCAGAATAACTAAACTGAACATAACTAGAGTACAATGAAAAGAAGCGTCTAATACAAATAACCTACAACATCTGCAATGTGCTGTAGCTCCTTGACAACCGGAATGGAAATGTAAATACCGGTGTCCATGAGGTAGAGCACCTGTACGACAAGTAGTATATGAAGAAACAAGAAATATAAACGGGTCAGGGCCCGGTTTGATATGATTTCCATGTGACTAAAATGCCTGACAGTTAAGTGCGTAATTATCTCGCAATTAACAATACATTTCTCACCTCTCAGTCTAAAAGAAACCTAGCGCAATATCCATGAGATGATCTAGTTAACCCAAAGTACTAAGGGCTAACTTCTCCCCAGTCTCAACACTATGCCCTATTCGTGCGTGGGGTGTCTCGCAGAGCGAAATCCAAACAAGGAACCCCCCGATACACTACTACTTAGGCAAGGTTGATCGTTGAGGTCCATTAGACCCTAAGCACGAAATTAATATGTATGTAAGTGTGTTCATATCATCTACAACTACTCACGAAAATATAAGTAAATCCATTCACCATCTAAATCATCATTCCCATTCCTTTCTTTAGGAATATATATGAATAGTACAACATTTTATCAAATGTTTACCATGTCAAATTCATAACTCATAATGTACCGTTCCTATTTCTTTCTTAGGAATATACATAAATGGTACAACATTTTATCAAATGTTTACCAATATCTCATTTTACAAAATTTCTTTACCGATTTTATTTCCTTTCTTCCATCCAAGAAGAATACCTTTTTAAAGCAAGCTTTATTAACATAAAAGTGCTTTAACCTTGTTCATAAAATCCCACTTCCTTTCTTTCATTCAGGAAGTGTAAATCAAAAGTCATTTTTATTAGCATAAAAATACTTTTGTACCATATATCTCATTTCCCTTATTTTATCCAGGAAATGTAATTAAAGCCAATTCATTATCATGAATTGCTTTAACAATCTAAGACCGTCCCTCCGGGTTTCCCCACTGGATGCGCCCCTAAATGTCTATCATCTTCCAGGGCCTATCTATACAAGACAACCTGGGAACCTACCAACGTCGGGAAGCGGCCATATTGCCTGCTGGAAAGTCAAGACCAAACCCAGAATCTCCTAACCAGCGCAGTAATAAAAATTCCCATATGGCCTAGGGACTATATCCACCCTGCGTTCATTAGTCAGGGGGCTTCACCACACACACGCAACTTCCCTTATGATAGCGATTTAGGGAGGTGTGTAACCATAAGTTAACACTTATGAAAATCATTACTTTTTCCTTTTTGAAAACTTCCACTTTTACATTCTCAAAATCATTTGTACTTACTCATTAATACCACATATTATCATATGTTTTTCTTATTCTTAGTGTCATATTTTATTAATGGTTAAGACCCGAAGTACCATAATCCTCAAACTAGTCTCCAAGAGTTCATAAAATTTCACAAACCCTCAAAGTAAGCCTCCTTCAAGGAGTATCTCCCAAGAGTCTCAACTTTCACATTTTATCTCAAACTTTACCTTTCGGTTAATCCCCTATTTTATACGGATATTAACCTACGCAACTAGCCCTCGGGGTAAGCCTAAACATCCCATTTAATCATAGGGCATTAGTATACCCAAAACCACCCTCTAGGACTCCAAATTACTTCCCAAAGGAAGGTTCCTAAACCTCAAACCTAAAAGAAAAAGGTCTAAAAAATCAAACTACGAAAAATCTCACAAAAACAGGGGAACCGAATCGATTCGCCCTTGCGAATCGATTCGCTGAACAGCCGAATCGATTCGGTGAGAAAATTGACCTTTTGTAATTGTCCGAATCGATTCGGTTTTAACCAGAATCGATTCGATCGGCCAGACCTGTATCCTACCCCTTATCCGAATCGATTCTCCCCTAGGGCCGAATCGATTCGGTCCTGAAATTTTGTCCAGTTTGGGCTACGGGTTGTATGAACCCTAAAATCCCCAAACCTTCAATTTTTAATTTTTCCCAACATCAACAACAATAATTTAACCCAAATCATTCCTACACCATTAACAAGTAATAATTTATCCTTAAATCAAATTAAAACTAAGGTTTAAGGGATTAATAATCAAAATCAACAAATACCCATTAATGGTTTAAATCTCCAAAACTTAACTATACATGCAATTTATCACATTAAATCAACATCTAGCAAGTAAGAAACTTGCCTCGAGGTTCGTAGTCTCTGGTCCACCTCTGATAGCAACGGAAATCCGACCCAAATCTCCATTTTCTCTCTTTTCTCCCATTTTCTCCCAACTCTCTCTCTCTCTCTCTCTCTCTCTCTCTCTCTCCATTGGCTTTTCTCACAAAAGAAGGAAGAAAAAAAAAGGGTGGGGGACTTAAACGGGTCTTAAAACAAAAAAATGCCCTCTTTTAATTTCTAATACACCATTAAAATGACCCGTAACAACTTAATTGAATCAAAATGCGTTAAAAGTGCCCGAAACTCCAAAATACAACGTGGCACTTATTTCGACTATCTCGACTATTCTAAAAACAACCGTACCCCCTATTTTGGTATTCGGGAAAATGTGAACAAATTTTATGTTCCAAATTTTTATTTTATTTCATTAATTATACCACAATTTAAATATGAACCTTAACCGTCGTTTTACATATAACGACGCAACATATCACAATATAATGCCATTTACCTTCTCATACGGTAAATAGACAAAACATAATAAATATTATCCCTTAATATCATGGGAAACAATATTTACTCCAACTTCCTCTATTTTATAGAATTTGCCCATTGGGCAAAATAATATAAAATAGCCGCTCAAAAACCTGGGTTGTTACAACAACATGCCTCTCGGAAGATATGAACTCCGTTTGAACAAGGGAAGGCATACATGGGTGGTGGAAAAGTTGAACCATCGCAATTTAAAATTTTGAGCGGACGATGGGGGATTTGGATAACAAGGGGGAAAGGCACACTTGAGGTCCAAGAAAAATTGACTCATCTCCCAAATTTTTTTCAGTTGGAATGGGAGATGGTCACACGTAGGGATAACATCCATCATGGAAAACGAGAGCGACAAAGAGTCCTCATCGGCAAAAGGTTTAAAAGTTTTAAATTTTTACATAGGAATCCACCGGTAATTATAATGGTTCAAGATTTTAGAACATATCCCAGATAAAACATCGCAGGACCAGATTCGAGAACATATCCCAAATGAAAAAATAGAATTACCAACAAAGATATAAAAGAGGACATAGTTACTGAATTGTTTGTTGATGGAAAATCCGAGAAGGAAGGTGCGCGGTCGAGAATCAAAGTTTCTTAGTTCTCAAAGATTCTATGAAGCAAAAAGGTTAGAAAAAAATACAAATAGAAAGAAAACATTATGAAATACTAAATCAAATAAATTCTAACACAAACTCATTCCCCGAAAATGAGGACATTTGACAAACTGGGTTTTGCCGCGGTGCGAGCATCACTTGCGCGCCGGTAGTTTTATTATCGGCTCACTATCTCTATAGAAAAACCTAAACTTATGACTACACTCAATAAAATGGAGTATAGCGGCCAATTCCGGGCATCGAAAATCCATAAAGATGAGTTGCTCGAATTTAACTATTTTAGTACTTCTGAATAAAAGTGTAAAAGGTCACAAATAAACAAAAAAAAAGGAAAAGATTAAACTAGGCATGTATTTAAATTAGACTAACAAAAGCAGTAAAAACTATAGGTTGCTTCATATATCCCTCAACCCGAGTTAATTAGTATAAAATGGTTACATGGGTCGACGAGTTATTAAGACCGCATCTCGTTTTGACACTTAATTAAACCCAGAGTTGAAATACCCCTAAATTCGCATGAAAGTCTAATAAGATTTTGGCATCAACAAATACCCTGGAAATTACGCACGCAAGGTCGTAAGTACGGGGCAAACATGATATACCTCGTCAAATCTCCTAGGTGTAATAACGAGGACAACCCACTCGAAATAAACTCGTAAACTCCATCACGAAAGAAAAGCAACACCTCAACCCTAGGTGAGTTCAATCCAACACAACCTATGCTAATTTAACCTAGAAAGCATGATAAAAATGCGTTAAATAAAAGGGTAAATCTACACTAGAAAGCATGCAAATAAACGCAATAAATCAAAACTAGAAAGCGAGTAAAAACATGGTAAATAAAGAAATACAAACATTGAAAACTCAGATTAATATAGAAAATGGAGGATAGTGTTTTACACAACCTCGATGAGTAAACCCCTTTATACAAGCAAACCCTCGAAGGGAGAAAATGGCACACTCCCTAAACTCTCCAAACCCTAGATTCCCTCTCTAACCCTAAATATAGAAAATGATTTATTATTACAAGATATCTACAAAAATAAACCAAGTGGTCTATTTATACTAAGTTATAAGAAAAGAAATGAAACAAAAGAAATAAGGGATAAGTCTCAATTAACTAAATAAAGAAAAGGGAAAAAGAAAATAGAAAAATAGAAAAAGGGGAAAGCAGCACAAATGGGTCGGCCAAAACAGATTACCAATCGACCGGGGTCCCAAATTGATCGACCGCGTGGAAAGGAAATCATCCACTGGAATGGACCAAGGCAAATAAAAAAAACCCGATCGATTGGGGGCCTAGGCGCGGTCGACCGACGCTGGCAGATTAGCCCACATCGCTGCTACATATTACGGATTGCCAAAATCGAAAATGGGTAACCACCAAAATCAAACGGTGCTACCACCAAAGTTGTATCCAACAACCCGAGACCTACCATATTAAGCCCAAGCCGAAACCCACCAAAATTTGACCAAAGTCCATCCATGGAGATGGAAAAACCCACCACAAGATCCAACTCCTTAAATGGTCAAAACCATGAAAACGTCAAATTGGGTACTCCGAAAAACCAAGCCAATTGACCCACAACTATATCCATACGTAACCCAATCATCAATTTCAGATGAAAAGCATAAATTTGGGATCAGCCCAAAACTCGAGCACAAACCCGAGCTTGGACAATATCGCCCATAGAAGCTCTTGCAAAATGAAAGAGAAAAGGACATAGATGTAATTAAATAGATTGTTAATATATTAACAAAATAATAATAAATAAAGTCTTTTATATCTTCCACGATTAAAGGTCGGTGTTTCCTTCGTTCGGACTCTAATTCTAGCACCATTCACAGCCATGCGAAGCTTGGTTCGAGGGCTACAACTTTCATGAATACTTCGGGAAAAAATCTTGAAGTGTGAAATTAAGAAAATTCCCCTGAACGTGCGACTCGCGACGGAACTTTACCGGAACGCGCCCAAATTTTACACTAAGCGCTTTAATACCTATAACAACTCAATAGTACCTCAAATAACATGTTAGCATATAAAACGGAGGTTGTATGATTACCGAGCATAATTATAGACATTAAAGTACCCGAGGGGGCTAAAATGCCAAGTTAAAAGGGTATAAAGTGAAATATTCGATACGAATCAATTTTCGAATGGTAATCCCAATTCCCTCCTATCGATCGGTAAGACAAGGACAATGCCAATTGGCACCCCGTTAACCTTATATAAGGAGAGTATGAGCTCACTTCGAAAAGGACCTCGGAAAAATCCCTTTGAGTGATCTCGAAAACATTCTCTCAAAGTCAGCGTGGTTTCTCTAGTTAAATCTTTCCTCCACATTCCATTTATATCCCTTTCACACCCAATTTATCAAAATCCATTCTCTCTCCTCCTACAAACTCCATCCATTTGCAAAGGCAACCTTTTGAACAATCAATATTAATCTTTAAGTCTCCAAATAAGGTCCAAACATTTTTCTCTCCCTTTTAATGTCCTTATTTTCATATTAGTTATTTAATACTTACTTTAGCATTTCATCCTTGTTAGCCCACATGTATTAATAATTTCATTTTTTATTAGTTGTATCACATAATATATTTTCTTTAAAAAAAACTTAAATTAAGAAAAAGAGGGTAACTCCAAACGGGATTCTTCACCACATTTTCTTAAATCAAAACATCCTTTTTATACACACACATACATCTAAATAAAATTCCCTCATGGATTTATGGGACAAACCCCAACCCCCAACCTTGTATTACATGCGAACTACCTAGACTTTGATGCCTTTTTAGGCTACATCGGCATCACGGGTCAAAACCCTAGACCCGAGTCCTCTTTTTATGTTCTTATTCATTTACTATTTCTATATATTATACTTGTAATTATTATTAACGCTTTATCTAGAACATATCATCATTTCACCATAACATTCGGTATGTCGATAAGTGCACACATTATATTTTTAATTACTATTTTGGGAACATAACTACGGATGATCTCACTTTGCCTTTGTCCATGATGTGAGAGGATAAATTCCATTATACCTTTATATATACACATGCACATATTTCATTGATTTTTTTAAAGATAATAATAACACATGCCCATGAGAAACCCAAAGGGCTCGATCGATGCCTACCACATTCCTATTCCCTAACTTAGCCTCGTTCTTTCGAGGAGACAATGTTTCTTTTCTTTGTTTTGTGCAAAATAGTTTTGTGACTCCATCTCTTTACATCACCCCACATCGACGATGTCTGAAGTGCCCCAATAAATAGCTCGGGACCTTCATTCTTCTCTCCCTCCAATCTCACGCACGAGCATTGAAACCCCTAATAAAGAAGGGAAGTAACGAGGATGGGCACAGTGGCGACTCCACCGCGGACTGCTTAACATAAGAGGTCTAGACTCTATTTGCATGGGTGTTATGATTTCCTTCATGTGTGTGTATGAACCTATCTGCATGCTCCCTTTCTCCTTTATTTATTTCTTATATAAATTTATCTCATGCTTATATCACCTATCACTCACTTTTCACCATCACTCACTTGTAAATATCCTCCATAGACACCTTACACTAATTACACTAATATGTAGGATCACTTATATCCACATGTTTCACACACTACTTAGAATATCCATGCTTAGGTTCAATACCACACACTCACTTGCAAATATTCACAGTCACACGTATCCATGCTTAGTGTAATCTTCATGCTCCCTGCCAGATTTACTTTTTATACTGGTACATTCTTCCTTATTAGTATAATTCTCATCATAAAAACTCTCCATAATATACTAATAAAAAATCATGCATTTTGCACATTACGTCACCAAGAGAACGATTATTATCCAAAATTTCATCCCTTCCTGGAGGGTAACTTTGTGGTGGGCACTGTTCCAGAAGGTCGTAGTAGCCTAAGAAATATGCCTCTCACCTTTAATTCTCTTAGTACCTTCGATGTATATCGAATAATTCCCCCTCATTATATCGATTGACCAAACTCACGACGTGAGTTATATATCAAGTAAATCGTTCACGTACATTAAGTATATCGAATTATCTCTCACACATACTATCCCCATGAGGTATATAGTGAGGCAATTCACGTAAACTCAAGTATATCTAATGTATTGTCTACACATATCGATTGCCCTCAAAAGAAAGGAGTATATCGTGGAAGTCAGGACAAAGTGGGAAACCTTTCCAGTAACCCAATAACTGCATAAGCCTCATATAGGCGTCATACCGAGGGAACCCATATTTAGTTTGCCGATTACTACATGAAAATCTTTCGAAATACTGAGTAAGCATTCTGCACAAATTTTTTCCCAATTCCATCTTTTTTATAAACAGAACTCCATACATGAGCCTGGAAACAAGTCAAATCCTATCTTACCAATTTTTCCACGCTCGGATCGTATCTAGCATTTCTTTTTCATTTATGTAAACCAAAAACAAGGGAATACATAAGCATATTAATAATCATGCTGAGAGTTTTTCTGCCACTTTTCCTCTTCTTTCTCGAAAAACAAAAATACCAAAAGTATTTTCTCCCCCTCTTTCATAAAAATGCCGAAAACATTTTTACTCGTTTTCATCAAAATACCAAAATTTCTCCTTTTTACCAAAAAAGTCAAAAAAAATTCCATCTTCTTCAATAAAAACAATTCTTCGTTCTCATTCCCAAAAATAAATTCGAATCTTTTTCCTTCTCATGTCGATCCCATACCCGATTCTTAGCTTGTCTCCCTATTGGGTTTGGCCTTTTGTCAAACCTCCCCGAAGCTCCCTTAGTTCCCCTGCAACTTCCTTCGAGTTTGGAATCTACCTTCACCAGTCCTTCATGGAAAAACCCGATCAAACACCGAACATACAACCTAATTTAATGGCAATCCTAGCCCAGCTCAGTGCCAAGATTAACAACCTTCAAACGGAGGTTCTTGACATGCAAAAAAATTGAATCCCAGTTCTTGAAAAATTGTAGGTTCTTTTTCCTTATGCCATGGGTCTGCCCGCTCCCGAGCCCTTTTGGGTTCTGAAAAATATCGGTACATTCCACATGCCCCACCTACTAATGATCCATCGTCAGCTCAGTTCCCCATGATAAACTTTGCCCAGTCAGCGGCTAACTTGTTAGTAGTCGTTGATCACAGAGAGTATGAACTGAACAAGGTCAAGGAAGACCTCAAATTGTTGTCAAAGAAGTTTAACTAAGTCAAGATATTCAGTAACTACATAGACTACATTGACATGTCTCCCTACGCTAAAGAAAGATTGCCATAGAAATTCAATATGCGAGCCATCAAGAAGTTCATGGGCAGCGGGACCCCAGTTTTTAACCTTTGTAGCTATGACTGAGACATGACTCTACTTGGTGCCTCTGAAGAGATAATGGCCCTGGTGTTCCAATAGACATTGAAGCATAACTCTTTTCATTTGTTTCTATCCTTGGAGTAATGCAAAATACAAAGTTGGGAAGATGTTGCTCGATAATTCATGTCACAGTATAAGTACAGTGAAGAACTAAAGGTTATGCGACGTGATCTAGAAGTTCTCAATAAAAACCTGAGAAAAGCTATCTGCAGCTTCATAGCAAGGTGGAAAGATAAAGATGCCACCATAACTAACCTACCCTCTAAAAGAGAACAAGTCAGCATAATGAAGAAGAATTTCCAACCCCATATCATAGTAACTATGGGAGGACAGTATTACCCACACTTTCGTGCTCTCTAGTAAGCAGACATTACTCGAGTAAAAGAAAGTATTAAAAAAGTTCACTCCCATAAAGCATCAGAAGCCTGCTAGTCTCAACCATCAACAATATCTCCCATCCTGCTACCTCATGGGCGCTAGAAAGCCGCCCTATCCCCCCCCCCCTCAAGAAAAGAATACTCTGAGCTCAATGCTCCCTTCTCTAAACTCTATCAATCCTTTCTAAGATGAAATCTTATCAAACCTATGGACCCTCGTCCATTACCAAACCCACTTCCCAATTTTTTTTAAAATGATGCCCAATGTGACTTTCACCAGTCTTTCGGCCATACTAATGATCAGTGCTTCCATCTTCAGAATGTAATCTAGGGTCTAATTGACTAGGGTATCATCACCCCACTAGTCAATCATAAACCCAACAGCACTAGCAATCCACTTTAGACCCATACCAATGCCATCTTCCTAGAAAATGACCCAGAATTCGAGCCATCAACCCAAATTGTGTGAATTAAAGTACCCGTCATACCTGTATTTTTACCCAAATAACTAAAAATTTTCCCATATTTTCTCCTATGCCCTACCTGCTTTGATGACCGAACTCTATCACTCCTGACGAGGTCTTGTATTATCATTTGTAACTAGTCTAAAGGAAGAGATATGGAGTTATCGGATGTTCTGAACCAGTTTATGGATTTTGGGCTAAAATTGCCCTCTGAAATAACCATCGACTATTAAAAGTTCAGCATCCTAATCATTAAAGCCCAAAAGTGAGCTCGAGAGTCAGATACTTGGGTGGTACTCGTCGATGAAATTATTTTGGATGATGTAGTGAAGATTATGGCAGACATATTCTGACAAACCGACAAAATTTGTAACATTTAGGATCTACTCACTACTTTAAAGCTTCAAGGGCAGTTGGTCCCTTCACTCTCGAATCTCCCCTTTGAGTGGGAGGATTTGTGTGAAGACGCCATTAAGGATGTGGAATGCATTGAATTCTCTTGGCAAAAAGACATCGTGGCTACCGAATGGGGGGAAATTTTGATAGCTCCGATGATGAATCGAGTTAGGAACACGTCAGTCCAATAATCAACATGTGCGGGATGGTCTCTTTCGAGGACCTATTAGGGAAAATCAGTAAGGTAGTCGTACAAACCAAAATTGATAAATAAATAGGGCTTTTTTTCCCCACTCAATAAACCATATGACCAGATCAAGGAGACACTACCAAGATCTGAATCCTTAGCCATCAAGAACATATGAGGGAAACGGAGTTGTCGAGGAACTACCCATGCCCAAAATGACCATCGAGGAAAGCAAGATCCTTTATCATCTCAAAAGGACTCAATCCAATATTACCTTATGGGGACTCTTCATGAGTTCCCAATTACACCGAATTTCTCTGATAAAGTTGCTCACTAGGTCCAGAGTCCTTCGTTCCACCACTGTAAAAAAAAGTCATGAACCTAGTTAAATCCTTAACTACAACTATGTCCTCAGCATCTTCGTTTAAGTAATGGGAAAGATAGTCCGCTCTAACTCATTGACAATGGACTCACCCTCAGTGTTTGTCCATTAATAACCTTCAATTCCTTGGGGTTGAAAGCAAATGACCTAACTCCTACGTCTCCCATAGTGCATGTTTGGGATAACACCCATCGAGAGGTGATGGGATCTATAACACTTATAATATGGGCCTACCCTATTAATCCCGTACTGAATTTCAAGTTATTGACATACCTGCATGCTTCAATCTGTTGCTTGGTCAATGGTGGCTTCATAGCATTCGAGGGGTATCCTCCTCCCTACATGAGAAGTTTAAATTCTTCGCCAAGGGTCAAGTCATTACCATTTTAGGAGACGATGACAGTACTAAAAATGTCAGCACCAGTAATCCGGTACTAGAAATACAATATGGGATAAATGACATGCTTCTTTTTGGCTTCAGGGTTGACCCTCTTCCCCTTCTGGTAGGGGATGATTTCAAAGATGGAGTCTGTCCATAGCACATCCTTCACGATAATGTCAATGTGATATAAATGTTCAAGAATATGCACTTTATGACTAGACTAAGGTTAAAACAATGTTAACAAGGGATACTAGAGCCCATATTCTTGAAAAAGGAATTTTCCCCGTGTGTCTTGGGTTATCCTCCTTCACTAAAAGAACTTGTAATGCTCTGCCAACCACGATTGAATAGAAGTTTAGAAGATGCCAAGTATGTTTCGAGAGATTATCTGTATGGAAGATTCATCAAAGAGGGTGAAGACTTCCCCTTCTGTGGATTTCCTGAACCACAGTATATTCACGTGGATAAGAAGATGAATCTAGGGATGGATATCTTCTTTAAAGATAGCTACTCAAGGGCTGAAGACTATCGACATCAAGTGCAACCTCTCACTCCGAAAGACATAGTTAATACCGATGTCTCTGAGGGAAGTGACTCCAAAAACTCATTCCATCTGTAGAAATTAGGGCTAACACTCTACATGATCCATTACGTCACTACATCATCTGACCTACCCATTCTAATCAAGGTCACTGATGTGCCTCTCCTCAACTGGAATGTTGTACTAGTCCCATCTATTGCGATGCAAGACAACCTTGCTCTTTAACTTATTTTTTCATCTATTGTTGTTCCTCCTCTTTTTGATAACAATGTAATCAATACCTCTTTTGATGAGGTTCTCAATGCTGTTTTCTCAAAAAGTGAAATTAATGAGGATTTTGAGTGCTTTACATTAATTGTGTTGATTCTAATCACACCCTTGATGATGATGATTTTATAAATGAACTAATCTTAATTGATCTTAATAATATTAATAAGAAATAACATATTCGTGTTTAAATTAATGAGGATGAAACTGTTGTTATCAATCTCGATTCTAGTAGCTAATAGTAAGAGATTAGGATAATGTCCACCATTAATGAGCATGAGCGCGCACAATTCGCATGGTCATATGATGACATGCCCGGTATCAATCTCGAAATAGCTCTTCATGATATTCCAACACTCCTAGAATGCAAATCGGGAAGATAGAAACTACAAAAGATCTATACTAAATGGTCTCTTAAAGTCAATAAAGAGGTAATCAAGTAGTTAAACGTAGGCTTCATCCGGGTGATAGAATATCACACATGTCTAGCCAATATTGTACCTATGCCAAAATCAGGAGGAAAAGTATGCATGTGTGTTGACTACCGAGATTTGAACAAAGCATCTCCGAAGGACAATTACCTATTACCCAACATCGACATTCATCAATGGATTCGCCAAATATAATTAGATCAAGATGGACCTGAATCATCAAGAAAAAAATTCCTTCATCAGAAATTGGGAACCTTTTGTTACCCGATTATGCCATTCGAGCTCAAGAACGCTGGGGGATACCTAACCAAGGGCTGCCACAACCATCTTGCATGATTTGATACATAAGGAGGTCAAAGTCTACATATACGACTTGATTATCAAGTCTAAGACTCATAAAGGTCATGTTCTCTCCCTTCAAAAGTTCTTTGAATGAACATCAGAGATATCGGTCAAACTCATATAAATGCTTTTTTGGCATCACTAATGGAAAGATTTTAGGATTCATTGTTAATGAGAAGGTAATCGAGGCTAACCCTTCCAAATTTAAATCCATACTCAAAATTCCAACCACCTCGAATGGAGAAGGAAGTTTGAGGATTCTTAGGAAAATTATAGTATATCATCCGGTTCATAGGAAAAGTACTCTACCAAAATATAGAATGAGGACTGTCGAGAAGCCTTTGACCGAATCAAGCTATTCCTTACTCGAACTCCAGCACTCATGCCACTAGAACCTAGTCTCCCTATACTCCTATACTGGACAATAATAGATACTAGAGCAGGAGAATTGCTAACCCAATACATTGAGGACACCCGTAAAGAAAGAGCCATTTACTATACTAGTCGAAAGTTGGTTGGGTACGAGGTCAACTACTCAGCTGTGGATAAAACATGTGTCGCCCTGATCTTAGTCACTGAAAAGTTATGACATTACATGATATCTTTTCCCATCAATCTTGTGTCCCAAATGTACCCCATTTAATACTTTCTTGAGGAACCTTCCCTGGCTAGCCTAATGAACCGATGGTTGATACTGATATTTGAGTTCGATATTGTGCATGTTACGCAGAAAGGCATGAAATAAAGAGCCATCTCTCATTACGTTGTTGACTAACCTATGGAAGAGGTTAATGTTTGGGTCACTGCATTCCTAGATGAAGATATGCTCCACACCTTTTTGGAAGACCTTCCATGGAAAATGTTCTTTGAAGGCACTGCCAACAAAAAGGGATATAGAATTGGGATTCTCCCGATTACCACTGATGACTCTCACACTCCCATTGCCAACAAGAATGATTTTACCTTCACAAATAATATGATCAAATATAAGGCGTGTACTGTAGGTATCAAAGTAGCATCAAGAAAGGTATCAAACACCTGGATGTCTATGGGGACTCCGCCCTCATCATCGGTCAAGTCCTTAGAAGATGAAAAGTAGGATCTTTTCCTTCCATGCCCACCTAGAACATCTTTCCTCTAGGTTCCAAGATATCACCTTCCACTACTTGCCCCGAGCAAAGAATAGTTTTGCAGATTCCCTTACTACCTTAGCTTCGATGGTTGGCATGATCGAGGAAATAATAATGAACCCCTTCATAGTCCGAAAACAAGCTTGTCCAACTCACTGCTACCATATTATTCTCATCACATAGGAATATTTAGATATAAATGAGTGATGGTACAATAATATTTTATGCCTCCTTAAGCGTGGTAGGTATCCCCAAGACATCATCAAGAAATACCGTGTGACCCTCCGTAAACTGATTTCCCAATACATCATCTGCGACAAAGCATTGTTCAAGAAAAACTTCGATGGAACCCATTTCCATTGCATCATAGTGGCTGACATTGAAGAAATGATACAAAATATCCACATCGGGGAATGCGGACCCCAAATGATTGGTTATATGCTTGCCTTAAATGATAGAAAGGTGATAATCTCCAACACTTGCCTCCCCGATAATTATACAACATGATTTCTTCTTAGACGTTCTCCACCTGGGGGATTAACATTATTGGAAAAGTTAAACCCAAATATTCTAATGTGAAAAATTTCATCTTGGTTGCCATTAATTACTTCACCATATGGGTCAAAGTCGAGTCATATGATTTATCGAATGCCAAAAAGGGAGTTAAGTTTATCCCCAAAACATCATTTGTCAATACAGGGTCCCTCACGAGCTAGTATCAGGTAATGGGTTACCCTTCGAAGCTAATTTCTTGAAAGTGGTCGATGAGTAAGGGATCTAGGGGAATAAATCTCCCCCTAACAAACCCAAACCAATGATACAGTTGAAGCCACCAATAAAAAACCTCAAAGCTATCATCAGCAAAATGACTTAAAGTTGTTGAGATTGGGCTGATTAGATCCCTTACGCCCTTCGAAGATATTGCACTTCATTCACAACATCTACTGGGGCTCACCCTTACTCTTTAGTATATAGCCTGGAAGAAGTCTTACCCATTGAGCTGGAAATACCTTCACTATGCGTCATGCTTGAGAGTAAAGTTGGTGTGAAAGATTCGTATCAAAGTCGCTTTGATGAATTGTCACTCTTGGATGAAAAGAACCTGAAGGCTCTATACCACATACAAGGATACCTGCATCGGATAGCGTGATCATTCAATAGAAGAGTCAAGGACCGTGGTGTTAGATAAGGATAATTATCCCTAAAAAATCATTGAACCCATCTACGAACCTATAGGGAAATTCAAGCCAAACTCGAGTGGCCCCTACATCCCAAAAAAGTTGTATTAGACGACTCCACTATACTCATTGACCTTGGTAGAGAAGAGATGGCGCGTCCAATCAACCTAAACCATCTCAAGAAGTTTTACCCTTAGAACGAAATCCCGGCGCGCTACGATTGCTCTCACCACCTTCTAGTCTAAAAAAATTCATTTCCCTCTACCCAAAACTACATGGGGCCTGATACTCTTAAAAAAATTCTTTTAAAATGAGACTCAAAAAATCTCCCAAACCCCTAGAGGTATATAGGCAGCTCATACTCTTTACATGTGCACGATTCCCTTCTTTTTCATAAAATGCTATTATTTTATTACCATTAATAATGATTGTTCATTTTATCATTTACATGAACAAGCGAATTATGTATGCCCTAGAGATTAGTATAGATAATTCAAGTGTAAAACTCACCTAGAAGCATAACAATATAATAAAAAATTTCTTTATTTCAAATAAGGGAATTCAGTATAATCACATGAAATATTGGTGTATCGAGTAAAAAGAACCACCCTACATTAATCGAATTATCCCTAAAACTAGCCTAACCAAACTTCTTAAAATTATTCCCAAAACAAACCAAAAATGTACAAACACATCCTAGTCATAAAAGCTTCACAAAAAAATAGCCTAACTTCGCAAAGACCCTATCCGCAACTGTTAGAAGACCTAGACCCATCATAATTTTCTCCTTGAGGCCCCCTAACTTCCCCTGACGGGTTGGTATTCCAAAGTCACTCTATAGAATGGTATGCCTTGACGAGCATGTATAATATCACTACTCCCGCTTCATAGTGTCAAAACGGGTAAATAATCTCTAGTCGATCGCCTCTTCCAAGAAGTTTTCCACCACTCGCTTCCACAACCATTTCATATAGTCATCAGACACATGCTAGATCCTACTTACGGATTAAGATGGATGGGTTGATGATCGATGAATCTCCCACAGACAACCTAACCTCATGCGCATGGATTCAGTTAAGACTTCTATGGTAAAGAAGTCTAGTGACCGAGGAAGCACTATTTGCTCGCTACCAACTTGGCACAAAAGATGCCAGGGTATAAAGAATGAGGTCTGCCAAAGGCTAACTAACGAAGTGTATCGGTGTTCTCCCAATTGTAAATGGGGTGCAACTCTCCCCATTAGGAATATCGAGTAAAGAAATTCAGCACAACTTCTAAGGGATATTCAAAGGGATCGTTAAATTGAATATCTCAGCCAACCATATGAATAGCATAACTGGGCTTCCTCTTAGAAAGTTGGAGCATCCTTGTCGCTAAGAATCTAAACTGCTCAGGGTCTTCACCAGTATCATTGATACAAGACTGTGTTGATATGGCATTCATACTATAATAGCAGGTAACTGAGGTCCACTATTAGGTCCTCTATCACCAGTAATAGCCTCGAAGTTAGGCCCGGTGAAATAACTCCATCACGGCATGCATCATTGATATCCCTCAGACGTACAGAATACATGACAGTTGGAAGAGAGATTATTCCCCTAGTTACAAACGGTCGAGCCATCAAAGGGGAAATGTGAAGAAAATTTTCTAACAGCACTCGAGGGGACCTAGAGAATTTGGGCATAGCCTCTACTACACTGGGATTAATCCCTAACTTGGCAGAAAACTCCTCATAGGTCGGATAGACCTTGTCCAAACCAAAGCGTAAAATGTTATCATTAGGGTACCAAAATTGTGCTGCCAACACCAACATGTTCCAATCAATAGCTCGGTTGGGCCACAAAGAGACCCGACGCAAATTGGAGGCTTCGTAGTCCATGTTATAAAGACACATGGATTCTAAACTCTCAAGGCACGAAGTGAATTCTACATTCATTGGAAGGGCCATTTGCGAAATAATGAGGCAAAAATCAATAAATAAGAAAGAAGAGAAAATGAGAATGGATGAAAAACTACACCCCTTTAGGCCCCTTTTAAACACAAATATTTTAGCTAAAGACAAGAAACCTAAAGAGCACGAAATAAAATCTACCCTACCAAGTACTTTAGGCTGCAAGAAAGTGAAATCAAAGCCTTAGGGAGATTTAAATGGATTATATGTTGATAGGCAGGACAAGGGGTATGCCGATCGACCACCTCCTTATTTTAGAAAAAGTTATCTTTCCTTTTTTGTCAAAATAAAAAACTCAAGAAAAATCCTTATTTCAAGACCCTCAGGTTATTTCCTTTAAACTTATCAATTTTTATCCATAATTTTTCTGTCATAAGTCTTTTCCTCATTTTATTTTTTTCCAAATAGACATCCAATCATGTTTACCGTCTCATCGGCAAATTAAAAAGTGAATGCGGAATAAGTCATTAAAACAAGAATGACAAATAATAAAAATCTTCTCCACATATATTTCCATTTGCAAAAATTACAGCCTTTTCACGTACAAGAACAAATAAGAGAATACAAAACAACGGGACCCAACCCAAACCCAAACCCAATCTCTCTCTCTCTCTCTCTCTCTCTCTCTCTCTCTCCCTCTCTCTCAATCAATGCGATGGATGTGTTACCCCGGTACAGAGCTATAGAACATACACTCCTCGAGCCCAATCCCTCATCAGAGGTAGAAGGCAAAACGAGATAAGAAGGAATAGGAATCGAGTCCTTGATATAGGTAGTCACGGAAGCCACCCGGTCCCCTATGTCCTTCAACCAAGTAGTTGGCACCCCAATATATTGCAAGAAAAATCACATAACAACAAGGCAAATCAGTAAAAAAAGAAAAAGCAAGAATCAAAAGGAGACAATTTAAGAAGGAAAATATACCTCAGACAGAAGGGCATCCTCCACTAGCCCCATAAACTCTAGACCCACTGCATTAGGGTGATGCGACAGCCTCAGTAATCCCCCTCCCATAAATTGAAAATTATATTAGGGCGTAGTAACATGAATGAACTAAGACTCCTCTACGATCGTTGTCGCCGACGGCATGCCACCTATACTATGGGCAGATCCCACCGACCTACATATACTCCTTCCCAAAGCTATAGGAGGTGGAGGCATGCTTAACAAATCATAAATACATTATGACATTAACCAACTCGTCACAAAATTAAGGTATGCATAAGTCTCCACCGTATCTATGTAGAGTGAATAAGACTCACCTAGCATCGTCGCAATCCTGTCCTCGTTCGACATCTCCCGCAACTGCCTCATGTACATCTAAGGCACCCCCGGTGGGTCCGCCACCTCATACTCCACGATTTATCACAAAACCTTCTCTCCTAAGGACCAAGAGTATCCAAACTCATGAGTAATCAACCGTCGCATCTGCGCCCACATGCCTGTCACCATTATGTACTAAGGGGCCGCCCCCCAGGGATATAAGGTCACCTCCAAACCTCAAAAAAAAGGGACAGTAATCGTGCAAAGAAAGAAAATACCGAAAAAAGGATTCAAAAGAAGAAAAAAGGAATAACCTAATCACTCGTCAAAGTGTTCAGGGCTTGTCTCACTGCTGCCAGAGATAAAGATTGGTTTAACTGGCTATTGGACCTCCGCCATCGGTAAATTCGACAGAAGTCCCCAAGTCCTCATCTTTCATGGCTATCAACTTGGATTTGAGCCTAACAACCTCATTGAACCACGTCTACAGAAAGGACAGAGTCAGTAATCAGGAAAAAAAATAAAAGGAAACATAAGAAAAGAAAATGTGAGAATTACATTCACTAGGTACGTGGACCACGTAAAAGTCTGTTTTCGGTACCAACTGAATGCATACAGATAGTAATAAAGGTTTTCCAATGTTAGGCTCCACCAATCATAGAGTGGGACATCCGAAAAGACCCTAAAGGACCATAGATGGAAAATGTCTCCACTCGTCACCACTAAGAAACCACCCAACAGAAAAAAAATAAATAATCGGGCCATCTGCCTCACCTGCCTCACATCCATCTCTTCAATTCTTCAACTCAAAATAACCTCCCTCATAGAGGAAATAAAGATAGAATCTCCAAAAACTATTCTACCCACATACCTTAAATCTACTTGAATCGCCTCCGATGTTAACTTCACAGTACGATTCACCTCAATATGCACACCCTCATAGTTTAACCTAAGTAGGTGTTGTACATTGATGGGAGTCACGTTCATCTCCCCAAAACCTAAGTGAATAGTGTAGGTAGTGTCCCACCACCTCTCTCCAAATGCACAAAAAATTGCAATGGATCATGGTGTCTCATCCAAAGTTGGTGTTGAGCGGCCAAAGTTAGTAGATGTAACTAGCTAGTGCACTGTTGCTGGAAGACTCTCCCATACATACTTCAACCCCATCGTCCCCATGGAATGAAGGCTCGAAGGATCAATGCCAGTATGTCAAAACTAAAAGGAAAAGAAAAAACCCTTTCTGCGGCACAAGAAAACAAACAAGAGAAGAAAAAGAAAAAATAATGCCAAATGTCACTATAATTACATTTCCACTAAAGTTTCTGTAATACCCCGTAATTTTAATGACTTTTAAAATGGGTTATATTTTAAATTAATGGATTAATTGAATCTTATTATAAATTAATTCATTTGGGTTTTATCCGAATTGTGGATATTAAAATGTATGATTCTGAATATTACTTAAAGATATTTAGGTAATATATGAATGTGATGTCATTGATATGACGGTATGATATAAATTCGGTAATTTGAATTTTTAGTCAGACGCGGTATGGGACGTGTCGGGACTAATTTATTAAATTAAAACGGAAATTTATTTTCTATCGACCTTATAGTCATTTCGACTGCGTCGTTGCATCCGGAAGGTTCGAAATAGTCAGAAAAGTCTATTTGGATGTTAATTTTGAGTTTCGGGTCATTTGGAAATGAAAAGACAACCCAAAAGGGCATTTTGGTTATTTTTACAAGGGGGATGAATAGTGATTTCGGGTTTTGTCTTATTATAAGTATTTGGAGATTAGTGTATGTAGGTTCATTTCATCTCTTCTACACAAAATTGAAAATTCATCTTCTTAGAGAGAGTGGAAGGTTGCTTGGAAAGAAAAAGAAGTTTGCTTGGGAAGGAGGAGAACCAAAGGTCGAAGGTCACCACCACCATCACCACCTATGCTATTCAACTCCAAAGGATCAGATCTTCATTAGAGGCAAGTGTTTGATATTTGCAATTTAAGTTCATATATTGTCCATGTTAGGATAGTTATAAAAAGAGATGATTTTCATGCTTGGAAGATGAAAGAATATAGTTGTTAATGGATTTTTGGAATCTAAAAATATATAGGAATTAAACTCATGTTGTAGGTAGTTAGTAATCCAATAAATATTCATCAATCTGTGGAAGAAATTCAGAAAATAATTTAGTGTTCTTGAAGATAATATGTTGATAATTTTCTGGAAAAAGAGGCAAAAACGAGTGGAATGAGAAGAGCCAATTTGGAAGGTTTAGATCTTCTTTTTGAGTGCATTTGGATGAGATTTAAGAAAAATTCAAAACATATACCTGACTCAATTTTTCGTGTAGAATCCAAATCTGAAGTCGGATTGATGATTTGAATAATTTTTGGATCTGATTTTTCTGAGTATTTAAAATATGAGAATTCATGATGTTGTTTCTTTTTAATGTTATTTCTTATCCCAAAACTTTTGTAGATCTTCGGTGATTATTAATTGGATATTATGGAACTTAGAGAAGATCAGTAAGCCCTAGTTATGATTTGAATTAATTTGATTGGGATTTAATTGATTAGAATTATGATAATTAAAGTTAAAGAGATTTCGGTTGCTAGATTCATGTGTTGGATTCTAATATGTTTGTATGAGGATTAAGGATAGTTTAAGTAGGGGAGATTTAATATAACACCTGGGTAGACTTAGGGTTACAATTTAAACATCAAGGACTGAGTTTAAGCTCATTATTGATTTCGCAAGGCCTGAGTGTAGTACAAGAGCGTAGTGTGACACCCCGACTAATTAAATACCGGGTAGCTACTCCTTTATTAAATCAATACAAAATGCCAAGTTGGTCCAGTTAATAGCATCACTGTCGAAAACATTTTTAATGATTACTAACCACATAGTATTTAAAAAGTGAGTTGCCAAATTTTAAATTAGATCTGATTAACATGCAATAAATGAAATATAGAAATGTAACACAACCATTCACGATAAAGTCTCAATAGAGTAACCAACAAATTAATGATGAGTTTGGAGGAAATACTCCTCACAACAATCCCAAAATGGAAATAAATGAAATAAGTCTGCATCCTAAATTAATTACAAACCCAAGTCTGAATAACTGAAATATAAAATGTCTCTAAAAGAAATGGGCGACATGCCCTACAAATATTAAAACTGAATATGGAGTCAAGACAAAATAAGCATCTACTAGCAAGGCCCTGTAACTTCCACAACAGCTACAACTCGTCACCTGAATTGGAATCCTATGCATGGTGTCCTTGTGGCTGGGCACCTAAAAGGTTTTTAAAAAAAAAAGATTTGAAAGCAAACGGGTCAGAGCCCGATAGTGGAGAGTATTTTAAAAAACAGCAAGTGTTTTAATAACATTAAAACAATGAATACAAAGTACATGTTAGGACGTGCTCTCACATGAAATACTCACCTCTCGGCTATTTGTGCACTCCTAACGTACCGTACCCATACAAGTGTTTCTCATATCTAACTAGACCAAAACAAATACTGTACTTTCTACTCGATTCGTACTATAAGTCCCAACGTTATCAATTTAATAGAGAGCTTTACTTAAATTCTCAAATTTCAAAGTATTAGTAGTACAATTTACCAAAGTTTATCTCCCATTTTATATTCCCAATGCGTTACTATAATTATTCTCACATTCAAACATAACAATTCTTTTCATTTAACCGTATATTATTCACATCATAAATATACAATATAAGCACCCCGAGACTAAGCTGTGGTGCACTCATACTCAGCTATCCATCCTGGTACATCACGTACATAAGGATCACAAATTCCGAATCAGTCAGGAATTGTTAGAATAAGCACAACACACGAAAATGGAGGCGAACATAATTCAACATATCCATGGGTCATGTACATACCTACACTCCATAGTCAGCTGACTTATTAACTCACAAATAAGTCATTCTAGTATTATGTTCTATAGGCACCAATCTAAATCCGGGCACACAAGAATTAGATGGCCCTAAGCGAACGTAAACCTCCCGTGATAGCAAGTATGGTAGGTATGTCATACACATAAAATCATATACATATACTAAGCATGCACACATATTAGTACTTAACATATTTTATTAGTGGTATACTTCTCATTCTTATACCAATACACGTGTCCCCGGTTTATATATACACATCATCCATTATCCTCACATCGTAATTAGTTATTCGCGTCCTAACCCACAATTTCCATTTGGTTCAAATCATTCTTCTATAATTTACTCCCCAATATATCCCGAATATCTTAACTATCTAAATTAGTCATCAAGGTAATGTTATCTCCACAATTAAACAAGGTTACGGGACACTAGAAATCAAACAAGGCCAAAAAGGCCAATCTGTCAACTCGTTCGAACGAGGTCGTTTGAACGAGAGTTCGTTCGAACGAAATGGCCATCTAACGTGATATCGTTCGAACGAAAGGCATCGAATGAACATCCCACTCATTAGAAGTCAAACTATCAACTCGTTAGAAGCTCGTTCGAACGAGCTCGTTCGAACGACCTGGGCAGGTCTTCTAACGAGGTGACAGTTTCAAGCCCAGAAATTTCCTATTACGTTTTTCACCAATTTTCTCACCTCAAAACTCCTTCAAAAATTATTCCAACAATATTTTAAGTTTCCTCAACATTCCTAAACATTCTTAGGTCGTAATCTAGCACATTCATGGGATCAAATCCTCCTATACAACACCTAATTATTTAAATCTCCCAAAGTTTTCCCCAAACCATATGAGTATGAACCCTAGAATTTAAAGTCATCAATTTCCATATATAAATCCGTTTTTGTAACAAAAAAAGTAGTAATTCTTTTAGTCAAATCACCCAATAACAACTCTACATGCAAACCTACATCAAAATCTGAATTTATAACTCCGATTTCATGGGTTTTTATAAATCTCCCAATACAATGCAAATTTATCAATTTTCTAAGCATGGAAGAAACATTGGCTTGAAATTAACGTAATTAAACCACTTGCCTCGGATTGTTCTCTGAATTTGCTGTTGAATTGATGAAGGTTGGTCTTTCTCTTTCTCTCCCAAGGTTGAAGGTTGAAGATGGAGGTTAAGGTTCTCTCTTTGGAAACTTTTCTAACTTTTTCCTCTAACTCCCGTTGCCCTCTAATCACCTAAGTGCTGGTAATGGGTTAGTGGGTCATTAATTTCCTAATATATAACTCCCAAAATTCGTTGGTTAATTATCCTAAAATTTCAAAATTACCAAAATACCCTTTTAAGTTGCCGGTATGGCCCAAAAATGTCCCGGGACCCAAACTAGACCCCCGGCTAGTGTTTTCTGACTATTTTGACCCTTCCGGACTCGTTGGCGCACTCAAAATGACCATACGGTTAATAAAAATAAAATTCACTTTTTAATTTAAATAATTACATTCCTGACGCGACTGTCACGCGCGTCCCAACAAAATTTCCCAAATTTCCGTATTTCTATCTCATGAAAAATTCAGTATTTTCAATATTCATATATTGCCATATATACACATTATAATCAAATACCAACTCACATCTCGTTAGTATTTTATCCGGATTAATTCTCAATTAATTCACATTTAATTTAATTAATCCCATAAATAAATATCGATAAAAATGCGGGGTATTACAAGTAGTGGTATGGCTCCTGGATAGAGATGGGAGTTTAGAACACATTTGGTTGAAAGAGGGGATGAGGTTATTCCGATCGCATATTTGAAGTTGACGAACCTCCTCGATCGACAAAGTTAAGTAGTAGTGTATTGGAGGGGTTCCTTGTTTGGATTTCGCTTTGCGAGACGCTCCGCGCATGAACCTTAACGACGTCGGGAGTGGAGAGATGTTATAGGATGCGAGGATAATTAAATTATGAAGTAAAGATATGACATTTTAATACGTGGGATTTAAAGAGATATAATGCTACGTAAGGGAATAATCTAAGGTTAATGTGAGTACCTTGTTGTTAGTATACTATAGGTATGATAATACCTATTTGATTGATTAATGATTATGTGTATGACATACCTAGCTTACTTGCTATCGGTGGGAGGTTTGCGCCTGAGGGCAGTCATATCCTGATGATGCCATGGGATCTTTGATTTGTCGCTCGATAACATAGGTCTATGAAAGACTTATCGGGGAGTTGATAAGTCCACTGACTATGGGTACGTAGGTATGTGCGTGACTCATGGATACGAAAACTATGTTTGCCTCCAATGTTTATGTTGTTGTTTATGGTTCGAGGAATCCTTACCGAACCTTTTGTCCACTATTCGGCGACCAGCGATGATGGGACGAAATTCTGTTATTAGGGGGGAAGTATGTAATACCCCGTACTTTTATGGATATATATTTATGGGATTAATTAAATTAAATGTGAATTAATTGAGAATTAATCCGGATAAAATACTAACGAGATGTGAGTTGGTATTTGATTATAATGTGTATATATGGCAATATATGAATATTGAAGCTAGTGAAATTGTCGCGAGATTGAAATACGACAATTTGGGAAATTTTGTTGGGACGCGCGTGACAGTCGCGTCAGGAATATAATTTTTAATTAAAAAGTGAATTTTATTTTCATCAACCGTATGGTCATTTTGAGTGCGCCAACGTGCCCGGAAGGGTCGAAATAGTCAGAAAATACTAGCCGGGGGTTAAGTTTGGGTCTCGGGGCATTATTGGGCCATACCGGTAACTTAAAAGGGCATTTTGGTAATTTCGGAAATTTGGGAATTAAAACCCACGAAAATTAGAAATAAAATCTGACTTATTCTCTATCCACTAAACCCACTAACTACACTAAATGACTTAATGGGCTACGGGAGTTATTGGAAGAAATAGAAACGAAGTTCCTAAGGCAACCTCTAAAAACCTCCATTGTCATCATCTTTAGAGAAGAACTTGTAGAGAGAGAGAGAAAAGAGAATTCTGCAGAAAGAGAGAGAACAATTCAACATTCAAGATTCAACATCAAATTCAGAGAAAGATTAGAGGCAAGTGATTTAATTAAAATTGATTCAATGTTATGCTTTTCCATGTTTAGGGAAATTATCGAATTTATCTTGGAAGATTGATATAGACCCATGAATTTGAAGATTAAAACTATGAACTATGTTAGGTATTGCATGTAGAAACGTTCTAGACGAATTATGAATTTAATAAGATAACCCTTGATGATCTAAAAACGGATTTAAGAAGAAGTTTATTAATGTTCTTGAAAGAAATAGAAACGGTACTAATAATGTTGGTTTTGTCACAAAGTGTTGAACGACGCATTGAGGATAAGGAGGATTTAGAATTTCTAATTCAAAAGCGATTGAGAACGCCCAGGTGGTATAGAACCGTTGTATTTACAGTGACAATAAAGAGTTTGGGATTTATATGAAGTGTATATAATGTTTAAAAACCGTATGGTTGGATTATAAGGAACGTAGACATCTTGATTTGCTAAAGTGTAAATCAAAGGAAGAGGAAACATAGACGGGTGAGATTATTACCTAAGAGATTAAACGTCATAAGAAAAGGTGTAAGTGAATATCATGTTTAGTAAGTATATCACGTTCAAACTTGGAAAAAGGACTGTAGTAAGCCATTTAATAAAGGGATATCTCTTGAGAAGGTGAATAAATTATTATGAGAAATTTGGAGTAGAGTTCCGATCAATCGAATGTTGAGGGTGACTCAAGAGTAAATAGAATGAGGAAGTCAATCAGGTATAAGGAGTCCGGATTTTCACAAAGTGGTGAAAAGTGTAAAGGTCCATACTTTTGGTATTCGTCGGGAGAATAAGATCATTGAGTATCATTTAACGGGGAAAATTTTATGTGAATATCGATATTGAAAGAGGTATAGTAAGTAGTAGAACAGTTGGGGTTAGATGATCAACCAAATAATTTTGTATCAAGACGACGATTCCAAGAATGGGAGGGTCAAGTTGGAGAATTTTCTTGAGAGATAACCAACTTATTGATAAGTAATGAGTTCCTTCGATTATGTGGGACATGTTGTCTAGAAGGAGAGAAATTGTTAAATAATTGGGGTGATTTACACTATTAGATAGTGATCACGCCTGTACATGGTTCGACGTAGTATTATTTAGAACTGGGATGAAATCCCCGAAATCCACATTCAGGTGGGGTGGCAATAAGTAGTGCGAAATAACGATTCAAACTGAGGGTTGTATCACCTATAACCCGAGGTGCAGGTGCAAGGTGACTATCGACTGATGGATTGTATGAAAGAAATTTTGAATTCATTGCGATATTTTCAATTCCAACTCGGGTATAACTAGTGAGGTATATTGTAGTCATGAGGAGCAGATATTACCTAATGGTAGAGTTGGGGTAAAAGTACCTGTATCTATTTATGGTGGACAAGTTACTCGTAAAGGTTTGTGTGACACCAACACGCTGAAGTGGTTTTCCCTTGTGTAAAAGTCACAACGTCGGGACATTTCAAAGAATGGACAAGCGTAGTCAGATGTGTTATTGATTCATCCCAGGATGGGAGTTTTGTGTTTTGATAAAAACGGGAGTTAGTAGTGAGGTACGGACTCACAATACTAATATAAATAATACGGCTAATGATGTAAAGGTTATTTTTATTCGAACGTTGTTTAATAAGAGCACAACGTGAGGTGCATTTATCGAAGATTATTCTGATAAGGTATCAAGTATGTTAAACACGCTTATTGTGAAGCGAGGGTTTTACTGATTTGGGATTTTCTTTATAATTGTTTTGAATACTGGAGGGTACCAAATTTTTCCAGGTGTGCCGTACTTTTCCGAATTTCGGGACGAAATTCTGTTATAAGGGGGGAAGTATGTAATACCCCGTACTTTTATGGATATTTATTTATGGGATTAATTAAATTAAATGTGAATTAATTGAAAATTAATCCGGATAAAATACTAACGAGATGTGAGTTGGTATTTGATTATAATGTGTATATATGGCAATATATGAATATTGAAACTATTGAAATTGTCGCGAGATTGAAATACGACAATTTGATAAATTTTGTTGGGACGCGCGTGATAGTCGCGTCAGGAATATAATTTTTAATTAAAAAATGAATTTTATTTTCATCAACCGTATGGTCATTTTGAGTGCGCCAACGTGCCCGATAGGGCCGAAATAGTCAGAAAACACTAGCCGGGGGTTAAGTTTAGGTCCCGGGGCATTATTGGGCCATACCGGTAACTTAAAAGGGCATTTTGGTAATTTCGGATATTTGGGAATTAAAACCCACGAAAATTAGAAATAAAATCTGACTTATTCTCTATCCACTAAACCCACTGACTATACTAAATGACTTAATGGGCTACGGGAGTTATTGGAAGAAATAGAAAAGAAGTTCCTAAGGCAACCTCTAAAAACCTCCATTGTCGTTATCTTTAGAGAAGAACTTGTAGAGAGAGAGATAAAAGAGAATTCTGCAGAAAGAGAGAGAACAATTCAACCTTCAAGATTCAACATCAAATTCATAGAAAGATTAGAGGCAAGTGATTTAATTACAATTGATTCAATGTTATGCTTTTCCATGTTTAGGGAAATTATCAAATTTATCTTGGAAGATTGATATAGACCCATGAATTTGAAGATTAAAACTATGAACTATGTTAGGTATTGCATGTAGAAACATTCTGGACGAATTATGAATTCAATAAGATAACCCTTGATGATCTAAAAACGTATTTAAGAAGAAGTTTATTAATGTTCTTGAAAGAAATAGAAAATTGGGATTCTTGATGAAGTTTTGATCCAAACAAAGCCCTTGGTTGATGAATTATTGGTTTTAGAACGTTAACAATGTTGTAGGATGGTTGTATGATGATATTCTAACGTTATCTTAGAGTTTCATGCTTTATAATGGAGTTTTGGGACATTTTGAGTACTGCAAAACGAAGCAGTCCGTAGCCTACCTGGTGTGATCGATCGATCGACATTCATCAGCCGATCGATCGACCACCATCGATCGATCGAAGGTCAAGGTCGATCGATCGACCTTCCCAGAAAGAGTAAAATTTTCCTAGTTAAATTTTAATGGTGTTAAACCCTTAAAAAATATTATTGGAGACTTTATGAATATCCTTAGAATTAAGGAAGACCAGTAGGTATGGTTATAAAGTTTGGACCTTAATTAGAATTCAATTTGAGGAATTATTCTAAAAGCTAATGAAACTCGATGAGTGAGATAATATTAGGGTTAAAAGAATAAATTTGAATAAATTGATGAAATGAGGTTTGGGGCAGAAGTAAGGACCTTAAGGATAATGATGTTATATGTGGGAAAAATAGGAAACTTAATAATCCCTTTGAGATAGGTTTTAAGTACAATAAACTATGACGTGAGATGTGTCGACAGTCTACATTTTTTATTATCGGAAGACTTAAAATGTATAAAATTGGAATAATGGTATAAGGATGTGGAATGTACCTTTATTAATAATGAGACATCTAAGATGTGTGAATGCTTAGTATATGATTTTTTTGTATGACATACCTACCATACTTGCTATCACGGGAGGTTTACGTTCGCTTAGGGCCATCTAATCCTTGTGTGCCCGGATTTAGTTTGGTACCTAGAGGACATAGTTCAAGAAAATGACTTAATTGTGAGTTATTAAGTCAGCTGACTATGGAGCGTAGGTATGTACGTGACCCATGGATATGTTGAATTATGTTCGCCTCCATTTTTGTGTGTTGTTCTTATTTTAACAATTCCTGAGAGTTTCGGAATTTGTAATCCTTATGTACGTGATGTACCGGGATGGATAGCAGAGTATGTGTGCACCGCAACTTAGCCTCGGGGTGCTTATATTGTATATTTATGATGTAAATAATATACGGTTCAATGAAAAGGAATTTGTTATGTTTAAATTGCGAGAATAATTTATAGTGACTCTTTGAGAAGTTAAAAGGGATAACATGCCGAGAATTGTAATGTTAACAATTGAGAATCCAAGTTTAAGTAAAGCTATCTATTTAAGTAATAACATTGGGAATTCATATTGTGAATCGAGTAGTTGGGTTAGAAC
This sequence comes from Sambucus nigra, assembly GCA_949130495.1. Classification (NCBI taxonomy): domain Eukaryota; kingdom Viridiplantae; phylum Streptophyta; class Magnoliopsida; order Dipsacales; family Adoxaceae; genus Sambucus; species Sambucus nigra. The sequence goes on along the minus strand of OX422217.1, from coordinate 479,818,510 downwards.
TTATGACGGTTTAGTTGGATATAAATAACACATGAATGGGTACAGGAACGTTAGGAGTGCACAGTTAGACGAGAGGTGAGTATTTCATGTCAGAGCACGTCCTAACATGTATCTTGCATTCATTGTTTTAAATGTTATTAAAGCACTTGCTGTTTTTAAAATACTCTCCACTTTCGGGCTCTGACCCGTTTGCTTTCAAAACTATTTTTTCTTATAAAAACATTTTAGGTGCCCAGCCACAAGGACACCATGCATAGTATTTCCAGTCAGGTGACGAGCTGTAGCTGTTGTGCAAGTTACAGGGCCTTGCTAGTAGACGCTTCATTTTCCTTGACTCTATATTCAAATTTCGTCAGTTGTAGGGCACGTCGCCCATTTCTTTTAGAGACATTTCATTTTATATTTCAGTTATTCAGACTTTGGTTTGTAATTAATTCAGGATGCAGACTCTGCCATCACCTCGTTTCAAAATTCCTCCCCTTCCGGAACTACCAGTCTTCCATTAAAGTGTAATCCCTCGTCTGAGGTAATGGTATAGGACTCGGCTCCCTCTGCTAGTAATCGAACTATCTGCTCCTGACAGAACGAGTCATTTGCGTGTGCCTTTACCACCTTCGTGACAATCTGCGGTGTAACAGTCATCACAGACATGAACGATCGGGCCACTGCATCCTGGTGTCCTAACTCTTTCCACTTAGCTTTCCACACCCCTGCCACCTCATCTACTGGCCTACGACTCAACGCGTCTGCTACCACGTTAGCCTTCCCCGGGTGATATTGGATACCAAACTGATAGTCCTTCACAAACTCAAGCCACCTCCGTTGCCGCATATTCAACTCCTTCTGCGTGAATAGGTACTGTCGGGACTTGTGGTCTGTGAACAATCGAAACTTCTCCCCCAAAAGGTAATGTCTCCAAATCCGAAAGGCAAATACAACTGCCGCTAACTCCAAATCATGAGTGGGGTAATTCTTCTCGTGAGGCTTAAGCTTACGGGAAGCATAAGCTATGGCCTGACTCTCCTGCTGCAATACACCTCCAAGTCCTTGCAAGGACGCATCGGTGTAAACTAGATACTCAACTACCGGTCTCGGCAATGCTAACACAGGTTATGAGGTCAATTTGTCCTTCAACTCATCGAATGCCAACTGACAGGCATCACTCCAAATGAATGGCACACCCTTACGAGTCAGATGTGTCAAAGGACCCGCTATCTTTGAGAATCCCCGAATAAATCTCCTGTAGTATCCTGCTAAGACCAAGAAACTACGAATCTCAGTCGGTGTCGTGGGCTGTACCCACTCCCTCACCACGGATACCTTCCCCGGATCAACAGATATCCCCCGGCCGAAAATAATATGCCCCAAAAACTGAACCTCTTTTAGCCCAAACCCACACTTCTCATACTTTGCATACAGCTCGTTCTGGCATAGCGTCTACAAAACCTTCCTCAAATGCTCGGCGTGCTCCTCCTCTGTCTGGGAGTAAACAAGAATGTCATAAATGAAAACAATGACGAACTGGTCCAGGAACTCTCTGAACACCCTATTCATCAAGTCCATAAACACTGCTGGAGCGTTGGTCAAACCAAAAGGCATAACCCGAAACTCGTAGGAACCATATCTCGTTAAGAAAGCAGTCTTCGAGACATCCTCTTCCCTGATACGCAACTGATGGTATCCCGATCGCAAATCAATCTTTGAGAAGAAAGAAGCTCCTCTAAACTGGTCGAATAAGTCATCGATTCGGGGCAACGGATACTTATTCCGTATCGTGACCTTATTCAACTCTCGGTAATCCACACACAACCTCAACGATCCATCCCTCTTCTTCACGAACAACACAGGGGCACCCCACGGCGAAGTACTCCTCCGAATAAACCCCTGACCCAACAATTGCTCAATCTGATCCCGTAACTCTCTCATCTCAGCTGGAGCCATACGGTAAGGTGCGCGGGCAATAGGCCGAGTGCCCGACATCAAATCGATAACAAAATCTATCTCTCTACTCGGAGGTAATCCAGGTATATCCTGAAATACATCGGCGAACTCACTAACAACGGGTATCGAATCAAGTGGTATCACCACTTCCTTAGAGGTCTCCTCCTCAATGTAGTACAAATGAGTGGACGATCCTCCCTCAGGGCGAGGCATCGCCACTAAAAACATCTCCTGCCCGAGAATGGCAAAGATAATACTCCTACTAAAACAGTCAATCATGGATCGGTACACAACTAGCCAATCCATACCAATAATGGCATCATACTCGGTCATCTCTAACACTAACATATCAGCGGGTAAAGTAAACCTCCCGATCTCTATACCCACACCTCTACACATAAGCGAAATCATGGAACCCCTACTCAACGTTGAGTCTACACAAGTAGCGGTGCTCTCTGTGGTGTCTAACAACCCAATGGTGCGTGCAAATCTCATAGCAATAAAATAGTGTGTAGCCCCCGTGTCAAATAAAATGCGCCCCATAGTCCCCTGAATAGAGAACATACCCTGAATGGCCGGTGGATTCTGCGGGGCTGTGACCTGCTGGAGCTGATACACTCTCCCATACTGAAGCTGTCCCTGCTGAACTGGGACTGCTGGAATGGGTGGTAATGCTGCCATCTGTGGTGCTGGTAGGGCGGCGGGAAACATGGGCCTCTGTGGTTCGTGTCGAGCACCCTGCTGCTGCTGCTGTGGGGCCTTGGCCTTATCAGGACACTCCTGACGTTTGTGGCCAATCTTACCACAAATGAAACACTTCCCCTGGAAGTTTCCCCCTCGCTGTCCCTGCTGACCACTGCCCTGGTGACCGTTACCATTTCTACCCTGGCCTTGCTGGCCCTGGTGAAACTGTTGTTGTTGACCATTTTGACCCTGCTGGCCCTAATGGCCGTTCGGACCCTGATGGCCTTACCTAAAACCTCCCTGTCCGTGCCTTAAACCCCCTGATCGGAATCTCTTAGAATCCCCCTGCTGGGAACCCTGATCACCCTGCCTATACTGACCCTGAGCTGATTGTGCCCCGCTGGCACCATTTCCCCTGTCCTGCCCTGATGGCTGGACTCTCCTGATCGCTTCCCCTCTGTCAAGTGAAAGCGGTGGTCCTAGAAATGGAGTAGTGCAGCGTTAACCATGTCAGAATAAGTGGCCAACGAGAGGTTCCCCAATAAATGCTGACGGATCCTCCAAGTCAATCCATCTGTAAACTTCTGAATCTTCTTCTCTTCTGTCGGTATCTCATTCGGGACAATATTCAGCAAATTGGCGAATTTGTCCTCATACTCGGCCACAGTCTTACCCTCCTGTCTAAGGTTCATCAACTTCCTCCTCATTTCCGTATGAACAGCTGACGGAAAATATTTGCGGTCGAGCCGCACCCAGAACTCCTGTATCGTGAGAGTATCTATCTCCTCTGTGGTGGTAATAGACTCCCACCACTGCAATGCAAATCCCACTAGCTTGAAAGTAGCTAGTATCTGCCTCTGAACATCGGTGCACTCATACATCCTCAAGTGCCTCTGAATATCCTTCCTCCACTAACTAAATACCACAACATCGGAGCTACCCGCGAACTCCAGAGGGTGTGCTTTCTGAAAAGAATCTCGAACATGTTCCCAAGAAGACGGGAATGCATGTGCCTGAACTGGCGCGGCTACTGGTGCCTGGGGTGGTGCCTGCTGTACAATGGCGAGAGCGGCATTTACCGCTTGGGCTACAATGGATGCAACCTCGGTGGCATTCATGGTGCCCTGTACTGGAGCTGGCTGTGGCTCGGGCTGTGCATTCCTAGGAACCCGTGGTGCATGTCGTGGAGGCATCTGAAATAAGAGTAAGGTCTATAAGTTCGCAGTTATAAACCCAAAATAGCTGAAGAGCGAAGCATACTTAAAAGAATACAACAGTCCTAAAATATAGGGCTCTACATCAAAGAAAGCTCAGTGGAAACATAATAAGCCGTACAGATCCTAAAGGACACTAGAACCTGATGCTCTGATACCACCTGTGACACCCCGACTAATTAAATACCGGGTAGCTACTCCTTTATTAAATCAATACAAAATGCCAAGTTGGTCCAGTTAATAGCATCACTGTCGAAAACATTTTTAATGATTACTAACCACCTAGTATTTAAAAAGTGAGTTGCCAAATTTTAAATTAGATCTGATTAACATGCAATAAATGAAATATAGAAATGTAACACAACCATTCACGATAAAGTCTCAATAGAGTAACCAACAAATTAATGATGAGTCTGGAGGAAATACTCCTCACAACAATCCCAAAATGGAAATAAATGAAACAAGTCTGCATCCTGAATTAATTACAAACCCAAGTCTGAATAACTGAAATATAAAATGTCTCTAAAGGAAATGGGCGACATGCCTTACAAATATTAAAACTGAATATGGAGTCAAGACAAAAGAAGCGTCTACTAGCAAGGCCCTGTAACTTCCACAACAGCTACAGCTCGTCACCTGAATTGGAATCCTATGCATGGTGTCCTTGTGGCTGGGCACCTAAAAGGTTTTTACAAAAAAAAAGATTTGAAAGCAAACGGGTCAGAGCCCGATAGTGGAGAGTATTTTAAAAACAGCAAGTGTTTTAATAACATTAAAACAATGAATGCAAAGTACATGTTAGGACGTGCTCTCACATTAAATACTCACCTCTCGGCTATTTTTGCACTCCTAACGTACCGTACCCATACAAGTGTTTCTCATATCTAACTAGACCAAAACAAATACTGTCCTTTCTACTCGATTCGTACTATAAGTCCCAACGTTATCTATTTAATAGAGAGCTTTACTTAAATTCTCAAATTTCAAAGTATTAGTAGTACAATTTACAAAAGTTTATCTCCCATTTTATATTCTCAATGCGTTACTATAATGATTCTCACATTCAAACATAACAATTCTTTTCATTTAACCGTATATTATTCACATCATAAATATACAATATAAGCACCCCGAGACTAAGCTGTGGTGCACTCATACTCTGCTATCCATCCTGGTACATCACGTACATAAGGATCACAAATTTCGAATCTCTCAGGAATTGTTAGAATAAGCACAACACACGAAAATGGAGGCGAACATAATTCAACATATCCATGGGTCACGTACATACCTACGCTCCATAGTCAGCTGACTTATTAACTCATAAATAAGTCATTCTTGCATTATGTTCTCTAGGCACCAATCTAAATCCGGGCACACAAGAATTAGATGACCATAAGCGAACATAAACCTCCCGTGATAGCAAGTATGGTAGGTATGTCATACACATAAAATCATATACATATACTAAGCATGCACACATCTTAGTACTTAACATATTTTATTAGTGGTATACTTCTCATTCTTATACCAATACACGTGTCCCCGGTTTATATATACACATCATCCATTATCCTCACGTCGTAATTAGTTATTCGCGTCCTAACCCACAATTTCCATTTGGTTCAAATCATTCTTCTATATGTTACTCCCAAATATATCCCGAAGATCCCAACTATCTCAATTAGTCATCAATTTAATGTTATCTCTACAATTAAACAAGGTTACGGGACACTAGAAATCAAACCAGGCCATAAAGGCCAATCTGTCAACTCGTTAGAAGTCTCGTTCGAACGAGGTCGTTCGAACGAGAGTTCGTTCGAACGAAATGGCCATCGAACGAGATCTCGTTCAAACAAAAGGCATCGAACAAACATCCCACTCGTTAGAAGTCAAACTTTCAACTCTTTAGAAGCTCGTTCGAACGAGCTCGTTCGAACGACCTGGGCATGTCTTCTAACGAGGTGACAATTTCAAGCCCAGAAATTTCCTATTACGTTTTTCACCAATTTTCTCACCTCAATACTCCTCCAAAAATTATTCCAACAATATTTTAAGGTTCCTCAACATTCCTAAACATTCTTAGGTCGTAATCTAGCACATTCATGGGATCAAATCCTCCTATACAACACCTAATTATTTAAATCTCCCAAAGTTTTCCCCAAACCTTATGAGTATGAACCCTAGAATTTAAAGTCATCAATTTCCATATATAAATCCATTTTTGTAACATAAAAAGTAATAATTCTTTTAGTCAAATCACCCAATAACAACTCTACATGCAAACCTACATTAAAATCTGAATTTATAACTCCGATTTCATGGGTTTTTATAAATCTCCCAATACAATGCAAATTTATCAATTTTCTAAGCATGGAAGAAACATTCGCTTGGAATTAACGTAATTAAACCACTTGCCTCGGATTGTTCTCTGAATTTGCTATTGAATTGATGAAGGTTGGTCTTTCTCTTTCTCTCCCAAGGTTGAAGGTTGAAGATGGAGGTTAAGGTTCTCTCTTTGGAAACTTTTCTAACTTTTTCCTCTAACTCCCGTTGCCCTCTAATCACCTAAGTGCTAGTAATGGGTTAGTGGGTCATTAATTTCCTAATATTTAACTCCCAAAATTCGTTGGTTAATTATCCTGAAATTTCAAAATTACCAAAATACCATTTTAAGTTGCCGGTATGGCCCAAAAATGCCCCGGGACCCAAACTAAACCCCCGGCTAGTGTTTTCTGACTATTTCGACCCTTCCGGACTCGTTGGCGCACTCAAAATGACCATACGGTTGATAAAAATAAAATTCACTTTTTAATTTAAATAATTACATTCCTGACGCGACTATCACGCGCGTCCCAACAAAATTTCCCAAATTGCCGTATTTCTATCTCACGATAAATTCAATATTTTCAATATTCATATATTGCCATATATACACATTATAATCAAATACCAACTCACATCTCGTTAGTATTTTATCCGGATTAATTCTCAATTAATTAACATTTAATTTAATTAATCCCATAAATAAATATCGATAAAAATGCGGGGTATTACAGGTAGTGGTATGGCTCCTGGATAGAGATGGGAGTTTAGAACACATTTTGTTGAAAGAGGGGATGAAGTTATTCCGATCGCATATTTGAAGTTGACGAACCTCCTCGATCGACAAAGTTAAGTAGTAGTGTATTGGAGGGGTTCCTTGTTTGGATTTCGCTTTGCGAGACGCTCCGCGTATGAACCTTAACGACGTCGGGAGTGGAGAGATGTTATAGGATGCGAGGATAATTAAATTATGAAGTAAAGATATGACATTTTAATACGTGGGATTTAAAGAGATATAATGCTACGTAAGGGAATAATCTAAGGTTAATGTGAGTACCTTGTTGTTAGTATACTATAGGTATGATAATACGTATTTGATTGATTAATGATTATGTGTATGACATACCTAGCTTACTTGCTATCGGTGGGAGGTTTGCGCGTGAGGGTAGTCATATCCTGATGAATCCATGGGATCTTTGATTTGTCGCTCGAGAACATAGGTCTATGAAAGACTTATCGGGGAGTTGATAAGTCCGCTAACTATGGGTACGTAGGTATGTGCGTGACTCATGGATACGAGAACTATGTTTGCCTCCAATGTTTATGTTGTTGTTTATGGTTCGAGGAATCCTTATCGAACCTTTTGTCCACTATTCGGCGACCAGCGATGATGGGACATGATAGCAGAGTAATGCATTGCACCGCAGCTATGACTCGGGGTGTCGTATTATATATGAATATATATATATATATATATATATATATATATATATATAATGGATTAAATGAATGAATGGATATTTATTATGGTTAAATCTATCTACGGTGATAATTGTAGATAACGGTGAATAGAGAAAGATAATTGAATTAATTTAATGAATGTTTATTGAAAAACTTAATTCATATTAATGAGAAATGATTCATGTTAATGAGAAACGATGAGAAATGTAAATGAATAATAATGTGACGTATGGTATGGGACATATGGGGATTATGATATTGGGATGGAATTATAATATGGAGACTAGAAAAGAGGAACCATTAACTAGAAGGTTAATAGGAATTGTTAAGTGTGCACTCTAGTTGAGAGGTGAGAATGGCAAGTGAGAGTTGGGTCTAACATGTACATAATAAATGCTTTATTGCACTTGTTAAATACTTGCTGTTTTAAAAATCATTTTCACAATCGGGCTCTGACCCGTTTCCTTGCATATTTTCTTTTCTATTGTATCTTCTATATCAGGTGTCCAGCAACAGGGACGCCAACCTTAGCGGATTAAGACAGGCTATGGATTTATGGAGTTTTGCTTAGACGCCTATCATCATTTGATTCACAGTATTCTCTTAGTAGGGCATGTCGCCCAAAGGATTCAGTTATCTTCTTCTATCGGGGTCAAATACTATGGTATTAGTGTCATTTTAATACATTTGATATTGTTGGGATTACTATAATGGATTAATATTATGTGGGAATGTTTATTCCAAATTCTTTTAAATTCTTTTATGTTATCTACTTGGTTATCAGTGTTGTAGAATAAAATGTGTTGTGTTATTCTTAAACTGGAAATGGTTTTTGTTAAATTAAAATTTGGAAAGTTTTTAACACCAGCTTAATTGGGTATTGGGTGAGTTGTAAATGCTTTCGACAGTGATGCTAAGAATGAGCCAACTGTATATTCTGTTTTAATTTGGTATGGGACTGGCCACCCGGTATTTAATTAGGCGGGGTGTTACAATTTCTCACCTTAAAATAATGGTATTTGAAGCCTCATACAAAAGAAGGAGATCCTCAACTACTGGCTCAAACAAGTCAAAATCATTCTCATTGCCGAAAGAAAGGGGCAGCCTAGCCCACCACTCTAGGTCTGCCCATTCATCAACACTCAACCACTTAACGTTGTATCCTTCACTCGAAGAACCTACCATTTGAAGTCTTGAAGAAATAAAGACTTAGAAACGCATTATAAAGAGAATAAGAAAAAATCAAATGGATAAAGATGTATAAAATGAGGAGGGTTCGCCCCCTTTCTATTGGAGCACAAACGACATAACGATCGGCAACCCCCAACTCATACCGATTGGCACCTACCTTTTCCTCTGTCCAAGGAAGCCCAAAAGACCGTGACGCTTTCCAAACGAAAATCCTTACCACATTAGGCCAGCACACCCCTTAATATTTTGTACAAAAATGCCATAAAATGCGAGAAAATCCAAAAATTACCCCAAAAAATCCTAAAAATGTCGTACACGTACTAGAACATTTCTTAACCAAGAAAATCATTTTAAGCTCCTACAATCCCCAACATGTTTAATACCAGATTCTTAACCCCAACACAAACCCTAAAACGCAGGCCATAATATGGTGCGTCCCAAAAAGGTCCATTATAATGACCCAGTGGAACCGAAAATCAAATGCTTCTCCAACAGGATTGCATCATACCCTCCCAATTCCCTATTGGAATTTCAGGACTAAACTTTATCCTAAAAGGAAATGATCCCCTATCAATGTCTTTCCCTAGTAGAATCTTAGATGACAAAATCACAAGACTCTCCAGGAGATCAACTCTAGATTTAGGTACCCAAAATTGACTTTGACCCACATAATCGATCGTCATAACTGGCCATAGAATCAGTCATCATAATTTTAGGTCCTTAGAATCGATTGTCACAACTTCAGGTCCTTATAATTGACCTCGGCTCGTTGAATCGGTTGTCCCATTTTTAGGTTCTCAGAATTAATCTCAAGCCTCAGAATCATCCGCTACAACTTTAGGTCCTTAGAATTAACATTGACCCTTAAAATTACTCGTAAAAACTTTAGGTACTCAAAATTGACCTCGACCCTCAGAATCGATCGTCACAAGTTTAGGTCTTCAGAATAGACCTCGACTCATAGAATCGTTCGCATCAACTTCTGGTCCTCATAATTAACCTCGACTCGGAGAATCAATCATCCCAATTTTAGCTCCTCATAACTGACATTGACTTGCAGAATCGGACGCTACAACTTTAGGTCCTCAGAATTGACCTCGATCCTCAGATACGGTCACAATAACTCTAGATCCTCAAAATTGACATGGACCCTCAAAATTGGTCTCTATAACTTTAGGCCCTCAGAATTGACCTCGACCCACATAATTAGTCATCTCAACTTTAGTTCCTCAAAATTGATCATCGCCTGCAAAATCATTCATTTTATCCTTAGGTCCTCAGAATTGACCTTAACTAGTAGAATTAGCCGTCCCAACTTTAAGTTCTCAGAATTGACCTCGGTCCGCATAAGTGGTCATCTAATATTTAGGTCCTAAAAATTAACCTCGATCCACATAATCGGTCATCCCCATCATTACATTAGGTCCTCATAATTGACCTCTACCCCTGAATCGGTCATCCTCATCCCTTTGATCCACAAAATTGACTTCTTTCCCAAACATCCATGTAGTGTATATTCGACGTTCTTCACTTTGTCCAAAGCTCAACCATCAGGGGGATCTATAGAAAAATAGTATAGTAACCTCCAAAGACTCTCCTTAGGTCCCTATAACTTCCCCATTTACCATAGATACCTAGTTCATACCCCGAGTATCGCTCTAAAGGCCATTGGGTGCCCTCGAACCCTATTTGACTCCGGTAAGCTTTCCCATCAAAATGAAAGCTCAATGAATCTTTTAATGGATCTAAATACCATTTCCAATGGACCAACTTGTATGCAAATTATCCCTATGATTCGGACGAATGGTCCATTTTACTATCAGAAATCAATTTCGAGGCCATTAGGTACTCCCGAGCCTCATTTTATCACTAATCAACTTCCTCGCCGAAGTGAAATCACCATGAATCTTTGAATTTCTCTAAATATCCATTCCCATGTTCCACCCCAAGTACAAATTGGCCTTACAGTTTGGACGAACGGTCCATTTTCCCCAAAAACTAATCCGAAGGCCGTCGGGCTCTCTCCAACTCTTTTTGACTGCCTTTAGGTCTTTAGCTTGAATGAAACTTAATGAATACTTAAAGAAAATTGAATACATTTTCCAATTATCTTCCCCATGCATGGATAATCCTTATGGTACGTATGAATGACCTATTTTACTTCGAAGGTTCAGCGACTGCTTCTGGACCAATTTTAAGCCAGATCAACTCCCTAAACTGAATGGAAACTGAATGAATTATTGAAGGTATTTGAATACCCTTTCCAACAATCCATCCCATGCATGAATGAAAATTATGCTTCGGATAAACGATCAATTTTCCTCTGAAAATATCATGTTCAAAAGACTATCGGGCACTTTTGAGCCCCGGTCTGCATGAGTTTATCGGATGGTAAACCCATTTCCCTGTCGATCAGTAGTGTGTCTGGGGATGTATGCCGATAGGCAGGACAAGGACAATGATGATCTCCACCCCCTTGACCCTAAATATGTATAGCATGCTATCACTTTGAAAGGTTCCCCATAAAGATACCTCTCAATGATCTCAACAACATTCTGTCAGAGTCAGCGTGGTTTCTCTCTTAAAATATTTCCTCCACATTGCATTTCCATCCTTTTCACACCCAATTTAAAAAATCCTTTCCCTCTCCTACTACAAACTCTATCCAGTTACGAGGGTAGCCTTTTCAACAATCAATATCAATATTCAAGTCTCCAAAGAAGGCCCAACCATTCTTCTCTCTTTTAAATTCCTTATTTTTGCATTAGTTATCTAATCCTTTCTTTATCATTTCATCCTTACTAGAAAACCCAAATTATTAATATCACTTTTTACTAGTAGTATTGCACATAATATATATTCTATAAAAAACAATCCGGCCCAAATGGGATTCTTCACCACGTTTTCTCAAATCAAAACATCCTGTTTCTACATACACATCTAAATAAAATCCCCAGTTAGATTTATGGGATAAACCCCACGCTTGTGTTGCACGGGAACTACGTGGAGTTTGATGCCTTTTTAGGCTACTTAGGCATCTCAGTTAAAAACCTAGGACTCGAGTCCTCTTTTTATATTCTTATTCATTTACTATTTTTATATATTATACTTGTGATTATTATTCTCACTTTATCTAGAACATATCATCATTTCACCATAACGATCGATATCCCGAGAAACGCACACATTATGTTATTAGTTACTATTTAGGAACAATCCTACGGATGATCTCACTCTGCCTTTCTCCATGACGTGAGTTGAGAAATTTCATTCTCCAATTATATATACATGTGAACACACTTCATGGAGTTTTTAAAGAGAATAATATCACATGACCATAAGATACCAAAAGGATAGGATGGGTGCCTAACACCTTCCCATTTTGTAACTTGGCCCATAACCTTTGAACTAACTAGTTTCGCAAGCATCCGTATGTCTTTGTTGTCATTCTCTCGAGGTGGCAACATTTATTTTACCTATTTTGTGCAAAATAGGTTGGTGACTCTATCTCTATATATCACCCCACATCAACGACGACCTAAGCTCCCGTAGAAATGGCGTGGGACCTTCATTCTTCTCTTCCTCCAACTGCGCACACGAGTGTCGAAACCCCCGAGGAAGGAAGGAAGGAACGGGGATGGCCATAGAGTCATTTGATGAATTTTATGCCAATTTGTTGGATATTAAAAACTCCTTACTTAACTTAGGCGAGCCTATCTTTGAACTCAGAGTTGTGAGAAAAATCTTAAGCTCATTTCCTAAATGATTTGATGCCAAAATCATTCTCCTATATTCATTTGGTGGTGTTGATACTATGAGAGTTGAAGAACTTTGAGGTGATATCCAAACCTATGAGGTGTACATGTGTCCTCCTAATCAAATGTGAGAGAATAAAGAGAGGAGTGTTTCTTAGAAACCCCATAAGGAGGATATTTTATATTTAGATTATAAAGGTGACTTAGATCCCCAAGATATTGCTAGTTTTGCAAGAAAGTTCAAAATCTTTCTTAAGATTTGAAAAGATAATAACTTTAAAAAGAAATCTAATTACTTTAACAATGATCATGATAGAAAAAAGTTCGATAATTGTCAAAAGGTGCATGATCAGGATAAGTATTATGAGTGCCAAGAGTTTGGCCGTCATGTGCGTGAGTATCCCACTAAACTAAGAAAATATGGTAAGAATACCAAATCTCACAAGGCTACCCTTAGTGACAATGAGTCAGAATAGGATTATAATTCTCCCATGGAGCGTAACTACATCGCTTTCACACCTAGTTATGTGAGCCTAAATGAAAAGTTTTTTGTCATTTAAGATGATCATGTGCTTGATAGTTAAGAGGTCCAGTCTTTAGATTCCCGTCATAGTGATGAAGAGGGAGAAGATGAGACGAGTGATGAGGGTAAGAGTGAAATTTAAGTTTCCTTTCATGAGTTGTCTGTGGAATCATTGAAATTAAAACAAGTCTAACTTGAAATTTGAGGCTACAATGAAAGAACATTCCATAGGAAATAATGATAAATGTATTGAGGACTTAAGGGCACGTGAGAATATTCTTAAAAAAAGATTGAATACATTGATGAGTAGAGAGATAAAATTCATGGATTGTTTAAAAAGATAAAGAAGGATTCCCTAAAATGTGATGACTCTTGCTTACATCTAGAATTTTGAAGTCAGGAGATTAATTAAAAGACTTAGTTCGTGTGAAATTTGATTTGGAATCTACATCCAAAAAGTTGGATAAAATTAAGTACAGTCCAAAAAAATGATAATATAAGTATTTGCCATAATGATTTGAATTTTATTTCTCCTAAAGCCATTACCAAAATTATGAGAGATTCAACCTTTTGCAAGGACATTCCCAAATATAAACGTAAACGTTATTGTTAACGCAAAAATTCTCCATCTACGAGGACCAGTCAGAAAAGGACACATGTCATCCTACGTGGCAATATTCAACACCCGATGAGAGTTGGTCGGCACCCGAGGAGAGTTAGTCGGCACCCGAGGAGAGTTGGTCGGCATATCAACCAGGAAGATCAAAGGATAACTATGCATTTAATGTGCATTAATGAAGATGGCAGCGCATTTAATGAGCCTTAATGTACATTTATACTGTATTAATAGATGACAACACATAGCATACCAAGCAATTCAACAATTATATTCGTTGAATGTAGACATAAATGTTTACATACAATGAATCTCTTTATCTCCCATCACTATAAATACATGTATTCCCTTAGCTAAGAGGAGGGGAGATCCGGGAGAATCAAGAGAAACCATACACAAGATCCACACCTTTTTCTCTCTCAACACCACATTGTGATATTGTAAACCCCTGGGAATAAAATAACAGTGGACATAGGCTTTATTCATAGCTGAACCACTTTAAAAATCTTTGTCTCTTATGTGCTTGATTGGATTGCTTTCATCTATTTATCTGTGATCATAAAAATGGGATTCGGCCCAGTTTTTTGCATCAACAGATTGACGCCGTCTGTGGGAACGTGTTACAAGCGTTGTTCTCCATCAAAAGCTAAGTTTTTATTTTCTCTACGTATAATCAATTATACATACATCTTTTGATTCAATCATGATTTTTATGTTTATATACATAAATTAATTGTCCAATTTTTAACTGCAAAATGTTGCATATCATGATTTTTAAATCATAACTGTTAGATTCATTCTTATTTAGAAATCTGAAAAATAGTGGATTTCATAAATCATAACTTTTTGCTTGATTCTCAAGTTTCAATTTTATATCATGGAATAAATATTTTAAATGATTACATATACCAATATATATGACGGTGGTAAGATTTGATAATTTTCATTATAAATTTTGTAAGATCTTTGATGTCTATTCAAATTCCCATTATATTTTTAATCAGAGAATGGGAAAAGGTTAAAGACAATAAATAGTTTTCTCATGGAAATCATGACCCAGATCTACTTTCTCTCTCTTCAAGTTTGAGTCTCTTTGCATTCATTTTTATGAGCTATATACTTAATGTGGTTCATCTTCCATCTATGTCCATAAAGTCTCATTGATTGATTTTTGATATAAATTTGGTAATAACTTCGATCATTCAACATATTTTTATCTCTCCAAATAGGGAATAGGAAAGGATCAATATAAAAAATAATTTTCTTTCACTTGAAAAATCATTACCCACCTCTTGTAAAAAACGATCAGTAAAATAAATCATGACCATATCAAGACTCTAGGCACAAATTTGATATGTTGGCCCCTCGTTCATCACATCACATGGTTTCTTTGTTGGAATCACACGATCTAGTGGATTAGATGAGTATTCATTTAATTAACATTCTTAATGCTTAGATTTTACATCGAATGTTATTTTTCTTATCTAAGGATTCGAGATATTCTGGTCAGGCATCCATATTATTGGTCGGCATCATCTTAGGCCATCTTTTACTAAAGGGAAGCTTAACCAGACCATTTTTGTTTGTCGGAGATAAGATGTGAAGATCCATCAGCAACATTGAAATAATATTATCCAACTACGAGGTATCTTATTATTGGTCGGAGCCCCATATTGTAGCTCGGTGGAACCAATTACAGGTCGACGATCATCTACTTCTTGATCGACGACATCTCAGTCTTGTTCGGAGGGTTCAATTTACTGGTCGACAACTATCCAACCATCCACTTTTTGGTCGGTGACATCTAATGTTGTTCGGTGCTGTCAATGCACCATTTTTGTTGATCGGCGAAATTGCTTAGCTGGTCAGGTACCATTTGCTTCTTGGTCGGCACCATATATTCTATAACTTGAGACATCCTTAAATGTTGGTCGGCAACATCCATGCCGTTTGTCGGCAGCAGTAGAATCTTGGGGTATTAAAAAATGCGAAGCACCCCAGATATTTCTTTAAACACGAGTCCATCTCGGGGACAAACAGGGGGCTTAAGTCTTTTTTAACTTGTGATCACCCCAAAAATATCTTTAAAACCAAGTGATAAATAATTTTCAAACAACAACTTATACCTGATTAGTTGTTGGAGATTAAATAAATTTACAAAAAACTTTATGTCTTATTTATGGCGCATATCTAATAAAAATTCCACCATCTCACACACATTTGGCACAAAACATATTATTTCATATTTTGAAATTTTTATTGCCTTATGCTGATACACATCACATATTGTTTGGCTGAATAATTATTCTCATGATAATAATTATTTGATCTAGTCTCGACAGGTGCTCGGGCAGCTTATTAAAATTTCATAGGGACGAGATTCAATCCTGATGAAAGCTCAGCCACAATCTTAAACCTCTAGAAACTATTATTGGTCGACATCAGGTAGTTTTACCTCGACATATCAGCCAACATATATTATTTCATTTTTTGAAATTACTAATTTTATTTCTCAAGCATATACATATCATATATTGATTGGATGAGTAAATTATTCTCATGACTAATCAATTTAGCCTACACATATGGTAGAGCAAATTATTAATTTTTACAGGTACAAGATTCAACACCGACGAATGCTCGGAAACAATCTGGAAACTATTATCATTTCTCAGCATTATGAAATTTCACCTCAGCAAGGAACTATATATTTTATTAGTGCTTTGATTTGTGCTCAAGCACGAATTATTCTATATATCCTTTCGGATTCATATTCTATATTCATCTTAACATGGAGCTCGGCGAGATACTCATTATATATTCAGCTCCGAAGAAAAGCTACAACAGTTATTATATTTCACCCCCAACGGATAGTTGGTCGGGGCAATTCTTATTTATATTCAGGCCCAGATATCGGCTCAAGCACAAATTATTCTATATATCCCTTGGGATTCATATTCTATATTCATCTCAACATGGAACTCAGCGAGATACTTATTATCATATTCAGCTCTGAGGAGAACTATAACATTTATTATATGTCACCCCCAATGGATAGTTGGTCGGGGTAATTCTTATTTATATGCAGGCCCAGCAAAGTTCTCGACCATATTCTTATGTTCTGGAAAATATTATTCTTATTCGACATTATGCAATTGTGCCTCGACAAGATACTTATTCAGCTTTGAGGAGAATTACAACATTCTTTGTATTTCACCCACAACGGATAGTTGGTCGGATAATTACTATTTATATTCAGGCCTGACAACGTTCTCGTCCATATTCTTATGTTCTGGAAGATCTTATTCTTGTTCGGCATTATATAATTCTACCTCGATAGATCAACGAGGCACTTTATTATTTTTAATTATTCTTTATATCTATTTGGATGCATATTCTATTCTTATTTCAGCAAGGAGGTCTCCAACATATATATTATCTTATTCCCACCAATCTGTTGGTCAGTTCCAAGGATGTCTCCAGCATTTATTATATCTTATTCCCAACAATCTGTTGGTCAGCTTCAAGGATGTCTCCAGCATATATTATCTTATTCCTAACAATCTGTTGGTCAGCTCCAAGGATGTCTCTAGCATTTATTATATCTTATTCCCAATAATCCGTTGGTTAGCTCCGAGGAAGTCTCTATCATTTATTATCAAACTTGTATTCCTCCGGGAAGTAAAGCTACTTGTATTCCTCCGGGAAGTAAAGCTACTTGTATTCCCTCGGGAAGTAAAACTTGTATTCCTCCAGGAAGTAAAGCTACTTGTATTCCTCCGGGAAGTAAAGCTACGTGTATTCCTCCGGGAAGTAAAGCTACTTGTATTCCTCCAGGAAGTAAAACTTGTATTTCTCCGAGAAGTAAAGCTACTTGTATTCCTCCGGGAAGTAAAGCTACTTGTATTCCTCCGGGAAGTAAAACTTGTATTCCTCCGGGAAGTAAAACTATATATTCCTAAAAATGCCAACTTATGTTGGTTAGGAAGTAAATCTATTCCCAAAAATGTCAACTCAGGTTGGTCGGCTAGCAAACCAATCAACATACTTGAAGATTATGACAAGCTACAAGCTGCATACTATGGCATCGCTGCATCCAAATTCCCAGGGGTGATACATAGCACACGGAGTTACTCAAAAGAAAGATTAGCAACCATCGATCAGCCTGCATCATATGTCATCCAGGAGATAATGCACTTTATGTTGAACAAATCAAGAAGGTAGATCAATAATTTCACGAGCACCGAGCAACACTGCAGAATAAATACTCCATCTTTTCAAGTAAACCATCAAGCATGGAGCATTGGGGGCTTCTGTTAACAGAAAAATTCTCCATCTACGAGTACCAATCAGAAAAGGACACATGTCATCCTACGTGGCAATATTCAACACCCGAGGAGAGTTGGTCGGCACCCGAGGAGAGTTAGTCGGCACCCAAGGAGAGTTGGTCGACATATCAACCTGGAAGATCAAAGGATAACTATGCATTTAATGTGCATTAATGAAGATGGCAGCGCATTTAATGAGCCTTAATGTACATTTATACTGTATTAATAGATGACAACACATAGCATACCAAGCAATTCAACAATTAGATTCGTTGAATGTAGACATAAATGTCTACATACAATGAATCTCTTTATCTCCCATCACTATAAATACATGTATTCCCTTAGCCAAGAGGAGGGCAGATCCGGGAGAATCGAGAGACACCATACACAAGATCCACACTTTTTTCTCTCTCTACACCACATTGTGCTATTGTAAACCCATGGGAATAAAATAACAGCGGACGTAGGCTTTATTCATAGCCGAACCACTTTAAAAATCTTTGTCTCTCATGTGCTTGATTGGATTGCTTTAATTTATTTATCTATGATCATAAAAATGGGATTCGGTCCAGTTTTTGCATCAACAGTTATCTTCCTCATGTTTACACATGCACACACTATGTTAGGAAAGGTCACTGTAGGATGTTTTGTTAAGATCTTATAAGAGGTATAGGAAGTCTAGATCTCGTGTCACCGTTATTTCCAAAAGTCGAGGCATTAAATCATAATATATTGGTTAGGAAATCTGATTTTGAGGCATTGAATATTAGACTTAGTGACTTGTGCATTCTTTCACATGATTCATCACATGCGAAATCATGATTGTGTTTCTATTTTTTCATATACTAGTTTTGTGCTTCATGCTATATATTTTGACTAGTGTTATGATGTTTATGTCTTTTGTATTTTGATTCCTCATTTTTTGGGTCAATATGAAATATACAAAAATATTTTTCCTTTGAG
Organism: Sambucus nigra; assembly: GCA_949130495.1. NCBI lineage: Eukaryota > Viridiplantae > Streptophyta > Magnoliopsida > Dipsacales > Adoxaceae > Sambucus > Sambucus nigra. Next base: position 479,799,506 of record OX422217.1, on the reverse strand, counting down.
TCGTTTGTAAGATGTTTAAAAACTATACAAGATTTTTCTTTGATTGTGTACTTATTCTGCACATTTTGTGGGGCATATTAGTCAGTTTAAGTCCCATGAATTCCATGCTTTCCATGTTTATAGAACATTAGATAATGGTTTTCAATACTTTTTATATGTTCTTAATCATGCCTTCTTATGGAGTTATTCTTATTTGGTGTTTCTTAATGGATTCATCTTTTTATATTCCTTTGCACACACTCTCACGAGATCTTTTTGAATTAAACTTCGTGTGTTGTATGAGCTAAGTGAGGTGTTCTCCTTTCAATCTTATCATATACATATATATATATATATATATATATATATATATATATATATATATATATATATATATATATATATATATATATATATATATATATATATATATATATATATATATGTTAGTGGGATTTCGTGCAAGAACCATTGCATCGAGGATTCTCTTCTCTTGAAAAAATAACATAGTGCATCGAAAATGTGTATAATGGGAGTAAATCTCATATTGTTAAATGACACCATTGTCAAGATCCTTTAAAAAGGAAAAGGAAAGAAAAACAAATATTTTCCAAGACCAAAGTTCAAAAATTGACCATGAAACGTGACCTCTTTAAAAAAGAGAAAAAAATGCATAGTTGTATTTTTTAGGTTTTTATATGTTAAAGGTCAATGGGTTTTAACACGAGTCTTAGTTTATTCTTAATGTTTGATGCTATTGATTTGAGAATCATCAATATTTTCTAGGCTTATGTGAATTAAGTTGGTTTTTCGATTATGAGTTTATTTTCTTTTAACATTAGGCTAATATAAATTTGGTAATTTTAGTCGATCAAATTTAAGTACTTTGAACTATCATGAGTATTTTCTCTTGTTTATAGTTGGCGGCCTTCGCTCCGTGCCACATTTTGGTTTTGACAAATTTATGCCATACAAGTGTTGAAAGCTTAAATTTTGTGAGTCTTTCATGGTGTAATACCTATATATTTATATGTTTTTTTACGGTATGTGTATTTATATAGAGAGAGTATGGTTGTTTGAGTCTTTGCATGCATTTAATCCATGTTTCTCTCCTATTTCAAATAGGTGTCACATGTTTCATTATTTGTTCTTATGTCGATGTGTTTGTTTGGCGTCGTCATTTCACTCCTGTAATAACAAAGTTAATAATTCCTCGTTATGTTTTTAACCTTGGCATATTTCGATACAATTTTACATCATCGTGTACATTCTTAAGAACTTCAACTAAAGAGAAATTAGTGAATAAATGTAATTAAAGGGTTTAGATCATCACTACAACCATCGGAGAAGGTTTTTGAAAAAATTACGAACTTCTTAGAACACCATTAGATTTTGTTACATGATTACACGTACCTCAATAGAACAACTTCAAACAATTTTCGAATGATATCGATTTTGGAAACTTCTGGCTCATTCTGGAATATCGTTGGAATTGTCGTTTAACGGGTGTTCGAACAAGATCACGTGCTTCATTCCAACGATATTGCGAAAATAATTTTTTTACCTAATTTTAAATGCAATCTTTCAAGTCTATCACTTGGATATTTTTCTCCCTATATATAATGATACGAACTGGGAATTGTAATAAAACCTTTTAGACATGTTTTTATGATCAAACACTTATTTTTTCATATACATCGCCTTGGATATTTTGTGATCACTTTATCAAACCTTGAAGAACATAACACGTGTTCATATCCCTGTGAAGTTGATTCTCCACTGCTGAAAATAAGAAAGGAGTTTCCTAAGGTTGATCGGTGGACATCGAGGCAAGTTCAGCTTACTGTGGGAGGCATTTCTAGATTTGCATCACTTTCTATCAACAAGTAAGGAAGACATAACTATAATACTTAGCGGTGTATAAATATGAAATTTTATCCGCATCATTCAATAATACCTAGCTGTAATAGTCCTGGAAAATAAATGGTTTACCCGAAAGGGGTTTTATCCTCCTATCTTTTCTATTGGGGTTTATTTATTTCAATTTATACTCGATAAATTAAATATTTATGTTCACCTAATTAATCAAGATACATTTTGAATTAAATTGAATATGTCTTATGTGTGACCTACTCTACGATTTCTACATTCGACAATATAATTTGACCACCCCATAAAACCTGTTTTATAAATTAGCATCAGAGCTTGTTTTTACAAGTTATTTAGATTAATATTGGTAGTTAAATAGAGAATTTCTAAAACAAGACACATTTTTATGGCAAAAAATATGCCTTCTGTAACGTTTGAATGAGATCGTCTCTAAAATCAATCGACGGGCACATTTGCCTTGCGGTTAAAAGGCAGTGTACTCCTCTTATTGTGACTAATCAAAATGTCATTAGTCTCAATCTAGTCACAATCTCGACTGAAGATGATTTTAGACTGATTAATTTTAACTCTTTTGGTTTAAAGGTTATTTTTAGTGTGGTCACACCTGACGAATTTCATCGTATCCTGACATGTACCACATCTAAAGAAGTTTGGGATATCCTACAGCTCACACATAAGGGTTCCAATGTTGTCAAATCTTCTAAGCTTCAAAACCTTACCACACAATTTGAGACTATAAGCATGCTTGAAACTGAAAACTTTGATGAATTTTATGCAAGTTCGTTTGATATTGTAAATTCAGTTTTTACTTATGTGAGCAAGTTTTGGAAACGAGAGGTGTTAAGAAAATTTTGAGGTCCCTCCCATATCCTTTTTTTGAGGAAGTTACGATCCTTATGTCTTTGGGAATTTTAGACACAATTAAGCTAGAAGAACTTGTAAGTGATCTTCAAACTTACGCATTAGACATATTCTCGAAAACCCAAAAGATAATGGAAAAGAATAATATTTAAAAGCTAAATCAAAGTAAAAATAGGTTACTTACTCTGATTCTGATTTTGATACAGATGATCTTGACATGCTTGCTAAAAAATTCAATGAAATTATCAAATTCAAAAATCCAAATCCATCCAAACTGAAAAATAAAAATATTGAGAAAAATAATAATTTCAAAGGAGGTAAGAATTTTTATGAGAATCATCAAAAGAAAGCTAGAGGTGAGTATCCTAAGAAAGATGAGTCGGATGGATGTTATGAGTATGAGGGGAAAGTTCACAGAGCTTATGAGTGTCCCAGTACGCTTAAGAGATAGGGTAAAGGCGAAGCCACTTATAATGCAACTCTAAGTGGTAGTGATGTTGAGTCGGTGGATTCCGATGATAAATTGTCGCATTGATGTAAAATCAGTGTGTTCATGGCTAGTCACGTCTGCACTTCAATTACATCTCTCATTGATAAGGATGTTTCTAAATGTGATAACCTCGACAATCAATCGAATCATTCCAAAGATTTTAAGGGTGATGATTTCAGTGAAGGAGAGCGAGGACTTTAATATGAGTGCTCCAAACATTACACCGAGTCATTAAAAACCAAAAGAAAAAGAATTTTTTTACTCTTAGGGTGTTTTATTTAGAGAATGAGTTAAATGTTATGAGAGAGAGTGAGACCTTAGTGATACTCTTTAAGTGATCAACTTATTTTGGTGGGTAGGGAAAAGAATTACTTGACCAGCAAAGTGGCTAGTTTTATGATAGATCTTCAACCATCATTAGAGACTCATGAGAAACTTAAAGACTATATCTCCGAACTCGAGAAAGATGTCAAATGTGCTCGAGAGGTCACAGCCACCCTAGAGGACACATCTAAGAAGGTTGGAAAAATGTTCCTAGGTCCCGCTTTAGGTTTTAAAGAGAGGCGAGGGATACGTTATAAAAGGCGAATCCACTTCTAATATCACACCCAAATCGGTTACCAAGTTTGTGATAGATGCTTATGGGACTCAGCCCAACTAGCTAAGGAGAACTTTTCCTAGGCGTTCTTACCAAGGTAGACCCCAATAAATCTATATTTTGACCCACTGTAAATGAAGAGGTCACCTTAAAGAGTTTTGTTTTAAGATAGGAAGAGTCCCTCCTACACATGCTCCTATACACCATTATAATGAATTTGCTAGTTTTAAAAAGAAAGTTGATTTCCTAGTCACTGATTCTAAAATTTTAATGCAATAATTTAAAAGGATGACTACGCCTTCTAAGAACACTTCCAACAAAATGACTAGTGCCAGCAATGATATGGGAGAGCAAAAGGTTTTCACCACTTGGATATTAAAAAGTAATGAAAAAGTCCTCATTGTTCACATTTATGTTAAGGTTAAAGATACTTCTCAATGGTATTTTAATACTTGGTGTCCTTGGAACATGATCGATGACAAGTTATATTATACCAACTTTATGAATCGTAAGGAAGGAAAATTTACCTTTGGGGATGGGAATAGGTCTATCATACTAGGACGAGGTTTTATGGAGATTTTTAGCTTTCCTAAGAGAGATAATGTGTTGTATGATAAAGTTTTGAAGGATAACTTAATAATCACAAGGAAAATTTGTGATGGTGACTTTATGGTAGAGTTTAACCGATCCAATTGTACATCTTTGATCAATTCAGTGAACTTTTGCTACAAGGTGTGTGGATTATCGATAATATATATCGTATCATCCCCAAGTAATCTTCAGTGCTAAATAGTGCTAAGTTCTCCATCATGTACAATAATCATCAATGACTAGGTCACATCAATTTTTGAGGTCTTGCTAGGTTAGTTAAGAAAGACATATAGCGTGACTTACCATTATGTCAAGAACTAACTTCCTCGATTTGTGTTCCTTTCCAACAGGAAAAAATAAAGAGGCCCTATAGGAAGTTTAATACCATTACCACCTCTCATGTTTTAGAGTTGATACATGATATGAACAAGTGTGACCTCGTCCTAAGACTAGGGTTAGTAGTGTTCAAACTCGAGTTTCAAAAGGACCCCATGGCTGTACCGAGGGCTCGTGTAGAACAGGGTCGGCCTCGTGAATCCATATTTTTAGCCCTTTTATCAGGTGAGACTCTAGGGCAGCGTCCCATCAACAAAGATATGTCTCGTCCACTATTTTGGTCGAGACCAAGTAATTATACATAAGGCATATCTCCTCCTGACGTGTTCAGTTGAGACTACACTTCCACTAGAATATCAAATAAGGCTACATTAGGGTTTCGTACTCAGCCAAGTCGAGACCCCTCCAAACGACATCTACAGTGAGAGCAGTACAAGTTTCCAGGATGGCAAATTCCATATGGACAAGTCTGTTATAACAAGATTATCCCCTCAAGTGAGGTATTATTACTTCATGATTAACCACTTATGTGAGGGACATTTGTCAACTTTTTATTGGAAGCCTCCTCATGCACATGCTGATTACATGATTTGGGGAACATTACACCCCCAAGATCCTATAAATACACTTTATAAAGTTTTTTTTTTATTGAAAACCCCACTAAAACTCTATCAAACCCATTGTTAGGGAGAGAAAGCTTGAGTGTTTGTATCCCAAGGACATTAGAGCCCATTCTTAGTTGATTTCACACTCACATAGTGGATGTAGGACATTCATAGGCTGAACCACTTATATTTGGTACCATCTTCTACTTTGCCTCATCTTTTTTTGTCTACTTATTTATATCTATTATACTTCATTATTGGTTGGTTTTCATCTTAGATACACCTTGACTTAGTGATTCCATTTTTGGTATCATTAATACACATGGATCTTATGGCTCCCACACATACGGAGAGCATTGGTGGTAAGAAGTATATTGTAGTGATGGTTGATGATTTTTCGATATAATCTATTATCGAATTTCTTAGAGAAAAGTCCGATGTTGTTGAGTTTCTAACAGCCACGTGCTATGTTAATCAAAATCAACATTGTGTTACTACAAATCAAACTCATAGTTAAAATGGACATGAATTTCAGATTATCAACATTGATGGGTTTTGTGATGAAGTTAACATCAAACATGAGTTTTTGACAATCCGTACTCCTTGGTAAAATTTTATCGTTAAGAGGAAGAATAAAATAATTCAAGAGATGGAAAGGTCCATACTTCTTGGAAGGAAAGTGTAGAGATGTTTTTGCATGGATATAGTTAATATCGCATGCCACGTAATGAATAGGGTTTATCTTCCTCCATATACACTTCACACTCCATATCAGTTGTGGAATGGATATGTTATTAAGTATATACAATATTAAGGAAATATATGAGTTTTTTGGTGTCCTTGTTATATCCTTAGAGATAGGGAGCACTTAGGTAAATTCGACTTTAGAAGCGATGGGGGAATACTTTTAGGATCTTCATCGACTAGTATAGCATGTTGAGTGTATAAACTTAATGGTTCTGAGGTCATGGAATAGATAAATGTAACTAATAGAGATAAGACACCTACTATGTTTATTGATCATGATCTTACGTATGAGAACACTTCACCCCTTCTGAGGATCTCATTACTCCCCACACCACCATAGTTAACCTCGATATTGATGAAGAGGATCCACCAACTTGGGTTCAAAATATTCACGACCCTACCGACATATTTCTCAATCCCACATTAGGTGCTAAGACTCGTACTCAACTAGAGAGTGGAGTTAGCTAATTTTTTACACTTCCACAATAGATCCTAAGAATGTGAAGGAAGAACTCGAAGATGAACATTGGATAAATTCTATGCAAGATGAGTCGCATCAATTTTAAAAAAATTTTTAGTAATCATTCCCAGACCTAGAGAGCCTTATATGATTAGTAACAAGTGGATGTACAAAAACAAGATGGATAATAATGCTACCATCAATCACAATAAGGTTAGGTTGGTCCTTAAAAGTTACACACAAGTTGAAGGTCTAGAGTTTGATTGGACATTCTCTCCTATTGCTAGGCTTCAGTACGTCTGCAGTTTAAGTTGTACCAAATGGATGTTAAGAGTTCCTTTATTAATAGCATTGTTTCGGAGGATGTTTATATGTAAAAACCAAATGAGTTTGAAGACCCAAAGCACTCGAACCACATATTCTATCTAAAAATAGCCTTCTATGTTTTGAAGTAAGAACCTCACTCTTGGTATGAAAGGATACTTATCATCTTGTAGCTCTTAGATTAAAGAGATGACGAGTTGATATGGTTTTATTTTTTAGGATATAGGTTGGTGCTATCTTGGTTTCCTAATTCTATGTGGATGACCAAATCTTTGGATCCATGTATTTCCAACATGATCACACTTTTGAGGAGTAGATGAAGATTAAATTTGAGATAAGCATGGTTGGTGAACTTACTTTATTCCTATGTCGCCATGCATAAAATCGATAATGAGATATTTATATTTCAATCTAAATATGCTAGGGATGTAATGTAGAAGTTTGATTTGGAATCTCTTAAGAACTCTCGCACACCCATGAATTCTTCAAAAAATCATAGAAAATACACCTTAGGTAATAACGTACGGTAAACACTCTATAGGAGTATGTTAGGTAGTCTCCTCTACTTAACCACTAGTTATCAGTATATAAACTTTAACATTGGATTTTATTCATGGTACCAAGCATCTCTAAAAGAGTCGCGCTTTCTTTCACTTTAAAGTATCATCAAATACATTAGTGACACTCTTTCACATGGCATTTTGTATTCCTTTTACACCAATGGCCATGTTTTGGCTTATTCGAATGTTGATTGGATCAAGGATATTGGTGGTTATAAAACCACATTGGGTGGATGCATTTACTTTGGGAATTATCTTGTATATGTAATACACTGTGATGTTTGGACCAATAATTAATTATTTTTGGGAAAAATAATATTATTATAATTGGAGAATAATTAAATTTGCATTTGAGGTCAAAATTTGAAGATGTTAGAAAGTATGTTGAATGGCGATTCTGAGTGTGCGGTTGATTCCGGAAGGGTCGAGATTGTCAAAATGACTGTACTTGGGTCTTATTTGGGTTTCGAAATATTTTAAGTTCGTTTGGCTCGAATTAGAGTAATCGAGTCATTTAAAGTGTGTATTGTCATTTAAAGTTGGGTATTTTGGGAGTTAAGGCTTAAAAGCCTATGGGAGATAGAATTCTCATTTGAGAGAAAAGAGAAAGCCCTAGAGAGAGAAGAGAAAGAAGAAAAACTTGGGAATTCCGACAAATCCGTGATTTCGAAGGAGATTCAGACTCTACAATTTTGAGGCAAGTATTTAAACTTGCTAAATAATTATTGTGTACCATTTATTTCATGATTCGGGGATAAATCTTTGGATTTTGGGATAAAATGTTAAAACCTAGATATTGGGTTAAATCTTACATTTTGTGTGTATACAATGAATTTGAGGTTGTAAATTAGTTCGGTTGAGTTATTTGATGTGTATTAATGTTAGTAATATGACTGGGTTGAAGAATTGTGGTTGGAAGTAGGTATTTTGGAGTTTTTGGAAAGGTGGAGTTCTTTAAAAATGGAGTTTAGCCGAGATATCTGGTAGGGCTGATCGACCGCGGTCAAGGGACCGGTCGATCACTCCTAAAGGGAAAAGCCCACAGTCTTCATTTTTAGGCATCATTATAAACCGCGGTCGATCGCGACCAGGGGGCTAATTGACCGGGCCTCTGTTTTCTATTTAAGTATGGGATTGCAAGTTTATCCACTTTCCGTTGAGTTTATAATAATGGACCTTCTCAATTGTAGTATCTTAAAGGGTTAAGTGATTATATAAGGGGATTAAGAATCTTAGAAAAGTGAAAATATGTTTGGGGTTTATTTCATAATGAAATTAAGTGCGTATTGCCTCTCTCATTAAATTTTTTAGAGCCGGATTAACAGAGGATTGGACGTAAATGTTGGGGTCTTATTGATTGATTTCGAGAGAGTACGAATTTAAGTTATCGTATCGATTTAGTGGGAAATCCTCTTAGTGTTGAGGTTAATATTTGAGGAGTAATGAATGTCGATCGATGTGCATACAGATATAGGGAATATCCTCAACAATAATTGAATTGGGAGACTATTCATACAAATAGAAGTGATGGAGGAGAAAACTTCAATTGAGGGATCGTATCATGTATATAAAGTGGGAAAGTGTGAGAGTTAGAAATGGGTTGTATATCGAGAGTAAAATATACTTATATAAATGAAATTATTTCATTTACGCATACGAGCATAAAAAGAGTACGTATACTTATATGCGTGATATACATGTACCTTGTGTGATGGTATGCATTTATATGATGTGACAGTATATATATATATATATATATATATATATATATATATATATATATATATATGTTAAGGATATCCCCTCTATTCTATCATGGGAAGTTGCGCGATATGGTTGAGGCCCTTGGCTTGAGGAGCAGCGAGCATATAGTCCCCACATCGTAGCGCCCATTGTTATTTTGTGACTTTTATTGGGGGTGAGACGTGGTGGGTATGTTTCGTCTCACTTTTGGGGAGGAACTATGACCGCTTCCCATACGTAGTGATTTTTTTTAACAAGGCAGAGTGAGATTCCGACCGTTGGTACCCAGGATAATATGTGAGTGATTCCCTGGTAGATGATAGCATTGTGAACCTGCGTCCTCGTGTTATAGCTTGCTGGGATGGTTATTATTATACTTGTGTGTATAGTAAATTATTTTTATATGATGATGAGATATCATATATCTGTATTTAGTGTAAAGAGATATAAGAATAATGATTGAATCTCATTCCGGGAGATTTTATCCGGACTTAAATTGTGATGAGTATATTAAAGTGAATATGATACGTATATATTTAAATGATTATATATATTACTTTGGGTACCGAGGGCATAATGGACACCAACGACCAACATTTTCAAGGAGTAGTGTATCGAGGGGTTTCTTATTTGGATTTCGCTTGCGAGACGTCCCATGCATAAAACGCAGTGCAATATTGGGAGTGGGGATAAGTTTAGTCCTTATTACTCAGATTTATATATTAGTATATCTCGACAATTGACAGTGCCAAGGAGTAGTGTATCGGGGGGTGGATTTCACTTCTGAGACGTCCCATGCATGAAACGCAGTGAAATGTTGGGAGTGGGGAGAATTTTAGTCCTTAGTACTCTAATTTATATATTATTATAGTTCGAAAATCGACAATGCCAAGGAGTAGTGTATTGGGGGGTTCCATGTTTGGATTTCTCTCGTGAGACGTCCCATGCACGAAATACAGTGCATTGTTGAGAGTTGGGAATAGTTGAATTATATATTAATTAAGTAATTGGCGTTATATGCATCGTTCATTGAGGGAATAATGAATCTCGATAATCAATACCGTAAAGGAGTAGTGTATCGGGGGGGGGGGGTCCTTGTTTGGATTTCTCTTGCGAGACGTCTCACGCCCGAAACGCAATGCAGTATTGAGAATTGGGAGAAGTTTAGTCCTTAGCATTTAGATGTTAATAACTCATTTATGTCAATAACTAGAATCTGAGAAATTCTTGTTAGAGAATATGTATATGTATAACTGTATGTTAAGTAAGTGACGCACAATTGGGGACTATTGTAGAATTGGAAGTTGATGGTTATGTTAGATGGAAATTTAAATGAGTATAAATTCCGGGGTGTAGGTTAGATCATTTTGCCCCTAGATAGTGTTCGTCAGATATTTGAGGATCATGTGCATACGTTTAGGTGTGCGCTTTAGTTGAGAGGTGAGTTGGATTTTTCTAGAGAGTGAAACTCCACTTAAATCATGTCTTCATGCATTTATAATTATTATGCATTTTATTGCACTTGATAAAAATGTTTTTACACCTTGGGCTCTGACTCGTTTACATTTTCTTCTTGCTATATATTTTATTATTTTAGGTGTTCCTCCGCAAGGACGCCATTGATGTTGTCTATCCAGTGCATTCGAGGAAGATGTGGCAGTTGCGGACCTGTGGGATTCTGATATAGCCGATTACTATCTTTTGTATATATAGATTAGGATTAAGTTTGTATATTGGGTTTACACCCAATATCTGTAGTTGTAGCATTTTGTTTATATTTATCTTCTTTAGACTGTTGTATTGTCTATGACCCGACAACATATTCGGGTATTTACTTTTTGTATATTTGGTTGTACTCTAATAATCTTCTTTGTTATCGAGCGTGTGTTCTTTATCATATTCAGTAGTTGTTATGTGGTTTGTTGGGTATTGCTTTGTATGTTTTAAAAATTTTGGCACCCTCTTTTAGTAGTAATGGGTAGTTTGCTGTGTTTGCTTTAGTATCGTCAGTAGATGCTGAGAATGATCCACTTGAGATTCCTGATTATTTTAGTATAGGGATGGCCACCCATTATTATTTTAAGCGGGGTGTCTCAGGTGGTATCATAGAATCAGGTTCTAGTGTCTTTAGGATTTATGTGGGTTTTCTGCGATCTTCCATAAGCATTCTTGATGTAGAGCCCTATTATTAGGACTGTTGTGTTCGCACGCCCATATTTTCTTCTGCGATGTATAATCATTTGAAAGGCGTTCTGATACAATTATTCTTGTTTAAGATGCCACCAAAAAGAGGTCGTCCAGGCAGTTCAAATAGAGGTGTTGAGAGTATGGAATCCCAAATGCTTCAAGGGATTATGACCACAGCTGAAGCTGCCAATATTATGGCATAAGCAGTAACTGCTGCCATTTTTGCGATAGCACATCAACCTACAGTTCAAGCAGCCCAATCCCACCCTGGGTTCTCTACGTGGGAAATAGTACGGGAAGATTTTAGGAAGGGGCATCCTCCAGAGATTTTAGGGGGAGGTTATGCAATGACTTCAAATCTTTGGAAAATATATACAGAGGCACCTTCACATGGTTGAATTTAGCGAGGGGCAAAACCAATTTCTCACCACCTTTAAGTTAACGGGAGAAAATCCCCACTGGTGGGAGTCAATCACCACATCAAAACAGAGAGATACATTACCCATATCAGACTTTTGAAAACTCTTTGACATAAGGTATTTTCCTTCCGCGGTCCAAAAGGAAATAAGGAGGAAATTATTGGATGTGTTTCAAGGTGATCGAACGGTGGTCGAGTACAAAAATGAATTTACTCGATTACCAAATTTAGTGCCTTATGAGGTAAATACGGAGGCAAAACGTATAGCAAATTTCATAGCAGGTTTAGATTGATGAATTCAGAAGCATTTGTTAGGGAACCCATTATCAGTGACTTTTGTCGAGGTAGTGAATGCGGCATTATTACAGTGTCAGGAATATCGTCTTCGTCAGCAAGGGGGTAAGAACTTTGGAGATTCGATTTCATCTAGGAAGTCTGTAGAGAAGAATGCTAGTAAAATAAAAAAGGGTATGAACAGGATTATCGAGGGTCGCAACAGCATTTTGTTCCCAGGATGAGCAGAGAAGATTTGAGGGTAGATGTTTCTTTTGTAAAGAATTAGGCCATAGGAAGAGAGATTATCCTGAAAGAGGTAGAGGACCAAGTTTTGAGGAAGTTTTGGATGTGATACCCCTACAGCAGGTTCAAGACCATTTTCGGCCGGGGAACTTTGAGTGGGAACCCATTGATGAAGAGATGCCCTCGGACTAGACGGGTATGATGTAAATTATTTTACTTTGTGATTAGGATTATGCTTTATGAGGCTTTGGGAGTATCGTATGCAAGATTGAAATGAATGGTTAGTGCTGTAACCCTATTATTTATGGAATGACCCGAAAGGGTAGGTTTGGCAAGTGAGGCTCTTAGATGATATCTTTTTGGGGAGAATAGATTCTTTTGTGTTATGATAGTAGGGAGCTATGATTTTGTTTTGAGCATAGGAATTGTTGAAATGTGTTGTGTAGTAATGATAAAGCTATTATTTTATAGTTATGCTAGACTTATATATTTGTCATATTCCAGCAATGGAAGAGCCTAGTGTATGGAAATATTTTATTTTGATATAAGCTATTATTGTTACTGAAAATATTCAGAGTTTAGTGGATTATTGTTGAGCGAGGGATTTAGCTCATAGTTATGCTAGTTTTGAGAACTATATGTTAGTAAGAGTATGATAATTATAAACTCATTGTGTCTTGGGCATAAGGTATTTAATTTTAATGTCGAAAGACATAAACTGTTTTCAAAATAAAATTTTTATATAGGCCTTCGGGCAATATCAAAAATGATTTACACAAAAATATTTTTAAACTCTAGTCCCGATCTAACTAACTCTCAATCCCCGACAGGGCTACATAGTAGTGTATTGTGAGGGTTCCTTGTTTGGATTTCGCTTGCGAGACCTCCCCCGCATGAAAGTAACGAATGTCAGGAATTGAGAGGAGTTAAATATTTGGACATTTCAAAAAATTTCTTCTATAATTAGTATTTTAGTATGATTTAATTTATTTCGAGTTATTGTACAATTTTGAAAGCTATGTGATGCCGAGTTATGTTTATTCGAGTAAAGATCGAATAAAGGGTGTAAGGGTGCCCTAGTTGGAAGATTTGGTTTTATAAATTAAAATGATTCGCGGTGAGAAGTGGGAGGAATAGGTATAGTGATCTAGAGGATAGGTGTTGTGGGAGAAAGTTAGGATTTGGAGTACTAGTATTAGCTAATTTCGAGGGAGAAATTCTTGTAAGTGGGGAAGTCTGTAATACCCCGTGATTTTTGGACCAATAATTATTTATTTTTGGGAGAAAAATATTATTATAATTCAAGAATAATTAAATTGGAATTTGAGGTCAAAATTTAAAGATGTTAAAAAGTATTTCGAATGGCGATTCGGAGTGTGCGGTTAATTCCGGAAGGGTCGAGATAGTCAAAATGACTGTACTTGAGTCTTATTTGGGTTTTGAAATATTTTAAGTTCGTTTGGCTCGAATTAGAGTAACCGAGTCATTTAAAGTGTGTATTATCATTTAAAGATGGATATTTTGGGAGTTAAGGCTTAAAAGCCAACGGGAGAAAGAAATCTCATTTGAGAGAAAAGAGAAAGCCCTAGAGAGAGAAGAGAAAGAAGAAAAGCTTGGGAATTCTGACAAATCTGTGATTTCGAAGGAGATTCATACTCTACAATTTTGAGGCAAGTGATCAAACTTGCTAAATAATTGTTGTGTACCATTTATTTCATGATTTGGGGATAAATCTATCGATTTTGGGATAAAATGTTGAAACCTAGATTTTGGGATAAATCTTACATTTGGTGTGTATATAATGAATTCGAGGTTGTAAGTTAGTTGGGTTGAGTTATTTGATGTGTATTAATGTTAGTAATATGACTGGGTTGAAGAATTGTGGTTGGAAGTATGTATTTTGGAGTATTTGGAAAGTTGGAGTTCTTTAAAAATCGAGTTTGTCCAAGGTATCTTCTAGGGCCAGTCGACGGTCGACCGCGCCTCAAGGGAAAAGCCCACTGTCTTCATTTTAAGGCATAATTGGAAACCGCGGTCGACCGCGGCCAGGGGGTCGATCGGCCGGGCCTCTTTTTTGGGTTTAAGTATGGGATTTCAAGTTTATCCCCTTTCCTTTGAGTTAATATTAATGAACCTTCTCAATTGTAGTATCTTAGAGGGTTAAGTGATTATATAAGGGGATTAAGGATCTTAGAAAAGTGAAGAGATGTTTGGGGTTTATTTCATAATGAAATTAAGTGCGTATTGCCTCTCTCATTAAGAAATTTAAGAGGCGGATTAGTAGAGGATTGGATGTAAATGTTGGGGTCTTATTGATTTATTTCGAGAGAGTAATTTAAGTTATCGTATCGATTTAGTGGGAAATCCTCTTAGTGTTGAGGTTAATATTTGAGGAGTAATGAATGTCGATCGATGTACATACAGATATAGAGAATATCCTCAACGTTAATTGAATTGGGAGATTATTCATACAAATAGAAGTGATGGATGAGTAAGTTTCAAGTGAGGGATCGTATCGTATATATAAAGTGGCAAAGTGTGAGAGTTAGAAATGGATTGTATATCGAGAGTTAAATATACTTATATAAATGAAATTATTTCATTTATGCATATGAGCATAAAAAGAGTATGTATACTTTTATGGCGTGGTATATATACCGTGTGTGATAGTATGCATTTATATGATGTGACAGTATACGTATATCTATTGTGTATGATATATAAATATATTTATGTGAAGCATACCCACTCTATGTTATCATGGGAAGTTGCGCGATGTGGGTGAGGCCCCTAGCTTCAGGAGCTGGGAGCGTATAGTCCCGAGGTCAGAGCGTACATTGTTATTGTATGACTTTTATTAGGGGTGAGACGTGTTGGGTATGTTTCGTCTCACTTTCGGGGAGGAACAATGACCGCTTCCCATATGTTGTGATTTTGTTTTTACCAAGGCAGTGTGAGACCGACCGCTGGTACCCAGGATGATATGTTAGCGATTCCCTGGTAGATGACAACATTGACAACCTACGTCCTCGAGTTATAGCTCGTTGGGATGGTTATTATTATTCTTCTGTGTATAGTATATTATTTGTATATGATGATGCCATATTATATATCTGTATCAAGTGTAAAGCGATATAAGAATAATGATTGAATCTCATTCCGGGAGATTTTTTTTGGACTTAAATGGTGATGACTATATTAAAGTGAATATGATACATATATATTTATACAAGTATATATATTATGTTGGGTACCGAGGGCATAATAGACACCAACGACCAACATTGTCAAGGAGTAGTGTATCGGGGGGTTACTCATTTGGATTTCTCTTACGAGATGTCCCACGCATGAAATGAAGTGTATGTGACACCCCGACTAATTAAATACCGGGTAGATACTCCTTTATTAAATTAATACAAAATGCCAAGTTGGTTCAGTTCATAGCATCAATGTCGAAAAACGTTTTAACAATTACTAGCCACCTAATATTTGAAAAGTGAGTTGTCAATTTTAATTAAATCCGATTAACATGCAATAATTAAATTATGAAATGCTAACATAACCACCACAACATAATGACAATGGAATAACCATAAAATAGTAATGATTCTGGAGGGATACTCCTCATAACAATCCAAATACAGGAATAAACAAATACTAAGTCTGCATCACTAAATTAATTACAACCCAAAATCTGATATAACTGGATAAATAAAGTGTCTATAAGAAATGGGGCGACATGCCCAACAGATGAGAAAAATCTGATAACATAGAGTCAAGATCGAAAGTGGAGGCGTCTACTGTCAAGGTCCTGTAACTTCCACAGCCGCTACAGTACGTCACCTGAATGGAACTCCTATGCTTGGTGTCCTTGTGGATGGGCACCTAAAATGTTTTTACAAGAAAATATATTTGGAAGCAAACGGGTCAGAGCCCGAGTGTGAAAATAGTTTAAAATATAGCAAGTGTTTTAACGACATTAAACAATGAATGCAAAATACATGTTAGGACGTGCTCTCACATGAAATACTCACCTCTCGACTATCTATGCACTCCTAACGTATTCGTAACCAAATCTAGTTATTCTACTATAAAACTAGTCCGCTTCAATATTTGGTATTTACTAAACTAATCATGGTTTAATTCCAGACGCCTTAATATAAATTGGGAATTTTACTTTCATTTAGTTCTCGGAATTTATCATAACAATTTCTAAGCGTTTTATCATTTTTAATTCTACAGGATGTAACATTAATTCACACTTGCACTTATATAGATAGTTCGCATCATTATTTTATTTCATCAATCTTCTCAGAAATATACAATACTGTCACCCCTAGACTAAGCTGCGGTGCGCACATACTCTGCTATCCAATCCCGGTACATCACGTACATAAAGATCACGTGTTCCGAATCTCTCTGGAACCGTTTCGACAAGTAACAAACACACATAGTGGAGGCGAACATAGTTCACATCACATAGGTCACGCACATAACTATGCTCCCGTGATCAATAGACTTATTAACTTCTCAATAAGTCCTTCTCTGACCTATGTCCTCGAGGTACGGATCTAAATCCCCCCCGTAGGTACACAAAGATTAGATAGTCCTGAATCGAACGCCGACCTCCCGTGATAGCAAGCATGGTAGGTGTGTTATACACAGATAACCACATATACTAAGCATTCACACTTATTAGATATTTCAGTATATTAATAGAGGTATACTTCTCGTTCTTATCCCATCATTTACTGTTATACGTTTATAAGTTCCCGTTTTAAATGCATTAGAGTTGTCAACTCTTCTCTCGCCGTAATTAGGTACTCGTTTCCAAATCCATAATTGTCATACGGTCTACTATAAGATTCTAAGTTCTACTCCTCAACGTACCCCAAATCCTCACAATTATACCCACTAGTCAATAAGGGAAGGTTAATTCTTCGTTAATTAAGTCTACGGAACATTTCAAATAAAATCAGGCCTAAAAGGCCATTCTGTCAACTCGTTAGATGTTTCGTTCGAACGAGTGTCATTCGAACGAAAGGCTTTGAACGAACTACCAACTCGTTAGAAGGTATAGTATCATATTGTTAGAAACTCGTTAGAACGAGGTCGTTCGAAAGACCTGGGCAGGTCTTCTAACGAGATGGCAAAACACGCCCAGAAATCTGCAAAATCCGATTTTCTTCCTTTTTCTCCTTTCTAAATCCATCCTGTGATCATCCAAACTAAATTTTAATGTGTTTAAGATACACTAAGTTCTCTTAAGTCACTCATTAACATACATATGGGGTCAATACCTCCTAGATCAACATGTAATCATCATAATTCCCAAATCTTGTCCCAAACCCTGTAAACATGAACACCAAATTTAATGTCTACAACTATTTTTTATAAATCCATTTTTAAATGATCAATAGATATATTTTGGATATGAAATTCGTCCATAACTTATTCTACATGCGGTCCTTATACATTATTACGATTTATATCTCCAATTTCATGGGTTTTCATCAAACTTTCAATACAAGATATATATTAAATTCTAAGCATGGAGGAAACATTCACTTGAATTTATGTAATTAAACCACTTGCCTTAGATGTTATGATTTGATGTTGAAGGATGAAGGTTGATTCTCCTCTTTCTCTCCACATATGTTTTTTTCTCCCAAGGATGGTGATGGTGGCTAGGAACCTCTTAGGACTCTCCCTTTAACTCTCGTAGCCCACTACTTGATAAATGCTAAATATTGGACTTAGTGGGTTCATTACTAATATAAAATTAACCTATAAAATTCGTGGGTTTTAATTCCCATATTTTTAAAATTACCAAACTACACTTTTGGGTTGCCAGTATGGCCTAAGAATGCCCCGGGACCCAAACTAAACCTCCGGCTAGTGTTTTCTGAATATTTCAACCCTTTCGGACACGTTGGCGCACTCAAAATGACCATTAGGTTGATAAGAATATATTTCACATTTTAATTTACATAATTTTGTTCCTGACGCGACTGACACGCGCGTCCCAACTTAAGTTTCCAAATTGTCCTATTTCAGTCTCGCGACAACTTTAATATTTTCAATGCTCATGTATTACCATACATTCTCAGAGATATTAAATTTTAATATCATAATCAAATACCAACTCACATATTGCTAGTATTTATACCCATATTAATTCCCAATTAATTCTCATTTAATTTAATTAATCCCTTAAATAAAAATCAATAAAATTACGGGGTATTACATACTTCCCCCTAATAACAGAATTTCATCCCGAAAGTTGGAACTAAAGAGTACCTGGTAAGAATAACTCCGGATGGCTCTCGAGCATTTCGTCCTCTCGCTTCCATGTGGGCTCCTCAGCATTATGATGCCGCCACTGCACACGTACTAACGGTACTATCTTCGACCTGAGTTTCCGCTCGCTTCGGTCCAAAATAGCAATCGGCCCCTCCTCGTAGGAACTATCGGGCTCAAGATCAATATCCTCCAAAGAAATGTGAGTATGGGCCAAATCATCCCTAAGATATTTCCTTAGCGAGGAAATATAGAACACATCATGAATCCTATGCAAGTGCTCCGGTAACCCAAGTTTGTATGCGACTGACCCAATCCTCCCGATGATAGGAAATGGACCCACGTATCTTGGTACCAGTTTCCCCTTCTTCCCAAAATTCATGATCCCCTTCATCGGAGATACTCTGAGTAACACATGGTACCCCACCTTGAATTCTCTGAAGAACCTCATGGCATCAGCATAACTCGTATGCCGGTCTTGAGCTACCTGAATGCGACTCCGTATCATCTCTATCCTTGCCGAAGTATCCTTAATCACTTCCGGCCCAAGGAGTTTGTTATCCCCCACCTCTAACCAACATGCTAGGGAACGACAAGGTCTACTATACAATGCCTCAAATGGAGCCATGCCAATGGTGAACTGGTAGGAGTTATTATAAGCAAACTCCACCAGTGAAAGGTACTGCTCCCAACCACCTCCAAAGTTTAGGATGCGCATACGCAACATGTCCTCCAACATTTGATTTTTCCGCTCTATTTGCCCATCAGTCTGCGGGTGATAAGCCGTACTCAACCGCAACTCCGTACCCATGGCCTCTTGGAAACTCTCCCAAAATCGTGAAACAAATATCCTATCTCGGTCGGACACGATATTTAGAGGCACCCCGTGAAGTCTCACTATCTCCGCAATGAGAATCTGAGCATACTGTCCCGTAGTGTAGTCTGCCCTTATGGGTAGAAAATGAGCAACTTTGGTTAACCTATCCATAATTACCCATATGGAGTCATGACCCCTCTGTGACGTAGGTAACCCCGTGATAAAGTCCATGGATATGCTCTCCCATATCCACGTCGAAACCTCTAATGGCTGTAGAAGTCCTACCGGTTTCTGATGGTCCACATTTACTAGCTGACAAGTGGCACATTTAGAAATGAACACGGGGATATCTCTCTTCATCCCGCTCCACCAGTACTGTCGTCTCATGTCTTGGTACATCTTATCCCCATCAGGGTGTACCGCGAACCGTGAGCTGTGCCACTCTGCCATTACCTCGTGTTGTAAGTCTTCCCCTTCCGGAACAACTAGTCTCCCATTGAAGCGTAATCCCCCATCTGAACTAACGGTGTAGGACTCGGCTCCCTCTGCTAGTAATCGAACTATCTGCTCCTGACAGAATGAGTCATTTGCCTGGGCCTTTATCACTCTCGTAATAATTTGCGGTGTAACCGTCATCACAGACATGAACGATCGAACCACTGCATTCTGGTGTCCCAACTCCTTCCACTTAGATTTCCACACCTCTGCCACCTCATCTACTGGCCTATGGCTCAACGCGTCTGCTACCACGTTAGCCTTTCCTGGATGATACTAGATATCGAACTGATAATACTTCACAAACTCAAGCCACCGACGTTGACGCATATTCAACTCCTTCTGCGTGAAGAGGTATTGTAGAGATTTATGGTCTGTGAATAACCAAAATTTCTCCCCCAGGAGATAGTGTCTCAAAATCCGAAAAGCGAATACGACTACCGCTAACTCCAAGTCATGGGTGGGGTAATTCCTCTCGTGAGGCTTAAGCTTACGGGAAGCATAAGCTATGGCCTGACTCTCCTGTTGTAGCACACCTCCAAGTCCTTGCAATGACGCATCGGTGTAAACTAAATACTCAACTCCTGGTCTGGGAAATTCCAACACAAGTGCTGAGGTCAACTTATCCTTCAACTCATCGAATGCCAACTGACATGCATCGCTCAAGATGAAGGGCACACCTTTGCGAGTCAGATATGTCAAAGGACCCGTTATCTTTGAGAAACCTCGAATAAACCTCCTGTAGTATCCTGCTAGGACCAAGAAACTACGGATCTCAGTCTGTGTCGTGGGCTGTCCCCACTCCCTCACTGCGGATACCTTCCCCGGATCAACAGATATCGCCCGATCTGAAATGATATGCCCCCAAAACTGAACCTCCTTCAGCCAAAACCCACACTTCTCATACTTTGCATAAAGCTCGTTCTGACGCAACGTCTACAAAACCTGTCTCAAATGCTCGACGTGCTCCTCTTTTGTCTGGGAGTAAACTAGAATGTCATTAATAAAGACGATGACGAACTGGTTTAGGAACTCTCTGAACACCCTATTCATCAAGTCCATAAACATGGCTGGAGCATTGGTCAAGCCAAAAGGCATAACCCAAAATTCATACAAACCATATCGCGTCAAGAAAGCAGTCTTCGAGACGTCATGTTCCCTAATACGCAATCAATGGTATCCCGATCGCAAATCAATCTTTGAAAAGAAGAAAGCTCCCCTTAACTGGTCAAATAAGTCATCGATTTGGGGCAACGGGTATTTATTCCGTATCGTGACTTGCTTCAACTCCCGATAATCTACACATAATCTCAATGATCCATCCCTCTTCTGTACGAACAACACAGGGGCACCCCACGGCGAAGTACTCCTTCGGATGAAACCCTGACCCAATAACTTCTCTATCTGATCCCTTAGCTCTCTCATCTCCGCTGGAGCCATATGGTACGGTGTGCGGGCAATTAGCCGAGTGCCCGACGTCAAATCGATGATGAAATCTATCTCTCTACTCGAAGGTAGTCCAGGTATATCCTGAAATACATCAGCAAACTCCCTAACAACTGGAATCGAATCGAATGGTATCACCACTTCCTTAGAGGTCTCCTCCTCTATATAGTACAAATGGGTGGACGATCCTCCCTCAGGGCGAGGCATCGCCACTAAAAATATCTCCTACCCGGGAATGGAAAAAATTATACTCCTACTAAAACAATCAATCATGGCTCGGTACGCAACTAGCCAATCCATACCAACAATCGCATCGTACTCAGTCATCTCTAATACTAACATATCAGCAGATAAAGTAAATCTCCCGATCTCTATACCCACACCTCTACAAATAAGGGAAATCACATAACCCCTACTCAACGGTGAATCTACACAAGTAATCGTGCTCTCCGCAGTGTCTAACAACCCCAAAGTACAGGAAAATCTCGTGGAAATGAAACAGTGTGTGGCCCCTGTATCAAATAAAATACGCTCCATAGTCCCCTGAACAGAGAACATACCCTCAATAGCAGGTGGATCCTGTGGGACTGCGGCATGCTGGAACTAATACACTCTCCTATACTGAAGCTGTCCCTGCTGGACTGGGTGTAACAACCCGCCTAATGGGATACCGGGCGATCACTCCTATATCGAATTAAAACAGGAGTTACTTATGGATCATTCTTAGCATCACTGTCGAAAGTCCATTTAATTACTAATATCCTATTAGGCGAGCGTTAAAACTTTTACCTAACTACTCTTTTTAAACCATTAAATAAAACATCCACAAGTTAATGCGTAAATGAACTGAAATGAAAATGAAATAAATTAAAATAACCGAACACTCGGTTCAAATTATACAACCATATCGAATAACGTGCAAAGAATAAATAAAAACAGTTGGACCATTGGCCCGAATGTTTATACAGTACCTCCTATCTAGAGTACAAGGATGGAAGTGGCTATCAAAAACCTGCACGCATCCACAGCTGCTGCAGCTGACGTCTGACTCGAAAGAAGTGCCATCCAGACGTCCCTGTGTCTGGACACCTATATATATATATAATATAGGAAGAAAGGAAAAGTAGATAAACGGGTCAGAACCCGAGTTTTGAAAATATTTAGCAAGTGCATAAATGCCTTATTATTTTGAAAAAGGTTTTATCTCATATTTAAATTTTGTATCGCACTCCCATGAGATACCCCTCACCTCTCCATTAATAGTACACTCCGAGCGCATCCCTATAAACATCCTAGTCAAGCTACCCTGCTAGACTAGTCTATCACCCAACCACTATCAACCCTAGATAGTCCAAGCAATGTACTAGGGCTAAACTTCACCCCAGTCTCAACGCTATTCCATGTTCGTGCGTGGGGTGTCTCGCAAAGCGAAATCCAAATAAGTAACCCCCCGCCCCCGATACACTACTACGCGACACGGTCGATCGTCGAGATCCGCCAGTCCCTCAGTACAGAAATATATATATAAATATATATACCATAAGAATTAATAATATAAGAGCACTAAGGATTAAACATCTCCCCAGTCTCAACACGTTGCCATATTCGTGCGTGGGGTGTCTCGCGAAGCGAAATCCAAACAAGAAACCCCCCCGATACACTACTATGCAGCAAGGTCGATCATCGGGATCCATTAGACCCTCGGTACTCGATTCATCCATATATATATACATTTTACCATAAACATCCGGATCTATCTCCCGGACTAAGAATTCATATACCAAGTATTTATCAATACATTCATTTTCTCAAAACTTCCCATTTCCTTTTTTATACTCCGGAAATGTAAATATAAAAGCCAATTCATTATCATGAATTGCTTTAACCAATCATATACTTTTTTTTAAAAGACAATTTTACTATCATAAAAATGCTTTTCTGTTTTATATCATCCCATTTCCCTTTTTACACTTAGGAAATGTATTCAAAGCCATTTTCATTATCATAAAAATGCTTTGATCAATCATATGGTTGCACATCCCTTCTTCCATCCGGGAGTGTTACCGAAGCCAAACCTTTATCCCATTTCCCTTCTTCCATCCGGTAAATGTATTTAAAGCCAATTTATTATCATAAATTGCTTTAACATATCTAAGACCGTCCCTCCGGGTTTCCCCACTGGACGCGCCCCTAAATGGCTATCATATTCCAGGGCCTATCTATACAAGACAACCTGGGAACCTACCAACGTCGGGAAGCGGTCATATGCCTGCGGGATAGTCATGACCACACCCAGAACCACCTAATCAGCGCAGTATAAATAATCGCCCATATGGCCTATAGGACTATAGCCACCCTGTATTCATTAGCCAGGGGGCATCACCATAACGCGTGCAACTTCCCTTATGATAGCGATTTAGGGAGGTGTGTAACCATAATTTATCAATTATGAAAATCATTTATCTTTCCATTTTGAAAATATCCATTTTTATATTTTCAAAATCATTTACATCATATCATATACATATACTTTAATCACATAGTATATACATATACCATATATTCCTCCTAGAATATATAAACGGCCATAATGGCCTATAGCATCTAGCGATGACCAATAATCGAAAATATTCCCTCAAGGAATCAAAATCATGCATTCATATAAGTGTGATACTAAATCCAAAGTATTTTCTTACTTTAATAAGAAATATCTACCTTAATCCCATATAAGGATTTATTGGATATCTCCAATTATACTAATTCACTCTAAGTGAATATACATACATATATATATATATATATATATATATATATATATATATATATATATATATATATATATATATATATATATATATATATATTCCCAATTCATCAAGTCCTTTAGGACATAACCCTCCATAATACTCTAATTTGGAAGGCCCTTAAAATTTAAACTCAAGAGGAGAAGTAATACTAATCTCCAAATCTTGGGCTAAAAATCGGGCACCGATCGACCAGTCTGGACCCCCGATCGACCACGGGTTGCAAATAAGCCTACGAAACAAAGCAGTAGGCCTTTTTTTCCTTGACGCAGTCGACCGGCCATAGGCGCGCGGTCGACCGGTCACACCATGTCCTCAACACTAATCTCCTCAAATCCTCCATCCAACAACCCGACTTCATTATCGGGGTTTCTAATCTACCCCAAAAATTTTCCTGAACATCTACACAATTAATTCTAGCCATAATTTTTCCAATTCCCGATTTTATTTCCGAGTTGATGATTTCAACCCGGAGCTGCCATCTTGTAAAAATCATATTAAATAGTAGAAAAAAAAAATACACGGTCGGCGTCCACGCGACCATATCGAAAAGATCTACAACTTTTTTGTTTTGGCCGAGAGCTAAATCAATTCTTTTCCTAGCCAAAATGGCCCCCTAAAGTCACGGGTTACTATTTATCATCTTCTCCGAGACGATTTCGGCCATTAAAGCTTCTCCCAAGCTTTTGTCGCCGCACCCAACGTCCTACAACCTCAACCAACTACAAATACACATATATTAAGGGTTCTAAACATCCTAGAACCCAAAACCACCAATTAATTTAGGTTAAAACCTAAGTTTCTCCAATTATCCAATTTTAGAGGTTTATTCGTTTTAACTCCGGAAAACACGTTTTATCCACGAATACCCAACCCAAAATCTTTAGGGTTTAATTATACCAAACTACGGTATGAGATATTTATGCAAAAATTGAAATAAAGCAAGTAAACACTTGCCTCGTGGATAAAATCCGACGACCTCGAGTCGAATCTAGAGGAGTTTGGCCCGAGATCTCCATTTCTCTCCTCTTTTCTCTCCTCCTCTCTCCCTTCTCTCTCTTTTATTTCTTCTCTTTATCTCTTTCTTCTTTTCTTTCCCTTTCTCTCTCTTTAAATAAGAAGAAAAGGGTTATACCCCTTAAAACCCAAAAACGACTCGTTCACCCAATTACGAGTTACTTTAACCTCTGAAATTACCCAAAACTCAATTTTGACAATCGGACACTCTTTTCTGACTATCTCTGACATTCCGAGACTCATGGCGCAGTGAAGATTTCCATCCGGGGTAGTTGACCGCAAATCACTATTTCAACCCAAATAACTTTATGCGGGTTTTCTAATTAAAATTTTACCTTTTTGTCACTTTTCCCCACGACAACATATAATTAAATTACTTCGACCTAATTAGTCCCAAAAGTAATCACAACATCCTTCGAAAATCATTTAATCCTCGAAAATCCCAAAAATTACTATTTAGGGAAATTTCCCAAATTCTAATTTATAATTAATTATGGAATTTAATCGTCTCCAAAAGGGGCGGGTTGTTACACTGGGACCGCTGGGATGGGTTGTAATGCTGCCATCTGTGGTGGTGCTGGGAGGGCGGCGGAAAACATAGGCCTCTGTGGCTCGTGTTGAGCACCCTGTTGCTGCTGCGGTGGGGCCCTGCCCCTATCAGGACAATCCTGGCATTTGTGACCAATCTTACCACAAACGAAACACTTCCCCGGGAAGTTTCCCCCTCGCTGTCCCTGCTACCCACGGCCCTGATGGCCGTTACCATTCCTACTCCTACCTTGACCATACTGGCTCTGCTGAAACTGTTGCTGCTGACCATTCTGGCCCTGCTGGCCCTGATTACCGTTCTGACCCTGATGGCCATGTCTGAAACCTCCCTGACCATTCCTGAAACCCCCAGATCTGAATCTCTTAGGATCCCCCTATTGGGAACCCTGATCACCCTGCCTGTGCTGACCCTGAGCAGATTGTGCCCCGCTGGCACCATTTCCCCATGTCCTGCCCTGATGGCTGGACTCTCCTGATCTCTTACTCTCAGACATGTGAAAGTGGTGATCCTGGCAGTGAAGCAGTGTTGCGTTAACCACGTCAGAGTAAGTGGCCAACGAAAGATTTCCCAACAAGTGCTGTCGGATCCTCCAAGTCGATCTGTCCATGAACTTCTGAATCTTCTTTTCCTCAGTCGGAATCTCATCGGGAACAATTATTAAGAGATTAGTGAATTCGGCTTCATACTCGGCCTCGGTCCTCCCTTACTGCTTAAGGTTCATTAACTTCCTCCTCATTTCAGTGTGAATAGCTGATGGAAAATATTTGCGATCGAACCGTACCCAGAACTCCTGTATGGAAAAGGCATCTCTCTCCTCTGGGGTGGTAATGGACTCCCACCACTGCAGCGCTGATCCTACTAGTTTAAAAGTATCCAGTATCTACTTCTGAACATCCGTGCACTCGTACATCCTTAACTGACTTTGAATGTCCTTCCTCCACTGACTGGACACAACAACGTCGGAGCTACCAGCAAACTCCGGAGGGTGTTCTTTCTGAAAAGCATCACGAACGCATTCCCAAGAAGACGGGAATGAATGAGATTGAACTAGAGCGACTACCGGCGCCTGAGGTGGTGCCTACTTCACAACTGCGAGGGCGGCATTTACCGCTTGGGCTACTATAGCAGCAACCTCTGCGGCATTCATGGTGCCCTGAACTGGTGCAGGCTGTGGCTCGGGCTGAGCATCCCTAGGAACTCGCTGTGCACGTCGTGGACGCATCTGAAATGAGAGTAAAGTCTTATAAGTTCATAGTTATTATCTCAAAATAGCTGAAGAGCGAAGCATACATAAAAGAATACAACAGTCCTAAAATATAGGGTTCTACATCAAAGAAAGCTCAGCGAAAACATAACAAGTCGTACAGATCCAAAGGACACAAGAACCTGATGCTCTGATACCACCTGTGACACCCCGACTAATTAAATACCGGGTAGCTACTCCTTTATTAAATTAATAAAAAATGCCAAGTTGGTTCAGTTCATAGCATCACTGTCGAAAAACGTTTTAACAATTACTAGCCACCTAGTATTTAAAAAGTGAGTTGTCAATTTTAATTAAATCCGATTAACATGCAATAATTAAATTATGGAATGCTAACATAACCACCACAACATAATAACAATGGAATAACCATAAAATAGTAATGAGCCTGGGGGGATACTCCTCACAACAATCCAACTACAGGAATAAACAAATACTAAGTCTGCATCACTAAATTAATTACAACCCAAAATCTGATATATCTGGATAAATAAAGTGTCTAAAAGAAATGGGGCGACATGCCCAGCAGATTAGAAAATTCTGATAACATAGAGTCAAGATCGAAAGTGGAGGCGTCTACTGTCAAGGTCCTCTAACTTCCACATCCGCTACAGTACGTCACCTGAACGGAACTCCTATGCTTGGTGTCCTTGTGGCTGGGCACCTAAAAGGTTTTTACAAGAAAATATATTTGGAAGCAAACGGATGAGAGCCCGAGTGTGAAAATAGTTTAAAATATAACAAGTGTTTTAACGACATTAAACAATGAATGCAAAATACATGTTAGGACGTGCTCTCACATGAAATACTCACCTCTCGACTATATGTGCACTCCTAACGTATCCGTAACCAAATCTAGTTATTCTACTATTAAACTCGTCCGCTTCAATATTTGGTAGTTACTAAACTAATCATGGTTTAATTACCGATGCCTTTATATAAATTGGGAATTTTACTTTCATTTAATTCTCGGAATTAATCATAACAATTTCTAAGTGTTTTCCCATTTTTAATTCTACAGGATGTAACATTAATTCAAACTTGCACTTATATAGACAATTCGCATCATTATTTCATTTCATCAATCTTCTCAGAATTATACAATACTGGCACCCCAAGACTAAGCTGTGGTGCGCACATACTCTGCTATCCAATCCCGGTACATCACGTACATAAAGATCACGTGTTCCGAATCTCTCAGGAACCGTTTTGACAAGTAACAAACACACATAGTGGAGGCGAACATAGTTCACATCACATGGGTCACGCACATACCTACGCTCCCATGATCAGCAGACTTATTAACTTCTCAATAAGTCCTTCTCTGACCTATCTCCTCGAGGTACCAATCTAAACCCCCCCCCCCCCCCCGTAGGCACACAAAGATTAGATGGTCCTGAATCGAACGCCTACCTCCCGTGATAGCAATCATGGTAGGTATGTTATAAACAGATAACCATATATACTAAGCATTCACACTTCTTAGATATTTCAGTATATTAATAGAGGTATACTTATTGTTCTTATCCCATCATTTACTGTTATACGTTTATAAGTTCCCGTTTTAAATGCATTAGAGTTGTCAACTCTTCTCTCATCGTAATTAGGTACTCGTTTCCAAATTCACAATTGTAATCCGGTCTACTATAACATTCTAGGTTCTACTCCTCAACGTACCCCAAATCCTCTAAATTATTCCCACTAGTCAATAAGGGAAGGTTAATTCTTCGTTAATTAAGTCTACGGAACATTTGAAATAAAATCAGGCCTTAAAGGCCATTCTCTCAACTCGTTAGAAGTCTCATTCGAACGAGTTCATTCAAAAGAGCGTCATTATAATGAAAGGCTTTGAATGAACTACCAACTCGTTAGAAGGGATACTGTCATATCATTAGAAACTCATTCGAACGAGGTCGTTCGAACGACCTGGGCAGGTCTTCTAACGAGATGGCAGAACACGCCCAGAAATCTACAAAATCCAATTTTCTTCCTTTTACTCCTTTCTAAATCCATCCTATGATCACCCAAACTAATTTTTAATGTGTTTAAGCTACACTAAGTCCTCCTAGGTCACTCTTTAACATACATATGGGGTCAATGCCTCCTAGATCAACATGTAATCATCATAATTCCCAAATCGTGTCCCTATAAACATGAAAACAGAATTTAATGTCTACAACTATTTCTTATAAATCCGTTTTTAAATCATCAATAGATATATTTTGGATATGAAATTCATCCATAACTTATTCTACATGCGGTCCTCGTATAGGATTACGATTTCTATCTCCAGTTTCATGGGTTTTCATCAAACTTTCAATACAAGATATATATTCAATTCTAAGCATGGAGGAAATATTCACTTGAATTTATGTAATTAAACCACTTGCATTAGATGTTCTGATTTGATGTTGAAGGATGAAGGTTGATTCTCCTCTTTCTCTCTACATATTTTTTTTTCTCCCAAGGATGGTAATGGTGGCTAGGGTTTCTTTTGGAACCTCTTAGGACTCTCCATTTAATTCCATTAGCCCACTACTTGATAAATGCTGAATAATGGAATTATTGGGTTCATTACTAATATAAAATTAACCTCTAAAATTCGTGGGTTTTAATTCCCATATTTTTAAAATTACCAAACTACCCTTTTGGGTTGCCGGTATGGCCTAAGAATGCCCCGGGACCCAAACTAAATCACCGGCTAGTTTTTTCTGACTATTTCAACCCTTTCGGACACATTGGCACACTCAAAATGACCATTCAATTGATAAAAATATATTTCACTTTTTAATTTACATAATTTCGTTCCTGACGCGACTGACACGCGCGTCCCAACTTAAGTTTCCAAATTGTCGTATTTCAGTCTCGCGACAACTTTAATATTATTTAAATGCTCATGTATTACCATACATTCTCAGAGATATTAAATTTTAATATCACAATCAAATACCAACTCACATCTCGCTAGTATTTATACCCGGATTAATTCTCAATTAATTCTCATTTAATTTAATTAATCCCTTAAATAAAAATCAATAAAATTACGGGGTATTACAGTGTAATTTTTGGAGTGGGGAGAAGTTTAGTCCTTATTACTCAGATTTATATATTAGTATATCTCGACAATCGACAGTGCTAAGCAGTAGCGTATCGGAGGGTTCCTTATTTGGATTTCGCTTGCGAGACATCCCACGCACGATACGCAATGCAATGTTGGGAGTGGGGAGAAGTTTAGTCCTTAGTACTCAGATTTATATATTAGTATATCTCGACAATCGACAATGCCAAGGAGTAGTGTATCGGGGGGTTCCTTGTTTGGATTTCGCTTGCGAGACGTCTCACTCACGAAACGTAGTGAACCGTTAAGATGTGGGAATAGTTAAATTATATATTAATGAAGTAATTTGGTTTATATGCATCATGCATTGAGGGCATAATGAAACTCGACAATCAATACTATCAAGGAGTAGTGTATCAGGGGGTTCCTTGTTTGAATTTCACTTGTGAGACCTCCAACACACGAAATGCAGTGCAGTATTGAGAATTGGGAGAAGTTTAGTCCTTAATATTTAGATGCTAATAAGTCATTTATGTCAATAACTAGAATCTGAGAAATTCTTGTAAGATAATATGTATATGTATAATTGTATGTTAACTAAGTGACGCACATTTGGGGATTATAGTAGAATTGGAAGTTGATGGTTATGTTAGATGCAAATTTAAATGAGCGTAAACTTTGGGGTGTAGGTTAGATCATTTTCCCCTAGATAGTGTTGGGCAAATATCTGAGGATCATGTGCATACATTTAGGTGTGTGCTTTAGTTGAGAGGCGAGTTGGATTTTTTTGGAGAGTGCGACACCACTTAAATCATGTCTTAATGCATTTAGAATTATTATGCATTTTAATGAACTTTCTAAAAATATTTTTACACCTCGGGCTCTGACCCGTTTATATTTTCTTCTTGTTATATATTATATTACTTTACGTGTTCCTCCGTAAGGACGCCATTGATGTTGTACATCCAGTGCATTCGAGGAAGCTGTGGCAGTTGCGGACTGTTGCGAGATTTTGATATAGCCGATTTCTATCTTTTGTATATCTATATTAGGATTCATTTTGTACATCGGGTTTACACCCAAGAGCTGTAGTTGATGCATTTTTTTTATATTTATCTTTCTTTGGACTTTTGTATTTTCTGTGACCTGACAGCATATTCGGGTATTTCCTTTTTGTATATTTGGTTGTAATCTATAGTCTTCTCTTTTATATAGCATGTGTGTGTTATTCATCATATTCATAGTTGTTATGTGGTTAGTTGGGTATTGCTTTGTATGTTTTAAAAATTTTGGCACCCTCTTTTTGTAGTAATGGGTAGTTAACCGTGTTTGCTTTAGTATCGTCAGTGGATGCTGGGAATGTTCCACTTGAGATTCCTGATTATTTTATTATATGGCTGGCTACTTGTTATTATTTTAAGTGGGGTGTCTCAGTATAATGGTTAAGAAAGAGGAAAAAATACATTTAATTGTCCATAGTGAAGGCCGAGTACGTAGCCGTCGGGTGTTGTTGCACACAACTCTTATGGATGAAAGAAATGTTGGAAGATTATGGGATTACTCAAGGCACGATGACAATTTCCTGCGATAACAGGAGTGTAATAAAAAAATCTTGTAATCTTGTACAACATTATCATACGAAGCACATTACGATTCGTGAGCATTTTATTTGTGATCGTGTTATGGAGAAGATTATATCTGAAATTTTGAGTTTTGAACATCAATTGGCCAACATTTTTTATAAATCTTTAGATTCCCTTAGATTTCAGGATCTTTGGATGTCTCTGGATATTTGTTCCATTGATTGAGTTTGGGTTTTGGTTATAGTTTAGGGGGATTTTTATATTGATATCACGTATCCCTACTTCTAGCTGTATTTTGATGTCTATATTTTCAGAAAAAGATTTTATTTTATATTGTTGATAAAAAAATTCAAATAATCAATTTTGTATTTTTTAACACCATATATGAATTCACATTTAAGATGTTTGAATCACAATTTCATTCCATCCATTCATGTGACTTAATCATGGCGTTCTTAAAGTTGGCTATGTTTTTTGTGCTGAATTATGTTTATTTAGAATTGCGATGTTCATTGTTGATTACCTACATCATGCGAGACTCTTTATGTCGCCTTGATTGAAGACATGCGCTAACTTTTGAACATTGTACTTGCTTGTCATATGTCGAATAGGATGTTCTAATCTCAGTTGTTCCTAATAATTAACCAAATATACTAGGATCTAATTGTGCCTATATAAACTATTTCCCAAATTTTATTACCAAAAATTGATTCATATCTGTTAAAGAAATGGAAAGGTAATATGAAAGAAGCAGGCTTCTTTTCGGTAAAGGCTGCCATGGGCAAGAGCCTAAAATATGATTTCGGTACATAAAAACAGAAGTGCCAGGGACAATTTATTTTCGTCATGCTGTAACAACCCTCACTTTTGAGGTCCTAGTTTATATTTAATTTGCTAGATATAGTAATTAGATATCAATTGATGATATGTGGAGTAGGTATTAATTTAAGGAAGAAAAGTTAATATCTACTATGATGTTGCATATTTACCGTATGTAGAGGTGAATTTTGCTATGTTCTGTTTTGAAATGTCATATGATTTAAAAATGACATTTGCCTTAAAATGAAACCGGAACCAAAAATGAATTATAAAATCTCCAAATGATAATTTGGAGGGTGCCAATAGTTCCGGGAGGTTCGAGATAGTCAAATTTTAAGCCATATTGTATTTCGAGATTCCGGGCACTTTTGACTGGTAGTAACTTAAATGAGTAGTTGCGTATTATTTACCGCGTATTAATTACTTAAGCTGGAACTTTAAGCCTAAGTCACGATTTATTTCTTGAACTAAGTCACTATTCCCTTAATTAAATTGGAAAACCTAAAGGAAGAGAAGAAGAAACCTAAGGAGAGAAAGAGAGATTGAAGCTTGGGTGTTTGATCTTGTCTACAATCCTCACCAAATTTGAAGTTACAACCTTGAGGCAAGTTTTCTACTTGCTATTTTATGATTTAAGTAGAGTAATTTGCATTGATAGTTGTGGTTATGCATGGTTTAAGAAAACTAGGGCTTTTTAGTGGATTCATGGGTCTTAATACCTTGGAGGTTGCTTTGAATTATTATTGGTATAGGTTTTGGGTGTTGGATGCATTTAAAATCTTTTGGTAGAAATAAATGATGTGGAGACTTGTTGTTGGAAGAGGAAGGGTTTTTGGGTCTGCTATGACCGGTCGACCGCGTATCCAAGACCGGTCGATCGGGCCTTCGAGGGAGGGCACACTGCTTTCTCACTAAGGCCTGATTTTTGGTGTGCGATCGATCGTGGTCCGGGACCGGTCGACCGACCCCCTTTTCTTGGACTTTTTGCTTTCCTACGAAGGCAAAGATTTGAGACGCGGTCGACCGTGACCTTAGGATCGGTCAATCGGTCCCCTGTTTTTCACTCTTAGACCTATTTTTGTTTCCTAGCTTTCTTCTTTTACATAGGAAATAGGAACCTTCTTGCATGAACTAAACTTAGAGTTTAAGTTGAGTTTGGTCGTTACCCTATAGTTGAATGGGATCACTTGGGGTTAATTCAGGGGTACTTAAAGTGATGCTTAGGTATCACTTCTCTTTTGGTAAATTAGTTAAAGTTAGAGTTCTAAGCCCATAATTGGAGATTTTAGAGGACCTATTGAGATATGTAGCTTCTTGGGGAATAGTACGATTTAGGAAATCACTTGGAGGTTTACTCGGGACTTAAAAATGATGAATATCAATGAGAACATTCAAGGATAATGGTTTCAAATAAAATGAAACACATGTGATTTACGGTAATGAAAATGAGATTATATTGGTAATTGTTGAATTACTTAAACACACCTCTCTAAATTCTATCATAAGGGAAGCTCGCGCATGAGCTGATGTCCCCTTACTATTGAATGCAGGATGACTATAGTCCTCGGCCATATGCGGGGTTTGTATATATTTTTTTGCGCTAGTGAGG
The DNA here is from genome assembly GCA_949130495.1 of Sambucus nigra. Classification (NCBI taxonomy): domain Eukaryota; kingdom Viridiplantae; phylum Streptophyta; class Magnoliopsida; order Dipsacales; family Adoxaceae; genus Sambucus; species Sambucus nigra. The sequence continues at coordinate 479,765,436 of OX422217.1, read as the reverse complement.
TAATTTTGGGTGTGGTTATAACTCACTCGTAGGAATATGGCCACTTCCCGACGTGCGTTAGGTGCCCAGGTTGTCTTGTATAGATAGGCCCTGGAAGATGATAGTCATTTAGGGGTCTTAGAAACGTTATATGTATAAGAAGATAACCTTTCTAACTCAAGTGGGACTTGAGGTATGTAAATTGCCATAAGATATGAGATGGTAATTATATTCCTGATAAGGAATGGAAACGGAAAGATTTGATGAAAACTACATTCCTATTAAGGAATGGAAAATAACAAGACATGAGAAGAATTGAGATTTAAATTTTCTTTTCTTCCTTAAATCAATCACGGATAGAAACCTATATAATTGAATCATCACATTTTTATGATTAGGTTGTTAGATTCACATTTACATTATTTATGATTCATTGTCCATATCTATCACGTTTCTTACTCTTCTGGGAATCATATATAAATCGGGCCCTGACCCATTCATTTTCCATGTTGTGCATGTTGTTGTATCCGCTCAGGTGATCCTCCGCAAGGGTGCCCGTTATGATTTTCCTACTCTTATGCTTTTGACGAGCTGTATGGCATTGCGGATTATTACAGGATGTTTGTTAGACGCCTTCGTTTTTGGGATCTAGTTATGATCGGGTCTTTCATCCGGGCTAGTGGCCCATCTTTTGTACTTGTTAATGAATGTAGTATGTAAATATTGAATTGTGGAAATACTTTGAATGTAACTGTGGACCGACAAATTATTGGGTTCTTTTATTTTATGTTGTTTTGGTATTTATCTATATGTTCCTTTGAGATTCCACTTTCATCAGATTTGGGTTGTTTGATTTATTTCTTAAATCTTTATTAAACCAAAATTTTTGACAACATGCTTTCTGATTCATGGAGTGGTTAACCTGTATACCTATTTTATTGTTATGATGCTGAGGATGATATCCATCCATGATTCCGTTATTTCGAGGTATCGGGCTGGCCACCCCTTATTTCGGAATGCGGGTTGTCACACATGCGTCATTAAAATTGAGACTTTATGCTTAAAATGTTAGATTTTAAGGGTGTTATAAGTTTAATATCAATGGATTTCGATAATATAATTCCTCTAAAATCATTAAATAGTTCGCCGTTTTTGAATTGAGTAGCATTGAAATTCTTGACATTTTGTATGAGTTAAGTCAATTACACTTTGTTCAATTTTTCTTTTTACACAAAAAGGTTGAATTATGTTCTTTGTTTATAAGTGTCTCTTTGATTTCATGCGTCATCACTATGTATTCTTATGTTTACTTTCCCGTGCATTAAGTTCACATACATTCATTCCATATAAATGATTCATATATTTTCATGCTACTCAATGGTGATCTTGTTTTTATTCGTATTTATATGCATATTTATATCTCAAAATTTTCAAAATTTCCAAAAATATTTTCTTGGTTTGTTGAAGTTTCATTGAATATTTTTAGTCGTCTATTATTTTTGATGATATTTTAAATTTGTTTCCTCGTGATGCTCACTTTTCAGGTTTACCTTCTAACCCTTTGTCCATTTCGGACAAAAAGAGGAAGAGAATATTGAGAAGGAGATTCCATTGTTTTAAACACTACACATCACTGTATTTCCTTTGTTTCATATGTGTACGTCATTTTTCTCATCGATGATATCATGGACTGCACAATGAAGACTTTCGTCATAGAAAGGTTTCAAGTGTCTCTTCCTTTTCGGGTTTGGGAGGGACATTAATTGAACTTGTCTTAGGGGTTATTTGTTTTGGTTGGTTTTTTGTACCAGAATATCCAACATAGGAGATTTGTAAGAGGAAGATTTATAATTGGGAGGTTATGCTAGGTATTTTCTTATTTTGGAGATGTACGAGTATGATGTCCAAGACGTAGTTCGCCCAATATTGTTTCCGACTAGGATAAGATCTTTATGCCCCACATTTGGCATAGGTTTTAGGAGGCGATGGGAAGGAATTAATTCTAAGCACAACATATCATTCGCAGGCCGATTGGAATATGTATAGGGTGAATCAGATGTTGGAGGATATGACGAGGATGTGTATTCTAGATTTCAAGGGTTGTTAAGAGAAATACCTACTATTGGTGGAGTTTGCGTATAATAACTCATACCAAGCTACTATTTGCATGACAGCTTTCGAGGCTTTATATGGAAGACCTTATAGTTCAACCTCATGGTTATTGTAGGTGGGGGACAACAAGCTTCTCAGGTCGAACGTGATTCAGGATACATCGATGAAGATTGAGTTAATCAGGAGTCATATTGGGGTATGTCAGGATTGTTAGAAGAGTTATGTGGATGCTAACTAAAGACACTTAGAGTTTGATGTAGGTGATCAGGTGTTGTTACAGGTATTTCCCATGAAGGGAGTGATGCGATTTGGGTAGAAGGGGAACTTGGAACTAAGATATATAGGCCATTTTCCCATTATTAAGAGTGTAGGGTTGGTTGCTATAGGCCTTGCATACCAGAGAACTTACATACGATTAATGATGTGTTCCATGTGTCTTCAATGAGAAGGTAACTAATAAATGACTTGTCTTACCACCGTATAGCATTAGAGGAGATAGACTTGCAGTTGGACATTATTTACGAGCAGATACTCGTTGCCCTTTTAGGTCATACTGAGAGAAACGTTTCATCAAAAGTGGTGTTGTTTGTATATGTGCAGTGGGGGTATCACAATGCCACCAAATTGACTATGAAGTGCGAGGATGACATGCAGGATAAGTATCCAGAGCTCTTCATTGCAGGTACATTTGAATTTTGAGGTCAAAATTCAGTTATTGGGGGGATAATGTAATACCCTGAACTTTTTAGAGATTTTATTCCACATGTGCGTTGGATTATTAATTTACTAGTGAAATTAGATTGATTTTGATAAATATTAATTAGCGAGTTTAGGATTAATATTTATGATTCAAAATTATTTACTTGCATGTAATAAGTAAATAGCAATACGAATCATTATATTGTTGTTACTGAGCTAAAATGATGGATTTAAAAGGTTTAAGGGCGATGTGTGCCACACATGCATGTTGGGCCCGGTTAATGAGATGGTCTAACATTTTTTTGTTCGATGACTGGATGTTCTTTTAAGTGCACCAGTGATCTACAATGGGTTGAAATAGTCCAAAATAGGTACCTAGGGGTTATAGTTAGGTTTTGGGGGCTTTTTAGACATAGTATTGCTCGTATAGGGGTATGGTCATTTTTTTACCCTTAGAGGTTCGCCTATATAAATAATTAGGATTTAATTAAGAGGTATTTAAGGATTAATGGGGTGGATATAAACCTCATTTAACCTCTGCTTGGAGGGGATTAAAGGATAGAACAAAAGAAAAGAGAAAAAAAGCTTGGAGAAGAGAGGAAGAATCGTCTCCGAAAACCAGTTCATCTCTACATGTCGAGCTTCATATTTGAATCCATGAAGGTAATTGTTTACTTGCTTTGGATTTTCATTTTTGCTGTTAATTATGTTCGTAGTTAATTAATTGATTAATCTAGAAATTTAGAATTTAATCACCAGATTGATTAAGAGGATTTGATTGGTGTTGAACATATTAAGATGATTGAGAAATAATATGGAAGAATTTCATAATTTAAATTTTGAATTATGATTATGAAGATGAAGAACATTGATAAGGTCTAAGATAAATGTGTCTTTAAAGTTTTATAAATTTTGAATTGATTGAATTGAATTATTGATTAGGTATCCTTGGGATTCGATATTGAATTCAGATTTAAATCGGTGTTAACACATAGGATGATTATCTATTGGTTTGGGATCTTAATTTATTCTTTTGGGTGGCTTGGGACCTTCATTGATGGGTTGGAGGGTGAAATCGTTGGTTAAAGACGAAGGGAAGACCAAAAAATCGAACCAATTCGCTAGGGGAGAGAATCTATTCGCTTGGATGAACCGGTTTGATTTGCTAATGAACCAATTTCATTTGTTGGTCTCTCCTGATTTTAGTTTTGCGTTGTTTTGACTTGTTGTCATTGGAGAAATAGTTGTGTGGTTTTTTGGTGTAGATTGGGTTTTCAGTCGAACATTATCAGGTGGTTGGTGCATGTTTTGGACCAACTATTAGTTAGATTCGAGTGAGATGAATCAGATTACAAGTGAGTGAACACTTGATTGAAAATTGGGAAGTTCCTTTGGACTTCGAGATTTGTAGATAAGTACATTATGGATTTTCCTTACGTATTCGATACTCTCTATCTCAACATGTGTGTGTGTAGGTGTTATTTCTCTGTTGTGCTATCGTTAGGAGACTCATGTAGTGGGCATTCCACCCTAGCATTGACCAGTAGGTGTCAGATTAATTCCCCTGGCCATAGTAATGTTTCTTTTCCACTATCCATATGTGTGGATAATTATTGTTTTGGATATCGGTTGGGTGAGATGTGGTGTGGTTGCGACCCATATGTATCTTTAGTATCGCCTCCGTTGTTTGTGCTTACATTTTGCATGCGGTGGTGAGACGCCGATTCAGTGGCCCAGTTATGGTACGTGGTATACCTACAGCCTAATGGCACATGAGGGATGCATCCGTAAGGTCCTACTATGGGTATGTTGTATATACGTATATAGTGAGTGATATATATGTGTGATTATATGAGATAATTACGTGAATATGTAGTCATAGCATGTGTGTAGTTTTGTAATACATACGAAAATATACCTAGTGAAGATAGCACCTATTAGCTAATGGCGACTATTAGCGAGGTTGGGTTTGTTAGCGATTATTGTCCTATTTAGACTGGGTAGCATGATTAGGATAATAAAAATGAATGCACTATAAAAGGTGAGGAAATTCCTTATATGGGTGCGACTGGAAAGTTAGTTATGAATGTAATACACTTCACCTTTACATTTAAATCATTTGAATATTTGCATATATTTTTCCAATGTTTTTCCAAAAAAAAAAATAACACCCCAGGTGTTCAGCAGCAAGGAGCGCAGGGTTAATCTCTTCATCATATCGTATGGAGTAGTAGCTGTGGATGTTGCGAGATTTGATTGTAGCCGCCTCAGTTCATTCTATGTAGATAGGATTCAGTTTTCAGCATTTTCCCTTAGGGAGTGTTTCCTGTGGATGAATAGGACTTTACTTTTATGTCTCATACTATCTATTATTTCTCAGTAGCATGTTTACATTGTGACCGATGGTTTATTCAATTTTCATTTTTTATGATAACTCTCTTATAAGTTTCATTGTCATTTTATTTTGTTCATATTTAGGATGGTTATAGTTATATATTTTTTATGATAGTGATGCTAAGAATGAAATAATATTGGATTCCCATTTAATTCTAATAAAGGCATGATCAACTGGTATTAGAATAGGTAGGGTGTCACAACAGTCATCAAACACGATAAACTAGTGTAACATGATCTAATACCAATTTGAAAAATGACTATAGTGCTAGGGTTATACCAATTTGTCATTTTCCAATTAAATTAACTAAATTAAAAAATAATCCATTTTTGAACATTAAACAATTAAAAAAGACATTGTGTGAACTAATTACAAAATTCTATCTTGCCCTAAGCATGCATCTAGATAATATGTGCAAGAGTAAAATTAAAAGCAATAAATCACAATGTTGCGACGTACTTGGATAACCCACAATGGGAAAAGTCTATGATGACCAAGAAAAACAAGTCCACTATGATAAAGGTCTCAATACATGGACAAATTAGACTTACCCATAGACTTCATGTCGGGTGTGCACGAACCTGAATAGAGTGAAATAACCAAACCGGATCGAACCCATTTTTATGTTTTTTTTTAATTTGGTCTAAATTCTTAAAAATATATAGGACCGCATAATTCGGTCCGACCTCGATCTTGGGTCGTAAAATTCGATTTTGGACCGAATCGACTGCTTTTATTATATATATAATTTTTTATAAGATGATAAGATAAGTTAACTCACACACACGCTTCTACACTTATTTGTGGGCCACAAAAACGAAACCCTAAATCCAATCCTTGTTTTCTCTCCTCTCTCTGAGTTATGGCCACACTTCTCTCTCAATATCGAGCTCTCTCCCTTTTCTAATCCCTTCCCAATTTTCGTCTGTATTTCATCTCTGTTTTCTCTCCAAAGCTCCCTGAGGTCCCTTCCCAATCTCGAGCACTTGTTTGGTAACAACTCACACGCACATTGATGCACTTGTTTCATCTCTATTTTTTCTCCAAACAAGCTTCGATTGTTGACTCTTATCATCCCTATAATTTTTTATTTTTTTATCATTCATTGTTGGACATATTCTCCAAAAAAGGTTCCCTTCATTATTCTTTATCGATTATCATTGCATTAGAAATGAACTTTGGCAGATAAGTAGTCCATAGTTGTAGGGTGCATTAGAAATGAATTTTAGCAGATAAGTAGTATATAACACACTGTCCATTAATTATTCATTAGAAGGAAATTAAATCGTAAATGAAGAAAGGGTGTATTGGACCTATTTTAGGTTTATAATTGCCAATTTATCAGTTGAGATCTAAACTTTGATTTGGCTCCAAATAATAAAGGATATTTTACGTAGTTTAAAGAGTGTATTGGACGGTCCAATTTGGACCTAGTTTATCTATTATTTGGTCTCTTTTTGGTCTCCAAACAAGGGTGTATTGGTTTGGACTTAGTTTACAGTGTTTCAGTTATTTTGTTTGTATACCATTTAAATTTGAATTTGTGATAGTTAAATTAAACATGATATTTTTTTTAAATGTTGTTTTTTAATAGTGTGCTGATTTTTTTTACATGTGCTGATTGTTTTACAGAAATGTTGTTTTCAAAAAAATGTGTTGTATCTAATTTAAAAAAGCATGCTATTTTTAATTTAAAAAATGTATTGTTTTATATGGGTATGGACCAAAAATGACTGAGACTTAACACGGATAACATGATAATGAATAGGATCAAAACCGATTATTCTGGTCCAATCTTGGCCCATAATTTTATAGGACTAATTAATGTGGTTCGACCCCAAAAATGGACTGGACTGGACCACAAACACCCCTAGGCCTTGGTGTTATTTTTTGCAACTTTTTTCCCTCTTCACAGCTCCTGTTGGAGGCCTTCCAACAGTAATCAAAATGCAGGATCTTCCCATGTCTCGGTATCTTCTGATCCTACTTTCTTATTGACTAGTCTAGTCGTCATCCAACGCGAAACACATAATCCATCACATGAAAATACTCAATGAAGAGTAAGAATTCTTGACGCAACACACACGAGATATCTAATAGACATATGTATGTGAAAACATGGATCGCAAACTATGTGTGTCAACTAGGATTTAGGAGGCTTAGATATGTTCTCAGAAAAATGTTTTCACAAGACTTATCTTTAAAATATATGTCACAAAGCTTTTACTTATTGGAAAACAGTAAAAATATGGTGGCAAAAATCCCTAGGAAACTCATTTGAATGAAAAACAGATGCTCGTTTGAACAAGTATAGCCATATCATTCAAAATATTGAAAATATTCGAACGACAATGTTAATTCCATTCGAACGGAATTTGAATAAAATTATGAGATATGTTTTTGCCAACCATAACCATTTCTCTTGAAGCTTGTTCAATGCTCACTGTAAGGAAATATGCCAACTCATTTGAATGAAAAATGAACCCGTTCGAACGAACTACAAACTCGCCTGGACGAAAAGTGAAACTCATTCGAACAAAGTTAATGAATAAACAATTTTCTTTGAAAATCCTTTTCAAAAAATTCTCAGTATAAATTTTAAAAACACTAACACCCAAAATGAATCCATGGATAAAAAATAATATGCATTCATACCTTATCATGGTCCCACGGATGTTGAATATGAAACTCAAAACGATTTGTTGTGGTTTTACTTAGAGGATACGGTATTCAATAAGCATCATAAGATTAAATGACAAACTGACTCAAATCCTAACCTATGACTCAAATAGTTTTGTGCAACAAAATAAAGACAAACTTAAAAATTCTACCTTAAATTTCACAAATTGACTTGGTGTCAAATTTTTCTTCACAGTATGGGACAACCAATAAACATAACTAGTACGCACTTGTGACCCCTGAAGGAAATAAAGCTCGAATATAAGGACTACACATTTCGAGTTTCCTCAATTTCTCGTTCATCATGGCCACATAATCTCATATCGCAAGTCACTTGTACCATGGAGCGATATGCCTAATAAGTCACAATTAGTGCACCAAACTAACGCCCTCCACAAGATACTTCCGTGAACCTAGGATCACTCTAGGCATTTAACTGCGAAACACACACTTGAGTAATACCCCAATCCACTTATTGTGGAAAAACAACACTGAGAGCTAAGTTTCCTCAAGTTCAAATACTATACAATGTCGTCAAGTCATTTTATAACTATATCCACTGACTTCCATATCGGCCAATCATGAGGTCGCTAATTCTAAGGCGAGCAGTAATTATGAACATATATGTGGCCGAAAGCGCAACCACCCACACACCGAAACTTTCTATAATAGTAAGGACTCATCATATAACGACGTGCCTAGTTACTGAGATGCGTTGACCATGACAAGTTCTCCCGCACTCTACAGGACCAAACCACGTCGTACCACGACATGGTATAAATTCGAGCTACAATAATCGTAGAACCACATTTCTCGATTAATGAAACTGAAAAGGAATACGAGGACCGAGTAGAATGAACAACCGTTTCAAAAAAATCTCATTTTAATGCAAAGTACTATGATTTAATAAAGGTAAACCTCTGTCGTATGCTTTAAGGTTCATGACTGCTCCCATACATTCTCACTGCTTACCAACCTAGACACACCAACCTAGACACACACCCAGGCTCGAGTCACCGACCATATGAATCGGATCACAACCAATCCTTTATACCAGATAAAATAGACATACGAACCTATTGTCATTTAGAAATTCAAACACTATAGTTCCCTCTTTAAAAGTAAGTCCCCCTCCTTACATCATGGGTGAAGGTTGGCTACTCTGGTCGACTAATGCCAATACTTTTGTTCATGTTGACTTTGTCCATCTTTTTAGTTACATCATGACCAATCTAATAAACCTCGATCGTTATTGATATTATCATACCATGATCGTATCCCAACATATTCTTATGGAGAACCCCGTTAAGAGAAACATTCACCTTAGAGTAACCTTTACATACACAAGGTCGTCACCGAGATTATTTCCAGGTTCTACCCAAACTAAAGTTACGTGACGGTCACACTAGTCACCATTGTCATTCTAAGGGTAGTAAGTACCACATGGGGGTATATCTTTTAATTCATGTTATCTTGGTAAGACATGCCAATAACTAGTCCTTATCTTACTAGGGTTATCCTAACTTATGTTGTCGACACACGTTAACACTCTAATCATGCTTCGATATCCTCCTTAGGTGTTGTTTTCAATTCATTGTTATGACATCAACATTCTAGGTTACAATTTCATTTCCTAGCAGCCATCAGAATTAAGCACAACATTTATTGCATTATCCATGTTATGACAAAGGTATTATTTCTAACCGTGGTACTAATCTTCAATTATCCTTATAAAGTTACCACACCTACTTACATTAAATTGGACGACCTCACTAAGGACTACACAATTGAACTCCTTTGAGTTTGACTAATATCCTAATATCATCACCTGACTATCAATAGGATCATCACTAGGACACTAGCACTTCTTAATACCAGACTCAACTGGTTCCCTAAGGACACCAAACATACTCAACGTAAAACTCCTCAAAACCCGATAAGATTTTGTTATCCATGACTTTATCATCGTAGCTACGCTTCACAAACTTCCATATACCCACATCGTGATTAATTGGTGTTCGCAAAGACATTAGTCAATGAGCCTCTACAGATGGCGCACCTTAACTATTGAACACTTTAAGACGTCATAACAAGTTACATTTTATTCTCACTGATGCCACAAATAATTAGTCCTACGGACATTCCAAGACCCCGTTAAATCATACTGACACTGGAACTTCCTCGCATCTAGCCATTACATAGGTTGCTAAACTGGACCCTAATACTTAGATGATATCCTTATCCCTCTTTCAAATGACTATGGCCATTTGGCAGGGTACATGACGTCATATGCAACCTGTAAACCTCTAAGTCTACATTATCGACATCACTAAAGATCCTATCTCTCTAAATTTCATCGTACCTCCTTAAACCATGGCAAGGAAGAATATTTAGAGTTATATCCTACGTATCCTTAACTGTCAATGTTGCATATGTAACATACTTACTGCAATTTTCCCATAACCCTCATCATACCCCTTGTGAGGTATAACTTTCAATTAATAGCGACCAAGACACTTACTAGAAACAATAGTATCTTACTGACTCTGACTGAGTACATATCCACGGTTACTCGTGTTTATTGAATCATCAAATGTCTTATAACATCATATTACCCCAATGATCAAATTAGCCTAATTACATCATCATTATTACCTAACCTAAAGTATCGCACCTCTAAACTGAATGTATCCTCTTTATAAATATATTTCTTAGCATGATTCTCTAATCACCTAATCTCTACAGTTGACTTTGCAGAGTTAATGTCTCTAATTAAATGGACATCATTAAGCTTTATCAGCATCTCAATATACCTCTCATATCATCAAGGGTTTACACACCTCACACTAAAAACCGTGGAGTGGCCACTATTAGCTAGCATAGACACTCCCAAATCATAACATATATAAATCAGAAGCACAAAAGAAATTAATGAAAACTAACTTGATCCCGTGCCACTTGGTAATAAATTACTTGTCGTGCTGCTCTTTGACTATGTTGTCGAGAACGCAGGCCAAAACTGCCCCATATCTAGCGTGATTAGCCCAAAATAAACACTGACTTCGAAAGATCAACTACTAACATCACCCCATCACTCTCGAAAGAAACCTTGAACCTAGATCTCTGATACCATTTATAATGCCTCGGCCTGAATTTATCGATTACTCTTGGTCAAACTGGTATGTCCCAAGCATTAAGTGTAAAGTGCAATGAAATAACCCACATAATGTTGCAAGTCCAGTTTTATTTGATTAACATTTCACTTGTTTAACATGCAATTTCCATTTCAAATTGAGGGACCCGTGGGAAGCATTCTCGAAATCCAAGCATACAGAGATACTAATGTAAAATAAAAAGAATACTTACCTATACAATGCTCTCAAAATACAAAACCGCACCCAACCTGCCGTAACGAAGATGAGGAAATGAGCCAAATGCACAATTGAAAATCACAACAATGCAAAATATAATTGAACAACAGAAATGAGACTCTAATACATTATATCTATGTGCACATGCCAATACCTTATGTATATACATATACATATATACATTTAAATGCATGAAATAATTTTTATTCCAAAAATATTACTTAACCCAATTAATTCACCTTAATCTTGGAAAATATTTTCCCTTTTACTTGACTTGACATTTATTTCTTGATTTAACTTACCTGGTTAAATACTTTAAATAATACCCCTTGTTTAAGAAAAATCATTTCTTTTAATGAAATATCCTTATAACTCGTGTTAAACATATCTTACTATATTTATTGAAAATCACCTTCCAACACACGCAAACACCGTGTTAGAAAATACATATTTTCCCTTTCAAAACGTTTCATAAACACATCCTTGTGTTTATATGGGTTAAACCTCTTTAGGTTGCTTAGCTACCCACTTAGTCTTCCAATTTACCATTCCTTTACCTTATGGGCATTAATCAATTTTCACATTTCTTCTCCACTTTATCCTTTATCGAAACATTTATTAACTCATTCAAGTTAAGTTGTCTTTTCACATATTGACAATAGAACCCATTTTTTGCCATGTTCCATGTTCATTATCTTTTTCTCAGAATCTTCCTGTATTCGTATACTTTAAAGGGCTCCACATCACCGGTTATGCTACCATATGCTCTAAGCTCTGATCCTGGTTCTTTGAACTTACATCATTGGTCCCTCCTTAATTATCCATGATGTAATTCGAGTCCTTATTAATGTGTTTTAACATTTTTCAAATATCCATATTATTTCTCTTTTCCCTTCCTTTGTCGAAGTCAAAATCTGGGGTTTCATCCCAACTTGTGTTATACTTTAAAAGCATTATTTCTTGTCTTTTTACTCAAACATCGATTTTATCGCAAAAATCATGTTCCTTTAAGACCATTTTGCATAACACCTTATCCAACATTTTTATTTCATGAAAAAAAATACTATTTTACCCATTTATTTCAAAACTCATCTTTTTCTCTATTTTCACAAGTGTTATTTCCCAAACAGCCATTAAGTTACCCACACTAACTTATTATGTGTTTTAACACATTAATACTTTTGTAAAATTTTGGAGTAACATTATTCTCAATTTGAAAACATATGTACTTCATCACTTTCTTTCTCTAAGAAATCATTGGACATTTAAAGACTACATTATAAGAAAATACCATTTTTCTTCATTAACACATGTAGTCTTAAAACCATACATTTATCAATACCTTTTTTACACTCTTTAATAGCTAAAATTTCTACTTTCTTTATTTCATGTTTAAACCCAATGAAACCTTCATTAAACTCATTTATATGTTCAACCTCAAAATACTACAAAAAACCTATCAAATGGGTAAAACATGTGATTTACTCTAGAAATTTTTTAATGTTTGCAAAAACATACTTTTCAAGGCAAAAGACATTTTTGTTTCTTCAAAACTTGAATCAAATGTCCATTTATATAAATTCCCAATTTTTCATAAGAACACTTTGAAACAAATATATAAAATATTCCCAATCAAAATGAACATTGTTCTAACATTTTTGTTCCATACAAATGTTTAATACCAAGTTTTCTTGAAATACCTCATTTTTCTCAAAACCATTTAACCCTTTCTAAACCCATTTTTCAAGTCATAAATATTACTCTTATATAAGAAATGCATCCTACTCTTACAATTTTAACTACAAGACCTCTAATCTGCAAAACATAGTCTTAAACTAAGAGTAGAGTTTCTCCCACCTCAAATCGGGAGATTTAAAAAAGGCTGATGAAAAAGAAGATGATAGTAACCCGCCACCTCCTAAGGTGATTTCCTACCTCCATAAGCATTATCCAAGAAAGATACAAGAAAAAACCCTTTCAAGACTCATTAAATTTCTACTCCTCATTTGCACCAAAACCCCCAACAACGCCTCCATAAATTTGTAGCTCTACCCAACAATGGAGAAAATGGGTGTATTAGGCTTAAATATGGTGGAATAATTCTAAAATGTGGTGTCATAAGGTTGAGAAACTGTGTTGGATGGTGGTTTGTGGTTGTGGGAGAAGGGAAAAAGCTCGCCAAGAGAGAGAGAGAGGCGGAGGAATGCTGAAAATGGTAGGGACCCCCCCCCCCCCCACTCTCTCTTCTTCTAAACCCCAAATAACCACATAAAAATCCTTATGAAAACCCACCCCAATTCTTACCAATTCTTACTCTAAGTCATAGAAATTCTCTAAGAGAAAATCATTGAAGTCCTCAATAGCCAAGATGATATCACGCGTTCTTACATAGGGGTTGTCACCAAAACATCAACATGTGACATGCTTTAAAACTCATCGTTATGCTGACTATCAACATTACACAATCGACCCAAGTCTCCACTTACTTGACGATCACGTTCAATCAAGTTCCAAGACTACCTTTCTAGTACCCATAGCATAATGGTGTCCCTACTGGGAAACCATCTCCATTGGTCCATTAACCCAAGTATTAATCGTAATACAACTAACATCATATTCATCATCAAGAACCATCTCGAATATAAGGACTACACAATTCGAGTTTCATCAATTTCTCGAGTCAGCATGACCATATAATCTCACATCGCAAGTTACTCATCCCATGGAGCGATAAACCTACCAAGTTATAATTAGTGCACCCAACTAACATCCTTTACAAGATCCTTTCGTGAACCTAGGATCACTCTAGGAATATAACTGTGGAACACATACCTAAGTATTATGAGAATCCACTTACTGTGGCAAAATAACACCGGGTGCTAAGTTTTCTCAAGTTATAAGACTATAAAATGTCCACAAGTCATCATACTTATCTTTATAGGTAAATCCATTGACTATTGTAAGGACATTTTTGTCCATTAGCAATTTATTATGTCGCACGCCGTTACACCGTTGAAGAAATTCAAGATTCATACATTCATCAACGGATCCGAATATCAAAAGAAGAAGAGGAATCAAAGATTGACAGCCAGACCGGTCCGCCTCCCTACCGGACCGATCCGCCTCCGGACCGATTCGCCCTCTACCCGGACCGATCCGATTGCTGCAGATCCAGTATACCCCGGATTGAATGCGAACCGATGAAGCCTGGAAGTGAACCGATCCGATCATCAACGGACCGATACGCCTCAGAATAAAAGAACCGATCCGGTCAACCGGACCGATCCTCCCCCAAGCCGGACCGGTCCGCCTGGGATAAACTTCGCCAGATCTGCTGAGATTTTTTAGGCTCAAAGTTTTCTTATTTAAAGCCAACTTCGGGGAGTTGTTTTTTTAAGACTTTTCAAGACGATTTTCAGAGTCCCAAATACTCTAAGTCTTCACCTATTGAGCCCAAGACTCTAGGTTTTTTATTCACACAATTGCCAATCCTTTGTGAATCTTTTTGTGTAACCCAAGAATAGAACTTTGGTTTGTTCAACCCTTGTGGAGAAGCCGTTCTCTTCTTCATTGCAGCCCTCCTGGAAAGGGAAAATTCCAGCCGCCGACATAGGAACCGACACCTGCGGGTATTTCTGTGTCACACACTGTGGAGAAGCCGTTTCTCTTCTTCATTGCAGCCCTCCTGGAAAGGGATATTTCCAGCCGTCGACTACAGAATCTGAAACCTGAGGCTAATTCTTAGTCACTGTATTTTCATTGTAATCCGAAATTGTATGTTACAATAATATAATGAAAATAAAAGGTTTTGCCCCTTTGGGGGATTTTTCCTAAAATTGGTTGTTTTTATCCTGCATGCTATATTTTATTTGATAAATCATCTAGATGCATGTCTTAGGGTTTAACTAAAATTTGGAATTAATTAAAATTGGTTTTTATTTGAGAAGTCGCAATATTTCCGCTGTATTTGCTCTCTCAAATTGGTATCAGAGCGGGTTACGCTAATTTATCGCGTGATCCTGATTTTTCGAGGATTTACTTTCTGATACAATTTGTCTACTCACGTTTTCAAATAGGTATCAGAGCCTGTTGCACTAAGTTATTGTGTTTTGATCCTAATTTTGCACAAAAATGGCTTTTGATGGTTTTGATGATCTTCGATGTCAAATTTTTGAAAAAATTAATTGGAAAATTCACACGAACTCTTGTTTTAAATCTTCTGTTGAAAAGGAATCTGAGAGGTGTCCTTGTTGTGAGGGTGTTGGTCACACGTTACATGAGTGTACCACAAATTTAAAGAAGAAATTGAATAAACCAATTTCTCATGTTTCTATCCTTAGTGATTGTTATTCGGAAGAAGAAGTTTTTGATGCTTCTAGGCGAGAGTTTCCCATCCATGGTATTAGTGATGATAGTGAATGTAATGGGAGTGTGGATGAAAGTGAGGAGGAAAGTGTAGATGAGCATGACTTGCAAACTGCTTTCAATGAACTTTATGCTGAAACTTTGAAAACAAAGAAAGAAAATTTGAAATTGAAAGCTCAGTTGAAAGAGTGTGCCATAAAATATAATGATTTTTTAGTTGAAGAACTTAGGGCTCATGTGAAAATTTTGAAAGAGAAGCTTGAGTAAGTAGAGGGTGAGAGAGATAGTCGTAGAGGGTTGATGGAGACTATGAAAAAGGAGCTTTTAGAGTTTGAGCATTCTAAACGAGTACTTGAATCTAGGTTAGGTGAACTTGAGGTGAAATTTAAAGATTCAAGTAAAGTGAAATTTGATTTGGAGTCTAGGTCTGAAAAACTTGATAAGATTTTAGGCACAGTCGAGATCAAAACGGATATGGGTGGGATTGGTCTTGAAAAATATATTGCACCCATTCCCACACGTGTGAGAGAGCCCCTTAGGATTGTTAAGAAAGAGACACCTAAGGGTGTTAAGAAAGAGACACCTAAGGGTGTTAGGAAAGAGCCCCCTAGGAACATCGTGAGAGAACCTCCTAGGATCATTAGGAGAGACCCACCTAGGCAAATTCGGAGAGAGCAACCGATAAATTTGAGGAGAGGGCCACCTTTAGGTAACACAAACCGCCCGATTTACTCTTGCACACATTGCGGTAGGCAAGGTCATCTTAGGCACTTTTGTTATAAGCTTTTAAATGGACCTAGGAAGGTTAATGAAAGAATAAATTCGATTCCCAAAACCCCCACTCTTCGTTACACATCAATTTGGGTTAGAAAATCGAATTTAGAGGCTTATGGTTTATTTGTCCACGTTTCCCGTTTGCTTGCATGTGATTCACCCCATGTGAAATCTTTTGGTTGATTGTGATTGCATGTTTGTCATACACTAGTTGTGGTTTCATGATATATTTTTACTAGTGTGATGACTTGTACTTTTTGTATAAATTCTTGTTTTTGAATTTTTTTTGAAAAATACAAAAAGATTTTATTTTGACAAATATTTTTTTGAAAAATACAAAAAGATTTTTGTTTTTTGTTTGCACCGTTTATGGATGAACACTTTGGATGACCAAGTCACAACATCATTCCATTATTTTCATGTGACTGTTTGATAGTGTTTTGAGACAATAGGTCAATTCATCCTTGTGCTTTGTAATGTTTGGAGTCATTAAGATGTAATTAAATGTTACTTCCTACATGTTTGACTCATGTTTCTTTATTGCACACATGCACAAATTTGGTTGATTATTGTGCTTGTCTTATCACATCTTGGTTGGGTGTTTTCACTTCAATCCTGTATTTTAAACGAACCAAGCGCGATAAGTTTTGATAAGGAAATTGTGCATATAAAAAACGTTTTGTGAGTTTGTGTGCTTTGTTTGATAACGGGGAGGGGCTACGAAAAGTAATCATCTATACTTTGCGCAAAAACCACCGTTAAATTGGACCTAAAAAATGGAGGAATTTTATTATCCGGGCTCCAAAGAGGTTAAAAGAGCCCGGAAAAAATTGAAAGAAAAAAAAAGGTATTCATGCCACAAAGGGGCCATTTAGGTTTTTGCACCAATTCTCCAAAGTTTGAGAATTTAGATTACCTCTAAAAGAAAATATATATGAGGGAGTTTGGTTGGAGAATTTAAAACGGGTTTGCACGTCCTTGAAATTCTTGAAAATGCCCTATATAGTTTTGGACGTTATTGGTGTGAAAATCACTTTGACTTTGATTTGTTGATTTGCATAAGACGATGTCATCTAAATTCAACAAACTTTTACACCTAAGGATACCTTTGATGTTCATTCGTTAGGAGTATACGTATGCATCGTGCACATATGATTGATTGTGTTGATTTACCTATCGAATGTGTTCACACCCATTCATTCCATTTCCATGACTTAGTTGTTTGAGTCTAAATCCATGGTGTGATTTTTGTATCATATTTGTTCACATTGGTATCTTATCTTTTGTATGAAAAATTTGAAAAATCAAAAATAGTTTGTGTATTTGTTTTGTATACCGTGACACCCCGATTTTGCTTATTTGATTCATTCTTCTCATTTGTCTATTTGGGGACATCATAAAAAGGGGGGGAAAGAATATCATATTATGGGGGAGTTTGAATTTTGGGGGAGTTTTTGAGATGTTGCTTATGTTTTTATCATATATTATCTCATTTCAAACTCGATATGTCACTTGGTATTTTCCTTTTTCTCATGTGTGTAGGTACTACATGGATTATCATTGCATTGCACACCCTGATGAGAAAAGATTTGAGATTCCTAAAAGAGTTGAAGACCAAACGCTGTAGTCTTATTCAATTGTATCTTTCCAGTTTTGGGTTCATGGAAGGGTAGATTTGTATAGACATTTTTAGTTGTTTTGATAATTCGGATGTTTTGTTTTTATGTATGTACCGGCATAGACATAGGGGAAGATTTGTAAGGACATTTTTGTCCATTAGCAATTTATTATGTCGCACGCCGTTACACCGTTGAAGAAATTTAAGATTCATACATTCATCAACGGATCCGAATATCAAAAGAAGAAGAGGAATCAAATATTGACAGCCAGACCGGTCCGCCTCCCTACCGGACCGATCCGCCACCGGACCGATTCGCCCTCTACCCGGACCGATCCGATTGCTGCAGATCCAGTATACCCCGGATTGAATGCGAACCGATGAAGCCTGGAAGCGAACCGATCCGATCATCAACGGACCGATACGCCTCAGAATAAAAGAACCGATCCGGTCAACCAGACCGATCCGCCCCCAAGTCGGACCGGTCCGCCTGGGATAAACTTCGCCAGATCTGCTGAGATTTTTTAGGCTAAAAGTTTTCTTATTTAAAGACAACTTCGGGGACTTGTTTTTTTAAGACTTTTCAAGACAATTTTCAGAGTCCCAAATACTCTAAGTCTTCACCTATTGAGCCCAAGACTCTAGGTTTTTGATTCACACAATTGCCAATCCTTTGTGAATCTTTTTGTGTAACCCAAGAACACAAATTTGGTTTGTTCAACCCTTGTGGAGAAGCCGTTCTCTTCTTCTTTGCATCCCTCCTGGAAAGGGAAAATTCCAGTCGCCGACATAGGAACCGACACCTGCGGGTATTTCTGTGTCACACACTGTGGAAAAGCCGTTTCTCTTCTTCATTGCAGCCCTCCTGGAAAGGGATATTTCCAGCCGCCGACTACAGAATCCGATACCTGAGGGTAATTCTTAGTCACTGTATTTTCATTGTAATCCGAAATTGTATGTTACAATATTATAATGAAAATTAAAGGTTTTGCCCCTTTGGGGGATTTTTCCTGAAATTGGTTGTTTTTATCCTGCATGCTATATTTTATTTGATAAATCATCTAAATGCATGTCTTAGGGTTTAACTAAAATTTGGGATTAATTAAAATTGGTTTTTATTTGAGAAGTCGCAATATTTCCGCTGTAGCTGCTCTCTCAACTATCATGTCAGCTAATCATGAGGTCACTATTTCTAAGGCGATTGGATACTATGAATAACTGTGTGGTCGAAAGCATATCCAATCTGACACAGAAACTTTGTGCAATAATAAGGACTCCTCAGCTAAGGGAACAAGTAGTTACTGAGATACATTTACCATGCCAGGTCCACCTGGACTCTATCGGGCCAAGCCATGTCGTACTATGGCATGGTACAAATTCGGGCTACCGCAATCGCAAAAACATATTTCTTGATTACCAAAACTAAAAGGAACACAGGGACCGAAAAGAGTGAACAATTGTTTCAGAAAATCTCATTCTCATGAAAAGGACTATGAGTTACAAAAGGTAAAACTTCTTCACAACCTTTGAAGTTTATAACTCCTCCCAGACATTCTCACCAGGTACCATACTAGCCATACACCCTTGCTCGAGTCACCAATCAGATCACAACCTATCATCCATACCGGAATAATGCAACATACGAACCTATTGTTCATTGGGAAGTCAAACACTGGAGTTCCCTCTTTAAAACTAAGTCTCCACCCTGACATCCTTGGTGAAAGTGGGCCACTCCGATTGATGAATTCCAACACTTTTATCCATATCGACTTTATCCATCTTTCTAGTGACATCGTGACTAACTTAATACACCTGGGTCGTTGTTGATATTATCATACCATAATCGTATCCAAACATCTTCTTATGGAGAACCCTCTAAGAGAAACATTCACCTTATAGTAACATTTACCTACACGAGGCAGTCACCGAGCTCATTTCCAGGTTCTACCCAAACATAAGTTACATGACGGCCACATTAGTCTCTATTGGCATTCTAAGGATAGTAACTACCACATAGGACTATATCTTCTAATCCGTGTTGGCTTGGAAAGACGAGCCAAGAACTAGTCCCTATTTTGCAAGGGTTATCCTAACTTACGCTTTTGACACACACCAACACTCTAATCATGCTTCGATATCTCCCTTGGTTTCCATTTTCAATTCTTTATTATGACATAACATTACAGGTCCCAATTTCATTTCCTATGCCCCATTATAATCTAGCACTCCACTACCTACATTAGCCATCTAACGACAAAGGAATTATTTACAACCGAAATACAAATGTTCAATTATCCTTAGAAGGTTACCACATCTACTTACATTAGATTAAACGATCTCACTATGGACTACACGATTCAACTCCTTTGAGTTTGACAAATATCCCAAGATCATCACCTCACTCTCAATATGATCATCACTAGGAGGGTAAAACTTATTAATATCGGACTCAACTGGTTCCCTAAGGCCACTAAACCTACTTCATGTAAAAAGTAATCAAAACCCGACCAGATTTCATTATCCATGACTTTCTCATCGTAGGTATGATCTAAAAACTTCTCAATACGCACCTTGTGATTACTGGGTGCTCAAAAAGACTGAGAATGCGATGATCTTCTTAAATAAGCATAGATATCAATTTGTAAACCTGTGTAGTGCAGCGAAAAATTTCAAGTATTTTCAAAGTGACTTAATTCAATTAATCCCAAATTTTAGTTAAACCCTAACTCATGCATCTAAGTGATTTGAAATCATAAAAATTAGAAGCATGCAAAGGAAACTAATTTTAAAGAAAAAATCCCCGAAAGGCAAAAACCCTTTATTTCGCTAATAATTTGTAATTTACAACTTACAAGATTACCAAAGAAATTTGCTATGAGTTAACCGTAAAAAACCCACCAGAACACGTAGTTCTGAATCAAGAATGAATCAACCATAGAAGATCCATCAGGACGTGCAATCTAGTCAGCCCAAAAACACCCACGAGTACTTCCTATCACACGCAGTCAATCGTCAGCCCAGTACCTCCCCTAAGTGGCACCTCGATCAGCAGTAGGTTATCCTCCCTACAAAAGCAACTCCAGCAAAATCGTTTTTTGGGTTACAAAACAATTCACATAAATATTGGGATGTTTTGTGAATTGAAAACACGAATTAAAACCTTAAAGGAAAAGACAAAAATATTTCTACAACTTACAGTTTTTTGTACTGTGTAAAACTCGGGTCTCCTTAGGAAAACAGACTCATTTAATGAGATATTTATAAAAACGTTAAGGCGATGCATCTCTCAAATAGAGACACATGTCGTTTGAATAATAGTTCACGCGAGATCCACCTGTCGCTCGAATGAAAAAGAGCGAGAAATAAATTTATTTTTCATTTGAAAAATTCATCTTTAAATCTTGGAAAATTTATTTTGACGAAAAACAACGCCTCCACACTTAGAAAATATTTTGGAAACTTTTCCAAACCTCTTTTAAAAATTATACCAACACTTTTAAATGAACCATAAAGGGATCTAAATACTATCTCACCGAAATTAACCTTGCAGAGTTTTGAATGTTGAAGAAGCTTAATATACTGATCCGTCTCGATGCATGTATGATTTCGAACAATTCTTTGATGGTTGTAGCGGTATACAACATACTCAATTGTTAACAGACATTTATAAAAAAATGTCCTTACAAATCTCCCCTTATGTCTATGCCGGTACAAAATAAAAAACATCTGAATTATAAAATCAAAAACCGAGTATACAAATCTTATACCCTCATGAACCCAAAAATAAAGAGGTACTAAATAGGTTGGTCTCAAACTTTTCTTGAAAAAATCTTTAACTTCAAAACTTTAAACATTTCTCATCAGGATGTGCAACATAATGATCTTCAATTTTGTACCTATACACATGAGACAAAGAAAATACCTTCGTCATGCAGCGAGTTTGAAATGATATAAGAATAAATCAATTAATCAAATCAAATATCCCCCATAATTCATTCTCTCCCTTTTGATTTGATCCAAATAGACAAGGAAACGAATAAGAAAAATAACCATGGAGTTGTCACGAAAAAAGTGAATAGAAAATATGGATCAAACTACGCTCATGCAAAGAGTAACTCAAAAGCTTCCACAAACTATTTTTGATTTTTCAATTTTTCATACAAAAAAGAAAAAATAATTTTACAAAAATCACACACCAGGAATTTACACTAAGACAACCAAATCATGGATACTGAATGAATGGGTGTGAACGATGTATACATGTACTACTATCGAATGAATCTCAACATTGCCATTAGTTGTCGAAAGTGTTGAATTTAATGACATCGGCTCAATCCATCAACACATCAAAGTCAAAAGTGATTCCCACACCAATAACATCTAAAATTATGAACGCCTTTTCAAGACATTGGCAGGACGTGGAAACCCATTTTTTTTTCTTTCCATCCAAACTCCCTCATAAATAATAATCACTATATTTTTCTTTTGAGGTGGCACCTTTTCGGCATATTTATCTTTTTATTTCCTTTCAATTTTTTCGGGATCTTTTAAACGGTGAATTTCACGATGAGTTAATTTTGAACTCTCACAGCCGTTTCTAATGAATCACTCATCATATTTTGTTGCACTTAAATTCCTCACGTTAAACGATTTTTACATGCACTACTTCCATTATCAAGATTGTATCGTGTATGGTTCATTTTAAAGACAAAATTGAGATGACAACACTCTGACCAATATGTGATGAAAAATTACAATAATCAAACAAATTCGTGAAAGTGTGGATGAAAGGAACTTATGAGTCAAACATGTAGTAAGTAACAACAAATCATATCTCAATGACTCTAAACATTCTAAAGCACAAAATGAAATGATGAAGCATTTCAAAACACTATCAAATCATCACATGGATATGGAATGAAATTGTGACTCGGTCATCCTAAATGTCCATTCATATATGGTACAAAACAAAATACAAAATCTTTTTTATCTTTTTGCAAAAATTTTATCAAAATAAAGTCTTTTTTGTATTTTTCAAAATATTTTAAAAAACAAAAATCCTTTATTTTTTCGAAAATATCAAAAATGAAAAATATAAAACAAAAATTTACATATGATAACACTAACAAGAATATATCATGAAATACAACTAGCGTATGACAAATATCCAACACGATCAACCGAGAGATCTAACATGGGGTGAATCACGTGGAATCAAACAAGAGTCATAAACAATCAATCCAAAAGCCTTTAAATCTTATTTCCTAACCCAAACAAATTTAAAACGATACGTGGGGGCTTGAGGAATAGAATTTATTCTTTTATTAAACTTCCTAGGAGTATATTGAAGTTTTTAATAGAAACACCTAAGATGACCTTGCCTATCGCAATATGTGCAAGTGCAAACAGGGCGGTGCATGTTTCCTAAGGGTGGTCCTCTCCTAAAATTTTTTGGTGGCTCTCTCCTAAAACTCCTAGGTGGATCTCTCCTAATAACTCTAGGTGCCTCTGTCTTAACAACCCTAGGAGGCTTTCTCACACGTGTGGGGTTGGATTTGGGAATGGATGCAACACAATCATCAAAGCCTATACCACACCTATC
The DNA here is from genome assembly GCA_949130495.1 of Sambucus nigra. Taxonomy (NCBI): domain Eukaryota; kingdom Viridiplantae; phylum Streptophyta; class Magnoliopsida; order Dipsacales; family Adoxaceae; genus Sambucus; species Sambucus nigra. The sequence continues at coordinate 479,741,842 of OX422217.1, read as the reverse complement.
ATCCTTGATTTGGACAGTGCCTAACATATTATCTAGATTTTTTGACCTAGACTCCAAATCAAACATCACTTTACTTGACTCTTTTAAACTCTTCTCAAGATCACCTATCCTTGACTCAAGTACACGTCTGGAATCCTCAAACTCTAAAATTTCCCTTTTTATAGTCTCCATCAACCCACTAAGACTATCTCTCTCACCCTTGACATATACTGTCTTCTCTCTAAGCATCTCCTCACGTGTCCTAGGATCCTTAATTAAAGCATTTGTGTTATTTTTATCTAAGACAAGCCCTTCAACTTAGCTTATAATATCAAGTTTACCTTCTTTATCTTTATAGATTCTTCGTATAAATTATGGTAGGAAACTTGCAGTTCACTCAACTCTTCCTCTTCCTCCTCACTCTCATCAATAGTCACAGGGGTGGGAAGCTCTCGCTTAGTAGCATAAAAGACTTCCTTTATAGACTCACTATCACTTAGGGAATAAACATGAGATGTCAATTTATTAAAAATCTTTCTCATATTAGTGGGACACTCATCTATCGTATAACCAATTCCCTCACAACCAAGACACCTCTCTGAGTCGTTTTCGACGGATGATTTAAAACAAGAATTCATGTGAAATTTCCAATTAGAACTTTCAAAAAGTTGACATCTAAAATCATCAATACCACTAAAATCCATACTTAAGAAAATATGGATCAAAACACCATAACTTTGTGCAACCCGCTCCGATACCAATTTGAGAATGCAACGATCTTCTTAAATAAACTTTGATATCAATTTGTAAATTTATGGAGTGCGTCGAAAAAATTCAAGTGTTTTCAAATTGACTTAATTCTATTAATCGCAAATTTTAGTTAAACTCTAACTCGTGCATCTAAGTGATTTGAAATCATAAAAATCATAAGCATTCAAAAGAACCAATTTTTAGGGAAAAAAATCCCCGAAGGGCAAAAAACCTTTAATTCACTAATAATTTGTAAATTACAACTCATACGATTACCAGCGAAATATGCAATGAGTTAACCACAGAAAACCCACAAGAACACGCAGCTCTGAATCAATAATGAATCTACCACAGAATATCCATCTAGACGCGCAATCCAATCAACGCATGAACAGTCACAAGTACTCCCTATCACACGCAGTCAATCGTCAGCCTAGTACCTCCCTCAAGTGGCATCTCGATTAGCAGTAGGTTATCCTCCCTATAACAGAAACTCCAGAAAAATTGTATTTTGGGTTCCAAAACAATTCACATAATGATTGGGATGTTTTGTGATTTGAAAAAACGAATTAAAACCTTAAAGGAGGAGATAAAAAAATTTCTGCATTTTGCAATTTTCGTATTGTGTAAAACTCAGGTCTCCTTAAGAAAATGGACTCGTTTAATGAGCTATTTATAAACACTTTAAGGTGGCGCTTTGCTCGAACGAACTCATAATGTCTTTCAAACGGGTACATGCGTCATTTGAATGATACTTTGCGCGAGATCCCCCTGTTGCTCAAACTAAAAAACGCGAAAAATAAATTTATTTTTTATTTGAAAAATTGATCTTTAAATCTTGGAAAATTTATTTTGAGGAAAAACAACGCCTCAACACTTAGAAAATAGTGTGGAAACATTTCCAAACCTCTTTTAAAAGTTATACCAACACTTTTAAATGAACCATGAAGGGACCTAAATACTATCTCACCGAAATTAACCTTGCAGAGGCTTGAATGTTGAAGAAGCTTGATATTCGGATCCGTCTCGATGCATGTATGATCTTGAACAATTCTTCGATGGATGTAGAGGTATACGACATACTCAATTGTTAACGGACATTTATAAAATCATGTGCTTACAGATCTCCTTCTATGTCTATGCTGGTACAAAATAAAAAAAATCTGAATTATCAAATCAAAAAATGACTATACAAATACAATACTCGCATGAACCCAAACTTAATACCCGACACGTGTCGTTTGAATGATACTTCTCGCGAGATACCCCTTTCGCTCGAATGAAAAAATGAGAGAAATAAATTTATTTTTTATTTGAAAAATTCATCTTTAAATCTTCGAAAATTTATTTTAACGAAAAACAACACATTAACACTTAGAAAATATTTTCAAAACTTTTCCAAACCTCTTTTAAAAATTACCCCAACACTTTTAGGTGAACCATAAAGGGACCTAAATACTATCTCACCAAAATTAATCTTGACGAGGCTTGAATGTGAAAGAATCTTGATATTCGAATCTGTATCGATGCATGTATGATCTTGAACAATTCTTCGACGACTGTCGTGGTATACAACATACTGAATTGTTAATAGACATATATTAAATAATGTCCTTTTATAGACACTTGTCTGTGAACCTAGACATATGGTTCACCTTAACCATTGAACACTTTAAGATGTCATAACAAGTCAATTTTTATTCCCAATGAACCCGCACGCAATTTGTCCTACGGACATTCTAAGAATCCCTTAAACCATAGGCACACTAGAATTTTCTCTCATATAGCCATTACTTAGGTTGATAAAATGATACCTAACCCTTAGATGATAGCCTTATCTCCCTTACAAATGGTTGTGGCCATAATCCACGTTTTAAGTCACAAACTGATAGTAATATAGGAGGTCTTATGCAACCTATAAACCTCTAGGTCTACATCACTAACATCACTAAAGATGATATCCCTTAAAATTGCATCATATCTCCTAAACCCTTACATGGAAGACTATTTAGAGTTAATCCTAAGTCTCCTTAACCATCATTATTTCATACATAACATTCTTACCTCAAGTTTATTGTAACTCTCATCATACCTTGCGAGGTATAACTTTTAATTAACAGCCTACAAGACACTTACTAGCAACAATAGTATCTTAGTGACTCAAGCCGAGTACATATCCCCAAGTCTTAACCAACACAGTTCCTCATGTTTACCTAATCATCAACTATCATATAACATGATACTACGCTAAGGATAGAATTTTCCTAATTACATCATCATCATTACCTAACCCATAGTACCATACCCTAGAACTTAATGCATCCTCATCACAAATCAATATTGTTTTGGCATGACACTCTAATCATTTAATCTCCATGGTTCACTTTACAAAGTTTGTGTCTCTAATTCGATGGACGTCATTAAGATCTATCAACATCTCAACAAACCTCTCATGTCATCAAAGGCTGACACAAGAGCACCTAAAACTAAAAACTACAGTGCCGCCATTGTTGGCACACACAGACACTCGCAAATAACAAACATACCTAAATCAAAAGCGCATAAGTTATTAATGACAACTGACTTGATCGTGTGACACTTGGCAGTGAATAACTTGTTTTGATACTCTTTGACTCTTTCATCGAGAACAAGAACTGAAACTATCAACACTCTAGCGTGGTCTGCCCAAAACCAACACCCACGTTGAAAGATCCACTACCAAACTCACCATGTCACTCCCGAAGGGAACCTTTAACCTATAGCTCTTATACCATTTGTAATGCCCCGACTCGAATTTATGGGTTTCCCATGGTCAAACCGATCCACCCCAAGTGTTAGGTCTATAGTGAAATGAAATACCCTACATAATGTTGCTAGTCCAGTTTTATTCAATTAAGATTTCACTTGTTTAACATGCAATTTCAATTTCAAACTAAGCTACGTGAGGGACCCGTGGGAAGCGTCCGTAAAATACAAGAATACAGAGATACTAATGTAAAACGAAAAAGAATACTTACCTGTAAAAAGTTATCAAAATACAAAACCGTGCCTAATTTGTGACAACAAAGACGATGGAATGAGCTGAATGCCCAGTGAGAAATGACAACGATGTTATAGCGAATCGAATGACAGAAAGGAAACTCTAACACGTTATATCTATGTGCACATGCCACTACCTTATCTATATCCATATACATATATATACTTAAAGGCAAGAAACCATTTTTATTTCAAAAACATTACTTACCTCGATTAATTCACCTTAATCTTTGAAAAGAATTTCCCTTTTACTAGAGTTGATATTTATTTCTTGATTTAACACACCTGATTAAATACTTTTAACAATACCCCTTGCTTAAGGAATAACATTTCTTTTACTGACATTTCCTTGTTACTCATGCCAAACTGATCTTAATGTTTTCATTGAAAATCACCTTTTAACACACGTGAACATCGTGTTAGTGTAACAACCCTCAATTCTGGGAGGCTCATTTTATACTGATTTTACCGCATAAGGTAATTATATAAAATGTGGGGACTGGAGTAAATATTAATTTAATGAATTGAAAGTTAATATTTACTAGATTGATGCATATTTACTGCATGTGAAAGTAAATAACACCAGGTTGCATGTCTGTAGTGTCATGTATTTTAAATGGCCTTTTAGTTTAAATGATTTTGGAACTCGAAATAATTTATAAAATCTCCGGATGCCAGTTTAGAGGGTGTAGTTAGTCTCGGAAGGTACGAGACAGTCAAAATAAGTGCCATATTGTATTTTTGTGTTCCGGGCACTTTTACCTGGTTTTAGCTTATACGCGTATTTGGGAGTCATTTTAATGTGGTATTAACCATTTGAGTTGGGAGTTTTAACTTAAGCCATGATTTTAGTATCCAAAATCCCTTATTTTTTCCCCATTTTATGTCTTGAACATAGAGAGAAAGGAGAGAAAGAAAGAGGAAGAGAAAGAATGGAGAAAGAAGAGAAAATGAAGATTGAAGATGGATTGATGCTCCTACTCAAAGAAATCTGATATTCCCTATATCAAGGCAAGTTTTCTACTTGCTAATATGTGATTTAAGATGCATAAATTGTATGATAGTTGTGTATTTACATTGATGGCTTAAATGTAGAATTTGTGGGATTTAAACCCTAGTCTTGATTTATGTTGAAGAAATTGTGGGTTTTGATGGTTAATAATCATGTAGATTAGTTTGGGGTAGATTTTTGTTGTTGGATGTGTATAAAAAGGAAGAGATTTGAAGTTTGGAGGATTTAGGGTTCATAACCCTTCGTAGCCATTTTTGGCAGATTTGCAGGTCCGAATCAATTCGGCCTCTTGGGCGAATCGATTCGCTAAGGGAAATTGGCAGGTCTGCATAACCCGAATCGATTCGGGTTAAGACCGAATCGATTCGGCCAATTGCAGAATGTTGGTTTAGTAGTCCGAACCGATTCGCTTTTTGGGCGAATCGATTCGCTAGGGCGAATCGATTCGGCCCTTGGGCGAATCGATTCGTTTTCCTGCTGTTTTTGAGTTAATTTTATAACTCAATTTCAATCCTTTTCTTTAAATATAGGGACTAGGAACCTTCTTGAATGAAGTAAACTTAGAGTCCTAGAGTGTGAGATGAGTTAGATGTCTACCCTACATTAGGAATGGGTTATGTGGGGATTTTTCTGGGGTTAGGCCTATTAATGATAAGGCATTCTTTTCTTCTAGTTAATTATTATAAAACTAGGAGATGTAGTGTTATGTTCGGGAGACCTTAGGAGCTTAATTAAGCTATACTAGTTTTGATGGTTTACATTACCACCCCAAAATAATGTTGGGAGATTTTTAAAAGTTCGATTGAACTATGTTAACCTTGGTGGTTCATAATAACGCCATAAAGGTGAGTTTGGAGAATAAATTGAAAGTCATTTCATTCCTTCGAAAGATGATAACCTTGGGGTTCTAAAATAACCTCCTAGAATGCTTGGAGATAATGAAGAGTTTATTTACTCCTTTGAGGTTGTAGTGTTGATATAAGCTATCGCATGACTATGGATGGTAAGTTAGATTATTTACAAAATAAATAGAAAGGGTTTCGAATAAAATGAAACATATACGTGGGATGGAAATGAAATGGAAATGGTATTGATATTTGTAAATGATAATTTACTTAATCATGAAACCGGTAAATAATGGTTTACTTGATTTTCGATATGATAAATAAAATGGCTTAAACACACCTCTATAAATGACATCATAAGGGAAGTCCGCACGCGAGGTGAAGCCCCCTGGCTAATGAATGCAGGGTGGATATAGTCCCAGGCCATGGGAGCGCTTATTGTTGTATATTTTTCTGCGATGGGTAGGAGATTTCGGGTGTGGTCTTGACTACCCCGCAGGCTCATGGCCGCTTCCCGACGTCTTGCGATATAGGTGCCCAGGTTGTCTAATGATAGGCCCTGGAAGATGATGGTCATTTAGGGGCGCGCACAGTGGGGAAACCCGGACGGGCGGTCTTAGAATTCGTTATATGTATATAATTATAACAGTTCATAATCAAGTGGGACTTGATGTATTTGATATGCCATAAGAGCATGATGGAGTACCACAAAGAGCACATGTAAATGCCACAAAGAGCATTTGAAAATGATTATTTTCCTGATAAGGAAAGGATTTTTACAAAAGGTAAAATTGTGATAAAATCTCCTTAAAGAGTAAAAGATTTTGATTATATATATATACTTCCTGCTAAGGAATAGATATATGAAATAATTGGCACCTTTGGTGAAGTCTTTAGTTTAATGTTTCTTATTTTTGTTCCTGCTTAGCTTATGTTTTAAATTGTATAGGTTGCTTCTTATTTCTCTTTCTTCACGATTTATTATACATAACTGTCATACTCTTTATTCATCTGGTAATCATATAGAACCGGGCCCTGACCTGGTTACTTTTCTTGTTGCATATTCATCTTGTCTCTGCTCAGGTACTCCGTCGCAAGGATGCCTGATTTGAATTCCGATTTCGATGTTTTCGACGAGCCGTGATGCATTGCGGGTATTACGGGATACATTTGGTATAGACGTTTTCACTTTTTATTCTAGTTAAGATCAAGTCTTTTATTCGGGCAAGAGGCCCAAGCTTTTGTAAATGTCTAATGTAATGTAATAAGTAACTTATTGTACTTGCGTATTATTGGGGTATCAGTTAGTGACCGGTTACCTATTCGGTCTTTTTATCGTATTCTTGTTGTATTATTTATATATGTCTTGGGGTTTCCCTGATCTTTCAGGAATTGGGTTGTTTGTTTTCATTTATTTACTTTCAAATCAAAATTTTTGGCAACCCGTTTTCTGAAATATTGGGTGGTTATCCTAGATACTCTATATTTTTGTTATGATGCTGAGAATGATTCCATCCATGATTCCGTTATATTGGAGTATTGGGCTGGCCACCCCTTATTTTGGTGAGCGGGTTATCACAGTTAGAAATAATTATTTTCCTTTTGAAAACCTTTAATAAAAACCCCTTTGTGTTAATTATGGGTTAATCCTCTTTAGGTTGCTTAGCTACCCATTTAAACCTTACTCTTTACCATTTCTTTACCTTATGGACATTAATCAATTATCATATTTCTTTTCCACTTTATGCTTTATTTGAAAATTTATTAATTCATTCAGATTAGGTTGTCTTAGAAAATATTCCCCACACAATCTATTTCTTGACATGTTCTATATTCATTATCTTTCTCTCGAAATATTCCAATATTCATACACTTTAATGGAGTTTTCCTTCAATTAGGCATAGTATTGATATGTAATAGGGGCAATATAAACCCCCAAATTTAAATTGATGCTTTAATTTGTAAATGGGAATTCTTATAAATTCCCATATTTAAATTCCTAATGTTGATTTAATGGGCTCATCGATCAACATTTGTTCATTTTTGTAAGGTATCAGAGCTTGTAAGTGTCACTTAAGAGGCTCTTTCTCCATTTTATTTCTAATAAAACTTGTGGGGGTTCTGTCCTTCTTCTAAAAAAAAGTACAGTTTAATGGGCTCCACACCACTGGGTATGCTACCATATGCTCTTGCTAGTGATTTTGGGTATTTCACCCCAGGGCTCTGGGCCCTCATTAATTATTCCCGGTGTCATCCGAGTCCTTATTAATGTGTTTTAACATTTTTCACATTTCCACATTATTCCACTTTTCCTTTTCCCGATCGTGGCCAAAAGCCAAGGTTTTACCCTATCTTGTGTTACACTTTAAAAGCATCATTTCTTGTCCTTTTTACTCTAACATTGATTTTATCCCAAAAATCATGATTATTTAGGATTATTTTATGTACAACCTATTCCAACATTTTTATTTCATAAAAATGTTCTATTTTACCCATTTGTTTACAAACTCTTCTTTTCCTCCATTTTCACGAGTGTTGTTTTCCCAAAACACCATTAAGTTACACACACTAACTTCTTAAATGTTTTTAACACATTAACACCGTTTTAATATTTTGGAGTAACATTATTCTCAAGTTGGAAACATCTTTATTTCATCACTTTCTTTTTATAAGAAATCATGGGGCATTTAAAGACTACTTTATAAGATAATTTTTCTTCATTAGCCCATTTAGTTTTAACACCGTACACTTATCACCTTTTCAACACATTTTTCACACACTTTAAGGGCTGAAATTACTAATTATTTTATTTTATGTTTAAACCCAATAAAACCCAAATTAAATTTATTTATACGTTTAACCTCAAAGTAATAGAAATTTATATGCAAGAGAAGATGAATTTTAAGTCCCAAAATCCTATAAAATGGGTCTAACATGTGATTTACTCTAGAAATTTCATAGTTTTGCACAAAAATGCTTTTCAAGGAAACATACATTTTTGTTTATTAACTTAAATAAAATGTTTATTCATATAAATTTCCAATTTTTCACAGGAAAACTTTAAAACATTTATTCATAAAATATTTCCAATCGAAATGAGAATTATTCCAAAATTGTTATGCCATAAAAAAAATTTAATGCCAAGTTTTCTTGAAATATCTCATTTTTCTCGAAACCATTGAAACCCTTTATAAACCCATTTTTACAAATCATAAGAAATATAACTCTTACATCATAAATGCATTGTACTCTTCCAATTTACCTACAAAACCTTTGATATGCAAATAGAGTCTTAAATTAAGAGTAGAATTTCTCCCACCCCAAATGGACATCCAAAAATGGTGGATGACGAAGTACGTGATGGAAATACCCACCTCCTAACGTGGATTCAAGGAGGTTTCCTAGCTCCACAGGCATACTTCAAGAAAGCTCCAAGCAAAAACCCTTTCAAAGCTCCATAAATGTTTACTCTTCCTCTTTTCCAAAACCCCCAACAACACCTCCATAAATTCGTCGATCTACCCTACAATAGAGGAAATGGGTGTATTGGGCTTAAATATGGAGGAATACTTCTAAAATGTTGTGGAATATGGTGGTGTATGGTGGCTTGTGTTGGTGGGAGAAGGTACAAATCTCTCCAAGACCTAGAGAGAGAGGAAGTACTGAAAATGGGTGGGAGACCCAACACCCCTCTATTATTATAGAACCCAAATAACCCCAAACAAAGCCTCAAAAAAACTCACCCAAACTCTAAAATCCTATTTTGAGCATCTTAGTGCATCAAGATTGGACACATCATCGATCTAACAGTTCTAAATGTGACAACACACGAGATATCTTGATCTAAAAGTTTTTGAATAGGTCGTTCGAATGAGATTAAGGTCTCATTCGATCTCCTTGTAGAATGACCTAGTAACAAGGTGATGGACCTATGTAGTGGTTTGGATATGGGAATCTCATTCGAATGAGTTTTGAGCTCATTTGATCAAGCCAAGTTCTTTAAATCTCCAAATTTTACCCAAAAACTTCCAAAAATTACCATCAAGGCCAAAGAATAATCGTATATAGATAAAATCCCATAAATTAATGATTCAAATCCCAAGGGTTTCATATGATTACAATTTACACGGGAAAAAATAGTAAAATATTGGGCATGAGTATTACATCCCTAAATTAAACCAATTGTTGACAGATTACCAAATATTTTCTTGCCTAATCATGCATCTAGGTGACTATAAAAAGAGTAAAGTAAAATAAATCACGTAATGCTCGATGTACGAGGGAAACCCAAATGGAAAAAACCTTGGATGTCCCAGTCAATACAATTCACTATGTGAGGAATTACATAAGGACACGATAGAAGACTTCCAAAATCGACTCGACTCTTTCAAGCCTTGATGCATCGTCGCTACTTCGACACTGCACAGCAACACATAGGACGAGTGAGTCCACATATGCCTCGGTATACACCGATTCAGGATCAACAATCATCAACCATTTGAACACGAAGTCCACTGTTTCAAACCCACATACAAACGGAGTCCACCGTATGCAAACTGCAAATCGGGCACGAAGTTCGCAATACGAAACTTTTTTTAATAAAGATAATAAGAAAATAAACTTGGTCCACAAAACGGAGATCTCAAAAAATATAAGGATGGAAACTTGGATCTCAAACTTGTTGGGAGAAACTAGGGTTTGGAGGTTTTTATAAATATATTTAGAAATTAATTTCAAAAGCTTTGAAGAAAGAAAATTGATTTCAATGCAATACCCCGTATTTCTGCATATTTGAAATTTAATCCACATATTTGAAATTTAATTAATTAAGTGTGTAATTAATTAGTCTACGATTAAATTACACGAGTGACGTAATTCAATGAAATTAAAAAAGTGTAGTGATGATTATTAAATATTAATCGAGAGAGGGATAATGATTAATATCATGAAATAAATTTACTAAGTGAATAGTAAATGGGTTACGGTATTTAAAATCTACTATGGCGAGTGATAGTGAGATGGTTGATCTTTATCTCATCGGGATTCGCGTGTAGACTAATTTGTGGTGGAGATGAGAAAATATTTAGAGTGACTCGGATGTTGATTTTGAGGTTCCTATTAATTTTGAAAGGATCAAAATAGTCAGAATAGTATACCCTAAGGTATAGTATAGGTCCCGGGTCAATTTTAGCCCAAATCGGCTCCTATGGCATTTTGGTCATTTGGAAAATGGGGTTAAGAAACTCACAAATTTATAACTGTTATATCAGATATTAAGAGGTTGAGGCTATGGTTAAAAGTCTAAAAAACTAAGAGAGGCCATAGGAGATCAACAGACAGCTTTCTTGGCGGATTTAAATGGAATCTTGAAGAACTCTTTGTAGATCTTGCATTTTCATCATCTTAAGAGCGTGGATTGGAAAGGAAGTCACTTAAACACAACTGAAAATCATGAAATAAGATCCAACATCATAAGGGAAGTGTTTATTTATGGTTTTACTTGAGGTTATAATATCCATGATGCGAATAGCGTTGATCTTGTTGATTTGAATGATGAAACTTGAATTAAATACATTTTATGGGTAGGAATGCGTGACACCCCGTCTAATTAAATACCGGGTAGCTACTCATTTATTCAAATTAATACAAAATGTCAAATTGGTTCAGTTCATAGCATCACTGTCGAAAACATTTTCAAACAATTACTAGCCACCTAATATTTAAAAAGTGATTTGTCAATTTCAAATAAATTAGATTAACATACAACCAATTTAAATTGTGAAATAAAGATACCACAACCACATCACAGTCACAATAAAATAGTAATGGAATAAATGCATTTGGAGGAACACTCCTCTGAATAATCCGAATACTGAATACAACAAGTACAAAGTCTGAATCACTAATTAATTAAATCCGAAACTAAAATAGAACTGAGTAAATAACGTGTCTCTAAAAAAAGGGGGAACATGACCTACAGATGAACAAATATGAAATGGGGTCAAAGTAGAAAGTGGAGGCGTCTACAATCGAGATCATGTAACTTCCACACCAGCCATAGCACGTCACTGAAATGGAACTCCTAAGCTTGGCGTCCCTGTGGCTGGGCACCTGAAATGTTTTTATAAGAAAATAGATTTGAAAGCAAACGGGTGAGAGACCGATTGTGAAAACAATTTAAAATATAGCAAGTGTTTTAATAACATTAACACAGTGAATATAAAATACATGTTAGTACGTGCACTCACGTGAGTTCCTCACCTCTCCACTAACTATGCACTCCTAACGTATCCGTAACCCATCCTAGTTATGCCACTATTTAACTAGTCTAATACACAACCTAACCTTTCTTTATAATATAAGGGTCAATAAATGACATTTCCAACTAAACTGTGAGTCTTTTTTTTTTCTTTATCAGATTTACTTAATATAATAATTATGCGAATTACCCATTGTTTTAACTCCACCAGAAATGTTCTAAGTCTTCACACTTACACTTTAATAAGAAGTCCATCTCAATTACCAGTATATTAATTCCATCATATATATACAATAAAGGCACCCCTAGGCTAAGCTGCGGTGCACACATACTCTGCCATCATATCCCGGTACATCACGTACATAAGGACCACATATTCTGAATCTCTCAGGAACCATTTAAATAAGCAACAATCACACAAAATGGAGGTGAACATAGTTCACATACCCATGATTCATGCACATACCTACTCTCCCATGGTCAGTTGACTTAATAATTCACCAATAAGTCATTCACAGCCCAATGTCCTTAAGGTACCAATCTAAATCACCCCGTGACACACAAGGATTAGATGGCCCATTTTGAAAGACGACCTCCTGTGATAGCAAGTATGGTAGGTATGTTCTACACATATAAATCCATATATTAAGCATTCACGCATCTTAGATGTCTTATAATATTAATAAAGGTATATTCTACATACCAGTACCATCATTCAAGTTTGCACATTTATAAGTATCTGGATAACATACAATATAGACCGCCAACACATCTCACATCGAAATCTCACGTACTTAAAACCTAACTCATAAAGGTTACCAAGTCTTTTATATAATTCTCCAAAATTATATCCTAAATTATACTCCAGTCTCACAAATTGACCTACTAGTCTTCCTCAAGTCTAAGTGTTCACAAAGTTCCCAACATTAATTCTCTAGGGTCAAAATTATTAAAATTCAACAAAGGGAAGAATACCACTCATGTGGCTAAGCCTACGCGAAGTTCGGACCAAAAATTAGCCGAAAGAGATCATTCTGAAACCTCGTTAGAAGACCCAAAAATCTCGGTCGAACGAATCATCAACTCGTTAGAAGTGCTACTGGTATCTCTTTAGAAGCTCGTTCGAACGAGGTCGTTCGAACGAGGTCGTTCGAACAACCTGGGTTGGCCTTCTAACAAAAATTCCGAAACTGCCTAGAATTTTTCCAACTTCTTTTTTCACCATATTCTCTTCTCCAAATCCATCCTAGGTTCATACTAATTAAGTTTTAATGTTACCAAACTACTCTAAATCACTTCTTAACATAGTTTTGGGGTCGAATCTTACTAATCTACATATAAAAACCATAAATACCCAAATTTGCCCCAAACCCTATGAACAAGAACTTAGAATTTTATTGAACCTAAATACTCATCATTAATCCATTTTTAAATCATCAAAGGTTAAGCTTTGGTTACTAATTTCGCCCATAACCATTCCACATGCAATCCCTAACCAAAATTATGAGTTTCTACAACAATCCCATTAGGTTTTCATCAAAACTTTCAAAACATATATAAGTTCCTACACTAAACATGGAGAAAAAATTCATTAAAATTAATGCAACTAAACCACTTACCTTAAGTTTGTTCTTCTGAATTGTTGTTGGTGATTATAGGTTGATTCTCCCCCCTTTGTTATCACAATTCCTTCCAAAAATGGTGGTGGTGGGTGGTTTTGGTTTGGAACCTTATGGTAACTTCTCTCTAACTCCCGTAGCCCACTTCTATTGCTTTTGGTTGATCATGGACTTAGTGCCCTTACTAATTTTTAATAAATAACAATCAAAATTCGTGGGTCTTAACTTCTATATTTTTAAAATTACCAAAATACCTTTCTGGGTTGCCGATTTGGCCTAAAAATGCCCCGGGACCCAAACTAAACCCCGGGCTAGTGTTTTCTGACTATTTCGACCCTTCCGGACACATTGGCGCACTTAAAATGACCATTCGGTTGATAAAAATATAATTTACTTTTTAATCTAATTGAATTCATTCCTGACGCGACTGACACGCGTGTCCCAACTTAATTTCTCAAATTGTCGTATTTCTTTCTCGCGATAATTTTAATATTTTCAATACTCATATATTACCATATATACTCAGTAATATTTTATTTTAGAATCATAATCAAATACCAACTTACATCTCGCTAGTATTTACCTCCGAATTAAGTTCCAAATTAATTCCCATTTATTTCAATTAATCCGTTAATTAAAAATCAATAAAATTATGTGGTATTACATAATCCACCCCTAATAACATAATTTCATCTTGAAATTCGGAAATAAAGTATACCTGGGAAAAATAACTCTGGATAACGCTCGCGCATCTCATCCTCGGGCTCCTATGTGGACTCCTCGGCATTATGATGCTGCCACTGAACACGTACTAATGGTACTATCTTTGACCTCAGTTTCTTCTCGCTGTGGTCCAGAATAGAAATCTGCCCCTCCTCGCAGGAACTATCAGGATGAAGATCGATGTCCTCTAAAGCAATATGGGTATGGGCCAAATCATCCCTAAGATATTTCCTTAGCGAGGAAATATGGAACACGTCATGAATCCTATGCAAGTGTCCGATAACCCAAGTCTATACGCTACTGGCCCAATTCACTCGATGATAGGAAATGGGCCCACGTATCTAGGTGCCAATTTCCCTTTCTTCCCGAAACGCATAATCCCCTTCATTGGAGATACTCTGAGTAGCACCTGGTCCCCCACCTTGAACACTCTGAAGAACCTCTTGGCATCAGCATAGATCGTCTGTACGTCTTGAGCTACCCGAATACAGCTCTGTATCATCTCTATCCTCGCTGAGGTATCCTGAATCACCTCCGATCCAAGAAGCTTGTTATCCCCCACCTCTATCCAACACGCTGGGGAATGACAAGGTCTACAGTAAAGTGCCTCGAATGGAGCCATGCCAATGGTGAACTGGTAGGAGTTATTATAAGCAAACTCCACCAGTGGAAGGTACTTCTCCTAATCACCTCTAAAGTATAGGATGCACATACGCAACATGTCCTCCAACATCTGATTCGTCCTCTCAATTTTACCATCTATCTGCGGGTGATACGCCGTACTCAGCCGCAACTCTGTACCCAAGGCCTCCTAGAAACTCTCCCAAAATCGTGAAACAAATATCTTGTCTCGGTCAGACACGATATTGAGGGGCACCCTGTGAAGTCTCTCTATCTCCGCTATAAAAATCTGGGTATACTGTCCAATAGTGTAGTCTGTCCGGGCTGGTAGAAAATGAGTAACTTTGGTCAATCTATCCACTATTACCCATATGGAGTCGTAACCCCTCTGCGAAGTAGGTAACCCTATAATAAAGTCCATGGAAATGCTCTCCCATTTCCACATAGGAACCTCTAACGACTGTAGAAGTCCTGCCGGTCTCTGATGGTCCACCTTTACCAGCTGACAAGTGTCAAATTTAGAAACGAACTCGACAATATCTCTCTTCATCCCGCTCCACCAGTACTGTTGCCTCATATCCTCGTACATCTTATCACCACCAGGATGTACCGCGAATCCCGAACTGTGCGACTCTGTCATAACCTCGTGTCGCAAGTCCTCCCCTTCAGGAACAACCAGTCTCCCATTGAAGTGTAAGCCCCCGTCTGAACCAACGATATAGGACTTGGCATCCTCTGCTAGTAAACAAACTATTGACAAAGCAAATCATTTGCCTGGGCCTGTATCACTCTCGTAATAATCTGAGGCATAACGATCATTACCGACATGAATGATCGGGCCACTGCGTCCTCGTGTCCCAAATCCTTCCACTTTTCTCTCCACAGTTCGGCCACCTCACCTACTGGCCTACGGCTCAACTCGTCTGCTACCTCGTTAGGCTTTCTCGGGTGGTACTGGATATCGAAATGCTAATCCTTCACGAACTCAAGCCACCTACGTTGATGCATATTTAATTCTTTCTGCGTGAAGAGGTATTGTAGGGACTTGTGGTCCATGAATAAACGGAATTTCTCCCCCAAGAGATAATGTCTCCAAATCCGAAGAGCAAATACAACTGCTGCTAACTCTAAGTCATGGGTGGGGTAATTCCTCTCGTGAGGCTTAAGCTTACGTGAAGCATAAGCTATGGCCTGGCTCTCCTATTGCAGTACACCTCTAAGTCCTTGTAAGGACGCATCGGTGTAGACTAGATACTCAACTCCCAATCTGGGTAATCCTAACACTGGCATTGAGGTCGACTTGTCCTTCAACTCATTGAATGCCAACTGACAGGCACCGTCCCAGATGAATGGCACACCTTTGCGAGTCAGATGTGTCAAAGGACCCGCTATCTTTGAGAAACCCCGAATAAACCTCCTGTAGTATCCTACTAGGCCCAATAAACTACGAAACTCAATCGGTGTCGTGGGCTGTCCCCACTCCCTCACCACGGATACCTTCCCCGGATCAACAGATACCCCCCTATCCGAAATGATGTGCCCCAAAAAATGTACCTCCTTCATCCAAAACCCACACTTCTCGTACTTTGTATATAGCTCGTTCTGGCACAGCGTCTGCAAAACCTGTCTCAAGTGCTCGGCGTGTTCCTCCTTTGTTTGGGATTAAACCAGAATGTCATCAATAAAGACGATGACTAACTGGTCTAGGAACTCTCTGAACACCCTATTCATCAAGTCCATAAACACGGTTGAAGCGTTGGTTAGGCCAAAAGTCATAACCCAAAACTCATAGGAACCATATCTTGTCAAGAAGGCAGTCTTTGCGATGTCCTGCTCCCTGATACGCAATTGATGGTATCCCAATCGCAAGTCAATCTTTGAGAAGAAGGTCGCTCTTCTCAATTGGTCGAATAAGTCATCGATTCGGGGCAATGAGTATTTGTTATGTATCGTGACTTTATTTAACTCCCGGTAATCTACACATAACCTCAACGGTCCATCTTTCTTCTTCACGAATAGCACAGGGGCACCCCACGGTGAAGTACTCCTACGAATAAACCCCTGACTCAATAACTGCTCTATCTGATCCCGTAACTCCCTCATTTCTGTTGGAGATATACGAAAAGGTGCGCGGCCTATTGGCCAAGTGCCCGGCGTCAAATCGATAACAAAGTCTATCTCTCTACTAGGCGGTAATCCCAGAATATCCTGAAATACATAAGAGAACTCACTAACAACTAGAATCGAATCGAGTGGTATTACCACTTCCTTAGAGGTCTCCTCCTTTATATAATACAAGTGAGTGGACGATCCTCCGTCAGGGTGAGGCATTGCCACTAAGAACATCTCTTGTCCGGGTATGGCAAAAATAATACTCCTGCTAAAATAATCAATCATGTCTCGATACGCAACTAGCCAATCCATACCAACGATCTCATCGTACTCAGTCATATCTAATACTAACATATCAGCAGGTAAAGTAAACTTCCCGATATCTATACCAATACCTTTACAAATCATAGAAATCACAAAACTCCTACTCAACGGTGAATCTACGCAAGTAATCATGCTCTCTGCAGTGTCTAACAACCCTATAATGGATGCAAATCTCGTGGTAATGAAATAGTGTGTGGCTCCCGTATCAAATAAAATACGCCCCATAATCCCCTGAATAGAGAACATACCCTCAATAGAGGGTGGATCCTGTGGGATTACGACCTGCTGGAGCTGATAGACTCGCCCGTACTGAAACTGCCCCTGTTAAATCGGGACTGCTGAGATGGGTGGCAAAGCTGGCATCTGCGGTGGTGCTGGGAGAGCGGCGGGAAACATAGGTCTTTGAGGCTCATGTCGAGCACCCTGATGCTGCTGTTGCTATGGGGCCCTGCCCTTATTAGGACACTCCTGGAATTTATGGCCAATCTTACCACAAATAAAACATTTCCCCTGAAAGTTTCCCCATTTATGACCCTGCTGCCTATGGACCTAATGACCGTTGCCATTCCTCCACTGAACATGATGGCCCTGCTGAAATTACTGTTGTTGGCCATGATGACCCTGATGGTCATGGTGACCCTGCTGGCCATGACGAAAACCTCTTGGACCATTTCTGAAACCTCCAGGTCAAAATCTCTTAGAATCTCCCTACTGGGAACTCTGATCACTCTGCCTGTGCTGACCCTGAGCTGACTGCGCCCCGCTGGCACCATTCTACCCTGTCTTGCCCTGATGGCTGGACTCTCCTAATCGTTTACCCTCTGATAAGTGAAAGCAGTGGTCCTGGCAGTGAAGTAGTGTTGCATTAACCACATCAGAATAAGTGGCCAATGAGAGATTTCCTAGCAAGTGATGACGGATCCTCCAAGTCAACCCATCCATGAATTAATGTATATTCTTCTCTTCGGTCAGAATTTCATCGGGAACGATGTTCAAAAGATTAGTGAACTCGGCCTCATAATCTGCCACTGTTCTCCCCTCCTACTTGAGGTTCATCAACTTCCTCCTCATCTTGGTATGAACTACTGAGGGAAACTACTTGCGGTCAAACCGCAGCCAGAACTCCTGAATGGTAAGAACATCTCTCTACCCCGCTATGGTAATGGACTCCCACCACTGCAACGCTGACCCTACCATCTTAAAAGTAGCCAGTATCTATCTCTTTACATCCGTACACTCATACATCCTCAAGTGTCTTTGGATGTCCTTATTCCACTGACTGGACATAACAACGTCGGAGCTACCTGCAAACTCCGGAGGGTGTGCCTTCTGAAAGGAATCACGAACACGTTCCCAAGAAGATGGGAATGAATGAGCCTAGATCGAGGATACTGCCGAAGCCTGAGGTGGTTCCTGCTGCACAACTGCTAAAGCGGCATTTATTGCTTGGGCTACAATGGCTTCAACCTCTGCGACATTCATGGAACCCTGAATTGGTGCAGGCTGTGGCTCGTGCTGAGCATTCCTGGGATCTCTTTGTGCATGTCGTGGAGGCATCTGAAATGAGAGAGAAGTCTTATAAGTTCACAGTTATTATCTCAAAATAGCTGAAGAGCGGAAGATACACAAAAGAGTACAACAATCCTAAAATATAGGGCTCTATATCAAAGAATGCTACGCGAAAACATAACAAGTCTTACAGATCCTAAGGACACCAGAACCTGATGCTATGATACCACCTGTGACACCCCGTCTAATTAAATACCGGGTAGCTACTCCTTTATTCAAATTAATGAAAAATGTCAAGTTGCTTCAGCTCGTAGCATCACTATCGAAAACATTTTCAAACAATTACTAGCCACCTAATATTTAAAAAGTGAGTTGTCAATTTTAAATAAATTAGATTAACATACAACCAATTTAAATTGTGAAATAATGACACCACAACCACATCAAAGTCACAATAAAATAGTAATGTAATAAATGCATTTGGAGGAACACTCCTCTGAATAATCTGAATACTGAATACAACAAGTACAAAGTCTGAATCACTAATTAATTAAATCCGAAACTAAAATAGAACTGAGTAAATAAGGTGTCTCTAAAAAATGGGTTGACATGCCCTACAGATGAACAAATCTGAAATGGAGTCAAAGTAGAAAGTGGATGCGTCTGCAATCGAGATCTTGTAACTTCCACAGCAGCAACAGCACGTCACTGAAATGGAACTCCTAAGCTTGACGTCCCTGTGGCTGGGCACCTAAAATGTTTTTACAAGGAAATAGTTTTGAAAGCAAACGGGCCAGAGCCCAATTGTGAAAACAGTTTAAAATATAGCAAGTGTTTTAATAACATTAACACAGTGAATATAAAATACATATTAGTACGTGCACTCACGTGAGTTCCTCACCTCTCCACTAACTGTGCACTCCTAACGTATCCGTAACCCGTCCTAGTTATGCCACTATCTAACTAGTCTAATACACAACCTGGCCTGTTTTTATAATATAAGGGCCAATAAATGACATTTCTATCTAAACTGTGAGTCTTTTTTTTTTCTTTATCATATTTACTTAATATAATAATTATGTGAATTACCCATTGTTTTAACTCTACTAGAAATGTTCCAAGTATTCACACTTACACTTTAATAAACAATTCATCTCAATTACCAGTATATTAATTCCATCATATATATACAATAAAGGCACCCCTAGGCTAAGCTGCGGTGCACACATACTCTATTATCGTATCCCGGTACATCACGTACATAAGGACCACGTATTCCGAATCTCTCAGGAATCGTTTAAATAAGCAACAATCACACAAAATGGAGGCGAACATAGTTCACATACCCTTGGGTCACGCACATACCTACGCTTCCATGGTCATCTGACTTAATAATTCACCAATACGTCATTCACAACCCTACGTCCTTAAGGTACCAATCTAAATCCCCCCGTAGGCACACAAGGATTAGATGCCCCATTTCGAAAGCCGACCTCACATGATAGCAAGTATGGTAGGTATGTTATACACATATAAATTCATATACTAAGCATTCACGCATCTTAGATGTCTTATAATATTAATAAAGGTATATTCTACACCCCTGTACTATCATTCAAGTTCGCACATTTATAAGTATATGGATAATATACAATATAGACTGCCGACCCATCTCATGTCGAAATCTCACATACTTAAAACCTAACTCATAAAGATTACCAATTCTTTTATATAATTCTCCAAAATTAAATCCTAAATTATACTCCAGTCTCATAAATTGACCTACTAGTCTTCCTCAAGTCTAAGTGTTCACAAAGTTCCCAACATTAATTCTCTAGGGTCAAAATTATTAAAATTCAACAAAGGGAAGAATACCACTCATGTGGCTAAGCCTACGCGAAGTTCGGACTAAAAATCGGTCGAAAGAGGTCATTATGAAACCCTGTTAGAAGACCCAGAAATCTCGTTAATGAACCATCAACTCGTTAGAAGTGCTAGTGGAATCCCGTTAGAAGCTCGCTCGAACGAGGTTGTTCGAACGACCTGGGCTGGTCTTCTAACGAAAATTTCAAAACTGCCCATAATTTTTCGAACTTCATTTTTCACCATATTCTCTTCTCCAAATCCATCCTAGGTTCAAACTAATTAAGTTTTAATGTTACCAAACTACTCTAAATCACCCTAGATTACTTCTTAACATAGTTTTGGGGTCGAATCTTACTAATCTACATATAAAAACCATAAATCTCCAAATTTCCCCCAAACCCTATGAACATGAACTCAGAATTTTATTGAAGCTAAATAATCATCATTAATCCGTTTTTAAATCATCAAAGGTTAAGATTTGGGTACTAATTTTGTCCATAACCATTCTACATGCAATCCCTAACCAAAATTATGATTTTCTACAACAATCCCATTAGGTTTTCATCAAAACTTTCAAGACATATATAAGTTCCTACACTAAACATGGAGGAAACATTCATTGAAATTAATGCAACTAAACCACTTGCCTTAAGTTTGTTGTTCTGAATTGATGTTGGTGATTATAGACTGATTCTCTCCTCTTTCTTGTCACAATTCCATCAAAAAATGGTGGTGGTGGGTGGTTTTGGTTTGGAACCCTATGGTAACTTCTCTCTAACTCCCGTAGCCCTCTTCTATTGCTTTTGGATGATCATGGCCTTAGTGGCCTTACTAATTTTTATAAATAACAATCAAAATTCTTGCGTCTTAACTCCTAATTTTTAAAATTACCAAAATACCCTTATGGGTTGCCGGTTTGGCCTAAAAATGCCTCGGGACCCAAACTAAACCCCCCGCTAGTGTTTTCTGACTATTTCGACCCTTCCGGACACATTGGCACACTCAAAATTACCATTTGGTTGATAAAAACATAATTTAATTGTTAATCTAATTGAATTAATTCCTGACGCGACTAATACGCGCGTCCCAACTTAATTTCCCAAATTGTATTATTTCTGCCTCCCGACAATTTTAATATTTTCAATACTCATATATTACCATATATACTCAGTAATATTTTATTTTAACATCATAATCAAATACCAACTTACATCTCGCTAGTATTTACCTCCCGATTAATTTCCAAATTAATTCTCATTTAATTCAATTAATCCATTAAATAAAAATTAATAAAATTACGGGGTATTACAGAATGCATGTAGATTTGATTGATTTATGTAGATATCACGAAATCAATAATGGGGACATGAGTTATATGAGAGAAATCAGTGTTTTGATGGGTATGATTGAAATGTAGAACAACCTCTTGAATTAGAAAAAATCTATGAAATTGGGTAAAATTAAACTCTCATTTTAAAAACTGTTTTACGCTGTTTTTGTTCTTAAAATGGCAATTATGTGTGCGTAGACTTGTAGAAAATCAAGTTTTGTGCATTTTGTTCTTTGATACGTTTTCTCCAAAAACGGCTCTAAAATGCCTCCAAACTACATTTTGAAAATTTGGGCAGATTCGTGGGGTAAATTTTAATAAATGTCACTTTTTGTTGTTATTCCGTTGGAGGTTTCCTAGATTGATTGATGGTGATTGTTGTTCTATAATAATGAAATTAGGCCTGAAGTGGAGATTAAGTTTACATAAAGTGAGACGAGTAAGTATTGGGATAATTTAGAAAATATCCGTAATTCATAAATGAATGAAATTCGAGAGGGGTGACGTAGTTATGAGTGAACCTATGTTTATGACCACTAGTGGGAACATGAATAACTACAGAAAAATAATGAAAGGGTAACTAGGGCCCTCAGAGTTGTGTGAATACTCAAATAAATACAATACTGAGGTAAATCGTAAAGTAATATGTACGGTGAGTATTCCATAGAAATATATTATGTACGAGCATGGATAAGTAGATTGTGTGCAATGCCTCCTTATTTATAGTAATACATAGGTGGTGTGAATACCTAAAGTATACTTGATTAAATTGGGGTCGAGGTGACATTACGAAACCAATACATGAAACTTAAATTGGTGTCGAGGTGACATTCCGAACCGATATATGAAACATAAATTGAGGTCGAGGTGACATTCCAGACCAATATATGAGACTTAAATTGGGGTCAAGTTGACATTCCAAACCAATATATGAAACATGAATTTTGGGTCGAGGTGACATTCCGAACCAATATATGAAACTTAAATTGGGGTCTAGGTGACATTCCGAACCAATATATGAAAGAGATTTATTGGCGTCGAGGTCATATTCTGAACCAATAGTCCCTAATAAGTTATACGAAGGCAAGAATGAAAAGTATGTACTTATAGTATATATTAGTGTGTTAAATATATACTTGAGAAAAAATCTACTTATATATGACAGTAGACAGTTGAACGAAATATATATATCTGAAAGAAAACTTAAGTAGTGAAACCTAATTGATTTATAGTATATATTAGTGGGTGAAATATATACTTGAGAAATAGTTTACTTATATGTGACATTTGACAGTTAAATGAGATGTATATCTGAAAGATAAATAAAGAAGTGAAAATTAATTTAATAGGCTTAAAAGTTAAGATGCGAGAAATGTTAGATACATGATTAATAACATACGAGAGATGTTAATTCGGTTAGAGTACTGTATGGGTAGTACGAAAACTTGGATGTGTTAATAAGTTCGGATAACTACTTATGTCTAGTTAGCTTGGCTAGTATGGCTAGGTGGGCTACGTAGTAACGTTAGGCGTGCACAATAGATGAGAGGTGAGAAATTTCAATAGAGTATGCGAACCTAACATATGTAATCAATAACTTATTTATGAACTTTTATAAATTCTTGCTAAATATTTTAAAAATGCTTTGGGCTCTAACCCTTGCTATAAAATATTTTCAAAACCTTTTAGGTATTCAGCCACAGGGACGCCATACTTGATATTCGATTCATATCTAGTATAGGATTTCATTCGGTAGTTGTAGCACAAGTTTATGCATGCAAGATTTGATTAGATGCTTCCTCTATTCACATATAGTAACCAGTACTTCAGTTATGGACATGTTGTCCTTGGATTTCAGTTATTCAGTTCATACATTTATTTGGTATTATTTACTACGAGTTAGTTTTATCATTTGATTTGTATTTGGACTTGGATTTTGTAGCCGATAGTTTATTCAACGGGATTTTTTTATCTATATCTCATGATGATTATGACTTTATTATGGTGTATGGTTTATTTTGGTTTTTCGCATGTTATAGTTATCTGTGTAATGAAAGATAAAATTTGAGATATGTTTAATTTGACATAGGTTATTAGTAATAAAAAAGTTTTCGACAGTGATGCTAAGAATGATCCAAATGAGAAAATTATTTTAATTTAATAACGAACTGATCAACGAGTATTTAATTAAGAGAGTTGCCACAGATTGTATCAGAGGATCAGGTTATAGCGTCCTAAGGATATGTGCGGCTTTTCACGTTTCAACTTAGCATTATTTGATATAGAGCATTATTATAGGATTATTGTATTCCTTCACGTATGCAAAACTCTCAAATCACCGATCATATGATATCCTAATTGGCAGTGTACAAACCTGAAAATGTTAAAATATAAACCGTAAGCATTAAGCTTAGTGAGGTACTCCTTCTCTTAAATGAAATAACAGTTCTTTATCAAATATGTGGATCTAAAATCCAAATGATCCCGCCTTGCTATGAAATAACAATATTATATAAAATCTCTAGATATAAAATCCAAATAATCCTTCCCTATAATGAAATGAAAATTCTATATCAAATTTGTGGATATATAATCCCAATAATCAATCCTTGCTATGAAATAAAAGTTTTATATCGAATCAGTGGATATGAAATCCAAACAATCTTGCCATGCTACGAAATAATAGTTTTATATCAAATATGGGGATATGAAATCCAAACAATCTTGCCCGTTGGCCATAATAAATCCTCAAACGTAAGTTCCAATAAATCCTTGTCATAAGACAAATCAAATTATTGGATCTTTGTCCAATTCCAATTTTGGATCATAAGATCCAAAAAAATCCTAGATATTTTAATATCCAAACAAATCTTGAATACTGAAGTATTCAAATAAATTTTGGATCATAAGACCCAAACAAATCCTGGATATTTTAATATCCAAAAAAATCATTAATACTGAAGTATTCAAACCAATCCTGGATCATAAGACCCAAACAAATTCAGGATATTTTAATATCCAAACAAATCCTGAATACCATAGTATTCAAACCAATCTAGGATAATTTAATATCCAAACAAATCCTGCCCTTAGATCTATATTCATAACCATCATATCATTTTCATATCTATATGTGAAACAATCAGAAGTACACTCACCTTGGAAATTTAACAAGATTTCCTCTTTCCTTTATCTAGCTCTTGTGCAGTCAGTTATTCTTATCTTCCTATCATTCTTACAATATTAGTATCTGTCATACCCCGCTTAATTCTGGCGTCAGCCGCCACCAAAACTAAGTCGGGCGTGAACTAAATAAAATATCATTCTTAGCATGAGACAGATATGAGACATAAATAAATCAGTCCATAAGATAAACAATTGAGTCAATCTCAAATGATCATAAACAACTAAGCGATAAAAGATCCATCACATGCTAACTTCCAAAAAAAATCCAATCTCCAATAATGATTAAATAAAATCTGAATAATCCCAACAGAAATCCTCTAAACAAGTTTGGAATCGAATGGCCCAATAAAACTCCAATGAAGTCTCATAATACGACTGGAAAAGAAAGTCTAACTAAACTATGCCATAAAGTAAATAACACCAGCTGCCCCTCCAATAATAACTCTGATAAACTTATGCAGCTTCCCCAAATCAAATCCTGAAAAATATTAGTCAACGCATGGGTCAGAGCCAAAGCCCTGAGCAAGAATACACACTACTCCCCTCAAATAGGATCCTTGAATCCAGACAGTAGCATTATACTCAATAAATATCACAATAGAATATTTTAAATTAAACGGGATAATTAAACGCGATAATTATAATCTACTAACTACCCAAAAAAATCCCCATTTATAAAGGCACACCAATATGATTTTAAATTCCCAAGTCCCACGATGTTAATTTAATTAAATTAACCAGCTTTTATTATAGTTCTCACTTTTTATTAAAGTGTCACACTTCCCCTTGTCAATCGTCCTCTGACCCGTTTACTGTCGGCCCCGACACATGACAAGGTTCCCCCTGTCAATCGTCCTCTGACCCGTTTACTGTCGGCCCCGACACATGACAAGGTTCCACACACGACACGACATAAATCGTCCTCTGACCCGTTTAAACTGTCGGCCCCGACACATTATGTCGCCACAAATTTTAATACCCGTTTTTATCTTAGGCATTAATTCTCAAGTTCTCAATTTATAATCACCCCACCCTTTTAATCCATGTGACATCCTCAAAAAAACCCTTAGTCCCATACCTAAGGGTCCCCAAGTTATCAATACGTCTTATCCTATGTATAGGAAGATTTTCTAACATAAATTTTAACTTAGTCTCGTACTTAGACTACCGTAACGACGATAAAGTATCATTGTCATATACCAAAAAGAATTAGAGTCCTAATCAAATACAAATACTTGAAAAATCATTACGGACGATCGGACCGTTAGAATCGCTTGAAATTTTAGTATGTTGTAGCGAACGGCGAGACATGACTGCTGACAAAAATTCAGCTTGATCGGACGGTCGGATTTCTAAAAATATTATTTTTACTAGAGAGTTTTATGTTCCGAGGACTCTTAGAGAGTTTTATGTTTTGAAGACTCTTCTAAATAAATTCAATTAAAACTCCATTTTAATTTCGATTTTGAAACCGTTTGAAATTCTCGCCCTTAAAAATAATAACCAACATATTTGATTAATAAAAATAACTTTCTCTCAAAATTTATTTTTTCTCTTAATTTCGAAAATACCCCAAAAATTACGGGGGTTGTTACACTTCCCCACTAACAATGGAATTTCGCCCTCGAAATTCGCCGAATGCCTAACTCTCAAAAAATCAGGCCAACAATCTCCAAAAATAAACTCGTCACCAAAAATAAATTTCTCACATATAATCTAAATGTCTAACACGAAACGATCATCTAAAGATTCTATCTCCAAAAATACGCGCCACAAAAACGCAACAGACCCAAAACCCAAGACCCGAGGGTTATCGTATACCTAAGCTCTGATACCATTCTGTAACACCCCGCCCGCCCGGGGAGAGCGAACGGAGCACCACTCATCGATAAAACTAAACTAATCTACAATATAACAAGGTATAGAGCATCTAAATCCCACAATATAAATAAGAGAATCCACTAATCTCAAATCTCTTCAAATTAAATACAACAATTCTCTCGAATAAAAATAACTATCTAAAAGAATAAATCTCCAATGCTCTATACATCAAAATAAATAAATACAAGTCTTCTCTCTTGTATTAAAAATCTTTCCAAAACAATCCTCGCTAAAAATCAATCTCCATAGCGCCCCAAAATCCGCGCTAACCTGCCACTAAAAGAAAGTATGGGGTTTTACACAATATGCTCCTTAATCTCGCGAGTATTTATTCTCGCTGTTTTCTTGTGATTATTAACTCATATTTGAATTGACAAGTTCATTTGGAAATCTAAAAATATTTGTTGGAATCTAATTTCGATTCATGTGGTATTATATTTGGTGTTGAGCATGTTGTCATGAGATTTTAATATGGCACGGAGGTTGGGCACCCGCCAATATTCCTTTTTTCGGATATGCTAAAAAAAATGCATAGGCGCGGTACGGTGGTGAGGCTTGGTGACCCGGTTAATGTGTTGTTGAGAAATTATAGTGATATAATTGCTTATGTGATTCACATTTGATTTGAATATTCGTACTCATATTGTGACGTTTTATTCACCGCTAATATTTGTTGAGCATCTTTCATGTCGTATTGTGTACTTCCCCATATTTTCTTTTAGTGGCAGGTTAGCGCGGATTTTGGGGCGCTATGGAGATTAATTTTTAGCGAGGATTTTTTTGGAATGATTTTTAATACAAGAGAGAAGACTTGTATTTATTTATTTTGATGTATAGAGCATTGGAGATTTATTCTTTTAGATAGTTATTTTTATTGGAGAGAATTTTTGTATTTAATTTGAAGAGATTTGAGATTAGTGGATTCTCTTATTTATATTGTGGGATTTAGATGCTCTATACCTTGTTATATTGTAGATTAGTTTAGTTTTATCGATGAGTGGTGCTCCGTTCGCTCTCCCCGGGCGGGCGGGGTGTTACAATATCATCATAAGAATATTAACAATTCAAAGAATAACTTTAACATAGCTCAATTTATAATCATCATATGATTCTATTCAAACCATTCATCATAAATGAAGTCCCATTTAGATTCAGGTTATGATATCTAACATATTAAAATTATAGCCCAAAACTACTTTAATTCTTCTTGGTAATCCAATCCTTATCATATTAGGTTTCCAACACAAAAGACGACAAATCATTCCAAGTTTCCTAGAGCAAGATATGTCCATTTCTTTACTACATAGCAAATCCGCCCTATAGGCTCCTCTATCATTTAGTCATCTTCGAAGAAGTTTCATAATTTTTATACATCATAACTTTATATGATATTTCACCCAATTTCATAAAACATATTGAATAATACAAGATTAAAATTTCATAATTTTTAGAGTTCATTTGCTGTGTCAAGCAAAATATCAAACATATGGTATGCATATTTACTCTTTTGGGGCAGATTTCATACCCAAACTTCAAACCATCACCCAAGATTCATTTATTGCTATTTATACATAATTTTTGGATATGTTATGAATATATGGGTCTATGTTAATATACAACCATAATTAATCAATTTCAGTAATCATACAAAAAGATATGGAAGTTTGAATAAACAAGGTTACTAAACGAAGCAATTTAAGGGTTTACACATTCAACTTTGTTTAAACTTGCATATGTCCATACATATGCACCCAAGCATGGAATTTCAATAAAAAAAATCAAGGATTTATGTCATATAAATCATAAATACAAGAAAAATAACAAGATTCATGTGTGGAATTACCTTAGGGGCTTTTACATAATTTTTTATAAATTTTTCTCCTCACTCTCTTCTTCCTAACCTTCACAATTGTTTTTTCCTCACCATAAAACTCTCCCAAAATGAGTTTGCTGAAGAAAGTAGGATATCTCAAGGGTTTATGTCGTACAAAAAAACCTCCACCTCCAACCAATCAATTTAAGACACTTACTGGGTATAAAGGACAAATTACCACTTAAACAGATGGACAGATTTGTCCTTGGTTAGTAATTTTGGTATAACTTCTTACTCAGACCTCCGTTTCACACACCATTTGTTGTTTTACAACCATAACTCACCTGTATAGAAATATATAGTTTTAACCTCAAGTCAATTTTTATGTCATAAAGGTCAAAACTAGTCTTAAACATGAACATTCCTACCAAAAACTTCAAAATTTCATATTTGTAACTAATTCAATATTTCATGGTTTATGAGGGTAGGATTAGACTAAACATAATGACCTAACATTATATATACTAGTAACATATTATCCATATCACATAATCTAATCATCATTTAAATATTATTTATCATAATTATATTCGAGTTGTCACAATTCTCCCCCTGTTAGGAAATTTCATCCTCAAAATTGACATACCTTAATTGTCTGAATGAAACAAATACGGATAACACATCTTCATGGTATCCTCTCTCTCCCATGTAGCCTCTTCCATGTAATGCATTCTCCACACAACCTTCACAAGTGGGATCACTTTTGATCTCAATATTTGTTCTTTTCTATCGACGATTGCAAGTGGTTCTTCCACATAGCTCAAATCTTCCTTCAACTCAATAGGTTGTTCCACCAATACATGTGAAAGATCCTATACATACTTTCTCAACATAAAAACATGGAAAACATCATGTAATCGAGCTAACTCATGTGGTAACGCTATCTTGTAGGCAACCATCCCTACTTTCTCAAGAATTTCATAAGGTCCAATGTAGTGTGGACTTAATTTACATTTCTTTCCAAACCTCATAACTCCTTTCCATGGTGATATCCGAAGAAACACATAATCCCCCTTCTAAAATTCTATATCTTTTCATCACTTATCCACATAACTTTTCTATCTGCTTTGATCCGTTCTCATTTTATCTTGAATAATCTTCACTTCTTCAGTGGTGACTTCAATCAACTCTGGACCTTCTATATTCCTTTCACCAACTTCACCCCAACATACGAGTGTATGACACCGTCTACCATACAACACTTCATATGGCGCCATACCAATAGTATATTGAAAACTATTGTTATATGCCAATTCTATCAAAGGAAAATATTCATCCCAATTTCCTTTAAAATTAAGCACACAAGATCTAAGCATATCTTCTAAAATTTGTATTGTCCTTTCAGACTACCCATCTGTCTGAGGATGAAAAGTCGTACTAAACTTTAAGTCTATACGCATAGCATACTGCAAGCTATCCCAAAATATGGATGTAAAAGTAGGGTCCCTATTTGAAACAATATATACCGGTGCTCCATGCAATCGAATAATCCCATTAACATACAATCTAGTATACATATCAACTGTATACGTAGTCTTGACAGCTAGAAAATGAACGAACTTTGTTAATCTGTCCACCACTACCCAAATCGAATCTGACCCCTTCTGAGATTGAGGAAGCCCAACCACAAAATCCATCATTACATGATCCCATTTACATTCCGGTATTGGCAATGGCTGAATCAGACCAGTAGGTTTCTGATGTTCCACTTTTACTTGTTGACATATAAGGCACCTAGGAAAAAAATCAACTATTTTCTTCTTCATATTATTCCACTAATAATCCTCCTTTAAAACCCTATACATTTTAGTACTACCAGGATGCATAGTATAAATGGAATTATGAGCCTCATATAAAATTTCCTCTTTCAATCCACCCACATTAGGCACACATAACCGTTGCTTATACAATAAAGTGCCATCATTCATAATACAAAAATCTTCATGCTTACCATCTCGGACATCTTGTCGTTTCTTCTTAAGAAAAGGATATTGACTTTGCAAATCACGAACACGGGTAGATAACAAAGGCCTCACACTAACATGAGCAAAGAACATGTCCCCATCTGCTAGCTTCAATTCTACTCTCATCAATCGCAACTCCATGATTTGGGCAACTCTAGCACACCGAATAAAAGATAACCTGCCCGAAGCCTTTCTACTTAGAACATCTACAACTATATTTGCCTTCCCTAGGTGGTAGTGAATTGTACAAACATAATCTTTAAATAACTCCATCCACCGCCTCTACCTCATATTCAAATCCTTCTGAGTAAATAAATACTTAAGGCTTTGATGGTGTAATAACACTTACTTTTGAGAAATTTATTTTATATTAATTTACCATGTGAGGTAATTATATAAAATATTGGATAATGGAGTAAATATTATTTTAACTGATTTAAAAGATAATATTTACTAGATTTTGCATATTTACTGTTATGTGAATGTAAATAGCATCATGTTACAATTTATGGTGTTGTTGTGCTTTAAACGACATTTATGGTTTAAATGAAGTTGGAACTTGAAATGATTTATATTACTCCAGATGCCAATTTAGAGGGCGCGGTTAGTCCCGAAATAGTCGAGATAAGTCAAAATAAGTGCCATATTGT
Organism: Sambucus nigra; assembly: GCA_949130495.1. NCBI lineage: Eukaryota > Viridiplantae > Streptophyta > Magnoliopsida > Dipsacales > Adoxaceae > Sambucus > Sambucus nigra. Next base: position 479,710,300 of record OX422217.1, on the reverse strand, counting down.
ATTTTTGGGTTTCAGACACTTTTGACAGGTTATGAGTTAATTATGTAGTTGCGAGTCATTTTAATGGTATATTAACATTTAAGTATGGGAATTAATGTTAAGGGAACGATTAAGTCTTGCAACCCCTTTTATTTCTCAAGTGTATTCTTCTTAAACCTAGAGAGAAAGAGAGAAGACGAGAATTGTGGAGAAAAGAAGAGAAAGGAGAGGAATTGAAGAAATTGGGTCTGCTCTTGCATCTATCGGAAGGGAATCCAAGATTTTAGCTCAAGGCAAGTTTCTTACCTGCTAATATAAGATTTTGGGTGAATAAATTATAGTGATAGTTGTGTATTGGAATCAATTGAACAAATATGGGTTTTAATGAATTTGTGGTATTTCAATCCTTGCGTATTGTTTAGATAGATATTGTGTTGATTATAATAGTTAGTATGTATATAGGATTATTTTGGTTGGAATAATAATGGTTGGTGTGGGTAAAATGGAGAAGAAATGAGTTTTGGGAAAAGTAGGGTATTAACATCCATGGCCGAAATTGGGCATTCTGGCCTAGGCGAATCGATTTTCCCCCTATCGAATCGATTCTCTAAAGGGGTAGGCTACAGGTTTGGGATGACTAAATCTATTCGTCTTATCCGAATTGATTTGGCTGCATGCAGAATGTTGGGTTCGCTTAACTGAATCAATTCGGCTTATCTGAATCGATTCGCTTTCAAGACCGAATCGATTCGGCCAGGGCTAATCGATATGGAATTCTTGTTGTTTTAAGGTATTCTTCTATATTTGTTTGTAACCCTTTGATTATAGGTTTGGGACCTAGGAACTTTCTCTTGGGATGAAGTAAAGGGTACAAGAGTCTTATATTAGGTATAGGACTACTCTAGAGTTGAACGGGGATACTTGGGCCCATCTCGGGGATTATTTAATAGACATTAGGGTAGCTTTTTCTTGTTTAACTAGTTTGAAACTAAGGGAAAGTAAGATTTTATATAATTGGGGGAAATTTAGAGACATGAATGAGGTGTACTATACTTGGTGGCTTATAGTAACGTCATTATTTCTCGGAGACTAATTTGGAGGTATATTAAACGTTGAAGTTTATAATTATGACATTAAACGGTTATGGCTCCGGATAAAGACTTAATGTATATTTTAAAATGGTAATAACTTGTTAATGATAAATTTCTTATACATACCTCTATAAATTCTATCATAGGGGAAGTTACGGTCATGAGGCGAAGTCCCCTGGCTAGTGAATGCATGGTGAATATAGTCCTCGGCCATAGGACCAGTTATTGTATATTGTGTGATTATTGTTCGAAGTGAGGTAATTCTGGGTGTGTTTATGACTCACTGTCGAAGGTATATGGCCGTTTCCCGACGTCACGCGATGTAGGATTCCCAGGTTGTCTTGGTGATAGGCCCTGGAAGATGATAGCTATTTAGGGGCGCATCCAGTGGGGAAACTTGGAAGGATGGTCTTATGATCGTTATATGTTGTGAAATATAACTATTCTTATTAAAGTGGACTTTATTGATAATACGACACTTTATGAAGTAAATTGCTTTGAATACGTTTCCTAATGAGAAAAAGGAATGTTGAAATGAAATTGTGTAAAAAGGAAATGGAATCTCATTAAGTAATATTTTATTTATATTCTCCTACACAAATGAATTATGATCATTATCATTATTATTGCGTTATGTTATGATTTTAAATCGAAAGGTTAGATTCCTTATCATTATTTATAGTGAATGAAACAAGCTTATTCATGATAATTAAAGTGTACATAACCATCATGCACTTTATTCACTTCATAATCATATTAAACCGGGCCCTGACCCATTTCCATTTCTTTGTTTTGCTTGAATCTTATATTCACCCAGGTGTTCCGTCGTAAGGATGTCCGTATTGACTCCTCTATCCCAGTGTCCTGGAGTTGTAACACTTTGCAGATGTTACGGGATATTTAAGATAGACGCTTCCATCTGTTTGTATTCTAGTTATGATCGGTTACACATTTGGGTGTGTTGCCCAAGTTTTGTACTTGTGTTATATTATGTGATATTGTACTTTAATACTCGGCCTAACCTATTTGTACAAGTGTGTTAACCGATAACTTATTTGGTTATTTTCTTTTTGATGTACATGGTTGTTGATCGATTACATGTATTTATTTATATCCACCTTCTTTTCGATTGCATTGTTTAAAAATTTTATTTACTTACAAATAAACTTTTGACAATCCATTTTCTAAAATAATTGGTGGTTATCTAGTATACTTATTTGTACGACAGTGATTCTAAGAATGGACCATCTATGATTCCTATAATGATTGGACTATCGGGCTGGCCACCTCTTATTTTAATAAGTGAGTTGTCATAGATGGTATCAGAGCATCAGGTTCTAGAGTCTTTAGGATCTATGTGGAATTGTCACGCTCTACCGTAGCGTTCTTTGATATAGAGACTTATTGTTAGGACTGTTTTGTTTGCCTATATTTGCAATCTTCTTCTAAGATAAATTGCTCTTAATGGTATTCTAATTATGTTGTTTCTTCATCTCAGATGTTGCCTAAGAGAGGTCGCCTTGCGAGAAGAAATAGAGTTGTAGATGATGATGTAGGTACTCCTACACCTCAGTAAGGAACTATAAATGCCGCTGAAGTAGCCAATAATATGGTTGAGGTGGCCATTGGGGCAATGAATTCTGTGGTTCAACAAATTCCCCAAGCCCAACAGTCGAGGGTTCAGGAGGTGGAAGCCCCCGCGGCACCATCTCCATGGGAAAGAGTCGGATAATCTTTCTTAAAGGGTCATCCCCCATAATTTCATGGTGGTTCCGACGTGAGAGTAGTTAACCAATGGAAAAAGGACATGCAACACCATCTTCGCATGGTGGATTATAGTGAGGAACGAAAGCAAATCCTTGTTACTTTTAAACTAGTTGGAGCAGCCTTACACTGGTGGGAGTCGATGACCATGATAGAACAAAGAGATACTATGACTATAACTAACTTTTGGGTTTTGTTTGATCGAAAGTATTTTCCTCCATCAGTCCAGAGGGAAATGAGGAGGAAACTTCAAGATGTAATTCAAGGTGAACGTTCGGTGGCAGATTATGAGGAGGAATTCACTCGTTTGGCTAGTTTTGTGCTGGATGAGGTAACTCCGGAGGAGAGGAGAATATCAAAGTTTATAGGGGGTTTACATTGGAGGATACGGAAACACTTGCTAGGAAATCCATCCTTACAAACATTTGGGGATGTGATGAACGTCGCATTACTTAATTGTCAAGATCATCGGTAGCATGTACAAGGAAGTAAGAAAGTTTTAGTTGTGGTACAATCAGGTAAGCTGGGAGGCAATGGTACCGGAGGAGCACTCTCCTCGTCCCAATCATCAGGAGGTAAGCAAAAGGAAAGGGATACCAAACAAGGGGACTTGTCCAAAAGACAACATTTTAGGGGATTTAATTTCGATAGTAGTTGTTTCAGGCATGGACAGGGTTCCCAGCAACAGCAGCAGGTAGGTCAGGCAGGTCGAGGTAACAATGGGGGTCGAGGCCATCCGAGCCAAGGCTTTGGGCAGTTCAGAAATAATAGGGATCGTAATCAGGAAAAAATGGTTGGTCGTTGTTTTTAATGTGGGGAGCCGAGTCATTTTAGGAAGGCGTGTCTGCAGTTGATCGGGGGACATTTTCCTAGAATTCCATAACATCAACAGGCATAGCTACCGCCACCAGTGCCTAATCCAGCCATCCCTCCACCACAGGGATAACTATAGCATGGGCATGTCTACCATATACAGGACGCTATGCTTCCTCCATCCCCTCCAGCGCCGCCAGCCATTGAGGGTAAGTTTCCCATTCATGGGCATATGGGCCATGTATTGTTTGATATGGGTGTGACACACTCATTTATTTCTAGAATTTTTTCTCAATCAACGAAGTTAATTAAATCTGCAAAATTTACTTTCACTAGTGTCGAGTCCTCTATGGGTGATGGTTCGCTCATTTTCTTTGTATGTAAAAGAGTAGAAATAAATCTTGGTAATTTGTGTTTTGAGGTCGATTTACTCGTCCTTGATATGGTTGGTTATGATGTTATCCTGGGTATGGATTGGCTAGTGAAGTATCGTGCGATAGTAAATTGTTATGGGAAGAGTATAGTCTTTACCATTCCTGGGCAAGAGATGTTTTTAGTGGCTATGCCTCATTCAGAGGGAGGTTCTAGAACTTATTTGTATTGTATTACAAATGAGACTTCTCAGGATATAGTAATTTCCTTAGATTTAATTCCAGTTTTTAGAGACTTCAAAGATGTTTTTCGATAGATACCGGGACTACTCCCAAGCAGGGAGATTGAGTTTGTGATTGATTTAGCATCGGGAACGCGGCCGATTGCTAGAGCTCCGTACCGTATGGCTCCTATTGAGACGAGGGTGTTAAGAAATAAGATTTAGGAGTTGTTAGAATAGGGATTTATTAGGCGTAGTACGTCGTCGTGGGGAGCTCCTGTATTTCTTGGGAAGAAAAGAGATGGTTCTCTCCGGTTGTGTGTTGATTACCGGGAGTTGAATAAAGTTACCATCAGGAATAAATACCCACGAACTCGAATCAATGATTTGTTTGATAAGTTAAGAGGAGTGTCGTACTTCTCTAAAATAGATTTGAGGATTGGGTATTATGAGTTGCGGGTTAGAGAACAGGATGTGTCCAAAACTGCATTCTTAACTAGATATGGGTCCTATGAGTTTTTGGTCATGCCTTTTGGGCTAAAAAATGCTCTTGTAGTGTTTATGAACCTTATGAATAGAGTGTTTCGGTACTTCTTGGACCAGTTTGTTATCGTGTTTATTAATGACATCCTAGTATATTCTCAAACGGAGGCCGACCATGCTAGGCATTTAAGGTTGGTCCTGCAGACATTGAGTGATCATCAATTGCATACCAAGTTTGAGAAGTGTGGTTTTTGGCTACAGGAAGTGCTGTTTCTGGATCACATTATGACAGCTCGGGGTATTTCAGTAGATCCGAGTGTGACAACCCGCTTACCAAAATAAGGGGTGGCTAGCCCGATGCTCTAATGTAACAGGAATCATGGATGGAATCATTCTCAGCATCCTAACAATATAATAAGTATGCGGGATAACCACCCTATATTTCAGAAAAATGGGTTGCCAAAAATTTTGTTTTATAAGTTAAAGAAAGAATTTAAACAACACAATTTAGAAAAGAAAGTGGAAACGCAAAAGAACTATATTACACAACAACAAGTATACAATAAGGGGACCGAATATGTTGTCGGTCAACAATCACTACAACATAATACAATAGTTTAATGTAAATTACATAATACATTACATTAGACAATTGCAAAAGCTTGGGCCACACACCCGAGTAAATGACCCGATCGTAACTACAATACAGAAATGAAGTCGTCTACAACAAAACATCCCGTAATATACGCAAAGTATCACGGCTCCCCAAAACACCGGAAGGGGAAAGTCAGAATGGGCGTCCTTGCGGTGGAGCACCTGAGCGGATACAAGATTCATTCACAACAAGAAATATAAACGGGTCAGGGCCCGATTTTATATGATCACCAGATGAATAAAGAGTATGACAGTTATGAAGAGGAATCATGATTGATAGAAATAATAATCTACCTACATACATCAATGCATAAACTAAAACAAATTACTTGATCATAAGTTCCAATCAGTTATGCAAGAGGATATGAATGATTAAAATCAATTAAAGGCTTTCAACATTTACACTCATTCATTTCATAGTTTCGTTCCTTATCGGGAAACATAGTCACAATTATATGCTCTTTATGGCATTTCATTATGCTCTTAATGGCATTCCATTAATCAAGTCCAACTTGAAATAAGAATAGTTATGTTCATATACATACAACGATTCTAAGACCGCCCGCCCGGGTTTCCCCACTGGGCGCGCTCCTAAATGGCCATCATCTTCCAGGGCCTATCAATCCGGACCACCTGGGCACCTATAACGCAAGACGTCGTGAAGCGTCCATATGCCTGCGGGAGATTCATAACCACACTCGGAATTACCTCACCATCGCAGAAAACAAATCATTAGCGCTCAAATGGCCTATGACTATATCCACCCTGCATTCATTAGCAAGGGGGCTTCACCTCACGCACGAACTTCCCTTATGATGGCATTTAGAGAGGTATGTTTAAGTAAATTATCATTTACCATATTCATAATTAAGTAAATTATCATTTACCATATTCAATTTCATTTTAATGAATACATCATATTATATCCGGAGCCAAATGTATTTCATGTCATAATTATAACCTCAATGAATGAATAAATTCTCAATTTATTCTCCAAACATTCTTTTGTGGTGTCATGATAAACCACCAAGACTATCATACCTAAATTGAGCTTCTAAAGTCTCCCAATATGACCTTACAACTCCTAGACTCCTAAGAATTAACTAAAGGAAAAGAATGCCATAACATCGATTTGTATACCCCCGGAATGACCCCCATATAAACCATTTCTAATGTAGGTAGTTAACTAACTCATCTAGGACTCTAGGACTCTAAGTTTACTTCATACAAGAAGGTTCCTAAGTCCTAAACTTAAAAGAAAAGGATCAAAATTGAGTTGGAAAAATAACTCAAAACAACAAGTTTCCCAAATCGATTCGCCCTAGGGATGAATCGATTCGCCCCAAGCAGCAAATCGATTCTCCCAAACGTGAATCGATTCGGAGGATAAATTCCAATTTCTACCTTTGCCGAATCGATTCGGCCTTAACCCGAATCGATTCGAACTTGGAGACCTGTAACTTGACCCCTAAGTGAATCGATTCTCCCTAGGGACGAATCGATTCGCCCCTGCGATTTGGCCAAGGATGGGGCTACGGGTTATGAACCCTAGTTTTCCCCAAAACTCAAATCTCTTCCATTTTTACACACATACATTAACCTTTATCTACCCAAAATCATCCTATATGATTATCAACTACCATAATCCACAATTTCATCAACATAAACCATGATTAAGGTTCAAACCCCATAAAATCCATATTTGTTCCATTAATGGTAATACACAACTATCACACGATTTACTCATCTTAAACCACATATTAGCAAGTAGAAAACTTGCCTTGAGCTTCAAATCTTATATTTTCTCTTGGTAGCAACAATCCAAACTTCAATCTCTCCCTTCTCTTCTTTTTCTCCCCTTTTTTCCACAACTCTCTTCTTCTCTCTTTCTCTCTAGGTTAATGAATACACTTAGGGGAAATAAAGGAGGTGCAAGACTTAAATCGTGACTTTAGTCTAAAATCCCAACTTAAATGGTTAATACCATATTAAAATGACTCACAACTACACATTTAAGTTAAAACCAGTCAAAAGTGCCCGAAACCCAAAAATACAATATGGCACTTATTTCGACTATCTCGCACATTTCGGGACTAACTACGCCCTCTAATTTGGCATCCGATAATTTTATAAATCATTTCAAATTCCGGTTTCATTTCAACCATAAATGTCATTTTAAAGCATATGACATAATAAAACGCAACATGATGATATTTACTTACACATACAGTAAATATTCAACAATCTAGTAAGTATTAACTTTTAACTCATTCAATTAATATTTACTCCATTTCTCAACATTTTATATAATTACTTCACACATTAAATTACTATAAAATAAGTTCTCAAAAGCGAGGGTTGTTAGATACTCCCCCCCCCCCCCCTTATGAGGGAATTTTTCCCTCAAAATTCAGGCGTACCTTGTATAAAGAGATGCGGATATTTTTCCCGCACATCATCCTCACGTTCCCACGTCGATTCCTTAGTGTTATGATGACTCCATTGAACTCACACCAGGGGAACCACTCGAGATCTTAATCGTCCCTCTCCATGACCTAAGATTGAAATCGGTCATTCTTCATACGAAATATGAGGTTGCAAATCGATATCCTCCAAAGGAATATGCCAAAGGGCTCCTTCACACCTCTTATACTTCTTCAAAGAGGAGACATGGAACACAGCATGGAGTTGTTGTAAGTGTTTGGGTAAGGCAAATTGATACGCCACCGGACCTACCTTGGAAATAATAGGAAAAGGTCCAATGTAACGCAGTGAAAGCTTCCCCTTCTTCCCAAAATGCTTTAAACCTTTCATTAGCGACACTCGCGCCAAGACTTGATCCCCAATTTCCAACTCCATATGCCTTCTATTTGCATCTGCATAACTCTTTTGACGGTCTTGAGCTATCCGAATGTGATTTCAAATGAGTTCAATCTTGGAAGAAGTATCCTTGATTATTTCAGGTCCAAGAAACTTGTTATCCCCCCACCTCTAACCAACAAGTGGTCGATCTATAAGGCCGACCATAAAGCGCTTCATAGGGCGCCATCTCAATAGTAAATTGGTACGAATTATTATAAGAAAATTCGACCAAAGAGAGATATTGTTCCCAACCACGCTTGAAATCAAGCACACATATTCAGAGCATATCCTCCAACATCTGCTTGACTCTTTTTGTCTGCCCATCTGTTTGAGGGTGATAAGAAGTACTCAATTTCAATTCGGTTCCCACAGCTTCTTGGAAACTTCACCAAAAGTGGCAAACAAAAATCTTATCTATGTCGGAGACTATATTTATTAGAACCCCGTGGTGTCTAACAACCTCCGCAATAAATAGTCCGGCGTAGCGAGTAGTATTGTAATCGATGCGTATCGATAGGAAATGTGCCGACTTAGTCAAATGATCAACGATAACACAAATAGAATTGTGACCATTTTGCGACGTTGGCAAGCCTATGATGAAATCCAATGATATACTCTCGCACTTACACACCGGAATCTCCAATGGTTGCAACAAACTCGTCGATCGCTGATGATCTATCTTGACTAATTGACAAGTAGCACATTGGGACACGAACTCATAAATATCTCGTTTCATCCCCGCCCACTAATACTGACGGCGCATGTCTTGGTACATCTTGTCCCCATGAGGATGCACTGAAAATTTAGACCCATGAGATTCTGTCATCACGGCCCGTCTCAAATCCCCTTCGTCCAGGACAATGAGTCTCCCGTGGAAACTTAATCCGCCCTTCGAACTTATTGAGTAGGATTTTTCTCCCTCGGTCAACAATTGGCGTATACTATCCTGACAACCTTTATCCCTTCCTTGAGCCTCTACAACCCTTGCCACAATAGTAGGCGTGACGGTCAATACCGACATAAACGCCCTAGCAATCGCGTCCTCCTGATCAAGCTCCTTCCATTTGGATTTCCATACCTCCGCTAACTCCCCCTCGGGCTTTCTACTCAAAGAATCTTCCACCACATTCGCCTTGCCCGGGTGATAGTGGATGTAGAATTGATAGTCTTTCACAAACTCTAGCCATCGACGTTGTCTCATATTTAAATCTTTTTGTGAAAACAAATAGTGCAATGATTTATGGTCCGTGAAAAGACTAAATTTCTCCCCTAGGAGATAATGGCTCCAAATCTTCAAGGAAAAAACTAATGCGGAAAATTCCAAATCATGCACCGAATAATTATTCTCATGAGGCTTTATCTTGCGAGAATCATAAGCAATAGCCCGTCGCACTTGTTATAGTACAACTCCCAATCCTTGTAAAGATTCATCGATAAAGACTAAATATTCCAATCCTGGTCTCGGTAACGCAAGCACTAGAGCAGAAGTCAACCTGTCCATGAGCTCATCAAAAGATGACTGGCAAGAATTATCCCACACAAACCTCACCCCTTTCCGGGTTAAATTTATCAAAGGGCTATCAATTTTAGAGAAACCCTTGATAAACCGGCGGTAATAACCCGCCAAACCCAGAAAACTATGAATCTCGATAGGTGTCGTAGGCTAACCCCACTCCCTCATTGCAACTACCTTACTTGGGTCCACTGAAATACCCTAGGCAGACACAATGTGACCCAGAAACTGTACTTACTGCAACCAAAAGTCACACTTCTCGAACTTGGCATACAATTGGTGATCCCTCAATCTTTGCAGGACCAACCGCAAATGAGTAGTATGGTCGGCTTCTGTTTGAGAATACACTAGAATATCATCAATGAACACGATGACAAACTGGTCCAAGAAGTCTCGAAACACCCTATTCATGAGGTACGTAAACATGACGGGACATTGGTTAGTCCCAAAGGCATAACTAAAAATTCATAGGACCCATATCTTGTTAGGAAAGCAGTCTTGGACACATCTTTCTCCCGTATCCGCAACTGGTGATACCCCGTCCTCAAATTTATTTCAGAGAAGTACGATGCTCCCCTAAGTTGATCAAACAAATCATCAATCCGAGGCAACGGGTATTTATTCCGGATGTGACTTTATTCAACTCTCTATAGTCAACACATAACCGTAGAGAACCGTCTCTTTTCTTCACAAATAACACCAGAGCACCCCACGATGACGTACTTCTCCTAATAAACCCTTGCTCTAGTAATTTCTGAATCTGATCCCTCAACTCCCTCATCTCAATAGGAGCCATACGATACGGAGCTCTCGCAATCGGTCTCATTCCCTATGCTAAATCAATTACAAACTCAATCTCCCGAATCGAAGGAAAACCCGGTATTTCCCGAAAAACATCTTGGAAATCTCTAACAACCGGAATCGAATCTAAGGAAACAACTACATCTCAAGAAGTATCCTCCATGATACAATACAAGTAAGCGCTAGTACCTCCTTTTGAACAAGGCATAACCACTAAAAACATTTCTTGCCCCAGAGTGGAAAAAATTATACTCTTCCCATAGAAATTAACTATCGCACGATACTTCACTAGCCAGTCCATACCCATAACTATATCATACCCGACCATGTCACGGACGAGCAAATCAGACTCAAAACACAAGTTACCAAGACTTATTCTTATTTGTTTACAAACAAAGAAAATAAGTGAGCCATCACCCATAGAAGACTCAACACTAGTGAAGATACTCTCTGTAGATTTAATCAACTCTGTAGACTGAGCAAAACTCCTGGAATTAAACGAGTGTGTCGCACCCATATAAAACAATACATGACCCATGTGCCCCTGAATAAGAAACTTACCCTCAATGGTTGGCGGCGCAGGCGGAGCCGGAGGAAGCATAGCATCCTGAATATGATAAACACGACCATACTACAGTTGTCCCTACTGTGGAGGGACAACGGGATTAGGTACCTGTGGCGGTAACTGAACCTGTGGCTGCTGTGGAATCCTAGGAAGTTTTCCCCCCAATCAAGTGAGGACACAACCTCTTGAAATGGCCCAACTCTCCACATTAAAAGCACCGATTCGCCGCATTCCCTTGGTTTCGGCCCCGATTGTTTCGAATCTTCCCGAAGCCTTGGCCCGGATGGCCTCTACCTCCATTTCCACCTCTACCTTCTTGTTGCGGATGCGATCCACTTTGATCTTGTTATTTCCACCCATAATAAACCCACCAAAACGTTACCTCTTTAACAAGTCCCCTTGCTGGGAATCCCTTTCTTTTTGCTTATTTCCCGAAGATTTGGACGAGGGAAATGCTCCTCCTCCAATCCCATTGCCTCTGGGTTTCCCCACTTACCCCATCACTGTATCATTCTTACTACTTTGGACATACAACCGATGCTCTTGGCAATGAAGCAACGTCGCATTCATCACATCTCCAAAAGTCTGTAAGGCTGGATTACCCAGTAAATGCTGTCGGATTCTCCAGTTTAAACCTCCCATAAACCTCGATATTTTCCTCTTTTCTGGAGTCACCTCGTCCGGTACAAAACTTTCTAACCGGGTGAACTCCTCTTCATACTCCGCTACTGACCGCTCCCCTTGCACCATATCTTGAAGTTTTCTTCTTATCTCCCTTTGAACTGCGAAAGGAAAATACTTCTGATCAAACAGAACCCAGAAATTATTGATAGTCATAACATCCCTATGCTCTGGTGTAGTCATAGACTCCCACCAATGTAGTGCAGATCAAACAATCTTGAAAGTAGCAAGGACTTGTTTCCTCTTCTCACTACACTCCACCATACACAGATGGCGATGCATATCCTTCTTCCACTGATTAGCTCTAATAACATCAGAGCCTCCATCAAATTTTGAGGGATGGACCTTTAAAAAGGATTCTCTAACTCTCTCCCATGGAGAAGGTCCCGTAGGAGCTTGTGCATCCTGAGCCCGTTGTTGTTGAGCTTGTGGAAATTACTGAACCACGGCGGTCATAGAAGCATTAACTTCTTGGGCAACGATATTCGCTACATCAGCAGCATTTATAGTTCCTTGTGGCGGCGGTGGAGGACCAAAATCCTCTTATATGACTCTATTCCTTCGAGCGAGGCAACCTCTCTTAGGAGGCATCTGAAATGAAGAAGCAAGAGAGTTAGAATCCTACATAGAACAATCTATTTTGCAGAAGATCGCATACATAGGCAACAAAACAACCCTAACATTAAGCTCTATATCAAAGAACATTACGGTAGAACAAGATGAGTTCGCATAGATCCAAAAGACTCTAGAACCTGATGCTCTGATACCATCTGTGATAACCCACTCACCAAAATAAGGGGTGGCCAGCTCGATACTCTACTATAATAGGAATCATGGATGGAATCATTCTCAGCATCGTAACAATATAATAAGTATGCGGGATAACCACCCTATATTTTTAGAAAAACGGGTTGCCAAAAATTTTGTTTTATAAGTTAAAGAAAGAATTTAAACAACCCAATTTAGAAAAGAAAGTGGAAACCCAAAAGAACTATATTACACAACAACAAGTATATAATAAGGGGACCGAATATGCTGTCGATCAACAGTCACTACAACGTAATACAACAGTTTAATATAAATTACATAATACACTACATTAGACAATTACAAAAGCTTGGGCCACACGCCCGAGTAAATGACCCGATCGTAACTAGAATACAAAAATGAAGGCGTCTACAATAAAAAATCCCGTAATATCCGAAAAGTATCACGGCTCCCCAAAACACCGGAAGAGGAAAGTCAAAATGGGCGTCCTTGCGGTGGAGCACCTGAGCGGATACAAGATTCATGCACAATAAGAATATGAATGGGTCAGGGCCCGATTTTATATGATCACCAGATGAATAAAGAGTATGACAGTTATGAATAGGAAATCATGATTGATAGTAATAAGAATCTACCTACATACATCAATGCATAAACTAAAACAAATTAATTGATCATAACTTCCATTTAGTTATGCAAGAGGATATGAATAATTAAAATCAATTAAAGGCTTTCATCATTTACACTGATTCATTTCATAGTTCCGTTCCTTAACGAAAAACATAGTAACAATTATATGCTCTTTAAGGCATTTCATTATGCTCTTTATGGCATTCCATTAATCAAGTCCAACTTGAAATAAGAATAGTTATGTTCATATACATACAAAGATTCTAAGACAATCCATTCGGGTTTCCCCACTGGGTGCGCCCCTAAATGACCATCATCTTCCAGGGCCTATCAATCCAGACCACCTGGGCACCTATAATGCAAGACGTCGGGAAGTGGCCATATGCCTCCGGGAGAGTCATAACCACACCCCAAATTACCCCGCCATCGCAGAAAACATACCATTAGCGCTCATATGGCCTAGGACTATATCCACCCTGCATTCATTAGCCAAGGGGCTTCACCTCACGCGCGAACTTCCCTTATGATGGAATTTAAAGAGGTGTGTTTAAGTAAATTATCATTTACCATATTCATAATTAAGTAAATTATCATTTACCATATTCACTTTCATTTGAATGAATACATCATATTATATCCGGAGCCAAACGTATTTCATGTCATAATTATAGCCTCAATGAATGAATAAATTCTCAATTTATTCTCCAAACTTTCTTTTGTGGTGTCATGATAAACCACCAAGACTATCATACCTCAATTGAGCTTCTAAAGTCTCCCAATATGACCTTACAACTCCTAGACTCCTAAAAATTAACTAAAGGAAAAGAATGCTATAACATCAATTTGTATACCCCCGGAATTACCCCCATATAAACCATTTCTAATGTAGGTAGTTAACTAACTCATCTAGGACTCTAGGATTCTAAGTTTACTTCATACAAGAAGGTTTCTAAGTCCTAAACTTAAAAGAAAATGATCAAAATTGAGTTGGAAAAATAACTCAAAACAGCAAGGTTCCCAAATAGATTCGCCCTAGGGCCGAATCGATTCGCCCCAAGCAGCGAATCAATTCGCCCAAAAGCGAATCAATTCGGAGGACAAATTCCAGTTTCTTCCTTGGCCGAATTGATTCGGCCTTAACCTAAATTGATTCGCACTTGCAGACCTATAACTTGACCCCTAAGCGAATCGATTCTCCCTAGGGCCGAATCGATTGGCCCCTGCAATTTGGCTAAGGATGGGGATACCGGTTATGAAGCGTAGTTTTCCCCAAAACTCAAATCTCCTCCATTTTTACACACATCCATCAACCTTTATCTGCCCAAAATCATCCTACATGATTATCAACTACCATAATCCACAATTTCATCAACATAAACCATGATTAGGGTTCAAACCCCATAATATCCATATTTGTTCCATTAATGTTAATACACATCTATCACACAATTTACTCATCTTAAACCATATATTAGCAAGTAGAAAACTTTCCTTGAGCTTCAAATCTCAAATTTTCTCTTGGTAGCAACAATGCAAGCTTCAATCTCTCTCTTCTCTTCTTTTTCTCCCCTTTTCTCCCCAACTCTCTTATTCTCTCTTTCTCTCTACGTTAATGAATACACTTAAGGGAAATAAAGTAGGTGCAAGACTTAAATCGTGAATTTAGTCTAAAATCCCAACTTAAATGGTTAATACCATATTAAAATAACTCACAACTACACATTTAAGTTAAAACCAGTCAAAAGGGCCCGAAACCCAAAAATACAATATGGCACTTATTTCGACTATCTCGCACATTTTGGGACTAACTACGCCCTGTAAATTGGCATCCGACAATTTTATAAATCATTTCAAGTTCTAGTTTCATTTAAACCATAAATTTAATTTTAAAGCATATGACACAATAAAACGCAACATGATGATATTTACTTACACATACAGTAAATATGCAACAATCTAGTAAATATTAATGTTTAACTCAGTCAATTAATATTTACGCCATTTCTCAACATTTTATATAATTACTTCACACAGTAAATTAATATAAAATAAATTCTCAAAAGCGAGGGTTTTTACACTGAGTAAAGTTTTTGCGGTGAGGGATTGGGGTCAGCCTATGACACCTGTCGAGATTCGCAGTTTTTTGGGTTTGGCTAGCTATTACCGCAGATTTATCAAGGGTTTTTTCTAAGATTTCTAGCCCTTTGATAAACTTAACTCGGAAGGGAGTAAGGTTTGTTTGGGATGATTGTTGTCAACTAGCTTTCGATGAGCTGAAAGATAGGTTGACTTATGCTCCAGTACTTGCATTACCGAGATCGGGGTTGGAATATTTAGTCTTTACAAACGCATCTCTGCATGGGTTGGGAGGTGTGTTACAACAAGAGCATCGGTCTATTTCTTATGCTTCTCGCAAGCTAAAGCCCCATGAGAAGAATTATCCATTTCATGATTTGGAACTTGCTGCAATGGTTTTTGCCTTGAAGATTTGGAGACATTACCTCCTCGGGGAGAAGTTTAGTCTTTTCAGGGACCACAAATCGTTGCAATATTTATTTTCACAAAAGTATTTGAATATGAAACAACTTCGATGGTTAGAGTTTGTGAAGGACTACCAATTTGATATTCATTATCACTCGGGTAAGGCTAATGTAGTGGCGGATGCGTTGATTCAAAAACCCGAGGAGGAGTTAGCGCTGTTATAGAAGGCTAAATGGAAAGAATTCATCCAAGAGGATGCAGTGGCAAGGGGGTTTATGTCAGTATTGACCGTTATGCCTACAATAGTAGCAAGGGTTGTTAAAGTTCAAGGAAGGGACAAAGGTTGTCAGGACCATATATACTAATTATTAAGCGAGGGAGCGAAATCCTACTCTATAAGTTCTGAGGGTAGATTATGTTTCCACGAGAGACTTATTGTCCCGAATGAAGGGGATTTGAGATGATCCGTAATGACAGAGTCTCATGGGTCCAAATTTACAGTACATCCCAGTGGAGAGAAAATGTACCAAGATATGCGCCGTCAATATTAGTGGGCGGGTATGGAACATGATATCTCTGAATTTGTCTCCTAATGTAATACTTATCAGTTGTTGAAAATCGATCATCAGCGACCGACGGGATTGTTACAACCCTTGGAAATACCGGTATGGAAGTGGGAAAGCATCTCGATGGATTTCATCATGGTATTTCCAACATCACGATGTGGTTATGATTCCATTTGGGTGATTGTCAATCGTTTAACCAAGTCGGCACATTTCTTATCGGTACGTACAGATTATAATACTGCTCGTTATGCCCGGCTATTCATCACGGATATTGTTAGATTCCACAGGGTGCCCATTAATATAGTCTCCGATCAAGACAAAATTTTTATTTCCTTTTGGCAAAGTTTCCAAGAAGTTATAGGAACCGAATTGAAATTGAGTAGCTCCTATCACCCACAAACAAATAGGCAGACAAAAAGAGTCAACCAAATGTTAGAGGAAATGCTCACAATGTGTGTGCTCGATTTCAAAGGAGGTTGGGAACAATACATTCTCTTGGTTGAATTTTCTTATAATAATTCGTACCAATTCACTATCGGCATGGCACCCTATGAAGAATTATATGGTCAACCATGTAGATCACCTACTTGTTGGTTGGAAGTAGGGGATAATAAATTTCTTTGACCTGAGATAATCCAAGTCACTTCTTCAAAGGTCAAACTTATTCGCAATCGCATCCAAATTTCTAAAGATCGTCAGAAGAGTTATGCTGATGTGAATAGAAGGCATGTGGATTTGGAGGTAGGAGATCAAGTTTTCGTACGAGTTTCGTCGATGAATGGTACAAAGAGATTTGGGAAGAAAGGAAAACTTGTGTCGCGCGCCCACTTATAAACTTTCCTTATCGGATCAATTGCAACAGATTCATGATGTGTTTCATGTTTCATCCCTGAAAAAGTATAAGAGGTGTGAAGGAGCTCACCGGCACATTCCTTTAGACGATATCGAATTGCAACCTGATATATCATATGAGGAACAACCAGTTGCAATTTTAGATCATGGGGAGTGTAGGCTAAGATCTAGAGTGGTTCCCTTGGTTCGGGTCCAATGGGGGCATCACAATGCCGAGGAATCAACGTGGGAGCATGAGGATGATATGCGAGAAAAGTATCCATATCTCTTTTTGCAAGGTACGCCTAAATTTTGAGAGCAAAATTTTTTATTCGGGGGGGGGGGGGGGGGGGGGGAGTATGCAATAACCCTTATTTTGAGAAATTTATTTTATATTAATTTACCATGTGATGTAATTATATAAAATATTGGATAATGGAGTAAATATTATTTTAACCGATTTAAAAGATAATATTTACTAGATTTTGCATATTTACTATTATGTGAATGTAAATAGCATCATGTTACGATTTATGGTGTCGTTGTTCTTTAAATGACATTTATGGTTTAAATGAAGTTGGAACTTGAAATGATTTATATTACTCTGGATGCCAATTTAGAGGGCGTGGTTAGTCTCGAAATAGTCAAGATAGTCAAACTAAGTGTCATATTGTATTTTTGGGTTTCGGGCATTTTTGACAGTTTATGACTTAGTTATGTAGTTACGAGTCATTTTAATGGTATATTAACATTTAAGTATGGGAATTAATGCTAAGGGCACGATTAAGTCATGAAACCACTTTTATTTCGCAAGTGTATTCTTCTTAAACCCAGAGAGAAAGAGAGAAGAAGAGAATTATGGAGAAAAGAAGAGAAATGAGAGGAATTGAAGAAATTGGGTTTGCTCTTCCATCTATCGGAAGGGAATCCGAGATTTCAGATCAAGGCAAGTTTCTTACTTGCTAATATATGATTTAGGGTGAATAAATTGTAGTGAAAGTTGTGTATTGGAATCAATTGAACAAATATGGGTTTTAATGAATTTGTGGTATTTGAACCCTTACATATTGTTTAGATAGATATTGTGTTGATTATAGTAGTTAGTATGTATATAGGTTTGTTTTGGTTGGAATAATTATTGAAAAATTTGGCGCTTGCGTTCAATTAAGAAATAATATAATAAACACCAATTTGAAAACGTCGTATGCGACTGTGTGATACCGATTAAAAAATAACTCGCAAGTTTTTCAAAGAACCCTTATTTAATTAGTGTCTACTTTTAAATCAAATAAATTCAGCCCCTAAACATCCATCAACGGTGCGTGTGTCAACCCATAAACAAATAAAGTATAAGAAACAAGTTTAAGGAATAATCCCCGCAGGGCAAAACCTTTTATTTCACTATAATAAGTAAATCACAACTTACACGGATTACAATGAAATACAGTGGCACGTGAATACCCGCAGGCGTCGGTCGGTGTCGTCAGCAATGAATCCACACGCAGCGAACCCACATGAACCTCAGTCCAGTCAACAAAGGAAGAACCGCAGCACTCCTCAACGACACGCAGCCATAAAACTTTGTAGAGACTCCCTCAGTAATGACACGCAGCCCTCGGTTGCAAAGATCTCTCCACAAAGGTTTGAACAAACACAAGGTTGTGTTCTTGGGTTACCAAACTTGATTCACATAGATATGGAAGATGTGTGAATCTAAAAACCTAGAATCATAGGACTCAATAGGTGAAGACTTTAGGGTTGATATGCTCTGAAAAATGTGGGAAAGTCTTATAGAAACCAACTACTGATCGTGGTTTAAATAAGGAGTCAAATCCCTAAAAAATCTGCTACACGATCTGGCAGAGTTTATCCAGGGCGGATCGGTCCGGGCCTCAGGCGGATCGGTCCGATGGCGGATCGGTTCTTCTAATTTGAAGTCGATTCGGTTCGCAATCGGTTCGGTGCTCTCTGGACTCATTTTGCAAGACGGTCCGGTCCGATCCTTGGTGGATCAGTCCGCGGTCGGATCGGGTCTTTTTATTTTGGGGCGGACCGATCCGGATGACTGTTTCCAGATTTCTTCTTCTTTTGATCTTCGGATTTCGGATTTCGTTGATGACGATGTGATCTTTTCAACCATCAATCTTGTAACGGCGTATGACATAACATATACATAAAGATGGACAAATTGTCCTTACAAATCTCCCCCTATGTCTATGCCGGAACAAACATAAAAAAATCCGAATTATCAAGTATGAACAATGCCTATACAAATCTACCCTTCCATGAACCCAAAACTGAAAGAGGTACATATGACTAAGGTTGCATCGTTTGTTCATCAATTCTTCAGGAATCTTCACGCTTTTCTCATCAGGGTGTGTATCATGGGATTATCAAGGATGTACCTACACACATGAGATAAAGCAAATACCACGTGACATATCGAGTTTGAAATGAGATAAACATGGATATCAATATATGATAAAAACATAAGCTATATCTCAAAAAATCCCCCAAAATTCAAACTCCCCCATAATATGATAATTCTTTCTCCCCCTTTTTATGATGTCCCCAAATAGACAAATGAGAAGAATGAATCTAAAAAAGCAAAATCGGGGTGTCACGGTATAAAAAAAATACACAAACTATTTTTGATTTTTTTTTTTAAAAAAATCTGATACCATTTGAAAAAAATATGTAAAACATGATACAAAAAAAATCACACCATAGATTTAAACTCAAACAACCAAGTCATGGGAACGAAATGTATGGGTGTGAACACATTCGATAGGTAAATCAACTCAATCAATCATATGTGCACGATACATATGTGTACCCCTAACGAATGAGCATCAAAAGTATCCTTAGGTGTAAAAAATTTGTTGAATTTAGATGACATCGTCTTATGAAAATCAACAAATCAAAGTCAAAGTGATTTCCACACCAATAACGTCCAAAACTATATAGCACATTTTCAAGAATTTCAAGGACGTGCAAACCCGTTTTAATTCTCCAACCAAACTCCCTCATATATATTTTCTTTTAGAGGTAATCTAAATTCTCAAACTTTGGAGAATTGGTGCAAAAGCCTAAATGGCCCATAATTGGCATGAATTTCTTTTTATTGCCTTTAATTTTTTTTTGGCTCTTTTAACCTCTTTGGACCTCGGATAATAAAATTCCTCAATTTTTTAGGTCCTTTTTAACAGTGGCTTTTGCGCAAAGGATAGATAATTACCTTTCGCAGCCCCTCCCCGTTATCAAACAAAGCACACAAACTCACAAAACGGTTTTTATATGCACAATTTCCTTATCAAAATTTATCGCGCTTGGTTCGTTTTAAGGACAGGATTGAAGTGAAAACACCCAACCAACATGTGATAAGACAAGCATAATAATCAAACAAATCCGTGCATGTGTGCAATAAAGGAAACATGAGTCAAACATGTAGGAGGTAACGCTTAATTACATCTTAATGACTCCAAACATTATAAAGCACATGGATGAATTGACCTATTGTCTCAAAACACTATCAAATAGTCACATGTAAAATGGAATGATGTTGTGACTTGGTCATCCTAAGTTTCCGTCCATAAACGGTGCAAAAAAAATACAAAAATCTTTTTGGATTTTCTCAAAATTTTATTAAAATAAAATCTTTTTGTATTTTTCAAAATTTTCAAAAAAATAAAACATACAAAATGATACATACTAGCAATAGGCAAACAATGTCATCATGAAAATCACCCTATGCTAGTAAACAAGTCAAACCTCAATCATTAGGTGCAGAGGGGTTTTCCAAAGGTGGTGACAACTTATGAAAAACCTCCATCAGTTCTTGTGAAGTTTTGACTAAAAACTTAACTTGCTCTCCTAAATGTGCAAACTCTCTCATGTAGTCTCCGGGAGCATGTAAAGTATCATGTGTGGGCGCATGTGTGCCAGAAACACGTGTAGAAGCAAAACGTGACACGTACCCCAACTTAAAGCGAAATTCCCTAAGGTGTCCTCTCCTTTTGCAATGTGAGCAAACATAAATAGGCCTAGGAACACCTCTCTCAAAAAATCTAGGACGCACTTTCCTAAAAGGAATGGGACGCCTAGGTGGGTTAGGGTGAGACACATGTGAAACTGTCACTAAAGTGGGAACCGGCTCGGGTGCTAATTGGGAAGAAGAAGCACCGTCATGACTTATTCCTAACTTCTCACCTGTACCCTTAAGAACCACCTTTTCAACCTTCTTAGGTGCGTTCTCAAACTTGACTTTGACCACCCTGACACGTTCCATATCACTCTCGAGTTGGGATACACGTGTCGTCAGACTAGACAACGTGTCGGCCAAATCACACTTCTCCTTTCTCAAAACCTCCTTCTCTTTCTCCAAATCTAAAACCCGACGACCTAAATACCTATTATACCTTTTTGTTTTCAAGGTCTCGGTGTACAACTCTCTAAAAGCTTTTTGGAGCTCACTTTCATCTCCACTTTCACTCTCACTTTCTCCCTCACTTGAAGTGCTCAAACCATCACTATCACTTTCGTGTGCACTATTGTGGGACAAGGTGGGTGGAATTACACGACTAGAAAAAGCTACAAACTTCTCACCACTAGTCTCATCACCCTCACTATCACTAAGTGTGGCAGGCATGGCTACTTTCTTTCCTTTCTTTCTAAGCCACGTAGGACACTCAAATGACTTATGTCCCTTACCCCCACATTCAAAACAAGTGACGTTCTCAAAATCTTCCTCACACTCCTCATCAGAGTCATTCTCTTTTTCCCTCTCACCACTTTCTTTGGCCTTTCCTATCCTTTTATTTTTCTCAAAAAAATTCTTTTTATTGGAAGAATTATTTTTGTTCATGTTCAGAAATTTTTTAAAATTTTTCGCAAACAAGGCCATATCATTAAAATCAAAATCTCCCTCAGAATCAGACTCACAAAATTTTTCTTTCTTTTTCTTAAAATGAGTCTTTAAAGCAACACCATTATCCTTAGCCTTAATGGATTTGGGAAACATGTCAATCTCATAGGTTTGAAGATCTCCTACAAGTTCTTCCAACTTAAGTGATTTCAAATTTCCCAAAGAACTCAAAACAGTGACTTTAGGAATAAAGCGTTTTGGGAGAGATCTCAAAATATTTTTAACGACACGCGTGTTATCAATCACCTCACCCAAATTAAAACATGTGTTAACGATGTCCGACAAACGTGCATAAAAATCATCAAAGCATTCGGACTCAGACATGGTGATAGTCTCAAATTGGGTGGACAAATTTTATAATTTTGACTCTTTAACAGCGTTCGTACCCTCATGTGTCAATTTCAAAACATCCCAAGCCTCTTTAGACGTGGTGCACGTCATAATACGGCAAAACTCATCAGGAGAGACAGCTCCAGAAATAGCACTCAGACCACGAGAATTAAAATTGGATAATTTATAGTCATCTTCAGTCCAGGCTGACACGAGTTTTAAAGTGGTGATGTTATTAACAGTGACCGTGGGAGGAGTCCAACCATTTTCACAAAGCAACCAAACACGCTCGTCAATAGATTTTAAAATCGATTTCATACGAGCTTTCCAGTAGGCATAATTAGACCCGTCAAAATAGGCATCTGATTATATAAGTGCTCCATAAGAAAAAAATGCGAATTTTCACAAAACTGATTTTTTAAATAAAAAAAAATCAATATCACGCGATTTTGCGGAAAATAGGAATACGCGATAAATTAGCGCAACCCGCTCTGATACCAATTTGAAAAAGTTGGCGCTTGCGTTCAA
The DNA here is from genome assembly GCA_949130495.1 of Sambucus nigra. NCBI lineage: Eukaryota > Viridiplantae > Streptophyta > Magnoliopsida > Dipsacales > Adoxaceae > Sambucus > Sambucus nigra. The sequence continues at coordinate 479,687,444 of OX422217.1, read as the reverse complement.
TTAAGAAATAATATAATAAACACCAATTTGAAAACGTCGTATGCGACTGTGTGATACCGATTAAAAAATAACTCGCAAGTTTTTCAAAGAACCCTTATTTAATTAGAGTCTACTTTTAAATCAAATAAATGCAGCCCCTAAACATCCATCAACGGTGCGTGTGTCAACCCATAAACAAATAAAGTATACGAAACAAGTTTAAGGAAAAATCCCCGCAGGGCAAAACCTTTTATTTCACTATAATAAGTAAATCTCAACTTACACGGATTACAATGAAATACAGTGACACACGAATACCCGCAGGCGTCTATCGGTGTCGTCAGCAATGAATCCAGACGCAGCGAACCCACATGAACCTTAGTCCAATCAACAAAGGAAGAACCGCAGCACTCCTCAATGACACGCAGCCATAAAACTTTGTAGAGACTCCCTCAGCAATGACACGCAGCCCTCGGTTGCAAAGATCTCTCCACAAAGGTTTGAACAAACACAAGGTTGTGTTCTTGGGTTACCAAACTTGATTCACATAGATATGGAAGATGTGTGAATATAAAAACCTAGAATCATAGGACTCAATAGGTGAAGACTTTAGGGTTGATATGCTCTGAAAAACGTGGGAAAGTCTTATAGAAACCAACTACTGATCGTGGTTTAAATAAGGAGTCAAACCCCTAAAAAATCTGCTACACGATCTGGCAGAGTTTATCCAGGGCGGTCCGGGCCTCAGGCGGATCGGTTCTTTTAATTTGAAGTCGATTCGGTTCGCAATCGGTTCGGTGCTCTCTGGACTCATTTTGCAAGACGGTCTGGTCCGGTCCTTGGCGGATCGGTCCGCAGTCGGATCGGTTCTTTTTATTTTGGGGCGGACCGGTCCGGATGACTGTTTCCAGATTCCTTCTTCTTTTGATCTTCGTATTTCGGATTTTGTTAATGACGATGTGATCTTTTCAACCATCAATCTTGTAACGGCATATGACATAACATATACAGAAAGATGGACAAATTGTCCTTACAAATATGGTTGGTGTGGGTAAAATGGAGAAGAAATGAGTTTTGGCAAAAGTAGGGTATTAACATCCATGGCCGAAATTAGGCATTCTGGCCCAAGCGAATCGATTCTCCCCCTAGAGAATCAATTCTCTTAAGGGGTAAGCTACAGGTCTGGAATGAGTGAATCGATTCGGCTTATCCGAATAGATTTGTCTGTATGCAGAATGTTGGGTCCTCATGACCGAATCAATTCGGCTTATCCGAATCGATATGCTTTCAAGACCGAATCGATTCGTCCAGGGCGAATCGATTTGGAATTCTTGTTGTTTTAAGGTATTTTTCTATCTTAGTTTGTAAACCTTTTCTTATAGGATTGGGACCTACGAACTTTTCTCTTAGGATGAAGTAAAGGGTACTAGAGTCTTATATTAGGTATAGGACTACTCTAGAGTTGAATGGGGATACTTGGGCCTATCTCTAGGATTATATAATAGACATTAGGGAAGCTTTTTCTTGTGTAACTAGTTTGAAACTATAGGAGAGTAAGATTTTATTTAATTGGGGGAAATTTAGAGACACGAATGAGGTGTACAATACTTGGTGGCTTATAGTAACGTCATTATTTCTCGGAGACTAATTTGGGGGTTTATTAAACGTTGAAGTTTATAATGATGACATTAAATGCTTATGGCTCTGGCTAAAGACTTAATGTATATTTTAAAATGGGAACAACTTGTGAACGATAAATTGCTTATACAGACCTCTCTAAATGTTATCATAGGGGAAGTTACGCGCATGAGGTGAAGTACCCTGTCTAGTGAATGCAGAGTGAATATAGTCCTCGGCCATAGGACCAGTTATTATATATTGTTATATTATTGATCGAAGTGAGGTAATTTCGGGTGTGGTTATGACTCACTATCGAAGGTATATGGCCGCTTCCCGACGTCACGCGATGTAGGATACCTAGGTTATCTTGGTGATAGGCCCTGGAAGATGATAGCTATTTAGGGGCGGGGGAAACCTGGAAGGATGGTCTCATAAACGGTATATGCTGTGAAATATAACTATTCTTATTAAAATAGACTTTATTGATAATACGACACTTTATTAAGTAAATTGCTTTGAATACGTTTCCTAATGAGAAAAAGGAACGGTGAAATGAAATTGTCTAAAAAGGAAATGGAATCTTATTAAGTAATATTTTATCTATATTCTCCTTCACAAATGAATTGTGATCATTGTCATTATTATTGCGTTAGGTTATGATTTTAGATCGAAAGCTTAGATTCCTTATCATTATTTATAGTGTGTGAAACAAGCTTATTCATGATAATTAAAGTTTCCATAACTGTCATGCACTTTATTCACTTGGCAATCATATTAAATCGGGCCCTGACCCGTTTCCATTTATTTGTTTTGCTTGAATCTTATATTCACCCAGGTGTTCCGCTATAAGGATGCCCGTATTGACTCTTCTATCCCAATGTCCTGGAGCTATAACACTTTGTAGATGTTACGGGATAGTTGAGATAGACGCTTCCATCTTTTTGTATTCTAGTTATGATCGGTTACACATTTGGGCGTGTTGCCCAAGTTTTGTACTTGTGTTATATTATGTGAAATTATACTTCAATACTCGGTGTAACCTATTTGTACGGGTATGTTAAGCGATAGCTTATTTGGTTATTTTCTTTTTGATGTACATGGTTGTTGATCAATTACATGTCTTTATTTATATCCACCTTCTTTTCAATTGGATTGTTTAAATATTTTTCTTTACTTACAAATTAACTTTTGACAATCCATTTTCTAAAATAATTACGTTCATGTGTACGCAACTGCCTAGAAGCATAAGCAATAACTTTTCCATGCTGCATAAAAACATAACCCAACCCCTGAAGTGAAGCATCGGTATAAATAACAAAACCATCTCCACCATGCGAAATAGTAAGAACATGTGCAGTTACCAACCTCTTTTTCAATTCATCAAAACTATTTTCGCATTCGGAATTCCATTCAAACTTAACATCTTTTCGGGTTAGTTTATTCATTGGCAAGGAAATCGAAGAAAATCCCTTAATAAACCTTCTATAATACCCAGCTAAACCCAGAAAAATCCTCACCTCAGTTGCATTATTGGGCCTCTCCCACTTCACAATAGCTTCTACTTTCTTGGGATCAACACATATACCATCTCGAGAAATAACATGGCCTAAAAATGCAACTTATGATAGATAAAATTCACAATTGCTAAACTTATCATTCAACTGCTTATCTTTTAACACATTCAAATAGTTATGATATGCTTTTCATGTTCAACCATATAACATGAGTAGATCAGAATATCATCAATAAAAACTATCACAAATGATTCAACAAAAGGATGCAGTACTCGGTTCATAACATCCATAAATATAACTGGGGCATTTGTCACTCCAAAAAGGCATCACGAGAAATTCAAAATGACCATACCAAGTGCGAAAGGCAGTTTTAGAAATATCGCTCCCTTTCACCCTCAACTGATGATAATCGGATCGCAAATCTACCTTTGAAAATACTTTGGCACCGTGAAACTGATAAAACAAATCATCTATATGAGGTAAAGGATACTTGTTCTTAATTTTAGCTTTATTCAGTTGCCTATAATCAATACAAAAATGCATAGTACCATCTTCCTTTTCACAAATAAAACTAGGGCACCCCATGGAGATACACTAGGATTTATGAACCCCCTATCAAGTGAATCCTGCAACTGAACCTTGAGTTCTTTCAACTCAATAGGTGCCATTCTATACGATGCCATAGAAATAGGGTATTTCCTCGGTTCTAATTCAATACTAAATTCAACTTCTCTTTCAGAAAGTAACCCGGGAAACTTACTAGAAAACACCCCTGGAAAATCCCATACAATAGGAACATCTTCAAATTGTAAATCCCCCTTCCTAGTGTCAATAACACATGCAATAAAACCCTCATAACCCTTACTTGACAATTTCATCATCTAAATAGCATAAATAACGCAACTAGGAACGACTTTCCTTCCCCCCCCCCCCCCCCCCCCCTCACAAATTTAAATTCAAACTCGCCAAGCATTTTAAAAATAACTTCTTTGCGAAAACAATATATAGATGCATGATATTTAAATAACCGATCCATTTCCAAAATTATGTCAAAAATTAGATATATTCAATAGAAATAAGTCTATAATTGTATCTCTAACCCCCACAGTAAAAACACAATAACGAAAAACATATTCAGCTACAATCACATCCCCCATAGGCATGGAAATACCTAACCCCACATCTAAACGAGTGCATGGTCTATTCAGATATATAGGAAATATATAAAACACAAAAGAATGTGTGGAACCGGGATCAATCAAAACATAAGCACTTCTATTAGTAATAGAAAGTGTACATGTGACAACATCTAGAGTAGCCTAGGCTTCTTTCATCGTAAAGACTCGTCCAGCTGGCCCGGAACTAATAGCTTGTTCCATGCCCCAGGTTTCATCTATAATAACCGAGTTATAACAACCAACAAAATTATAATACCAACTATTGGTTAGTACATAAACAATTCAAAAATATCATATCAAAACAAAAACTTCCATTTAACCGTCACACACGTCCAGAATTAATAACCTAGACGCTCTGATACCACTAATTGTCACACCCAATACCCAAATATATTCTAATCATTTCATTTATATTATGATTAAATGATAATCTTCTGTCCATTCAAAATATAATTCATTTATCAATATTTTTTTCATGTACAATAAACATAATCATGTTCTTTGTACCGTAACGTAATTAACATCGGAGTCATAATTAAACGAACATGTTATACTACAATTGACTATGATTAAATATTAAAATCATCAAATCAGCCAATGTTAACTCAATATATAAGATGTGCGAGTGTAGTAAAACCTCAGTGTGACAATGATAAAATTCCCACGTCTAATCCCAAGATCCTTCTAATGGTGCAACTCTCAAATCGCCGATCATATGATACCCTAACTGGCATCGTACAAACCTGAAAATTTTAAAATATAAACAGTAAGCATTAAACTTAGTGAGGTACTCCTTCGATGAAATGAAATAACAGTTCTTTATCAAATATGTGGATATAAAATCCAAATAATCCTGCCTTGCTATGAAGTAGCAATATTTTATCAAATCTCTAGATAGAAAATCCAAACAATCCTTCCCTATAATGAAATGACAATTCTATATCAAATATGTGGATATATAATCCCAATAATCTACCCTTGCAATGAAATAATAGTTTTATATGAAATCAGTGGATATTAAATCCAAACAATCTTTCCCTGCTACGAAATAATAGTTTTATATCAAATATGTGGATATAAAATCCAAACAATCCTGCCCGTTGGCCATAACAAATCATGGAACATAAGTTCCAATAAATCCTTGTCATAAGACAAATCAAATTTTTTGATCTTTGTCCAATTCCAATCCTGGATCATAAGATCCTAACAAATTCGGGATATTTTAATATCCAAACAAATACTGAATACTGGAGTATTCAAACCAATCCTGGATCATAAGACCCAAACAAATCTTGGATATTTTAATATCCAAACAAATCCTGAATACCGAAGTATTCAAACCAATTCTGGATCATAAGACCCAAACAAATCTTGGATATTTTAATATCCAAAAAAATCCTTAATACCAAAGTATTCAAACCAATCTTGGATAATTTAATATCCAAACAAATCCTTCTCTTAGATCTATATTCATAACCATTATATCATTTTCATATCTATATTTGAAACAATCAGAAGTACACTCACCTTGGAAATTTAACAAGCTTTTCCTTTTCCTTTATCTAGCTCTTGTTCAGTCAGTTCTTCTTTTCTTCCTATCATTCTTACAATATTAGTATCATTATAAGAATATTATCAATTCAAAGAATAAGTTCAACATAACTCAATTCATAAGCATCATATGATTCTATTCAAATCATTCATCATAAATGAAGTCTCATCTAGATTCAGGTTATAATATCTAACATTTTCAAATTATAGCCCAAACTTACTTTACTTCTTCATATTAATCCAATCCTTATCATATTAGGTTTCCAATACAAAAGATGACACATCATTCCAAGTTTCCTAGAGCAAGATATGCTCATTTCTTTACTTCATAGCAAATCCACCCTATAGGCTCCTCTATCATTCAGTCATCTTCCAAGAAGTTTCATTATTTCTATACATGATAACTTTCTATGATATTTCACCCGATTTCAGAAAATTTTCAGAGTTCATTTGCTATGTCAAGCAAAATATCAAACATATGGTATGAATATTTACTGTTTTGGGGTAGATTTCATACCCAAACTTCAAACCATCACCCAAGATTCATTGCTTGCTATTTTTATATAATTTTTGGATATGTTATGAATATATGGGTCTATGTTAATATCCAACTACAATTAATCAATTTCAGTAATCATACAGAAAGATATGGAAGGTTAAAAAAATAAGGTTACTAAATAAAGCAATTTAAGGGTTTACACATGTGACACCCCGACTAATTAAATACCGGGTAGCTACTCCTTTATTAAATCAATACGAAATGCCAAGTTGGTCCAGTTAACAGCATCACTGTCGAAAACATTTTTTTTTATTACTAACCACCTAGTATTTAATAAGTGAGTTGTCAAATTTTAAATTAAATCTGATTAACATGCAATAAATGAAATATAGAAATGCAACACAACCATTCACGATAAAGTCCAACTATAGTGAATCAACAATTAAAGATGAGTCTAGAGGAAATACTCCTCACAACAATCCCAATATGAAAAGAAATAAAACAAGTCTGCATCCTGAATTAATTACAAACCAAAGTCTAAATAACTGAAATATAAAATGAAATGTCTCTAAAAGAAATGGGCGACATGCCCTACAACTGATGAAATCTGAATATAGAGTCAAGGCAAATGAAGCGTCTACTAGCAAGGCCCTGTAACTTCCACAACAGCTACAGCTCATCACCTGACTGGAAATACTATGCATGGTGTCCTTGTGGTTGGGCACCTAAAAATGGTTTTTACAAAAAGATAGATTTGAAAGCAAACGGGTCCGAGCTCGAATGTGGAGAGTATTTTAAAAACAGCAAGTGCTTTAATAACAATTAAAACAATGAATGCAAGATACATGTTAGGACGTGCTCTCACATGAAATACTCACCTCTCATATAACTGTGCACTCCTAACGTTCCTGTACCCATTCATGTGTTATTTATCTAACTAAACCATCATAAGTTCTAACCCAACTACTCGATTCACAATATGAATTCCCAATGTTATTACTTAAATATATAGCTTTACTTGAACTCGGATTCTCAATTGTTAGCATTACCGTTTACTGGAGGTTATCCCCTAATTTATCTTCTCAAGGAGTTACTATAAATGATTCTCATAAATAAACATCACAATTCCTTTTCATTCAACCGTATATTATTCACATCATAAATATACAATATAAGCACCTCGAGGCTAAGCTGCGGTGCACACATACTCTGCTATCCATCCCGGTACATCACGTACATAAGGATTACAAATTCCGAGTCTCTCAGGAATTGTTAAAATAAGCACAACACACAAAAATGGAGGCGAACATAATTCAACATATCCATGGGTCACGTACATACCTACGCTCCATAGTCAACTGACTTAATAACTCACAATTAAGTCATTCCCTTGAAATATGCCCTCTAGGTACCAAACTAAATCCGGGCACACAAGGATTAGAAGGCCCTAAGCGAACGTAAACCTCCCCTGATAGCAAGTATGGTAGGTATGTCATACACATAAGATCATATACTAAGCATGCACACATCTTAGATATCTCAATATTAATAAAGGTATTTTCAACATCCTTATACCATTATTCCAATTTTATACATTTTAAGTCTTCCGATAATATATAATGTAGACTGTCGACACATCTCACGTCATAGATTCTTATACTTAAAACCTATCTCAAAGGGGTTATTAAGTTTCCTATTATTCCCACATATTACATCATTATTCTTAAGGTCCTTACTTCTGCCCCAAACCTCAATTCAGTAATTTATTCAAAATTACTCTTTTAACCCTAATATTATCTCACTCATCGAGCTTCATTAGCTTTTAGAATAATTCCTTAATTTAAATTCTAATTAAGGTCCAAACTTTATAACCATACCTACTGGACTTCATTAAGTCTAAGGATATTCATAAGGTCTCCAATAATATTTTCCAAGGGTTAACATCATTAAAATTTAACTAGGGGAAATTTTACTCTTTCTGGGAAGGTCGATCGATCGACCTTGACCTTCGATCGATCGATGGTGGTCGATCGATCGACTGACTATTTCGATCCTTCCGGACACGTTGGCGCACTCAAAATGACCATACGTTTAATAGAAATAAAATTCACTTTTTAATTAAATAATTACTTTCCTGACGCGACTGTCACACGCGTCTCAACAAAATTTCCCAAATTGCCGTATTTCAATCTCGTGACAATTTCAATAGTTATAATATTCGTATATTGCCATATATACACATTATAATCAAATACTAACTCACATCTCGTTAATATTTTATCCGGATTAAATCTCAATTAATTCACATTTAATTCAATTAATCCCATAAATAAATATCGATAAAAATGCGGGGTATTACATACTTCCCCCCTAATAACAGAATTTCGTCCCGAAATTCGGAACTAAAAATTACCTGGTAAAAATAACTCTGGATAACGTTCGCGCATCTCATCCTCGCGCTCCCATGTGGACTCCTCGACATTATGATGTCGCCACTGAACACGCACTAATGGGACTATCTTTGACCGCAGTTTCCGCTCACTTCGATCCAAAATAGCAATTGGCCCCTCCTCTTAGGAGCTATCGGGCTCGAGATCGATGTCCTCCAAAGCAATGTGAGAATGAGACAAATCATCTCTAAGATATTTCCTTAGTGAGGAAATATGAAACACATCATGAATCCGATGCAAATGCTCCGGTAACCCAAGTCTATACGCAACAGACCCAATCCGCTCGATGATTGGAAATGGTCCCACATATCTCGGTGCCAGCTTTCCCTTCTTCCCAAATCGCATAATCCCCTTCAGAGGAGATACTCTGAGTAAAACCTGGTCCCCCACTTGTAACTCCCTGAAGAACCTCTTCGCATCAGCATAGATCTTCTGTCGATCCTGAGCTACCCGAATGCGACTCCGTATCAATTCTATCCTCGCCGAAGTATCCTGAATCACTTCCGGCCCAAGTAGTTTATTGTCCCCAACCTCCAACCAACATGCTGGGGAACGACAAGGTCTACCGTACAACGCCTCAAATGGAGCCATATCAATGGTGAACTGGTAGGAGTTATTATAAGCAAACTCCACCAGTGGAAGATACTGCTCCTATCCACCCCCGAAGTCAATGATGCACATCCGCAACATGTCTTCGAACATCTGATTTGTACGCTCAGTTTGCCCATCGGTCTGGGGATGATAAGCCGTACTCAACCGCAATTCCGTGCCCATGGCCTCCTGAAAACTTTCCCAAAACCGTGAAACAAATATCTTGTCTCGGTCAGACACGATATTTAGGGGCACACCGTGAAGTCTCACTATCTCTGCAATAAAGAGCTGGGCATACTGTCCTGTAGTGTAGTCTGTCTTTACGGGTAGAAAATGAGCGACTTTGTTCAACCTGTCCATAATTACCCAAATGGAGTCGTGACCTCTCTTTGACGTAGGCAACCCCGTGATAAAGTCCATGGAGATGCTCTCCCACATCCACATCGGGACCTCTAATGGCTGTAGAAGTCCTGCCGATCTCTGATGGTCCACTTTTACCAGCTGACAAGTGGCGCATTTAGAAACAAACACGGCAATATCTCTCTTCATCCCGCTCCACCAATACTGACGTCTCATGTCCTGGTACATTTTGTCCCCACCGGGATGTACGGCGAACCGTGAGCCATGCGACTCTGCCATCACCTCGTGTCGTAATTCTCCCCTTCCAGAACTACCAGTCTCCCATTGAAGCGTAATCCCCCGTCTGAGCTAACGGTATAGGACTCGGCTCCCTCTGTTAGTAATCGAACTATCTGCTCCTGACAGAACGAGTCATCTTCTTGTGCCTTTACTACTTTCGTGACAATCTGCGGTGTAATAGTCATCACTGACATGAATGATCGGGCCACTGCATCCTGGTGTCCCAACTCCTTCCACTTTGCCTTCCACACCCCTGCCACCTCATCTACTGGCCTACGGCTCAATGCGTCTGCTACCACGTTAGCCTTCCCCGGGTGATATTGGATATCAAAGTGATAGTCCTTCACAAACTCAAGCCACCTTCGTTGCCTCATATTCAGCTCCTTCTGCGTGAATAGGTACTGTAGGGACTTATGGTCTGTGAACAATCGCAACTTCTCCCCCAAAAGATAATGTCTTCAAATCCGAAGGGCAAATACCACAGCCGCTAACTCCAAGTCATGGGTAGGGTAATTCTTCTCGTGAGGCTTAAGCTTACGGGAAGCATAATCTATGGCCTGACTCTCCTGCTGCAGTACACTTCCAAGTCCTTGTAAGGACGCATCGGTGTAAACAAGATACTCAACTCCCAGTCTCGGCAATGCTAACACAGGTGTTGAGGTTAACTTGTCCTTCAACTCATCAAATGCCAACTGACAGGCATCGTTCCAAATGAACGACACACCTTTACGAGTTAGATGTGTCATGGGACCCGCTATCTTAGAGAAACCCCGAATAAACCTCCTGTAGTATCCTGCTAAGCCCAAGAAACTACGAATCTCAGTCGTTGTCGTGGACTGTCCCCACTCCCTCACCACGGATACCTTCCATGGATCAACAGATATCCCCCGGTCGGAAATAATATACCCCAAAAACTGAACCTCTTTCAGCCAAAACCCGCACTTCTCATACTTTGCATACAACTCGTTCTGACGTAGCGTCTGCAAAACCTGCCTCAAATGCTCGGCGTGCTCCTCCTCTGTATGGGAGTAAACCAGAATATCATTAATGAAGACAATGATGAACTGATCTAGGAACTCTCTGAACACCCTATTCATCAAGTCCATAAACACGGCTGGAGCGTTGGTCAAACTTAAAGGCATAACCCGAAACTCGTAGGAACCATATCTCGTTAAGAAAGCAGTCTTCGAGATGTCCTCCTCCCTGATACGCAACTGATGGTAACCATATCGCAAATCAATCTTTGAGAAGAAAGAAGCTCCTCTCAACTGGTCGAATAAGTCATCGATTCGGGGCACCGGATACTTATTCCGTATCGTGACCTTATTCAACTCCCGGTAATCCACACACAACCTCAACGATCCATCCCTCTTCTTAACGAATAACACAGGGGAACCCCACGGCGAAGTACTCCTTCGGATGAACCCCTGACCCAACAACTGCTCAATCTTATCCCGTAACTCTCTCGTCTCAACTGGAGCCATACGGTAAGGTGCGTGGGCAATAGGCCGAGTGCCCGGCGTCAAATCAATCATGAAATCTATCTCTCTACTCGGAGGTAATCCAGGTATATCCAGAAATACATCGGCAAACTCTCGAACAGCAGTAATCGAATCAAGTGGTATCACCACTTCCTTAGAGGTCTCCTCCTCTATGTAGTACAAATGAGTGGACGATCCTCCCTTAGGACGAGGCATCGCCACTAAAAACATCTCCTGCCCGGGAATGGCAAAGATAATACTCCTACTAAAACAGTCAATCATGGCTCGGTATGCTACTAGTCAATCCATACCAATAATGTCATCATACTCGGTCATCTCTAACACTAACATATCGCCGGGTAAAGTAAACCTCCCGATCTCTATACCCACACCTCTACACATAAGCGAAATCATGGAACCCCTACTCAACGGTGAGTCTACATAAGTAGCGGTGCTCTCTGCGGTGTCTAACAACCCAATGGTGCGTGAAAATCTCATAGCAATAAAATAGTGTGTAGCCCCCGTGTCATATAAAATGCACCCCAGAGTCCCCTGAATAGAGAACATACCCTCAATAGCTGGAGGATTCTGTGGGGCTGCGGCCTGCTGAAGCTTATACACTCTCCCATACTGAAGCTGTCCCTCCTGAACTGGGACCGCTGGAATGGGTGGTAATGCTGCCATCTGCGGTGGTGCTGGGAGGGCGGTGGGAAATATAGGCCTCTGTGGCTCGTGTCGAGCACCCTGCTGCTGCTGTTGTGGGGCCCTGCCCTTATCAGAACAATCCTGACCTTTGTGGCCAATCTTACCACAAATGAAACACTTCCCTTGGAAGTTTCCCCCTCGCTGTCCCTGCTGCCCTCGGCCCTGGTGGCCGTTACCATTTCTGCCCTGGCCTTGCTGGCCCTGGTGAAACTGTTGTTGTTGACCAATTTGACCCTGCTGGCCCTGATGGCCGTTATGACCCTGCTGGCCATTCCGGAATCCTCCCTGACCGTTCATGAAACCCCCTGATCGGAATCTCTTATGATCCCCCTACTGGGAACCCTGATCACTCTGCCTATACTGACCCTGAGCTGATTGTGCCCCGTTGGCACCATTTCCCCCTGTCCTGCCCTGATGGCTGGACTCTCCTGATCGCTTCCCCTCTATCAAGTGAAAGCGGTGGCCGTGGCAATGGAGCAATGCAGCGTTAACCACGTCAGAATAAGTGTCCAACGAGAGGTTCCCCAATAAATGCTGACGGATCCTCCAAGTAAATCCATCTATGAATTTCTTAATCTTCTTCTCTTCCGTCGGTATCTCATCCGGTACAATATTCAGCAAATTTGTGAATTCGGCCTCATACTCGGCCACAGTCTTACCCTCCTGTCTAAGGCTCATCAACTTCCTCCTCATTTTCGTGTGAACAGCTGACGGAAAATATTTGCGGTCGAACCGCATCCATAACTCCAGTATAGTGAGAGTATCTCTCTCCTCTGCAGTGGTAATAGACTCCCACCACTGCAATGCAGCTCCCACTAGCTTGAAAGTAGCTAGTGTCTGCCTCTGAACATCGGTGCACTCATACATCCTCAAGTGCCTCTGAATATTCTTCCTCCACTGACTAGATACCACAACATCAGAGCTACCAGCGAACTTCGGAGGGTGTGCTTTCTGAAAAGCATCTCGAACTCGTTCCCAAGTAGACGGGAATGCATATGCCTGAACTGGCGCGGCTACCAGCGCCTGGGGTGGTGCCTGCTGTACAACGGCGAGAGCGGCATTTACCGCTTGGGCTACAATGGCTGCAACCTCGGCAGCATTCATAGTGCCCTGTACTGGAGCTGGCTGTGGCTCGGGCTGTGCATCCCTGGGAACTCACTGCGCACGTCGTGGAGGCATCTGAAATGAGAATAAAGTTTATAAGTTCGCAGTTATAAACTTAAAATAGCTGAAGAGCGAAGCATACATAAAAGAATACAACAGTCCAAAAATATAGGGCTCTATATCAAAGAAAGCTCAGCGGAAATATAATAAGCCGTACAGATCCTAAAGGACACTAGAACCTGATGCTCTGATACCACCTGTGACACCCCGACTAATTAAATACCGGGTAGATACTCCTTTATTAAATCAATACAAAATGCCAAGTTGGTCCAGTTAATAGCATCACTGTCGAAAACATTTTTTTTTATTACTAACCACCTAGTATTTAAAAAGTGAGTTGTCAAATTTTAAATTAAATCTGATTAACATGCAATAAATGAAATATAGAAATTCAACACAACCATTCACGATAAAGTCCAACTATAATGAATCAACAATTAAAGATGAGTCTAGAGGAAATACTCCTCACAACAATCCCAAAATGAAAAGAAATAAAACAAGTCTGCATCCTGAATTAATTACAAACCAAAGTCTGAATAACTGAAATATAAAATGAAATGTCTCTAAAATAAATGGGCGACATGCCCTACAACTGATGAAATCTGAATATAGATTCAAGGCAAATGAAGCGTCTACTAGCAAGGCCCTGTAACTTCCACAACAGCTGCAGCTCGTCACCTGACTGGAAATACTATGCATGGTGTCCTTGTGGCTGGGCATCTAAAAATGGTTTTTACAAAAAGATAGATTTGAAAGCAAACGGGTCAGAGCCCGAATGTGGAGAGTATTTTAAAAACAGCAAGTGCTTTAATAATAATTAAAACAATGAATGCAAGATACATGTTAGGACGTGCTCTCACATGAAATACTCACCTCTCGTCTAACTGTGCACTCCTAACGTTCCTGTACCCATTCATGTGTTATTTATCTAACTAAACCATCATAAGTTCTAACCCAACTACTCGATTCACAATATTAATTCCCAATGTTGCTACTTAAATATATAGCTTTACTGGAACTCGGATTCTCAATTGTTAGCATTACCATTTACTGGAGGTTATCCCCTTATTTATCTTCTCAAGGAGTTACTATAAATGATTCTCATAAATAAACATCACAATTTCTTTTCATTCAACCGTATATTATTCACATCATAAATATACAATATAAGCATCCCGAGGCTAAGCTGCGGTGCACACATACTCTGCTATCCATCCCGGTACATCACGTACATAAGGATTACAAATTCCGAATCTCTCAAGAATTGTTAGAATAAGTACAACACTAAAAAATGGAGGTGAACATAATTCAACATATCCATGGGTCACGTACATACCTACGCTCCATAGTCAGCTGACTTAATAACTCACAATCAAGTCATTCCCTTGAAATATGTCCTCTAGGCACCAAACTAAATCCGGGCACACAAGGATTAGAAGGCCCTAAGCGAACGTAAACTTCCCGTGATAACAAGTATGGTAGGTATGTCATACACATAAGATCATATACTAAGCATGCACACATATTAGATATCTCAATATTAATAAAGGTATTTTCTACATCCTTATATGATTATTCCAATTGTATACATTTTAAGTCTTCCGGTAATATATAATGTAGACTGTCGACACATCTCACGTCATAGATTCTTATACTTAAAACCTATCTCAAAGGGGTAATTAAGTTTCCTATTATTCCCACATATTACATCATTATTCTTAAGTTCCTTTCTTCTGCCCCAAACCTCAATTCATCAATTTATTCAAAATTACTCTTTTAACCCTAATATTATCTCACTCATCGAGCTTCATTAGCTTTTAGAATAATTCCTTAATTTAAATTCTAATTAAGGTCCAAACTTTATAACGATAGCTGCTGGTCTTCATTAAGTCTAAGGATATTCATAAGGTCTCCAATAATATTTTCCAAGGGTTAACATCATTAAAATTTAACTAGGGGAAATTTTACTCTTTCTGGGAAGGTCGATCGATCGACCTTGACCTTCGATCGATCGATGGTGGTCGATCGATCGACTGATGAATGTCGATCGATCGAACGCACCAGGTAGGCTACGAACTGCTTCGTTTTGCAGTTTTCAAATCATCTCAAAACACCATTAACAAGCATGAAACTCTAAGATAACGTTATAATATCATCATACAACCATCCTACAACAGTGTTAACGTTCTAAAACCAATAATTCATCATTCCAGGGCTTTGTTTGGATCAAAACTTCATCAAGAATTTCTAGTTTTCTATTTCTTTCAGGAACATTAATAAACTTCTTCTAAAATCCGTTTTTAGATCATCAATGGTTATGTTTTGAATGCATAATTCGTCCAAAATGTTTCTATATGCAATTCCTAACATAGTTCATAGTTTTAATCCTCAAATTCATGGGTCTAATCAATTTTCCAAGATAAATTTGATGATTATCCTAAACATGGAAAAGCATAGCATTGAATCAATTATAATTAAACCACTTGCCTCTAATCTTTCTCTGAATTTGATGTTGAATCTTGAAGGATGAGTTGTTCTCTCTCTCTCTCTCTCTGCATAATTTTCTTCTCTCTCTCTCTCTACAAGTTCTTCTCTAAGGATGATGACAATGGAGGTGGGGGTTGGTTTTTGGCAAGTTAGAACTATTTCTTAACTTCTCCCGTAGCCCATTAAGTCCCTTAGTGTAGTTAGTGGGTTTAGTGGATAAGGAATAAGTCAGATTTTTATTTCTAATTTTCGTGGGTTTTAATTCCCAAATTTCCGAAATTACCAAAATGCCCTTTTAAGTTACCGGTATGGCCCAATAATACCCCGGGACCCAAACTTAACCCCCAGCTAGTGTTTTCTGACTATTTCGACCCTTCCGGACACGTTGGCGCACTCAAAATGACCATACGGTTAATAGAAATAAAATTCACTTTTTAATTAAATAATTACTTTCCTGACGCGACTGTCACACGCGTCTCAACAAAATTTCCCAAATTGCCGTATTTCAATCTCGCGACAATTTCAATAGTTATAATATTCGTATATTGCCATATATACACATTATAATCAAATACTAACTCACATCTCGTTAATATTTTATCCGGATTAAATCTCAATTAATTCACATTTAATTCAATTAATCCCATAAATAAATATCGATAAAAATGCGGGGTATTACAACACATTCAACTTTGTTTAAACTTGCATATATCCATACATATGAACCCAAGCATGAAAGTTCAATAAAAAATCATGGATTTATCTCATATAAATCATAAATACCGGAAAGATAACAACATTCATGTGTGGAATTACCTTAGGGGCTTTTACGAAATTTTCTATGAATTTTTCTCCTTACTTTCTTCTTCCTAACCTTCACAATTGTTTTTTCCTCAACCTAAAACTCTCCCAACCTGAGTTTTCTGAATAAAGGAAGATATCTCAAGGGTTTAAGTCGGCCAAACCAACCTCCACCTCCAACTAATGAATTTAAGACACTTATTTGGTATAAAGGACAAATTACCACTTAAATTGATGGACATATTTGCCCTTGGTTAGTAATTTCGGTATAACTTCTTACTCGGACCTCTGTTTCACACGCTGTTTGTTGTGTTACAACCATAACTCACCTGTCTACAATTATCTAGTTTTCACCTCAAGTCAATTGTTATGTAATAAAGGTAAAAACTAGTCTTAAGCATGAACATTCCTACCGAAAACTTCAAAATCTCATATTTGTAACTAATTCGATATTTCATGCTTTATGAAGGTAGGATTAGACTAAACATAATGAATTAACATTATATATACTAATAACATATTATTCATATCATATAAGCTAATCATGATTTAAACATTATTTATCATAACTATATTCGGGTTGTCACATATACTATTTTGGTTGAGCGTAGCACACCGAACAATATAGAATGACAAGTGTGGGACGTTAGAAGGACTGCAAATTGGAGGACTCAACAGAAGCCATAGAGTAATACGGGAAAAATGACGGGATAGGAGTCACAATGATTATTGTTCGAATAATTGATGTTGGAGTAACCGCTGGGGCACAGTAGTTTCCCTAAGAATCGTCGTGATGGATGATGGAAAAAATTTAGGCCAACCAAGTGAAGACGACAAGGGCGGGGGTCGAAGAAGATTTTTGTTTCTGAAGAACAATCCGCTAGAATTCGAGGAAAGTGCAAAAGGGTGATTTACCAATGGAAAGAGAACATCCAGTTGGGATCACATGTGGGGGAGTGTAGTGACACTCAAGTCAAAATTCCGACAAAAATTGTTTGCTAATAGGAGTTGCATAGGGTGATGGGAGTCAGTCCCCATATCTGTCGTGCCCCATCTTAATTAACATCAATTAGTCCTCTAATTATAGAGATAAATTCCCTTAAACAATGTTTTTCTTTAAATCTCTCGAAAAATAGCACCAAATTTTTTTTGTTCTTTTTCAAAGGCCTGTTTAGATGAAAACATAGCTACGTTAACATGTAACTTACAGTTACTAAACAAATGTACATATAAAAGTTATTTAGTTTAACATTTACCCAAAAAGGTTGTTGACATTCAACCCATTTAAATATCCGTCACTCACCCGTTTAAGGTCCTAACTTGATAGTGAACTCCAAATGATAGGCATAACTGAAACATAAAACTTTAGGAGTGTAAGAAACACAAGCTTAGTGAATGACCATAAACCACACATACACCACACATATAACAAATTGTAATAACCATGTTTATTTTCTAATGTTATAACCCAACAGGAATTGCGTAACTCTCGCAAGCCCAGACCCGTCAGTCCAATTGATAATAGGGAACACCAAATCCCATAATTAGGCCCGACTACAACAAACCAGTAAGTTGGATTAACGGGGCCGCTGCATCCAGTAGGACCCACCACAGTCCTTAACATTAACATTAGATACATCATTTAACATTTTTAATCGCACAAATATGTTTCATAACACCACATCACTCCATAAGCATCTCCCCACACGTATTTAACTACATAATTCCATATGAAAATATAAGTATCTATATTTCATAGGACAGGTCACACACCTTGAATTTTGTACTAAGATTAAAACCAAAACTATTTCCTTGGTATAGTAGTGTTAGCCACTTTCCCATCTAACAATTCAACATCATTAGTATATGAATACACCCAATCACATTAAACACAGTAACACAACACATCAGTTGGTCAATCTCACATAACTGAAAATTCATTAAATATGATACTTCACATTTCTATAAAACCGTATTCTTTAGGGTTCTGACACAATTTACAGAATTAAAATACGAATTCTCTAGGAAAAGTTATGCCCATTTTATTACAACTTTTACCAAATCATTTCTGCAGAAAGACAATAACAAAATTTCAAATTCAACACAACCCCCAAGCCAAACCAGAAGGTATTTTATTCTCCACTTTAATTATATCATATTCATATATGTTCTCTAACATTTCCAATTGGAATTTCCTGATTTCATCAAGCATTAAATGATTTATGCCAATTTTAACACATATAGGTCTAAGTAGATCATCAAAGCATAACTTAACATTTTTCAAGCATATATAACATCTCCCTGGGTTATAACTCATGGAAACATATATTAAACATATTTAATAATATAAAATTGAAGTTCCATAAGTTTTAGAGTTCATTTACTAAGTCAAGCAAAACATCGAACATCTGGTGTGCGCACTTACACTTTTGGGGAAGATTTTATACCTGAACTTCAAACTATCCCCCACGATTCATTTATTGGTATTTTAACATAATTGTTGGATATTATATACACATATGGGTCTATTTTAATCTCCAATTGCAATTTCTTAAATTCTAATAAGTACACAAAGATATATAGAAGTTTAAATACACAAGGGTTCTAAACAAATCGATTTTGAGGGTATACACATTTAACTTTGCATGAACTTGCATCTATCCTTATATAACCACCAAGGCTTGCAAATTCAACAACCAATTGATGATTTATAACATTTCAATCAGTAATACCAAAAAATATAACAAGATTTAGCGATAAAATTACCTTAAGGAAATTTTCATAATTTCCTACGAATTTTTCTCCAACTTGCTCCCCGGTTCTCTCTCCTTAGTTCAAACTTCTCATGGATATTTTTGGATGAATGATGAGGTCATACTAAAGGTTTAAAGTCGGCATAAGGTCACCTCCTCCTGATCCAATCGAATGATGATACGTGGCGCCATATAAGAAAAAATATCATTTAAAGCTAAATGACCACTTTACCCTTGTTCGTAAAACGATAATATCTTCTCACTCGAATGTACGTTTGGTGCAAAGTTTATTTTGTTATAAACTTATCTCATATATCTACAACTTTGATATTTTATGTTTTCCCCAAAAATTAACACTAGTATGCCTGATTTAGGCTCAAACAGAAGAGTAGCAATTTATCAAAAATCTCAAAATTTTCACATTTGGTGACCTAACTTCGCCAATTTTGCACTAATCCCCTTGTTTACTTTTATAAACATAATGATGCATTAGAAACATATTTTCATGATGAATTTAATCACATAACTAATCATGTGATCTAAAGATGTTATCCCCAATCATAATCTCAATTAGCATCTATTGTAAACAACACATATATCACATGAATATGCATCCCCTAAATATTATAACTAACATATTTAACACCCATAACCAAACTTATAACTCATAACGTATACTTAATCATGTAATTAACATTCCTAATCATGTTATAGGGCCTTACAATATCCATGGAAAAATTACCACGAATAACGAGGAATTTGGGGTGCGGATTATTAAGAATCCCTTCACTAGTTATTTAAATAGATAGGCAATGGATATTTCAGTACTTTTTCTAGAAGGGCCAGATTTTGGCCGGATATGAAGGCAAGTTGATGAAATTTACAAACTTCGTACCCGATGAAAGGGATACGAAGAATCAAAAAGGGTTCCTAAGTTAATAATAGACCCGTGGGTAGAATATACAAGCGTGGATAGGAGATTCAGTAACGAACACAAGTGTCGTGGTCATCAGGGTCATACATTTACAAATTTATATCCATGCTCCCGTGAGAAGGGATCTAAGGGAGTTAGAGAATCTATCCTAAGGGCAAGACTAGATTAGTGAGGCACTAAGGGAAGGGATGCCTAGTAGAGGACCTAAATTAATGATCGAGATCAATAGAATTCCTACCAAGTAGCGGTGTGTTCAGTCAGGGTCATTAAATCCTGCAACAAGTCCCATAGAACAAGCGGACGAAAGGGATAATGGGGGTAGAAATTAGGGTCAAGATTACCAGGTTTGCAAGAAGGACAACCTCAACATGGATAGTGGGTCCAGAGAAAGAGAAAGGGCACAGCGAGGTGTCTTATGTGTAAAGAGTAGACACACGTGTGTGGATCTTGTCCACAACGAGTCAAGGGACATGAGTGGGATGCCTAGCATGGGCAACAGTTATAGAAATTTTGGTTCACTTAGGGTGAGAGTGTCACGTCCAGGAATCATTTGATCCGCCAGGGTTATGGGAAATTGAAACTACGAGTTTTATCCCGGAGTGATTGGGGTCTATTTTGCATGACACGAGAGAGTCACAGTAGGATGTTAGTACTAAATTCTCTTGTGAAACGGGCTCGGTAGAGGTATCATTAATAGTACTATAGTTGTAAATATTTACTGTTGACTAGAGGGTCTCTCTTTAGTTCCACCTACATGGGAGCGGGTGTGGACACTGAGAGGGTATATTTTTTCAAGGTAATCCCAGGATGAGAAGTGATTATGTGCTTATGATTTTATCCCGAGTACAGACTAGTTAGCGATGGTGGGAGATTACTGCAAGACTATCGTGTTCGTTGTTCCAGGGAAGGATGTGTATTATTTTTGTGAAGTCTCACCTGAAAGAGGATAGAGCTCGCAATAGTATTTTGTGAAGTAGACTTCAAAGAGTACAGTATCTAGTTATATTGGATCCCAGTGCGTAGGGACTCTTAATGATGAAACTGAGGGTATGTCAGGTTACCGTGGAGAGAAGAGATTTAGCTCGTTATTAACTTAGCATTGAGGACTTAGTAATATTGCGAGTGTAGTAGTATATGGCTCCTTTAGAGATGCGGGAGTAAATGATTAGACTTATGAGTATAGGTTGAGTGTCCTAAGCATGCTTTGGATTTTATGAAAATTGAGGACCGACAATGATGAGGAATAATGTATTGGCAGAAGATCTTTTGGGCTTTGCTGTGAGATGTTATACTTATAAGACTTAATAAATGTCGGGAGTGGAGAAACGTTGTTGGATGCTACGACATCGGATTAAATGATAATTTGTGAACGTGTAAAGAAAAAACGTTGGGCAAAGAGCCGTTACAAAATAGGTCCAGGAAGTTCTGGGAAAGATTCACTGGAAAGAACTTTTGCTCCACAACCTGATGGGTGGGGCAATATCGGAGAAATTGGTGGGGTGATTGAAAATACCCTGATGATATAGCCACGCTAAGAATGTAGGGGGCAAACTTGAGATAATTATGCTACGTATGTGATGTGTTGAGGATTATGTAAATATGCAGGGGTTATATAGTGTATGGGTGCCCTAGGTGGAGCAGAGTCTCACTTAGTCAGATGCCTAGTAGTTTTGGGAGCAAACGCAAGGGCAATGATTTTATCTATCTTTCAAAACAAAGGGAGTAAGATGTCCCTCGTAATGTGAAATGTTGATCATGGGGATCAATGGTGAATGATACATAGTGGAGTTCTCTCTAATTTACACCATTTAAGGATAGAAAAATCTTGATCCGGGGTTATGAACTAGGCATTTATAATTTTGATATTCCTAGTGAGGGGATTGATGAGAATGAGTGGTGAAATTAATAATTGGAACATCCAAAATTGCGGAGAGGTCAGGGTTTCCATTATGTTTGCGGAATGGATTGACCAGAGTGGAATATTTGTTATTTTGTAGTGCTATATACTATCGAGTATTATATCTAACTTTTCGCTTAAAAAAAAAGTGAAACAGAACTAGATGCTATCAAAAGTTATTGCGAATTAGGGTAACACCTTTTAGTCCCACCTCTGATCGTAAGTTTCAGGAGGTGACGGGGATGGAGTTTTATATAATTCTAGATGTGTCACCCATACATCAATGGTAGACAAAATCAACTAGGTTGTTCGATGAATTGAGAAATATGTAATTCCATATTTTTGGGTGATCGGGAGTACTAATTACCACTAGTATAGTTACGTGTGATACCTCATGGCAGTTTATTATCTACGTGACACATTTTGAGACTTTATAGGGAGATTTTGTTATTAAACCTTTAGTCGATAAGAGGTGGGAAGTAACAAGCTTCTAGTGATTTATGGTCCATCAGTAGGAATTGAGTAAATTGCATCTTTTCCAGATAGCTCAGAAACGTAAAGAGAGTTACATCACCATGAGTGAAGGGTTTGAAGTATGACATGAGTAGTCAGGGATTTTTGTTGGTGTTTACCCTGAGGAGAGTAACGGGTTTGGCAATAATAAATTGGCACCCATAAAGGTGGGGGATTTTCTAATATAGAAATAATAGAGCCGACGGAGGATAGGCTCATCTTTTGAAGCACTATATGGTCGAAGACCGTTGAGTTGGAGATTAATGACCAGGTGTTGGTTAGGGTGTCTCCAATGAAAGGGGTCATGAGGTTCGACATGATAGGGAAGCTAGGGCTGAGATTTTTGGTGCTTTTCCATATCATTGAGAGACTGGAACCGGTAACTTTTAGACTGGGTTTACCAGAGCACCTATAGAGGATGCACGATGTGTTTCATGTGGCATCGCTGAAGAAATATCGGAGGAGCGTGAGAGATTATTGCATATTCCACTTGAGTAGATTGATTTGCATCCATATGTCTCGTATGAAAAGAGACCCATGGTTATTTTGGATCGTATACGGTCTAAGGTGGTACCACTAGTCAGAGTTCAGTGGGGACACCATAGTGGTGATGAGTATACATAGGAGCGGGAGGATGACATGAGAGACCAGTTTCCTGAGTTATTAACCACATTTATGTCCTAATTTCGAGGACAAAATTCCTTTGCAAGGGGGGGGTGTATGTAATACACCATTTTTATGCATATTTGAAATTTAATCTGTATATTTGAAATTTAATTAATTAAGTGTGTAAGTAATTAGTTTATGATTAACTTACACAAGTGACGTAATTTAATGAAATTAAATAAGTGAAGTGATGATTACTAAATATTAATTTAGAGTGAGATAATGAATAATTTCATGAAATAAATTTACTAAGTGAATAGTAATTGAGTTACGGTATTTATAACAAGTCATAGCGAGTGATAGTGACATAGTTGATTTTTATCTCTCCGGGAATCACGTGTAGACTAATTTGAGGTGGGGATGAGAAAAATATTTAAAGTGACTCGGATGATGATTTTGAGGCCACAAATAATTCCAAGAGGATTGAAATAGTCAGAATAGTATACTCTGGGTATAGTTTGGGTCTCGGGTTAATTATAGGCCAAACTGGCACCTATTGAGGGAATTTTGGTCATTCGAAAAAATGTAGTTAACAGACCCACGAATTTGTAACAATTATATCAGGTATTATGAGGATAAGGTTAGAAATCTAAAAACCTAAGAGAGGCAATAAGAGATCAAAGAGACAACTTTCTTGGAAGACTTGAGAGGAATCTTGAAGAACTCTTTGTGGATCTTGCACTTTTATCATCTTAGGAGTGTGGATTGGAAAGGAAGGCACTCGAACACATCTGGAAGTCAAAAAATCAGATCCAACATCATAAGGCAAGTGTTTATTTATGGTTTTACTTGAGGTTATAATACCCATGTTGAGAATAGAGTTGATCTTGTTGATTTGAATGAGGAAACTTGAATTAAATACATGTTATAGGTAGGAATGCATGTAGATTTGATTGATTTATGTATAAATCACGAAATCAATAATTGGGTCATGATTTATATGGAAAAAAAATCAGGGTTTTGATGGGTAGGATTTAATTGTAGAACAACCTCTTGAATTTGAAGAAATATATGAAATTGGGTAAATTAAACTATCATTTTAGAAATAATTTTCTCGTGTTTTGGTTCCAAAAATGGCTATTCTGTACACATTGCCTCGTAGAAATTCCTATTTTCTGTATTTTGTTCTCTGATGCGTTTTCTAAAAAAAAAGGCTCTGAAATGCCTCAAAATGGCATTTTAAAAATTTGGGCAAATTCGTGGGGTAAATTTTAAGAAATATTACTTTTAGTTGTTATTCCGTTGGAGGTTGCCTACATTGGTTGATTGTCATTGTTATTATATAATAAGTACATTAGGCCTAAAGTGGAGATTAGGTTTACATAAAGTGAGACGAGTAATATTGGGATAATTAAATATACCTAATTGATAAATGAATAAAATTCGTGAGAGGTGATGTAGTGATGAGTGAACCTATGTTTATAACCAGTAGTGATGATAGGAATAACTACTGAAAAAAAATAAAGGAGTAACTAGGGCCCATAGAGTTGTATGAATACTCCAATAAATATGATAGTGAGGTAAATCGTAAAGTAATATGTATGGTGAGTATTCGAGAGAAATATACTGCGTACGAGCATGGATAATTAGGCTATGTGCATACCTACTATTTTATAGTAATACATAGGTGGTGTGAATATCTAACGTATACTTGATTAAATTGGGGTCGAGGGGACATTCCGAACCAATATATGAAACTTAAATTGGGGTCAAGGTGACATTCTGAACCAATATATGAAACTTAAATTGGGGTCGAGGTAACACTCCGAACCAATATATGAAACTTAAATTTGGGGTCGAGGTGACATTTCGAGCCAATATATGAAACTTAAATTAGGGTCGAGGTGACATTCTGAACCAATATAGGAAAGACATTTATTAGGGTCGAGGTGATATTCTGAACCAATTGTCCCTAATTAGTGATAGGGAGGCATGAATGCAAAGTATGTACTAATAGTATATATTAGTGTGTGAAATATATACTTGGAAAATAGTCTACTTATGTATGACAGTAGACCATTGAATGAAATATATATATATCTTAAAGATAAATTAATTAGTGAAACTTAATTGATTTATAGTATATATTATTGGGTGAAATATATACTTGAGAAATGGTCTACGTATGTGTAACGGTCGACAATTAAATGAGAATTATATATGAAAGGCAAATGAAGTAGTGAAACTTAATTTAATTGATTTAAACGTTAACATGCGAGAAATGTTACCTACATCATTAATTACATATGAGAGATGTTAATTCGTTTAGAGTAATGTATAGGCGGTACGAGGGCTTAGATGTGTTAATCAGTTTGGATAATTACTTAATTCTAATTATATTAAGTAGTATGGCTAGGTGGGCTAAGTAGTAATGTTAGGCGGGCACAAGAGATGAGAGGTGGGAAATCTCAAGAGAGTGTATGCGAACCTAACATGTGTAATAAATAACAGATTTACGAACTCTGATAAATGTTTGCTAAATATTTTCAAAAGTTTCTAACCCTTGCTATAAAATATTTTCAAAACCTTTTAGCTGTCCAGCCACAGGGACGCCATACTTTATATTCTATTCCAGGAATACGAAGCTACAGCATAGGAAGATGCATGGAGAATTTGATTAGACACTTCCTCTATTCATATCTACTATAGGATTTCATTCCAGTATTTCAGTTAAGGACATGTTGTCTTTGGATTTTAGTTATTCGATTTAGACATTTATTTGGTTTTATTTACTACCAGTTGGTTTTATCATTTGATTGGTATTTGGACTTGGAGTTTATAGCCAATAGTTTATTCGGCAGAATTTTATTTATCTATATCTTGATAATTCAGACTTTGTTATCGTGTATGGTTTACTTTGGTTTTCTGCATGTTAAAGTTGTCTGTGTAATGAAAGATAAAATTTGACACCAGTTTAATTTGACAAGGGTGATTAGTAATTAAAAAGTTTTTGACAATGATGCTAACAATGATCCAAATAAGAAACCTACTTTAATTTAATAAAGGACTTATCACCTGATATTTAATTAGGTGGGATGTCATAGTTAACACTGCAATTTATATAAAACACATTATGTTAAGCTGGAACAATTTTCAAGGCACTTCATTGAAATGAAAAAAGAGGTTGTTCGAACGAAGTTACTACTCTCGTTAGAATAGGGAGATCGAATGACCTTCGAACGACATTATTTTGTCAAGTAGAAAATTTTCGTTTGAGGTTCATTTCAATCGTTTTTTAACGAGAACATATAACTCATTTTAACAATTCATGCATCTCGTTTAAAAGAATAACGTAATTTCATTTGAATATGTCATTCGAATGAATTTTCACAGAATTCGTATTTTCTTCTAAATAATCATTTTATGGAAAACAATATAAAACAAAGACCCAACTTAAAATCCAAGGATCAAAATAATATGCGTTCATACCTCATGAGATTCTTAAATATTGAAGAAGAAACGTGGCATGAAATATAGCACAATGATGTAGACACTTTACTTGTCCTCTACAATCTTCAAACAAACATACGTCACAAGCTTTGAAGGATAAACCAACTGAAGAAGACCTAACCTATGACTAAAACAATTTTATCCAAATGGAGTTAAACCAATACATAAAAATTAACTTGCTTCGAAAATTTTTCCTTATAAATATCCCCCTTTGGCTATTCTGGGACAAAACCCAAAAATAAAAACCCTATTGACCATCAACCTCATCTAAAGGCTAAATGCTAACCCTAAAACAAAAAAATTACAAACTTGACTAACACAAACATTGAGTAGTTTTATTCTTGTGAAACTTTATCACACATTACAAGCATGCACACTTAAACACACCTTTTCAAATGAAACTTGAATATATAACAATATAAACCTTGTATAAAAATCCCTCCCCCTTTGTCTAAGAATCTCCATAAGATAGGGCGTCTCCCTCTAAAGTAAAAATTTACCCCCCCCCCAAGTTAAAGAGTAGATACCATTTATCCTCCTTTTTATTTATGAATAGACAAAGAATAAGGTGCATAATATAAATAAACTCCCCCTAAATGTATCTAATGAAATCATAAAGGGAAAGCAAGTAAAATCATGTGATGATGTGATGTGAAATAAGCAAAGACAAACAACTTGGCATAAAAAACACTTATAATCTAAGCAATGAAACATACGATACCAATTTTGATGCAAATATTAAAGTACTAGATACCAATGAATCAAGATATAAAAGATACCAACATGGTCATAAACATGCCAATTTGAACCAACGATTAAGCATAAGGAAAATATTAATTAATTGCAATCACAAAGACTCAAAAACACACATATATATATGAATAATGCACAAGATTATATGGGTATAAACACCACAAAAGACACAAAACACAAAATTTTTACAGACTTGTATAGCATCAATGTGTCTAAATAAAAAGTGGTATGGAGTAAAGAGGTGTGAATTAGAAATAAAGGAAATATGAACCAATCACTCAAAAAGTGTCCAACAAGTTCTATTTGATTGCATTAACATATCAAACTTCGATTTTAGACTCAAGTGACAAATAAGAAACTCAAAATGGACAAACATATACAATACACTCTAGAGCATAAATCTTAATGATTCTCTGGTTAAAAACATCAAATAATTAAGCTCAACTAGGACTCATTGTTCATACCCATTGATATTCAACATAAAATAAAAAATTGAGATATATCTTTTTTTCTCTCTTTTATTTTGAAGAATCGATGAAAACTATTTCCCTTAGCATTTTATTTTTATTTTGCCTCTTAATGTTTTAGGCTATTCCCAATTTTGGCTTTTCATACAAGGAGTACTTACTCCCCTCGCATCCCTTTTCCATTGCTCACTCATATTTTATCAAAATAAATAAGCTCATGAGAAATGGTTCTTACATGCACAAATTCCCTCTAGTAAAAAAGTATGTAAATGAAAAGATTGATAGAAGAATGCCTCACAAAGCTCATGTAAAATAGGTTATTAAAATCCAAAGGAGCTCGTGTAATGTGTGTGCGTAGGCATAAGCAAAGTGAATCCATTAAGAAAATCAAATTTGAACTAATACATGTAAGCATGATTAAGAACAATCCTAAGCATTTAAAATCGTAATCAAATGTCCTAGTCAAGTGGATATATGGAACGAAATGGATTCAATCATGTTGATATGCCACATAAAAATGTATAAAACAAAAATAGATAAACAAACCAAAAATCTTCTTGAGTTTTTAAACAATATTAAAAAATGACTAATTTTTCAAAATGTCTCAAAAGACAAACAAATCTTTTTGTGTTGTTTTCAAATAGTCCCAACAATCAAAATAAAAAAAACACAAACATCATACAACTAGTCGTAACGCATAACATAAAGTACAAAATCTAGTGTATGAAAACACGCAAACAAAATAAACCATTATATTTTTCATGCAAGAATCGACCAGTCCAATGCCTTTAATACTAATTTACTAACCTAAATAGATGAATACTTAATGCCTCGCATTTGATTAACCATGGTGACATACGATATTGACTTCCTCGGACCTCTTTAAGGATCATAACAAAATGCCCTAAGTTATCATTTCCTACCACAATGCAAACATGTGGAACGCGAGGAATGTTACCTAAGGTTTAACCTTTTCTAATGTCCTTGGCAGTGGTCGACAGTATTAAACATATGGTAATGACTTTAGCAGCAAAAGTATTTGGATTATTAAATCCAATACCAACACTACTTGAGTCTCTTGAATTATCTTTTAATTTTAAAATTGTAGACTCAAGCAAAGACATAGACTCTTTAAATGTTTGGTACTCCTTCTTTAAATTTTCAATAATGCCGAGTAGGTTATCTCAATCCTTCTCAATGAAAATGAATGTATCCATAAAAGTCTTTTCACGTGCCCTTAAATCCTCAAATAGTTTATCAATATCTTCTACAACACGTTCATTAACCCTAGCCTTAAACATTTTAAATTCATTTAATTCATTCTCAAAAACAAGGACTCTATCCTAACTCTTTTTCCTCAATACTTCTAAATTTTAAAAATCATGGTCCATATACATGCGTATAGAATGAAGGATATCTCTTTAAGTTTGAAAAGTTCGCAAAAATTCAATTTTAGTTTTAAACACGAATTTTCTTTTTTAAGAAATTGTACACTTTTTGTAAACTTCAAATTCGAATGAGTTAATTTTTTAACGACTATTAAGCTCATTAAACTCCTCTCAGATACCAAAATCATCATCATCATAACTTAACACGTCAAATAACTTATCATTACGATGACCCATCGATGTAACAAACAAACAATGAGGGAGGGACAAACAAATAACCTTAAGACATCACGAACCTATGAATCAACACGATAACTTAGTGTACCCACTCTGATACTAATTTGAAAAGCGCTAAGGGTATACTATGGATAGTCCCAAACAAAAGCACTAAATTTTAATTTTCATTATTCAAATTAAATTAAACTTAAACGATTGACCCAAACTATACTTGCACCAAATCAAATCGGTTGTTGGGTTAAATTGATTACCTAATTTTAGTTTTCCTAATCATGCATCGAGGTGAGTATAACAAGCAAAAGAAATCACATAACACCCGATGTAAGAGGAAAACCCAAATTTGGAAAAACCTTGGACGGTCGAACCAACACAATTCGGTATGTTATGAATTAAACGAGGACTCAACCGAATGCTTACACAACTTAGTCGATTCTTTTAAGCCTTGGAGCGTCTTCATTCTTTTGACCTTCTGCACAATGACACTTATGAGTCCACATAGACACTGCCTTAGTTTGTTAGGCCACACACTCCTCGATATCCAGAAATCTAGGCTTAACAATTATCAACGATTCAAACATGGAATCCACTACTTTAAACATCCATACACACGGAGACCACCATACAAAACTTTTATCAATCGAGATGATGATAAAAACAAACTTACACTACAATAAAAAAACATTTATTCACAAAAATTTTTGTAGCCAAAATAAAGTAATTCATTGCTAATTTTGTATAGCAACGAAAAAATTCGTAGCTTGTTCTTAGATAAAGGTTCGTCGCTAAAGTGTTTTCAACCATGAAACTTATTCATTGACAATAAATGTTTTCGACAACAAACTTTTTTGTAGATAATTATACAACATTTCATTACTAAAACTCTTATTTTGTTGCTAATTGTCCTCAAGTAGATGAGTTTGTGTAGCTTTTAGCTATAAAAATAGAATAATAGTTACAAACCATAACTGTGGTAGAAGATATATTCACTACTTATTTATGAATATTTTTTTTATTTTTTATCAATTAAAATTGTATATTTAGCTGTGAGTTTGTGCAGCTTTTAAATACGAAAATAGATTAATAGTTACGAAATATAATCGTGGTAGAAGATATATTCACTAGTTAATTATAAACATTTTTTTTATCAATTAAAATTGTATATTTAGCTACCAAATTTTAAAGTGAGTATTTATTATTTTTTTTATCACTTCATTTGCATATTTGACAACCAAAACTTTTGATGAAGAATTTTTTCTAACATTAAAGTGTATTTTAATTATAATGAAATTATGACAAAATATTTTTTTGATGTTAGAAAAGAATATGATAAACGATGTATACCACCAAATCAACATATAGCTATTAATGAGTATTATCCTAAATGATAGCTTCACAAACAAACCATAATGAAATCCTCGTCTAGATAATCAATTTGTGCACCCTGTAGTAGTAACTAAAAAATGTCATTTTATCAAGTTATAACTCAAAATTGTAAAGAAAAACACATTCCTTAAAATCCATTAACTAACTAAATAAGGAAGACATAGTCGACATTAAGAAGTTAGTACTAGGTCAACTAGAAGTACATTGTTAAGAAATTTTAAAATTAAAAAAATATTTCATCTCTTTAGAAATGTCATAAGTCCATTATGACCCAAGAAGAACTTTCCATCAAAGTCAAATCTACAATTTAAAAAGTGAAATGTCATCAATGAAGATAAAATAGAATTACTAAAAAATATATATAATCCTTGTATATTTGGATTTGATTTCTCTTTTACTTGAAAATTTTATGACGACGAACAAAAGTTGATATTTAACAAGATTACAACCAATTAAGAATTAAAGCATTTTAAAGTTTATAAGTAGCAAAACTAAGGAATGTTTAGATTACGATAATAAAAGATGAGGAACGTGATGTGATTGATGACTAAATGAACTTATTAGACTCGGCTTATCAATCTAGAATAGCATTTGTTGTCGCATGCCGAGTCTCCATAGGTACCTTTTGAGACGCTGCCTCATTCTATTGAATCATTTCCTCGACCTCACTAGTTTGTAAATGATCCATGAAATCTTATTAAACTTTTGTAGAAAATTTACGTGCCTCTTCCAATTGAGCATTCATTTGTTGCATTATCGTGTTTCTAAAAGTCTTCCGTTTAGGACCATACCCAAGACCGTTGATATATCCTGATTTTTTGTCGAAAACTTGGCCTGCTACCTCGTCTCGGCACAGCAAGATATCTACATCGGATATATTCAAGACGTATCATATTAATCTAAAAAACTAAAAAGTGAGTGGAGTTCATTAAACAAACATTCGTAATAAGTATTTAAATGCACCTTTCAAGTAAAGAGCAAAAAGTAATTACATTAATGACCAAATAAACACAATCAATTCATATTATAATACATGTAACACCCTATTTTAAATCCATGTCCCAAGTCATCAATGAGTAAGTGAAAAAACTCAATTTTCAAACATTTTGGGTCCATTTGTTTTGTGTTTTAAAACTAGTAACTTATGAACAGTTCTTTGGAAAGTTTTCTAAAACTTTTTTTTTACACCCACATATGCATTTCGCATTAGTTTGTTATAAAATTATTTAAAAATAGAAATTTAAAAATGAATTTGGTAAACATTATTTTTAAAACAAAAAAAAAATAAATGACATTGTCCTTTAAAAAATTACACAATGCTATGAATAAATAAATAATCCATCAAACATGAGGTACTCCAACAAAAAATATTGTTATCCTTTAGTAAAACAAAACATCCATTACGTATTGACCATGAATTTTATGTTTAGTATATAACCAATAACACTATTGTAGAATTAAATTACAAATTCTAATCAAAATCCACTTCTTGACCACCGAAATTCATTTGATGTGAGCATTCCAAATAGCCATAGGAATATGGTCCCTCTTCATTACCATTCTATTAAATTGGGATTGAGTCAAGTCTAAACTAAGAGGATTTTATCTATTGATTACGAGTGCTATAAAATCATGATCTTCAAATAAAAAAAAAGCGGAACATCTAAAACATCGCACAAAATAAAAATTATTAAAGACGAAATACCTTATCAAGTGGTTTGGAGAAATGACCAAGAGGTGATTAATGGTATTTCCATATCTTTAATGGAGATGGAAACGAGATGTGATTTCACAAACAATATGCGGAAATGAATATATGGGGGAATGATAGTCTTGTTACTGGTCATTTTATGATGGGTTTTGTAAATGGGTACTGTGAACTTTTTAGGTAAATGAAAAATTAATTGACAATCACTAACTTAAAAATAACCAAAAGTCATTTTGAAAAAATCGTGTATAAAACCCCATTCTTGAACTCATGTTTAGAAATGGGAGTAGTTTTATCCGTACCGAACTCTAAAATATATTAATACTTGACAAGAAGTTTTAGTAAGAGTATTGTGACAACCCGCCTAATAAAATACCGGGCGATCACTCATATATTAAATTCAAACAGGAGTGGCATATGGATCATTCTTACCATCACTGTCGAAAACCAATTTAATTACTAATAACCTATTAGGCTGGCGTCAAAATATTACTTAACTATTATTTTTAAACAACTACTTAATTAAAACATTCACACAGTTTATATAAATGAAACTGAAATAAAATAGAATAACTGAAAATCGGTTCAAATATGATACAACCAAATCGAATCCGCATAAAAAGGCGGTAAAATAATAAATAAACGCAATTGGGTTATTAGCCCGAATGTTTATACAATACCTCCTATCTAGATTACAAGGATAGAAGCGTTTATCGAAAACCTGCATGCATCCACAGCTGCTGCAGCAGACGTCTGACTTGAAGGAAGTGTTATCCAAGCGTCCCTGTGTCTGGACACCTATATATATCAAGAGAGGGAAAAGTAGATAAATGGGTTAGAGCCCGAATTTGAAAATATTAAGTAAGTGCATAAATACTTTATTTTTAAAATTATGTTTTATCTCATATTTAGGTTGGTATCGCACTCCCATGAGATACCCCTTACCTCTCTTCTAACAGTTCACACCTAGCGCATCCTAACAAAATACTCTAGTCAAGCTACCCCGCCTAACTAGTCTGTTACCCATCTTCTAACCATCCTAGTTAACCCAAGTACTAAGGGCTAAACTTCTCCCCAGTCTTAACACTATGCCATGTTCATGCGTGGGGTGTCTCACAGAGCGAAATCCAAACAAGGAACCCCCCTGATACACTACTACTTGGCAAGGTCGATCGTCGAGATCCATTATACTCTCACTACAGAACAAATGTATAACATATTTATATAACATACATATTTTATTTATTTCTTATACATTTTACAATATACATCTGGATCATATGTCCCAGACTGAGGTTTGCTTTATATTCATTTTTATAATACACATCCGGATCTATCTCCCGAACTGAGATCTCTTTACTTTCTTTGATATATATATATATATATATATATATATATATATATATATATATTAACTTATTCTCATGCACAAGTAATATACCATACACACAAGCATAACAACCATCCCAATGAGCTATAACTCGAGGATGCAATCTCATAGTGCCGATGCAAAAATTCGGGTTTACTCATCATATCACGGTACCAAGCCAGACATAATCAATGGTCTTGGTAAACATATACACAATGGTGGAGGCGGTCATGTTCCCCCTGCAAGTGGGAAATCACATAAATCGCACTCGAACGCGGGACGATAACGACTTGGGGACTATACTCACCCTGCTCCTCGAGCCAGGGGATTCACCCACATCGTGCAACCTCCCTGGATCGCACTAGAGCATATATATATATATGTATATATATATATATATATATATATATATATATATATATAATTTTGTTGTTCCCACCCTATACTCAAAGGGGAAGCTTGGGGAAATCAGCCATCTAAAAACACATATACCATCACATATAGATACATATGTATTCGTATCAAAATATATATACTTTAATCACATAGTATATATACACTATATATTGCTCCTCGAATAAATATATATATGGCCATAATTGCCAATCACACATAGCGATGACCACTAGCCCACAAATTCCATCCTAATCACATTCTAGGATGTTCTCGATTTTATTCGGCCGATATTCATTCTATCCGCATCAATATATCAATACACTCCTGCCGAAAGATTTTCCCATTTGTCTCTTGTTCCAAAACATTAATTACGTCCATACCCCGGACCATACTCTGAATTAATCTGAGGTTTACTTATCCTCCTCTAATCATCATCTAGGAGTCCTAACATCCCATTTAGAAACTCCTATAATAATCTCAAAAACAATAATTTAAGTCTCCCTAAACTTAAACGGAGAACACCTCAAAAAATTTCCAGGACCGAATCGATTCGGCTTGTCCGAAAACCCCAAATCTGCTTTTGTTTTATATATATCCCCAAAACCCCAAACTCAATTCAATCCCCATTTGAATTATACCTCGGATCTATTTCAACGAACCCAGAGTTTTTATATCGCCTCAAGTCCTTTAGAGGTCCTAACACTCTCTTTGACAACCCCTATTATTTATGTCCAATTTATTCTAGCCTTAATTTCTAACTAACTATTTCGATCTCGGACAGCTTTCCGTAGAAAAATCAGTATAAATAAAAAAAATCAGAAAAATACACGGTTGACGTCCACGCGACCGTATCGAAAAGATCTACAAATTTTATTTTTTGACCAAGAGCCGAATCGATTCGGAAAGGTCGCTGCTCTACTATTTATCATCGTCTCCAAAATTCCAAATATCAACCCAACCTCCATTTTTGTGGTTTATAATCTCAACCAACATTACCACAATCATCCTAGCACTAATTTATAACTAACACATCAATTTATTTGTGGTATTAAACTATTTCTCTTAGATTTAAACCCTAAAACCATTAAAGCCCCAACTTATGATTTTAACCCATTTCAATCCATTTCTTCACTTTATTTAGATGGATTTAACACTAGAAATCATTATGAGTTTACATTCCATCAATATGTAAACTCATATTCAAATTTTACCAAATTTATTTTAAGGGTTCTAACCCAAAATCATATGGTTTACCAACTATAATATGACATAAATGCACAAAATGAAATAAAGTAAGTATACACTTGCCTGGAGGATGAAATCCGACTACCTCGAGTCGAATCCGGTGGAGTTTGGGCCGAAATCCCCCATTTCTCCTCTTCTCTCTTCTTACTTTCTTTCTCTATCTCTTCTCCTCTTTCTTTTCTCTCTTTTCTTTTCTTTCTCTTTCTTTCTTATGTCTTATAAGAGAAGAAAAAGGGTTTATCCCTCTAAAACCCAAAAATGACTCGTTTACTTAATTGCGAGTCCTTATTAATCAAAAAATTTCCGAAACTCAATTACGACCCCTGGACACTCTTTAGTCACTCGACCATTTCGAGACTCACCGCGCACTCTAAATCTCCATCTGAGGTACTTGACCACAACTCACTATTTAACCCAATATCTCTCAATGCGGGTTTTTGCATTTAAAATCTTGCCTTTTGTCGCTTTACTCGACCGCTACATATAATTAAAATACTCCAACTTACTTACTTAATCCCAAAAGTAAATATTACACCGATCAAAAATCATTAAATCCTTGAAAACCTCAAAAATTACTATTCACAATAATTTCTTAAATTCCTAATTTACTCTTAATTATTAAATTTAATTGGCCATAAAAGTGCGGGTTGTTACATACTCCCCCTCCCCCCCCCCCCCCCCCCCCGTACAATGGAATTCTTCCTCGAAATTCAGATACAAGCAACACTAACCTAGGATCCTAAATCACTCCACACCCTAAAGCCTCAAAGTTGAATGGTACTACCCCATAGCTCTTAACCGTATACTCAATCAGCACTCGCCTCTATCAAGGTTTATACTATACTTCCATCCAAGCATAAACTTAAAATCTATATACTACATCCTTTCTATTTCAGGTGGTATATAAAACTAACTTACTAAGGTTCCCATACACCTTTTTAACCCGTGCATATCTGGACTCCTTTCCTCGGTGTAATATTCACATATGGGTCCTTCCAACCCACAAAATCCCATTCTTCTCCAGGTTAACCAACCGATCTTCTTGTGGTTAACTTCCCATGAACTTTCTATATCAGCGCCACTAACTCTATCGAACTTACTCTCTAATAACCTACGATCTAGGCATTGCCCTACCTACGCGAAATGAGTACACTCCTAAGTATATCCCTATTGCCCAAGGCCTCTCTCAACTTCTGACGTTTGCTTGGTTTCATGCGTGGGACGTCTCGCAAAGTGAAATCCAGACAAGGAACCCTCCCGTTACACTACTCCCTCGCGTTGTCGTTCATTGAGATGTAACGGCCTAAGGCACACAAGAGGGACGTCCTAAATCTTACCTCACTAACCTACTAATGTACCTCTACCACTTTATCCTTCCACCTAGACGAAAGGAAATATAACTAATCGAGGCGCCAACTCTCTGCGAAAGCCTTACGATTATCATACCCAAAACAAATTTCCTCAAAATTTCCCTTTTCATTAAGGCCTGGCTATAAGCCTCACATCAATTTTCTCTAAGTCCTGCTTCACACACCCACTTGTGGTGAGAGGACCACTTCAGTGCTTTTCCATAGCACAATATTTACATAAGCGTACCATCATCACATGGCTCATAGTCTATAGCGTTTCATCCACAGTATATGACTTATAAAAAAAACCCACATCCTCGCATCCTATAACATCTCTCCACTCCCGACGTCATTAAGGTTCATGCGTGGAGCTTCTCGCAAAGCGAAATCCAAATAAGGAACCCATCCACACACTTCTGTGACACCCCGACTAATTAAATACCGGGTAGCTACTCCTTTATTAAATTAATTCAAAATGCCAAGTTGGCCCAGTTAATAGCATCACTGTCGAAAACATTTTTTATGATTACTAACCACCTAGTATTTAAAAAGTAAGTGCCAAATTTTAATTAAAGTCTGATTAACATGCAACGAGTGTAATAAAGAATAATAATACCATTCACCATAATGAAGTAAATAGAATGACCATCACATAACGTAAATAAAGTCCGGAGGAAAAACTCCTCACTATAAACCCATAACTGAAATAAGTAAACCGAAAACTAAAACAGTACATGCCAAAGTCTGAAACTGAAATGGAAATGTAACTCTAAGAGAAATGGGAAACATGCCCTACAACTGATAGATAATGAATCTGGAATCCAAGTGATAGAGGCGTCTACAAGCAAATCCCTGTAGCTTCCATAAACAGCTACAGCTCGTCACCTAAATGAGTATCCTATGCATGGTGTCCTTGTGGCTGGGCACCTAAAATGGTTTTACAAAGAAAAAAATAGATTTGAAAAGTAAACGGGTCAGAGCCCGAATGTGGAGATATTTTAAAAACCTGCAAGTGCTTTAAAAACATTTAAAACATTAAATGCAAAATACATGTTAGGACGTGCACTCACATGATATTCTCACCTCTCGTCTAACTGTGCACTCCTAACGTAAGTACCCATATATAATGACACAAATCACTAGCTAAGTACCATCATATCTAGCTAGACTGCCATAGGTCCTACCCTTATTACTCGGTTCTATTAACATTATAACGCTCGTAATTAAGTAGGGGTTTAACGTAAACTCAGATGTTCAATATGCAATATATATCACTATCAGTTAACTCGTTATTTTTCTCGAAACAATACCGTAATTATATTCACAGCCATAACATGAAGGTTACCATTAATTAAGTGTATATTAATCACATCATAAATATACTATACAAGCACCCCGAGAACTAAGTTGTGGTGCACACATACTCTGCTATTTATCCCGGTACATCACGTACATAAGGATTACATATTCCGAATCTCTCAGGAATAGTTCACAGATAACAACATCACAAATAATGGAGGCGAACACAGTCACATCACATGGGTCACGCACATACCTACGCTCCTATGATCAGCGGACTTATTAATATCCCAATAAGTCTTTCTATGACCTATGTTCATCGAGGTAACCAGTCTAAATCCGGGCAACACAAGGATTACAGGGCCTTAAGCGAACGCAAACCTCCCGTGATAGCAAGTATGGTAGGTATGTCATACACACAATTCATATACCAATACTAAGTAAATACACATCTTAGTAATCCCGTAGTTTAATCGTAGTACATATCGCTTTCTCGTACTAACTTATAATATCTACAACTTATATTATTCTGGTTTGTAATTATATGTGCCATAATTCATTCTCACGTCGTAGTAGACACTCACGTCTCAACCCAAACCGTCCATTTAATATAACTCCCGTATATGATTTCCTTCTCATAATTACCCAAAAGTCCCAATTCTATCATTACATCATCCTCGGAATGTTATCTATATCCTCGAACAAGTTTACGGAACTCCAAAAATCAAAACAGTCCAAAAAGGACCAAACTGTCAACTCGTTAGAAGTCTCGTTTGAATGAGACTGTTCGAACGAGATTCCTCTGTCAACTCGTTAGATGTCTCGTTCGAACGAGGCTGTTCGAACGAGATTCCAGTTCGTTCGAACGAACTGTACCTTCTAACGAGATCTCGTTCGAACGAAGTTATCGAACGAGACTCCCTTTCGTTAGAACGACTGGTCAATTCGTTAGAAGCTCGTTCGAACGAGTTCGTTCGAATGACCTGGGCAGGGGCTTCTAACGACCTACCAGATTCGTCCCAGATTTGCCTAATCTCATTTTTCCACCATTTTTAACACCTCAAGTCTTCTCCAAAGTTCGTTCTAACAGTGTTTTAAGTCCTCTAATCATACTAAAACATGATAAGGTCATATACTAACATCTTTTAAGGCATTAATGCATCCTAAACATCATTAAATCACAAGATTTTATACTTTTCCCCAATTTTATCAAGAACATGAACCCTAGATTTATATCATCATCAAATCCCAGAATTTAATCCGTTTTAATTTCTTCTAATCACAATTATCATGAGAATAATCATCCACCTATCATTCTACATGCAATTCTCTTCAAGATTTTCAAGTTCTAAACTCCAAACTACATGGGTTTTCATATTTCACCAAGAACAAACACAAAATTCGAATTTTTCTAACATGGAAGGAACATTCTTTGACATTAAATGGAATTATATCACTTGCCTTGGTTGTCTCTGAGTTTTGATGATGGTTTGATAGAGTTTTTCTGCAGAATTCCCTCTCTCCAAGCTTCTTCTCCAATGGTGGCTTAAGGTGGCTAGGGTTTGATTTGGGGAACTTAGAAAACTCTTCTAATAACCTACGTAGCCTTCTAGGTTATTATGGTTTGGTTAATGGGCTTAGTGGGTTAAATACACATCAGATTAAGACTCCCAATTTTCGTCACTTTTAATTCCTCAAAATGTAAAATTACCAAAATACCCTTTAAGTTGCCGGTATGGCCTAAAAATACCCCGAGACCCAAACTACACCCCTGGCTAGTGTTTTCTGACTATCTCGACCCTTCCGGACGCGTTGGCGCACTCAAAACGACCATACGGATAATAGAAATAAAAATCACTTTTATAATTAAAATAATTTACCATGACGCGGCGGTCACACGCGTCTCAACAAAATTCTCAAATTGCCGTATATCAATCTCACGACAAATTTTATAATTCCAAATTCATATATAATCATATATGCACATAATCAAATACCAACTCGCATCTCGTTAGTATTTATAACCCGGATTAATTTCCAATTAATACGCATTTAATTAATTAATCCCAAAAATAAATATAGCCAAAAGTACGGGGTATTACATACTTCCCCCCCCTAATAACTGAATTTCGTCCCGAAATTCGAAACTAGAAAGTACCTGCTAAAAATAACTCAGGATAGCGTTCGCGCATCTCATCCTTGCGTTCCCATGTGGACTCCTCGACATTGTGATGTCGCCACTGAACACGCACTAACGGAACTATCTTTGACCGCAGTTTCCTCTCGCTTTGGTCCAAAATAGCAATCGGCCCCTCCTCGTAGGAGCCATCCGGCTGGAGATCGATGTCCTCCACAGCAATGTGAGAATGAGCCAAATTATCTCTAAGGTATTTCCTCAACGAGGAAATATGGAACACATCGTGAATCCGATGCAAATGCTCCGGTAGTCCAAGTCTATACGCAACCGTCTGCCCAACATCTGATTTGTGCGCTCTGTCTGCCCATCGGTCTGCGGATGATAAGCCGTACTCAACCGCAATTCCGTGCCCATGGCCTCCTGGAAACTCTCTCAAAACCGCGATACAAATATCTTGTCTCTGTCAGACACGATATTTAGGGGCACACCGTGAAGTCTCACAATCTCTGAAATGAAGAGCTGGGCATACTGTCCCGTAGTGTAGTCGGTCCTTACGGGTAAAAAGTGAGCGACTTTGGACAATCTGTCCACAATTACCCAAACGGAGTCGTGACCCCTCTGCGACGTAGGCAACCCCGTGATAAAATCCATGGATATGCTCTCCCACATCCACACCGGGACCTCCAACGGCTGTAGAAGTCCTGTCGGTTTCTGGTGATCCACTTTTACTAGCTGGCAAGTGGCGCATTTCGAAACAAATTCAGCAATATCTCTCTTCATACCGCTCCACCAATACTGCCGTCTCATGTCTTGGTACATTTTGTCCCCTCCGGGATGTACCGCGAACCGTGAGCCGTGCGACTCTGCCATCACATCGTGTCACAATTCCTCCCCTTCCGGAACTACCAATCTCCCATTGAAGCGTAATCCCCCGTCTGAGCTAACGGTATAGGACTCGGCTCCCTCTGCTAGTAATCGAACTATCTGCTCCTGACAGAACGAGTCATTGGCCTGTGCCCGTACTACCTTCGTGACAATCTGCGGTGTAACGGTCATCACAGACATGAAAGATCGGGCCACTGCATCCTGGTGTCCCAATTCCTTCCACTTAGCCTTCCGCACCTCTGCCACCTCATCTGCTGGCCTACGGCTCAACGCGTCTGCTACCACGTTAGCCTTACCTGGGTGATACTGGATGTCGAACTAGTAGTCCTTCACAAACTCTAGCCACCTACGCTGCCGCATATTCAATTCCTTCTGCGTGAACAGGTACTGTAGGGACTTGTGGTCCGTGAACAGTTGGAACTTCTCCCCCAAAAGATAATGCCTCCAAATTCGTAGGGCAAATACCACTACCGCCAACTCCAAATCATGCGTGGGGTAATTCTTCTCATGAGGCTTAAGCTTACGGGAAGCATAAGCTATGGCCTGTCTCTCCTGCTGCAATACACCTCCCAGTCCTTGCAAAGACGCATCGGTGTAAACCAAATACTCAACTCCTGGTCTCGGCAATGCTAACACAGGTGCTGAGGTCAATTTATCCTTCAATTAATCGAATGTCAACTGACAGGCATCACTCCAGATGTATGGCACACCCTTACGAGTCAGATGTGTCAAAGGACCTGCTATCTCTGAGAAGCCCCGAATAAACCTCCTGTAGTATCCTGCTAGAC
This sequence comes from Sambucus nigra, assembly GCA_949130495.1. Classification (NCBI taxonomy): domain Eukaryota; kingdom Viridiplantae; phylum Streptophyta; class Magnoliopsida; order Dipsacales; family Adoxaceae; genus Sambucus; species Sambucus nigra. The sequence continues at coordinate 479,645,168 of OX422217.1, read as the reverse complement.
CCAAGAAACTACGAATCTCCGTTGGTGTCGTGGGCTGTCCCCACTCCCTCACCGCTGATACCTTCCCCGGATCAACAGATATTCCCTGGTCGGAAATAATGTGTCCCAAAAACTGGACTTCCTTCAGCCAAAACCCGCACTTCTCATATTTTGCATACAACTCGTTCTGACGGAGTGTCTGCAAAACTTGCCTTAAATGCTCGGCGTGCTCCTCCTCTGTCTGAGAGTAAACCAGAATATCATCAATGAAGATAATGACAAACTGGTCAAGGAAATCTCTGAACACTCTGTTCATCAAGTCCATAAACACAGCTGGAGCGTTGGTCAAACCGAAAGGCATAACCCAAAACTCGTAAGAACCATATCTCGACAAGAATGCAGTCTTCGAGACATCTTCCTCCCTGATACGCAACTGATGGTATCCCGATCTCAAATCAATCTTTGAGAAGAAAGAAGCTCCTCTCAACTGGTCGAATAAGTCATCGATTCGAGGCAACGGATACTTATTCCGTATCGTGACCTTATTTAACTCTCGGTAGTCCACACACAATCTCAGTGAAGCGTCCCTCTTCTTCACAAACAGAACTGGAGCGCCCCAAGGTGAGGTACTCCTGCGAATAAAGCCCTGACCTAACAGCTGCTCTATCTGATCCCGTAACTCCCTCATTTCAGCTGGAGCCATACGGTACGGTGCGCGTGCTATAGGTCTCGTACCCGGTAGCAAATCTATAACAAAGTCTATCTCTCGACTGGGGGGTAAGCCTGGTATCTCCTGAAACACATCCGAATACTCCCTGACTACTGGGATAGAATCTAAAGGAATCACTACCTCCTTAGAGGTATCCTCCTCAATGTAATACAGATGAGCGGTCGATCCTCCCTCTGGGCGAGGCATCGCCACTACAAACATCTCTTGCCCCGGAATGGAAAAAATAATGATCCCGCTGAAGCAATCAATCATGGCCCTATAAGCTACGAGCCAATCCATCCCAATAATCACATCGTGAACATGCATATCTAACACTAACATGTCTGCAGGTAATACCAAACCACCAATCTCTACCCCCACTCCCCGGCATATAAAGAAAATAAGTGACCCACTCCCCAATGGTGAGTCGACACACGTCACTGTGCTCTCTGCCGTAGCTAACAATCCTAAAGCTTTCGCAAAGTGTGTAGCTATAAAACAGTGTGTAGCACCCGTATCAAATAATACCCGACCCATAGTGCCATGGATAGAAAACGTACCCTCAATCGCGGGCGGTGCCTGTGGAACTGCAGCCTGGTGGACGTTGTAGACACGTCCATACTGTAGCTGCCCCTGCTGAGCTGGGACTACTGGAATGGGTGGCAATGCTGCCATCTGTGGCGGTGCGGGAAGAGCGGCGGGAAACATAGGCCTCTGTGGCTCCTGGCGAGCACCCTACTGCTGCTGCTGTGGGGCCCTGCCCCTATCAGGACAATCCTGTTGCTTATGGACAGGCTTGCCACAAATAAAGCACTTCCCTGGGAAGTTCCCTCCTCTCTGCCCCTGCGGTCCACGGCCCTGGTGGCCGTTACCGTTCCTCCCTTGGCCCTGCTGGCCCTGGTGAAACTGCTGCCCATTCTGCCCCTGTTGGCCCTGATGGCCGTTTGGGCCCTGATGGCCCTGACGAAAACCTCCCTGTCCCTGTCTGTAGTTTCCTGATGAGAACCTCTTATTATCCCCCTGCTGGGAGCCCTGCTCATTCTGTCTCTGCCCCTGACCAGATTGTGCCCCGTTGGCACCATGTCCTCCAGTCCTGCCCTGATGGCTAGACTCCCCGGACCTCTTACCCTCGGCCATATGAAAATGGTGGTCCAGGCAGTGTAACAATGCAGCGTTAACCACATCAGAATAGGTGGCCAACGATAGGTTCCCTAGCAGATGCTGACGGATCCTCCAAGTCAACCCGTCCGTGAACTTCTCAATCTTCTTCTTCTATGTTGGTATCTCATCTGGAACGATATTCAACAGATTTGTGAACTCGGCCTCATACTCGGCCACAGTCTTACCTTCCTGCTTCAGACTCATCAATCTCCTCCTCATTTCCGTATGAACAGCCGACGGAAAGTACTTGCGATCAAACCGCACCCAGAACTCCTGAATCGTGAGAGTATCCCTCTCCTCCATGGTGGTAATAGACTCCCACCACTGTAGCGCAGATCCAACTAGCTTGAAAGTAGCTAGCACCTGCTTCTGGACGTCCGTGCACTCATACATCCTTAAGTGCCTCTGCATACCCTTCCTCCACTGGCTCGAGACTACCACATCTGAGCTACCTGCAAACTCTGGCGGATGCGCTTTCTGAAAAGCGTCACGTACACGCTCCCAAGCAGATGGGAATGCATTAGCCTGTACTGGCGCGGCAACCGGCGCCTGAGGTGGTACCTGCTGAACAACGGCAATGGCGGCATTTACCGCTTGGGCTACTATAGCTGCAACTTCAGCGGCGTTCATCATGCCCTGAACTGGAGCGGGCTGGGGTTCGGGCGTTGCATCCCTGGGAACTCGTCGTGCACGTCGTGGAGGCATCTGAAATAAGAACAAAGTTTATAAGTTCGCTGTTTATAAACTTAAGATAGCTGAAGAACGAAGCATACACAAAAAGAGTACAACAGTCCTAAAATATAGGGCTCTATATCAAAGAAACTTAGCGGAAACATAATAAGCCGTCAGATCCTAAAGGACACTAGAACCTGATGCTCTGATACCACCTGTGACACCCCGACTAATTAAATACCGGGTAGCTACTCCTTTATTAAATTAATTCAAAATGCCAAGTTGGCCCAGTTAATAGCATCACTGTCGAAAACATTTTTTATGATTACTAACCACCTAGTATTTAAAAAGTAAGTGCCAAATTTTAATTAAAGTCTGATTAACATGCAACAAGTGTAATAAAGAATAATAATACCATTCACCATAATGAAGTAAATAGAATGACCATCACATAACATAAATAAAGTCCGGAGGAAAAACTCCTCACTACAAACCCATAACTGAAATAAGTAAACCGAAAACTAAAACAGTACATGCCAAAGTCTGAAACTGAAATAGAAATGTCACTCTAAGAGAAATGGGAAACATGCCCTACAACTGATAGATAATGAATCTGGAATCCAAGTGATAGAGGAGTCTACAAGCAAATCCCTGTAGCTTCCACAAACAGCTACAGCTCGTCACCTGAATGAGTATCCTATGCATGGTGTCCTTATGGCTGGGCACCTAAAATGGTTTTACAAAGAAAAAAATAGATTTGAAAAGTAAACGGGTCAGAGCCCGAATGTGGAGATATTTTAAAAACCTGCAAGTGCTTTAAAAACATTTAAAACATTAAATGCAAAATACATGTTAGGACGTGCACTCACATGATATTCTCACCTCTCGTCTAACTGTGCACTCCTAACGTAAGTACCCATCTATAATGACACAAATCACTAGCTAAGTACCATCATATCTAGCTAGACTGCCATAGGTCCTACCCTTATTACTCGGTTCTATTAACATTATAACGCTCGTAATTAAGTAGGGGTTTAACGTAAACTCAGATGTTCAATATGCAATATATATCACTATCAGTTAACTCGTTATTTTTCTCGAAACAATACCGTAATTATATTCACAGCCATAACATGAAGGTTCCCATTAATTAAGTGTATATTAATCACATCATAAATATACTATACAAGCACCCCGAGAACTAAGTTGTGGTGCACACATACTCTGCTATCCATCCCGGTAATGGAGGTCCGTTATTTTCGAATATATGCCCGGGATAATCCTATCCCCTCATTCAACTAAATCTGGTCTGAACTCCTATCTTTATTAAGGAGTCATACCACTAAGCGCTCGTACTAACTATAAGTTATTGCGCAATCAGTAATGAGATTAAACTCGCAGCTCAACAATTAACTCGGCACACCTTAAGTCACATCTATAAGGTCGCCACATACTCAAATCACGATAATAAAACCTCTGCTCATCTAAGTTCCATCTACCCATAATAATAAAGTCAAGCTCAACCTGTATCCTGGTGAGGTATCGCAACAACAACCCATTCCACCCTGGAACTGCGGACACGATAGTCTTGCCATCCTTAGCCTCCTATCGCTTCGAACAATGAAAAATATAATATACTCATAATATTACCATACTTGTATAAACATATCAGACGAGTATTATTAGCCAGATATATATATTCAAAATAGCAACACCCGCTTTTATATCGAACGAGAGAAAAATTAACTCCGCTACCGCAGAAAACACATAGGCCTATATTACATAATGTTATCGATACTGCCACAAATCTCAAATTACACACACGAGTCTAGGGCTAATGAAAATCACTACTTTATCTAGCCATGCCAATTATACCTCTTCCCTCTGAGATGAATCTCATAACAACAACTTCGCCTTTATCTACTCCAAATGGTTCTTGGACCTGGTACACTTGTCCTAACTGAACCCAAAATTACTTAACTCTATGCCCCAACTAGGCACCCTAACCTTGTCCTTTGCTCCTACCGGGAAAGGACTACTCATGCGGTTTCGCACTCCACATCACTATTTTCATCACTGGCCTTCTTGACTATGATAAAGTTATCAGTATCTTGGACTCTATTGCCGCGGTCCTGACAATCACTTCACTAATTCCCTCTAACTTCTTCTTCATTAGAAGGATATTCCACTACCAACCTCAACAACCCCGTTTTAACAAATTCCCCGGGTGGATGTCAACCAATGGGGTCCTCGAACATAAACCTTCTCTATAAATGTTAGCAACACTTCTCTAATGAGCCTATCATTCTTTGAAAGGACCCATTATTCATTGTACCTACCTCACCTCGGTACAAGGTTCACTTTTCCATATTACTCTTTATTCACTGCCGGCCTCTGGCCGATCCTTATGTGAAAAATTTAGAAAATGCATTCTTCTCATTCCTACTGAATCATGGGGACTCACGGTTAAAACTATCTGCAAGATCCATTTCGAACCCTTATTGTCACTGGGAAATTAAACTTTAGTACCACTCTCTACGACGACGGTACTGTGATACTCATAACTACCATACTTTAGTAGTCGTTGCAACCATCCTTATCCATTACAAAGGAAGTGACCCCCACTACGGTCCACGTCCCCAACTTCTACCAACTGCTCTAGCTAAGCCTCACCACCTGTTGCCATCCAAGCCCCGCACACGAATCTTGAACGAGTGAGCAAAATATTACTATAATCTTATACTATGTCTAGAGAACGAAATCTCACAAGATAAATCAACAATTCTAATCCCGAGGCTCTATATCAAACCGAGAACAATGCTAAAAGCGTAGTACATCCGCATAGATTCCTAAGGAAACTAGAACTTGATGCTTTGATACCATCTGTGACAACCCGCCTAATAAAATATCGGGCAGTGACTCCTATATTAAATTAAAGCAGGAGTCGCATATGAATCAATCTTAGCATCACTGTCAAAAACCAATTTAATTACTAATAACCTATTAGGCTGGCGTCAAAATTTTACTTAACTACTCTTTTTAAACAACTACTTAACTAAAACATTCACACAGTTTATATAAATGAAACTGAAATGAAATAGAATAACCGAACACTCGGTTCAAATATGATACAACCAAATCGAATCCGCATAAAAAGGCGGTAAAAGAATAAATAAACGCAATTGGGTTGTTAGCCTGAATGTTTATACAATACCTCCAATCTAGATTACAAGGATAGAAGCGTCTATCAGAAACCTGCATGCATCCACAGTTGCTTCCGCAGACGTCTGACTCGAAGGAAGTGTCATCCAGGCATCCCTGTGTCTGGACACCTATATAATATACATATATATATATACATATATATATATATATATATATATATATATATATATATATATATATATATATATATATATATATATATATATATATATATATATATATATATATATATATATATATATATATCAAGAGAGGGAAAAGTAGATAAATGGGTCAGAGCTCGAGTTTGAAAATATTTAGCAAGTGCATAAATACTTTATTTTTAAAAATATGTTTTATCTCATATTTAGGTTGGTATCGCACTCCCATGAGATACCCCTCACCTCTCTTCTAATAGTGCACACCTAGCGCATCCAAACAAAATACCCTAGTCAAGATACCCCGCCTAACTAGTCTGTTACCCATCTTCTAACCATCCTAGTTAACCCAAGTACTAAGGGCTAAACTTCTCCCCAGTCTCAACACTATGCCATGTTCGTGCGTGGGGTGTCTCGCAGAGCGAAATCCAAACAAGGAACCCCCCCCCCCCCCGATACACTACTACTTGCCAAGGTCGATCGTCGAGATCCATTAGACCCTCATTACACAACAAATATATAATATATTTATATAACATACATATTTTATTTATTTCTTATACATTTTACAATATACATCCGGATCATATCTCCCAAACTGAGGTTTACTTTATATTAATTTTTATAATACACATCCGGATCTATCTCCCTGACTGAGAATCTCTATAAACATTTGAATCTATCTCCTGGAGTGAGAATCTCTTTACTTTCTTATATATATATATATATATATTAACTTGTTCTCATGCACAAGTAATATACCATACACACAAGCATAACAACCATCCCAATGAGCTATAAATCGAGGATGCAGTCTCATAGTGCCGATACAAAAATCCGGGTTTACTCATCATCCCACGGTACCAAGCCAGATTTACTCAATGGTCTTGGTAAACATATACACAATCGTGGAGGCGGTCATGTTCCCCCTGCAAGTGGGAAATCACATAAATCGCACTCGAACGCGGGACGATAATGACCTGGGGACTATACTCACCCTGCTCCTCAATCCAGGGGATTCACCCACATCGCGCAACCTCCCTAGATCGCACTAGAGCATATATATATATATATATATATATATATATATATATATATATATATATATATATATATATATATATATATATAATTTGGTTGTTCCCACACTATACTCGAAGGGGAAGCCCGGGGAAATCAGCCATCTAAACACACATATACCATCACATATAGATACATATGTATTCATATCATAATATATATACTTTAATCACATAGTATATATATACTATATATTGCTCCTCGAATATATATATATGGCCATAATTGCCAATCACACATAGCGATGACCACTAGCCCACAAATTCCATCCTAATCACATTCTAGGATGTTCTTGATTTTATTCGGCCCCTATTCATTCTATCTGCATCAATATATCAATACATGTCGGCTGAAAGATTTTCCCGAATGTCTCTTGTTCCAAAACATTAATTACGTCCATACCCCGGACCATACTCTGAATTAATCCGAGGTTTACTTATCCTCCTCCAACCATCATCTAGGAGTCCTAACATCCCATTTAGAAACTCCTATAATAATCTCCAAAACCATAATTTAAGTCTCCCTAAACTTAATAGGAGAACTCCTCAAAATTTTGCCAGGACCGAATCGACTCGGCCTGTCCGAATCGATTCGCAGGGAACCGAATCGATTCGCAGGGAACCGAATCGATTCGGCCTTTTCAAATCGATTCGAAAAGGCTCTACTTTCAAATTTTCTCTTACCTAATCGATTCGGCTTGTCCGAATCGATTCGACTTGTCCGAAAATCCCAAATCTTCTTAGGTTTTATATATATCTCAAAAACCCCAAGCTCAATTCAATCCCCATTTGAGTTATAACTCGAATTTATTTCAACGACCAAAGGTTTTATATCGCTTCAAGTCCTTTAGAGATCCTAACACTCTCTTTTACAACCCCTAATATTTATCTCCAATTTATTCTAGCCTTAATTTCTAACTAACTATTTCGATCTCGGACCGCTTTCCGTAGAAAAATCACTATAAATCCAAAAAAAATCAGAAAAATACCCGATCAACGCCCACGAGACCGTATCGAAAAGATATACAAATTTCATTTTTTGACAAAGAGCCGAATCGATTCGTATCAGGGCCGAATCGATTCGGAAAGGTCGTTGCTCTACTATTCATCATCTCCAAAATTCCAAATATCAACCCATCCTCCATTTTTATGGTTTCTAATCTCAACCAACATCACCACAATCATCAGTGCACTGATTTATAACTAATACATCAATTTATTTGTAGTATTAAACCATTTCTCTTAGATTTAAACCCTAAAACCATTAAAGCCCCAACTTATGATTTTAACCCATTTCAATCCATTTCTTCACTTCATTTACATGGACTTAACACTAGAAATCATTAAGAGTTTACATTCCATCAATATGTAAACTCATATTCAAATTTTACCAAATTTATTTTAAGATTTCTAACCCAAAACCATATGGTTTACCAACTATAATATGAAATAAATGCACAAAATGAAAAAACGCAAGTATACACTTGCCTGGAGGATGAAATCCGACGACCTCAAGTCGAATCCGACGGAGTTTGGGCCGGAATCCCCCATTTATCCTCTTCTCTCTTCTTCCTTTCTTTCTCTCTATCTTCTCCTCTTTCTTTTCTCTCTTTTCTTTTCTTTCTCTATCTTTCTTATGTCTTATAAGAGAAGAAAAAGGGTTTATCCCTTTAAAACCCAAAAATGACTCGTTTACTCAATTGCGAGTCCTTATTAATCCAAAAATTCTCGAAACTCAATTACGACCCCCGAACACTCTTTTATGACTATCTCGGACATTTCGAGACTCACCACACACTCGAAATGTCCATCCGAGGTACTTGACCGCAACTCACTATTTAACCCAATATTTCTCAATGCGGGTTTTCCCATTTAAAATCTTACCTTTTGTCGCTTTACTCGACCGCTACATATAATTAAAATACTCCAACTTACTTACTTAATCCCAAAAGTAAATATTACACCCATCAAAAATCATTAAATCCTTGAAAACCTCAAAAATTACTATTCACGATAATTTCTTAAGTTCCCAATTTACTCTTAATTATTAAATTTAATTGGCCATAAAAGTGCGGGTTGTTACAAGTATTTCTCTATAGATTTTGCCCAATTTAAATCCTATTTGAGTAAATTTTGGCATCAGTTTAAGGTGTAAAGAGAGAAATGTGGAATTTAATCAGTTCTACGTAATGGTGATGGGGATTGAGATGGGTATTTTGTTCTAAAGCCTTTTTTCTTAATAGACGTGAACAAACAATACTTGGTCATGAAAATAAAATATGAACATTTTAAGAGTTTCAATAGTCAATCAAAGGGATACTCTAAATAGATTTTAAGTCCATTAATTATAAAATAAAGTTGGGGATCATTATTCTAACTGGTTTAATATATGTCAAAGCAAGATCATGGATCATATGAAAAAGCAATATCATATAAGCATACACGAGCTATATTAAATCCCTCAAAATATGTCCATTAATTATCAAAAAAGATTAATTTAGTTATTCAATGTGCGAACATAACCCAAGACCCACTTCACATAAAATTGATTCTATCTTTCAAACCAAGATCAAATAGGTTTGCAAACCCTTGAGAGACTTAGAGGTTGACAATCTAATACATACAAATGATAACACATATATATGGAGAGAGAGAAGATTCTCAATGAGTAACTTCGAGAGGGACGGAGGAAGTGAGGCACGCGAGAGAGATGAGTTTGAGGGTTTATAGAAGTTTTTTTGGTTTGACGGTGTGAGTTTGTAGAAGCTAAGGTCGTGTTATAGGGAGTGGTTAAAGCATGAAATAGCAAACGTTGAAATGGCATGTTTTAATAGGGTTATTAATATTTTTTTTAAAATCCTACCTTTGACTACGAAACAAATCGTTGCCCAATAATAGATAACATTAGGCCACAAAATATTTTGTGTTACAGATATAAACTATTAACTTCTACAAATAACTTCGTCACCAGTGATACTAATTATGTCACTAAATTATTGGCACTTACATTCTAAAGCGTGAAAAACTTTGTCTTCGGTCTTCTGGAGGCCTATTGTAAATAAAACTTGCATTTTCATCTCCAAATATAATGTTTGTCTCCACGAAATAAATTTTGTGTGAGATGTTGACTTTAACTATGAATTTTTTTTGTAGGTATGAAAATCGCAGTTAAATGAGAGATTTGTTATAGTTTTGGTACACAAAACGAAGATATCAAAGCATATAAGTATTGAAATTGTGACGCCCTGATTCTGAGTGTCAATTCAAAAAACCTTTTATATTTTGTTTCATTTATGAAAATATTTATTTAGAATAAAATCTTGCTTCTACATTCGTATAATAAAGATTTTAATGTTTAATTAATGAAATGATGTATCGCTTATGAAATTAATAGGAATACATGAACTAAAAGAGTTTTCATGAAATAAATAATAACTGCGGTAAAACCCTGCCATCGTGTATTATTGCAATCCAATTTTAAAGTACTAGCGTTAATGTTCAAATGGTAAAAACCATAGTTTAAAATAAATTACACAATTTAAAATAAATAGTGATGGAGCTTTAGCTACGTGGACAAATCACCTTTCCTTTCCATTATTCATCATGTTTCCACTGGTTAAAGTATCTCGGGGTTTGGCAAATGGCGGGTATAAATGTGCACCCATTAGGTGAAATACTAGAAGAGTATATATGATACAAAGAGATATTTATATATATTAAGTGTATTTTAGCAATAATGAACTCATCATTCATTTGATTAAGCGATCTCATGCAAGATGTAATGTAACCATGCAATATGCATTATAACCATGTAACTTAGACGATGAGCCCACTCACACTTAATCTTTATCACTATACTACCCATATCTCATCAATTTAACCATTAAGCTTGCCTTCACATTAATGAGCATCGTGATCAAAATTATCTTTTCACTTGATTAATTAGGGTAATAATCTATGACCGTTATACAACCTTCACCGATTTCCACCATGCCGCAATATCCTCTTTATCAGTGGTCTTGAGTATAAGCATTAAGTCGTTCCCAAGGGCTTCGGTCCCTTCTTAAATTTACTGATTACCCACGAGTGTCTTTTAGTTGTTATATATTTGTAATAAATTTTTCTTTATTTCTTTCTTATCTAGTTTTAATCTTTTTTCATTTATTTACTTTTTACTGCCCCGTGAGGGAGAATACCTGGTACAATACAAGTCCCATTAAACTTTATTTCCATGTTTCACACTTTATAAAATTTCCATTTTAATTTACCTTTGACTCGGTATTTCCCCTTTTAATTCGTCACGGTTGTGAGTCACGGATGAGGGCCGCGACCAAGTTTTTTTATATTTTTTTGTCACGGTCGTGGATCGCGGACTTTGGTCGCGACCAATTTGTCACGGTTGTGGGTCACGGATGAGGGCCACGACCATTTTTTTTTGTCATGGTCGTGGGTCGCGGACTTTGGCCGCGACCAATTTGTTACGGTTGTGGGTCACGGATGAGGGCCGTGACCATTTTTTGGTCACGGACTTGGGCCGCGACCCACGAAAATTGTCACGCCCGAAATGGTCATGGCCCAAGTCCGCGACCCACAGTTTTGGTCAGGGATTTTGGCCGTGACCAATCGCCAGTTTTGGTGTAGTGTTTAATTACCATTTCTTGTGAAAACGTAGCCTCTAAGTTCAAACACCCATTAATACACTTTAATGTGTTTTTCACTATTGACACACATTTTAAACTTTCATTTTATATATTTTGCCAAAAATTCTTCTTTTCCTCTTCGCCTTACAAAACATGAGTTTTCACCACATAAAATCCAATTGCTTAACTAGATTCCTCTTGGTTTAGTAAATCATTCTTAAGTCCATATTTCACAGAAAATGACACTTTTGTGATAAAATATTTATTTTGTCATTTCAATACTTTACCTTTCAAACCATTTAGCTTGCATTTCTTACCTTATTTCTCATCGTTTTACCTTGTCATTTTTCTCCTCTAAAACCAACTTCCTACGACAATACTCATTTTCGCAAATGTTACTACTTAGTCCAAACTTTCACAAAAGCATACCTTTGGCCCAAAAAACCATACTTTTGTCATTTCAACAAGTTGATAACTTTTCATTGTTAACATTATTCCTCAATTTTAATTTGATCCTTAACTTTTTAATATTACAGATTTGCACATCCATAATTTTACTATTTTTACACTTAGCACCCATTTACTTTGTTTCCTTCAAGTTTCTCAAACTTTGTTCACATAAGTTGTATCATTTTATGTGATTAGTATTCTAAATTTTCATGTTTATCATTTCCTTTTCTAAAGCCCATTTTAATAAATTTTCAACATACTTAACCCATTTGTCCCAACTACATGAGTTTATATTTATTCAACTAAGATTTTATGCCAATAATACCCAAAAAATTCATCATACTATTTCTTTATAAGTTTAATATAAAAATTTATCATGAAATCAACAAGGATATGTATGATGGTGCGATGACTACAGTAAGAACATCAGCTGGAGAAAGTAGTGAATTTTCAATTACGGTAGGGCTACACCAAGGTTTAGCATTAAGTCCTTATCTCTTTGCTCTTGTTATGGATGAGTTGACTGGAAAAATACAAGATGAGGTGCCATGGTGTATGCTATTTGCAGATGATATTGTTTTAGTCGATGAGACTAAGATGGGGATAAATGCTAGGTTGGAATTGTGGAGAGAAACTTTAGAAACAAGAGGATTTAAAATAAGCAGAACTAAAACAGAATATGTGGAGTGTAATTTTAGTAGTAATAGGAGGACAAATGGAGATGTGGTGAAATTGGAGGGTCAAGAAATACCTAGAAATGATCATTTTCGTTATTTAGGATCGATTATACAAAAAGATGGAGATATTGGTGATGATGTTACGCATAGGATTAGAGCAGGCTGGGTTAAATGGAGAAGTGCGATCGGCGTTCTGTGTGATAGGCGTATACCTTTGAAGTTAAAAGGAAAATTTTATAGGATGGCCATTAGACCCGCCATGTTATATGGGACAGAGTGTTGGGCAACCAAGAAACAAAATGTGAAGAAAATGAGTGTGACGGAGATGCGAATGCTAAAATGGATTTGTGGTAAAACTCGAAAGGATAAAATTAAAAATGAAAAAATTCGTGAAACGATAAAAGTAGCTCCTATAGAAGATAAATTGAGAGAAAATCGACTTAGATGGTTTGGACATGTCAAGCGTAGACCAATGGATGCTCCTGTAAAGAAGAGTGATTTAGTTAGTATTGATGGTAACCCAAGGGGTAGAGGTAGGCCTAAATTAACTTGGTGGGATATTATAAAAAAGGACATGATATCATGTGGTTTAACCGAAGATATTGCACTGGACAGAATGGAATGGAAAAATAAAATTCATGTAGCCGACCCCAAATAATTGGGAAAAGGATTTGTTGAGCTGAGTTGAGTTAAATCAACAAGTTTAACATGATTTATGCAAGAAATATATAGCTTAAATATTATGAACTTATACTTCTTTCAAACTTTAACTTCAATCCATTTTTATCAAATATTCTTCAAAATATATTCATATTCATTGATAATAAGCATAAGAAGTCATACAAATCATACATATATAAAAATATCTAGGATGCATTGATTAAAACTTGAAAATAGTATAGAACTCCTACCTCTTAAAGATAATAATTCCTTTGATGAAGAGTACAATTGATAACCCAATAGGTCCCTACCTCCTTGAAAGCTTTCTTATCCAAAATAACACATTCAACATCCTTTTTAACACTTAATAATGGAATAATGGAATGGTGGTCTTGCAAGCTTAAAGTATAGAGATTTTTATGGGAACTTTAGGCTAGTGAAACTAGATATTAAGAAGACTCTAATGTCTTTTCTTAGGGGATAAATTATTTTTTATAGAGATGAGGTGAATGTGTAGGTAAAGTCTCGCATCCCTCTCTCATATAATGTTCTAAAACTTATTCTATTGGTCCTCCATCACTCAATGATGAAGCCGACGTGTTGAACGGGGCAGGAAGCTATAAATTATGGCCTAAAAATCTAGGAGGGTTGGCTAATTTACACCCCATAACATTGAAAATGTTGATAGTTCAAAAAGAGGGCAATATGTTGAATCTGAATCGATTCGGTCCTAGACCGAATCGATTCTGAAGTGACGAGTACAAATTTTTATTTTAATATTTTGTGTACCCCTTATTTATTTTAAATGATATTACAATATACATATATATAAATATAAATATGTAATTCATTCAATTTAATTTCTTTAATCCAATTTAAAATATGTAACTTAATTTACACATAGTATGCAATATTTTTGAATTTTCTCTTAGACCTTAACTTCAATTAAAAATAGCCTATTTAAATTAATCCCATTAATTTATCATATATCTAATTCCATATAATTTGCAAATCACACGAGTCTGAATAAATAACGCAACTTTATTAATTTAACAAAACAGGGTGTTAAAACCCTTCCAACCTTCGAAATATTTGTTCCCGAAATAAAAAAAATTGCACAAGAAGATTTATTATTCATCATTTTACTTTAAACTTCATACTTAACATCATAGATCAAATTTATATCCCTACATTACCTTTGATTCCTCGAGCCTCATTAACATGTTAACCTTGGAATACACTCCTCAATGCCTTAGATATTTTATGTAACTTTGCTTAGGCTCAACAGTTTATACAAACAGCCTCTATTGATTTTAAAATCGTTTGGTTCACTTTCAGAACCCGACTCACTATTAACCTTTCACCTTATAATCGAGTCACATCATATGCGATAGTGCACAATATGCCTTTTTATTTCTTTTTATGAAGGAAACTTTTCAAATCACAAACTAGATTCCACGACTTCCTTCATAAACCTTAACCTAACGGTTTACTAAACAACACCCTGTAGGCCATAGGCTTATCCCCCATGTCAAACTAGTTATTCTAGATCTAGAATGGACTATAATGAGTACATAATCATCAAAATCCAAGATTGTTCCTTTAAACCTTATTAGGTATTTTTCGACACTAAGTTATTCAATTTAATTTATTTTACTCAACCTTAAACATCCACACGATTCCCTACAAGTACAACCGTACCCTAGTTTCTCCAAAACATGAAACCTCTTCCTTCCTAACTATTATAATAAAATGGTCTATTCATAAGTATTTTCGTGACCTCTTGCCTGTTATAATGCATATTATTTAGGTCCATGACCATAAACCATTTTCAATCATAAACCCAAAAATGCAATTAATCTGTATAACCTTAAGATACTTTCTTAGTTCAAAGATTATCATTTAATTATATTACTTTTCAAAAGTATAATCTATCTTCCCCTTTTGGGAATTTTAAACCTCCGCATTGATTCATAACATTCTAATTGTTTCCATTTTCCCAAAATTCATTTACTTAATTTGTTTATACCGAAAAATCTCATAAATTCTTAATAGGTCCTTATCCCCAAAGTGTTATATAATTAAATCTACTAAATCCTCGAATTTACCCAAATTTAAACATAGGATAATTATTGCCTTCATCATTACATCATACAAACATGTAAGTTTTACGCGTCAATAACACCCATCACAACTTCTCATGTCATGAAATTAATTAATGCTCAAGGTCTACTAATTTCCTCTAAAACTCAATATATGAATCTGCATGATCATTTTATTATATATATATATATATATATATATATATATATATATATATATATACATTCTAATTTAGAATTTATGATTATTCGTTTCCCCCATTAAATGACAAATTACAACTTACTGTGAATACTAATTCATCGTCAACTAAGGATAGTTATACCAACCCAAGCGTCGCAAACCACTTAACCCAAGCCGATTAACAAATCGCCTATAATGAAAACTTATTAGCAATTATAAATCATAAATCACTTTAAGCATTTTATTACCTCTATAACTCATCAACCTCGACTATTAGTAAGACTTTCATGTATAGCTATGCATGACCCATTCCATTATTATATTTGGGCTATCATTGTCTTCACCATAATAAACAATAAAAATAATTAATCGTTATGTCTCCAATCACTACGATGCTTCCCTCCTTAGAGGTCATACCCACTAATTTATCTTTAATGATCATGGTATGCTACGAAATAAAACGAACACCAACACTAACTCCCATAAGTATTGTATGGTTTAACTATCTAATCCCAAGGGTTTCATACTTGAACTTACAATCATTATCCTAAGACACCACTAAAGTTTTCCCATTACCCACCATTGTTTACCTTTACTTTATTTGCATACACTTAAATTACTTAGGATACTATTTTCGTAGGGTTATTCTCATTGTTTCCTTACTAGGGCTACTTGTTAACTTACTGTGACACCCCACCAATTTAAATACCGGATGATCAGTCCATTATTAATTAAATCCATAAAATCTAGTTAGTTCAGATAATGCATCACTGTCAAAAATCATCAATTTTATTTAATAAAAACTAACCACCTAATATTTAAAACGGTTAATGTCAAAATTTTATCTTGTTATTAGCTATCAACATTAAAGGGAAATATTTAACCATCACAATATCATTAGGAAAGAACTAACTAAATTTAAATAAAAAACTGGAGTAAACACTTCCAGTCAAAATTCCATACAATAATCCAATAACAAGAAATCAAAGTCTAATGATAGAATAAAACAACTCTAAATCTATAAATGTAAAATATGAGGGATGACATGTCCAAGTGAAGTAAATAACTGATATGTGAGGATAAATAGACTCAGAAGAGTTTACTAGCAATGTCATATAGCTTCAACAGCAGCTACAGCTCGTCAAATGAATGGAATATCCTAAGCCTAGTGTCCTTGTGGCTGAGCACCTAAAATCAAGGAATAAGAAAAGAGATTTGCAAAAAAATGGGTCAGAGCCCGAGCAAAAAATAGTTTAATTATAGCAAGTGCTTAAATTACTTAATTAGCACAAATATTGTTCATGTTAACTTAGCGTACTCGCTTGAGATGCTCACCTCTCATCTAATGTGCACACCTAGCGAGTCTAACTACCCATACTAGTCTTGATACTCTGCCTGACTATACATAGTGTAACCACTATACTGGATAAGATATCTAAACAACCCGAAGACAATCCATTTCTATTATTTAGGGATAGGTTTAAAGATGCTTCAACGCATTCTGATAACATTCTTAGTTTTAAACTAGTGAGCTAATACATATATATTTTAATAAAGTGTCCAACATGAAACACATAATAGGAACTCAGGATACATATATAAAATCTCACTATGTATACATAAAAATATATATTAATACAGAACCCATGGTTAAAAAACCTTAGGTGCTAGGCATACTCGGTTATCTAGTCATATTGCAACGCTCACGCATGAAGGACATCAGGTTCAATCTCTCAGGAACCAATAAGACATATACACATATTAGAGGCGAACATACTCCCATGCCGAGGGGCTATGCACATACCTATGCACCCATATGATCGTCAACACTATCGTTCTCACAGATAACCCGTATTTAGGTTCCATGCTTTAGTGGTACGACTCAAAATCCCCCGAAGTCACATAAGATATGGTCATCCACAACGCGCTATCCTCCGTTGGATAGCTAGTAGGTAGGTATGTCATACACACAATATACCAATACATAAGCAGACACACAGCTTATATAATTATATAGGCGTTCACGCCACCATATTTCCATAATACATAAGTAATATTATTATTCCTACCCTCTTCGTATATCATGTATATATGTATATACTCGTTTTAACCTAACTCTCCTCGGTTCCATGAACTGTCTATACCCAGAGAATTATGACACTCCCAATTCAATATTAACTCAGAATTTAGGTCACTCGTCATTCACGTAGGTTATTTCTCTCACTTGGATAACCCTAGGATACTTTTTAAACTAACCGAACTCAAAAAGTATATTCTGAAATCTCGTTAGAAGTCAAGGGAGTCTCGTTCGAACGAGGTTGTTCGAACGAGTTTCTTACTTCTAACGAACTCAAAAATTTCATTAGAAGGGTCATTGCAATTCTCATTGGAAGTCTCGTTCAAACGAGGTTGTTCGAACGACCTGGGTAGACATCGAACGAGAAATCTGAGCTGGCCCTGTTCTTCCCCAAAATTAATTTTTCCAACATATCAAACCTCAAACTCAGGCCTAATTTCATCCAACATTGAATTAGATAGTTCTAAACTATTCTTAATCATTATGGGTCACTTTCCCACACGTCTTAGGGTTCAAATCTATATATTTTCAAGGGGAAACCCAACAAGAACTTAAATCTCTAAAAAGTCTCATAATATAAACCCAACAATATAATTACTCAAAACTCTTATTTTAATTCGTGATTAAGATATAAAATTACCAAATTTTAATGGTCTAACAAAGGGAAAAACCTCTACATGCATACCCATCTCCAATTCCTAAGGTTTCTATACAATTCGGTCTAATTAAAGCTAAGTTTTCATTGCACCAAGTTTATATCATCAAATCTAAATCAACATGCGCAATATATGCTAAAAGAGGAGCAAGATAAACACTTGCCTAAAAATGGATTTCTGATTCTTGGACTAAAATTGGTATGTGGTAGATCCTCTCATTGAGATCTACACTTTGGCGCAACTTTTGGTGAGAATCCTTGAGATTTTGCCCTTGTTCTCCAATGGAGTCTTCTTCCTCCTTGGTACTCCCCCCCCCCCCCCACCCCCTCTCTCTCTCTCTCTTTCACGTGGGTTGAAATTGACTGACCTATAACCCACATAGCTTTTAATTTTAAACCTAATTTTCGTCCATTTAATTTCTCAAAAATCCCAAATGACTAAAATACCCCTCCGGAGTGTTATTTTGGGCTAAAATGCCCCGGACTCCAAATGTAGAACCCGAGTAGTTTTTTTGACTATGTCGACCCTTTCGGTTACACTGGCACACTCAAAATTACCATTCGAGTTATATAAAAACAATTTACCTTTTTAACCCCCAAGTGTATAATTTTGATGTGCCTCATACACGCGTCCCTAATTATTATATCTTAATTGTCGTGTATCTCGTCCCCGGCCATATTATTATTTCTGAAACAATATTTCGTTACTCACTAGATAATGTTCAACATAGTTATTACTCAACATGATTTCATTATAATCATTTTTTATAACTACTAACTCTCACCACGCTAGTAATTATTACCATTAAGTCGGATTAATTATAAATTAAATTTTCTCTCTTAAATTAGTTAATCCAAATTTTCATAATTTCATAATAAAATAAATATGTAAAAATACGGGGTAGTACACTTACACTAACCAATATATATTACCTTTTTTTTCCCAATGAACAACTATCATAATAAAGCGACAAATTCATCAAATTTCAGTTTATGTTTTATCTCAGAGACTCTCTCAGTGCCATAATTTGATACACAGATGATGAGCCCGTTGAAGTTGAACATTAGAGCCATATTCAGCAATACAACTGAAAAATTATCCCAGAAAATCTATTTGTATAAATGTACCAGTTAAAACATAGCCCGTTGGTTTGAGGGATGTTGGATAAAAAACCAAGTCAATAAGAGCTAAAGAAGCTTATACAGTCTCAATTGCTAGTCTTAAGATTCCAATGCAAGAATTATCTTCTTTCTTGGACCCATTGGTATTCCCATTACTTTAAGATCCTCATATGTCATGTGTAAAAGGGCGACCATGTCAACTTCTTCATCTTGAAATGTAATTGAGTATTTTTCAAGACCCATGTACTATAAGAAGTTATCCACCGATTTAGCCTTTTGCTGAATCTTTTCCTTAGAAATCGATCTTGGAATTTTTTTATTTCTGGAACAGGGGCTTCAATTGTGACAATTTCCTAGATGGTTTACTACCCTAAAGTACTAGTTTTGGCTTTGATTGAGTAGTGTCCACTAGCCAGGAATACATTGAACCAAATAGCTTTTCACACAGATCCCTCACACCTCCTCCGGAAAGAGATTCCTTTACACTTTGAGTCCCTTGTTGAATACTCTTCTTCTAGAGCTTCAAGAAGATCTCCGGTACCATCTCTGAGATTAGAAACTTGAGGTTCATTATGACTGTAAAGATCATGTTCCCATTTGTCATCATCATGTCTCTAATAATTATTACCTTGGGGAATCAATACACCTAAACATCACCATAATAAGTATTTCTCCAAACATCACTACTAGCATCAGTCAATAGATTAATCAACCCAATATATCTCAAAGTCTATCGGATGGGTGAATCTATAATGAAGGCCCTACTTACTTAACGTGTACATTGAACCGACACTTGGGCCTTACTCGTGTTATTATATTACCACAACTGTAACTAGACTATGAGTAGTAGATTATAACGTGTGTGTAAGAGATCTTGTTAAATTTTTCCCCATTAAGACAAGGCACTACTTTAAACGTCAAACCATTATACACAGTTCATAACTCTACCTATTAATGACTATAATTTTTTGAAAGCCTTTCCTTAATTCTCGACACAATTTTCTTTCACCTAGTTGTTGCTACAAAATATTTTTTTTATCCAGAATATTCACATTTTTTCTCCATGGGTAATTCATACTTTGCCTTTGTATAATAAACTCTTTAAAACAGGGTGTACTTAATACTAAATTAAGCTCGTCGTTACACTTTTATGAAGATCTAACTTCTAAGTTTGAAAAGGACAAAATGCCAAAGATCATCTTTAAACTCCAACTAAATTTCTTTGTCATTAAGAAACATATGTCTCCAATGAAACTCACTCATTTCACTTATTAACAAGACCAATATTTTCTCGATGCTTATTGTGATTAGAATAAGCATCTTCGTAGATCGACACACTCTATGGTTCATAATGACTAGAAACAACTTACATTATTGTTCTTATGCCATATACGTAACCTCATTCCAGTATTGAAGATTTGTACTG
The DNA here is from genome assembly GCA_949130495.1 of Sambucus nigra. NCBI lineage: Eukaryota > Viridiplantae > Streptophyta > Magnoliopsida > Dipsacales > Adoxaceae > Sambucus > Sambucus nigra. The sequence continues at coordinate 479,624,216 of OX422217.1, read as the reverse complement.
TAACAACCCGCCTAATGGGATACCGGGCGATCACTCCTATATCAAATTATAACAGGAGTTACTTATGGATCATTCTTAGCATCACTGTCGAAAATCCATTTAATTACTAATATCCTATTAGGCGAGTGTTAAAAAACTTTTAACTTAACTACTCTTTTTTAACCATTAAAATAAAACATCCACAATTTAATGCGTAAATGAAATAAAAAGGAAAATGAAATGAACTAAAATAACCGAACACTCGGTTCAAATAATAAAACCATATCGAATAACGTGCGAAGAATAAATAAAATCAGTGGACCATTGGCCCGAATGTTTATACAATATCTCCTACCTAGAGTGCAAGGAAAGAAGCGTCTACCGATAACCCGCAAGCATCCACAGCTGCTGCAGCAGACGTTTGACTCGAAAGAATTTCCATCCAGGCGTCCCTGTGTCTGGACACCTATATATATATAATATATAGAAAGAAAGGAGAGTAGAAAGACGGGTCAGAGCCCGAATTTTGAAAATATTTTGCAAGTGCATAAATGCTTTATTTTTAGAAAAATAGTTTTATCTCATATTTAAATTGGTATCGCACTCCCATGAGATACCCCTCACCTCTCCTCTAGTAGTGCACACCTAACGCACCCTAAAAACATACCCTAGTCAAGCTATCCCTGCCTAACTAGTCTATCACCCAACTACTATCTACCCCAGATAGTCCCAGTGCTAAGGGCTAAACTTCCCTCCATTCTCAACACTCCACTAAGTTCGTGCGTGGGGTGTCTCGCAAAGCGAAATCCAAACAAGGAACCCCCTCGATACACTACTACTTGGCAGGGTTAATGGTAGAGATCCAATAGGCCCGTAGCACACACAATGTATAAATGTATATATATACACATATATCTACAATATACGTCCGGATAATATCTCTCGGACTGAGGTTTACATAATATCAATTATATCTTATAATACACATCCGGATCTACCTCCCGGACTGAGGTGTATTCCATACACATAGTATTTATCAATACATATCCTTTTCAAAACTTACCATTTCCTTTATTATATCAAGGAAATGTAAATATAAATGCCAATTCATTATCATGAATTGCTTTAACAAATCAGAAGCTTTTAAAAGCCAATTTTATTATCATAAAATGCTTTTCCGTTTCAAAATATCCCATTTCTCTTTTTATATTCAGGAAATGTATTCAAAGCCATTTTCATTATCATAAAAATGCTTTGATCATATCATATGCTTCCACATCCCTTCTTCCATCCGGGAGTGTTACCGAAGCTAAACATATAACCCATTTCCCTTCCTATATCCAGGAAATGTAATTAAAGGCAATCCATTATCATGAATTGCTTTAATATATAACGCGTTCTAAGATCGCCCGTCCGGATTTCTCCACTGTGTGCGCCCCTAAATGGATATCATCTTCCAGGGCCTATCATCAAGACAACCTGGGATCCTATATCGCAAGCCGTCGGGAAGCGGCCATGTGCCTGCGGGATAGTCAAGACCACACCCGGAATCTCCTAACCAGCGCAGAAAATATATATCAACAAACGCTCACATGGCCTATAGGACTATATCCACCCTGCATTCATTAGCTAGGGGGCTTCACCATACGTACGCAACTTCCCTTATGATAGCGAATTAGAGAGGTGTGTAATCCATATTTTATCAATTATGAAAAATCATTTATTTACCATTTTGAAAATATTCATTTTTATATTTTCAAAAATCATTTCCATCATAACATATATATGTACCTAAATCACACAGTATATACATATCCTATATATTCTTTCTAGAATATATATAAACGGCCATAGTGGCCTATAGCATCTAGCGATGACCAATAATCCCAAAGATTCCCTCCAGGAATCATAATCATGCATTCATATTAGCATGATTCTAAATCCAAAGTATTTCCTTACTTCGACAAATAATAATTACCTTAATCATCTCTTAAGGATTTATTCGATATCTCCAACTATACTAATTTACTTTAAGTGAATATACATATATATATATGTTCCCAAATCCACAAGTCCCTTAGGACATAACCCTCTAATATACTTTAATTTAGAAGGCCCATAAAATTTAATCTCAAAGAGGAGAAATAATAATAATCTCCAAAATCTTGGGCTAAAAACAGGGCACCGGTCGACCAGTCCTGGACCCCTGGTCGACCGCGGGTTACAATTAAGCCTACGAAACAAAGCAGTAGGCCCTTTCTTCTTGACGCGATCGACCGGTCTTAGGAGCGCGGTCGACCGGTCACACCAGGTCTCCCAAAATTAAATCCTCAATTCCCTTATCCAAAAACCCAAATTCATTTTCGGGGTTTCTATACTACCCCAAAAATTATCCCTAACATCTACGCAATTAATTATAGCCGTAATTTTTCCAATTTCCGATTTGATTTCCGAGTTGATGATTTCAACCCGGAGCTGTCATCTTGTAAAAATCATATCAAATCGTAGAAAAATTAAAAAAATACGTGGTCAGCGCCCACGCGACCGTATCGAAAAGATCTACAACTTTCGTGTTTTAGCAGAAAGCTAAATCAATTCTTTTTCTGGCCAAAATGGCCTCCTAAAGTGACGGGTTACTATTCATCGTCTTCTCCGAGACGATTTCCGCTATTAAAGCTTCTCCCAAGCTTTTGTCGCCTAACCCAACGTTCTACAACCTCAACCAACTACAAATACACTTATAATATGAGTTCTGAACATCCTAGAACCCGAAATCACCAATTAATTTCAAGTAAAACCTAAGTTTCTCCAATTTACCATTTTTAGGGGTTTATTCGTTTTAACTCCCAAAAACCCGTTTTATCCACGAATACCCAACCCAAAATCATTAGGGTTTGTTATACCAACAATGATATGAGATATTTATGCTTAAAAATAAATAAAGCAAGTAAACACTTGCCTCGTGGATAAAATCCGACGACCTCGAGTCGAATCCGGCGGAGTTTGGCCCGAATCTTCCTTTCGCCTCCTCTTTCTCCTTCCTCTCTCTCTTCTCTCTCTTTTCTTTCTTTTCTTTCTCTTTTTCTCCCTCTCTTCCTCCTTTTATAAGGAGAAAAGGGTTTTAAACCATTATAACCCAAAAATGACTCGTTTACCCAATTACGAGTTACTTTTACCTCTAAAATTACCCGAAACTTAATTTCGACAATCGGACACTCTTTTCCGACTATCTCAGACATTCCGAGACTCATGGCGCAGTCGAAATTCCCATCTGAGGTACTTGACCGCAAATCACTATTCTAACCCATAAAAGTAATTGCGGGTTTTTCAATTTAAAATCTGACCTTTTCGTCAATTTTCTCCACGACAACATATAATTAAATTATAGTGACCTATATAGTCCCAAAAGTAATTATAATACCCATAGAAAATCATTCAATCCTCAAAAATCCCAAAATCACTATTTCGAGAAATTCTCCAAATTCCAAATTATACTTAATTATGGAATTTAATCGTCTCCAAAAGGGTGGGTTATTACATACTCCCCCCCTTACAACGGAATTTCGTCCTTGAAATTCAGATATATCTAGGATCACTACAAATCCTAAACCTCAAGGGGAACGACACTAACCCAACGGTTCCCAACCGAGTACTACGCGGCTACCGCAATCATAAAGTGACTCTAATACGTCACTTAATACCCATCCTCTAAAATGCCTCTTGGCATGAATTTCAACCTTATATACTACTCCTATCTTAACTAGGCGGTATACCAACCCACCTTACCAAGGCGCCCATACACCTTCCTAACTTGTGCACATCTGCACATCCATAGTGAACGTCTGACACGTAACACTCTCTCCCAATAAGGGTCTCCTTTCCTCGGTGTAATACTCACCTATGGGTCCTTCCAACCCACGATATTTCAATCCTCCTAACCTCGGCACCGCTAACTCTATCGAGCCTACATCTTACAATGCTACTATCTATGCGTTACCCTACTTAAGCGAAACGAGTATCCTAATTATGTCCCTATTGCCCAAGGCCTCTCTCAACTCCCAACATTTGCTTGGTTTCGTACGTGGGACGTCTCACCAAGGCGAAATCCAAACAAGGAACCCTCCTGTTACACTACTCCCTCGCGCTGTCGGTTATCGAGATATAACGACCTAAGGCACACCAGCGGGACGTCCTAAATCTCACTAAACTAATCTACAAACGTATTCCTACTATCTTATCCTTCCGCCCATATAGAAGGAAACCTAACTATTCAAAGTGCCTACTCTCTGTAGGAACACTTCTTATATCACACCGATCACATATTTCCCCCAAATTTGCCTTCTTATTAAGGCAGGGATATCATCCTCAAATCAAATTCTCTAAGTCCTACTCCACCCAACTACTTGTGGCGAGAGGACCACTTTAGTGCTTTTCCATAGCACAATATTTCCATAAGCGTACCATCATCACAGGGCTCATAGTCTATAGTGGTTCATCCACACTATAAGACTAACCCACATCCTTACGTCCCATAACAGCTCTCCACGCCCGGCGCCGTTAAGAGTCATGTGTGGAGTGTCTCGCAAATTGAAATCCAAACAAGGAACCCCTCCACACATTAACACTTGACATCGTCGGTCACGGAGTCCCATTATTTCAGACATGCAACCGGGACAGTCCTATCCCTTAACAATAAAAGGTGGTCTGAACTCCTATCTCTAACTAAGAGTCACACCACCCAGCGCTCGCACTATTTCTAAGTCCTTGCGCAAACCAGTACTGAGCTAAATCTTACAGCTCAACAATGATCCTGTGGGCCTTAAATTATATCTATAAGGTTGCCACACATACCCACCAAAATAAGGAAGCCTCTACTCATCGAGGTTCCATAAATCCATAATAACAAAGGTGTACTCAACCTGTATCCAGGTGAGACACCGCAACCACAATCTGTTCCCTCCAAGAACTATGGACACGATAGTCTTGCCATCATTAGCCTGCTATCGCTCCGATCAACCAAATACATTATACGTATATATATAAAATATAATCACCCGCCTCTATGGCGAGTGAAAGAAAACAAAATTCCGCTATCGCAGAAAACACACAAGCCTACATTATTATGTTATGGAGACCAAATACAAAGCTCAAATTACACACACGAGTCTAGGGCTATCGAACACCACAACTTCAGCTAGCCACACCTTTTACTAGAATTTCTTAACTCTAGGCCCCATCTGGGCACCCTAACCTTGTCCTTTATTCCTATCGAAAAAGACTATCCGTGTGGCTCCGCACTCAACAACACCATTTCCATCATTGGACTTCCTGACCATCATGGAGTTGTCAACACCATCTGACTCTATAGCCTCTCTCCTTACAATCACCTTATTCATCCTCTTAACTTCTTTGTTAAAAGGAAACTCCACCACCGGTTCCAACAATCCTATTTCAACAAATATCCCCATGTGGATGTCCCCTCAGGGGCACCCGAACACACCCACATTCTCCGTAAGTGTTAACAACACTTCTCTAGTGAGCCTATCCTTCCTGGAAAGGAATCATTTTCCATTGTACCTTCCTCACTTCGGTACAAGGTTCACTTCTCCACAATGTTCTTTATTCACTATCGGTCTCTGGCCGACCCTTATGTGAATAATTACGAAACGGAATTCTTCTCCTTCCGGCAGAATCATGGGGACTCACGGTTAAAACTATTCGTAAGATCCATTTCGAATCCTTATCTCCACGGGGTAATTCAACCTGAGTACCACTTTCTACCACAGTAGTACTTGGTTGCTCATAACTACTATACTTTAGTAGCCGTTGCAACAATCCTTAGCATTTGACACAAGGGGAGTGGCATCTACTAAGGCCCTTGTCCCCAACTTCTACCAGCTTCCCCAGCTAAGCCTTGCCAACTGTTGTCCTCCCCGAGGCCCTCCTTGGTCGTCCTCCTTCGATCGGCACACACGATCCTAGAACGAGCACGCAAAGGATTACTAAAATCTTCTAACATGGCAAGAGAACGAAATCTCACAGAGAAATCAACAATCCTAATCCTGGGGCTCCATAACAAATCGAGAGCAACGCTGAAAGCGTAGTACGTCCGCACAAATTCCTAAGGACACTAGAACCTGATGCTCTGATACCATCTGTAACAACCCGCCTAATGGGATTTCGGGCGATCACTCCTATATCAAATTATAACAGGAGTTACTTATGGATCATTCTTAGCATCACTGTCGAAAATCCATTTAATTACTAATATCCTATTAGGCGAGCGTTAAAAAACTTTTAACTTAACTACTCTTTTTAACCATTAAAATAAAACATCCACAATTTAATGCGTAAATGAAATAAAAAGGAAAATGAAATGAACTAAAATAACCGAACACTCGGTTCAAATAATACAACCATATCGAATAACGTGCGAAGAATAAATAAAATCAGTGGACCATTGGCCCGAATGTTTATACAATATCTCCTACCTAGAGTGCAAGGAAAGAAGCGTCTACCGAAAACCCGCAAGCATCCACAGCTGCTGCAGCAGACGTTTGACTCGAAAGAATTTACATCCAGGCATCCCTGTGTCTGGACACCTATATATATATAATATATAGAAAGAAAGGAGAGTAGAAAGACGGGTCAGAGCCCGAATTTTGAAAATATTTTGCAAGTGCATAAATGCTTTATTTTTAGAAAAATAGTTTTATCTCATATTTAAATTGGTATCGCACTCCCATGAGATACCCCTCACCTCTCCTCTAGTAGTGCACACCTAACGCACCCTAAAAACATACCCTAGTCAAGCTATCCCTGCCTAACTAGTCTATCACCCAACTACTATCTACCCCAGATAGTCCCTGTGCTAAGGGCTAAACTTCCCTCCATTCTCAACACTGCACTAAGTTCGTGCGTGGGGTGTCTCGCAAAGCGAAATCCAAACAAGGAACCCCCCCGATACACTACTACTTGGCAAGGTTAATGGTAGAGATCCATTAGGCCCGTAGCACACACAATGTATAAATGTATATATATACACATATATCTACAATATACGTTCGGATAATATCTCCCGGACTGAGGTTTACATAATATCAATTATATCTTATAATACACATCCGGATCTACCTCCCGGACTGAGGTGTATTCCATACACATAGTATTTATCAATACATATCCTTTTCAAAACTTACCATTTCCTTTATTATATCAAGGAAATGTAAATATAAAAGCCAATTCATTATCATGAATTGCTTTAACAAATCAGAAGCTTTTAAAAGCCAATTTTATTATCATAAAATGCTTTTCCGTTTCAAAATATCCCATTTCCCTTTTTATATTCAGGAAATGTATTCAAAGCCATTTTCATTATCATAAAAATGCTTTGATCATATCATATGCTTCCACATCCCTTCTTCCATCCGGGAGTGTTACCGAAGCTAAACCTATAACCCATTTCCCTTCCTATATCCAGGAAATGTAATTAAAGCCAATCCATTATCATGAATTGCTTTAATATATAACGCGTTCTAAGACCGCCCGTCCGGATTTCTCCACTGTGCGCGCCCCTAAATGGCTATCATCTTCCAGGGCCTATCATCAAGACAACCTGGGATCCTATATCGCAAGCCGTCGGGAAGCGGCCATGTGCCTGCGGGATAGTCAAGACCACACCCGGAATCTCCTAACCAGCGCAAAAAAATATATATCAACAAACGCTCACATGGCCTATAGGACTATATCCACCCTGTATTCATTAGCTAGGGGGCTTCACCATACGTACGCAACTTCCCTTATGATAGCGATTTAGAGAGGTGTGTAATCCATATTTTATCAATTATGAAAAATCATTTATTTACCAGTTTGAAAATATTCATTTTTATATTTTCAAAAATCATTTCCATCATAACATATATATATACCTAAATCACACAGTATATACATATCCTATATATTCTTTCTAGAATATATATAAACGGCCATAGTGGCCTATAGCATCTAGCGATGACCAATAATCCCAAAGATTCCCTCCAGGAATCATAATCATGCATTCATATTATCATGATTCTAAATCCAAAGTATTTCCTTACTTCGACAAATAATAATTACCTTAATCATCTCTTAAGGATTTATTCGATATCTCCAATTATACTAATTTACTTTAAGTGAATATACATATATATATATGTTCCCAAATCCACAAGTCCCTTAGGACATAACCCTCTAATATACTTTAATTTAGAAGGCCCATAAAATTTAATCTCAAAGAGGAGAAATAATAATAATCTCCAAAATCTTGGGCTGAAATAAGTAACGAAATACTGAATACTGAATTAATACATGCCAAAGTCTGAAAAACTGAAATGGAAATGTATCTCTAATGCAACTGGGCAACATGCCCTAAAGCTGAAGAATACTGAATATGGAATTTAAATGGTAGAAGCGTCTAAAAGCAAATCCATGTAGCTTCCACAAACAGCTACAGCTCGTCACCTGAATGAGTATCCTATGCATGGTGTCCTTGTGGCTGGGCACCTAAAATGGTTTTACAAAAAAAAAATAGATTTGAAAGCAAACGGGTCAGAGCCCGAATGTGGAGATATTTTAAAAACCTGAAAGTGCTTTAAAAACTTTTAAAACATTAAATGCAAAGTACATGTTAGGACGTGCACTCACATGAAATTCTCACCTCTCGTCTAACTGTGCACTCCTAACGTAAGTACCCATCTAAAATAACACAAACCACTAGCTAAGTGACATCATATCTAGCTAGATTGTCATGGATTCTAACTTTATTACTCGGTTCCCATTAACATTATAACGCTCGCAATTAAATAGGGGGGCTTAACGTAAATTCAGGTTCTCACATAAAAGTAATACAACTCATTATAGATCATCCCTTTTGTTATTCCATAGTTATACACACAATACCATATGAAAGTTCCCAGTTTATTAAGTGTATATTTTCCACAACATAAATATACAATATAAGCACCCCGAGACTATGCTGCGGTGCACACATACTCTGCTATCCATCCCGGTATATCACGTACATAAGGAATCACGTATTCCGAATCTCTCAGGAATAGTGCAGATAACACAAATCACACACACAGTGGAGGCGAACACAGTCACATCACATGGGTCACGCACATACCTACGCTCCCACGATCAGCACACTTATTGACATCCCAATAAGTCCTTCTCTGACCTATGTTCATCGAGGTAACCAGTCTAAATCCGGGAAACACAAGGATTAGAGGGCCCTAAGTGAACGCAAACCTCCCGTGATAGAAAGTATGGTAGGTATGTCATACACACAAATCATATATCAATACTAAGTAAACACGCGTCTTAGTAATCACCGTAGTTTAATTGTAGTACTTATCGCATTCTCGTACCAACCTATAATTTATACAATTTATATAATCTCGGTTCATAATCATACACGCCAAAATTTATTCTCACGTCGTAGTACGCACTCACGTCTCGACTCAAGTGTCTATTTGATTCGTTCCATAATTATAATTTACTCCTCATTATATCCCAAATGTCCCAAGTATACTAATACATCATCAAAGGAATGTTATCTCTATCCTCGAACAAGTTTACGGGACTCCCAAAATCAAAACAGACCAAAAAGGCCTAAACTGCCAGCTCGTTCGAACGAGGCTGTTCGAACGAGACAGTTCGTTCGAACGAACTGTGCCTTCTAACGACATCTCGTTCGAACGAAGGTGTCGAACGAAATTTCCCCTCGTTAGAAGCAACTGGTCAACTCGTTAGAAGCTCGTTCGAACGAGCTCGTTCGAACGACCTGGGGAGGCCTTCTAACGAACGACCAGTTTCGTGCCCAGAATTCCTATTTTCGTTTTTCACCAATTTCTACTCCTCAAATCTCCTCTAAAATTCATCCCAACAATGTTTTAAGGTCTCTAATCAATCCTAAACATACTAAGGTCACATACTAACGTGTTTTAAGGAATCAATTCATCCTAAACATCATTAAATCATCAAGTCTCTTCACTTTTCCCCAAATTTTCAAGAACATAAACCCTAGAATTTATAATCATCAGTTTACTCAAATTAGATCCGTTTTTGTTACATCCAACATATATTAACATCAGGGTAATCATCTCTATACGATTCTACATGCAATTTCTTCTCAAAATTTAAGTTCTAAGTCCAAATAAAATGGGTTTTTCATTAACTTTCAAGAACAAATGTAAATCTTAGAATTATCTAACATGGAAGAAACATTCTCTGAATTAAACGGAATTAAATCACTTGCCTTGATTCAATCTCAGATTTTGATGACGATTTGAAGAAGTTCCCTCTCTCTTCCTGCAGAATTCCCTTCTATCTCTCTCTCTCCAAGCTTTCTTCTCCAATGGCTATGGTGGCTAGGGTTTGTTTTGGGAACTTAGAAAACCTAATTCTAAAACTCCCTGTAGTCTTATGGGTCAATATGGTTGGTAGTGGGTTTAGTGGTTGGTTTCCTGAATCAGATATAATTTACTAATTTTCGTCACTTTTAATTCCCAAAAATACAAAATTACCAAAATACCCTTTATGTTGCCGGTATGGCCTAAAAATACCCCGGGACCCAAACTAAACCCCCGGCTAGTGTTTTCTGACTATTTCGACCCTTCCGGACGCGTTGGAGCACTCAAAACGACCATACGGTTAATAAAATTTAAATTCACTTTTATGATTAAAATAATTATATCCTGACGCGACTGTCTCACGCGTCCCAATAAAATATCCAAATTGCCGTATATCAATCTCACGACAAATTTCATAATTCAATATTCATATATCATCATATATACTCAATATAGTCAAATACCAACTCACATCTCGCTAGTATTTTATCCGAATTAATTCCCAATTAATTCAAATTTAATTAATTAATCCCAAAAATAAATATTGCCAAAAATACGGGGTATTACATACTTCCCCCCTAATAACAGAATTTTGTCCCGAAATTCGGAACTAGAAAGTACCTGATAAAAACAACTCTGGATAACGTTCGCGCATCTCATCCTTGCGTTCCCATGTGGACTCCTCGACATTGTGATGTCGCCACTGAACACGCACTAACGGAACTATCTTTGACCCCAGCTTCCTCTCACTTCGGTCCAAAATAGCAATCGGCCCCTCCTCGTAGGAGCTATCCGGCTGTAGATCAATCTCCTCCAAAGCGATGTGAGAATGAGCCAAATCGTCCCTGAGATATTTCCTTAGCGAGGAAATATGAGACACATCGTGAATCCGGTGTAAATGCTCAGGTAACCCGAGTCTATACGCAACTGGTCCAATCCTCTCAATGATAGGAAACGGCCCCACATACCTCGGTGCTAACTTCCCCTTCTTCCCGAAGCGCATAATCCCCTTTATAGGAGATACTCTGAGCAAAACCTGGTCCCCCACTTGGACCTCCCTGAAAGATCTCTTCGCATCAGCATAACTCTTCTGTCGGTCTTGAGCTACCCGAATGTTACTCCGAATCAACTCAATCCTTGCCGAAGTATCCTGAATCACTTCTGGCCCAAGTAGTTTGTTGTCCCCCACCTCTAACCAACATGCTGGGGAACGACAAGGCCTACCGTACAACGCCTCAAACGGAGCCATGCCAATAGTGAACTGGTAGGAGTTATTATAAGCAAACTCTACCAGTGGAAGGTATTGCTCCCATCCACCTCCAAAGTCAATAATGCACATGCGTAGCATGTCCTCCAACATCTGATTTGTGCGCTCTGTCTGCCCATCGGTCTACGGATGATAAGCCGTACTCAACCGTAATTCCGTGCCCATGGCCTCCTGGAAACTCTCCCAAAACCGCGAAACAAATATCTTGTCTCTGTCAGACACGATATTTAGGGGCACACCGTGAAGTCTCACAATCTCTGATATGAAGAGCTGGGCATACTGTCCCGTAGTGTAGTCAGTCCTTACGGGTAAAAAGTGAGCAACTTTGGACAACCTGTCCACAATTACCCAAACGGAGTCGTGACCCCTCTACGACGTAGGCAACCCCGTGATAAAGTCCATGAATAGGCTCTCCCACATCCACACCGGGACCTCCAACGGCTGTAGAAGTCCTGTCGGTCTCTAATGATCCACTTTTACTAGCTGGCAAGTGGCGCATTTCGAAACAAATACAGCGATATCTCTCTTCATATCGCTCCACCAATACTGCCATCTCATGTCTTGGTACATTTTGTCCCCTCCGGGATGTACCGCGAACCGTGAGCCGTGCGACTCTGCCATCACCTCGTGTCGCAATTCCTCCCCTTCTGGAACCACCAATCTCCCATTGAAGTGTAATCCCCCGTCTGAGCTAACGGTATATGACTCGGCTCCCTCTGCTAGTAATCGAACTATATGCTCTTGACAGAACGAGTCATTAGCCTGTGCCCATACTACCTTCGTGACAATCTGCGGTGTAACGGTCATCACAAACATGAAAGATCAGTCCACTGTATCCTGGTGTCCCAACTCCTTCCACTTTTCCTTCCACACCCCTGCCACCTCATCTGCTGGCTTACGGCTCAACGCGTCTGCTACCACGTTAGCCTTACCCGGGTGATACTGGATATCGAACTGGTAGTCCTTCACAACTCAAGCCACCTCCTTTGCCGCATGTTCAACTCCTTCTACGTGAACAGGTACTGTAGGGACTTGTGGTCCGTGAACAATTGGAACTTCTCCCCCAAAAGATAGTGCCTCCAAATCCGTAGGGCAAATACCACTGTCTCCAATTCCAAATCATGCGTGGGGTAATTCTTCTCATGAGGCTTAAGCTTACGGGAAGCATAAGCTATGGCCTGTCTCTCCTGCTGCAATACACCTCCAAGTCCTTGCAAAGACGCATCGGTGTAAACAAAATACTCAACTCCCGGTCTCGGCAATGCTAACACAGGTGCTGAGGTCAATTTGTCCTTTAACTCATCAAATTCCAACTGACAGGCATCATTCCAGATGAATGACACACCCTTACGAGTCAGATGTGTCAAAGGTCCTTCTATCTTCGAGAAACCCCGAATAAACCTCATGTAGTATCCTGCTAGACCCAAGAAACTACGAATCTCCATTGGTGTCATGGGCTGTCCCCACTCCCTCACCGTGGATACCTTCCCCGGATCAACAGATATCCCCCGGTCAGAAATAATGTGTCCCAAAAACTGGACCTCCTTCAGCCAAAACCCGCATTTCTCATATTTTGCATACAACTCGTTCTGACGTAGTGTCTGCAAAACTTTCCTCAAATGCTCGGCATGCTCCTCCTCTGTCTGGGAGTAAACCAGAATATCATCGATGAAGACAATGACAAACTGATCTAGGAAATCCCTGAACACTCTATTCATCAAGTCCATAAACACTGCTGGAGCGTTGGTCAAACCAAAAGGCATAACCCGAAACTCGTAAGAACCATATCTCGACAAGAACGCAGTCTTCGAGACATCCTCCTCCCTGATACACAACTGATGGTATCCCGATCTCAAATCAATCTTTGAGAAGAAATAAGCTCCTCTCAACTGGTCAAATAGGTCATCGATTCGAGGCAACGGATACTTATTCCGTATCATGACCTTGTTCAACTCCCGGTAGTCCACACACAATCTCAGTGAATCGTCCCTCTTCTTCACAAACAAAATTGGAGTGCCCCAAGGTGAGTTACTCCTGGGAATAAAGCCCTGAACTAACAGCTGCTCTATCTGATCTCGTAGCTCTCGCATTCTGCCGGAGCCATACGGTACGGTGCGCGTGCTATAGGTCTCGTATCTGGCAATAGGTCTATAACAAAGTCTATCTCTCGACTGGGGGGTAGGCCTGGTATCTCCTGAAACACATCCGAATACTCCCTGATGACAGGGATCGAATCTAAAGGAATCACAACCTCCTTAGAGGTATCCTCCTCTAGGTAATACAAATGAGCGGTCGAGCCTCCCTCTGGGCGAGGCATCACCACTACAAACATCTCTTTCCCCGGAATGGCAAAAATAATGCTCCCACCGAAGCAATCAATCATGGCTCTATAATCAGCGAGCCAATCCATACCGATAATCACATCGTGAACATGCATATCTAATACCAACATATCTGCAGGTAATACCAGACTACCAATCTCTACCCCCACTCCCCGGCATATAAAGAATATTAGTGACCCATTCCCCAATGGTGAGTCGACACACGTCACTGTGCTCTCTGCTGTAGCTAACAACCCTAAGGCTTTCGCGAAATGTGTAGCTATAAAACAATGTGTAGCCCCCGTATCAAATAATACCCGACCCATAGTGCCATGGATAGGAAACGTACCCTCAATCGCGGGCGGTGCCTGTGGAACTGCTGCCTGGTGGACGTTATAGACACGTCCATACTGTAGCTGCCCCTGCTGAGCTGGGACTGCTGGAATGGGTGGTAATGCTGCCATCTGTGGCGGTGCGGGGAGAGCGGCGGGAAACATAGGCCTCTGCGGCTCCTGGCGAGCACCCTGTTGCTACTGCAGTGGGGCCATGCCCCTATCAGGACAATCCTGTCGTTTATGGCCAGTCTTGCCACAAATATAACACTTCCCTGCGAAGTTCCCTCCTCTCTTCCCCTGCGGTCCCCGGCCCTGGTGGCCGTTACCGTTCCTCCCTTGGCCCTGCTGGCCCTGCTGAAACTGCTGCCCATTCTGCCCCTGTTGGCCCTGATGGCCGTTTGGACCCTGATGGCCCTGACGGAAACCTCCCTGTCCGTGCCTGTAATTCCCTGATCTGAACCTCTTCTGATCCCCCTGCTGGGAACCCTGCTCACCCTGTCTCTGCCCCTGAACAGATTGTGCCCCACCGGCACCATGTCCTCCAGTCCTGCCCTGATGGATAGACTCTCCCGATCTCTTGCCCTCAGCCATATGAAAGCGGTGATCCTGGCAGTGCAACAAAGCAGCGTTAACCACATCAGAATAAGTGGCCAACGAAAGGTTCCCTAACAGATGCTGACGGATCCTCCATGTCAACCCGTCGGTGAATTTCTCAATCTTCTTCTTTTCTGTCGGTATCTCATCCGGAACGATATTCAACAGATTCGTGAACTCGGCCTCATATTCGGCCACGGTCTTACCCTCTTGCTTCAGATTCATCTGTTTCTTCCTCATTTACGTGTGAACAGCTGACGGAAAATACTTGCGGTGGAATCGCACCCAAAAGTCCTGAATAGTGAGAGTATCCCTCTCCTCCATGGTGGTAATAGACTCCCACCACTGCAGTGCAGATCCAACTAGCTTGAAGGTAGCTAGCACATGCTTCTGAACGTCCGTGCACTCATACATCCTCAAGTGCCTCTGCATATCCTTCCTCCACTGGCTCGAGACTACCACATCTGAGCTACCTGCAAACTCTGGCGGATGCGCTTTCTGAAAAGCGTCACGTATACGTTCCCAAGCAGACGAGAATGCATTTGCCTGTACTGGCGCGGCAACCGGCACCTGAGGTGGTGCCTACTGAACTACGGAAATTGCGGCATTTACCGCTTGGGCTACAATGGCTGCAACCTCAGCGGCGTTCATCATGCCCTGAGATGGAGCGGGCTGGGGTTCGGGCGTTGCATCCCTGGGAACTCGTCGTGCACGTCGTGGAGGCATCTGAAATGTGAATAAAGTTTATAAGTTCACTGTTTATAAACTTAAAATAGCTGAAGAGCTAAGCATAAACAAAAATAGTACAACAGTCCTAATATATAGGGCTCTATATCAAAGAAAACTTAGCGGAAACATAATAGCCGTACAGATCCTAAAGGACACTAGAACCTGATGCTCTGATACCACCTGTGACACCCCGACTAATTAAATACCGGGTAGCTACTCCTTTATTAAATTAAATCAAAATGCCAAGTTGGCTCAGTTAATAGCATCACTGTCGAAAACATTTTATTATTTCTAACCACCTAGTATTTAAAAAGTAAGTTGTCAAATTTTAATTAAAGTCTGATTAACATGCAGTAAAAGATTTAAAGCAAGAATGATATCACCATTCACCATAACGAAATAATAGAATAACCATCACATGATATAAATAAATCCGGAGGAAAACTCCTCACAACAAATCCCACAACTGAAATAAGTAACGAAATACTGAATACTGAATTAATACATGCCAAAGTCTGAAAAACTGAAATGGAAATGTATCTCTAATGGAACTGGGCAACATGCCCTAAAACTGAAGAATACTGAATATGGAATCCAAATGGTATAAGCGTCTAAAAGAAAATCCCTGTAGCTTCCACAAACAGCTACAGCTCGTCACCTGAATAGTATCCTATGCATGGTGTCCTTGTGGCTGGGCACCTAAAATGGTTTTACAAAAAAAAAAGATTTGAAAGCAAACGGGTCAGAGCCCGAATGTGGAGATATTATAAAAACCTGCAAGTGCTTTAAAAAAATTTAAAACATTAAATGCAAAGTACATGTTAGGACGTGCACTCACATGAAATTCTCACCTCTCATCTAACTGTGCACTCCTAACGTAAGTACCCATCTAAAATGACACAAACCACTAGCTAAGTGACATCATATCTAGCTAGACTGTCATGGGTTCTACCCTTATTACTCGGTTCCCATTAACATTATAATGCTCGCAATTAAATAGGGGGGCTTAACGTAAATTCAGGTTCTCACATAAAAGTAATACAACTCATTATAGATCATCCCTTTTGTTATTCCATAGTTATACACACAATACCATATGAAAGTTCCCAGTTTATTAAGTGTATATTTTCCACAACATAAATATACAATATAAGCACCCCGAGACTAAGCTGCGGTGCACACATACTCTGCTATCCATCCCGATACATCACGTACATAAGGAACCACGTATTCCGAATCTCTCAGGAATAGTGCAGATACACAGTGGAGGCGAACACAGTCACATCACATGGGTCACGCACATACCTACGCTCCCACGATCAGCAGACTTATTAACATCCCAATAAGTCCTTCTCTGACCTATGTTCATCGAGGTAACCAGTCTAAATCCGGGCAACACAAGGATTAGAGGGCCCTAAGCGAACGCAAACCTCCCGTGATAGAAAGTATGGTAGGTATGTCATACACACAAATCATATATCAATACTAAGTAAACACGCGTCTTAGTAATCACCGTAGTTTAATTGTAGTACTTATCGCATTCTCGTACCAACCTATAATTTATACAATTTATATAATCCCGGTTCATAATCATACACGCCATAATTTATTCTCACGTCGTAGTAGGCACTCACGTCTCGACTCAAGTGTCTATTTGATTCGTTCCATAATTATAATTTACTCCTCATTATATCCCAAATGTCCCAAGTATACCAATACATCATCAAAGTAATGTTATCTCTATCCTCGAACAAGTTTTCGGGACTCCCAAAATCAAAACAGGCCAAAAAGGCCTAAACTGCCGGCTCGTTAGAAGTCTCGTTCGAACGAGGCTGTTCGAACGAGACAGTTCGTTCGAACGAACTGTGCCTTCTAACGACATCTCATTTGAACGAAGGTATCGAACGAAATTTTCCCTCGTTAGAAGCAACTGGTCAACTCGTTAGAAGCTCGTTCGAACGAGCTCGTTCGAATGAGCTCGTTCGAACGACCTGGGGAGGCCTTCTAACGAACGACCAGTTTCGTGCCCAGAATTCCTATTTTCGTTTTTCACCAATTTCTACTCCTCAAATCTCCTCTAAAATTCGTCCCAACAATGTTTTAAGGTCTCTAATCAATCCTAAACATAATAAGGTCACATACTAACGTGTTTTAAGGAATCAATTCATCCTAAACATCATTAAATCATCAAGTCTCTTCACTTTTCCCCAAATTTTCAAGAACATAAACCCTAGAATTTATAATCATCAGTTTACTCAAATTAGATCCGTTTTTGTTACATCCAACATATATTAACATCAGGGTAATCATCTCTATACGATTCTACATGCAATTTCTTATCAAAATTTAAGTTCTAAGTCCAAATAAAATGGGTTTTTCATTAACTTTCAAGAACAAATGTAAATCTTAGAATTATCTAACATGGAAGAAACATTCTCTGAATTAAACGGAATTAAATCACTTGCCTTGATTCAATCTCAGATTTTGACGACGATTTGAAGAAGTTCCCTCTCTCTTCCTGCAGAATTCCCTTCTATCTCTCTCTCTCCAAGCTTTCTTCTCCAATGGCTATGGTGACTAGGGTTTGTTTTGGGAACTTAGAAAACCTAATTCTAAAACTCCCCGTAGTCTTATGGGTCAATATGGTTGGTAGTGGGTTTAGTGGTTGTTTTCCTGAATCATATATAATTTACTAATTTTCGTCACTTTTAATTCCCAAAAATACAAAATTACCAAAATACCCTTTATGTTGCCGGTATGGCCTAAAAATACCCCGGGACCCAAACTAAACCCCCGGCTAGTGTTTTCTGACTATTTCGACCCTTCCGGACGCGTTGGAGCACTCAAAACGACCATACGGTTAATAGAATTTAAATTCACTTTTATGATTAAAATAATTATATCCTGACGCGACTGTCTCACGCGTCCCAATAAAATGTCGAAATTGCCGTCTATCAATCTCACGACAAATTTCATAATTAAATATTCATATATCACCATATATACTCAATATAGTCAAATACCAACTCACATCTCGCTAGTATTTTATCCGGATTAATTCCCAATTAATGCTCATTTAATTAATTAATCCCAAAAATAAATATCGCCAAAAATACGGGGTATTACAAGCACGAAGTATACAAAATGGATTGGTATAGGCATGGGTGTGTTAGACACATGAGAGGATTAAAAGACATCTCTACCCTTTATTTTTTTATCGCATTCTCCATCTTACTACCTTCCTATCAACCATTGGATCCTATTACATGGTGAAACCCATACCGCCAGATTACTTTTATAAGTTATGAATCGAAAAAAAAACTACAAAATAGCAAATGTCAAGACAAAAGTCATTAGTAAGTAGATAAAGAAGAATATGATTGAAAATAACAGATCTTGAGTAGATACATGAAATAAATAATAGAGAAAAGGGTATTTACTAACCCTGATTAAACATATAACTCACTGGAAGAAAAATTATCATGATATATAAATTTTAGTCTAACAACATATGCTTCAATTGTATATAAATTTTGGCATATAGAAAATTGTCTGGAGATGTCCCTCATTTAATTTTTAATATTAGTTATGCTTTGATTCATAGGTATAAATTTCCCTCAAATTTAATTCTATTTCTCACTCTCCATAATTGCCAACATATAGACATGGGAACAATTATAAACATCAAATTAATACATTTAGCTTAAGCCTCTCCCAGTCACCAGTCAATCAGCCTTAAAGGAATTACATTAGCACCATTTTTTATCCACAATTATGATTAAAATGATCCTATACTTGTCTAACATAGTCACTATTTGAGTAGAGATGTTGCAAAAATTCATAAGCACCATAAGGTCATCATTGACACTTTTATGTGAGCCTAACGCTAGCTTTAAATATGCACTCATCCGTAGGAAGAATGTTGTTTATAAATACATACATACATGTTTAATGGCTCTGGATAAATCTCCATGAGTAATTCAATACATATTCAAATAAAGATATTAAAATGAATTGAAATCCTCTCAAATTAGTAAAAAAAAAAGAATGTGTATACTATACTATAGCAAACTAATATAGGGTTATAAATTATTATGTTCGAGAAGTATTCGAGTTTAAAAACATGAAGACGGTACCAAAAATTACAGCATCACTATTTCATCACATATAAACTATTTACATCACATTGATGGTTGCCACATTATTTCCTTAATTGAAAACAGAACCTATATAGGTAACACTGGGCAAGAAAATATGGTTCTATAGAGAATATATTGCAGCACTGAGATAAAAATGATGGAGTGGATATCACCGCCTTTAGGACAACGTCATGGTGATAATTAGCCATACCTTTGACAAAATTGATTACAAATTAAAAAATTAGATGGATCAATTTTGTTTCACCCAAAAAAACTAATTTGAATAAAAATAGAAAACACCATGCCACACAATTAAGCTTCAAATGAAATTATAAAACCTAGAAGCACAAACTAAAAAATGTGTTGAGGAACAAAACACTCAATTTGGCAGGGGAGAAGATGATTAATTTCTGTGAACAATGGTTATGACTTCATTTAAAGTGTCCATAGTAAAAATAAGGCAGGGGAAATGGGATTAATTTCTTAATTAATGAATAGGAGATATGGACGACATGCATACCTTTGGCGTAGCAAATAAACTAATTTAACAACCCAAAAAGTATATCCCAACCTGATTTCTCTGCAAATGGCCAATAGAAGATAATAGTAGATACATTGTTTTGTATACTTGTGTACTTGTTCCCTCCCCTTCGAGCCAGCGGATGATCTTCACTCAATACTAAAAATTCTTCCAAACAACCTCTTGACCCATCACCATTTATAAGAGAGCTAACACAATCATTTAGGCTAGAAGCTGCCCTCTTCCCTATTCAGGACTCCATAGTTAGAACCTCCTCGATTATGGGACCTCCTCGTCCATGAGTGGTCCAATAATGAAGTTAGCTCAAGCCACAAATGTCCTATTATTGAATCCTGACTACAAACACAATATTATTTACTTCTCAGTGCTTCTATTGAACGAATAATATTGTATACAGAATATAAAAAAATAGAAAATATACGCATATTAAATAAGGAATAAAAAATCATACCATTTATTTTAATAATTACATTCTCCCAATTTAAGGATTCCTAATCTCGTGCTTCACATCTCACAATATGATAACCTGTAGACAAAATGATGAAATATAAGTTTACGCAGTGTTGTCATTCAACATACACCCCATTTTAATGAAGAGAAATTCTCCTATAATTTACTCTAATGGAAACATCAATGTACAACTATAAATTAAACCAATGTACAGCTATAAATTACAACTTTATGATATACAAAAGTTGTAAATTAAATGACAAAAAAAATTAAAATCCGCCTTTTCAAATGAGCATACGGTTCCAACAAAGATGGGTTGCAGTTGGTTTGAAATGTTCAGTTGAAGGACACAATATAAGGTAAAAGATATGAGAAACGAAAAGAGAACATAAAGAGAAATTAATTAAGACAGGTGCATACACTTGGGAGAACATAAAACAAGACAATGCAACTACCTGAACCAAAGAGGAAAACAAAAAGAGAAAATATAACTATTAGTGAAGAGTGAAATGGACGAATACCCCGGGATGCTACCTCGTATATCTAACTCTTCAAGTTATAAACTCCTTGGAAACATAGAATGTGAAATTAATAAATAGTAAACAAAAATAAAATAGAGCTGGCATGAAAATATTTTACAAAGTATATTGTATAAATAATACTCCATATTATCCAATTGAACTGGCCTGAAATGCATCCATGTCTCAAAGTTACAAAAGTTACCTAACTATTTAGAGGGAGCTGAGGATTTTCTTTTACATTCAAAACTTGCTACTTTTTATTGGTGAACCAACTCGAAACAAACTTTAATCTCAAACAAAAGTAGCTCTTAATTTCTCTTTTGTTCAGTGTGTAAACATGTAATCTCTAGTGTATGTAGATTGACTCTAATTATCAACCTGTAAATGGTAAGAAGGGTGTCGATAAGAATTCTACGATGAATAAAACAACTCAAAAACTAAGTATCATTACATACCAATGAATTCGATTCAATTCCATTTAATCCAATCCAACATATATAACCTGCAAAAAGAAGGAAAAAATAAAGTTAAAACATAGTCAGAACCTTGTTATTGTTGTAAGAAGGAATCATAATTTGATTGACTTATTTGCAAGCTGAATTAGCAATCGGGAAAAGAGTTCAAGAAAAAAGTATTGAAAAATGGGTATATCTGATTGCCTTATTTTCTTATATTGAGAAGCACCGTCATTCAGTAGATTTACATTGAGAACCTTTCAAAATACATGTATATAAATAAATTTCACACACACCAATACAGGGGGTATATTGGCATGCCATGTTCTCATTACATCCATGACACAAAATTTATGACAATAGTTGAAATGAATGTTGTGTATAAAACCATCTCGTAAAGTTGGTGTATAAAATCATCCCTTAAAAATTGACAACTATAGAACTTGTGTATAAAAAATATTTTGGAAATTGTTATCAAAGACATCAGCAGGGAACTCTCCGTTGTGTAATCGGTAGAAGAAACTTATGAACCCCTCTCTGGTGTCCTTAATGGCCTTCATTCTTTCGACAACCTGAAATTAGCATTATTATGAGCTAAACTTTCCTGCGTCCCAATAATCCACAAATTCTGAACTCTTATCAGAAATAACATCTTACATCATTTTAATATATTGCCATTTATTAGGCTCATCCATATCTTGGAATACAACAATTATATAAGTCTTACATGACTATATACAAATAAGTAGCTTTATCATTACTACTTAACACACAATAACAGTTCTTACATTCATAATAAGATTATAGCTCTCTTTGAGCACATCACAAAATTATCTATTCTCTCAAAAGATAATAACTTAAGAGCCTAACTTGCTCAAAAATCCCTTTTGGGTCATTACATACATAATAGGGTTATGGCACTACCCTCTCAAAACTATCTCCCATGCGATATCCGAAACTTCACATAGTAATATCCCTATTCACAAAGGAAAATTAACTTACATCATCATTTCTAGTCCGATTGCCCTGCATCATCAATGGGCTCCCACACAAAGTCCCCTGGTCTAAAATGACCTCGAATCTGCTGTATGGGTTGCACTTCCAAAACTTCATCAAAACGTGGTCCTTTACCTCTTTTAAGACAATCTCTCTTTTTATGACCTATTTGTTTACAAAAGAAACATCTACCCGCTAATCCTCTCGGCCCACCTTGAGGAACAAAACTTCGTTGCGAGTCTCTACAGTCCGACTTATACCCACTCGCATTACTGGCACTCTCTTCGCCAAGCTTACTTGATAAACTCGAATCTCCAAAGTTCTTACCCTCTTGCAAACGAAGATGATATTCATGACACTTTAACAGTGCCACATTCACTACCTCGACGAAAGTCACTGACGTGGGACTCTGTAACAAATGCTGCTGAATTCTTCAATCTAAACCTCGAACAAACTTCGATATACGCTTATCTTCCGTATTTACCTCATCAGGTACTAATTTTTCCCATCTAGAAAAATCTTCTTCATATTCTACCACCATCCTATTTCCTTGAAACACATCCATAAAGTTCCTCCTTATTTCCTTCTGAATTGGGGAAGGAAAATACCTTCGATCAAATAATTCCCAAAAATCTTTTATAGGTAAAGTATCTCTCTGTTCAGACGTGGTGACAGACTCCCACCATTGAAGAGCTTCACCCAATAACTTAAAGGTGGCTAAAAACTTTTTCTGCACCTCATTACACTCAACCATACGGAGGTGACCCTGCATACTACTCTTCCATTGACTTGCAGCCATTGCATCAACTCACCCTGAAAACTCTGGAGGATGTCCCTTACTAAAATCTTCCTTCACTCTTTCCCACAAAAATAGTCCTAAATGGGTTTGGGTTGCTTGAACGGCAGGTCGCTGCGCCAGTGTAGAAATGGCAGCACTTACTGCTTGTGCCACAATATTGGCAACTTCATCTGTAGTCATGTTCCTTTGAGGCATTTGGAGTTCCACATCCCCTTTATTTGCCCTGACTGAATGACCTCTCTTTGGTGGCATCTGAAACAAGAACAAGTGTATCATAACGCCTTTCAAATGTTTTCAAATCATAGAAGAAATATGGACGTGTGAATACAACAGTCCTAATAATAAGGCTCTACATCAAGAATGCTTACGTAAGATCGTAGTAACCCACACAGATCCTAAAGACACTAGAACTTGATGCTCTGATACCATCTGTGACAACCCTCTCAAAATAATAACGGGTGGCCAGCCCTATACTACATTAAATCAGGTATCTCAGTTCGCGCAGTCTCAACAACAACTAACAATACTAAATAATATAAGGCTAACTACTCGAAACCATTAAAAGCGGACTGTCAAAATTTTAAAACTTTTATTTAACACCAACGAAAACCAACCAAGCAACCAAAATAACACAATACAACATCTAACTATCATGAGTGGTACAACAAACTCTACAATATGTAAAGAAATAAATGCAAGAGTACAACAAAATGTACAATAAACTACCTGAATATGTTCTAGGGTCACAAACAATACAATAATCTGAGAAGGGAAAAGATAAAGTGTTAAACTACAACACTTAAGTATACACTCAAATATACAACTCAATCCTAATCTAGATATACAAAGGATAGGAATAGACTAAGGCAAAGTGCCACAACAGCCCGCTACTGCCACAGCTCCACGAATACACTGGATGGGAAAACATCAATGGCATCCTTGCGGAGGAGCACCTAAAGTAATATAATATATATATACATAGCAGGAGAAAAATATAAACGGGTCAGAGCCCGAGTTGAAAACATTTTATAGCAAGTGCATTAAAATGCATAATAATTATAAATGCATTATTACATGATTTAATGGAGTCACACTCTCCATAATAATCCAACTCACCTCTCAACTAAAGAGCGCAACTAAACGTATGCACGTGATCTCCAATTAAATGCCCCTAATTTATTTAGGCAAGGTTATCTAACTAATCCCCATTATGAATATTCGATTAAAATCCTCTAACTTATCTTCCAATCTATGCTTATCTGGATTCCATATAAATCATATACTTTAACTATTAATGTTATAGTTCTCATTTATTTGTTCATTTACTTCACTCATATAGGGTTTACATACCCATTTTCCAATCCAACATACAATAAACATAAACATCTTCTTTACTAGAATTTTTCATATTCTAGTTATGCCAAGAATATACATTTATAGAGATGAGTTATTAGAATCTAAGTGTTAAGGACTAAACTTCTCCCAATTCTCAATACTTCATTACGTTTCATGCGTGGGACGTCTCGCCGAGGCAAAATCCAAACAAGGAACCCCCCCCCCCCCCCCGTTACACTACTCCTGACAGTATTAATTTTCGAGATTCATTATGCCCTCAATGCATGATCCATGTAACCCAAATTCTTATTACTCCATTTTAATTAATTTATTATTCCCAATTCTCAATAGTGCACTGCGTTTCGTGCATGGGACGTCTCGCCGAGGCAAAATCCAAACAAGGAACCCCCTCGATACACTACTTCTGGCACTGTAGATCGTCGAGATGTACATACTATATATATATATGGGCATTAAGGACTAACTTCTCCTCACTCCTAGCATTACACTGTGTTTCATGCGTGGGACGTCTCGCAAAAGCGAAATCCTAACAAGGAACCCCCCCCCCCCCCCCCCGGTTACACTACTCCTTGGCAATGTTGGTCGTTGAGGTCCATTATGCCCTCGATACCCAAGTACCAATCACATCCATAATATAATAACCATCCAACTGAGATATAACTTGAAGACGTATGCTCACTATGCTATCATCTTCCAGTTGTCCATCCACGTAACAAACTGGGAACTGCCTGGTGGGGTTCAACGGCACCCACCTCGTGATCAACTCACGCACACAACGTCCCAGGAAGCGGCCATAGATCCGAATCGGCAAGTGATAACGACACATACCCACGACTTCTCACCCCCAAAATAATACTGTATATCGCATAATAATCACATGGACGACTATGACCTGGGGATTATCCATACCCTGCTCATCGAGCCAGGATGCTCACCCTCATCGCGCACAACTTCCCAATGATAGCAAGAGGGGGTATGCTTCACTATATATATATATATATATATATATACCATCACATAAGGTATACATACATCATCACATCACGTAAGGATATACCCTCATATAAGGTATATCTACCACATCATTTATGTATTCGTAGTACGCACTTAGGCGTAGTTGAATTAATATCATTATTTAGTATATCTCTCTCTTTTGATATACTAACCGCCAATTCTCACACATCTTCCCCACTTAGTATATACTATACTATTTCTCGCTTGAAGCTCACATGTCGCTTCTAATTATGAATTGTCTCTCATTTCTATTTACGTTAAGGATATTTTCTATCCTAATGCACCTCGATTAGCATTTCTCATTGTGTGAGACATTTCCTAAAGAAATCATCGTTAAGGATATTTCTATATCCGTATGCACATCAATTAGCATATAAGATTCTCTATCCATAATAGGGCTCAATTAATTTTATGAACCTTTAAAGTTATCCCGTTTGGGATTTGATCCTAAGATCCAATATCTCTAAACTCATTCTCATTCTTTCATATAAATATAATAATTATCTCCAAATAGAACTTACAATGATAGTGGGCTTCCCCACTTAGATTGTACCAAAATCTCTAATAGGTATTCCTCAATTTAAGTCGATATGACTCCAATAATTTCTTATAAGGAAAACTCCCTAAAAATCTACAAAACGTACTCCATACGATTCCTATAGAGGTTCCCAATTGATAACCCCGAACAAAATGGAATGATATTCTCCCTAGAAGAACATCCCTCACAACGCCCTGTTTCGGAATCGATTCGGGCAAAATCCGAATCGATTCGGGTCCTAAGACCTGGGACTCTGTATCAGGACGAATCGATTCGGCTGGGGTTCAAATCGATTCGGTCACTCAGACCTGGGCACCTGCAAATTTCCAAATCGATTCGGCCCTTCAGAAGGCTCGAAAATGGCTACTTTTTAGTAAGCCAAAAATCCCAAAATTCATTTTTAATCATTTTCTCTTCATTTCCCTTCAACCCAATCACATATATATCATCAATATTCATCCAAGAACATATATAAACTAATTTATAACCTCAAATCCATTTCTACAAAACAAATCTAAGATTATACCCAAAAGTTAGGTTTTGATAAACTAAACCTAAAACCCAAAGTTTTAATCCACAAATCATGCAATAAATGGTACACAATAATTATTTAGAAAGTTTAATCACTTGCCTCGGGTTCGTAGGGTCTGATCCGTCCTCGAGATCACGTAAATGCCGGAAATCTCCACTCTCTCTCTTTCTCTTCTTCTTTTCTTCTTCTCTCTTCTTCTCTCTTTCTTTCTTTCTATTTCTCTTTCTCTCTATGGAGAATAAATCTCCCCCAGGCTTTTAAGCCTTATCTCCCAAGATACACAACTTTAAATGATAATACACACTTTAAATGACTCGATAACTTTAATTCGAGTCAAACGAGCTTAAAATATTTTGGAGCCTAAATAGACTCCAAGTACAGTCATTTTGACATTCTCGACCCTTCCGGAAACAACTACATCCTCAGAAACACCATTTAAAACACTTTCTAACGACTTCAAATTTTGACCTCAATTGCCAATTTAATAATTCTCCGAATGAAATAATATTTATTTCTCCCAAAATAAATAAATAACCGTCTCTAAAACCTCGGGTTGTTACACTTAAAGGCTTCATAAATAGGGAAATCCCAGGAATCTAGCTAGTAAAGGAATTGTGTCACCAGCAAAGGAACTGTTTCGATTTCTACTAAGGGGAAAAACAAATAAATTAGATAACATGTTTCAAAATAAGAGTTATGATTTGTAAATAGCTATTTAGATATAGACATCAATATATCTTAGCCAATAGAAGGAAAAATATCAATGTAAATTACTGAGCTCAACATATGTTAGGCCACAGATGAACCGGGCATTTGATAAAAAATAAACCTGTAACAATGAGTACAAAATTGTGAGATAATAAAATCATAAACCCAATAAATCTCAATCGGGAACTGAAATCATAAACAAAACTCCTACTTTAAACAAAACTCCTACTTTTAAACTCACACACATACATATTGAAATCGTGAACCCATTAAACAAAAGTCCTACTTTTGAACAAGAGAGAACAAAATCGTAAACCACCCCCATGTAAAATCGAAAATCCCCATGTAAAACTGAGCACAAACTGTATAAAACCCGAATCAAAATCATTAAAAACTGTCAGGTGATGGATTAGAGAGAGATAAGATACACCGTGTGAGAGATGGGGGCTTGAATTGAGAGGGTTTTTGTGTTGTGGGGTGGAGTGAATAGGAGATAGGAAGTTATTGTGTGAGTGTGAGCACCAAAGTACTTTTTGCGTGTGTTACCCAAATACCCTCTTTGTTTGAATTAGATTTGAAAAACTAAGACGAAATTGAGTGCAAAGTATGTTTTAGTGGGTTAAAATTGTAAATGAAATTTATAGTATATAATGAGGTGTGGTGAGTTGTAGAAGTTATGGTGTGAATTCTGATCTTACCCTTCCCTTAGTGCCTTGTTGGCTGCGATCTGAACCGTGAAGTGCATTCTCATCTTATGAATAGTGTAAACACCATTGCTCCTTATTATATTGATATAACTAACTATATATGTATAATTGTATACCTAGAGCAGGGACCTCATGGATTAATCTCTTGTGTGCTATTCGGTTCTAGGCATCACGCATCATACTAAGCATCAGGTCGGAATCTCACCATCGATTCCAAACAAAAACACATACAATGGAGGCGATCATAGACGTACATCTGGGAGTCGCAACCAAATGACATCACACCTAATCAGTCTCCAACCCAATATTTATCCTTACATATGGATAGTGGACATGCAACAGCCCTATGACTCGGGGAATCAATCCGACAGTTGTTAATCAATGCTAGGGTTGACTTCCCGCTATGCGCAACCTCTAACGATAGCACTACCAAGTGGATTTGTTTAATAAAAAGAAGTATCACACACACACACACACACACACACACACACACACACACATATATATATATATATATATATATATATACACGTTGCTCAATAGTCACTCACCTGAATTCCCAGTTCTCCTCACTCAAATTCGTCTATCATTGGCCTAACAAAAGTACACAATCCTAGAAACCATTCCCCAGTAATCTCACAATACCCCCCGGAAGCCCCTACGGTCATTTCCCACTCTCTAATGAGTCAAAATAATGCAGAAACAAAAACCAGGCAGACCAGCAAACTAAATCGGTTCGCTAGCAAATCGAACTGGTTCAGTTGAGCAAATCAGTTCTCTCCTTCCGACGAATCAGTTCGGTTTACTGGGCTTCCAGGCGTCTTCTTCCTTGGGATTTTTCCTCTAAAATCCTCCATTGAGGATCCCAAGTCTCCCAAAACATGAAATTGACCTCACACATCAACATACAAACATTCTAGCAACATTGTAAAACCAAAATATTCATGAATACTATATCAAACACATAGAATAACAAATAAAATATCAACTAATTCAACATGAAATTTTCCCCAACACGATTTTCAAAAATTTCAACCTTTTTAACAAAGTTCTACATCATCATCATTTAAATCCAATAATTAATTTCAAAATTCTAACGTGATTAATCCAACTAATAATCAATTTAAATCAGAAATTACTTATCATATGAATCTCTACATTAATTAAATAAAGTTTCAATCTTTAAAACACTAAACCTCTTATTTCAATCTCTAATCATGAAAGTAATTAACTACGCATAATTACAAATTAAAGAAAGTAACTACTTGAAATAATGGATTAAAATTTTATGTTCTCTACGTGTTTAATGATGGGTTGAATCCTTTATCTTCTCCTTTCCAAGATTTCTCTTCTTTCTTCCTTTTTTATCTTCTCTTGAACTCTCTCTCAAACTCTATTGCACAAAATATCAAAGGTGGGATGCCATCCACCTTCCCAAACTATTAAATAATAACTTAGTTACCCTAATTGTGTTTTTCCATTTAACCTGAAGTTTAAAATGACTCTCCTACCCTTATACGGATCCTATTATGTTTTAAAATCCCATGGAACACAATCATAATACCCGTGTAGATATTTTGGACTATTTTAACCATTCTCGAATCACCAACGTAATACCTCGTGTTTTTAATAGTTAATTAAATTAATTAATTGGGAAATTTTAGAAAAGAAATTGGATTTAATTATTTTTAGTAATCAAATATGTTGTCTTTTATATATAAAAATAAGGTTTTAAGTGGAATTTAAATCGGGATTAAAATTTGAAAATTATAACTTTTTGTATAAAAATCGGGGAAGGATCCGAGCTAAGGAGGATAAAACTAATATTTTTAGAAATTTGACTGTTCGATCAAGCTATATTTTTCACATCAGCTCTGTTTCATCATTCTCTACAACATACTAAAATTTTAAGCCATTCTGACGGGCCGATCGTTCATAATAATTTTTTGACTGATTGTATTTGATTAGGACTCAAATTCTTTATAGTGTATAAACAAAGTGATGGGTTTAGTACTATTAAAAACACTTTCTTTTAAAACACTAAGAGAAGCAATATCCTCTTTTACATCTTTTTCCTCCCTCAAAACCCTAACTCTATTGAACAGCTATTTTCAATCCAAGTTTTGAAGCTTCAAACCGGGTTTTCTCAAGATTGTTCAAGAACATATCTTTGCTAATTTTTTAAGAGTAATCAAACTGTCAACTCAGATCTTCTTCATCTAAATCACGGGCATGCATAATCTATTCCTTTCCTTTAGTATTATGCATCTTAAATGTTGCCTAAACCCTTAATCATATGTTTTATTAAAACCAATTAGTAACTTAATTAGAGAAAGTGAAAACTAATTTTGGGACTATTTTTATGAAACTTTTAACTATGAATTAGTCTTTGAAACCCTTCGGTGCGTAGATTATAGCATTGGGTTTTCATGGTTTTGGTTGTAGGTTCGCATGTAGAATTTTATGGGATTGTTTATATGTTATTTGGGACACTTATACAAATATAAAAAAATTTAGATGATTTATAAAACAGAACGATTATTTTATATTGAAGATTATTGTATGTTAATTAATTTAACATTATTGAATGGAATTAATCGTGTTGAAATCATCGACGGTGTT
The DNA here is from genome assembly GCA_949130495.1 of Sambucus nigra. Classification (NCBI taxonomy): domain Eukaryota; kingdom Viridiplantae; phylum Streptophyta; class Magnoliopsida; order Dipsacales; family Adoxaceae; genus Sambucus; species Sambucus nigra. The sequence goes on along the minus strand of OX422217.1, from coordinate 479,593,222 downwards.
AGTAATTGATTTAACATAAATTAAGACCCTTATGATTAAATTGTTATGTTGTGCATATTGAATGTTGTTTTGTGTTAATTGTTTTAGTCACTTTTTCCATCGCGGGAACGGGGGATTTTGGGTAGTATATTTTTCACATATATTTTATAATGCTTACTAGGTATGGGACTGGCAGGTAGACCTTTGTTATAATTTAGGCTTGCTAGGTATGGGACTAGTTAATGTAGATTTATGCGGATTTTATATTCCGGGGAGGGAAAGATTTTTATGCTTAATCGTCGTTATGATAGACTATGCATGATATTAGGATGAGTTAGATGTTGGTAATTGATCCTATATAGATAGTAGGACGTATGTGTACGTTGGGGACCCTTAGGTATGGAACTAAGGGGTATTTTGAGGATCTCACATCAATAATAAGGATGGGGTAATTTAATAAATGAGAAATTGAGAAGATGAGAATTAATGCCAAAGATAATAACGGGTATTAAAATTGGTGGCGACATAATGTGTGGGGACCGACAGTTCAAATGGGTCAGCTTGCGTTTATGTCATGTCGTATGTGGAACCTTATCATATTGTCAATAGTTTAAACAGATCAGCTGGATATTGACAAGGGGAAGTGTAAAACTTTTGTGGGAATACCACCCGGGGCGGGAGGACTTCCATAATAAAGTGAGAAGAATAATAAATTGGGTTAATTTAATTAAATTAACAACATGGGGACTATTTATTTACAATCATATTGGTGCGCTTTGTGAATAACATTTTTTTTGGGTAATTAGTGATTTGTGCTATCTCTTTTAACTATTTTTCGTATAATTAAAATATTCTATTGTGATATTTATCATGTATAATGCTACTGTCAGGATTCTAGGATCCAATTTGAGGGGAGTAGTGTGAAGTCATGCTCGGGGCTCTGACCTCGTGCATTAACTATCCTTTTTAGGAATAAGTTTAGAGAAGTTGCATAGGATTATTTGGAGACTTTCTTGGAGGTTCAACTGGAGTTATGTACTTTATGCGTATTAGTTTAGTTTAGTTTCCTTTCCTTCATATTTATATTGAGATTTAGTTTATAGCTTTGTTCGTCCATTCAGTTCCAAAGTTGTATGGGTTTTATTCAGATATTTCATTATGGATTCAGTTGGAATTTCGTTTATTATTTGGATTTTAGCATGGTGATGGATCTTTTATCGCATAGTTGGTTATTATCATTTGGGATTGATTAAATTATTTATCTTGTGGATTGATTTTTTAAATGTCTCATATCTGTCACATGCTAAGAATGGTATTTTATTTATTCTCACCCGGCTAGTTTTGGTGGCGGACGATGCTAGAATTAAGAGGGGTGTGACAATCAATGCACTCGAAAAGGTTATTCGAGTCAACCAACTACATATATGCTAATATCTAATTAATCGGGGCAGACACACGTGTACCGTAGGCGTCACTAAAAAATTATATTGATCCACCAATGTAACACTCTATCGACATATAATAATAAATTGTCTCTTTCACTCATACGCGACATATAATAAATCACATATATATTTACTTATCACAGGAAATTAGATAATAACAATATATATTAGTCATTTATCTTATTAATTAAAATTTGCTAAAATCCAATTTAATTTCCCCAAATTCGTCGGCAAGGAGAGCTTATACGTAACCAGCCTAATCCTCTTGATAATGGGAAAATGCCCCACATACCTAGGCACCAACTTCCCCTTTTTCCCGAACTGCATCACTCCTTTCATGGGAGATACCCGTAATAACACTTGATCACCCACATCAAAGTTTAGAAATCTCTGGTTCTTATCGGCGTAACTCTTATGCCTGTCCTGAGCTACCCGAATGCGACTCCTGATCAACTCAATCTTCGTTGATGTCTTTCGAATCAAATCCATCCCGAGAAGGTTATTGTCCCCTGCCTCTAACCAATAATAGGGCGAATGACACGATCTCTCGTACAAAGCCTCAAACGGTGCCATGCCTAAAGTTAACTGGTACGAGTTGTTATATGTAAACTCTACCAAGGGAAGATACTACTCCCAACTGCCCTTAAAATCTAAAATACACATCCCCATCATATCTCCCAACATTTGATTCACCCTCTTTGTTTTCCCATCAGTCTGCAGGTGAAACGCTATGCTCAAACCCAACTTCGTCCCCATCTTATCCCGAACACTCTTCTAGAAGTGGGACACGAAGATCTTATCCCGATCTGAAGTAATATTGAGAGGAACCTCGTAAATCTTACTATCTCTGCTATAAATAGCTCTGCTTACTACCTTGTCATTTAATCCACCAGAACTGGTATGCAATGAGTTACCTTGGCCAATCGATCCACAATGAGCCATATGGAATCGTGAGACCATTGTGATGTTAGTAATCCTGTGATGAAGTCCATTGAAATATTTTCCCATTTACACACTGAAATCTCCAATGGTTGTAGAACCCTAGTTGGTCTCTAATGATCAACTTTCACCATCTCAGAAGTAGTGCACCTGGAGACAAAGTCTATTATGTACCTCTTTATGTTGGCCCACCAATATTGTGACCTCATATCATGGTACATCTTATCCCCTCTGTGATGTATAAAAAATCATGAGTTATGCGCCTCCACCATAACCATGCACCATAGCTCTTCATCCGCTGGGACAATCAAATATCCCATTGAAATGCCAGCCACTTAGAAATTTGATTGAGTAAGACTCCACTCCACCTGCCAATAATTATTGAATCCTCTTTTGACAAGAAGAATCCCCTTCTTATGCCTTCAAAACCCTCAAAATAATCTCAGATGTGATGGTCGTCAGTGTTATGAGTGCCCGGACTACCTCATCCTCTTGACTAAGCTCTTACCACTTATCCATCCACATAGCTATCAACTGACCTGTTGGAATATGAATCAATTCATCTCTAACTATGTTACCCTTTACTGGATGATACTAGATGTTAAACTGACTAGGGAACCAATACACCCTATACCTCGTGCACACATGCATAATTATAACTTGTACAACTCACATGAATCCCAAAAACCAACCTCTCATATCATGCGTGACCATAAAGCTAGGGTATACTCAACTACCCTACTAATCGTGACTCATCTCTTCTTGAGGTTGTCGCACTTATTAAACGAGTGGTGCAAACATTCCTGAGTGCTACCTATGTTGCACTCCTTATCTCTTCTGGCCTCAAATCATATAATATCTCACTCCTGGATACATTACATCAATACACATGTAATGCCTAACATATTAAACTAACATCCTAGAGACCAATGTCTTTCAACTCACGAAACTTGTTAAGACGCATGTGTGGGACATCTTGCAATTGAAATCTAAATAAGGAATTTCCCCCTAATACACTATCACCTATCTCTATTGGTCATCGAGATCCATTAGCCCAAGCCATAGTGATGGGGGACCCAAGGTAATGTACACCTACGGATAAAAATCATACCTCAAAAGATGCTAAATCTGAACCCTCGACTCGCGCATCTCTAAAGGAGTCATTCGATACGGTGCATGCACTATCACCGAGTCTTAGACCCTTAGTCTATCACAAACTCAATCTCCCGACTCGGTAATAACCCTAGTAAGCCTAAATCACTTCATTAAATTGCTTAGACATGAGGATGAAACTAATGAGACAACTATACTCTCGGAAATGTAACACCTCGTATTTTTTATGATTTAAATAATTATGGGATTAATTATTATTGTGGGTTTAATTATTATTATTGGATTAATTAAATTAAAATATGAGAAATTAATTGTTAATTAATCCGAATTAAAAATAAATATTAACTAGCCCGCCAAGGGTTAATACTTATTCATGAGAATTATTAAATATTACTGTGTGAATATGTAATATGGAATTATGAAATTTGATAAATGGTCGACAATGAGAAATATGACAGTTTGTAAATTAAGTCGGACGCGCGTGTGAGTCATGTTGGGACTAATTATATGGAATAAAAAATGATTTATTTTAAGTAACACGTATGGTCATTTCGAATGCATCGTTGAGTCCGAAAGGTTCGAGAAAGTCAGAAAACTCTGCTCGCGTATTTTATATAGACTCCGGGATATTTTTAGGCCAAACCGACACCCCGTAGGGGTACTTCTGGATTTTGGATTTTTGGGGAATTATTATGGACGAAAATTAGGAAAATAAAAATAAGAGTACGTGGGTGAGAAGGAAGTTTTCAGTTTCTAAACCTAAGAGAGAGAGAGAGAGAGAGAGGGGGGGGGGGGGGGAGAACCACAGAGGAAGAAGGAAAGGGCCATAGGTACTCTTGGTGCAAAACTAAAGAACTCACACCACAAATCCCACCACCATCTAGATTGGAGAACGAGGGACAGGACTATACCAATTTCATCTTTGGATCATAATCGAGGCAAGTGTGTATTACTTTCTTTCTTTTAGCAATAATCATACTCATGTTAGTGTTGGTGAATTTAATCGTGAATTCCATGTGAAATTTGGTGAAAATTGAAGAATTTATTTATGATTATGGACTGTTCTGACTAGTAGTTTATTTACTTCATGTATGTAGAGGATTAATCATGAAATTAGAATGCAAATGAATGAAAAAATCTAAGATTTAATGGTTCTTGAATTTAAATTGGAAGAACTAGGGCTTTAATGTCTTAATTTGGGGATTCTAAAATTATGTGATGATTATAAATGAATTGATGATCCTAGGATAGTAGAAATCGTGTATACACGTTGGGTTATCAATTAAAATTGATAAATGGAGGATTGGATACGAATTGTGGAGATTTGGGTTCGATAACGGGGGAAAACGTAAATGTGAAAGAACAGCTCTAACAACATATAATCGGTTCGTTTTATAGATAGGATCGGTTTGTTTTTCTTCAACAAGATTGGTTCGTTTTCTTTAGGATCAGTTTGGTTTGGTCTGCTGTAGATTTCCTGTTCTTTTGATAACCTCTGAGAACCCTTCGAATCTTAAATTCTGAGATTAATTTTCATGAGTACTGAGGATTAGTTTAATAAAACTGTAGGCCAAGGTTCAAGTTAGGTTTGGGACTAAGAGGGGGAAACCATAACCAAATCTAAATTGGTATAAATCGGCGAAAACACTTACCTTAATGATTAAATTGAATCTTGGACATTAGTTAAAAATGATATCCTTGACAAGTAGGGTATAGGTACCGTACCCACTATTATGATGTGTAAATTTAAGGATACCCTTCGAGTGATGAGAAATACTCAGGAGCGTACACTAATGAATTAATACTACGTATGGGAAATATATGTTGGGTTGGGACAATACCTGATGATTTTAATAGGATGTGTAAATGCCTAGTACATGATTATTATTGATGTTTATAACATACCTACCTACTTGCTATCGCGGGAGGTTGTGTTAGAGACAGAGCCTTTGGGGGGATATTTGACTTCTATCTAAGGACATTGGTCTGAGAAAGGCTTATCTGTGAGTTGATAAGTCTGCGGTCACTTGGGTGCATAGGTATGTGCATAGCCTATGGGGATGGGAACTATGTTCGCCTCCAATATGTGTGATTTGTTTATATGGTTCATGGGAGGTTTCCGAATCGATAGTCCTTGCTTGAGTACGAGATGTACTAGGACATGATATCAGAGTATGAAATGCATACATTTGTATCCTTAAGGTTTTGTGTTAGTATATGTATATAATAGTAATGGATATATATGTATATGTGACACCCCGACTAATTAAATACCGGGTAGATACTCCTTTATTTAAATTAATACAAAATGTCAAGTTGGTTCAATTCATAGCATCACTGTCGAAAAACATTTAAATTAATTACTAGTCACCTAATATTTAAAATAGTGAAGTGCCACATTTTATTATTTTATTTAACCAACAACAATGTAATTTAAATCATCAACCAATCATCACATGAATAAACTCATACGGTAATCAACAGAAAGAATAACTGATATCTGGAGTAAACACTCCAATAATAATAGCAATGTAAATAAATCTAATACAAATGTCTGAATGAAATAAATCAATCCCAAGACTGAATTAAATGGAAGTCTAAAACTGTTGTCACTGAATAGAATGGGCAACAGGCCCTAACTTTAATAATGACTCCCAAAAGTAGAAAGGATAGATATGGAGGCGTCGAGTAACGAGATCCTGAAACTTCCACAACAGCTATAGCACATTAATGGAATGGAAATCCTAAGCTTGGCATCCATGTGTCTGGGCACCTAAAATGTTTTACAAGAAAAATAGATTTGGAAGCAAACGGATCAGAGCCCGAGGTGAAAATAGTTTAAAAATATAGCAAGTGTTTAATTTCATTAAACAATAAATATTATATACATGTTAGTTATGTGCTCTCACATGAGTTCCTCACCCCTCAATAAATGTTCACGCCTAACGTATACCCTTAAACCATCCTAGTTATGCCGCTAACTAACAAGTATGTACCATTTTATGTCTTCACATTATAATATAGGCGTCTATTCGTATCATTCTAATATTTTCTGCGAATAACTCACCTTTACATTAATCAGACTATTACATCATTTATAGTATGGATTCTCACATTTTTAATCCCATTCCATTATCTCAATTATTTGTATTCACAAATTTAATAGTGAGCGAGTTATAAGTACAAGTATATCATTCTCAGCATAAATATACAGATATGCACCCCTAGGCTAAGTTGCAGTGCACGTGTACTCTGCTATCGAATCCCGATATATCACATACATAAGAACTATGTATTATAAATCGCCCAGGAACCGTTTCAATAAACAAAATCGCATATATTGGAGGCGAACATAGTTCATATACCCATGTTTCACGCACATACATACGCTCCCATGGTTATCTGACTTATCAACTCACAAATAAGTCATTCACAGTCCTATGTCCTTAAGGTACCAATCTAAATCCCCCCGTAGTCACACAAGGATTAGATGGTCCTTTTTCGAAATCCAATCTCTCGTGATAGAAAGTATAGTGGTATGTCATACACACAATAGTCCATATACTAAGCATTCACACAACTTAGGAAATTATTGAATTATTAAGGGTATATTTTCAGCCCAATACCATCAGTCTTATTCATACGGTATAATCATCCCAACTTATACATAATATGATTTGTCGATAAATCTCATGCCGTATAGTTTCGAGTACTTAAAACTATCTCGAAAAGGTTACTAAGTCTCCCATGTATCCCAAATGTCAATTTAGTACTTCGAGGTCCATATTTTTGTCCCTAATTCCATCTTATTGCTCATACGAATTTTAGTCGCGCTCTAGAAACTTATAATAGTAAATTACTCATCAGACACATGTAAGTTCAACACTACGGTCCAAACCAATTCTAATATGTTTCGGGCTTCAATTACATACCTACTAGTCTCCCTAAAGTCCGAATGTATTCACATAGTCCCCACCTACAACTTTTAATGGACGAAATTGATTAAATCCAAAAGGGTCAAAATATCGCAGTTTCGGGGGAGGTCGATCGATCGACTCAGGAATGTCGATCGATTGAAGCCATTCGATCGATCGACCTATGAATGTCGATTAATTGATCGATTGAGGAGGTGCAGCTCTCGAATTTCTGCGTTTTTAGCCCTAGGTTTGTCCCAAATTTTCATTACAAGTTGTTAAATTATAAAGTAAAAAATGTATTGGGTAATCTTATAACCTAAATACAAGATTCTTAACGTTCCATAATTGTTAAATCATCATCAATTATACCATTCTTGGATCAAATCATCCTACTATCATGAAAACCCTATTTTGTTTTCTATTTTCTTCAAGAATCATCATACATCTTCTCATAAACTCTTAATTAACTATGCATGGGTTATAATTTCGTAAATGAGATACTTCCAGATTGAAACTACATATAAATCCTACCCATAATTAAGGTTTCATCTCCAAATTTCATGAGTTTTAATATTTACATGAATTATCAAATCCTAAACTATCATGGATAAATTGTTTGCTGAATCTTAATGAATTAAATCACTTGCCTGGAAAATTTGATGTTCTTATCCTTTGAAGCAGATGGTACGAAAGTTATCCCCTCTTTTCGATCTAACCGGTGGTGGTGGTGGTGGTGTAATGGCCTCTAAGGGTGGTTTTTCTTCTTTGGAAACCTCCTTATCTATTCTCTAACTTTCGAAGGTGATTTTTTATTGTGAAAACCCTAGGAGTCCTAAGAGTTGGCCGATAAACTAAGTCTAAATTTCGTGGGTTAATATTCCTTTAAAATAAAAATGACTGAAATACCCCCCCGGGCTGCCGATTAGGCCTAAAAATGCCCCGGGACCCAAACTAAACCCCCGGCTAGTGTTTTCTAACTATTTCGACCCTTCGGGCACGTTGGCGCACTCAAAATGACCATACAGAGGATATAAATATAATTTACTTTTGAATCCATTTAAATTAATTCCTCGCGCGACTAACACGTGCGTCCCAACTTAATTTTCGAATTGTCGCATTTATAACTCGTGATAATATTAATAAATTCAAGAATCATATATTACCATGTTCACTCAGTAATATTCAACATTATTATCATAATCAAATACTCACTCTCGTCTCGCTAGTATTTATATTAAAATTAATTTCCAATTAATTATCCCATATAATTTAATTAATCCCATTAAATAAAATCAATAATATTACGGGGTATTACATACTTCCCCTCTAATAATAGAATTTTGTCCCGAAATTCGAAAATAAAATATACCTGGTTAAAATAACTTTGGATAACGCTCGTGCATCTCATCCTCGCGCTCCCAGGTAGACTCCAGGGTATTATGATGCTGCCACTGAACATGTACTGACGGAACTATCTTCAACCTTAATTTTCTCTCACTACGGTCTAGGATAGCAATCGGCCCATCCTCATAGGAACTATCAGTCTATGGATCAACCTCCTCTAAAGAAAATATGAGTATGGGACAAATCATCTCGAAGATATCTCCTCAGTGAGGAAATGTTGAACACGTCATGGATCCTATGCAAGTGTTTCGGTAACCCAAGTCTGTATGCAACTAGCCTAATTCGCTCTATGATAGGGAATGACCCCACATATCTAGGCGCCAACTTCCCCTTCTTCCCAAAATGCATAATCCCCTTCATAGGAGACACTCGGAGCAGCACTTGGTCCTCCATAATGAACTCTCGAAAGGACCTCTTGGCATCGACGTAACTCTTTTGTCAGTCCTGAGTAACCCAAATACAGCAATGTATCATCTTTATCCTCACCTAAGTATCCTGCATCACTTCCGACCCAAGTATCTTGTTGTCCCTCACCTCTAGCCAACATATTGGGGAACGATAAGGCCTATCGTACAATGCCTCAAATAGAGCCATACCAATGGTGAACTGGTAGGAGTTATTATAGGCAAACTCCACCATTGGTAGATACTTCTCCCAGCCACCTCCAAAGTTGAGGATGTACATACGCAACATGTCTTCTAACATCTAATTCGTTCGCTCGGTCTGCCGATCTATCTGTGGGCGATATGTTGTACTCAACCGCAACTCCGTACCCATGGCTTCCTAGAAACTCTCCCAACAACCGTGACACAAAGATTTTGTCCCTATTAGACACGATATTAAGAGGCACCCCGTGGAGTCTCACTGTCTCAGCTATGAAGATTTGTCGTACTATCCCGTAGTGGATCTCAGCTATGAAGACCTTGGTCAACCAATCCGCGATTATCCATGTGGAATCGTGACCTCTCTGCAATGTAGGTAACCCCGTGATGAAGTTCATGGAAATGCTTTCCTATTTCCACATAGGAACCTCTAATGGTTGTAGAAGTCTTATCGATCTCTGATGGTCTACCTTTACTAGCTGACAAGTGGCCCATTTTGAAACGAACTCGGTAATATCCCTCTTCATCCCGCTCCACCAATATTGTCGCCTTATATCCTGGTACATCTTATCCCCACCAGTATGTACCATGAATCGCGAACCGTGCGACTCTGTCATCACCTTGTGTCGCAAGTCTTCACCCTTAGGAATGACCAATCTCCCATTAAAGCGTAATCCCCCATCTAAACTAACGGTATAAGACTCGACCCCCTCTGCTAGTTATCGTACTATCTGCTCTTAATGGAATGGGTCTGTTGCCTAAGACTTTATAACTCTAGTAATGAACTGGGGCGTAACTATCATTACAGACATGAATGATTGGGCCACTGCGTCTTGGTGTCCCAAATCCTTCAACTTCACTTTCCACAGCTCGACCACCTCAGTTACTGGACTACGGCTCAATGCATCTTCTACCACGTTAGATTTCCCTGGGTGGTACTGGCTATCGAATTGATAATCCTTCACAAACTTGAGCCCCCCAACGTTGACGCATATTCAGCTCTTTCGACGTGAAGAGGTACTGTAGGGACTTGTGGTCTGTGAATAAGTGAAATTTCTCCCCCATGAGATAGTGTCTCTAAATTCTAAGTGCAAATATGACTGCCGCTAACTCCAAGTCATCAGTGGGGTAATTTCTCTTGTAAGAGTTAAGCTTACGGGAAGCATAAGTTATAGACTGAATCTCCTATTGAAGTACACCCCCAAATCCTAGTAAGGATGCATCAGTGTAGACTGGACACTCCACTCCTGTCCTGGGCAATGCTAACACTGGTGCTGAGGTCAATTTGTCTTTTAACTCAAAGAAAGCCAACAGGAAGGCATCACTCCATATAAATGGCACTCCCTTAAGAGTCAGATGCGTCAATGGACCCTCTATCTTCGAGAACCCCCGAATATATCTCTTGTAGTATCCTTCTAGGACTAAAAAGCTACATATCTCTGTCGGTGTCGTGGGTCGTCCCCACTCCATCACCGCTAATACCTTCCCCAGGTCAACAGATATCCCTTGTCAGAAATGATGTACCCTAAAAACTGAACCTCCTTCAACCAAACCCCCACTTCTCATGTTTTGCATACAACTCGTGCTGATGTAGTGTCTACAAAACCTGCCTCAAGTTTTTGGCATGCTACTCCTCGGTCTGGGAGTAAACCAGAATGTCATCAATGAAGGCAATGATGAACTTGTCTAGGAACTCTCTGAAAACCTTATTCATCAAGTCCATAAACACAACAGGGGCATTGGTTAGGCCAAAAGGCATAACCCAAAACTCATAGGATCCATATTTCGTCAAGAAGGCAGTCTTCGAGACATCCTGCTCCCTGATATGCAACTGATGGTATCTTGATCTCAAGTCAATCTTTGAGAAGAAGGCATCTTGATCGTGGTGGAAACCAAGCGTCCGTGTAATACACTAGTCGTTGTTATCGGCTTCCAACCACAATACAAAAACCTAAACTTTAACTACACTCTTACGGAGTATAGTGGCGAGTCTGGGTCTCAAATCCACAGGGAATGTTTGATAAATTTTTAATTGATTTATTACTTCAAACGAAAAAGTGTAAAAGATGATAATTGAGTGAGAAAGGAAACAGGAAAAAATATAGAAGTTAACTAAAACTAATTGGAAAATTAAGGTAGGGACACAATCCCCCAACCCTAGAGTATTGATCGTATATAATTATTCGTAAATTTAAGTGATTAATTAGACCCAGAATTTAGTACCCCCAAGCATTACGTATATGAGGTTCAATCCCGCACCATACTTAATCAGAGGACGAGTAAATAGGTATTGAGATAGTTACACTCCAATTGCATTCTGAAGCATCCCGGTTACCCGAAAGCAAACGAGATCCAAAGATCTACAATTGTCACGTTTCTACGCAACACGGTCGTAATAAATCATTAAATTTAAAGGACTAATTTTATACACATGTAACTACCACATCGGTTGGGTTCATGCATCCCAACCTTTAAAAACCTAGCCTAACATGATGAAATTATAATAAAAGTGCTGGAAATAAAAGTTACCAAGATTTAAGAACAAGAACATGCAAGAAGAAATCAAAGATTAAAGAAAAACCGAAAAAGTAATTGAATTAATGGTGCAAAGTTTGTAAATTCTTCTCCTAGATGTTCCTACTTGTTATGGAGCTTTTATATCAATGAAATGTTAGTAAAAAAAGTCCTAATGACTATATATATAGGCTAGAGGTCGTTTAGAAAAGTTCCCAAAATCTAAAACTCTTTTGCTAAAAGATAAGCACAAAAAAAATCCCATATCTGCCAATTTATCACACTAAGAAAGCGTGACTAATTTTGTAACGGATCTGGTGCGTGACAAATGGGCGGACCGATTCTTTTTCCTCAGCTTCGGTTCGATTTAGGTCTGACAGCTTTTTTCTTGGATTTCTTTTCAACTTCAAATGGGAATAACTTCTTCACCATAGCTTGGATTGAGGTGTCATTTTTCCAGTGTTCTTGTAATTGAAAGCTCTTCAACTTTCCAGTTGGCCCCATCTCCGGACTAATGCTGCAAAATTACAAAAATGCCTTTTAACTCCCCATTTCTTAGTTTCTTTCATTGTTTTGAGTTCTCTTTAGCACTAACTTGTATGAAATACCTGTAAAACACATAAGAGATACACAAAATACGAAATACTAGCCAAAAAGGGTTAGTAGCATAAATATGAGACGAATCCAAGCTATTTACACCGCACGGGATCAAAAAAATATCGAAATTAAGGGGATAAATGTGAAGAATTTATGCCTAATCAAACCCCCCTAACTTAGAACTTTGCGTGTCCCGGGCAATGTAAAAGAATGAGAGTATGAGTTAAGGACCCTTCAAAAACTTTATTGGGATAGAATACCTCTTTTGCGGGCAAGCGATTGCATTTAGAGTATGCAACAAGCCTTTAAACCCCTAGGTTACCCTAGAAGGACGAGTGGTGTCTCGTGAGGGTTTGCAGTGAATATACCCACCAAATTTGTTATTGACTCAAAGAAATATCAAAATACTTAAAAATTATAAAATTTAAACTCCACAAAAAAATCACCTTAAAGTCATATTTACAAGTCTCAAGTCATAGTGTGTGTGTGTGCGAAGTCAAAAATTTAACTGCTAACTTCCACCGATTGATCATTACGTTACTTTTCAAAAATTCATTTTGATTCAAATTCTCATGGGATGCTCTCTCAAACTAATCTCTCGGAATGTGTCTATTCTCTCGGTGTGCGTGATATAAAGAGTAAATATAATGGACTCAAAGTCACGCACACAAATTGAAAGACGAAAATATATGGTGAATAGATCTCATCATCAGAATACGATCATTGGAAAACGGGAACATCGCCTCTTTTTCACACATTTAATCTATTATATTATCTTTTGTTCCTTAGCTCTCCACGCGGTAAGTAATTTTGCAATTCGGACTCGGTTAGGACTTTTTCGGGTTTAAGGTGTAATTGGGTAACATGAAAATGGTTGAGAAATTCGAAATTGGAAACTTTTTCTTATGATGTCCCTTAGTGCTTTTTCGGGCTTTTGCTTATTTTCTATTCCTTTTCTCTATTTTTTCTATTTTTCACTTCTTTTCTTTTCTTGCTATTTTTGTTGAGCATTTCTATTCTTTTTCTTGCCCCTTCTTATGCACTTTCCGAACCTTAATGAATATTCCATTTTCGTAATTCCGGGCTACTTGGGTTTTTTGGGTTACCAAACAAAAAGGATAAATTTTATTCTGCTCAATTGGGTTGTCAAAGTGATAATTTTTCACATCTTTTTATGGTTAATATTTTTGGGTAACAAACGATGGCCTACTTCATTGTCCGAATTACTTATTAATTTACCATATGCGTCTCGAGACTAATTTAATTTAGAGATTTGTAGCGCGCGTTTCGAGACAACACTCCCTTTTCCATAACTGATCAAAACAATAAAATAGAGATCATCAACGACTTTTGTAAAACGCTGAATTAGAACTATGAGTTAACCATTAACTCAGATTGATTTAAAAACTCAAAAAGATCGATAGGCTCGAAATCTCACCGGGTTTTGTTAATCTTCACACTTGTTCGTTAAGTCGTCAATTTTTGCACAATTTCCATCTTTGATCAATTTCGGCTTTGTGCATTTGATTTTTACAACTTGAGACAAAATATTTGTGACATTTTTGAAGCTTTTAAATTCTAATATTTATTTATTTTGAAGAAAAATATTTTTGGCTTTTTTCAAAAAATTTCAATTTTTTTATTTTCTAAAAAAACCCTCTTGGAAAGAACGTGTGACGAATCAATGAATCTAAACAATAAACGGGAAGAATATCCCACACCCCCTAACTTAAATGTTGCATTGTCCTCAATGTGAATCGAGAATACAACATAAAGAGAGGAAAATAAAGATATTACCCAAAATGGAGCGATCCCCGAAAAGTACGAGTCCATTGAATCTACAAAACATGTTAGAACCAAACATAGCAAAAAGAATAACAAAAACTCTAAACTAAAAAAAATAACCTAACTATTGTACAACCTACGATTTTCAAATTCTAATAAGTTATACACTAGAAGTCGAAAAATTTGAGGGTCCACCCAATATATAATATGACTTTGAAGGATTAATGGTGTAACCTCACTAGAATGCATGCCTCCTAAAAAACTAATAATTCCATTTGACCAACGGAAGGAATGTGTGAGATGGAAAAAATAAACCATCACCAATTAAAAAATTTAACGGAATGATGGGGGGTTTGGATGCTAGGTGGGACAAGTAAAATTGAGATCCAAGAAAAATATAATCACCTCCCAATGATTTTCAAGCAGTATGGGGAGAGGGGCACATAAAAAGGAAGAGCCCATATTAGAAAAAAATTCTAGCAAAGTGTCTTTGTCGGTAAAAGGTGTAAACGTTTCAGAATTTTCAACCGACTCCTAGGAATATAGTGGTCCTTCTAATGGTTCAATAACAGTGAACGAAATGGTGATGAAATAAAATCAATCTCAAGTGATTCATCATCACTTGGAGATTGAATTTCAAGGGAGCAAGACTCACTTTCAATGAGATGTTCTTCAAAAATTTGAGGTGACACACAAGTCTCAACCTCCTCTTTGTTTTCCAAAATAGAACACATCTCATCGCAAAGTGAGATCATTGTCGTAACAAGACCAATATCCATCGCACTTTGGATGGAAAGAAAATCGAGTACTTGTTTGATTAGAAAAAGCATTATTTTTTCCAAAGTAGGATTCCTTGGCTCTATAACCTCGGAGGAAAAGTCGTCATTGGATTCAAATAATTCATCCAACTCTTGATCCCAAAAATGATTTTTTTTCCCGATATTTGTTTACAAGCCTTTCATATTCATGAATTAAAATCCACTCACCTATTTTAATAGGTCGAGGTGAAGATTATTGAAAATAAAAAGATTGAAAACTATTCCCATATGAACCATTATAATTACCAAACTCACTATAAAAAGACATGATTACCAAATAGTTTGTATATGGACACTCCAAATAAAGAGGTGTGCGGTTAAGCATTCAACGTTTCTTGGCGCTCAATTGTGCAAGCCTGCAAAAAAAATTAAAAGAAAAGAAAAAATATCTTGCGAAATAGTAAATCAATTGTAATCTATAACAAAACACTCACGGGCAACGCCGCCATTTTGATCGTGGTGGAAATCAAGCGCCCGTGTAATACGCTAGTCGTTGTTATCGGCATCCAACCACAATACAAAAACCTAAACTTTAACTACACTCTTGCGGAGTATAGTGGCGAGTCTGGGTATCGAATCCACAAGGAATGTTTGATAGATTTTTAATTGATTTATTACTTCAAATGAAAAATTGTAAAAGATGATCCTTGAGTAAGAAAGGAAAAAGGGAAAAATAAAGAAGTTAACTAAAACTAATTGGAAAATTAAGCTAGGGACACAATCCCCCAACCCTAGAGTATTGATGGTATAAAACTAATTGTAAATTTAAATTATTAATTAGACCCAGAATTTAGTACTCCCAAGCATTACGTATATGAGGTTCAAGCCCGCACCATACTTAATCAGAGGACGAGTAAATCGGTATTGCAATAGTTACACTCAAATTGCATTCTGAAGTATCCCGATTACCCGGAAGCAAATGAGATCCAAAGATCTACAACTGTCACGTTTCTACGCAATATGGTCGTAATAAAGCATTAAATTTAGAGGACTAATTTTATACACATGCAACTACCACATCGGGTTGGGTTCATGCATCCCAACCTTTAAAAACCTAGCCTAACATGATGAAATTATAATAAAAGTTCTGGAAATAAAAGTTACCAAGACTGAAGAACAAGAACATGCAAGAAGAAATCAAAGATTAAAGAAAAACCGAAAAAGTACTTGAATTAATGGTGCAAAGCTTGCAACATATGAAACATTTTCCCGTAAAGTTTCCCCTCTCTAACCCTACTGCACATGGCCCTGATGACTGTTACCACACCTACCCTAGCCATGCTGGCTATGCTGAAACTGTTGATGGCCCTGATGGTCGTGATTACCCTTCTGGCCATGCCTAAAACCTCCCTGGCCATGTTTTAAACCTCCTGATCTAAATATCTTAGAATCCCCTTACTGGGAACTCTGATCACCCTACCTGTGCTGACCCAAAGCTAATTGTGCCACGCTATCACCATTACCCCCTGTCCTGCCCCGCTGGCTAGACTCTCCTGCTCACTTACCCTCTGACAAATGAAAGCAGTGGTCCTGGTAGTAAAGTAATGTTATGTTAACCACATTTGAATAGGTGACCAACGAGAGATTACCTAGCAGGTGTTGACGAATCCTCCACTACAACCCATCCATGAACTTTTGGATCTTCTTCTTTTTAGTATGGATCTCATCGAGAAATATATTCAGAATATTGGTAAACTCGGCCTCGTACTTTGCCACTTTTTTCCCTTCCTTCTTAAGGTTCATCAATTTTTGCCTCATCTTTGTCTGAACTACTGAGGGGAAATATTTGTGGTCGAACTGCTCCCAAAACACTTGAATAGAAAAAGAAACTCTTTCCTCGGTGGTGGTAATGGACTCCCACCACTGTAAAGCTGCTCCTACCAGCTTGAACATCGCCAATATCTGTCTCTGCACATCTGTACACTCATACATCCTCAAATTCCTTTGGATGTCCTTCTTCCACTGGCTCGACACAATAACGTCGGAGCTCCCTGCAAACTCCAGAGGGTGAGCCTTCTGAAAGGCATCACGAACACGTTCCCAAGCAGATGGGAATGAATGAGCCTAGACTGGTTCTACCACCTGTGCCTTCTGCCCAACTGCTAATGCGGAATTTACCGCCTGGGCTAGAATAGAGGCAACTTCAGTAGCATTCATAAAAACCTTGAACTCGTGCAGGCTGAGGCTCGGGCTGGGCACCCCTGGGAACTCGTCATGCACATCGAGGAGGCTTCTGAAATGAGAGAAAAGTTTTGTAAGTCAACAGTTAATATCTCAAAATAGCTGAAGAACGTAATATACAAAAAAGAGTACAAAAATCCTAAAATATAGGGCTCTATATCAAAAGACGCTACGCGAAAACATAACAAGTTGTACAAATCCTAAGGACTCTATAACCTGATGCTATGATACCACCTGTGACACCCCGACTAATTAAATAACGGGTAGTTACTCCTTTACTTAAATTAATACAAAATGTCAAGTTGGTTCAGTTCATAGCATCACTGTCGAAAAACATTTAAATTAATTACTAGTCACCTAATATTTAAAATAGTGAAGTGTCATATTTTATTCAACCAAAGACAAAGTAATTTAAACCATCAACCAATCATCACATGAACAAACTCATAAGGTAATCAGTAGAAAGAATAACTGATGTCTGGAGTAAGCAATCTAATAATAATACGAATGTAAATAAATCCAATACAAATTTCTGAATGCAATAAATCAATCCCAAGACTGAATTAACTGAAAGTCTAAACTGCTTTCAGTGAATATAATGGGAAACAGAACCTAACTAGAATAATGACTCCCAAAAGAAGCAAGGATAGATATGGAGGCGTCTAGTAACGAGATCCTGTAACTTCCACGGTAGCTACAGCATGTCAATAGAATGGAACTCCTAAGCCTGGAGTCCCTGTGGCTAGGCACCTAAAATGTTTTACAAGTAAAAAATAGATTTGTAAGCAAACGGGTCAGAGCCTGAGGTGAAAACAGTTTAAAAATATATCAAGTGTTTAATTGCATTAAACGGGAAATATTATATATATGTTAGTTATGTTCTCTCACATGAGTTCCTCACCCTTCAACTAATGTGCACGCCTAACGTATACCCTTAACCCATCCTAGTTATGCCGCTAACTAAATACTTTATACAACTTTTTGTCTTCACATTATAATATAGGGGTCTATTCATATCATTCTAATATTTTCTGCGAATAACTCACCATTACATTAATCAGATTATTACATCATTTACGATATGAATTCTCATATTTTTAATCCTATTCCATTATCTCAATTATTCGTATTCACAAATTTAACGGTGAGCCAGTTATAAGTACAAGTATATAATTCTCAGCATAAATATACAAGTATGGCACCCCTAGGCCAACCTGCGGTGCACACATACTCTGATATCGAATCCCGGTACACCACGTACATAAGGACTACGTGTTTTGAATCTCTCAGGAACCGTTTCAATAAACAAAATTGCACATATTGGAAGCAAACATAGTTCACATACCCATAATTCACGCACATACCTACGCTCCCATGGTCAGCTGACTTATTAACTCACAAATAATTCATTCACAGTCCTATGTCTTTAAGGTACCAATCTAAATCCCCCCGTAGGCACACAAGGATCAGATGGTCCATTTTCGAAATCCAACCTCCCGTGATAGCAAGTATGGTAGGTATGTCATTCACACAATAGTCCATATACTAAGCATTCACACAACTTAGGTAATTATTACATTATTAAAGGTATATTTTCAGTCCTATACCATCCGTCTTTTTCGTACTCTATTATCATTCCAACTTATAAATAATATTATTTACCGACAAATCTCACGTCATATAGTTTCGAGTACTTAAACCTGTCTGGAAAAGGATACTAAGTCTCCCACGTATCCCAAATGTCAATTTATACTTCGAGGTCCATATTTCTGTCTCTAATTCCAACTTATCACTCATACGGATTTGAGTCAGGCTCTCGCAACGTATAATAGTAACTTACTCGTCGAACACTTGTAAGTTCAACACTATGGTCCAAACCAATTCTAATATGTTTTGGGATTCAATTACATCCCTAATGGTCTCCCTAAAGTCCTAACGTATTCACATAGTCCCCACCTACAACTTTCAATGGCCGAAATAGCTTAAATCCAAAAAGGCAAATATATCACAGTTTCGAGGGAGGTCGATCGATAGACTTAAGAATGTCGATCGATCGACCTATGAATGTCGATTGATCGATAGAGTAGGTGCAGGTCTCAAATTTCTGCGTTTTTAGCCCTAGGTTTGTCCCAAATCTTCTTTACAAGTTGTTAAATTCTAAAGTTAACGTATTGGGTAATCCTACAACCTATATACATGATTCTTAACATTCCAGAATTCTTAAATCATCGTCATTTATACTATTCTTCGATCAAATCATCCTACTATCATGAAAACCTTGTTTTTTTCTATTTTCTTCCAGAATAGTCATATATCTTCTCATAAACTCTTAATTAACTATGCATGGGTTATAATTTCATAAATGAGATACTTCCAGATCGAAACTACATATAAATCCTACCCAGAATTAAGGTTTCATCTCCAAATTTCATGAGTTTTAATATTTACATGAATTATCAAATCCTAAACTATCATGGATAAATTATTTTCTTAATCTTAATGAATTAAATCACTTGCCTGGAAAATTTGATGTTCTGATCCTTTGATGCAGATGGTACGGAAGGTATCCCCTCTTTTCGATCTAATAGGTGGTGGTGGTGGTGGTGGTGTAATGGCCTCAAAGGGTGGTTTTTCTTCTTTGGGAACTTCCTTCTCTATTCGCTAACTGTCGTAGGTGATTTTTGATTATGAAAACCCTAGGAGTCCTAAGAGTTGGATGACAAACTAAGTCTAAATTTCGTGGGTTAATATCCCTTACAAATAAAAATGACTAAAATACCCTCTCGGGTTGCCGATTAGGCCTAAAAATGCCTTGGGACCCAAACTAAACCCCCGGCTAGTGTTTTCTGACTATTTCAACCCTTCCGGACACGTTGGTGCACTCAAAATAACCATACGGATGATATAACTATTATTTACTTTTAAATCCATTTAAATTGATTCCCGACGCGACTGACACGCGTGTCCTTACTTAATTTTCAAATTGTCGTATTTATAACTCGCGAAAATATTAATAAATTCAATAATCATATATTACCATGTTCACTCAGTAATATTCAACATTATTATCATAATAAAATACCAAGTCTCGTCTTGCTAGTATGTAAATCCTCATTAATTTCCAATTAATTATCCCATTTAATTTAATTCATCCCATTAAATAAAAAATTACAGGGTATTACAGTATACTTGTGTTATATCTACACTGGGATAATTTTAGGTTAGTAAGATAGTGAAATCTTAAATAACGTAAGTTGTGAATGCTTAACTTTAGTGTGATAACACTTAACCGAGATGATAAATGTTGAAACTAATAATACAAATATTGGGGATTATGGGACACTACTACGAGGTATAACTAGAAGTATAATCCATTACCTGGTTAGAAGTGTTATAGATGGTTAGGTGGGATTAGATGTACGGTAGGCATGCACAATAGTTAAGGGGTGAGAATATCGTGTGAGAGTTCGAACTAACATGCGCTTAATACTTGCTTTATTGCAAATTTAAAATACTTGCCCAAAGAAATATCTTTACAACTCGGGCTCTGACCCATTTCTTACAATTCTTCTCTCTTTTGCTATATATATATATACATATTTATATCAGTTGTCCTGCCACAGGGATGCCAGGCTTACGCGATTTGGTTATTTGACATGATGTAGCAGTTGTGGGAGCTGCAGGTCTTCGTGCTTAGACGCCTCCACTCTCATTTCATTTAGTTATATTTAGAATTTCATTTAGGGCGTGTGTCGCCCATTCTTTGTTATTTCATTGGAGAGATTTTACTTCTTTCTTTTCAGCATTTAGTTATTTAGTTGGATTCAGATTTGTTAGTTTATTGGTTTGAGACTTGGACTAGAATGTTTCATCCAGCCTTATTTATTTTAGCATTTGATTTGTATCCAGTATTTTATTCATGTGTTTGGAACTGGTTTATGGTTTAATAGTTGGAAATTTTATCAAATCAACTTTATGTACTAAAAATGGAAATATTTTGACACTAGCTTAATTATTTATTAGGTGGTTATATTGGTTTAATGTTTGTGACAGTGATGCTAAGAATGAACCAACCGAACATTTTGTTTTAAATTTAATAAAGGACTGATCACTCGGTATTTTATTGGGTGGGGTGTCACACAAAGTCTCATCCTTGATATAATATACGTGTGTGCTTGACCCTCTCTCCGGGCGAGGCATCATCACAAGATACCTATCCTACCCTGGAATAACAACCATGATAGTCCTAAAATATTAGTCTACCATCACTCTAACCTTCGCTAACTAATCTTTGCCCATGATATCATCATACTCGTGCATCACAAAAATGAGTAGACCCACTAAAAGCATAACCTCCCAATGTTCACACATGTTCCCCTACAGATGTGATTCGTCACTTTTATTGTATTTTATACCCCGTTAATTTGTACATTCTAGCATTCCCGTGCATGTATTTCCCGGTTCTTATACTCATTTATTGACTAACCCCTAAATTCATCATATATACTTTGTCTGTGTCTTTATTGAGCTTTTATAGGTCTCGGGAATGCATTTTGGGAAGTTTGGTTTTGATCCGGAAAGTTCCGTTGACACTTGCACAGTCGGGGGCATTTTAGTAATTTCAGCACGCGGGCTTTGTTCCCGATTTCTTCACGGAAGTTGTAGACCTTCTTCTCCTCTTCGCGTGGCCTCCGACGGTGCGTGAATCCGATCTCGAACGCAAAAGTTACGGAAGTTTCGGTGAAGCATGGAACAATTAATGCCTATATAGGTAACTCTTCTTTCTGCAGAAGGCCCGAATCGATTCGCCATTACCACCGAATCGATTCGGTCACTTGCAGGGGCTTTTCTCTCCACTTCCGAATCGATTCGGATTCACCACCGAATCGATTCGGCCCTGCATTTTCAGCTTTCTTCTTATTACTAGTTTGCCATTTTGGTGGATTTTTGGGGATTTATCCCTTGTTTTTCCTCTTTTGTAGGGAGATTACTTTTGTTGGATTTTTTAGTAAGATAGAAAAACACTCTCTTCTCTCTCCTAGGTCAATCTCATTTATGGCTTTCCCCAACTTGTAAGGCTTTGATTGCTTGTTGAATAGTTGTGATTAATGCAAGATAAGTTCAATTACTCCATCTCTTCTTGTTCCATTAGCTTTAAATTGCATTGAATTCCATCCTTTGAATTGATTTGAGTTTTAACTAGATAACTAATTCAAGTATGTTGTTAACTAGCATGTGTAGTTTAGTTTTAATTATGAGTAGCTAGACTTGTGATTGGGGATCAATATCCCACCTTGGATGCTTGAACTTAATATCTAGGGTTTGGTTTTAATTGTTCTAATGGAACTTCATGTGTTGGTTTTGGAGTATCATAGTTTCTTAACTTCCCTTGTCATGCAAGGGCTAGTGTTTGAAGCTTTACTACAAACTCAACCCATCTAGCAATAATTAATTAAACCCTAATCCTCCATTGTTGAGCTCATTCTCTACATGGTTGATGTTCGGACTTAATTAGTTATGCTCGATTAGAATTAATTTAATCAAGCCCTATAATCCCCTTCCTTGTGAATCCGAGGTGGGAGAATGATCCTCAATCCCCTTAATTTCTTGAACTCAAGCTTACCTTAGTTCTTTTCATCAGTTCCGTAATTAGTTGTTAATCATCTGTTCATTAATAGCATGTTAGTTTAGAGGTTGCATCTCAATCACCTTTCCAAATCACAAATCATCTTTTACACTTTAACATTTTGTGATGTTTAGAGAATCTCGTTGCCCCAATTTAGTTCTCTTAGGAGCGTTCAATCCCTGTGGATCACGATTCCGTACTTACCGGATTCTACTTGTTGCGATTAGATTTGCACTTGAATCACAAGCCATATTTAGGGCGCACCAAGTTTTTGGCGCCGTTGCCGGGGATTGGCAACTAACTTAGGGTTTAGAAATTCTCTTTACACTAATCGTTCCCTGTGGTCACCGTGACAACACGGTTTCCAAAATAATCAATCCAAAAGCACTTGTAAATGCAAGACGAGCGTAGTAGCAATTTAAATCCTGTTTGCGAACCCTCGTCTAGTGAGCCCTCGGACTATTGGAGACCTTTACCATCGGTTTCTCGTTCTAGTTCGATCTCATCTTCTTCGTACACTTGGGCTCACTCTGAACCCACAACAATGGCCGATAATGTAAGTGAACATGGTAGTCAGGGGATTGCACCCGAACCCCCTTATAGGACTATGCGTGATTACTTACAACCGGAGAGGACCACCTCTCCGTCTTGCATCATCTTTCCATACAATGACGCGCAATTCCATTTCCGAAATGGAATGATCCAATTACTTCCAACTTTCCACGGCATGGAAAGTGAACAACCATATCTTCACGTGAGAGAGTTTGAGGAGGTGTGCGCTACTTTTAGCGACCAAAATTGCCCTCTAGACGTCACACGACTCAAACTCTTCCCATTTTCCTTAAAGGACAAAGCCAAAACTTGGCTTTGGTCCTTGGCTCCTAATTCCATTGGGAGTTGGCGCGAAATGCAAGCGCAATTTTTGAAGAAATTCTTTCCTACTCATCGCACCAACTCCCTAAAGGGTCAAATCCAAACCTTCGCTCAAGCCGAAGGCGAATCATTTGAGAGATGTTGGGAGAGGTTTAACAAGGTGCTTCATAAGTGCCCACATCATGGGTTCGAAAAGTGGAGATTAATCTCCTTTTTCCACAATGGCCTCACCCTCAATGCAAAACAAATGGTGGAGACTATGTGCTCCGGCGAGTTTTTCGGTTTGGATCCGGATGATGCATGGGCACATTTTAAATATTGTGCCGAGACCACCCAAGCTTGGGACACTTCGGACCCTAGCAAAACCAATGCCCGGTCATCCAATCCACCTTCATCTAGCCATGGCATATATCACCTTGCCGAAGGAGAAGATATGTCATTAAGAGTAGCCCAACTTTCCAAGCGTATCGAGGCAATGGATGCCAAATCTCGGGAACCATCCCATCCTTCTCCCTCACATGTAGAGGAGTCTTGTGCCATTTGCGACGTTGACGATCACTCAACGAGGGATTGCCCAACAATCCCAGCATATAAAGTGATGCTTCACGATCAAGCCAACGCGATGGACACTTACAAGAAACAATACATGACTCCTTTAGGTGAGGGCTATAATCCTTCGTGGAGAAACCATCCGGGTTTCTCTTATGGGCAGCCCCAACATTCTCAAAATCCACCTCCCCCGAATTATCAAAATCATCCCCCACCTCATAATTTTCAGCAACCATATAATCAAGCTCCTCCACCCCAAGCTCAAATGCAAGGTCCCCCACAGGGACCACCTCCTCCGGTTATACCATTATTTGCTCACCCGAACAAGAGGAGCCTCGAAGAGACTCTTCAATCTTTCATAACCTCTCAACAAGCCACGAATTCTAGGCTTGAAAAGGAAATCTCCAAGTTGACCTCGGCTTTAAGTATCCAAGAGAAGGGAAAATTCCCTTCTCAACCTCAAAAGGCATTGGGGCAAAATAGTGTCAATGACACTTCGAATCCCCCTCCCGATAGTGCTAAGGCCGTGACCGTTCTTAGGAGCGGGAAAGTGGTTGATAAGCCCACCCCTCCTAGTGTCCCAACCGTCGTTAAGGAGGTTTCGCCCGACCCATTAGAGGTCGAAGATGCCTCCTTGAGACAGAGAGAAGGGAAAGCCCCGGTAGAGTCGGATGTGGTTTCGAAACTTCCTAGTCCCGTGCCTTACCCTCAAAGGCTCTTGTCGAAAAAGGGGAATGTTAGTAATTCTGACATACTAGAGATGTTCAAACAGGTAAAAATTAACATCCCTCTTTTAGATGCTATCAAGCAAGTCCCCGCTTATGCTAAGTTCTTAAAGGACTTACTAACTGTTAAGCGGAAATTGTATGTAAGGAAGAAAGCTTTCTTGGCCGAAAATATTAGCTCAATAATTCAATCTGAATTACCACCTAAATATAAAGATCCCGGATGTCCCACCATTTCATGTGTGATAGGGGACTTTAAAATTGAGCAGGCTTTGCTAGACCTAGGAGCGAGTGTAAATCTGTTACCTTATCATGTCTATGAACAGCTCGGGCTAGGGGACCTCAAGCCCACAAAGATTACCCTCCAATTAGCGGATCGCTCCGTTAAGGTTCCGAGGGGTGTAGTGGAAGATGTCATCATACAGGTTGACAAATTCTACTTTCCTGTGGACTTTGTGGTGCTTGATACCCATCCTACTTCTACTAGCGGTAGAACTACCCCCATTATCCTCGGTCGTCCATTCCTTGCCACTTCCAATGCATTGATTAATACTAGGAATGGCCAAATGAACCTGACATTTGGGAATATGACCTTGGAAATGAACATCTTTAATGTTTCGAACCAAGTGGGGGATTGTGATGATGAAGTCCATGAGGTGGACTTTCTAGAAGAGGTGGTGCAAGAGCATTTTGATGCTACCTATTTATCGGACCCCTTGGAGGGATGTCTTGTGAACCCGATTTACTCGGAGAATAGCTATTCTCCCTATGATGAAGAGGTCAAGTTCATGAGTTTGTTGTTAGATGAGGACGAGAGTGTAGATGATATTAATTGGTGTAGTGTTTTTGAGGACTTACCTCCTCGTGATTCGTATGAGGTTCCCTCGGATGTGCGATTCCCCAAACTTGAATTAAAGCAATTGCCTTCCGAGTTGAAATACGCTTATTTAGGCGAAAATGAGACATATCCCGTTGTTGTCTCATCAAGCCTCGAGGCGGGGGATGAACAAAGGTTAATAGAATTGTTAAGAAAATACAAGGGTGCGTTCGGGTGGACTATTGCAGATTTGAAGGGAATTAGTCCCTTGATTTGCACTCACAAAATTAACCTTGAGGAGGATGCAAAACCCTCTCGTGAAATGCAACGGAGATTGAATCCGTTGATGAAAGAAGTTGTGAGAGCAGAAGTAATTAAGCTTTTAGATGCGGATATCATATATCCGATCTCCGATAGCAAATGGGTCAGTCCAATCCATGTTGTTCCCAAGAAATCAGGAGTTACCGTTGTGGAAAACATAAAAGGGGAATTGATCACTAAACGCACCACCACTGGGTGGCGTGTATGCATAGACTATAGAAAACTTAATGCAATGACATTAAAGGATCATTTTCCCCTTCCATTCATTGACCAAATGTTGGAACGCGTATCCGGTCATCCGTACTATTGTTTTCTCGACGGGTACTCGGGGTACAACCAAATCGAACTTGATCTCAAGGATCAAGACAAAACCACTTTCACATGCCCTTTTGGGACATTTGCTTACAAAAGAATGTCTTTCGGGTTGTGTAATGCGCCTGCTACGTTCCAAAGGTGCATGTTGAGCATGTTTAGTGATATGGTAGAGCGTGGTCTAGAGGTGTTCATGGACGACTTCAGCGTCTTTGGCAACTCCTATGACCATTGTCTTTCTATGTTAGAAAAGGTTTTGTCTAGGTGTGTAGAGAAAAAGCTAGTGTTAAACTGGGAGAAGTGCCATTTTATGGTCACTAAGGGTAT
This sequence comes from Sambucus nigra, assembly GCA_949130495.1. NCBI lineage: Eukaryota > Viridiplantae > Streptophyta > Magnoliopsida > Dipsacales > Adoxaceae > Sambucus > Sambucus nigra. The sequence continues at coordinate 479,566,378 of OX422217.1, read as the reverse complement.
TGTTTTAGGCCACATCGTCTCCTCTGATGGTATTGAGGTAGATAAGGCAAAGGTTGAAGTCATTGCCAACTTACCCGCTCCTAGGTCTCTGAAAGATGTAAGGTCTTTCCTTGGGCATGCAGGATTCTATCGCCGTTTCATCAAGGACTTTAGCTCGATTGCTAGACCCTTGTGTAATCTCCTCTCCAAGGAAACTCCTTTCGAATGGAGCGATGAGTGTCAAGCAGCTTTTGAGACTTTGAAAAGTATGCTTACCACCGCTCCCATCATCCAAGCTCCTGATTGGACCCTCCCTTTTGAGTTGATGTGTGACGCTAGCGACTTCGCGGTCGGGGCGGTTTTAGGTCAGAGAAGTGACAAGAAGCCCCATGTCATTTACTATGCAAGTAGAACTCTTAACGGTGCTCAATTGAACTATTCTACCACCGAGAAAGAGTTATTAGCGGTCGTCTATGCGTTAGATAAGTTCCGGGCATACCTCGTGGGATCGCCCATAGTTTGTTTTACGGATCATGCGGCGCTCAAATACCTTCTATCTAAGAAGGACGCCAAGTCGCGTTTGATTAGGTGGGTGCTCTTACTCCAAAAGTTTAATTTGACTATTAAGGACAAAAAGGGAGTAGAGAATGTTGTCGCGGATCACTTGTCGCGTTTAACATTTGAGGCACCCAAAGACCAACTCCCCATCGCTGAATTCTTTCCGGACGAACAACTGTTCTCCACTTCCTCTTTGCCGTGGTTCGCTGATATCGTGAACTACCTCGCGACGGGTTCGATTCCATCTCATTGGACCCCTCAAGAGAAGAGGAAATTCTTTATTTGGGTAAGGAGATTCTTTTTCGATGATCCGTATCTATTCAAATATTGTCCCGACCAGATCATCCGGAGATGTGTCCCGGATGATGAGTATGAGAGCGTGATTCGTTTCTCCCACACGGAGGCATGTGGTGGCCACTTTTCTTCCAAGAAAACCACCGCAAAAATCTTATAATGCGGGCTTTACTGGCCCACACTTTTTAAGGATGCACACGAATTCTGCGTTTCGTGTGATCATTGCCAAAGATTGGGTGTTATAACACGTCGCAACATGATGCCAATGTCCCCCATTCTAGAACTTGAAGTCTTTGACTGTTGGGGAATTGACTTCATGGGCCCATTCCCACCGTCTTTTGGTAACCTTTACATCCTAGTGGCCGTAGATTATGTTTCCAAGTGGATCGAGGCCATTGCGTGCAAAACCAATGACCATCGGGTGGTGTTGAAGTTCCTAAAGGAACACATGCTTTCGCGTTTCGGAACTCCGAAGGCGATTATAAGCGATAACGGGACGCATTTCTGTAATTCCCCGTTTGCTACTCTTATGCGAAAGTATGGTGTAACACACAAAGTTGCAACTACCTACCACCCACAAACCAATGGCCAAGCTGAATTGGCCAATCGAGAGATCAAGCATATCCTAGAGAAGACGGTCAATCCCGACCGCAAGGATTGGTCTCTTTGACTTCCTGACGCTTTGTGGGCATATCGTACGGCCTACAAGACCTCTTTGGGAATGTCGCCCTTTAGACTTGTGTACGGCAAGCCATGCCACTTACCGGTAGAAATCGAGCACAAGGCCTATTGGGCGATCAAGAAATTTAATTTCGATCTCGACAAGGCCGGAAAAAAGCGAATGCTCCAACTCAACGAGTTGGATGAACTCCGGAGTGATTCGTACGAGAGTGCGAGAATCTATAAGCAAAGGGTGAAAGAGAGGCACGATAAGCGCATATCCCGTAAAACATTTCACCCTAGCCAAAAAGTTCTCTTATACGACTCTAGGTTGCATTTATTCCCGGGTAAGCTAAGATCTCGATGGACGGGTCCGTTTGTCGTTAAGACCGTCCATCATCACGGTGCTATTGAGATTGAGAACCTGTCGGATGGAAAGTTATTCAAGGTCAATGGTCAGCGTCTAAAGCCCTTCCTAGAACCACTTGACCCGAGTTCGGACACGATTCCATTGTCCGACCCCGTTTACGGGGCTCCATAGGACGTCGGAATTGTGTATTTTTGTGCCGAGCATCCCCCGGCATGTGCGGGGTGCAAACTTTTTGTCCCGGACCCTTTGTACGTATGTAATATTGACATTGGGGTCCAAAAATACCTCCTTATGCAGCCCAATCAAACCACCAACCAAAAAATCAGGATTCAGCAAAGCAGAAACTGACCTCCAGAAGCCGAATCGATTCGGACTTCCCACCGAATCGATTCGCCCCACTCCAGTAGCCAAGTTTGATTTTGCGAATCGATTCGCAATCCCACCGAATCGATTCGGTTATTTGAAAGTAGCAGGTCCCTCATTAGCGAATCGATTCGGACTTCCCACCGAATCGATTCGGTCACTTCCAGTGCTCAAGTTCGAGAATCGCGAATCGATTCGGACTTCCCACCGAATCGATTCGGGTCACCTGACAATTAAAAATCTCATATTCTGTTTTATCCCACATTCTATTTCTTTCTCCTCTCTTTCCTGCGAACCTCCCCTCTCCCAAATCGAATCCTCTCCTCCATTCTCAATCTTCCCAATGGCTTCATCATCAAAGGAAACTTCATCCAAGGTATTAATTCAACCTTATTGATTCATTTCATTCCTGATTTAGTGTATATAGTATGGAAATTAGGGTTAACTGCATTTTCACCATTTTTACATGTTTAATGCATAAAACTCATTCTTTTTCCTCTGATTGTGATGAGAAACCAACACATACTACTTGATTAAGTTGCTGTGATGTTTAAGTAGTATGCGTTGGGGGTTTTCCACATAAAAATGTCAATTACACCCTAGTTTCCATACACTGCACACTAGGTGCTCGATGAAATGCCTCTGTGGAGAAAATGTGCCATAATGCTTCATTTTCGCACATTTTCTCCCGCAATGGTGTTGAATTACCCTTGTATGAGTGCGGTGTGCATCGGTAACGTTAATTCGACCAATTTTTCCCGATGCACACCCACCGATTCCTTTTCGACCCTATTTCACGCCAAATTGATTTTGTGCATTACACTAATTGTGTAAGTATCGAATTGATTTTTCTTGTAGGGTCCTTCGGTCACCAAGCCCTCCTCCAACTTAATTGCGGGTCGGGGAGGCTTCGAGTCCTTCCGGTCTAAACAAGAAAAGGATTGGTTCGTTGCGAAATTCCCTTCGGGTCGCCCTATAGCTATTGAGCGGCCTGTCCATCTTGAGGATTTTCCTGCCTCGGTACGTCGCTACTTTCAGAAATTCAACTGGGAGGCACACCTTGCTAGGGCGGGGGAGGTGAATGAGGAGCACGTTCGTCGATTTTATGCATCGCTTGTCCCAACTGGGGACCGCACGTTCGAGGCTTACGTACGGGGTAAGCGAATTCCTCTCTCTAAGCCTCTCTTGGCATTGCACCTCACCGGGGCCGAAAACCCCGAGGATTTCGATTACTCGTGCACTGACGAGGGGAGACTGACCAACGAAACCCTGATTGCGCGTCTGGCGCCAGGGCATATTTGGGCTGGGGAAACTTTCCCCACATCTGCTATGCCCGATAACCACCGCCTCATCCACCTGGTAGCCGTTAATTCCATCACGCCTACCCAAACTAAGGAGGTCCTTCGCTCTTCGCAAGCCCACTTCCTCTACCATCTACTGGATGCGAATTCAATTATAAACCTTCCCGCTTTGGTGCTACAGCGGATGCTCAAGGCCGCATACTGTGAAAAGGGGACCACTACCCTTCCATACGCGCGGTTGGTTTCCCGCATATGTAGGGATGCTCACTGTGAGGTTGCGGGTACGGACTATTTTCCTCGCCTTCCCAAGTTGCTTAACGAAAAGGCAATTGAAAAGAGTCTTGGGAAGGATCATATGGAGAGGAGAAAGAAGAGGATGTTAGATGCTCCTGCTGTTCCTGTTGCCCCGGATGCTCCTATGCCGGACATGCCTCAGCCTGTGCCTCATCCAGTCCCACCGCCTGCCCCATCTACTGTAGACCCCATTGCATATCTAGGGGTGCGGATGGATGAGCTTCAGGCTGACTTCTCCGAGTTTCGGGGCGCCTACATGTCGGACTTTGCATCATTCCGGGCCGACTTTTCTGCCTATCGGGGAGCGTACGAGCGCGATATATCGATGATCGCTCGGACGCAGATGGATTTGTTTTCACACTTGCGAGGGGGCGAGGCTTCTGTGCCTCAGTACCTCTTTGACCCATACGCCCCTCGCGATCCTCCCGCGCCCGAGTCCCCGCGCCGCCATCCGGACGACATGTAGGTTGTTGTGATCCTGTTTTTGCTGATTATTTTTGGGTGGTTCTTTATCTAGATTGTTGGGTTGTACTTAGGTAGTTGTGTTAGTATGGGGAGGAGAGAGTGCAATTTCTTGTATTTTCTAATTTTGGTTTCATTGTTCCCCATGTACACAACTCGTATATATTAATGAAATGACTCAGTTTTGGTTTCATTTTTCTTCTTGTATATATCTATGTTGTATATATTATTGTTTATGGTACTAACTTGTAACAGGCATGCCGTTGCGCGGTTCTCGAGTTACTCCTTACGGGGTGACTATTTTCATACCCTTTTTTTTCCCTTTTTATCCCTACTGACATTGGGGACAATGTTTCATTCAAGTTAGGGGGTATGGTATACCATTGTGATGCCGGTTATCATATTAGTATTTATTTATTTATTTATTTTAAAAAATTAAAAAAAAATTAAAAAAAAAAAAATATATATATATATATAAAATGTAAAAAATTTCTTTTTCTTTCTCATATCTACTATGATTACTTATATGATCGGCATATCCTGTTGTATAGCTATGAAGCATGCTTTGAGTCATTGATTTATTATCCTTTAGCCCATTATTGTTTGCATTGTGAATAGCATCATAAAATTAAACTGTGAAGCTTTGAGCATAGACACAAATAATTATTTATGATTTGGTTTAAAAGCGTTTCAAATTCGTTATTCTAAGGCGCATGCTATACCCTTACAAAAGTGAAAATTGAGACTTATCATCAGTTGTGAGCGTATACACCTACTCTATCTCTTTCTTGTCAATGAACTCGTTGACGATCTCATTTTCTTTTCATTTGATTGCATACTAACTGATTTATCACTTGAGCATGAGTTTCAATGGTGTTGAGTCCCGCGAATCACATGAAACCATAGGAAATGATTATAGGCCCTTGTTGTTAAACCCACATGACCTTGACCTTTCCCTTAAATGTTTCCCCTAGTCAACCCCCTTGAGCCTTATTATTCCTTTCGTTTGAACCCCAAATCCCTTGTCCAACTCCACATTGGAGTCCTAAACCCTTATTTACTCCCCCCGTACCGTGATTAGGGATTGTTCCCGGGATTGAATGTTGTTGTTTATATGGATTGCAATCAAAGAAAAGAGAAAATCAAAGAAAAGAGAAAATCAAAGAAAAGAGAAAATCAAAGAAAAGAGAAAAAGAAAGGATAAATATCGTATAAAATGGGACCTTGTTGTTTCCCATTTCCCCTTGTGCATGAACATCAAAGTCTCATTCTCATGAATACATTGCTTGTGGAATTTGATTTCGATTCCTAAGTTGCCCATTAAATCCATTATCCCGCGCGATATTCCCGAATCTCCTTTGATCCTACACACATCCCGTTCTTTTCCAAACCCTAACCTAGCCTAAATTCTATACCCCTAAAAAGTCCTATTTGATCTTAGGGTGATGTGATTCAAAGGTCGAACATTAGCGATAATCTGTTTAAATGCTCTTCTCTTGGTTAATATGCGATATCCTTTCATGAGATTGTATTTTTCACTTTTATATTGCGTTCTTCATTGATGACATGTGTGTGGCCTAGTTTCCCTTTACAATTACTCTTAATGCCCGCATGTCCCGTGTGTGTTACATCCCATTTCTAAGTGTTTCAATTGTTGAGTGTAACGACCGGAGAGAACTTGAGTATGCATGCCTTAGCTTATATATGGATTTTGAAAGTTTTGCCAAATCTAAATTACCACATGTGTCCGCTTATTTCGCATTCCCATGGTTTCGATTTTTAGTTGAAGTTATTTGTTTAATGCCGATAATTGTCGTCTTTTGTGTGAGCTTCGTTCACTTTGTTGATAAATTGTGTTTCTTTGATATTTGTTGAGCTACGCATTGGATTTTGCAGTATCATAGTATGAGTTGATTTGATGTTTGTGGGTGTCATCCCTGGAAACCCTCACGAGACCTCACTCGTCCCCTAGGGCCACCTAGGGGTTTAACGGCTTATTGCATACGCTAAATTCAATCGTTCGCCTACGAAAGTGGCATTTTTCCTTCGTTGTACATATTTATTATATTTTGGTTGCGGTGTTGGACCTTGTTTCTTCATACTTCATTGCTCGGGACTAGCAATGTATAAGTTAGGGGGTGTGATTCGTCACTTTTATTGTATTTTATACCCCGTTAATTTGTACATTCTAGCATTCCCGTGCATGTATTTCCCGGTTCTTATACTCATTTATTGACTAACCCCTAAATTCATCATATATACTTTGTCTGTGTCTTTATTGAGCTTTTATAGGTCTCGGGAATGCATTTTGGGAAGTTTGGTTTTGATCCGGAAAGTTCCGTTGACACTTGCACAGTCGGGGGCATTTTAGTAATTTCAGCACGCGGGCTTTGTTCCCGATTTCTTCACGGAAGTTGTAGACCTTCTTCTCCTCTTCGCGTGGCCTCCGACGGTGCGTGAATCCGATCTCGAACGCAAAAGTTACGGAAGTTTCGGTGAAGCATGGAACAATTAATGCCTATATAGGCAACTCTTCTTTCTGCAGAAGGCCCGAATCGATTCACCATTACCACCGAATCGATTCGGTCACTTGCAGGGGCTTTTCTCTCCACTTCCGAATCGATTCGGATTCACCACCGAATCGATTCGGCCCTGCATTTTCAGCTTTCTTCTTATTACTAGTTTGCCATTTTGGTGGATTTTTGGGGATTTATCCCTTGTTTTTCCTCTTTTGTAGGGAGATTACTTTTGTTGGATTTTTTAGTAAGATAGAAAAACACTCTCTTCTCTCTCCTAGGTCAATCTCATTTATGGCTTTCCCCAACTTGTAAGGCTTTGATTGCTTGTTGAATAGTTGTGATTAATGCAAGATAAGTTCAATTACTCCATCTCTTCTTGTTCCATTAGCTTTAAATTGCATTGAATTCCATCCTTTGAATTGATTTGAGTTTTAACTAGATAACTAATTCAAGTATGTTGTTAACTAGCATGTGTAGTTTAGTTTTAATTATGAGTAGCTAGACTTGTGATTGGGGATCAATATCCCACCTTGGATGCTTGAACTTAATATCTAGGGTTTGGTTTTAATTGTTCTAATGGAACTTCATGTGTTGGTTTTGGAGTATCATAGTTTCTTAACTTCCCTTGTCATGCAAGGGCTAGTGTTTGAAGCTTTACTACAAACTCAACCCATCTAGCAATAATTAATTAAACCCTAATCCTCCATTGTTGAGCTCATTCTCTACATGGTTGATGTTCGGACTTAATTAGTTATGCTCGATTAGAATTAATTTAATCAAGCCCTATAATCCCCTTCCTTGTGAATCCGAGGTGGGAGAATGATCCTCAATCCCCTTAATTTCTTGAACTCAAGCTTACCTTAGTTCTTTTCATCAGTTCCGTAATTAGTTGTTAATCATCTGTTCATTAATAGCATGTTAGTTTAGAGGTTGCATCTCAATCACCTTTCCAAATCACAAATCATCTTTTACACTTTAACATTTTGTGACGTTTAGAGAATCTCGTTGCCCCAATTTAGTTCTCTTAGGAGCGTTCAATCCCTGTGGATCACGATTCCGTACTTACCGGATTCTACTTGTTGCGATTAGATTTGCACTTGAATCACAAGCCATATTTAGGGCGCACCAAGATGGAATGAATGAGAGACCTGCTCCCTAACTGTAAATATACTATCACAATAATATCTAACGTTATATCCACCAAACCCATCTCACGAGAAAATATAGTGCAATAAAATAATGTGACACACCCGTGTCTAATACCCCCATTGTGTGCTTATAAATAAGGAACATACCATTAATTATTAATGCCAATGGCTGTAAAATCGATCCAGTGATGTTACACACGCATCCAAATAGTTCTTATAAATAGTGCTCCCCATATACAAACCATCTCCCAATGAAATCGGTCTCCCTATGGCCCTTCTAGCCCTAACAAGGATATCGCTGACTCTGGCCCTGTTTGCCCAGATAACCCCGACCTTATTGGTCCCCAGTCTTGTTCCCCTGGCCCTATTGGTCGGGAGTGGTATGTTGATGGCTCTGATGGACATGATTTTAATTATCGTTTCTCGACCTAAACCTATTAGTTAAGTCCCCGTGCCAGGAGCCACACTTCGACGGCTTACTCTACTGTGGTTGCATCCTGATGGTATCATTACCTCCACTCTTGCCCTCGGACTCGACTCTCAAATCCTCTTCGCTCCCCTCTGGTGGAAGCGATGGTCCTAGTAATGTAGCAACACAACGTTGACGACTTCAGTGTAAGTCCTAATTATAGGACTTAATATCAAAGAAAACAGAACATTGAGAACGTAAAAAATTCATACAGATCCTAAAGACACCAAAACCTGGCTCTAATACAAACTATTATAACCATCCTAATCTAATACCGAGAGGCCAATCCTTTAATAAATAAAGCATGAATCTCAGTATAGTCCATTCTCACTGTTGCAAAAACAATATGAAAAAAATACGAATAAACCATACAATACAAAGTGAATGAAAAGTCACCACGCATAAATCAATAATAAGAGTGAACCAAATAAAACATCGGTGTCCAATGTGTGACATACCACTGAATAATACTGAGTACTGAAATAAATGTCTATAACAATAATATAAAATCCTATCCTTCTGTGAGCAACACGCCCAACTAAAAACTGAAATAAAATGATCATATCTAGATCGAATGAGCTAAGGCGCCTAAATCCAAGGAAAAATAATTACCCGTGGGTCAAAGCCCTAAAAGTAGAAAATATTTTGTAAGTAGATAATTGTTTTAAACTGATTAAAACTGTAGTGTATTACTTTCATATTAATTGGTCACATACATATAAGATGAAACCTCACCTCTTAACAATAGTTTGCACATAATGTTTTCATTTATTATCCTAATTAAATTATCGGGTCTAACCAGGACAAGTAACTTCTATTCAAGCTTGACCCCGCTAATACTCTCTATTAACTAAGTATAATTACCTTCACTAGGTATATGTTCCTTAACATTATTGCAGTGACACACTTGCTATATATAAATAATAACGAAATAAATATAACATAACTACGCTCGTGCTATAGATAGATATATACAATATGTCATATAAACATGCATATATATAACTTGTTATATATGTATAACTATATTACCATAGCATGGACCTTGTGGATACATCAATCACGTGATATCCGTCTCCAGAAATCACGCATCACACTGAGCCACCGGGTCGAAATCTCACGATCGATCCCAAACAAAAACACATACAATAGAGGGGGTCATAAAAATACGTTCATTTGTCGCAACCAAACAACATTGCACCCAACCGGTTTCCAAACCAATATATATCTTCACAAATGGATTATGTCCATGCAACAGTCATAGGACTCGAGGAACCAATCTGACACCTATTGGTCAATGCAAGGGTAGACTGCCCACTACGCACAACATTCTACATAGCACTATTGAGTAGGCATGCTTAGTAAAAACAAGTAGAACACACACACACACACACACACACACACACACACACATATATATATATATATATATATATATATAAAAAAAGAGATAGACTATTGAACTCGTACGCTTATCCCATGGCGCACGATTCACCCAATCCCGAAGTTTGAATCAACTTCCTGATTAATTAGTTAAATAGTCACTCACTTGAATTCTCGATTCTCCTCACTTGAAGCCATCTGTCCTTGGCCTATCACAAGTACCCAAACAAAAAAAATACTCCCTAATATACCCTTACGATCGTTCTCCAATCTCTAACAGGTCAAAATAACGAACAAACAAAAATTTAGCACACTAGCAAATCGAACTGGTTCGTTGGCAGACCAAACCGGTTCGGTTGAGTGAACCGATTCGCTCCTCCAAGTGAACCAATTCGGTTTACTGGGCTGCCAAACGTCTTCTTCCTTGGGATTTTTCCTCTAAAATCCTCCAATAGAGGTCCCAAGCCTCCCAAAATATGAAATTGACCTCACACATCAACATACTAATGTTCTATCAATATTATAACACCAAAATAATCATAAATCCTATATCAAACACCTATAGGATTAGAAATCAAACAACAACTAATTCAAAATAGAATTCTCCCCAATTTCATTTTCATCATTTAAGTCCCAGAATTAATTTCAAATGTGATTAATCCCAACTATTAATCAATTCAAAATAAAAAATCCCTTATCATCTAAATCTCTACGTTGATAACCAAATGTTTCAATATTTAATACTTTAAACCGTAAATTTCTATCTCTAATCATGAAAATAATTAACCATGAATAATTGCAACTTAAAGCTAGTAGTTAATTGCCTTGGTGGATTAAAATCCGACGTTCTCTACGTATTTGATGATGGGTTGAATCCTCTCTCTTATCCTTTCCAAGCTTTCTTTTCTTTCTTCCTCTTTTTCTCTTCTCTTGAGCTCTCCCTCAAACTCTTTCGTACAAAATATCAAAGGTGGGCTTCCATCCACCTTCCCAACCTCTTAAATACTCATTTAACTACCCTAATCCCATTTTTTCGCTTAACCCTAAGTGTGAAATGACCCTCCTACCCTTATAAGGGTTCTATTATGTCTGGAAAAATCTCGGAACCTAATCATATCATTCGAGTACCTATTCTAGACTATTTTGATCCTTCCCGGATCACCGATGCACTCGAAAAGGTCATCTATATTGCCTAACTCCAAATATACTAACATGTCATTAATCGTCCCCAAAACTCGCGTACTGTATACATCACTCAAAAATTATATCGATCTGTTGATTTAAAAATCTATTGACAAATAATAATAAACTCTCGCTTTCACTCATCGAAACATATAATAAATCACACATATATTTACTTATCACACGCAAGTAAATAATAAAAACAATAATAATAATAATAATAATAATAATAATAATAATAATAATAATAATAATAATAATAATAATAATAATAATAATAATTTATCTCGCTAATTAATATTTACTAAAATCAATTTAATTTCCCCAACTAAATTAATAATATTAATCACGTGGAAATTAATTAATAGTAAAATCATGGGGTATTACAATAATAAGTTAACGGGGAGTTTTTACGGTAGCGTTAAACATTAGGCGATATGAACTAGTTTGCTTTATGGAAAAGAATATTATATCTGGGTGACATACCTAATACCCTTTACTACTAAAAAGTGTGCAGAGGAATTCCTAGTCCACTTTTAAGGAAACCTTTCGATGTTTGTGTAGGAGTGCCTCTTTTACATTCTTGAACTTCAGGAAATGTGACCCCAATTTGTTACGATGGTCAGCATATCAATAGACTATAGTCAAGTGCAAGTAGCTTAAAACCTCCGAATTCGAAACATACACGTCAAACTTCACCTATATTGTAGAAAGAATGTATATTTTCATGAAAACACGCCTAAGATGAATAGAGAATATATTATGGGATGCATTGGAATTCTAAAAATAATTAACTAAACCCAAAAAACTAGAATATATGGTAAGAATGAAGTTTTTGAATGTTATCCATTAAGAATGAAGAATTAAGACATACCAAAATCCTCTCAATCATTGTACTTTTATCTTCCTCGAAAACCACTAACCAATTATTAACCTGAAGGGGCGCATGTCTCCATACAATAGAACCAATCTCAGAGGAGAAGTACTCGTGAAAATCACCAGACAGTGTAGGCCTGTCAATGGATCAGATTTTATCATAATCCGAATCCGAATCCGATCCATTTAAGCGGATATGGATCATGCCTAAAATCCAATTATCCGAATACTCGTTTATTAAATGGAGCAGATTTGGATTCATATACTCCGATCCGATTAATATTTTTCATATATATATATATATATATATATATATTTTTTTAATTAATATATATTGCATTTAATAATATTTTAAATATATATTATAATAGTTCTTTATTTCATTATCTATTTTTTTAGAAAATTTGCAAAATAAATTTATGAAATAAGAGTTGAAAGTAAAGATGTTGCAAATCAAGTTTAACATGAATGGATAATCGGATCGGATCCGAATCCGTTTAAGATAAACGGATTTGGATTTGGATTTTCTTGATCCGAACTGATTAATAAACGGATCGGATCCAAATCCGTTCAAAATAAACGGATATGTATTTGGATTTGCATGATCCGTTCCGAATCTGACCCGTTTATAGGTCTAAGATGGGGCACCATCGCTAGGAAGAAAAGTTAGGGGAAGGCTAATCCCTCTCTCTATGAATATTTTATCAGTTTTCACTCCCCACATTCACCACTAACTTTCTTGATAATTGGTGCTGGACAAAATCATAAGTAACGTGTTAATAGAAAATATCATCTTTACTACTATAAAGGCATGAAAAAAATTGGGCCATGTAATTTACATTTCTACCCATACGATTCCAAGTTTTGTCATTCTTAACATCAATTCATATTAACTGCCACCACCTCTCTAAATATATATTTATCTTCTCATTGGTGTTTTGTAAACATAAAAAGAACTTGTTTTAATCTACGTACGTGATAAGCAAAATAAAATTGGCCCATTATTCCTAAATGTAATAAGGAAAAAGTTTGGTATTACATACAAGTGAAACAAACTTTCTACAACATTAAATAAAATTAATTAATAAAATAAAACTACTGAAGCTTCATTTTATGGATAAATTATTCAGTTTAAACAATGTGATAAGTAAGGTGTTTTTCCTTTCATTGACTCAATCAAATACTCGAGAGATAAACACTAGGTTGCAGTATAGATGTATTACCCCGAAAAAATACATTATGTGTATGTTTTTTCTGTTATGATAGTATCGATGTATTAACCCTAAAAGGCAATGTGCCCACCCTCATTTCTCTTATAAAAACCCATAGTATGGCAATTTCACTCATGTCATCATCCAAGTGTGTGATGTATTGAGTGAAAGTTTTATGTTCTAATACAAAATCATTCTTAATAACACCCTAATATTAATCAGGAACACATTAATATGATTAAACTTTAGCATACAATGTTTCTTAATAAAAGGATCTTTGATCTTCATGTTTTCCCAAAATACGTCTAAAAGATAGAAAATAAGACTTACCTTGATCCAATGTATTGATCAATCCTGATCAATTACTCCATCAATCTCCCTTATTGGAAACATTACACTCAAATGGAATCTCAGAATTTATCTCCCACTTAATGAATAGTGTGTCATAAGAGATCTTAAATGGTGTAGGACTTCTCTATTTATAAGGGGAAGAGGGCCGATATCCTAGTCAAAGTGGGACTCTATTTCAAGTCTCCCACTAATGTCACTAACCATCATGTGACTAACGAATAAGATTGACCCAATCCTTTATTATTTGTATTTATCACATGCATAATTAATTATCTGATATTTATCAAGACCACATAATTGGGAAATTCATAATTTTGGAATTTAATAAAATTAAAATTGAAAAATTAATTTCGGACATAATTATTAATTTCCAACAGTCTCCCACTTGGTCTTAATAATCCTCATAATTAGATTATGTATCATAAGGTGCAAAATAACTGATAAATATTATTTGCATAAATTAAACGATTCACGGATGCGAGTCATGGTGGTCCCATGCTATTCAAGAGCATGGTTCTTTCCCTGTACTACGACACCAATGTTTCATTCAAATAAGCCTTTAATATTGGGTATCATAATGGCCTCATTATCTCTTTTTGAATAAGGATTATTTATGTCAACAATAATTCATAATCATATGCATGCATTCACAAAAGACATAAATAATTGATATTAGAAAACTTTTATTGAACTCAAGTAATAGGGTCAAACAATTAAGCCAAATAGCAATCATAATTTTACTAATCAATACCCATCTCTTTGACACATTCTATAAGGTCTTTGGAGACAGTCCTTTTGTAAGAGGATCTACTATGTTATCAGTCGTACTAATGTGATCAATTGACACTCTTTGTTTTTTAATTTCTTCTTTCACTGATATGTATTTCATTCAACGTGCTTAGTTACTTTAGGAATACCTAACATTTCTTCATAAAGAAGATTGCAGTGACATTAATATAATATTTCAGCGGCTTGATAATAGTGTTGACAACTCCAAGTCCCGAAATGAAGTCACGCTGCCAAAATACATAAGTTGTAGCATCAAGCATGCTACAAACTCATTTTTCACAATAGTCAATGGATGTATTTTGTTCCACTCCTTCATTATATTGGTTGATAAACCAAAACAAATATACTTAAGCAATAGTGAACTTCATACCATCCGTACAACTAGTAAATCTGAGTCACAATAATTGTTCATATTTAAATGAACACGTACATCATAAATGTGAGCATATAGTCTTTTAAGTATCTCATTACTTCATACACAGCTCTTAAACCCATATAAATTATTTTTATTCTCTACTTTCTAAATCCTTACTTGTATATAGAGAAAATATATAAACCTACTCCCACTGATCTTAAGGTGTATATAAATATACAAAGATTAAAAAAACTATTATGTCTTAAAATACATCATGCGAGAAAATTATGTCTATACAATGATCTCTTAAACATATACACATGGTTTATTAAAGTCCAAAAATAATTTTCACATCTACTCAATGTAACTTTCAATCATAATGAGCTACTAATGTCATAAGAATTCCATGTCCTTATATATAATTGAGAAGGTTTATTTATAACCTTTTCTTCGTTAATGATGAAATATTTTACCACAATTTAGCTTTATCTCTTTAATTACCATTAGTGTTGCGTTTGGTCTCGATGACCCCCTCATACCTGACTTTAGTGCACCAATTATGTAATTTATCCCATGCCTAATTCATGTCCATTCAGATACACCACATAATCATCCAGGATAGTAGACCTTTTAGGATATTCTTAATACTATTTCTTATGATTTTATCTACATTTCTATCAGAGTGACAATACTATAATTTAGTGGTTGATAATTTATTTGTTCTTTATTGTTTAGACAATCTAACAACTAAAAGAATAAGTATTCAAGAAATTTATTGATAATGGGATAAGTACCATACCTTCTTTTGTTACAATATTTCATGATTTTTTACTACAACTAATTCCACCATTCATAATGAATTTCACATTTGGATTTTCTTTAATGCAATAAATACGTGTCAATGACAATTATATGATCTATCTAGGTCCACTTTAAGGAATGTTTCTCATAATATCCCACTTGGGCCACATAGGTCACAGTTATATTCGACATCGTAATACCTTAAGAGCACAACTTGACTATCAAGATTTATAAGAGATATTACAAAAGTCTTGTCCACAAAAATTATTAAAGGGAGTCTAGATTTAATTTTGTACAAGATTAATGAGTTTAATCAATAAGGTTACGATTGTGATGCAGGATGAAAACAATCTTTAAACGAAATATGTCCAAACTGTAATTTATGCAAAACATCAAAAGTAATACCATAACCTTTGAAAAAATATACATCAAAAGATTATTTAGAACATATCCCTCACGATCAAGTGTAGACAAACATTTTCCAAGAAAATTAAAATTTGAGGGTTTATGAAAAAAACAAATGGCGATTTGATTCCCCAAGAACAAAAGAAAATAATATTATTAGCATTGCATCAAAAGTAATTACTTCCTATAACACATTAAGTATAACTTTTAATCTCTACTAAGATGAAAAACTCGTTTCAAATCATAAAAGATACATATCATCTCCATCATTATTAGTCCGAGTGTGAAACATGTAAACAAACTTATTTTGTTTAAACAAATTAAAATATGAAATCTAAGAGAAACAAAATAGGATACAATAATATGATAAGATAATGAGATAAATTGCTCACTACATTTATGTTTTTATTTAACAACACTCCCATCGATAACATAATAATAAATTGACTGCATAACCGTGAGTTTTCTTCTGTAGTAACCATGAAATATCGATTATATGATGCTTCTAGATTACTTTATTGGGTACAATGTTATTTCATTTGATGTACACGATGTTTTTGGATAACTTATTTTCATTACTATGATAATGTATGTGATCTATGATGATCATCCAATCACTCAAAATTTATTCCCTATAAGGAATAACCTTGCTTGAAGAAATAAACTCAATATACCCTTTTAATATCTTTACAATTATAAGCATCATGAGTTACTACTATCATCATCTTTATATTTAATATTCATTGCCATTCTAGTCGGGTCATTGTGGTGACTACCAAATATTTCATAATATGAATATCACATGAGCAATAAACTAAATTATTCATCTTCATGTTTTTCATAAACTTAATTGGTGATATCATGATGAAAGAACTTGTGGCATATGCGTTTGATGACCATTATTACCTTCCCAAAATATATATCACCACTTACATTTTGTTCAATTATTGTAATTGGACCTGTAGGCTTCTGAATCACAACGATTGAATTGTAACACCCCAAGATTTTGGGACTGAGAAATAAAATTTTGGGAAAAATAAATTTAATTAAATTGGAGAATTTTAAATTTTGGAAATTGAAGTCCAAAAATTGAAGACGTTTTAAAGTTTGTCGGGTGAGGATTTTGAGTGTACCATTGGTTCCGAATGGGTCGAGATAGTCAAAATGACTGTCATTGGGTTTTATTTTCGTTCCGGATTATTTTTAAGTATGTTTGGCTCGAATTGGAGTAAACGAGTCATTTAAAGTGTGTATTAACATTTAAAACTGGGTTCATTATTTTAAGAGATTTAAAGGCTTACAGATCAAGCCATATCATTTAGAGAAAGGAAGAAAGAAAGAAGAAGAAAAGTAGAGAGAGAGAGGAAGAAAGCTTGGAGATTTTCGGCCCAAACGTGACCTCGAGGATGATCTTACCTCTTCAATTTCGAGGCAAATGTTTAATCTTGCTAAATATTTCATTCGTGTATTTCATTTCATAATTTGTGGATAAGAAAATTGGATTTTTGGGTATATTTATCAAAACCTAAATTTTTGGTTTCAATCTTGGAATTGAAGTTTACACTTGGATTTAAGGGATAAAAATTGATGAGATTTGATATAGGATGAATTTTGATGTTTGAAAACATGTTGGGGTTGAAGATTTAGGGTTGGAAGAGGTATAAATTAAATTTTAGAACATTGGGTTTTGGAGAAATCAGCCATTTTGTGGCTTTCTGAACTGGACGAATCGATTCGCCCCTAACGAATCGATTCGTCAGGTTGCAGAAGCCTCGGGTCTTTAGGGCTGAATCGATTCGCCCCTAACGAATCGATTCGATATGTAGCAGACTTACAGGTCTGGTTGGACCAAATCGATTTGCTTGGGCCGAATCGATTCGCTGCTGGGGCCGAATCTATTCGGAAACAGGGTAGTTTTGCTATATTCTTCTAGAAGGATTTCTAACCCTTTTTGATTGGATTTATCGATGTGGGGCCTTATTTTATGATGTAATAGTTATGTTTTGGAGACTTATAAAGGGTTTCTCACTTATTATGATTTTGGGGACTTCATTAAATAGATTAAGGAAGGTATATGTTTATATGTATGCATTGGAGTGTGTGTGTGCATGGAGATTGTGGGAAACCTCATTGGGGATGGGAATCCTAATTATAGATCAAAAGTGAGTCTAGATGTGATGTGAAGTTAAGATCTCTTAGTGAGAGATTTACGAGGGTATGATGGGAAATTATAGGCCGATATTCATGTTGAATCCTTATAGCGATAGGATTCTATTAAGTTATAATTGGGGGCTAACGATAAAGAGAGTGGTCACATATCCCTATAAATGTTTAAATTAAGGAAAAAATTGTATTACAGTAGGATTAAGGGTTCATAAGAGAAATTGAACGGTAGGCGAAATTGGGAACGATTGGATCGTGCTATTGACTAGAATAAGTGTAGTGTAATTCTAGTCAGGAGAGTTCATACATATAATTGTGTGCGAGTAACAATTGGGATTCCAATACTTGAAATGAATTTGAGATAAGCTTGAGGTTCGTAGACTATTAGTTATGTGCATACCAATAGTCGACATCAGTAATGGAGATATTGAGGTACTTTCGGATATCGAGACGATAGGTAGTGATTGTTACCTACACTAAACTTTGGGTGATAACCTTAATGTTGGATATATATATATATATATATATATATATATATATATATATATATATATATATATATATATATATATATATATATATGTGTGTGTGTGTGTGTGTGTGTGTGTGTGTGTGTGTGTGTGTGTGTGTTGGCAGACTATTCATCATAGGAAAAATGGATGAATATGCTTCAAGTGAGGGATCGTATTCACATATCGAGGTAAATTAAATGTGTTGGGATGACGGCTTGTATGTTGAGGATTATGTATACTTACAGCGGAGTTTATAAATCTTATACATACGGACGAGAGAAAGTGTGTATATTTATGTGTATATGTGGATATATATATATAATTGTATAGATATGGATATATGTGTATACTCATGTTGTAAAATATCTAAACCTTATGTGATGGTTTAATTATATGATGGGATCATATGGATGTGTATATATTGTGCATGTGAATGATATATATACTTATGTGGTTAAGCATACCCCGGGCATGCTATCATTGGGAAGTTTTCGCGATGAGGGTGAGCACCCTGGCTCTAGGAGCAGAGTGTGGATATTCCCCAATATAATTGTGTGCGAGTAACAATTGTAATTCAAGTGTAATTCTAGTCAGGAGAGTTCATACATATAATTGTGTGCGAGTAACAATTGGGATTCCAATACTTGAAATGAATTTGAGATAAGCTTGAGGTTCGTAGACTATTAGTTATGTGCATACCAATAGTCGACATCAGTAATGGAGATATTAAGGTACTTTCGGATATCGATATGATAGGTAGTGATTGTTACCTACACTAAACTTTGGGTGATAACCTTAATGTTGGATATATATATATATATATATATATATATATATATATATATATGTGTGTGTGTGTGTGTGTGTGTGTGTGTGTGTGTGTGTGTGTGTGTGTGTGTTGGAAGACTATTCATCATAGGAAAAATGGATGAATATGCTTCAAGTGAGGGATCGTATTCACATATCGAGGTAAATTAAATGTGTTGGGATGACGGCTTGTATGTTGAGGATTATGTATACTTACAACGGAGTTTATAAATCTTATACATACGGACGAGAGAAAGTGTGTATATTTATGTGGATATGTGGATATATATATATATATATATATATATATATATATATATAATTGTATAGATATGGATATATGTGTATACTCATGTTGTAAAATATTCTAAACCTTATGTGATGGTTTAATTATATGATGGGATCATATAATTAAACCATCACATAAGGTTTAGAATATTGTGCATGTGAATGATATATATACTTATGTGGTTAAGCATACCCAGGGCATGCTATCATTGGGAAGTTTTCGCGATGAGGGTGAGCACCCTGGCTCGAGGAGCAGAGTGTGGATATTCCCCACGTCATAGTCGTCCATTGTGTTATTATGTGATTTACATTTTTGGAATGAGACGTGGTGGGTATGTTTCGTCTCATTGTCGGTTAGGAACTATAATCGATTCCCGGACGTTGTGTGTGAGTTTATCACGAGGATGGATGTCGTTTAGCCCCACCAGGTGGTCCCCAGTATGCTACGTGGGTCGGGCACTGGGAAGATGATAGCATGGTGCAGTATATTGACGATATATATAGCCGGTTATATTATGTGTATGTCCATTGTGCATCATATGTGGTATGTACACTTGGTTATGGGAATGAATGATTGTATATATATATATATATATATATATATATATATAGGAGAAAGGATTTAAAAGTTCTATGGCGTACATTTTGGGTGATTATGGTGTACTAGATTGTTGGGGGTTGATGTATCGCATTTAAGGAATATTTCGGTTACATCATCCCAAGGATATTATTGGAGATTTTGAGGTTGTTCTTAGATAGTAATCTAAATTATAGCAGTAGTATTTGTGTGTATGACATAATAGATCCCCACGATCGACATTGTCAAGGAGTAGTGTATTGGGGGGGTTCCTTATTTGTATTTCGCTTTGCGAGTTGAGAGTGGAGAGAAGTTTTGTCCTTATTAATTTGTATGCGTGTTATTTAGAGATTAAATCATATGATGCGAACCGAATGTAAAAGGGTGAAGTATTAAGAATTATAATTGATTAAATTATAAACCGAAATCAACTAAGCCTAATGTAATTAAGTGTGATTAGAATGGGAAAGATTCTTGGGTTGTGTTAAAAAGGCAGGTCTTGGGGGTATAGGTCGTGCCTATAGTAAGTTAGGTTGTCCTTATGGGCGGTGTAACTTACTTAAGTTTCCAGGACGCGAATAGGTGCGCACTGTTAGATGAGAGGTGAGTTGGGGTCTCACGAGAGTGCGATTCCACTTTAATTATGAAATAAATGCATTTATATTTATTATGCAACACACTTGCTAAACATTTTTATACCTCGGGCTCTGACCCGTTTATATTTCTCTTTTGATATATATATATATATATATATTACTGCAGGTGTTCCACTGCATGGACGCCGGATGCTTTTCTATTCAGAGCCTTGGGAGCCGTGACAGGTGCAGACTGTTGCGGGATTTAGATCGTAGTCGCTTCTTATTTCTTTGTAAATATAGATAGGATTCATCGTGTACATCGGGATTATACTTTAGAGTTATTTATATTTGTTTATATTTCTTCCCCATGGATGTTGTACTGTCTGTGACCCGACAGCTTATTCGGGTATATTTCCTTGTATGTACTCATTCCATTTTATTCTAGCATTTCATTTATCATCGTACTTTCATGCATTTTTCCTTTATTAGTAGTTCTATAGTGTTGGTTTGTGGTTTGTGGTATGTTTTATTAAATTCTAACATCTCCCTTATATGATTTCGGGTAGTTAATCTTATATTATTTAGTATCGTCAGTTGATGTTGAGACAGAGCCATCTGAGATTCCTAGATTAAAGTAGTATAAGGCTGGCCACCCGTTATTATTTTGAGCGGGTTGTTACAGATGGCATCAGAGCATCAGGTTCTGGAGTCGTTAGGATCTGTGCGGGTTTTTTGTGTTCTTCGTTAACGTTTTTGACATAAAGCCCTACTAGTAGGATTATTGTATTCACTACGTTTATCTTCTTCTGCGAGGTGTACTCATTTGAATGACGTTCTGACACAGTTGCTTTCGCCTCAAACGTCAATTTGACTAGATAAGAGATGTAATACCCGTAATAGATTTTGGGTATGTTTTGATTTGAGGTATTTTAGCTCGATTCAGGCGGAGATAAGAAAGAGAACTCTAGCAGTGATTCAGGGTGCTCGATCGGTGGTTGAGTGAGAAGGGAGTGAGAAGTTTAGAGACTGAGGTTCGTTGGGTATGAATGAAGGAGTTATCGGGGGTCGCAACCGATTTTGTCCTTAAAAATGGTAAGAAGGGATTTTAAGGAAGATGTTTCTCTTATGGAGAAATAGGTTTAGGAAGAATGATTGTCCTGGAAGAATTAG
Organism: Sambucus nigra; assembly: GCA_949130495.1. Lineage (NCBI taxonomy): Eukaryota > Viridiplantae > Streptophyta > Magnoliopsida > Dipsacales > Adoxaceae > Sambucus > Sambucus nigra. The sequence continues at coordinate 479,544,513 of OX422217.1, read as the reverse complement.
AGGACCTTGAATTGAGATTCTTGGATGAGGTGAAACCGTTGGATTATGGAAGTATAAGAAAGAATACCTTTCTTTGGGTTTAAGTCACGCTTTATGCGATATTGGGAACGTCGGGCGTGAGGTATGATGAGTAGTTAGCCGCTACACCGTTAGGGTGTACAGAATTTCCTTAGAGGAAGGAGTGAGCAAGTGTGGTCTTTATGCGACATCTTTTGGGGATATTAAACTGTTTTATGATGAGTTAGTGGAGAGTTTCTCTATTGATTTTCGGGAGTGTGAATTGTAAGGTTATTGGTTTCTGGATAGGCTAGGGCAGGTAATTCTAGCATTCTAATGAGGGAAGAACTCATTTTGGAGAGATGTGTTGATTTGATGTAAGGGAATTGTATAACTGAAAGGTTCAGAGTTTAGCAGGTTTATTGTCGAGAAGAGAATTTAGCTCCGGGTTGTGCTAGTTTTGAGAAGTAGGTATTGGTTAGAGTACTGTATTTGTTGAGGCCTTATGTCCTAAACATAAGGTGTTTGTTTGGCGTGTCGAAAGACATGGAAATTGTTTTATATTATATTGTTACATAGGCCTTCGGGCAATATCTATAATTCAAAAATCTTTTATAAAACCTTAACCCTGGTTCACCTAATCTCAATCCTCGACATAGCTACACAGTAGTGTATTGGGAGGGCTCCTTGTTTGGATTTCTCTTGCGAGACCTCCCCCGCATGAAGGTAGCAAAATTACCCAACCACCCATTGTCATAAAGGCAATATAATAATACCAAAAAGTCACACAAATAAGCATAATTAATCAACGTATAAAACTACGCATGATAGTCCAATTCAATTAAACTTTTAATTTAATTATGACAACGTCAACAATACCCAAATAATCTCATTTAATTATTTTAAATTAAATATACTAAGTTTTCGTCATATATACATCAAAAACTAAATTTTATTATCTCTACATGTATTACATGAGTTATACGTACCCAAAAATTATTTATTTTAAAACTAGGATTTTTCTACATGCAACCTACACCAATAAAACCCAAAATCACTCATGAATCCTACGTACCCAAAGGGTTATGAATATTATTCAGATTAAAAGATTTTATAAAAACAGCCCCATAATTAGTGTCCCCTTTTTCTAATTAAGTTACTAATTATTTTTAAGAAAACATGTAATTAAGTGTTTAGGTGACACTTAAAACACATAATACTAAAGGAAAAGAATAGAGTATTCATGCCTGTAAAGATCGTGTTAAAAATCTGATTAGAAATATGGATTCCTTGCGAAAAATTAGCAAAAGAGTGCTCTTGAACAAACTTGATTAAACCCCAATTAAGCCTCCCAAAACTTGTGCCAAAAACTTGATTATGAAGAAGGTTGATGATTATGGGTGAGAGGAAAAATATTTGGAAGTGTTCTCTGGTGAAAAACTGGAGAAAAAATGATTATGAGAAGTCCCCCCACGGATTAACAAGGTTATATAGTGATTAGGAGTCCTAATCCTACACAAATTCTGCTTAAAAAAACTTACAGCGCACGATAACTGATGGCATCGATCGATCGATGCCCAGGCGTCGATCGATCGATCGCCTCAAAAATCTAACAGTTATGCTTAAAAAATATAGGACAAATATTTCAAAAATCATATAAAATCCATTTTAACTCCGATTTCAATTCCGCTTGAAGTTTTATTCTTCTAAAATCATAATCAACATATTTAGCTAATAAAAATTATTAAATTCAAAATTTTATTTTTCACAAAAATTCCAATTAATTAATTAAATAATAAATAAAAACACGGGGTGTTACATACTTTCCCACTAGCAAAGAATTTCGTCCTCGAAATTAGACGAAGTATACACATCATCACGCAAATCTTGCACCAGAAAATAAGGCTCACATATGCCTACCCATAGAATATTTCAATTAGGCGCCCATACACCCAATCTACCCAAACGTAATCCTTAACAAAAATACAATATATAAATCCTACATATATTGGTATCTAAGAAAGTATCACGTACCGTGATATCCCGCTAGCCACGCAACCTATCCTGTTCTGACTGAACCTGTGGCACATAGCACCGGTGCAGTGACCACCCCCTGCCCACCTGACGCTGTTGGTGCTGCTGGTGCTGTTGGCGCCTCCTGAACGCTGGCTGCTGCTAAGACTGGAGGCCTCAGTCCTAGTTGCGCCTGAACTCCTTGCCCGTGTTGACCTTGTTGGACAGGTTCTCCTTGGTTTTGTTGGCCCGCTCTCTTGTAACACTTTGCCGCTGGATGTCCTACTTTTCCACATACAAAGCATTCACCCCTAAAAGGTCCGAAACGCCTAGTATTGGCTTGATCCTCTCCTTGACTTTGTTGTTCCTGATTGGTCCTCTGTCTTTTCCATGTTTGATCATTGCGACCTTTATTCTCACCTGCCTGTCCATTAGACTCTTATCTCTTTCCTAACTTCTTTTGATAACTGGCCTTCTCCTGCCATAACAACATTGCGACATCCACCACCTAAGCATAAGTAGTGTATGCCGGATTCCCCAACACCATTTGCCTAATTGACCAAGACAATCCCTTAATGAAACACTTCATCTTCTTAAACTCAGTGCTAACCTCCTCTGGTACAAAAATAGATAGATTGGTGAACTCCTCTTCATACTCGACAATTGATTTTGAACCTTGCTCCAAATCCATAAATTCTCGCTTATTTGCCTTCCTAATTGCATACGAAAAGTACTTATTATTGAACTTGATCAGAAACTCTGCATATCCCAACTGATCTCTCTCCTCTGATGTGGTGGCACTCTCCCACCATTGTAACGCATCCCCTGTCAGCTTAAAAGTTGCAAACATCTGCTTCAGCACATTTGTGCAGTCCACCATCCTCAAATGCCTCTTCATATCCCTCCTCCACTCGTGAGCAACCGTTGGGTCAGATCCCCCTCCAAAGGTGGGAGGATGTCCCTTAAAGAAACTGGTCCTCACCCTATCCCAAGTTGAGATGGGTGTACCTCGTTGTTGTGCCTCTAAAGTCACCCCTCTCTGTCTCCCCATCTCCAAACCAGCCGATGTGGCCTCACGAATGATAGCCGCTAACTCCTCGGCCTCCAAAGTAATCTGACGCCGCCTCTCGTGAGTCGCGGGGACAGAAACCGACTCCTATCTCCTACTCCCATTTCTCCTTGTGTTCGCCATCTGAAAAGATAGGAACAAAACAACATCAGACTCGGAATGACTAAGAGTACAAATCATCAAAATGGAATCAAAGATAAGCAACGCGGAAGCTAAAATGGACTCATAACCTACGAGACCTAAGACCATGCTCTGATACCATCTGTCACACCTCGCAAAATTCGGCAGACGGGGTGGCCAGCCACCGCCGCCGAACTATGTCGGGCGTGAACTAAATCAATAGCATTCTTAGCATGAGACAGATATGAGACATAAATAATCAGTCCATAAGATAAATAATTGAACCAATCTCAAATGTTCATAAACCACTAAGCGATAAAAGATCCATCACATGTTAACTCCGAATAAATCCAATCACCAAAATGATTAAATAAAACCTGAATAATAAAGATCTGAATAATCCAACATAAATCCTTTAAACAACTTTGGAACTGAATGGCCCAATAAAACTCCAATGAAGTCTCATAGTGAAATACGACTGGAAAAGAAAGTCTAAACTAAAACAAAGCAATAATGTAAATCAGCTCCAGATGCACCTCCAAATGATAACTCCGATAAACTTATGCAGCTTCTCCAATTCTAATCCTGAAAAAGATTAGTCAACGCATGGGTCAGAGCCAAAGCCCCGAGCAAGAATACACACTACTCTCCTCAAATAGGGTCCTTGAATCCAGATAGTAGCATTATACGCAATAAATATCACGATAGTATATTTTAAATTAAACGGGATAATTAAACGCGATAATTATGAAATACTAACTACCCACAAAATCCCCATTTATAAAGGCACACCAATATGATTTTAAATTCCCAAGTCCCACGATGTTAATTTAATTAAATTAACCAGCTTTTATTATAGTTGTCACTTTTTATTAAAGTGTCACACTTCCCCTTGTCAATCGCCCTCTGACCCGTTTAAACAGTCGGCCCCGACACATGACAAGGTTCCACACACGACACGACATAAATTGCCCTCTGACCCGTTTAAACTGTCGGCCCCGACACATTATGTCGCCACAAATTTTAATACCCGTTTTTATCTTAGGCATTAATTCTAAATTTCTCAATTTATAATCATCCCACCCTTTTAATCGATGTGAGATCCTCAAAATACCCCTTAGTCCCATACCTAAGGGTCCCCAAGTTATCAATACATCCTAACCTATGTATAGGAGGATTTTCTAACATAAATCTTAACTTAGTCTCGTACTTAGACTACCGTAACGATGATAAAGTAATAAAAATCAGCCCACCCTCAAGATGATAAAAGCGCAATAATCTACCCTCATTAGTCCCATACCTAGAAGCCGTAAATCATAAAACGTCTACCCGCTAGTCCTATACCTAGAAGGCATCCTAAAGTATAGGGGGCAAAATTACCCAACCACCCATCGTCACAAAGGCAATATAATAATACCAAAAAGTCACACAAATAAGCATAATTAATCAACGTATAAAACTACGCATGATAGTCCAATTCAATTAAACCTTTAATTTAATTATGACAACGTCAACAATACCCAAATAATCTCATTTAATTATTTTAAATTAAATATACCAAGTTTTCGTCATATATACATCAAAAACTAAATTTTATTATCTCTACATGTATTACATGAGTTATACGTACCCAAAAATTATTTATTTTAAAACTAGGGTTTTTCTACATGCAACCTACACTAATAAAATCCAAAATCACTCATGAATCCTACATACCCAAAGGGTTATGAATATTATTCAGATTAAAAGATTTTATAAAAACAGCGCCATAATTAGTGTTCACTTTTTCTAATTAAGTTACTAATTATTTTTAAGAAAACATGTAATTAAGTGTTTAAGTGACACTTAAAACGCATAATACTAAAGGAAAAGAATAGAGTATTCATGCCTGTAAAGATCGTGTTGAAAATCTGATTAGAAATCTGGATTCCTTGGGAAAAATTAGCAAAAGAGTGCTCTTGAACAAACTTGATTAAACCCCAATTAAGCCTCCCAAAACTTGTGTCAAAAACTTGATTATGAAGAAGGTTGATGATTATGGGTGAGAGAAAAAATATTTGGAAGTGTTCTCTGGTGAAAAACTGGAGAAAAAATGATTATGAGAAGTCCCCCCCACGGATTAACAAGGTTATATAGTGATTAGGAGTCCTAATCCTACACAAATTCTGCTTAAAAAGACTTACAGCGCACGATAACTGATGGCATCGATCGATCGATGCCCAGGCGTCGATCGATCGATCGCCTCGAAAATCTAACAGTTATGCTTAAAAAATATAGGACAAATATTTCAAAAATCATATAAAATCCATTTTAACTCCGATTTCAATTCCGCTTGAAGTTTTATTCTTCTAAAATCATAATCAACATATTTAGCTAATAAAAATTATTAAATTCAAAAATTTATTTTTCCCAAAAATTCCAATTAATTATTTAAATAATAAATAAAAACACGGGGTGTTACATACTTTCCCACTAGCAAAGAATTTTGTCCTCGAAATTAGACGAAGTATACACATCATCACGCAAATCTTGCAACAAAAAATAAGGCTCACATATGCCTACCCATAGAATATTTCAATTAGGCGCCCATACACCCAATCTACCCAAACCCAATCTACCCAAACATATTTCAATTAGGATGGATGTCGTTTAGCCCCACCAGGTGGTCCCCAGTATGCTACATGGGTCGGGCACTCGGAAGATGATAGCATGGTGCAGTATATTGACGATATATATAGCCAGTTATATTATGTGTATGGCCATTGTACATCATATGTGGTATGTACACTTGGTTATGGGAATGAATGATATATATATATCCTATAGGGGAAAGGATTTAAAAGTTCTATGGCGTACATCTTGGGTGATTATGGTGTACTAGATTGTTGGGGGTTGAAGTATCGCATTTAAGGAATATTTCGATTACATCATCCCAAGGATATTATTGGAGATTTTGAGGTTGTTCTTAGATAGTAATCTAAATTGTAGCAGTAGTATTTGTGTGTATGACATAATAGATCCCCACGATCGACATTATCAAGGAGTAGTGTATTGGGGGGGTTCCTTGTGTGGATTTCGCTTTGCGAGACGTCCCACGCACGAAACGTAGTGCAATGTTGAGAGTGGAGAGAAGTTTTTTCCTTATTAATTTGTATGCATGTTATTTATAGATTAAATCATATGATTCAAACCGAATGTAAAAGGGTAAAGTATTAAGAATTATAATTGATTAAATTATAAACCGGAATCAACTAAGCCTAATATAATTAAGTGTGATTAGAATGGGAAAAATGCTTGGGTTGTGTTAGGAAGGCAGGTCTTGGGGGTATAAGTCGTGCCTATAGTAAGTTAGGTTGTCCTTTTGGGCGGTGTAACTTACTTAAGTTTCCAGGACGCGGATAGGTGCGCGCTGTTAGATGAGAGGTGAGTTGGGGTCTCACGAGAGTGCGATTCCACTTTAATTATGAAATAAGTGCATTTATATTTATTATGCACGGTTAACACACTTGCTAAACATTTTTACACCTCGGACTCTGACCCATTTATATTTCTCTTTTGCTATATATATATATATATATAGTACTACAGGTGTTCCACCGCATGGACGCCGGATGCTTTTCTATTCAGAGCCTTGGGAGCCGTGACAGGTGCGGACTGCTGCGGGATTTAGATCGTAGTCGCTTTTTATTTCTTTGTAAATCTAGATAGGATTCATCGTGTACATCGGGGTTATACTTCAGAGTTATTTATATTTGTTTATATTTCTTCCCCATGGATGTTGTACTGTCTGTGACCCGACAGCTTATTCGGGTATATTTCCTGGTATGTACTCATTCCATTTATTCTAGCATTTCATTTATCATCGTACTTGTATGCATTTTTCCTTTATTAATAGTTCTATAGTGTTGGTTTGTGGTTTGTGGTATGTTTTATTAAATTTTAACATCTCGCTTATATGATTTTGGGTAGTTAGTCTTATATTATTTATTATCGTCAGTTGATGTTGAGACTGAGCCATATGAGATTCCTGGATTAAAGTAGTATAGGGCTGGCCACCCGTTATTATTTTGAGCGGGTTGTTACATGAATAAACAATAATATGTATGAAACATCATAAAGTATCCTCATCCGAGCAGTCAATATCATACTTGGACCCGTAGGCAATCAAAATATGCATGATATTAATGCATTAGTCCAATATTTATATCTTCTGGAATGGAGCACTTTAATGAACACCAAACCTTATGTTATATAAATATTAGAGATATGCATACATGTTTAAAATACTCATAATACATGAATAAATTATGTTATTGTCTATTCCTTAATTTGAAATTCACGAAAAACTAGACATAATGTGAAAATCAAATAGACAAAGAGTTTGCATGAGATATTATACAAATAATAGTACATGAAAAACATGAGTCATTTACTTTCGCTTAATCACTTATGTATGAGTAAAAAATCAGAAATATTGACCCAAATCATTCATAGTCATACTAATGCACAATACGATTATAATCACAATTATCATACTAGTGGCATACGTAAATATGGATATATAACATTGATGTCAATTATTTAATATTTACAAAAATTCCAATGTTTATTTAATTCAAATTTTAGTACGTGCTGCGCTTCAATTTAACCTTATAACAAACACTAGGATAATCTGAAATGACTACAAGTATAATATCTTCACATGTAATCTTTGCCTGTATTTGGCATTTGATTAAACTGAATTAATACCTACTTACGAGTCTCAAAATTTGCAAGTCATGCATTCAGTGAAATCATAAATCTAGTATCCGCGCATATGAATTGTAGCCTATGTTCGGCATTGAATTCAACTTAATGGGAGTACTAGCATTAGATTAAACAATAATTCTGATTTTCAACTACATGAATCATTGGCTTGTGTTTGGCACGTGACTCATTAAAATACAAATATCATAATATTCAACAGTATGAATCATTGGCCTGTGTTTGGCATGAGACTCATCAAAATATGAATATTAACAATAACACAAGTCTAATATCCTACCATATGAAATATATTGGCCTGCGTTTGGCACGAATATTCAACTAAAATAGGATCATTTAACAAGGTTTTATCAGAGTTCTAGATAAAAGATACATGAAATATGGGAAAACTTAACTTTTTTCCAAAAAAATGAGTTAGCATCGTGAAATTGTAGAAAATTACTCCAGAATCTCAAAACATTTGATGGAATTCAAACTAATTTTTCTGAAGTCGAAATCATTATTTATGTAAAATCAATGCCCCCATAAATATTATACTTAAAACTTAATGTATAATTAATGGTCCAAATATAGATGCATACACAATAATCTAATAATTACAATTATAGATTAAGACACTTTCATGTCTTCCCCATCCATCATCATATAAATATTATTGTCGAAACATCATTTCATAATTACATTAGGACCTTTGGGCTACCAAATATAGATTATACACAATAACCTAATTTATTAAAATGTTATTGTCAAAGACATAATTATACATCCAATATTTAAAATTTTATATCGAACCTTTTCATCAATACCAAATAATAAAAAACATGAATATTATAACAATCATGAACATAAAAATAGCCACCGTGGTGAAAAAATACATAATATTTGGGAAAATCGTAATTTTTGCCAAAAATAGGAAATTTGAGTTAGCACCACAGGGATGTAGATAATTACTCCGGGATCTCAAAACAATTTGCGGAATTCAAAAATTAATTTCCTGGAGTGAGATATGGACGTCAACATTATTACCAAAAACGATAAAAACATAATTTTAAGGGTCTTAACTACGTCAAAGCGCAAAAGTAAGGTGGTGCCTATTGTATACAATGGGTTTTGTTTATTTCAACGTTTCTAGTCAACCATGTCAGTTTCGTAAAATTCTGAGCAAGTTTGGATCTTTCATTCTAACCAGTGAGTATTTGCGACAGAAGAAAAACGTCATAGAAAGTCTCAGACATACTTTAAGAGCAAATTTAATGACATAAATTAAAATGTCACAGAAAGTCTCAAGTATAAGCATATTTAATGACAAAAAGAAAAATGTCGCAGAAAGTTTCAGGCACAGATTTCATTATAGACAAACATCAATAAGAAAAATCATGAGATCTTAAACTTTAGCTCTGATATCACATATAAAATCATTCTTAAGAACAACCTAATATTAATCACGAACACATTAATATTATTAAACTTTAGCATACAATTGTTCTTAATAAAAGGAACTTGGATCTTCGTGTTTTCACAAAATACGTCTAAAAGATAGAAAATAAGAGTTACCTTGATCCAATGCATCGATCAATCTTGATTAATTACTCCATCAATCTCCCTTCTTAGAAAAATTATACACAATGGAATCTCGGAATTTCTCTCCCACCTCAGAAATAGTGTGTTATGATAGGACTTCTCTATTTATAAGGGGAAGATGGTCAATATCCTAGTCAAGGTGGGACTCTATTTTAAGTCACTCACTAATGCCACTAACCATCATGTGACTAACGGATAAGATTGACACAATCCTTTATTATTTATATTTATTACATTCCTAATTAATAATCTGATATTTATCAAGACCATATAATTGGAAAAAACCATGGTATTTTAATTTAACTAGCAAAATACGTCCATCGTCAAGTGATTGCAATCAATTAAAGTCAATTTTCTAGTAAATAAGCAATCAAACACTAAGGAAAAAATGGGTTAAAAGCTATTCTGAGCCACAGTTAGTTGTTGAGGAAATATAGCATTGCTCATTATCTCAAGGACTCTACTAACTCTAACATCACCAGGTCCAACTAAGTCCACACTCTTAACATGATAAGAAGATTTAAAACTCAAGACACACATCACAACTCTTTATTATCCAATTACAAAATTAAATGTCTGAGTCATAACTTAACAAGAACAGGTCTAGAAAAAAGGAAAGTAAGGGCTCGTTTGGCAACTCAATTCCAAGGCTTGGAATTGGAATCGGAAGACCAATTTGAATTCCACGGAATTAAAATTGGCCTTTCAATTCCAATCCCAATCCTTGGAATTGAATTGTAAAATGGACCCTAAAAGATTTCTTGGGAATAAAAGGGTATATAAATTCATATACCATAATATTTCTAAGATGTCTACATTTTAGATTTTTTATATTGGAAGTATTTCAATTGAGCACGTCAAATAACAATTCCCCATCTCTATATACTATAAAATGCAAAACAAGGCATTTATGAGCATTTAAGACTCCTCCTCAGTGAGAGTGTCCACGTGGCACTCTAATGCTATACATGCATTTATCACCCTTAAACCTAAGGCTATCCACGTGGCTGGCCAATTTGTGCATAATCTATACTACTATACATGCATTTATCACCCGTAAACCTATGACTATCCACTGTTCGAGGTAATTCATTTCCCCTCTCTACCTTTGTCTCTTCCCATTTCTTCATTTAATGGCACAAAGCCTGCGCCTTTCTAATTTCTAAAAGACACCAATGCTTCTCATTTCCACAAGGTTGTGCGCCTTTCCAATTTCCAAAAGGTAAAGTCTTTTTATCTTCTCTTCCTCTTCCAGTGTAAATATAGTTTGTTCATGTTTCATCTCTCTCTCTCTCTCTCTCTCTCTCTCTCTCTCTCTCTACCGCCGGTTTGTCTACACGGGGTCGGGTATGATTGTTTCTCATTTCTCTTTATTTTTTCTGAGTTGTTTTTCTCCTTTTTTTTACTCGGGCAACTATCTCTCTAACCCGACAACTGTGTATCAAATTTTGGGATTACGATGTGTTATTCCCTCTAACCCAGCAACTGTCTCTCTCCTGAGTATATATATGATGCGGTGTGGATGACAAATACCAAGATGTATTTCACCTATGCTAGCTTATGCACTTTGTTTTGAGTATATATATGATGCAGTGTGGATCAAAGTAATATTGTATATATGTTTAGGTATGTGGGGGTGGATGAATGGGAAGATGTATAGCTATTCTACTATGTTAAGTCAAATAGAAATCCTAAAGAGGATCCTCTTAGCCTTTGGCTAACCGGAGGCCCTTGCTCCTACACTCCAAAAATTATTTGGTACTCATTTATTGGAAAGTTTTTCCCCACATTTGCAATTTATATTTAATCCTTGATGATTATATTTCTATGGCAAATTATTAATGCTAGGTATTGAGATTATAATTTAGGCAAACAAATTTGGCCGGTGTCATTGTTAGAGGAAACGTCACAAAGGTATGTATGTATGTATGAAATAATTGGATGAACTTACAATTTTTGTTTAAATCTGTGTATGCTGTTTATGAATGTTAATGGTGTTTTTTTGAGTTTCTTTTTTTTATAAATCAGTGTTAGCTTCGTGTTAAGTATTGCTAGAATTTTTTGTTTGGGAAATTTCGTTTGTTCCCTATGTTTGGGAAATTTGAGCTAGGGTTTTTTTGGGCATTTTTTTAATGATTTTTTTTCGTTTCCTATTTTTTATTAAAAATTATGCTGGAAATACTTTTATATTGGCAAAAATCATTATTTTATTGTTGGAAATCATATTTTATTTGCTTGAAATAATTTATTATTGCTGAAAATCAATTTAAATTATTGGAAATCATTTTTATTTGCAGGAAATACTTTTATACTTGTGGAAATCATTTTTTTCTTCTGAAAATCGTATTAAATTTAATGGAAATATTTTATTATTATTGAAAATCAATTTTTTTATTTCTAAATCTGACTTAGTTTCGTCTTAAGTCTTTTTTGAATTTGTTTATTTCAGAAATTTAGTTTTTTCCATGTATTTGGGAAATATGAGTTAGGTTTGTTTTAAGGGGGAATTTTTTTCCTTTTTTTAATTAAAAATTTGTTTGAAGTGATTTTATATTGCTTCAAATCATTAATTTATTGATCAAATTCATATTATTTTTATTGAAATAGCTATTATTGTTGAAAATTATTTTTTATTTGCTGAAAAATCATTTTTATGGTGAATTTTTTTCCCAAACGATGTACTTTTATATTGCTGTAAATCATTAATTTATTCTTGAAAATCATGTGTAATTTTGTTAAAATAATTTATTATCGCTGACAATTATTTTTTATATGTTGGTAAATACTTTTATATTGCTGAAAATAATTTTTTTATTGCTACAAATCATATTTTATTTCATTGAAATAATTTATTACTGCTGAAAAACCTTTATTATTTTGCTAGGAATTATTTTCATAAGCTTGCAAAACTTTTAGATTTCTGAAATCGTTTATGTATTGATGGAAGTCATATTTTATTTGCTACAAATGATTTATTTATGCAGAAAATCATTTTTCATTTTATAGAAATAATTTTTGTAAGCTGAAAATACTTTTATATTGCTGAAAATCATTTTATATTTGATAGCAGTAATTTATTATTGCTGGAAATCAATTTTTCTTTCAGGAAATTATTTTTATATGCTGAAAATAGTTTTATATTGAAGGACATTGTTTCTTTATTGGAAATCACCTTTATATGCTTGAAATACTTTTATATTATTGCAAATTATTTTTTATTGGTGGAATATGTTTTATTTGCTGGAAATAATTTATTAAAGTTGAAAATATTTTTTTATTACTGCGAATTACTTTTTTTGTGGGAAATAAATTTTTCGGTAATTATTTAAATATATTTTCTAAATTATTTTTTAGAATTTTTCAAAAAATATATATTGTTTTTTCGCGTTTTCCAAAGATTTTAATATAGATATTTTTTTCCAATTGTTTTATAAAGTTTGTAAAATTTCCCATGTTTATTTCATATTTTAAAAGTATTTTTAGTAATGTTAAAGTAAAAACATATATTACATATTTTTTCAAATTCTAATTATATATAAGTTTTATAAAAGGGAAAAGGAACACTCAATATCTGTCCCGATATGATCATTATAAACGACAGTCAAAGCATCATTCTGGAAAGTCAACTTTCACATCCAGTTTCCTTTCACAGTCAAACAACTTTGTTGTCATTGACGTTGAAAATTAAAACGCTTTGGGTCATTCGGTAATTCAAAATAATCTCATCTATCTTATTAAAACATATTTCAATTGCATATTTACTTATCTTATTAACATATTTTTCTAATTACTTTGTTTCAAGACCATGGATGAACATGGATGAAAGGAAAAAAAGAACCATTAGACAAGTGAAGCTTGGACATTTTCTATAGTGATAATAAATATCTACATATTTGATTTATATGTGGAACCGTGATATTATGTTTTCAGAATTATTGTACGTTTTTAATTGTCAAAATTATTGGAACAATTTTTGGCTCTCCAATCATGTTAATTATCATTGTTTCATGTTTGCACCGTCTACGTTATTATTACTATCCTAACGTTTAACCCGCGCGTAGCGCGAGTTTTCAACTAGTGTTCTATTTAATCTGTATTTTTGTCTTTTGCCAAATTTTAGAGAAGGTGTAGAAAACATTTATTGGATCTCTAATTTAGTTTCTTGGAATGAAAATTTACCTTATTCAAGAACACACCTACTATATTGAAGTCTATGTGGTCAATTCCCCCCATCTCCCTCTCTCTCTCTCTCTCTCTCTCTCTCTCAAAGCCTACTGGAATAAAATATAGAATATGAAAAAATTGTAATTATGTTTAGAATATAAAATTGAAATCAAGATTATTTTAGTCTAGCTACAAAATTTTCCAATGTTGTATTTACTTATATTATAAAGCCAAGACCCATTTGAAGCTGTCACAATTTTTTTCCCAAAACTAACCCTCTTAGACTATACACGCACACTTATACATCTATTAGTTGAAGGGTCATGTTGTAAAGTCACAAATTTAACAACTCCTCCAGCCCATGTTATTAAACTTTCTAGCAAGCTCTTTCAGTTTTGAGCCGTTCCATTCCCCCAACTAATGTAGTAGTTACCGAAAAGTGCTTCATTTAAAAGAAAATTAAGAAAAAATACGACTTTCAAACCAATGTTAAATAGTACAGCAAACATAAACGTTTGCTTCTTTCTCCAGCACATCTCTCATTTATGTATCTGATTTTCTATGTTTTGAGTAGAATAATGGTTTTATATGACCATCCTTCAAATTTGATGTTATCGTGAACAATTTTCTCTTCAAAATTTTGAGAATCAGGCTAAATTTCTTTTTTCAGGAAGTATAGTTTTGATATTAATTTAATGTTTCTTTAATGTACACTGTTGGGTTTTCTGGGAAAATTATGGAACATGCATTTGCATGTGCACCCACCGATAGTCCAGATTATGGATGAACTCCATTACCTGAACACCGTCGAGTAAAAAAAGAGCAACAGCGAACAATGAATAGCTACATAGGGACGAAGTCCTTAAACGCCTCCATATATTTGTCGTAAAACAAGTGGCCAGAGTTATTTTCCTTTTATGTTACCGTCTCTAATGTTAAGGGCCGTTTAGCAATCCAATTTCAAGACTTGGAATTGAAATTGGAAGGCCAATTTGAATTCCACGGAATTGAAATTGGCGTTCCAATTCCAATTCCAAACTTTGGAATTGGATTGCCAAACGGACACTAAATGTAATTAGTGTTCATTTGAATGCAAGAGTTGGAAAAAATTGGATTTAAATGACTTAAACGTTGTCCATATTTTTTTGGATAGAATTTTGAGCTCAAATTTTGGTGGAATCCACACCACCATAATTGTGGGATCATATACGAGCGCGTTTTCCTTCGCAAGGAGATTAACGTAGTATATTCACATGTTCAATTTCAATAATTTATGAATGAAAATATGTCCCCAAAGTGAGAATTGGATATGTTTTAATTCTTGTCCCACATTGAAAGAGGAAAAATGATGAGTTAATAAAACTCAAATGATGGACTAAGGCTTAGATGCCTTGGGGTATCCCAACTCTATGAAGGAGAGATGGCATACACTATGCATGTGTTGGGCGGTCCACACGTGCACACTGTCCGGCTCGGCTCGGGCTTGGGCTTATATAAATCTCTTTCTTTTTGGGCCAAATTTAATTAATTTTTTGGGCTTTAATTAACTAATTAGTTGTCTGCAGTTACGAAATGACTATTTGATAGTTTTCTCCAAAGGTTACTTACTTTTTCAATAAATAAGAACTCTCCCTCCAGATTTTGATCAGTTTCAAAAAATTATTTTCTGCATTCTGCATTCATTTCATTACCATTTGTAAAACTGTTTGGTTGAGTAAATACACAGAATTGTGTTCGATGGGATTATATATTGTGGTGCTACTTGTTTAATTTGAAAATATGTTCTATCGTGGGAGAGAAATATTCATCAACCTTAAGTACTTGGGGGGAATAAATTTGTCTTAAGGATAATCTGGTATAACACACGGCTCGGATATATAAGATTGTGAATTACATGTTTTCTGATTGAGAATTGATTTGTGTTGAAGCTCCATTACCCTTTCCACCATCAAAACGAAGTATTTCGAACAATCTCTCCCACCACACAACTCAAATAGTTTCCATCCAAAGATAGGTTTTAACGAGCTGGAAATTAGGTTCTTTCTGGTAATATTTGATTCTCTATGGTCCTTCTGGTACCAAAATCATTTCTCTTTTTATCTTTATAACATTGACTTTTAATAATTTATCACGCTTACACACTTATGTGAACCAAAGGAGTGTGAATAGGGACATTAATATATTCTATACAGAAGCCAAAAAGCATATCGACATATATATTTCCCTATAAACATGTTGAAAAAATTTCCACTTTCACAACTATAATGGATTTTTTTTTAATTTCCATTTATTTCAATTATAAACAGGCAGACCAACTGTAATGAAAAAGGTAAACAATAATAAATTTGTTAGTTGCTCATACTTAAACCTATGAAATGATAATGAAAGATAAATCAAGTGTGCAAGAACTAGTACAACTAAAAATATCAACATAAGTTAACACAACTGTAAATATAACATAATGAACGAAATATATCATTAATCTAACCCGTTTAATCAGTAGAAGCCCACTCAGAGGCTTGCGTCACAGGTGCATGTATTGGTGGAGTGTAACCTCTAGGTTGACATTTCACTGAACTACTACTACCAGGTTCCATATCTAACAATTAGCAATATTAATTCCATAAAAATAGTAATATTACTTTGGTATAATAAGTTAAAAATCCACACAATTGGAAAACTATTCGATCAGAACCCTATAAACTCGCAAAAAGACAAACCATAACAGTCTCAACATGATAAAGTAAGAATTTACTTACAATGCATATAACTAGAAGAAAAAAAATCAAATCAGACCTTCTTCGTTCAGTCGTTATCATCATCAAAACTTGATACTCGATCACTATAGTACTCTTCTAATGTTTCTTCTTCGTTCCGTCATTATACATTGGTAATATTTTTTCATCAAATATTCAATAAGAGTACAATTTACTGAAAAGATATTAACAAGACACCTACTCTAAATAAGGTTTTATCTCTTCACAATAGTTTAAGATGTACCGATGAATCTTGGTCATATCAATCTTCTTATGATAAGTTTACAAGTTATCTTCCATCAAATGGACGAATAACTTGGGAAAAAACAGACAATCCTCCGTCACATTCTCTTGGGATAGCATCATAATTCCTATCTTCTTGATTGAATTTTATTTCAATACCATGAGGACACATCGAACAAAACGCCAATGACTCTTTAACTATGTAAGCCTCTACTTTTGAACCTCTGGATCGAGATTTGTTTGTGACGCTTACCTTTGGTGTCTTAGAGACCTATTTAAATAAGTGTTGTGTTAGACAATGTAAAGTGAACCTGATTCTGCCTCCACCGCAATTCAACCAACTAAAATGTTAAGTATTAATAGAAATCACTAATTGTATATTACAATCATTCCTACACTTTTAAAATATCCCAATTAGGGTTTCCCACAATTAAAAGAAAATAATAATAAATTATAATTATAACAAATATTACACAAAAAATAACTCTAGTTTCATGTTTGCATAACATATATTCCATATTCATAAATCACTAAGTTTGACCCCACGTACACTATCTATTCTAGCCATTAGAACAGGCACCTACCTACTTAAACTGATCTTAGATGTATGAAAGAATCCATAATTATCTTTATCCTTGGATTTGTTTGAATCAATTTAAATGGTAAATATTGAAATCACTCTATAAATATTTTGCCCCTTGGCCCTATATAAATCCATTAATGTTTACTGTGTATATTAGTGCGTTGTGCGATATCAATTCAAATAAATTCGTAAATTCCAATTACAAACTTATTTAATTGGAGTCTATTTTAAACCAAATTAAATCAACCCCTAAACATGCAACTACGTGTGTGTGTGTGTGTGTCAAACCAATAAACACTGAAAAAGTTGTTACTCAAGTCATTTAATTTAGGATTAAACAGTCTAAGTAACTCCGAACTATTTTTTGGAGAAACGCTTTTCTTTAAATCAAAGCAGGTTAATCACAAGATGTGTTTAATGAAAAATGTACGAGATATGTTCAAGATTTTGTAACTAGTTTTGAAAACCAAAACTAAAAAGATTAAGTCAACTAAATCAGCACACCCACAAGAATGAGATGAGGAGATGTAGACACATTAAGGACAAGGAGTTTTTAATGTGGTAAAACCTCACCCAACTCAGGAAACATCCACGGTGACTTCTAAGTCACAAACCAAAAATCCACTAAAACAAAATATACAAGTTACAAACTATATAACACACATGCACACAAAACAGACCTATACAAGTTTAGAATATGTATCCACTGGTTTGATTCTAACTTTTCTGCAGTTCTGATGTTGATGTGGCTTTCTCAGTTTGGAAAATTCTCCACTTTGTTCCAGCTTTACGTCGACTCTTGACGTATCAAGATCTTACAACGAACACTTCTTGTGTTGTAGTGTGACAAGTGTTTATGACAGTGTTCTAACACATGCATGCATACACGCACACTTATTTATACAAACAAGTCCTAGAAAATTATAGATAAGATCTAAATGAAGTTGTTTTCAGTTTCTCTCTTCTTTAGATACAAAAGACTTTATTTAACCTTTCAAACAATCCTAGAATCCAAGGTTACCTTGCTCGAAAGAATGCCAAGGTCTTAAACAATTTCAGAAGTTTTGAAAATGATTTTGAAATTGTAAATCACCAATTGCGATTCCAACTAGGTCAAAAGTCTTGTTTCATAAGTACTGGAAACATAAATAGATTTTTTGATTCTTGAGTTGTTAAAAACATTTACAGAAAAAACTTTAATCAATAAATACGATTTCTCAAGATGAGAAACTAAAAGATGCATATCTAAGTGTAATATGACATGCAATAGCCAGATCTACTATTTCTATGAAAAAGAAATAGAGATCTAACATGAAATGTCTAAGTTGGAAATAATATATCGAACTCAGAGGATAAGACCCTCGAACAGCCTTCAAACCTCTACTAAAATCACTCCCAAACCATCAGGTATGGTGTTTGGTGTAAACAGTTTAGGAAAAATGAATTTAGGTTTTGAAACGAGTTAGGTTTGCTCTCTGGTTTCTCTCTCTCTCTATCTATCTATCTATCTATTTGGACGAACTGGCAAAAGTCTTCAAATGTTTAGACTTAACTTCCTTTTATACTGAGAGAGGAAGATTCGAGAACAACTGATGAAATCAATGGCTGAGATATGGTCTTGGCTTATTTGACTTTGATTCAACGGTGAAATAAAAGCGAAGGTTTAAACTACTTCTGATTGGTTTAAAAGATTTCACTTGGACTGGGTTTGAACGCATGCAGAACGTTGATTACTTAGATCCAAGGGCTGAGATAACACAAGGGTTATGAGTCTTGCAATAAACAAAAATCTGGTCGTTATAAGTTTGGGAGGTGTAGGGATGACATGAACTCAGGCGCGCGTGTTTTGAAAATAAATACACAGCTCCCCTGAAGTCTCAAGCGCTTTCAGATTCTACCCAACCCAACTTTCAGGTATGAAATGGTAAAATCAGTAATTTAAAAATTATTTAAAAATTCTCATAAATTATTAAAATCAATTTAAAATGGATTTAGCACACACAACTCACACACAATCAATAAATGCAATATATGAACAATGTATGAAATCCTACTTTGTGTGTGATTGAGGTTTATAACTTTGATTGAATCAAGTGTGGCATTATGAGAAGAATCTGAGGCTCTTTGGTATCTAGGGAATAGGACTCCAATTTGTCACAATTTCCAAACTAGATGAGCACTTATACAATGTAGATTTAAGTGAGTTAAGAGTATAAGATGCTTCAATCTCCCCCTTTGGAAATATGAGACAAAACCTCCTTTGAGTCATCTAGGACTCGTAGGGCTACGAAAAAAATAAGAAAAACCTATTCCTATACAAAAATTATATCTACCCATTTCCTAGAAAAAGAAAATTACATAACTCAACTAATTACAAACCAATACCCTAATAACATCTGTTGAATACAACTGTATAGATTCTTGCAAATAACACTAAGATCAATCTTATTAATCAAATATACAAATAAAAATGAACTCATAAGACTCAAACTTCTCCCCCGGTTTGTCTCAAATGGACAAAGGGAAAAATACTTAAGTCACACGTGTTTATTCAGCACAAACCATTCCTATCGATTTTCGCAAAGACAGAAACCTAATATAATCCAAAGGTTTGGTAAACATATCTGCGAGCTGCAAATCAGTAGGAAGATAATTAATTTCTAATTCCTTTGTCTCAACTAATTCGCATATAAAATGATGTCTAATTTTTATATATTTAGTTCGCAAGTGTTGAATAGGATTTTTAGAGATATTGATCGCGCTTTGATTATCACAATAGAGATGCAGTTGATCTTCTTGACTACAATAATCATTTAGCATTTACTTAAGCCAAAGTAATTGAGCGCAACAACTACCAGCGGCTATGTATTCAGATTCAACTGTGGATAAAGAAGTGCAGTTTTATTTCTTACTGCTCCATCCTACCAAATTGTTACCAATATAATAACATGCCCCTGATGTGCTCTTACTATCATCAGTATAACCTGCCCAATCAGCATCAGTGTATCCTATTATAGTACTAGGAGTATCATTGGTGTACCAGAGTCCTAAATTTCGAGTCCCTTTTATGTATTTTATGATTCTTTTCACACATACTAAGTGGCTCTCTTTAGGATTATTTTGATAATGGGCACACACGCAAACTGCCTACATAATATCAGGACGTGAGGCAGTAAGGTATAGTAAGGTTCCTATCATACTACGATATAGAGTATGATCTATGGATTTTCCACTCTCATCCTTAGATAATTTGACTGTTGTACTCATGGGAGTTCTAGATTCTTTCGTACTTTCAAGCCCGAATTTTTTGACAATCTCTAAAGAATATTTAGATTGCGAAACAAACAAACCTTCAGAGTTCTGTTTGACTTGAAGACCCAGGGAAAATTGTAACTCCCCCATAAGAGACATTTGAAATTATTTATTCATAATTTCATAAAAAGATTTAACTTCTGAAGGGGATGTTGATACGAAAATGATATCGCTAACATAAACTTGAGTTATAATAATATATTTGTCAAAATGTTTGACAAATAGGGTTTGATCATTTCCACCTCTCTGAAAACCTTTATCTAAGAGAAAGTTGGAAAGATGCTCATACCAGGATCTGGGTGCCTTTTTTAGATCATAGAATGCCTTTTTAAGATGATAAACATGTTTTGGATACTGAGGGTCAATAAACCCTTTTGGTTGTTCAACATAGGTCTCTTTAGTCAAGATTTTATTTAGAAAGTATGACTTTACATCCATTTTATAAAGGGTAAATTTCAAGTAACAAGTTATGGCAAAGATAAGACGAACAGATTCTAAGCGATTAACAGGAGAAAATGTCTCGCTAAAATCTATTCCTTCAATTTGAGAATATCCTTGAGCCACTAATCTGACTTTGTTTCTAATGATTATCCCACTTTCATCAGTTTTATTTTTAAATAACCAACGTGTGCCAATAACATTTTTATGATCAGGCCTAGTTACAAGATACCAAACATCATAAATGATAAATTGAAAAAGTTATTCCTGCATAGCAGAAATCCATTGAGGGTCATTCAATGCCTCATTTACATTCTTTGGTTCCACAAGGGAAATAAAACATGCATAATGAGCATAGTTTCTTAATTGAGATCTTGTACGTACAGGCTCACAAGGTTTACAACAACGTTATCTATGGGATGATCTTTAGAAACCCAGTTAGGTACTTAAGGTTTCTCAATTGGTAAAGAATCATCTATTTCTAGAGAGTCTTTTTCTAAAACATTTTCAGACTCTTCCACGATTGTTGGTTCTACAATCTTTCTCTCAATAGTAGTGTCACTTACAATAACGTTTATAGATTCCATTAAAGTCTTTGTGAAAAGACTATAGACACGGTATGCTCTACTGTGAGGAGAATGTCCTAAGAAAATAGCTTTATGTCTATGAGTTTCAAATTTGGATAAGTGTTCCCTGTCTTTACAGACATAACATGTACTACCAAAAGTTCTAAGGTATTTAAGATTGGGCTTCTTCCCATACCATAGTTCGTAAGGAGTTTGTTTTGAATTCTTCCTAAGATAGATCCTATTAATAATGTTACAAGCAATACGAATTGATTCTACCCAAAAATATTTAGGTAAACACTTGGCATGAATCATAACTCTTGCCATCTCTTGAAGGGTATGATGCTTTCGCTCAATAATTCCATTTTGTTGAGGAGTCTTAAGAGAACTAAATTCATGTTTGTAACCATTATAGTCACAGTACTCTATAACACATGTATCTATGAATTCTCCTCCTCTATCACTACGAATCCTATTTACTTGAGTGTGCTTCTCATTTTCAATACGAAGTAAGATTTTGAAAAATGTTCTGAATGTGTCTGAATTTTGTTTTAAGAAAGCTACCCAAGTAAATTTGGTGAAGTCATCTACTATAACTAGAATGTAACTGTGTCCATATAGACTAACAGTACGAGAAGGACCCATTAGGTCCATATGGATGAGCTCCAAGGGTTTATAGGAAAGAATATCTTTAACTTTCTTATGAGGTTCTTTAACAATTTTTCCTTCCTGACATGATCCACAGACAATGTTAGAAATAGGATCGATCTTTGAAATTCCTCTAACAATTTCTTGTGAAGACAATCTACTAAGGCTATCGTAATTTGTGTGACCCATTCGATTATGCCATATTTCATTGTCATCCATTATGGCAATGTTATAGACCTCGGTACCATTCTAGATAGTATAACAATTGTCAGGAGTCCTAAGTCCTGTAATTATGCACTCACCTTTTTCATTTAAAATCTTGCAATTATTCTTTGAAAAGGTGATAGTATGATTAGAGTCACAAAATTGCGACATACTATGTAGATTTGCCTTAAGACCTTTTACTAGAAGAATAATTTCAAGCACAGGCATTCCTTCTTCTTGGAGTGTTCCTTTACCAATGATTTGAGATCACCATCATCAAAAATAACCTTTCCTCTAGCAAAGCTGGTTTTCTTTAGAAGTTTTGTATTATCCCCAGTCATATGTTTTGAACACCCAGAGTCTAAATATCAACCAGAGGGAGTGTGTTCATCTTTTAAAGAAGTAATCACAATGTTAAACTTCATCTAGGGCAATAGCTCATCTTTTCTAACCCAAATAGCTCTTATTTTTGTTTTGCGCATGTTTAATCTCATTTGATAAAATTTGCGAGCATTAGATTTTTGTTGAAAAATATTTTGCGCATGCATTTGAGTTTTATGAATGATATGAGCATTTGGTTTAGGAAAGTGCTTAGGAATCCTTCTTGAAAATGATCTTTTAGGTTTGGTCTTTCTCTTTCTATAGTTAGAGTTTTTGTCTGGTTATCTAAGCAGGACATAATTGTTATGGCTTCTCCTAGAGTAGTTAAAGTTTTGGTATAAATGAGTATTACAAACAGGTTTTACTAAATGTCTAGAATAGCAACCTTCAGAAGAATAACCGTATATGTCACAGTATGAGTAATATAGATTGCTTGAAGAGGGTATCTCAATAATAAAGTCTATAAACATAGGTTTTATGGGATTTTGACGTTGAACCTTATTCCTAGGTAGTAAAGTTTGAAATGAAGAAACACTCTTCCTAATCGAATGGCAGACGTATTTAGCCTTAGGCAAACTGTCACACTTAGAGTGACTTGATTCCCTAATATCAAAATTTTGTTGTTTTAATCAAACTCATATTTTAAGGCTTGAAAATCTGGACAGGTTTCTATAGGTCTTTTGCCACCTGATACAAACTTGATTGGTTCAAAGTTTTTAATTTTAGTATTTGAATTTGGGCAAAATCCTATTCCAGTTCGATCATCAGAATTGGTTTTTGAATCAGCAACAAAACCATCAAAATAATTGGAATTATTTTCAAATTTAGCAAAAAAAATTTAAAATAATTGCTTTCTTTTCTTTAGCTTGTTCCAATTCTAATAGTGCCCCTTTATATTTTTTCTCCAGAGTTTCATTTATTTCAATCAAATTCTTCAATTTTTTATCAAAACTTTTGACTTCATTTTCATGAGTTAGACATTGGGTAGTATACTCTTCAGCGTTAAGATTAACCATTAGACTTCGTTCTTCTAGTTTCTTAGTGAGATCTTTCACTATTTTCTCTAGTCCAGTCCTTTTCTTGAGAGTCTTGGCATAAAGTATATGAATATCAGGGAGGTCTTCAGTGTCTGAACCACTAAATGTAGTGTGTGAAGTGACCCCTAAGGATTCATTTCTTGAACTCACACACACATTGACATCGTCATTATTAATTGCCTTTTGACTCACACACCCCGCAACAGAATTAGCATTGTTCTCCGAAATTAAAGCATCTAAACTAGTAGAAGAAAGATTCATAACAAAAGAAGTAGAGCTAATAGCATCATTCTCATACATAGGCACATGCATATCATCATTATATACTATCTTGGCAAAGAAAGACATGCACGGATAAAAAACATCGGATGACTCAGGTTCCTCATTATCAGAATCACTTGAATCATCCCATGTCTTGCAAATGTTGGCCCTAGTATGTTTATTGGTCGTGTTCGGGTTAACTCTATAATCTTGTGCTATATGACCCAATTTACCATGTCTAAAACATTCAATATTCTTTAAGTCTTTGTTAGGTCTCGTATGAATTCCCTTGTGATGTTTGTCTTGACCTTTCTCATGAGGTTTGTGGTTAGACTGAGTTGGATAATTTGGCTTGCCTTATCTATTTGCCATTTTATTTCTAAGTTTCACAATCTTCTTAAATTTCTTTGACATCAAGGAAAATTTATTATCCAAACTGTCTATATCACATTCCTTATCAGAATCATTATTGGGAATACTAAGCTCATGTTTCATCAACTTAGAGGAAAAACTCAAATTGGAACTAGCCTATTTCCTATGGGACTGGGTTGATTGTTTCTTAAATTCTAGTTCCATTTCCACAGTTCTCAGTTTACTACTGAGTAATTCAGGAGTGAGATTTTGGTCACTCATTTCCTCAATAGCATATCTTTTATTATCAAATCTCTGTGGTAATGACCTGAGAATTTTCGAGACAATTTCATGTCTATCATAAGTTATCCCATTAGCATGTAATTTGGTCACAACGTCAGTCAAATTCATGTAAAAGTCATCAAATAACTGAGAGTCAGATATGATTAAAGAGTTATATTAGTGGATAAGCATCTATGTTTTAGCAGCCTTAGCTCTAGTGTCACCTTCATGTGCAGTAACCAGTATATCCCAAGCTTCCTTAGAAGTGGTACAAGATGAGATCCTTTTGAACTCATGTTCATTTATAGACATAAAAATGGCATTCTTGCCTTTGTTATTGTTCAGAGAGGCTTGATTCTCTTCTCAAGTAAATTCACTTAACACTTTCTTAATCCTCTCATTGCTTCCTTCAGTGGCTGGTTTAGTAGGATAAGTATATCCATTTTCAACAATATCCCAGACATCATCTCCCAAGGTTCTTTGTATGAAAGCAACCATCCTTTCTTTCCAGTAAGGGAAGTTTTTTTCATCAAAGAGAGGAGGTCCGGACAAGTTACCAAATCTTTCAGATTTCTTGTCTATTTTTTTTTATTTTAAGAAAACAATATCAGAAACACAAGATCTTTAAAAATAATTTCCAAAGCCCTGATACCAATTGAAAAAGTTGTTACTCAAGTCGTTTAATTCAGGATTAAACAGTTTAAGTAACTCCGAACTATTTTTTGGAGAAACACTTTTCTTTAAATCAAAACAAGTTAATCACAAGATGTGTTTAATGAAAAATGTACGAGATATGTTCAAGATTTTGTAACTAGTTTTGGAAATAAAAACTAAAAAGAGTAATTCAACTAAACCAGCACACCTACAAGAATGAGATGAGGAGATGTAGAAAGATTAAGGACGAGGAGTTTTTAACATGGTAAAACCTCATCCAACTGAGGAAACATCCACGGTGACTTCTAAGTCACAAACCAAAAATCCACTAAAACAAAATATACAAGTTACAAACTATATAACATACATGCACACAAAATAGACCTATACAAGTTTAGAATATGTACCCACTGATTTGATTCTAACTTTTCTGCAGTTCTGATGTTGATGTGGCTTTCATAGTTTGCTAACTTCTCCACTTTGTTCCAGCTTTACGTCGACTTTTGACGTTTCAAGATCTTACAGCCAACACTTCTTGTGTTGTAGTGTGACAAGTGTTTGTGACAGTGTTCTAACACATGCATGCACACACTCACACTTATTTATACAAACAAGTCCGAGAAAATTAAAGATCAGATCTAAATGAAGTTGTTTTCAGTTTCTCCCTTCTTTAGATACAAAAGACTTTATTTGACCTTTCAAATAATCCCAGGATCCAAGGTTACGTTGCTCGGAAGACTTCCAAGGTCTTAAATAATTTTAGATGTTTTGAAAATGATTTTGAAATTATAAATCACCAATTATGATTCCAACTAGGTCAGAAGTATTGTTTCATAAGAACTAGAACTAGAAAATAGATTTGTTGATTCTTGAGTTGTTAAAAATATTTACAGAAAAAAACTTTAATCAACAAATACGATTTCTCAAGATGAGAAAATAAAAGATGTAGATCTAAGTGTAATATGACATGCAATAGCCAGATCTACTGTTTCTATGAAAAAGAAATAGAGATCTAACATGAAATGTCTAAGTTGGAAATAAGATCTCGAACTCTGAGGATAAAACCCTCGAACAACCTTCAAACCTCTACCAAAATCATTGTCAAACACTCAAGTATGGTGTTTCGTTTAAACTGTTTGGGAAAAATGAATTTAGGGTTTGAAACGAGTTAGGTTTTCCCTCTAGTTTCTCTCTTCTCTCTCTTTTTATTTGGACGAACTGACAAAAGTCTTCAAATGTTGAGACTTAACTTCCTTTTATACTGAGAGAGGAAAATTCGAGAACAGCTGATCCAATCAATGTCTGAGATATGTTCTTGGCTTATTTGACTTTGATCCAATGGTGAAATAAAAGCGGTGGTTTAAACTACTTATGATTGGTTTAAAAGATTTCACTTGGATTGGGTTTGAACACATGCAGAACACTGATTACTTAGATCCATGGGTTGAGATAACACAAGGGTTCAAAAGTCTTGCAACAAACACAAATCTGGTCGCTATAAGGTTGACAGGTGTAGGGATGAGATGAACTCAAACGCGCGTGTTTTGAAAATAAATACACAGCTCCCCTGAAGTCTCAAGCTCTTTCGGATTCTACCCAACCCAAATTTCAGGTATGAAATGGTAAAATCAGTATTTATAGAATGACCCCAAAAGTTTTATAAACCAAATTTTAATTTAAAAAAAACATTTAAAAATTCTCAAAAATTATTAAAATCAAATCAAATGGGATTTAACTCACACAACTCACACACAATTAATCAATGCAATATATGAATAATGTATGCAATCCTAGTGTGTGTGATTGAGGTTTATACCTTTAATTGAATCAAGTGCGGCATTATGAGAAGAATATGAGGCTCTTTGGTATCTAGGGAATAGGACTCCTATTTTGTCACAATTTTAAAACTAGATGAGCGCTTATACATTGTAGACTCAAGTGAGTCAAGAGTATAAGATGCTTCAAACGCAAATAACCAACACGCAGATTTTAAGGAAAAAAAACCTCTCGAGTAAAACCTTTATTTCACTATAATACTTATGATTACAATGAAATCCGCAATGAGTTAACCGTAGAAAACCCACATAGACCGCATCCTAGAGTTAGCCAGAACCACAACTTGAATTTAGCCTAGGAACACTCACGAGCACTCCCTATTGACACGCATTCATCTTCATCCCAATACTCCCCTCAAGAGCACCTAAATCAGCAGTAGAGATCCTCTCTACAAGAGAAACTTTACACAAGACAGGTTATCGGGTTCCCAAAAAAATCCACACAAACTATTGGGATCTTGTGAATTGAAAACAAAATGGATTAAAGCCATAAAAGTGAGAAGACAAAGTATTCTGCCAAAGCAGTTTCATGCACCACAACAAAACAGATAATTAGTGGCAAAAAAATTCGTCACCAAATGAAAAAAATTCATCACCAAAGACATCTGGTGATGAATTTTTTTTTGTCAATCGTTCGTCATGAAAGGCTAATGGTTTGGGTGACGAAATACAGATTTCGTGACCAAATAGTACATCTTTTGGTGACAAAATATGCTCCGTCACCTGATGATAGGCTTTTAGTGACAAAATTATTTGTAGCCAAAAATTCTTATTTTTTGTCATAAAAATGTCAATTTTGTCACCTAATGTATATGATAATATGCAAAAGATTGCCATATGGTAACAAAATTAATATATTCTGGGGACAAAATATATTTGTCACGAAATGAATTTTATTCACAAAAAATTATAAATTTAGAACTCGTATTTTTTTTATTTCTCATATTGTTATTAGATCAATTAAATATTAATTATAAAATCAACTAAATTTCATCGACATTATATAAGTAATCAACTACCATCATATACATACTCAAAATTAAGGTTCAAAAGATTATATAATTTATACGAAAGCATCCGTACAAATATCTCATATCCATTGATCAATTACAAAGTAGGATACATCGTTTGTTACAACACATCAACTACAAAGTAGCCTGAAAAAAATAATTCCTAAGACATTAGTTTCTAAATTTATATTTCCTAAGGAAGTAATTACTAATCAATTACAAAATAGCCTCCAAAAATGTAATACCCCGTGATTTTAGGACTGATAATTTAATTAATTGGGGTGAAATAAATATTTATTTAAATTGGAGAATTTTAAATTTGGCAATTGAGGTCAAAATTTGAGGATGTTAGAAAGTATTTCGAATGATAATTCTGAGTGTGCGGTTGATCCCGGATTGGTCGAGAAAGTTGAAATGACTGTACTTGGGTCTTATTTGGGTTCTGGAATATTTTAAATTTCGTTTAGCTCGAATTGGAATAACCGAGTCATTTAAAGTGTGCATTATCATTTAAAGTTGGGTAATTGGGTTATGAGGCTTAAGTAGGGCTCGTGAGATGCCAATCTCATTTTAGAGAAGAGAGAAATCCCTAGAAAGAGAGAGAGGAAAGGAAAGGAAGAAGAGAAATAGGAGAAAATCTTGGATCTTGGGAATTCAAGCCAAAATCTGCGATTTCGAGGAAGATTCAACCTCTACAACTTTGAGGCAAGTGATTAAACTTTCAAAATAATTCCTATGTATCATTTATTTCAAGATTTGTGGATAAATTTATGGATTTTGGGTTATAAACGTTAAAACCTAGATTTTGGGTAAATCTCGCATTTGAGGTGTGTATATATGGATTTAAGGTTCTAAATTACTGGGGTTAAATTATTTGATGTGTATTAATGTGAGAAACATGATTGGGGTGAAGACTTGGGGCTTGAAGTTGGTTTTTGGAAGTTTTTGGAATGTTGGAGTTCTTCCCAAATGGAGGTTGGCCGAGGAACCTGCTACGATCGGTCGACCGCGGCCAAGGGGTCGGTCGATCGCGCCTCAAGGGAAAAGCCCATTGCCTTCTTTTATAGGAAAAATTAAAAATACCGGTCGACTGGGGTCAGGTGCTGGTCGATTGGTCCTCTGTCTTTGTGTAATACCCCATAATTTTATTGAATTTTATTTAAGGGATTAATTGAATTAAATGAGAATTAATTGGGAATTAATCTAGATGTAAATACTAACGGGACGTGAGTTGGTATTTGTTTATGATGTTAAAAATTAAATATTATGGAGTATATATATGGTATCATATGAATATTGAAAATATTAAAATTATTGCGAGGCAGAAATACGACAATTTGGGAAATTAAGTTGGGACGCGCGTGTCAGTCGCGTCAGGAATGAATTTAATTAGATTAAAAAGTAATTTTCATTTTTATCAACCAAATAGACATTTCGAGTGGGCCAATGTGTCCGGAAGGGTCGAAATAGTCAGAAAATACTAGCCGGGAGTTCAGTTTGGGTCCCGGAACATTTTTAGGCCAAACCGGCAACCTAGAAGGGTATTTTAATAATTTTAAAAATTAAGGGATTAAAACCCACGAATTTAGAGGTAATTTAGATATTATTAAAAGGGCCACTAAGACCATTATCAGCCAAAAGTGAGAGAGTGGGGTACGGAGGTTTTTGAGAGAAGTTAGAAGAGAGGTTAAAGGAAGATCTAAACTAAACCATCTCCCCACCGTCATTTTGAAAGGAATTTGTGATCGGAAAGAAGAAAGAACCAACCTTGATCGTCAACAATGAATCAGAACATCGGATTTAAGGCAAGTGATTTGATATTATTAAGTTCACTGAATATTTCTTCCATGTTTAGTGTAGGAACGGTATTTGCCTTGAAAGTTTTGATGAACACCTAATGGGATTGTTATAGAAACTATAAAGTTTGGTTAGGGATTGCATGTAGAATGACTATGGGCGAATTTGTTACCCCAAAACTTAACGTTGATGATTTAAAAACGGATTTATGATGAGTATTTAGGTGTAATTAAATTATGGATTCATGTTCATAGGGTTTGGGGAAAGAATTGGGGGATTTATGATTATTGCATGTTGATTAGTAAGATTTAACCCCAATAATATGTTAAGGAGCGATCTAGGGTGACTTAGAATGGTTTAAAAACATTAAAACGTAATTGGGATGATCTTAGGATGGATTTAGAGAAGAGAAAAATGAAGAGAAACGAAGTGGGGAAATTCTGGGCGTTTTCTGCCATCTAGTCGAACGTCCTCGTTCGAACGAGTTTCTAACGAGATGCTCCGTTCTAACGAGTTCAGAGTTCATTCGAAGCCATTCGTTCGAACGAGATTTCTGGGACTTCTAACGAGTTCACAGAATGGTCTTTTTAGGCCCGATTTTGGTTTCGAGTTTTCCATAGGCTTATTTTATTGAGTGTTATCCTTCCCTTGTGATTAGTGGGTATAGTGGTGAGATTGGAGTACGTTGAGGATTAAAAACTTGGAATTATATAATAGACCGGGTGACTTCTACGGCTTAGGTTGTAAGTACTTGAATTTGCGAAGTGAGAAGAGTTGATAACTTTAATGTATATTATTCGAGGACTTGAAAACGTGCAACATTTAATGATGGTATAGGAATGTGACATATACCTTTATTAATATTATAAGATATCTAAGATGTATGAATACTTAGTGTATGTGTTTATCTGTATAACATACCTACCATACTTGCTACCACGAGAGGTCAGCGTTCGATCAGGGCCATCTAATCTTTGTGTGCCTACGGGGGGATTTAGATTAGTACCTCGGGGACATAGGTCAGAGAATGGCTTATTGGGGAGTTAATAAGTCAGCTGATCATGGGAGCGTAGGTATGTGCGTGACCCATGTGATGTGAACTATGTTCGCCTCTATTGTGTGTGATTGTTACTTATTGAAATGGTTCCTGAGTGATTTGGAATACGTGATCCTAATGTACGTGATGTACCGGGATTTGATAGCAGAGTATGTGTGCACCGCAGTTTAGTCTCGAGGTGCCAGTATTGTATATTTATGAGGAGATTATTATACTGATAATTGAAATGAACTGTCATTATAAATGTAAGTGTGAATGATCGTAACATTTTTAGTAGAGTTAAAGATGGAAAATTTTAGTAATTATTATGATTAATTGTGAGAAATAAAAAGTAAAACTCTCTATTTATATTAAGATGTCGAGAATTGAACCTTAATAGTTTACCAAAGTTAGGTGGTGAATTGGACTAGTTAGACAGTGAAATGACTACAACGGGTACGAGTACGTTAGGCGTGCACTATTAGTTGAGAGGTGAGGAACTCATGTGAGTGCATGCACTATCATGTATTTTATATTCACTGTTTAATGATATTAAACACTTGCTATATTTTAAACTGTTTTCACAATCGGGCTCTGACCCGTTTGCTTTCAAATCTATTTTCTTGTAAAAACCTTTTAGGTGCCCAGCCACAAGGACACCAGGCTTAGGAGTTCCATTCCAGTCACGTGCTGTAGCTGCTGTGGAAGTTACAAGACCTCGATTATAGACGTCTCCACTTTCTACCTTGATTCTATTTCAGACTTATTTATCTGTAGGGCATGTCACCCCCTTTTCTTAGAGACAATTTACTTATTCAGTTTTAATTCAGTTTTGGATGTAACTAGTTAATGATTCAGGCTTTGTATTTGGTTTATGTCAGTATTCGGATTGTTGTGAGGAGTATTCCTTCAGATTCAGTTTATTACATTATTTTATATTGCGACTGTATTGTGGTTGTGGTACCAGTATTTCATAATTTAATTTGGTTGTATGTTAATCTAATTCAGTTAAAATTGACGAATCACTTTTTAAATATTAGGTGGCTAGTAATTGTTAAAATATTTTTCGACAGTGATGTTATGAAGTGAACCAACTTGACATTTTGTATTAAATTGAATAAAGGAGTAGCTACCCGGTATTTAATTAGTCGGGGTGTCACAGGTGGTATCAGAGCATCAGGTTCTAGTGTCCTTAGGATCCGTACGGCTTGTTATGTTTCCGATAAGCATTCTTTGATGTAGAGCCTTATATTATAGGATTGTTGTACTGTATTGTGTATGTTTCGCTCTTCAGCTATTTTGAGATAATAACTGCGAACTTATAAGACTTTAATCTCATTTCAGATGCCTCCACGACGTGCACAGCAAGTTCCCAGGGATGCTCAGCCCGAGCCATAGCCTTCAACAGTTCAGGGCACCATGAATGCCGCAGAGGTTGCCGGTATTGTAGCCCAAGCGGTAAATGCCGCCCTAGCAGTTGTGCAGCAGGCACCACCCCAGGCGCCTGTAGTAGAGCCAGTACATGCTCATGCATTCCCGTCTGCTTGGGAATGCGTTCGTGATGCTTTTCGAAAATCACATCCTCCGGAGTTTGTAGGTAGCTCCGACGTCGTTGTGTCCAGTCAGTGGAAGAAGGACATCCAAAGGCACTTGAGGATGTACGAGTGTACAGATGTACAGAGACATATATTGGATACTTTTAAGCTAGTAGGGTCAGCGTTGCAGTGGTGGGAGTCCATTACCACCGCGGAGGAGAGAGATATCCTTTATATTCAGGAGTTTTGGGTGCGGTTCGACCGCAAGTATTTTCCCTCAGCCGTTAACACCGAGATGAGGAGGAAGTTGATGAACCTCAAGCAGGAGGGGAAGACTGTGGCAGAATATGAGGCCAAGTTCACTAATCTCTTGAACATCGTCCCCGATGAGATTCCGACAGAGGAGAAGAAGATACAGAAGTTCATGGATGGGTTGACGTGGAGGATCCGTCAGCACTTATTGGGAAATCTCTCGTTGGCGACTTATTCTGATGTGGTTAACGCTGCACTGCTTCACTGCCAGGATCACCGCTTTCACTTGTCAGAGAGTAAGCGATCAGGAGAGTCCAGCCATCAGGGCAGGACAGGGGGAAATGGTGCCAGCGGGGCACAATCAGTTTAGGGTTAGCACAGGCAGGGTGATCAGAGTTCCCAACAGGGGGATTCTAAGAGATTCCGATCGGGAGGTTTCAGAAATGGTCAGGGAGGTTTTCGTCACGGCCATCAGGATCAGCAGGGCCAAGAAGGCCAACAGCAGCAGTTTCAGCAGGGCCAGCATGTCCAGGGGAGGAATGGCAACGGCAACCAGGGTCATGGGCAGCAGGGTCAGAGAGGGGGAAATTTTCCAGGGAAATGTTTTACTTGTGGCAAGATTGTCCACAAACGCGAGGAGTGTCCTGATAGGGGCAGGCCCCACAGCAGCAGCAGCAGGGTGCTCGACATGAGCCCCAGAGATCTATGTTTCCCGCAGCCCTCCCAGCACCACCGCAGATGCCAGCTTTGCCACCTATCCCAGCAGTCCCAGTCCAGCAGGGACAGCTTCAGTACGGGCGAGTTTATCAGCTCCAACAGGCCGCAGTCCCATAGGATTCACCTGCTATTGAGGGTATGTTCTCTATTCAGGGGGCTATGGGGCGTATTTTATTTGATACGGGGGCCGCACACTGTTTCATAGCCACGAGATTTGCACGCACTATGGGGTTGTTAGACACTGCAGAGAGCACGATTACTTGCATAGATTCACCGTTGAGTAGGGATTCTGTGATTTCTCTTATTGTAGAGGTGTGGGTATAGAGATTGAGAGGTTTACTTTACCTGCCGATATGTTAGTATTAGAGATGACTGAGTACGATGCGATTGTTGGTATGGATTGGCTAGTTGCGTACCGAGCCATGATTGATTGTTTCAGTAGGAGTATCATTTTTGTCATACCCAGGCAGGAGATGTTTTTAGTGGCTATGCCTCTCCCTGAGGGAGGATCGTCCACTCACTTGTACTATAGAGGAGGAGACTTCTAAGGAAGTGGTATTACCACTCGATTCGATTCTAGTTGTTAGGGAGTTTCCTGATGTATTCCAGGATATACCTGGATGACCTCCTAGTAGAGAGATAGATTTTGTTATCGAATTAACGCCGGGCACTAGGCCAATAGCCCGCGCACCTTACCGTATGGCTCCAGCAGAGATGAGGGAGTTACGGGATCATATAGAGCAGTTGTTAGGTCAGGGGTTTATCCGTAGGAGTACTTCGCCGTGGGGTGCCCCTGTGTTGTTCGTAAAAAAGAGGGATGGATCGTTGAGGTTGTGTGTAGATTACCGGGAGTTGAATAAAGTCACGATATGGAAAAAGTATCTGTTGCCCCGAATCGATGACTTATTTGATCAGTTGAGAGGAGCTTCCTTCTTCTCAAAGATTGACTTGCGATCGGGATACCATCAGTTGCGTATCAGGGAACAGGATGTCTCGAAGACTGCCTTCTTGACGAGATATGGTTCCTATGAGTTTCGAGTTATGCCTTTTGGCTTAACCAACGCTCCAGTCGTGTTTATGGACTTGATGAATAGGGTGTTCAGAGAGTTCCTAGACCAGTTCGTCATCATCTTTATTGATGACATTTTGGTTTACTCCCAGACAGAGGAGGAGCATGCCGAGCATTTGAGACAGGTTTGGCAGACGCTGCGTCAGAACGAGCTATATGCAAAGTACGAAAAATGTGGGTTTTGGTTGAAGGAGGTACAGTTTTTGGGGCACATCATCTCAGACAGGGGGATATCTGTTGATCCGGGAAAGATATCGGTGGTGAGGGAGTGGGGACAGCCCACGACACCGACTGAGATTCGTAGTTTCGGATACTACAGGAGGTTTATTTGGGGTTTCTCAAAGATAACGGGTCCTTTAACGCACCTGACTCGCAAAGGTGTGCCATTCATCTGGAGCGATGCCTGTCAGTTGGCATTCGATGAGTTGAAGGACAAGTTGACCTCAGCGCCAGTGTTATCATTGCCCAGACCGGGGGTTGAGTATCTAGTCTACACCAATGCGTCCTTACAAGGACTTGGAGGTGTATTACAGCAGGAGAGTCAGGCTATAGCTTATGCTTCCCATAAGCTTAATCCTGACGAGAAGAATTACCCCACCCACGACTTGGAGTTAGCGGTAGTCGTATTTGCTCTTCGGATTTGGAGACACTATCTCCTGGGGGAGAAATTTCGGTTATTCACAGACCACAAGTCTCTACAATACCTCTTCACGCAGAAGGAACTGAATATGCGTCAACGTCGATGGCTTGAGTTTGTGAAGGATTATCAGTTCGATATCCAATATCACCCAGGAAAGGCTAATGTGGTAGTAGATGCATTGAGCCGTAGACCAGTAGGTGAGGTGGCCGAGGTGTGGAGAGAAAAGTGGAAGGAGTTGGGACACCAGGATGCAGTGGCCCGATCATTCATGTCCGTGATGACTGTTACGCCTCAGATTGTTACGAGAGTGATACAGGCCCAGGCAAAGGACTCGTTCTGTCAGGAGCAGATAGTGCGATTACTAGCAGAGGGAGCCGAGTCCTATACCGTTAGTTCAGATGGGGGATTACGTTTCAATGGGAGACTGGTTGTTCCGAAAGGGGAAGACTTGCGACACGAGGTAATGACAGAGTCGCACGGTTCGCGATTCGCGGTACATCCTGGTGGGGATAAGATGTACCAAGACTTGAGACGACAGTACTGGTGGAGCGGGATGAAGAGAGATATTGCCAAATTCGTTTCTAAATGTGCCACTTGTCAGCTGGTAAAGGTGGACCATCAGAGACGAGCAGGACTCCTGCAACCGTTAGAGATTCCGATGTGGAAATGGGAGAGCATTTTCATGGATTTCATCACGGGGTTACCAACGTCACAGAGGGGTCACGACTCCATATGGGTAATCGTGGATAGGTTGACCAAAGTTGCTCATTTTCTGCCGGCCCGGACAGATTACACTACGGGACAGTATGCCCAGATTTTCATTGCGGAGATAATGAGACTTCACGGGGTGCCTCTCAATATCGTGTCTGACCGAGATAAGATATTTGTTTTATGATTTTGGGAAAGTTTCCAGGAGGCCATGGGTACGGAGTTGCGGCTGAGTACGGCGTATCACCCGCAGATAGATGGGAAAACCGAGAGGACGAATCAGATGTTGGAGGACATGTTGCGTATTTGCATGCTAGACTTTGGAGGTGGTTGGGAGAAGTACCTGCCACTGGTGGAGTTTGCTTATTATAACTCCTACCAGTTCACCATTGGCATGGTTTCATTCGAGGCGTTGTATAGGAGACCTTGTCATTCCCCAGCATGTTGATTAGAGGTGGGGGATTACAAACTCCTTGGGCCGAAAGTGATTCAGGACATTTCGGCAAGGATAGAGATGATACGGAGCCATATTCGGGTAGCTCAGGACTGAC
Source organism: Sambucus nigra (assembly GCA_949130495.1). Taxonomy (NCBI): domain Eukaryota; kingdom Viridiplantae; phylum Streptophyta; class Magnoliopsida; order Dipsacales; family Adoxaceae; genus Sambucus; species Sambucus nigra. The sequence goes on along the minus strand of OX422217.1, from coordinate 479,507,939 downwards.
AGAAGAGCTATGCTGATGCCAAGAGGTTTTTCAGAGAATTCAAGGTGGGGGACCAGGTGCTACTTAGAGTATCTCCGATGAAGGGGATTATGCGTTTTGGAAAGAAAGGGAAATTGGCACCAAGATATGTGGGACCATTTTCTATTATCGATCGGATTGGGCCAGTAGCGTATAGACTTGAACTACCGGAGCACTTGCATAGGATTCATGACGTGTTCCATATTTCCTCGCTAAGGAGATATCTTAGGGACGATTTGGCTCATACCCACATTGCTTTAGAGAACATTGATCTTCAGCCTGATAGTTCCTACGAGGAGGGGTGATTGTTATTCTGGACCACAGCGAGAGGAAACTGAGGTCGAAGATAGTACCATTAGTACGTGTTCAGTGGCGGCATCATAATGCCGAGGAGTTCACATGGGAGTGCGAGGATGACATGCGCGAGCGTTATACAGAGTTATTTTTACCAGGTATTCTTTAGTTCCGAATTTCGGGACGAAATTCTGTTATTAGGGGGGAAGTATGTAATACCCCGTAATTTTATTGATTTTTATTTAAGAGATTAATTGAATTAAATGAGAATTAATTGGGAATTAATCCGGATGTAAATACTAACGGGACGTGAGTTAGTATTTGTTTATGATGTTAAAAATTAAATATTATGGAGTATATATGGTATCATATGAATATTGAAAATATTAAAATTGTCGCGAGGCAGAAATACGATAATTTGAGAAATTAAGTTGGGACGCGCGTGTCAGTCGCGTCAGGAATGAATTTAATTAGATTAAAAAGTAATTTTCATTTTTATCAACCTAATAGCCATTTTGAGTGTGCCAACGTGTCCGAAAGGGTCGAAATAGTCAGAAAACACTAGCGGGGAGTTCAGTTTGAGTCCCGGAGCATTTTTAGGCCAAACCGACAACCTAGAAGGGTATTTTGGTAATTTTAAAAATTAAGGGATTAAAACCCACGAATTTTAGAGGTAATTTAGATATTATTAAAAGGGCCACTAAGGCTATTATCAGCCAAAAGTGAGAGAGTGGGCTACGGAGGTTTTTGAGAGAAGTTAGAAGAAAGGTTAAAGGAGGATCTAAACCAAACCATCTCCCCACCATCATTTTGAAAGGAATTTGTGACCAAAAAGAAGAAAGAACCAACCTTGATCGTCAACAACGAATCAGAACATCGAATTTAAGGCAAGTGATTTGATATTATTAAGTTCAATGAATATTTCTTCCATGTTTAGTGTAGGAGCGGTATTTGCCTTGAAAGTTTTGATGAAAACCTAATGGGATTATTATAGAAACTATAAAGTTTGGTTAGGGATTGCATGTAGAATGACTATGGACGAATTTGTTACCCAAAACTTAACTTTGATGATTTAAAAACGGATTTATGATGAGTATTTAGGTGCAATTAAATTATGGATTCATGTTCATAGGGTTTGGGGAAAGAATTGGGGGATTTATGATTATTGCATGTTGATTAGTAAGATTTAACCCCAAAAATATGTTAAGGAGTGATCTAGGATGACTTAGAATGGTATAAAAACATTAAAACATAATTAAGATGATCTTAGGATGGATTTAGAGAAGAGAAAAATGAAGAAAAATGAAGTGGGGAAATTTTGGGAGTTTTCTACCATCTCGTTAGAAGACCAACCCGGGTCGTTCGAACGAGATTTCTGGGACTTCTAACGAGTTCACAGAATGGTCTTTTTAGGCCCGATTTTGGTTTCGAGTTTTCCATAGGCTTATTTTATTGAGTGTTATCCTTCCCTTGTGATTAGTGGCTATAGTGGTGAGATTGGAGTACGTTGAGGATTAAAAACATGGAATTATATAATAGACCGGGTGACTTCTACGAGTTAGATTGTAAGTACTTGAATTTGCGAAGTGAGAAGAGTTGACAACTTTAATGTATATTATTCGGGGACTTGAAAATGTGCAACATATAATGATGGTATTAAAATGTGACATATACCTATATTAATATTATAAAATATCTAAGATGTATGAGTACTTAGTATATGTGTTTATCTGTATAACATACCTACCATACTTGCTATCACGGGAGGTCGGCGTTTGATCAGGGCCATCTAATCTTTGTGTGCATATGGGGGGATTTAGATTGGTACCTCGGGGACATAGGTCAGAGAATGGCTTATTGGGGAGTTAATAAATCAGCTGATCATGGAAGCGTAGGTATGTGCGTGACCCATGTGGTGTGAACTATGTTCGCCTCCATTGTGTGTGATTGTTACTTATTGAAACGAATCCTGAGTGATTTGGAATACATGATCCTAATGTACGTAATGTACCGGGATTTGATAGCAGAATATGTGTACACCGCAGCTTAGTCTCGGGGTGCCAGTACTGTATATTTATGAGGAGATTAATATACTGATAATTGAAATGAACTGTCATTATAAATGTAAGTGTGAATGATCGTAACATTTTTAGTAGAGTTAAAGATGGAAAATTTTAGTAATTATTATGATTAATTCTCAGAAACAAAAAGTAAAACTCTCTCTTTTTATATTAAGATGTAGAGAATTGAACCTTAATAGTTTACCAAAGTTAGGTGGTGAATTGAACTAGTTAGACAGTGAAATGACTAGAACGGGTACGAGTACGTTAGGCGTGCACTATTAGTTGAGAGGTGAGGAACTCATGTGAGTGCATGCACTATCATGTATTTTATATTCACTGTTTAATGATATTAAACACTTGTTATATTTTAAACTGTTTTCACAATCGGGCTCTAACCCGTTTTCTTTCAAATCTATTTTCTTGTAAAAACATTTTAGGTGCCCAGCCACAAGGACACCAGACTTAAGAGTTCCATTCCAGTGACGTGCTGTAACTGCTGTGAAAGTTACAGGACCTCGATTATAGACGCCTCCACTTTCTACCTTGATTCTATTTCAGACTTATTTATCTGTAGGGCATGTCGCCCCCTTTTCTTAGAGACAATTTACTTATTCAGTTTTGGATGTAACTAATTAATGATTCAGGCTTTGTATTTGGTTTATGTCAGTATTTGAATTGTTGTGAGGAGTATTCCTTCAGATTCAGTTTATTACATTGTTTTATATTGCGACTGTATTGTGGTTGTGGTACCAGTATTTCATAATTTAATTTGGTTGTATGTTAATCTAATTCAGTTAAAATTGACGACTCACTTTTTAAATATTAGGTGGCTAGTAATTATTAAAATGTTTTTCGACAGTGATGCTATGAACTGAACCAACTTGACATTTCGTATTAAATTGAATAAAGGAGTAGCTACCCGGTATTTAATTAGTCAGGGTGTCACACTTTGATCCAAGTTTGGGATTTCAAGTTTGTCCCCTTTCTTTTGGGTTTTTATTAATGAACCTTCTTTGTTAGTCTTTTATAGAGGGTTAAGTGAATTTATAAGGGGATTGATGACCTTAGGAAGGTGAGGTGATGTTTGGAGTCTATTTCATAACAGAATTGAGTTTGTAATGCCTCTCTCATTAAGAAAATGAGAGACGAATTAGTAGATGCTTATATGTAATGTGGGTTCGTATTGAGCTATTGTGAGAGAGTAAGAGTTTGAGTTATCGTATCGATTTAGTGGGAAATCCTCTTAGCGTCAAGATTTTCATTTGGAGATTATTGTTGTTGATCGGTGTGCATTCGGATATAGATGGTATCCTTAATGTCGATTGGATTGGGAAACTAATCATACTAATAGAAGTGATGGATGAGCTTCAAGTAAGGGACCGTATTGTGTATATAAATGGGAAGGTATGTGAGTTAGCAACGGATAGTATAACAAGAGTTATATACATATAAATGAGTTTCCTTCTTTTATACATACGAGCGTAAAAAGAGTATGTATACATATATGGCGTGATATAAATACCTTGTGTGATGGGTTGCCTTTATGTGATGAAAATTGTATATATATCTAGTGTAAATGATATATATATATATATATATATATATATATATATATATATATATATATATATATATATATATATATATATATATATATATATATATATATATATATATTGTGTGAGCATACCCTACAGTGCTATCATGGGAAGTTGCGCGATGTGGTTGAGGCCCCTGGCTTGAGGAGCAGGGTGCGTATAGTCGCTAGGTCATAGTCATCCATTATTATTTGTGTGATTTTATTTCGAGGTGAGAAGTCTGGGGTATGATTCGTTCTCACTTTCGGTTCGGAGCTATGACCGCTTCCTGTATGTTGTGATTTGTTTTATTAGCATGTCAGTGTGATAATAATCTGATATATGGTAACCTGGGATAAAGTGAGTAATTCCTGGAAGATGATAGCATTGTGAAGTATTTTATATATCCATAAGTGATTGGATTTTGGATATTTATTTGTACGCTAAGTGTGTTATGTGTACTTAATTGTTGGGATTGAATGATTGTGCTTTATAACTTGAGTACTGTTATAGACCCTAAATGGTTCGGAGCATTATCTTATTTATGTGTTTAGAGATTATTGCTCCTTATATGTATTCGTAGTTATGTGTGGGAGTACCGAGGGCATAATGGACCTCAACGACCAACATTGTCAAGGTATAGGGTATCGGGGGCTTCCTTGTTTGGATTTCGCATTGCGAGACGTCCCACGCAGGAAACGCAGTGCAATGTTGGGAGTGGGGATAAGTTTAGTCCTTAGTACTCAGATTTATATATTATAGTGAAACAAGGTTTTATGAGAATAAAACTAGAGTAATATATTATTTAAGTGATCGATGTTATATGCGTCGTGCATTGAGGGCATAATGAATCTCGATAATCAACATTGTCAAGGAGTAGTGTATCGTGGGTTCCTTGTTTGGATTTATCTTGCCAGACGTCTCATGCACGAAACGCAGTGCAATGTTGAGAGTTGGGAGAAGTTTAGTCCTTAGCATTGAGATGCTAATAACTCGTGTAAGTTAATAACTAGAATTCGAGAAATTCTAGTAGGAGATATGTATATGTATATTTATAGGTTAAAATAAGTTTTGACGTATATTTGGGTTATGGTAGAATCAGAAGTTGATGGTTATGTTATAGATGATGTTTATGCGATTGTGAATTTGGGCGTAGGTTATATTGTATTGTCCCTAGATACTGTTGAGCAATGATTTGAGGACCATGTGCATACGTAGGTGCGCACTCTAGTTGAGAGGTGAGCTGAATTTTCTGGAGAGTGCGACTCCACTTTAATCATATTATAATGCATTTATAATTATTATGCATTTTAATGCACTTGCTAAATGTTTTCACACATCAGGCTCTGACCCGTTTATATTTTTCTCTTGCTATATATATTGTATTATTTTAAGTGTTCCTCCGCAAGGACGCCAATGATGTTTTCTATCCAGTGTATTCGTGGAGCTGTAGCAGTTGCAGACTGTTGCGGGATTTTGTTATATCCGTTTCCTATCTTTTGTATATCTAGATTAGGATTCAGTTGGTATATCGGATTTACACCCAAGAATTGTAGTTGTAGAATTTTGTTTATATTTCTTTTCACAGTTGTTGTATTGTCTGTTACCCGATAGCATATTCGGTTATTTCCTTTTGTATATTTTTGTGTACTCTAGTATTATTCTCTTTTATCTTAGCATGTGTGTGTACTTTATCATGTTCAGTAGTTATTATACTATTGGTTTGTTATTGCATTCTATGTTTTAAAATTTTTTGGCACCCTCTTTTAATAGTATTGGGTAGTTAGCTATGTTTATCTTGTATCGTCAGTAGATGCTGAGAATGATCCACTTGAGATTCCTGATTTATTTTAGTATAGGGCTGACCACCCGTTATTATTTTAAGTGGGGTGTCACAAAAAAATAAATCCCAACAAGTTTGTTAAGTTCTCCTTTCATCTTCATCATCCCCAAAAAAAGTTTTTCCAAAAAAGCATCCTCATAATGTCTCAATCTGCAATTCAAAAAGTACCAATGCATTAGTTTCTAACTTTATAAGTCTATTAACAATTGGTAAATAGAATAACATCAACTAAGAAATAACACATTGAGATAAACACCAAAAAAATATGAAATTCAATTTTATTTTTAATATTTAATAAAAAAATCGACAGAATTTCCTTTGCTAATAGACTAAAACCATCCTGTTGAATTAAAAAATAAAAAAAATCAAGAAATTCAACTACTATCCACCAAAATACCCCTTCCTCCAATTCAAAAGATAAGGTAATAGCATCGTCAATATTTAAAAAAAAAATCGACAGAGTTTCCTTTATTTATAGACTAAAACTATCCTCTTAAATTAAAAAATAGAAAAGTCAAGAAACCCAATGACAATCCACCAAAATACCCCTTACACCGATTCAACAAATAAGGTAATAGCATCACCAATAGAGATATTAAATAACTCAAAGGATGTCAAACAATGTAATTTCGATAAATTTAACTTTGAAATTATTAAAGCTTACCATATAGCAAACGTGGGAGGAAGGCTTGTAGTTTTTATAAAAATTAGTATATGAAATAAATCAATTACTCAACCACGTTTAATAACATAGTCGTTTTTACTTACATCGAATCGTTTGACTACATCGAATCGTTTGACGGCTTCTTCTTTGTCATTTTCAGACATGTCCCTCCATTTTGCAGGAATCGGGATGAGATTTCGTGCAATAATTCCCAACTCACTTGATAGTTTAGAAGATTGCACAACATGAATTGTATCCCATCTGTGCTATAACTTTATACTGTAGAGTACACAAGCATATGCCATTAGTAAGACAGATATACTGCTTATAATTCTTATAATGTTAATTAGGCATGGATATACACCACTAGTAAGGCAACATATTTTCATTTATACTGTAGAGTACACAAGCATGCTTATAATGTTAATCAGACATGGATATACACCACAGTTCACACCCAAAAGTTGTTGAAACTTGAAATTAAAAGCTTTATAGGAAAAAGAAAGATAAACTGGTTGAATTCACCATATTTGCAAGTGGTGGGAAATGCTGGGAGGGGGAACATATTCTTACATGGAACACAATGCTAAAAAGGTGAAAATTAAGAATGTAGTTTTAAAATAATATTATGTTGGATTTATTGACTTGAGTACACTACTAATGGATGATATTAGACTTTGGTACTGTCATAATCATTTTTTGTACATTTTATCATTGAATGTAAAATTTAAGCTCTGAAGGTGACATTTAGCAACGCAAAAGTACAAGCTGTTAAAAAAATTATGGTACTACCAAAGTCTATTTTGACTATTAGGGATGTACCTAAGTCAAAATCATCCTATTATTATAACATTAGTTTCATAATGATATTAATGTACTTTTCTTACACGAAACGAAATAATAGAATATTTGAGAACAATGATGACAATATGGAGTTTTGATGCAGTAGAATTAAGTTCTGAACTTCCATATGGGTTTCGTCATTAAAACAATTTTTGGATATCACGTTACTATGCTTTATTGTCGCTTTATCCATTCTAGTTGGATGGAGTATTGTGAAATGATATTTTTGTGGGAAATTTCGAGTTTTCTACCTCACTAATTTTCACTATCATACTTTAGTAGCTTCTCAATTTTTATAGACTTTCATCTGACCATCAGAAACTAAAAAAGGTACCGCGAGTCAAATAAAAACTAAAAGTTCCTTTCATCAAACTCTATAAGACCTAGGCTTCACCTAGATGTGTAATGTGTGTGGGTCAGACCAAGAGTAAAAAATAAAGTTATAACGGTGGCCATACAGATTTAATGTGATTAGGCTACATTAGCGATGGAAACAATCTTTCTTCTTTTTATTAATATTGGGTTCGTAAGCTATGTTAAAGTTTCTGAGGGTCAAATACAAAAATTTACCAAACGCCAAGTACAGTAAGGGTGTGTTTGATAACACTTATTTTCCATGAAAAATACAATATATAGAGTCATTTTTCATCTTTTGAATGTTTGGTAAACAAAATTTTTCATGGAATTGATTTCCTTAAAACAACTCACATAACCACTTTTTTCACAAAAAGATGGAATTAAAAAACCTCCTCCCACCTTGTTATTCATTTTCCAGGGAAAAGAATTGCCACGCCCAAAAAATTGATAAAAAATTCAGAAAACGAGTAAAAGCTCAAAAATAATGAAAAAAATTCAGAAAGTGAATAAAAATCCAAAAATAATGAAAAAATACAGAAAGTGAATAAAATTCCAAAAATAATGAAAAAAAATCAAAAAGTGAATAACCTCCCCAAAAAATGAAAAAAATTCAGAAAGTGAATAAAAACCTAAAAAAATTGAAATAAATCCAGAAAATGAATAAAATTCCAAAAATAATAAAATAAATCCAGAAAGTGAATAAAATCACCAAAAGCAATGAAAAAAAATACATAAAGTGAATAAAATCCCAAAAAATGAAAAAAATTCAGAAAGTGAATAAAATCCAAAAATAATAATAATAAATCCATAAAGTGAATAAAACCCCTAAAATAATGAAAAAAAAATCCAGAAACTGAATAAAAACCCAAAAATAATGAAAAAAAATACAGAAAGTGAATAAACCCCCCCAAAAAAGAAAATTTTCAGAAAGTGAATAAAAACCCAAAAATAATGAAAATTTTCTAGAAAGGGAATAAAAACCCAAAAATAATGAAAAAAATTCAGAAAGTGAATAAACCCCTCAACATTCAAAAACGTGCCAAAAAATAAAAAAAAAATTCTAGAAAGTGAATAAAAACCCAAAATATTGAAAAATATTCTAAAAAGTGAATAAATCACTAAAAATAATTAAAAAAATCCAGAATGTGAAATAAAACCCAAAAAATAAGGAAAAAAAAGTCCAGAAAAGTGAATAAGATAATGAAAAAAATACAGAAAGTGAATAAACCCCAAAAAATAATGAAAAAAAAATCCAGAAAGTGAATAAAACCTCAAAAAATAATGAAAAAAATACAGAAAGTGAATAAAAATTTAAATATCATGAAAAAAATCTAGAAAGTGAATAAAAACCCAAAATAATGAAAAAAATACAGAAAGTGAATAAAAAACACCCAAAAATTTATTAAAAAGTCCGAAACTTATTGAATAAGAAAAAAAATAACATAAAATGAAAAAAATACATAAAAAAATATTAGTCCCAGAATTAATTTTAAAAAACATTAGAAAATAAAAAAAACAAGAAAAAAAAGAGAGAAATCAATAAAAACACAAAATATTGAAAAAATATAGAAAATGAATAAAAAATAGAAAATAAATATTAACCCCTGAATTTATTTTAAGAACGCCCAGAATTTTATTAAAAAGTCGGAAATTTATTAATTCAACAAAAATAAAAAAGCGCTAAAAAAATTTTAAAAATGGAAATGAATGAATACCCTAGAAAACTAATAAAAATGCAAATATTTGAAAAAAATTGAAAAAACACGAAAAAAAAAAAAAAAAAAAGAACAGACCTGACGACACGGGAGGATGAAACAGTTGGGGGTTGGGATGGGGGGGCGTGGTGGACTTGGTTTTTATTCATTTTTTTATTTTTTCTTAATACTCCGAATACATTTTTTTTCGTTTTTTATATTTAATACCGGGGGGATGAAACAGTTGGGGGTTGGGATGGGTGTGTGTGTGTGTGGGGGGGGGGGGGGGGGGGGGGGGGGGCGTGGTGGACTTGATTTTTATTCATTTTTTATTTTTCTTAATACTCCGAATACATTTTTTCCGTTTTTTATATTTAATGTCGGGTTAATATTTATTTCCTAGTCTTTTATTCATTTTTTGTGTTTTTTTTAAAGTTTTTTGGTTATTTTTTATTAATATTCTGGAAATTTTATTAATTTTTTGGGGATTTTTATTAATTTTCTGTTTTTTATATATATTTTCTACTTTTTTTTCATGAAAAATATTAGAAATCAAACGCACAAAAGATGTAAAATAGAACATTTTCCACCTGGAAAATAATTGCAATCAAACAACACCAACAAAATTTTTCCATGGAAAATATTTCCAAGTTTTCAATTCCATGGAAATTGACTCTTAGGAGTTATTTTCCACCTTATTTATCAAACACACCCTAAGTGAAAAGGAGAGAGAAAGAGACGGGGTAGATGTGTATTAAATGGTGTTAAATTACTCCATCTTACACAAATGACCCTTGGTATTTATAGTGCCTCGCTTAAGCCTTGGTTGGAATATAGGCCAGAGAAGTTAATTAAATGTGGTGGTTAAAAATATCGACTAAAATGCTGAATCACTACCCCTCTTTGTCTATTCTCACCCAACTCAAGTGGTGTTAACATGTATGGTTTGGTGACATAGGCTTGATAACTGAGACTCCAAGGTAAATAAAATGATCATGCGGGGGCCTTTAGTATAGTGAGTTTAGAGTAGGCAAAAGTTGGTCATGCCAAGGATGTGTAATGGGATTAGTGGGATTGTGAGAAGAAATAATTATATAAAACTTGAGTAATGGTCCCCAAGTCATGAAACTAGGCAAAATGGACCTACAAATTCTCCACTATTAGGCATCAAAGTCTAATTATGCATGTTTGTGATGTACCAAAGTATGAAAAAAATAACTTCACATTTTCATAACACTTTAGTTTCTTATTATAAGAATTGTTACGAGAACTGAAGTATATGTGACAACTAGACAATAAACAGAGTCTAGTTACTCAAAACCACTTAAAAGGACACATCTATTTAATCTACTGTTCTTTTTTATAGATTACTTAAATCTTTTTTTATAGATTACTTAATATTAGGGATCAAACTAACATTACATAATGTGTAGGCTATAAAGCACGCTTCAATTTTTATGATGGTTAAATACGACTCATGTTGCAAGAGTAAATATTTAAGACAAAAGCTCACGGTTTATCAATATTAGGAAAAGGAGAATGTGCAAGAAGAGAACAAACCTCCTTTATCCCCAAAATTCAATGATTATCTGCTTGACCTGCAGTATCAACCCTTGAAACCCAAAATTGGTAGGCATTACGAATCCAAATAGGAATGCCAACAGACAGGCATGCTACCATGAGTGGGACAGTCAAAGACAATCCAAGAAGAACTGATGACATGTTGCAATAACAAATTCAGAGACAAACTTTAAGAGGATAAATAAAAGACAGTGCTGCTATATTACTGGAAGTAGAATACAGAGGAAAATAAAATATTAAACGGAGAAGAAAGAAGTCGAATGATAGATTTCACGGTATTCCTAAATACATAAAGAATCTCGTAAGATGAACTTTCCCCACTAAATAGAGGGCTTGACAAGAGTTTCCAATGATATAGAAAATAATGTGCTAACTCGTATCTACGACTTAGCAAAACATTTTAACTAAGTTAAAGTTTTATTTCGACTTTCACCCCACATTTTCCAACTTTTGTGTTAACCCTCCATATTTTTGAAAATTTGAGGTACATACTAAGAAGGTGCGCTAAAGCTCACATCTTTTATGACACTTTGGATTTAACGACGCTTTGGCGGCGTATCCCAAATTTGACAACATTTTGGACAAAAGTGGGAGTGAGAGTTAAAATCATCCAAAAATGAATTTATCCATAAGCAATATATGGGGTCATTTAAACTACTAGATAAAAATGAACATTACGAATAGGAAAGATTAGAACTCTACTTTTATGGAGATCATCGGAATAAACAATCTTAAAAATTTTGGAGGGGCGGGGGAAGCTAAGCATCTAGTGTCAAAATTCGTATGCACATTTACAACTACATTAAATGCCTGATTGATGTTAATTGCAGTAGCATCTAAAAAAATCTCGCAACAAGTTAGTAGCGGTGCTAAAATTGTTGGTTTTCAGATATGATCATCATTAATGGCTTGCTCCCGTGGAAGGTAGTACCTCGTGGAGATATCCCTGAAAAAGCAACAATTTCATCTTCTGAACTTCAAATCGTTTGCATTCTGATATTATTGGAAGAAAGTCAAAATTAAATTTTGTTCCCCTTAAAAACATAACTGCTAATGGAGGAGAATCTGCACATTTACTTTTGTGATGAGGATATTGATATTCTAGAAACAAGCACTCCCCACTCTAATTCTGCTGATTGGCAATAATAGTCACACGGTCAACCTTCTCTGATTGAGGTCAGTAAAGTTTTCGACTATTTGGACTGATGTCATCTTTCAGCATAGAGGGTTACAGCATTATAAGCATTTGTTAATCAGAAAAATATATTTTCATTTTTATTTAATCAGAAAATTATGTTTTCAATGTTCAATGTTTTACACAACAATCAGCTCAGCCTAATAAAAACATTTTGTGTGATGTAACAGAAATACAACATTAAGAAACAAACAACATTGAAATGGCATACTATTGGAATTCTATTTCCTTAAAAATGACATACTCTCAGTTCCAGAGTAGTTGAAATATGATAAGTTTGTGGAGTTGTATGAAAGTTGTAGACTATAAAAAAATCAAGGATTTATCATAGCATGCATAATGGACTTCTTTCAAATGCCAACCCACAATGTTAAATAAATTTTTAGAATCGATAAGGTTTACTACTTATTTACACACATATGTATGCACACACCATAATGTGAATCTAATGATATATTCCACTATGTAGTCTACTATTGATCTTGTAGATAAGAGAATTCAAACAGTTACGTACCATGTTAGACTTAAGAGAGATTACAGACCCTCCAATGCAGCTATTCGAAACAGGCACTTGACATCACAATTAGGAGAATACGATTATAACTTTGAGATAATATATATATATATATAAATATATATATATATATATCATTATTGGAATATAACTATAATACTACTACACAAACAATATGTAATACATGAAGTTCCAGAGTTGCGTACAAACCATTTACAATTAAAATAAATATACAGCTGTAGGTAGGACAGACTAAATCTACTAATATAGGCCTTTGCAACTAAACCCCATATTCATCAAAGAACACAATGCAATCAGTATACAAAAAGATACAATTTACAAAATGTAGAACCTATGGAAACTTTTCACTTTACCCACATATTTAACAAAGTTTTAATGTCAGACCTAAACATCCATTTTCATTACAAGTTAAGTAAATCAAAGAAACTAAAAAATAGAGATTCTGCACATATAAAATACAGAAATGAATGAAATACCTCAAGTGGTTGCTCGGAAGATTGAAAGCATTAACAAGAAGATTGCCAGTGACGGTAAGAAATGGGGTTGGGGGAAACCCAAAACACCAGTCGAAGACAGAAAATAAGCATGTATATAAAAAAAAATGGTTATTTGTCTTTAAAAAATCGAGTCTCCATCAACAAACAGGAAAAAAAGGACAATTTCAGCCTACGTTTTTTTCTGAAATTAAAAAGGAGATACATGATGAAGATGAAAGGTACGATTCCTTCTTGGACTCCAACGGGGGATGAGTTGTAGTTTTTCATTGACATACGATGTGGCGAGGACGAGGATGATTTAGGAGGGAGAGGGATGGGGGGTGGCGAGGGTTTTGAGAAGGTTGAGAGATTTTCGAGAACGAACGGGATGACGAGTGGGTACGAGGGGATTTTGGTTAGCTTTTACTATATTTTTTTTTGAATAAATCTAGGGAGACCCCCAAAAAAAATCCAATTTTGAAACCCACTGCATTAAAAGCTTATACCTTATTGTTGTGGGTCCCGCCAGGGCATTAAAATCTGCATTAAAAATTTGTACCCATTTTTTGTAATACGTGGGGATTTGTTTTGGGGCATTTACGTTTAGATCCTATTAGACTTTCTTATATACATTCTAGTCCCATCATGTTTTTCCCTTACATATAAGTCCTATTCCTAATTTTTTAGAACTTTTTCCAATTTTACCCTTTTAAAACCAACAATCCGTAACTTCCTTGAGGAAGTTATATAAGTGGTTGAACTTATTTTTTTAATATTCAAATGATCATAACTTTTGATTCACAAATCCGTTTTTCACAAAATTACTATTTTTGAAATCTGCTCGACGAGATCTATCAAACAAGATCCATGAACGCTATAAAATTCCAAAGAAAAAAATTTACACAAACAGTAAACTTTACTGTATGCACTAGAATATGAAATAGTTTTATATATGCGACATTTTCACAAACAGACAGTAACATTTACTGTGCTAATACTACACAGTATATATATATATATATATATATATATATATATATATATATATATATATATATATATATATATACACGGTGGATCCAAACCCTTTTTTTCAGAATTACCTTATATTTGAAGGTTCGCGCTAGCGATATCCAATCCTTACCACCATTATTGGAGCTTCAACGACCTTCGTCAGAGCTCCGATTTGGGGTGGGTAAGGGTAGCATATGGTGCCGCTGGCGCGGACCTTTGAAAATAAGAGACTTTTGAATAAATGGGCTTTGGATCCACCGAAGTATCATGGGGGGCCGCTGGCGCGGACCTTTGAAAATAAGATTGGATAAATGGGATCGGGATCATCTGGAGCGCCAATTTGGGATGAATAGGGGTGGCACAGAATTTTAAAAATTGGAGCATATATATATATATATATATATAGTTTGTAAAAATGTCATAGATATTAAACTTTATTGAATACACCAGAAAATGAAATGATTTTATATTTGTGACATTTTCACAAACAATAACATTTACTGTGATAATATATTTATGAAATAGTTTTATATATATAACATTTTCACAAACAGTAACATTTACTGAGTTTATATATATATATATACACACACACACACACACACACACACACGGTAGATTCAAACCTCTTTTTTTTTAAATTACCATATTTTTAAAGGTTTACGCTAGCAACATTCAATCCCCACCACTACCCACCCCAATTGTCGAGGCTTCAACGACTTTCATCAGAGCTATGATTTAGGTGGGTAGTAGTAGCATAGGGTGCCGCTGGCGCGGACCTCTGAAATTAAGAAAATATTAGATAAATGGAGTTTGGATCCACTGGCGCTCCGATTTGGGGTGAGTAGGGGTGACATTGGGTTAGGTTTATATATATAATATTTTTACAAACGTTAACATTTACTATGTTATAACACAGTATATATATATATATATATATATATATATACGGTGGATCCAAACCTCTTTTTTCTGATATTGTCTTATTTTTAACGCCCCGCGCTAGCGGTATCAAATCCCGACCACCACCAACCCCAATTATCGGAGCTCCAACAACCTTCATCAGAGTTCTCATTTGGGGTGACATGGAGTGCCGCTGGCGCGGACCTTAGAAAATAAGAGAATATTGGATAAATGGGGTTTGGATAGATCGCCGCTCCAGTTTGAGGTGAGTAGGGATAGCATTGGATTAGGTTTATATCTGTAATATTTTCACAAATAATAAATGTTACTGTTTGTGAAAATGTTACATCGGCATCCCATGCCACCTCAAATCAGATCTCGGATGAAGGTTGTTGGTGCTCCGATAAAGGGGGTGGGTGGTGGTGGGGATTGGATGCCGCTGGCTCGGACCGTTAAAAATAAGATAATATCAGAAAAAAGATGTTTGGATATATATATATACTGTGTTATATGAACACAGTAAATGTTAATGCTTGTGAAAATGTTATAGATATAAACCTAACTCAATGCCACCCCTACTCACCCCAAATCGGAGCTCCGGTGGATCCAAAATCCATGTATATAATATTCTCTTAATTTCAGAGGTCCGCACCAGCAGCACCCTATGCCACTACTACCAACCCAAACCATAGCTCTGATGAAAGTCGTTGAACCTCCGACAATGGGGGTGGGTAGTGGTGGGGATTGAATGTCGCTAGCGTAAACATTTAAAAATATGGTAATTTTAAAAAAAAATAGTGGTTTGGATCTACCGTGTGTGTGTGTGTGTGTGTATATATATATATATATATATATATATATATATATATATATATATATATATATATTATGTAATATTAACTCAGTAAATGTTACTGTTTGTGAAAATGTTATATATATATTGTGTAATATTAACTCAGTAAATGTTACTGTTTGTGAAAATGTTATATATATAAAACTATTTCATAAATATATTATCACAGTAAATGTTATTGTTTGTGAAAATGTCACAAATATAAAACTATTTCATTTTCTGGTGTATTCAATAAAGTTTAATATCTATGACATTTTTACAAACTATATATATATATATATATATATCCAATATGCTCGTAAATTTTTAAAGTTCTGTGCCACCCCTATTCACCCCAAATTGGCGCTCCAGATGATCCCTATCCCATTGATCCAATCTTATTTTCAAAGGTCCGCGCCAGCGGCACCCCATGATACTCCGGTGGATCCAAAGCCCATTTATTCAAAAGTCTTTTATTTTCAAAGGACCGCGCCAGCGGCACCACATGCCACCCTTACCCACCCCAAATCGGAGCTCTGACGAAGGTCGTTGAAGCTCCAACAATGGTGGTATTTTGGATGCCGTTAGCGCGAACTTTTAAATATAAGGTATTTTTGAAAAAAGAGGGTTTGGATCCCCCGGATGTATATATATATATATATATATATATATATATATATATATATATATACTGTGTAGTATTACCACAGTAAATGTTACTGTCTGTTTGTGAAATGTCACAGATATAAAACTATTTCATATTCTAGTGCATACAGTAAAGTTTACTGTTTGTGTAAATTTTTTTCTTTGGAATTTTATAGTCTTCATGGATCTTGTTTGATAGATCTCGTCGAGCAGATTTCAAAAATAGTAATTTTGCGAAAAACGGATTTGTGAATCAAAAGTTATGATCATTTAAAGATTAAAAAAAAAAGTCCAACCACTTATGTAACATCCTCAAGGAAGTTACGGATGGTTGGTTTTAAAAGGGTAAAATTGTGAAAAAAATTCCTGAAAAGTTGGAATAGGACCTATGGGATTATTAAAAAGTCAATAGGACTTATAAGCTTGTTGACCCAATAAATAGGACCTAGATATAATTACCCCATTTGTTTTTGTCTTCAATTAATTTTTTTTGTATGATAAATTTATTTGTCACTAAATATATAATAATTTTGTCACCAATAGATCAGTGTAACATTTTAAATGTGGGAATAAAGGTGGCAAAAATTTTAATGATTATTTGGGGATAAATATTATTATTTCGTCACTAATTTAACATTGTCTTACTCAATTGGTGTCAAAATTAATTTTCCTTGCGCAAAGGTAACTTTTAGTCACAAAAATACTTTTGTCCTCATTTTTTTGTCAGTAATGAGACAACCTATTGTAGCGGTGTATGGAAAATTTCACAGGTCTTCTTCTAAAAAACGAAGTTGGATAACCCTTTTTATAAAAAAAATCTAAGGTGGCGCGTCGCTTGAATGAAACAGGGGTGTCGCTTGAACGATGCCAGCTATCTCTCGAACGACTTCGCGCGAGATGCCTCTGTTGCTCGAATGACACGAAATATCGCTCGAACGACTGGAGCATAAATTAATTTTTTATTCCAGTCTACCTCAACACTTAGAAAAATATTTTAACGAAAAACTCAGCCCCAACACTTAGAAATTTTTTTAGAAAAAATATGTCAACACCTTAAGTGAACTGTTAAGGGACAAAAACACAACCTTACCAAAATCTGTCCCGGGAGGGCTTTTCTTGTTGAAGAACTTGATATTCAGAATCGTCCTGATGCATATGTGATCTTGAACATTCTTTGACATTTGTAGTGGCATACGACATACTCAATTGTGAACGGACATTTATAAAATCATATCCTTACAAATCTCCCCCTATGTCTATTTCCGTACAAAATAAAAAACATTCGAATTATCAAATAAAATGCCTATACAAATCTAACACCCTCCCATGAACCTAAAATTGAAGAGGTACTAAACATGTAAATATCAAACTTTTCTTCAAAATATTAACTTCAAATATTTAAGCTTTTCTCATCAGGCTGTGCAAAATAATGATCTTTAATTTTGTACAGACACACATTAGACAAAACAAATACCTTTGTGATGCATCGAGTTTGAAATTATGTAAGAATAAATAAGTTAATAATCAAATCTCCCCCATAATTCAAAACTCCCCCATAATTCGTTCTCCCCCTTTTTATCTGACCGAAATAGACAAGGAAATGAATAAAAACAAAAAGCATGGAGTTGTCACAATAAAAATGCATAGTAAATATGAATTAAACTACGCTCAGCAAAGAGAAACTCAAAATCTTGCAAAAACTATTTTTGATTTTTCAATTTTCATACAAAAATGCAGAAAAAAATTACAAAAATCACACACGATGAATTTACACTAAGACAACCAAATCATGGAAACTGAATGAATAGGTATGAACATATTCGATAGGCAAATCAATGCAATCAAAGATAACATATGTGCATGATGAATATGTGTACTCTTATTGAATGAATCTCAAACTCGTCCTTACGTGTCGAAAATGTTGAATTTAAATGTCATCGAATCAATCCCTCAACATATCAGAGTCAAGAATGATTCTCATACCAATAGCGTTTAAAACTATGAATGTGTTTTCATGACGCTGTCAGGACGTGCAAACCCATTTTTCATTTCTTTCCATCTAAACTCCCTCATAAATAATAATCATTATATTTTTCTTTTGAGGTCGCTCCTTTTTGGCATATTTATCTTTTTATTGCCTTTAAATTTTTTATGGGCTCTTTTAAACGGTGGCTTTCACGAAGAGTTAATTTTGTACTCTTGCAGCCTTTTTTTGTGATTCACCAATCATTTTTTGTTGCAATTAAATTCCTCACGGTAAACGGTTTTTGCATGCACTACTTCATGTGACACCCCATCTAATCAAATATAGGGTGATTTGGCCTTTATCAAATTAAAACAGGTTTCCCATATGGTTCATTCTTAGCATCACTATAAAAAATCAAAAAATTTAACCACCTAATAATTAATTAAATCGGTGCCAAATTTTATCTTTCAATTAAAGAGAATAAATAAAATAGCAAAAACTAAATAAACAATCACAATACACTAGAATCCAAATCATTAGTAAATGTAAATGAATCAAAGTCATGTCGAATAAACCATCGTCTAAAACAACTAAAACTAAGTAATATTTGTAACTAACAACTAAGAAAATCAGATAGAAAACTAAAATTACAATACCGACGACAGATCCATATACGAGATACAAAAATGAGATCATATGCTAGATCTGAATGAAAGAATAGGCTACCCAAAATCCTGTCAGCATTCACAGTTCTACGACTCTGAGTCCCTAGAATGAAACCAACAAGTATGGCTTCCCTGTGGCTGGACACCTAAAAGGTTTTGAAAATTATTTTTATAGCAATAGTTAGTACTCAAAATAATTGAAAACATTTGAGAAGTAAGTTATCACAATTAAAATCGATTATTGATTACACATGTTAGGTTCACGCACGCTCTCTTAAGTATCCTCACCTCTCATCTAATGTGCATGCCTAACGTTCTATACTTAGCCAACCTAGCTACCACCCCAAGCTATTTTGACTAAAGTCTATAATCGATCTTATCAATAGTATACTCTCTCGTACCGCCCATACAACACAATACATTATTAACATTTCTCTCATGTTCTTCATTTCTTATGTAACATTCACCTATGTTAAATTTCATAATCAAATCTCACTACTTAATTCATATAGAATTTCATATCAAACATCATTTAACTTCCATAATTAAATTTCACTACTTAATTTACTATAGATATTCCCAATCTATTTTTAATCTTGAAATTTAGTTTCTCTCAACTTAATTTATCATTTGATGTATATCTATGTATAAATCATCTACAAGTCTACTTTCTCACAAAAATAGAATATCATGAAGTATATATTTCAGGCACAATATATACTATAGGATTATTGGTCCGGATAATGATCGACCCCAATCATCATATCATTTACATTTGTCCGGATATCCCTCGACCCCAAAGTAAATGTTTTGCATATGTATATTGGTCCGGATACTCACTTACCCAATATCATTCATCTTCGATCATCAGGATAATCATCGACTCCAAATCGAGCTTTCATGTATTAGTCCGGATAATCATCGACGCCAATATATAATTAAGCACACTTTATGTATATATATTTCGCACACAATATATACTATAAACACATACTATATAATAACGTCAATGTATCACATTTTTGGGGTTATTAGCTTGGAATTTTACCTCGTTCACCAATAGTGATTTATATCTCTTAGCTTGTAATCGTACTAATAAGTGCCTTATTTTGTATATTTTATACCCAAATTTATACATTGTTAGTCCCAGTTCAGTTTATTTAATAAGTTCTTAGGACCATTTTATTAAAAAGAGAAAAAAATTCAAGAATGAATGAATTTGATTCAAAATGGCAATTTTATGTCAAGAATGGGCACTTCGATAATTTTATAATATTCTTGTGCTAATTTGTGAAAAAAAATTCCTAGTGAAATTTTTGCAGGTAATCATGGAATTGTGTGCAAATTGATGGTCAATTCGAAAAAGGCACAAATAAGATGAATTTTACGATCATTCGAAAAAAGTTATTTTCACACTTGTGGAATCGTAGAAAAAGTTGGAAATTTTTATTCTCCGCTTTGGACGAAACTCGGCGTGCGTGTTCAATAATCAAATCTAAGACTTTTTTAGTGGGGGAAAATTTCGTCCTTTATCAGGATCCAAAGATTAAAGAGGTGGAGAGATTGCTACCAACACTGCTCGGCTAATCAGAGAGAGTCCCACCACAACTCAAATACCTCACCACTTGTCCTATAAAAAGGACCCTTGGGCTTAGGATTTCGGAGAGAACTGAGAGTGTAGAATTTTAGAGAGGAATTTCGGGAAGCAACCTTGAGTGAATAAAGTCAATTTGAGGGCTAAGTTTTTATCATTTTTAGATGATTGAAGATTATTGTGAGAGAACTTATTGTAAGTTTGATTTATTAATGAAAATCTCCAGTTATTCTTGCAATTTCCCTTTCATTATGATAGGTTGATTATTCTATTGGGATTAGGGTGAAGTTTATCATAGTTTGCTAATATTGTCACATTAATTTGATTGTTTTTTTATCATCTAATCGTTTTAATTGTTATTAAAGATTCGGTATTCATTTTAAAGCGACACGAGAGTGTGTTTTAAAACCTTTAAAATTATTTTATCATTCAAGTTTTGAGATTTAAAAATAGTAGTTTTTGATGGATTATGCTTGCACTTTGATTGTTTTGATAGTTCATGCTTAAATACATTTGTGAATTTTAAAACTTATATTTTCTAAGGAAATAGGGATTTTAGCCGTCTATTAGAGACGTTAAAAATATTTTGAACATAATCGTGTTATCTTCTAAATTAAACACGGCGAGAGTCAGTTTAATTTGAGTTATAAAAAGGGAATGACAATATCAAATTAGTGTGCAATATTAGTTACGTGATAAACGGACCCCGAATCCTAATTATTTCCTAATTGTTTACCAATCTCGCGTGTTACTCTCATTTATCGTAGTTGTTTTTAGTAGTATCTATCGTATTTTATCTAGTTGGACAGTCACAATTTTTTTAAAACTTAAATTTGATAAATATCTGTGGGTTTGACCCGTACTTACACTCGCTATTCTATAATAACCCGTGCACTTACGGTATTTTATAAATTTATAACAACTTTTTGGCCCCATTGCCTGGAATTTGTTCAATTTTTTGTAAAGAGGTTTTGACTTTCAGACTAGTTTTTTTTTTTTTTACTTATGCACTTTTGTTAGTAAAAATTTCATAAAAATACAAAAAGATTGAGAAAAAAATAACTCGAGAAAAAAAATATTTTTTTCTGAAAATTTCCGGACTCGTTTTTTCAGTAAGTAGACTGAAAAAAACAAATCCGAAAATTAAAAAAAATATATGTTTTCCCGTAGTAATTTCCAGAATACAAGAAATAAAAAAAATTGTGTCATTAGTGATGATGCTAGAATTAGCACCACCAGGTAAGGTGTTTTCAAGCTCAATCTAAGAACAACAATGGCAGCATAGTTACGTAAAAGGTAGGAGAATGAGATGAGGAGAAGAGGAGAGAGCACCAAAATATAAGTGGTTCAGCCTAAATTGGCCTACGTCCACTGTGCGTGAATAACCTCACTGTAATAAGGCACTGATGGCCATGGATACAATACACATAAGCTCACTTTCTCTCTCTACTGTGTCTATAAGACATAATTTCAGCTAGGGTTACCAATTTCGGATCATTTGCTAGGTAGAGGATGATCTCTATATATAGTACCTAGGGGGTGTAATGTACCCCCCATGCATGTAATGTGCATGTGTGTGTTTGCCTCACCAATATGGGAAAGCCATCTGTCACTGTCACAAGTAGAGAATGATGATGAAATATTCTCCCCGCGTGTGGGGAATAATCTTGTTATAACTGATATGTGTCCACGTGCCCTTATCCAAATGTCAGCAGATGCTCGGCTATTGTGCTTGGTGTATGGCCTCGGCCTGGGAGAGGCCGAGGTTGGTAAGTCTAGATGTTCTTTCAGTCCGAGGTGACCATGGAGGTCTCAGCTTAATCCGAGCCGAGACAATGGACAAGGTCGGACACCAGTCGAGGTTGAGTTGGTGTGTTTGGAGCATCGACTAATGTCTTGATGAGGTTGCTGGTGGCTTCTTGCGAGCTCGGCCTATATCTGGTCGAGGTTGCCATTCCTAGGTATACGAGAATGCTGCTGATCCTTGTGATGCATGCGATGTCCCTTCGAGAGGTTGGTGGTAGTGTCAGCCTGGGCCGACCTTGCTATGGCCGAGGTATGATGTCGCATGCCCAAGGCTTATCCAATGTCGGCCATGATCTCGGCCGAGGTTGGTGTCTCCGAGCCGAGGTCACACTTGGGGCATATCAATTAGTGTGCGTGGTTATTTTTGTTTTTATGTCGAGTACACCACTGGTGCGCGTGTAGTGTTACTTTTATTTTTTTTCTTTATTGTTTTTTTATGTGTCGCACTTTACGTTGGGTGTAGTTTATTTTGTGTGTGTTTTTCTTTTTCAAGCACATTAAAAAACAGAAAAATAAAATAAAGTAAAAATAAAATAAAATAAAAAGCAAAAGTGAAGAAAAATTCAGAAAAGTGTGCAACGGTGAGCAAACGTGAAAAACTTGTGCAATCTTACCACGAGCACAAGGAACTCTTGGGGACGACTGAAACATAGGCGAATTTCCCCCCCCCCCCCCCGATCGACGTCAACTTAAACTTCGGCCTGGCATAAACAAGTGACCGTAAAACCCCATGTTGGAGGTACGTTTTTGTGTGCTCCTAGGTGATTTCATGTGACATTTAAATTAGCACATTGCATAAATTAACTTAAGGGCAAAACTCTTAACGAGGGTAGAATTGAAAGTTACTCCAACGCGAACTTGTCAAATCGATTATGTTTTACCTTGTCTAGGAATAGTATTTTTTAATGAGTCTTCGTACTAACCACCTACCTGGAGGTAAAATCGAGATTTGAGGAGATAATCGTAGTTGGTCGTGTTTTAAATTTTCCCTTGTCAAAGAGTAGGAGATGTCTAACAGTTCACACAAAAAATAAAAAATAAAAAAATTCATGCGTTGTAAATTACATTGGGTGATCCTCATATTGTTATCCCGTCATCTTTCTCATATTCCTCAATTGATCTTGTGGACGTGTTTTTACAAATTACTGAAAATTTAGATGACTACGTATTTCAATTTGAGTCATATGGATCAGTAGTCATTTAAAAATTAAAGAAGGTGTGGATGAGAAACCAACCCCTATAATTACTATTTGTCTACCAAAGTGTATCAATTGGAAAGCGATAAACAAACAGGATAATGATGTTATTTCTAAAAATAATCATGAATTAAATGGGGATAATCAATTTTGTGAAGAGAAAAAATTTGACAATCTTGACACATGTAATACCTGTGATGATTTGAATGTTGATTTTGTCGAGATTTTTCTCCTCAGTTAATTGAGAAAAATGTTGATTCTTCTTATATGTGGTAAAATTTATTTGAGGATTAGTCATCCGATTTTAGTGATACTTCAAGTATTTATGACGATCCTATGAAGAAAATGTATCACCCCGTGATACATCTTCTTCCCGCGCTTTTCATAAAATCTCACATTTAGGAGTGGAGTATGCATCCCCAATTTTACGTGACTATTTTCGAAAAAGGGGTAGTAAATATTTGGATCTTTATCGTAATTTATTACCTCCATGTGATGCATCGACATATGATTCATGCGATTCAAATTTATTTATTATTGATAATGTCGGTGCATACCATTATGACCATGGATTTATGGTTGAAATTTGTGTTGTGCGGTTATTCTATAACATTTATGATGTTTTGGCACTTAGTGCTATAAAGTTTTTTAATTAGAATGACCCACAACTCTTTCGATTATTAATTTATGGTGATGATGGTAATTGTCATGTGTATGTATATTATTTGTGTATTTTTTTTCTTTTTCTTATTTTTTTAGTTAACATGTATCATCATCTTACTTCTTTACTTTATTTTCTTTGTCCATATTTTTATTTGAGCATACATTGAGAAAAATGTAAAATTTAGGTTTGGGGGTAAGAATGATATTTTTAAAAACAAAAAAAAAATCTGAAAAAAAAAATCAAAATGATTTTCAATAAGATTGAGCTTTGAAACAATTTCTTAATATTGAATTGATTCATGGATCTCTCAACTTATGAAATTTTTACACATTAGCCCAATAATATGATCGAAAATGGATATTGAGGCGAAAGTTAATGTGCTTAACGAATAAATGTAGAGAGTTTAACTCGGTGAGATTTTTGTGCCATTCATCATTGTCGAGAGATTTAAATCAATCGGAGTTAAAATAACTCAAACATTCATTCACTGATAAATTCGTTGATGAGCTCAAATTCATTGTTTTGTTCGATTACTGAAAACAGAAGGTCAAAATCTGAATCTTAAGCACTAGAAGTTTTAGTAAGGCGTCTTGAGACACAAATCAACTTAATGAAACTTGAGAAATGAGATTAGGCCATCATTTGAAAGCCCAAAATTAAGCCTAAAATCGAACCTTTTTACATTATTCCGTTGCAAGCCCATTTTAGCCAAAAAGAAAATAAGCCTTTTGTTGACAACTCATTATCCTACCCAACTCCAACTTGGAGTTTAAAGCCCAAAAATAAGCCACGCCCATTTCTGAGAATACTAGGGTAAAATTACGGTAGGAAAAGGGCAAAAAAATGGGAAAAAAATGTTTGCAAAAGAATGATGTGTGAAAAGAAAAAAAAGAAAGAAAGAAAGAAAGAAAGAAAAAAGATGGGAAAAATGTGAGTCGTAAAGAAAAAGTAAAGAGAAGAAAAATGGAGGTGAGAAAAAGTGCCAAAAAGTCAAAATGCCGAAAAAAAGACTCTATATTCTCAGAAGTTTTGAACTCTAAAAGTCATTCTTTCTATCATAATCCGAGCCTACAATATAACTAAAGAAAGTCCTAATCAATCATGTGAAGTTAGTTATAGTGTGGAGGGAGGATGAGTATTGTGCAATTCAACGTTTTCAATAAGTAATCGATTTTTCGTTCATGAGATCATATTCATCCATTATAAAAAGTTCATTTTTGATCATGTATATGTGAGATTCTTTCATTTAAATCTACTCTTTTATTCATATATACCGAGAGAAAATTGCGAGTGTTCGATTGTGAGCGCATCCCGTGAGATTTTGAAATCAAAATGAACTTTCGAATAAGAAATGTAACGATCAAATCTTTTGAAATGGACGGTTATATTGGCTATGCACACACACACGATAAGTTAAAATTGAAAAATGAAGTTCTGCTATATTTATGAAGTTTGCATTCAAGCTTGATTATATTACTTTTGAGTCTTTTGTATTGAGTCAAGATTTTGAATTTTGTGTGTATATTCACTGCAAACCCTCACGAGACAAAACTCGTCCACTAGGGTAACCTAGGGGTGTAAAGGCTTGTTGCACATACTAAGTGTAATCGTGATTCCTACGAAAGTGAGTTAAATTTTAAAATTTTAGTTTTGCTCGAGGACAAGCAAAGATTAGGTTTAGGGGTATTTGATGAGTGCCTTATTTCGTATATATTATACCCAAATTTATACCTTGTTAGTCCCATTTTAGTTTATTTAATAAGTTCTTAGGACCATTTTATTGCAAAGAGAAAAATATGCAAGAATGAATGAATTTGATTCAAAATGGCAATTTTAAGTAAAAAATGGTCACTTCGATAATTTTATAATATTCTTGTGTAAAACGCTATTTTTACACGTGTGAAATCGTAAAAAAAAGTTGGAAATTTTTATTCTCCTCTTTGGATGAAACTCAGCGTGCGTGTTCAACAAGCAAATCTAAAACTTTTTGAGTGGGGGAAAATTCTGTCCCTTATTACGATCCAATGATTAAATAGGTGGAGAGATAACTACCAACACTGCTCGGCTAATCAGAGAGAGTCCCACAACTCAAATACCTCTCCACTTGTCCAATAAAAAGGACCATAGGGCTCAGGATTTAGGAGAGAACTCAGAGTGTAGAATTTTAGAGAGGAATTTCGGAGAGCAACCTTGAGTGATTGTAGTCAATTTGAGGGCCAAATTTTTATCATTTTTTATAGGATTGAAGATTATTGTGAGAGAACTTATTGTAAGTTTGATTTAATAATGAAAATCTCCACTTATTCTTGCAATTTCTCTTTCATTATGATAGCTTGATTATTCTATTAGGATTAGGGTGAAGTTTATCATAGTTTGCTAATATTGTCACGTTAATTTGATTGTTGTTTATTTCCTAATTGTTTTAATTACTATTAAAGATTCGGTATTCATTTTAAAGCGACACGAGAGTGTGTTTTAAAACCTTCAAAATTGTTTTATCAATTAAGTTTTAAGATTTAAAAATAGTAGTTTTTGATGGATTATGCTTGCACTTTGATTGTTTTGATAGTCCATGCTTAAATACATTTGCGAATTTGAAAACTTGTATTTTCTAAGGGAATATGGATTTTGGCCGTCTATTAGAGATGTAAAAAATATTTCGAACATAATCGTGTTATCTTTCAAATTAAACGAGGTGATATTCGGTTTAATCTGAGTTATAAAAAGGGAAAGACAATTTCAAATTAGTGTGCAATATTAGTTACGTGATAAATGGACCCCGAGCCCTAATTATTTCCTAATCGTTTATATATCTCTCCTGTTACTCTCATTTATCATAGTTTCTTTTAATAGTATAGCTCATAATTATTATCTATCCCATTTTATCTAGTTGGATTGTCACAATTTTCTTAAAAGTTAAAATTGACAAATCTCTATGGGTTCGACCCGTACTTACACTCTCTATTCGATAATAGCCCATGCACTTGCGGTATTTTATAAATTGATAACATGTACCTCGATCATCAAGATTCATTGATTATATTTCCTCGGAATCACACCTCGATCACCAAAATATATATATATATATATATATATATATATATATATATATATATATATATATATATATATATATATATAGAGAGAGAGAGAGAGAGAGAGAGAGAGAGAGAGAGAGTATAGTATACTTTAGGTATACACACAACCTATGTATTACTACGCATTAATTGGTATTCACACAACCCGATAATACATGTTAGTGCGTAGTATATATCTTTCACATACTCGTTGTACTATTTATTTTATGATTTATCTCACTATCGTATCTATAAGAGTGTTCACACAACTCTAAGGGTCCTAGTTACCCCTCCTTATATAAATTCAGTAATTACCGTATATAACCTATTGGTATACATGTTAAATTGATGTCCACTATCTCTCTGTATCTCAATACAAAAATTTCCCAACCTATCTCTCAATCGGTTATCCCTACCGGTCCATAGTCTAAGTCCTACACTCAAGGATCTTAATGGAACTTAACTATACCCTACTGGTATTTATCGAGTCCCTACATAGGTATAATATCACTCCTGAGATTCCCTTCGATCATTGGTAATCCCAAAAAATTTAACTAGGAAAAGAAACCAAAAATCTTCCAGGGTCGATCGATCGAGTCATTTGGTCGATCGATCGACTCCATCAACTGATCGACATTCATGGGTCGATCGATCGATTGAACAGGTGTAACTTTGTCTTCTTCAATCTTTCACCCTTTCTGATTTACTCAAACCTATAATTCTTCACCAAATTCACATCCGATTATTCCTAACTTTTCCTACCTGAGTTAGGATGATTTCTAATTTTTCAAACACATTAAAACTTCACCAAAATCAATTAAGAATGAATTAAACCCTCAAAACTCTTTCATAAATGTAGTTTTGTGTTAATTCATTTCATTGAATTCAAACCCAAATTTAAATCCGTAGTAATAATACAAACTCTTCTGATTTATAATTCTCTATAGATATAAACACTAATACATACAATTTTACCCAAACATGTACTCAATTGGTACTTTTCATCAAAGATTTTTAATAAAACTAATCTATTCATGAAACCCCTACACATGGGTATTATAACATCAATTTGATTTGCAGTAAACACTTGATTTTAATTGATTGATTAGATTTCATGGTTCTTGGTTGATGATTGATTGCTTCTTCTCAAATCTTCCTTTCTAATTACCTTGAGGTGGAAGAAAACGATTTGGTCTAAAATTGATCCGAGACCCAAACTATACTCACGGGTAGGCTATTCCGACTTTTTTGACCCATCCAGAATCATTTGTGACCTCTAAATTATCATCTGAGTCACTTAAAATATATTACTCATTTCTCACCTCAAACTAGTCTACACGAGACTCCCGATGAGATAAAATAAAATACGCACATATCACTCGCTATGCCGTATAACCATAATTATCAATTATTTACTATTCGTACTTAGTAAATATCATAATATAATATTAATCAGTATCTATCTCTCGATTAATATTTAATAGTCACAATCATTATCTAATCTCATTAAATTACTTCACTCATGTAATTTAATTAAAACATATTTTTTCCCAATAAATTTCTCAATTTAAATAAATTAAAATACGCCGAAATACGGGGTATTACATACGTCTCCCCTTACAAAGGAATTTTGTCCTCAAAATTAGGACAAGACCGGCACTAAAACTTAAGATCTTTAACATCACGACATCCTCTAGTACCCAAATTCAAATCATAATAACATAAGGGTCACTCCACTATACACCTGCTAGTGGTACCCACCTAACAAACAGCTTAATCACTCTAGCCCAAGTTTATCAACAAGCTTTCTCAATTCACTACATACTGATACGCTTTATCATTCATGTGATCTCAATACTGGCTCATTCATCTCCATATTGAGAAAAGGTCGCACCTTCCTAAGTGCCAATTTTCCTTAATCACACAACTCAAAACTCCCTTCATGGGAGAAATCTTACGACATTCGAAACTTTAATACTTCATGGGATAACATCTGCCCACTCATGTCAGTATTTAAAATTTCGGTTTTAAGGCAACGTAACGCTTACGACATTCAAAAGACACCCAAAATAGTTTGTGGTTCACTCCACTCTTAACAACAGACTCCAAATCACTGTCAGTCCAAAAATCTAGTTATCCCCTCACCTCTAATCAACTACAGGGTGAACGATAAGGCCTTCCACACAAAACCTTAAAAGGTACTTGATGCCTGATAAACCACTACAACTTATTACACACAACTCTACTAACGGTAATTTCTCCCCTCAATTACCCTACTAGACACGACATGAACTACTCGCATTAGCCAGCATAATAAACCACCTCTCGTCTAACCATCGGGCTATAGTTGATACGATATTCCCCAAAAAAAATTCATCCCCATTGCTTCCTGATAATACCTATCAAAGGTGGGATTGCAGGATGTCATCCTGATTCCGAGTAACATTGGGAGGCACCTTGCACTGGTGAAAATTTTATTCTCAAAGAAAGAATAACAACTACTTCCTCTCAGCCGATCCATTCCAAACATTTAGAGGAATTCTTGACCTAGACATGATGTTGACAGCTTATCAATGAATTTTATCAGTCCACCTACCCATTTTGTCACTGGAGACGTAGGCTTGTTACCAAATTCTTATTGATCATCTCGAGTCAACCCTTTTCCATCTATGAGTGGTGCTTCCGAAGACAATCTCACTACATGTCACTTCATACCAATTCCCACCTATAATATCTCAAATTAAGTGGTACTTTATACTCCCCTTCATCGGCCGCACTACAAGAAAAACACATTTTTATGACACTCGAAAAATTAATTTAAAGACATTTAATATAAAAATGTCATTTAAAAGTTAATACTGATATTAATGTGACATCTTTAATATAAAATGTCATTTTATATGTATAAGTATTATTTTTTATGACACTTTAAATATAAAAATTATATTTAATTATAGATATTATGACCCATTTTTAAGAATTTGTATACTAAATATACATGTTATGACAGTTTTACTCAAAAAATTTAGAAATGCGCGCGTCGATAAGAAAAAAAGGGCGAAAGACTTCCCTAGCTCGTCGAAACTCCCCCCCACGAAATTTTTCCCCAAAATCAGCCCTAGCCAAAACTCTCCCCATTTCCTTCCCATGAAACCACCATCGTATCTCTCAAATCAAGTACTCTTCTCTCTCTGCCGATCTCTCCAAAATCAAACACACATAGGAAGAAGCACACACATACAGACGCACATACATGCATATGAAACTCATTGCGAAAATTTTGATTTTAGTTTTCTATGAAATCAACTCAGTTTGTTCATGTTTTTTTTTTAATTTCAATTATTCTTTTTGAGGTTGTTTGTTTGACGGATTTTAAGTTAAAGGATTTAATTGGTTCATCATGGATTTTGTTTGTAGATTTATCACTTCTGAATTCTCGTCAAAGATGCGCTTCCATAATCGTTCGAAAGGTATCCTCAGTGGCTATCATTATTCGATTTTTTTTTGGGGGGGGGATATTGCTTCAATTATAGGGCTCAAAATAGATATTTACGTTCTTTATTACAGTTCAATCATATATGTTTTAAATTAGGGTACAGTTTATGGGTTCAAACTCAATATTTTTGGAACTCGAGTTCAATATAAGGGTTTTTTTATTATTCAAAATTGGTGTTTTTGATCAATTTTATATTTTGTTTGATTATGTTTTTATGTGAGTTATACTGTCATTTTTACTTATTCATGGATTCTCAACAATGTAGGGGGTGTCGTCACATATCATCACAACCATTTTAGTTTGTAGACAAAGACGAACAAGTTAGCATCCGAAAGAGCTCTCTTCATCATATTTTTTATACAATTTTTTTGGTTATCCCCATTTGTTTACACTCTCCTAATACCCAAAATAGTAATTTTCTATTGTAATTTGAAGTTCGATGTCCCCTTGTAATTAGTAGCTTGTTGCTTTATTATGATTTGAGTAGGCTTTCTTGATTGACATCTGTGGATGTTCTAGAGCATTGGGTTTTGAGTGTATATGAGACATTAATTTGTTGTTTCCTTTCTTTTCGCTATATCATTTTAATACTTATATTTTACTTTCTTATTGCATCATTGTGCTACGTTGGGTTGGATATGGTCTAAGTAAGGACATTTGGGAGCCAATTGAGGAGTTATGGTATATGTTATTCCTTATGTGTTTTCATGCTTTTTCTCTTAAATTTGGATGTGGCACTTACAATTTATTTTATTTCTAAGTAAATGCCAATACTATATATGGGATTCTATAGCTTGATCCTGTTTATTGATGTGACTTTTTAGAATTGGTGAGTTTTTTCACAATCCTTAGTTTATGGCCTGTTTTTGTCCTATGAGATTGAAAACTTTTGATCTTGGTAGTTAGGGTTCGAATTTACCTCTACACCAAGTATTTTGGTAGGAGTTTTGACTGTTACTAGGTTTGGGGGCTTCTTCATTACGGGGACTCCGCATTTGTATATAGATGCTTTTGTTTTTTTTCACTGTAATTTATAATTCTCTAGCTGTGCATGTGTCAATTGCCTCAAAGATATGTTTACCATTATAACTGCTCATATGCTCCTTGTGAGGTTTATTTTAAAAAATATATTATAACTGCACGTAATCTTACAATGTTAAGTTTCAATTTATTTTGTTCGGATTCTTTTGCTAAGGATGAATTTTTAGAGAGTTTGGTGATTCTAAGATATATATGGATCAAGTAACGGACTTAAATTTGTTTTAAGTAGTTGAAGTTTCAATATAGATGCTATGGGGATTCTTTATTTTAATATAACTTTAATATTTTTTGTGATTAAATTTATGTTTTTCAAAATGATACATTTGTTGAATGTCTTTTCAAAGGTTCAAACGTTTTCAATCATTATAACATCTCGCTTATTGTTTTACTTACCCGTTTTGCTAGATAGAGAGAAAGTGTGATGATTAATTTCATTTGATTAGTTTGCAGGCTTTTGCTCAGTTCTAATTGTTTACTTACTGGTATTTCTTAAGCAAATTATAAATGAATTTTTTTCATGTCTCTGTAGGGTTGGAACCAAATTTTTTATTCTTTATAAGGTGGACGACATACAATAGCTTTGGGTATTAGGGATACAAATGTATCACTAAATACATCAAAGCTTTTGGGTGGACTTACTTTATGTACAAGAGGGTTATTTCTCATTATTGACACAAAAAGGGCCGCGAGAAAGTTGTTACAGGTAGGGGGGAAATGATATTCGTTACGTTATTATAATATTACAAACGTTTAGTGGCTAAAAATCCTTCAAAAATCTTATTGCTCTTTCATAAATATGTGTATTTGTAAATATTGATCGACGCTTGTTAATCGGTGTAGAGGTAAATAAAAGTCTGATGCTTGTTAATCGGTGCATTTGGTTTCACGTGACATATAACATCGATAACAATGTTATAAGAGTGTGATTTTATTACATACTTTTGATTATCCACTAGAATCCTCCTTCTCTTTTATTCTTTCTCTATTTACCCCTTCGTTAAAGCATACACGGCTAACTAGATTCCTCCATTTCTACTGCCCGTCAAAGGCAATGCAACAAATTTTAGGATTGTTTCTTTGGCCATGAGGAAAAGATTAAAGAAGTCAGGCCTTTGATAAGACTTGAAAATATATGGATCCCCTCTCCTCTTCATACTCGTAAGTTTTCGATAACATTTACAGTCTAAAGAGTTGCTGCAAGTCTGGATATGTTGCATCCGTGTATGAGTTGAATGCCGAACTGAAAATAAATTGTGTCATTTTGTTTAAAATGTTATTTTATGGTTGAGCTTTGGGTTCATGCGGCATTTATTTTGCCGTACTGATTATTTTCATTTCTTTTCATTTTATAATTAGGTCTACAAAATTCTTGTTTGTTCTGAACAAATCTTCTGTAACATTCTCATGTTCTAGTTAACATATTATCCATATGTAACCATGTTTCCTAAAGAGGATTTGAGTGGAAATATTTCATGGCTTGAATTAGACCACAAATTTTGACGACCCAACCGTACAAGCTTCATATCCTTTTTCCCTATCCAAACCACCCTTCTTTGGGCGAGGAGTTAGCTCAATTCCCCTGCTATAAAAAACAGAAAAGGAATATAAACATATACAGACATGTGTGTGTATATATATATATATATAATGATGTTCTACAAGTTATTTTTAATTATTTATTTAATCAGTATAAATAAATACAACAATTCTTGATAGTAACTTAAACAATGTGTGCCATCAAAGTGTTCTTGTTGTATAATGTAATAAAATTTATGTGTCCCCCCGCTCCCCTCTCCATTTATGAGAATTCATTAATTACAACTTTGATAGAAAATGCACCATCAAAGTTACAGATACAGATGTAGAATATCTTTAAAAATAGTAATGTTCTGTTCTTAGCATGTTCAAAGTGGCAATGTGGTGCTGCCTTTTTTGCTTTCATGTTTGTGGCTGGACTTTCTACTGTTAGTTCTAAACATGAATCTTGTCATCTTTGTCATGAAATTCCTATTAGTTCTGAACACCAATCTTGTTTATGGTTGTCTATATGTGGGTTAATTTGTCAAGAGAAGAGGATAATGGTATAGTATGTATTGGTTTCCTCATTTTAGACTTTGCTTCAGCCATTTGTTATGTATAACTATCTAGACTTCATTCTATAAATTAAAACAATATGGACTTCGTTCTCTCTGTCTGTCTATCTCTCTCTCTCTCTCTCTCTCTCTCTCTATATATATATATATATATATATATATATATATATATATATATATATATATATATAATCATAGGGTAGGAAAAACGAGTTTTGAGATAGGCTCGTAAAATAAATGAGCAAAACTTGAAGATATATTGAAGCTCACTATTTCGGATTGATTACAAATATTTATACAAAAATGGTGTAAAACAACCAAGCTATTATAGCTAGGCTTGTAAGATAAAAGAAGAAAGTTTGGATATATTTGTAAGGTTGTTAAACTTTTCGAACCAAGCCTGAGCTCAGCTAAACTCATTAAAACACCTACTTGTAGAGATTTGGGTAATTTTTATCTTGAAGTTTTGTAGTTTCCATATTGATTATCTAATGGTTGTTTGATTTAGTAGAGTAGGGGTATCATGGTTGAATATTGAAATATAGAGTTTGTGGCAAGAAATATTCATTGAATTCATGTGATTAGGTGACTCAACAACTAACTCGGTGGCTTGCTGATATTTCTACCATATTGGTACAAAATTTGGTAAGTTATGTATTTTGATATTTAGGTGCCAAAACATGTTGTTTTGACTGACTCGATACGATTTTGCTGAGTCTTTGAAACATGTAGGGTTGTTAATCTTGTGTTTTTCCCCTTCTTTGTTATTATCGTCTTTATTCTCTTGAATTGTGAAGAGGGTGGTTACATATAGGTGATGGATTTGTTTGATATGGCCATGTGGGACTTGTGATGACAAACTAAACTAATAATGTTGAACCATTTCTATTGTTAATGATATTAAACATATAACTTGATATGATTTTTATCAGAATATAGCTTGCTATGCAATTTTGGTATCCACCTTATCAAAGGCATGATAAATCTATTATAATTATTACAAGTTTAAGATGAAAGTCCAATAGCAATATGAATCAGTTTTATGAAGAATCAGTCGTGTGAAGAATATATGTTTCCAATTTCCTTCTTGGAATTGAGTAGAAGTGTCTATTAGACATCAACCAACTTCATGTAATTGAATCAACACTTGATCTCTTCAATATGATTAAATTCATCTGAAGCCAGGAAACTATCTTATTCTGCATATTTGGAAAATTATTATTTAAATCCTTTTCTTCACAATTGGATATTTTATGGAAATTTCTTATATTGATTTGTTTCCTTTGTTTCCATGTCGTTCAGATCACAAAAGCGTCGATCTTAAAATTAAAATATCTCGAAGAATTGATTTTAGAAGGGTTCTGTGGTATTAATGACGACTGCCTTGCAGACCTTAAACAAGGGTGCAAGTCACTACACGTAAATATCTTTAGAGAAGCAAATAAAATTAAGATGTACTTTTGTGTCTCTCTTTCTTATGCAAAATACAAAAGATGGTATTATCAGATGTAGTTGGATATATGAGCTCTAGAGCATCCAGACATCTGAGATGTGACCCTTCTCTTGTGGGGATATAAGAAACTATTTTGCTTTCAAAAAAGTATTTGGTAAAATCAAAATAATTAGGGAAAAATTGATACGTTTTAATTATTATTTTTTTGTGGTAGTAAAATTTATTGACTTGCTTTATATATACCCAGCAATATTAGCAAGTGTATAGCTTAAGCAACTAAGTTTGTTGAATGTGGAATATGTTATCACGAGACTTATATGATATCACAAATTATATTTCTTTATTATGTAACACCCTAGCGATAGTTGGGCGACTCCGTTAAACTTAATTTTTGTTTCAACTAAGTATTTGATAAATAACCAGTAAATAAACTAACGTTTTCTTTAATAGACACTTTATCCGTCGAGATGTCAGAATGTTAGTCACATGGGGTTGTCTTCTCTAATAATTGGCACCGAATGTCTACGAAAACTTTTCTTCGCTTATGGATCTTCTGTAAGTCATTTAACTCCTTTGAAACTTACTTAGGTGTGTCAATAATTGACATAATTAGATACCTCATTATATGCTAAATAATGAAGGT
This sequence comes from Sambucus nigra, assembly GCA_949130495.1. Taxonomy (NCBI): domain Eukaryota; kingdom Viridiplantae; phylum Streptophyta; class Magnoliopsida; order Dipsacales; family Adoxaceae; genus Sambucus; species Sambucus nigra. The sequence goes on along the minus strand of OX422217.1, from coordinate 479,471,711 downwards.
TTCACCACTCAAGATAATATTCAAGGATGAAACTTATGTCTACAAAAAAATGAAAAGGTACCTAAATAAGATTGTGCCAATGAGTGAGGCCAAGTCAATAATACCCTGGAGGTATCTCGACTCATTGTAACCATTTTGGTGGTTCAGGTCACTGTTGATTTTGCTGACAGTTTGCAAAGGCTTTCCATGTTACAATCAATCAAGCTAGATGGTTCGCTAGTCTCTTCATCTGGGCTGAGGGCCATTGGTAACTGGTGCATATAGGGAGATAAGCTTAAGTAAATGTGTGGGTGTGATAGATGATGGTCTCTCGTCCCTTGTGATGAAACATAAAGACTTAAGGAGGATAGAGATCACATGTTGTCGCAAGATAACTGATGTCTCGATCTCCCACATCATAACTTCCTGTATCGCCCTCACTTCCCTCACGATGGAGTTGTGTACTCTGGTTCGTAGAGAAGAATTTGTTTTAATTAGACAAAATTGTCATTTTCTTCAGGACCTTGACCTCACGGATAACGAGATTAATGATGAAGGTTTCCCATTTTTCCCTACTGCAGTTAGTTAAGTATTACAATATTTGTTAGTGAGCTCATTTTTCACTTGTGTGTGCAGGCCTGAAATCAATCTCAATGTGTTCTAAACTCTCCTCCTTAAAGTTAGGAATTTTCCTGAACATTACTGATGAGGGGCTTACCCATATTGTCATGTTCTGCTCGAAACTTGTAGAACTTGGTTTATACAGGTTCGTTACTTATTAGTGCATGACTTATGGAGGTTCTTATCTAAGTTTATCATAAGTGTGAACAATATTTTACATTACTTAGTGTAGTGGAATTTGGGATGTCCTGGTTTCTTAAATTAGGACTGATTAGGGGCAATGAATTTTGACACGACATATTAACATGTGGTAATACTAGCCGACATCTACCCCTGCGGTGAACCGGTTGGGTATGACCTTTTTATACTAACACATCACAATAGATACGAAGTTAGCGGGGTAGCTTGGCCCTTTCTTTACATGAACCCCAAATTGATATGACCTATTAACATTGTTAGATTAATGTTGAACACGACTAACTCGATTTTGGCAAGATAAATCTGTTAAAACTGGAATTATATGGAGAAAATAGTTGATTTCTCTAGAGCGTATGTATTATTTATTTTTTGTAAAAATAGATTATTGTTTACTTGGCTGTGTTACCATTTGAAATTTCTAGTTTTTCTGTTTGTGTCCTAATCCTTGTTTTCTGCTGACGGGTTAAGTGCATCATCAAGAACACTACACATGTAATAAACACATTGATTTATTGTCAAGTTACTTGACATGATGAACTAAATGGGCCTGAGAATTTTTTTTTCGATAAGTCGCCCGAGAAAAATTTTCATTATAAGAAAGTGAACAAACACCCCTTCCTCCGTCATTCAAACTTAGTGCTTGGTTTGACCTACTTTGGGTGTTTGCTCTAAATGTCACTTATGAGTCGAATTTGTTCATTACATAATTTGTTGAATGTGGTTCTCTTGTTCAGGTCTGCTGGAATAACATATATGGGTATTACTGACAAATCGTTCTTATCATTATTGAAATGTTCAAAATCAAACACGCTTGAAAGTCGAGGATGCCTCCTAATCACGTCTGTAGGTCTAGCTGCTATTGCTGGGGGATGTAAGCTACTAACTAAGCTAGACATTAAGAGATGCTACAACATTAATGATTCCAGGATGATTCAACTTGCTCAGTTTTCTCATAATCTCAGACAAGTATCTCCCTTAATATTCACTACTTGGTTGGTTGGGAGTGAAATGTTTTTCATCTGGGTGGATAATGAAATGGTAAAAACTATTTTTACTGATTTAAAATTCATTTTTTTCTTCGTATGCCATATAGTAAATAAGTGCACACAATAATTATGTGAACTCTGACAAAATGAAAATAACTTTTTACCATTTGTTATCTTTATTCCCCCAATCCGCGATAGGTTTATGGCCTCTCAAATACCTAGTGTGCTCGTTGGTTGAAAGTCCCAACATGATTTGGCGATTGAATGGGCAATTGAGTGAAGGAAATCGAAATTGGGGAGATACTACTCTTTAACTATCCAATTTGTCAAGCTCTACACCAAACATCCGCGTGTGTTGTAAAAAATGCCAACTTAAAAGACTCATCTCATCTCAGTGAAATATACCCAACTATCAGTTGTCTTTTGGAAGCTAACATTGTCCAAATTGACTTTCCAAATGGCCAAGCCTAACCCCAAACATCCTTGTGTGTTACTAAAAATTCCAATATACAAGCCTCTCCTCATCTATGTGAGACTCACTACCAAGACTCTTTGATCCATGACTAATACAATCACTCCCCTAGAGCATCATCCCTCCCCCAACATGATAGGGACTTTGCAGTAGGCCACCTATTTGCCTCTACTAAGGGTGCTTCTACAGATGTTGCAGCAGACGTTATGTGCTACTGATTCAGATGTTGCAGCCCATGGTCACACGCCTCTGATTGAAGAGCTCATCTTGTGCTTTAGAAACATTGAAAAAAACTGATCATATATAACAAAAATCGAGCAGAAGCCCAAAGGAAACAGAAGGGCATGCAAGCTTAGGATATCACTTCTGATGGTCCGATCAAAAGTAAATGCAGTGCATAAAAAATAACTAAAGGACTGAAATTGCGCTAACTAAAGGACTTATCGTTACACTATTACACATAAAAACGATTCGACCTCCAACCTCTTGCCTTGCCTATATAAACTTTTTTGAGTTTAAGACATGTTTGACGTTTATTATGCATCAATGGAACTAGACTCGACCAAATAAAGAATATAACAAAGATGAAAAGATAAACAAGCCACAAACAAAGATAATACATGGTTTGGCAAAATTACTTTTTCCGACCCGAAGGAGAACACTTCCAATACATAAGAATGTCGATCACAATGGTAGGAACACAAAAGAACTATGCACATTATCACTTGAGCCCCAACTATATCAAATCTCTCCTTTGATATAAAGTTACAAATCCCCAAACTCTTCTCTCTCAATACCTCTTTACACATGAAGTCGATCAGTCCTAAATTCACAAGGCCCTTTTTGACTTTGTTCGGGGTAAAATATTCTTCATCTAGGTGAAAATAGTGGCAAGTATTTTCCACTATTTGGAGTTCAATTTTGTTCGGTATTTTGTTAAAAATCACACAACATATTTACAGCGTGTACATATATTGACAGTTTTATACGAGTAAAATTTGTAACTCTCAATATATGAAAATACCTTTTGGCCCGGAGTGAATAATATTTATTGTGTGTATAAGAGCTTGTGGAGATTTATTTGTATTTTTTGTTTATTTTACCTTCTGGCCCCTGGTCTATCACTATGATGATTTTATACCCAAATTAGAGCCTGATTACTAACAAAACCTCGAGAATATCAAGAAGAAATTGAGTTGTGGGAGAATCACTGAGCCTCTTAGTGTAATGAGACTATACGCATACGTTATATTGGATGTCGTCTGATCTCTATGAGGAGTACCATCTGAGGGTGATTGAGTGCACTGGGTTTATTGAAAACCTGAAGGCAAAGTATGAGGATTTTCAAGAGTTAGAATCATATTATGTTGTTGATTTCTTCCCACTTCTGGGGAATGTTGATGGTGTTGTTGAGATTTTATCTTCGATTGGTAGTTCAACATCAAGTAATAACTTTTGGGTTGATATGGTTGCTCTTGGCTATGTGGACCCGATTTAGGATCCATTTGAGCCTCGTTTTGATGAGATACAACGGATAGAGTTGAAGATGTTATTGATGCATGACTCAACCCTCTTTGGCATTGTTGGTCCTTTTGGAGGAGTGAGTGTGTTGATTACCATGGCAGTAAGGTTCGGAGTCATATATATTCATTTTATATTATAAACTAAGAAAAGCTTATTGTGCCAACAACTTTAAGACGATTCAAGAAACATACCATAATAAGGACACATTATTATGCCAAATATTTTCATCAATATTTTTTTTTCTATTATCAAGGCCAAAGGCCATTAGAATACAATACTATTTTTGGTGCATGGCTTTTTTAGTTACAAACTCTGCTTTGTAAAAATGACTATAGGTTATGTCAACTTCCCAAATTACTCTGTTAGGCTTTGAGGACATGGACATTCCATGCCAAAGGAAAGATAGATGTTTTAAGGTATATTGGATTTGGGAAAATGACAAAGGAAATACGGGCTTATCACTTTGACTAAGATTCCTTAATGTGTTTCATTCAAATTTGGAAAAAAATATTTAATATTTGGCCTGCAGTAGTTTAAGGGGCGGGGTGGGTGCAGGTATGAATCAGTAGCCCTCTGTTTGGTTGCTGCAGAAATAATACAAAGTTATAAAAACTTATATTTCAAATTACATTATAATATCTGATTTTAAGTATGCTGATGTACTTGGCACAATTATGTCTATCTTATGTTAAGAATGATTTTCAAGTATGAGCAAAAATTATACCGAAAGAATTAAAGTTGGATGCATAAGGCTCATTCTTCTTGTTCCGAAAGTCTTATCTTTGTAAGTTTAATTTTCATACAAATTTGACAAATGCCACTCTTATTTTCATCAAGTCTTAGTTCCTGTTTGACAAAATGCATGTGAAACTTTAAAATGAACCACTTTGAAAAGTTGGGCTGCCGTACATATGCATCCTTACCTTCTATATATACGCTTTCACTACTCAGTAAGGTTAAATTGGTTCTTACAATACTACCTTCTTTATTTTTTCATACGAGAACCAAATATTATTAAAGTACTAAGTACAAAGAAATGCATATTCCGCGTAACTCATAATTTTGAATGCTGACAAGATAAATCAATAGGTCCAGTGACTCTTGCCATCTAATAATAGAGGGATGGAAGAAACAATGAAAAGTCTTATTATGATTGTCTAAAAGCAAGAATGGAAGCAATTATTTTCAGGGTTGAGCATCAATTACCTAAAGGTGAGGATAATCTTATTTGACTCTTTTTAGTGTGAAACACAACGGAAATATTAATGCGTCAATGATTTATTTTTCCTATTAGTGAATGAAATAATATCTGAATTTGCTTGATAAATTGGGTCTCTTTGAATATTGTTGATGTTTTTATTTATTTCTTAAACAGGGCAGATAGTCCTACAAACAAAGGAAACTCTGCCCAATTTTTTAAAATTGTTTACAATTATTTGTGTTATATATTAATCTTTTCAACTTACATTATACACGACGTAATACTTTGAAAAATGAAATTCATACGCTTTGTTTTACGCTGCATTAGAGATTTATATATGTTGTTTTGAACTCATGCAGGAACATTTAATTAGAGGCATGTGAAAGGCGTATCATTGCTAGATTAGAGGCATGTGGCTGAATTATTGTATTATTTGTAGAGTATACAACCATAATCAATTCATTGTGCGAATTTTGTGTTGTGTGCTTAATTTCTTATATTTTATTTTATAATTGGGACAAAAAAAGATACATGGGGATGCATTTGATGAGGATAATAGGTCTCTAATGTGGATAATCGCCCGACAAACGAGAAATAAAGAATATCAAGAAAATGCGACCAAAGAAGTTGGTGAAAAAATTGTGAGTTTCTTTCAAAAGTTAAGAAAATAATAATTTTTTGCATAATCTTTATAAATTTGGACATACTACATAAGAGGATTGAAAATAATATGATTTAACAACATTCTTGATAATTTGTTTTATTGTAGGACGCTGTGAAGAAGCAAGTCCATGATAGGAGCTTATTCGGGCTTATATTATATGATTTGGAGCTTTTGAGGTGTTGGCATAATTTTGCGAAAGCGAAAGGAAGACTGATGCATTTATGCGTAATTTTTGGATGTAAATTTTGTTGGAGACATTTTTTTTGAATGATGTACATAGTGGCTATATCTAGCTATGATACATGTTATAGGCCATTATTTTTTTGTGATTAATATATATGGTGGGTATATCTATTTGTGTCCAACTATTTTTTTAATGGACAAATGACTTAGTTTGGTGCATTTTAGATGTATGTGACTTTGAATACAAAAAAATTTCAAGGTTGTTTTTATATTACTATGAATTTTGATTTGTGTTTAGATTTATTTGTCAACTATGGCATTAATATTGGTTATTGTTTTTTTATTATATGTTTAATTTATAACCGTTTATATTAAACTCTCTTATGATGAAATATTTTATATGACCTTTTTAAATATTTGAAAATTGTTTATCATGACACTTTTTAAATCAAATATGACATCTTATAGAGTATATTCTGACCTGTTTTTGTAGCAGATATGACACTTTTGAAAAAAAAGTAATATATAATCGTTACTTAATATGACACTTTTTATGGGTATCAATTATGACACCCAAACTTATGACGTTTTTTATTAAGTAATAAAGCGTCATAAAATGCATTTTATGACACTTAAAAAATGTCATAAAAGGCTTTTTTCTTGTAGTGTCGGTATGCCAAAACTCACGGCCCGTGCACTTTTCACAACTGGCTCACTTCTTGGGTCTTTTGTTTTTCCCCATAGTCATCAACATCCTATTTACGCTCAAACCACTCTCAACATTCAACTGAGTAAAGCTCCTCTCTATTTTCCCACAACAGTTCGAACTCCTCTTTATCAAGATATACTTGGATCATCGTCTTTCTCACATGACGTTGAATCCATCATACCATCCATCTTAATCATTGCCCCATAGGTATAATTTACACGCATTAATTTCCACGCCTCTTTATCTCGAACGATCTATAAACCAACTAACCAGGGCACCCATACGCCCTATAACTCGCGCATATCTGCACAAACATTGCAAACATCACACACTTTTCTAAAAATTGGTCTCGCATTCTCGGCTTAGTTATAACATATGGGTATTATTAACCACCCCATAAATCATAATTTAATTCCTCTCGAGATTGTCCCACCTTTCAACTCATGGTGAGAAGAAAATTTTCGTGCTTTTTCACATCACTACCAGTTCCACTAGCCTTATACCGTATTATAGCTCTCAGCTCAAAGTGTTTTCTTGACTCGTTCGAGGATTTATATTAAAAAATGATGCCCTATCATCCATCAATGTCTCTCTACTCCCTATGTTTATAAAATTTCATGCATATTTCATCTCACAGCAGAAACCAAATAAGGAACTTCCCCCAATGCATTATCAATTAGTATTGGTGGCGCTCGAGTTCCATAAGCCTCAAACACACAATCGGGAAGCTCAAATGCTACCCCCAACCATCTACTTATACATCCCAACTCAGGCATCTCTAAAGGAGTTACATAACACTACACTCGTACTATCACTAATTCCTTAGCGTTAAATCACCAATGAGCTCAATCTCTCTGCTCGACGACAAACGTGATACATCCTGAATCATATCCATAAAGTCCCTACCCACCGGGATCAACTACTACAAGACATCTATGCTCTTCGAAGTCTCCAACATAATATAATATAAATGCGATTTCGACCCCACTTTAAGGTGAGACATCACAAAACAACATACCCTGTCCTCGATTAACGAATATAATAGACTTGCTATCACATCCCTCTATTATTCCACCCGCATCATTAATCAGTCCATACTCAAGATAATATCACACTAGTATGATACATCACTAGAACTAGTAATTCCAATATACATATACTCCCTGTCCATACACTCGCTCCCCCTGCCGATAGTAATAAAGACAACCCCGCTATACAAAGGCGACTATACTGACATTAAAGTGCTAACAACGATATATCCACTAAACTCATCTCACATGCGAATTTAGTGTTAACATAATACCGTGACTCTCTAGTGTCACATAAAACTTACCCCACTAAGCCGAGGATAAAACTCAGACTTCGAGCTGTCAAAAATGTTGGTAGCTCAAATGGTTCTTGGATAAAACACCCTCGTCCTATCCAAACCAAAATTTCTATAAATCGATTCCCCAGCTGGCCTAACGTTATTGTCCACTAACTCACGGTGGACTAGGGTCACACATGTGCCCCTACTCTTTAAAAGTAAGACACCTCTCCGTTTCATTCCCATTTCTCTGTCCCTGCTAGCTATTATAGGATGGTCCTTCTCATGGATCTGGTAGTCTTGACCCAGGCTGTTACCTCTAGCATTCCTTAGGCCCCACCAGTCATATGGAACTCGTTGTTGGCTTTGCCTATCATAACTAAACCTACCGTCACTTGGTGATAAATTCCATTCTGAAAAAATTTCAATGGATCCCTAGCGTTTATGTAAGCTTACAAACCTAGGATCTTGACAATATCAACACTATTCATCCTAATCAGAGTTCTCATTCACTCTCGTGTATTCTTCCTGTGGTTCCACTCTCAACCTACGAATCCCTTTTTTTTTCCTTTTTTCAAGTGTTGGGTACGAAGTTCACTAAGACAATCTTCATTTCCCTACCTACAATGCTTGGTGAGTCTAAATTTGTACCACTACATTCTACAATGGTGTTTGGGAAATTTCCATCCCCAAAATATTATACTGCTCGTCATCTACCCGAACAACATTATGATGATCTCTATCGCGATTACCATTCCCTAGATACTCCAAGACTTATGCTGAGCCCCTCCCTCTTGCAATACTTCTAACTCCGTTTGATGGACGCCTTACAGTGTTCGATGGACCATGCCCAATTAACTTTGTATATGAATCACATCAACTATACTTAATAGCAATAGAATATAAGCCACATACCTAGATGAATACAATAATCCTATGATAGGGCTCTAAATCAAAATAACGATACGCTAAAATCGTAGTAAGCCACACAGATTCTATGGACACTAGAAATTGATGCTATGATACCATCTGTGACACCTCTTCTAATCAAATATCGGGTGATCAGGCCTTTATCAAATTAAAATAGGTTTTTCATATGGTTCATTCTTAACATCACTGTAAAAATACAACAAAAATCTTTCAATTAAATAGAATAAATAAATAGCTAAAAAGTAAATCAGCAATCACAATACACTAGAATCTGAACCATCATAATATGTAAATGAATCAAAGTCAGGCCGAATAAACCATCGACTAAAACAACTAAAACCAAGTAATATTCATAACTAACTGGTAAGCAAATCTGATACAAAACTGAAGCTGCAATACTGACAACATGTCCATATACGAGATATAAGAATGAGATTATATGCTAGATCTGAATGAAAGATTCAACTACTCAAAATCCTGTCAGCTTCCACAATGCCACAACTCCGAGTCCCTGGAATGAAACCATCAAGTATGGCGTCCCTGTGGATGGACACATAAAAGATTTTGAAAATATTTTTATTGCAAGAGTTAGTACTAAAAACAATGGAAAACATTTAACAAGTAATTTATCGCAGTTAAAATCGGTTATTGATTACACACGTTAGGTTCACTCCCTTGAGTTTACTCACCTTTTATCTAATATGCACGCCTAACGTTCTCTACTTATCCCACCTATCTACCACCCCCAAGATATCTCTACTAAAGTATATAACCGATCTTATCAATAATATACTCTCTCGTACCGCCCATACAACACGATACATTATTAACATTTCTCGCACATTCTTCATTTCTTATGTAACATTCACATATGTTAAATTTCATCACCATAATCAAGTCTTACTACTTAATTCATATAGCATTTCATATCTAACATCATTCAACTTCCATAATTAAGTTTCACTACTTAATTTACTATAGATATTCCCAATCTATTTTTAATCTTTAAATTAAGTTTCTCTCTACTTAATTTATCATTCATATATATATATATATATATATATATATATATATATATATATATATATCATCTACAAGTATACTTTCACATATAAGTAAAATATCATGAAGTATATATTTCACGCACGTTCGAGTTGGGATACACATGCCATCAGAATAGACACCGTGTTGGTCAAATCACTATTTTCCCGGCGTAAAGCTATCAAATGTTCACTCAAAGAAACCTTCACCTTCTCGAGTTGACTCTCTTTCACCTCAAAATCCCTTAAAACCTCTAACTCACTCTCTAAATCTCTCACCCTAAGACTCAAATCCTTATTGAATTTTTTAGTCTTTAAAGTCTCGGCGTAAAAATCTCTAAAGGCAATTTGGGGCTCACTATCACCCTCAGTAGCGCACTCACTCTTTCCATTGCAAGAACCACTCAAATCATACTCGGGGGTCTCATGTGCACAAGTATCCTCATCGTCGTGGGACAAACTGGGTGTGCTCATGTGACTAGCATAAAAAGCAACAAACTTCCCATGTGGCAGCTCCTCTCTAGAATCTTTCACCTCTTCCTCACTATCGCTAAGAGTGGATCGAATGGCAATATTTTTTCCCTTTATTTTTAGCCAAGTGGGACACTCAATTACTCTAGGTCCTCTCTCCTCACACTCAAAATGCTTATCTTCCTCCACTTTCTCACTCTCTTTCTCACCACTCTCTTTAGCCTCATTTTTATTTTTCCCAAAAAATCTTTTATTGGAAGAATTTTGTTTTAAAAACTTGAGAAACTTTTTGAAATTCTTTGCATTCATGGACATATCAAAATCAAACTCGTCCTCATACTCGGACTCATAAAAACTCACTTTATTTTACTTCTTAAACCGATCTTTAAGAGTTATCCCCCTATCCTTAGGCTTTACAGTGTTAGGAAATATGTCAATCTCATATGTCAAGAGGTCTCCTACCAGCTCTTCTAGTTTCAGACTACTCAAATTACCTAAGGTATTCAAAACAGTCACTTTAGGGATAAAAAATTTTGGGAGTGATCTTAAAATCCTTTTAACCACTCGTGCATCAGGTATAGGATCACCAAGATTAAAATTACTGTTCACAATGTGAGACAAACGTGTATAAAAGTTATGAATACACTCTGTCTTAAGCATTGTAATTGCTTATAATTGAGTAGTAAATTTTGAATTTTAGACTCTTTGACATCATTAGTTCCTTCGTGGGTGAGTTGTAAAACATCTTATGCTTCTTTAGACGTGGTGCACGTCATAATACGTCGAAACTCGCCGAGGGTGACGTGCTCGAAAATTGCACTAAACCCCCGTTAATTAAAATTGCTACACCTAAACTCATCCTCAATCCAGTCTGTAAGAGAGTAGTCTAATTTAGGGGAAATACTCGATTTTAGCACGTGTTTGACTTGAGCAACTTCGGTTGCGCCTACGTATCCGTTATGCTCGAAATCAAAGTCAGCGTAGTTCGTGGGTTCGTACTATTCGCCGGAAAACTCATTGTGGTGGTTTTTGGGAGAGATGGGAGGTGTTGCAACTCTTCTCAAAGAACTTATCTCAAAACTCTCTCTAAAACCTCATAAGATAAGAAAATCACCCTCTTCTTCCAAGAAGATCTCTTTCAAATGTATGGGGGGAGGGCTTATTTATAGCAAAACCAACCCAAGTGGGTCGCCACATGTCAATTAACTCGTGGTGACACATGTCCTATTTTAAGTGGCATGTGTCCCATAACATATGTCAAAACTCTCAATACTAGAATATTTTCTAGTTAATATGTAAATAATACACAAATACGCGTGATATGTCCAACGCGCATAATAATACCTCAGTCGCATAAACACATGGACTTTTGTCAATATTAATCATCTCTAATCTCATTTAATAATTTAATGAGAGGCTTATCATTAAGTCCCTCCTACATTTTCCCCCTCGTACATATAGTTGATATATTGATACATGTCTGAAATATATCGACTGTATGTACGAAATAACTTTAGTCAGTTTTCATATGTTCGATCGACCTGTGGATCGTGGGTAATAATCTCATATCTCATTTCATCTTGATGATGTACTTTTACCTCATATATCACATTTTATGATATAATGCAATCTCATATTTCATATCTCAGTTATATGATATACATCAATTTTATATCTCATACCTTAAATCCCATTTTGAGGCTTTGATCTCATAGGTTATTCCGAAGGACCTCGTTTATCATTATTTTCACACGAATGATATACACTGAGTGTTGCCCCCATTCTTACTTAAATGAACATGCATCCACATTTTTATTGCGATTGTTTGTAACTCTGCTTTGGTAAAGAGTATTATTATGGACACATACTAACTACCTCAGCATTCTCTTTCATCATTCTCAACCAAGCTTGGTGTAAGTATTATTATGGTTTACATAATAACTACTTCATCATCCTTGATTAATCTTTTAGTGCATGCACATGTTGTTTGACTTGTTTTAATCACAATGAGGTTTCTTGTGCATGCATGTATTATTGACTCGCTCAAATGACCACTTTTTAATGTTTTTCACAAACTCACACCTATAAGGTGACTTAATGATGAGAACATACTTGTAAAGGTTTCTCGTAAACTCCACCGTTAGAGGTGACTTAACAATGAAAACATACTTGTTAAGGTTTTTCTCAAACTCCACCGTTAGAGGTGACTTAATAATGAAAACATACTTGTTAAGATTTTTCCCAAACTCCACCGTTAGAGGTGACTTAACAATGAAAACATACTTGTTAAGGTTTTTCGCAAACTCCACCGTTAGAGGTGACTTAACAATGAAAACACACTTGTTAAGGTTTTTCGCAAACTCCACCGTTAGAGGTGACTTAAAAATGAAAACACATTTGTTAAGGTTTTTCGCAAACTCCACCGTTAAAGGTGTCTTAACAAAGAAAACACACTTGTTAAGGTTTTTCGCAAACTCCACCGTTAGAGATGACTTAACAATGAAAACATACTTGTTAAGGTTTTTCGCAAACTCCACCGTTAGAGGTGACTTAACAATGAAAACACACTTGTTAAGGTTTTTCGCAAACTCCATCGTTAGAGGTGACTTAACAATGAAAACACACTTGTTAAGGTTTTTCGCAAACTCCACCTATAACGGTGACTTAACAACGAAAACGCTTGTCAAGATTTTTGTAAAACTTCACCAATAACGGCACACTCATGACGGTGACTTAACAACGGAAACACTTGTTAAGATTTTTCATAAACTCCACCTATAATGGTGACTTAACAACGAAAACGATTGTTAAGATTTTTCATAAACTCCACCTATAATGGTGACTTAACAACGAAAACGCTTGTCAAGATTTTTGTAAAACTTTACCAATAACGGCACACCCATGACGGTGACTTTACAACGAAAACACTTGTTAAGATTTTTCATAAACTCCACCTATAATGGTGACTTAACAACGAAAACGCTTGTTAAGATTTTTATATATAGTCTCCACTTTATAACGGTGACTTAACAACGAAAACGCTTGTTAAGATTTTTATATAATCTCCACCTTATAACGGTGACTTAACAACGAAAACGTTTGTTAAGATTTTTTATATAATCTCCATCTTATAACGGTGACTTAACAATGAAAACGCTTGTTAAGATTTTTATATAATCTCCACCTTATAACGGTGACTTAACAACGAAAACGCTTGTTAAGATTTTTATATAATCTCACTATTTTTTATATCTCTTCTCAGGTTGCTCGCAAAGTTCTCGTAATATGATGTCATATATGAAGGATGACTATGACTTTGTCGATTTCTGAGTGACAGTAATTAACCCGTTTGAACTCTTTGAGAAAGAAACTGAAGAAGCTTTTGTAATGACCTGCTTGGATGTTACTATACTCTGAAGGTTCATCAATCTAACCTTGTCGCGGAGGATGTCGAAGAAGCTTTACACTACAAGCTATGTTACATCATAATATCCATTTGCCCCCTTTATTTTATTTTTTTATCTCAAGATAAAATAAAATAAATTACATATATCATTTACAATTCCCACCCGAGAAAAATGAAAGCAATCTAATTATTACATTTCATGGGGTGTAACTCAAACTACCATATCTTTCAACAATGACTTTATATTTGTATCGCTCAATATCTGCTCATTCAGAAGCTCTTCAAAATAATATCTTTCTGACCCAATTATACAATATCGCAAATGTTAGTAAAGCTCAGTAAATATCCAAGTACAATTCTCATCATGCCCCCTTTATTTGTTTTATTTAATGTAATAAAATAAAATAAATAAATAAAGTCTGGGGATATTTGTGCAAATGAATCATAATCACCGATTCTCATAGGTGTATCGTGCTCAATTTAATGTCGTTTAAGCACACATCCTTTCAAACTCACGAGTGTGTAAAATATCCAGGGTGAATTCTGAATTGTGAAACATACTCGAGTTGTTTCATAAATGATTCATAATGTATGCATACGATGTACAAACATAGGCTAATTTTTACAAGTGCCATAAAATACTCAAACAAAACTTCATCATGCTTCCTTTGTCTAAAAAAAAAATCTATATACAAGATTTAATGATTTAAAGAAAATCAAATATTCACGCGTTCTTGCGCGTTTTGGGATATTTGCAACAAAGATAAAATACTATCGCAAGGACATATATATACTTGATTCGTCTCACAAGTGTATTCAATTTATTATGGACAATGTACTTCTTATTTGCATAATCCAGGTGTGTCGTATACTTTCAGATTGTTCGTACATTCTCTTTTCCAAAATCGTTAGATAAAGATTCAATTATATCAACACTCAACAAACTTTTATACCGTGCTTTATAATCTCTAAAGTACATATATACATTTAGATATTCAGTCTCATCTTCCCTATATTTTCTCATACACAAAGAAATCTTCACTTTTTCAACAACAATTGTTTTTTTTTTAAGTCATAAAAAAAAGGTCTTTTATGAGAAAATACCTATACCGCTCTCAAAGGAATCAACTCTAAATAAAGGATGCTACAACAATATTTAAAATTAATTTATTGAAATTTCTAGAAACTCCATACTATTATCCCTTTATTTTATTTTTTATTTTATCACCATAAAAAAAAAAAATAAACTCATTCCTCAGTCATATTCAAGAAACATAGTCATGAATATTTATAATCTCTAATTTAATTTTGGTGGCATTTGGTGGCATGTATGAGGAATCACACATTTTTTTTTTACTTTTAGCTTCTTAATTGAGATTTCAATATGTAAGCTCAAATAAATAGTCACCAACAACTTGTAATATCAACATATTCCTCCCTTTTCGTTTGGAAGCACGTAATCATACATAAGAGAGGACACGTAGGGCTCGAGAAAAAGGGACAACACAAGAACTTATCCAAGGCTACTACTTTTGTCTTCTCACAGACTGGACTTGAAGTTTGAACAAAACTTTAAGCCATTATTTTCTCACGGCTCAAGGTAGTTGAAAGGCGAAATACCACATGAAATCTCAAGGTAAATCTTCAAAACAAAGTTCGAAGGTCTGTAACCCGTAGAAACTTAAGATGTAACGGTTTGAGATCCATCAGCTGGAGGTTTCTCGAAGCTAGCTCCGTTGATTTCTAACCGAGGTCTACCAAAATTTTTTTAAGCTCCCACGGTGGTTCTTCACATTTCAAGATCCCACGGTGGTTGGTTGATTTGGGTAGCAACAATGGTCTCCTACCAGTTCGAGTTTCATTGGGTACAGGTCCCTCGCAGAAAATTCCGTTTGGTTTTGAAAAATCACAAGTGAATCCGTTGAATTTTATGTTGGATCCACACATACATACGAAGATGGTCACTAGATTTTGAGTTTCTTCGAACGAGTTTCCTCGACCATTTATTTTGGTTCACTCCGAGCTTCATCGGGAAGAGATTCACCGGAGTAAAGCTTCGTTGGATCTTGCTAACAATTATCCTCGTTCGTCAAACGTCACCCAAAAAAAGAAGAAAAAACAACAACGATGAACCTGAAGCTTGGTTCCGTGCTTAATCGCCTCTCAAACTCAAAGATCAGCTGAGTCGGTCATAAGAAATGATGGTTTGTCGGATTTTAATTCTCAGCTTAATCGAACGGTAAATGGTTGGTTTTGGGAAGCTCAAGGTCCTTGACTCAAGGTGCATCGGTTTGGGTTGGTACAACCAGGATAGCAGCAGTGCTCTGTCACTAGTCCAAGATTTATCGGGTAGAGGTTCCTCGGAGCAAACTCCGAAATGTATAAATTAGTAGGGAGAATATTAAAAGATTTACCTTTATCAACACGCTATGGGACATCAAAAAAATAGTCTACTCTGCCATGTTGTACTAAAGCCATAAAGGTTGTCCTATTTTTCTAATCGCTTCTCACTACCCACGTGGTTTTGTTCAATAAATAGGCTATACATTTTGACGATAGCTATCAATGTTAAATACCTTACACGCAACAGCCTGGCTTTGGCACGAACTGATGTACCTTCTTGTCAGATACCAAGATATTTATTTGATGGATATATTATTCTGCTAATATTTTAATCAAAGTTCTATCATGCAACAGTCCAATCAATTAATGTGGACATAATACATTTGTACTCAGTCCGTAATTTGAGGCCCTAGCATTTTTTCTTTGGTAGCCATTAACACGCTGCTACTACTTCAGTCATAGCCATTAACACGGCGCTACTACCTCCATCAGTAGGTATTTATCCAACACAAACACATTTAAAACTATATTTGATCATGTTCTTTTTTCTTTTGTAAAACACCAAATATAAAATCTTAGGTAAAGATATATATGTCAAACAATTTTTTCATTATGAAGGGCATCCATTTGTTTTGTGACAGATATCATAACCGATGCCCATATATTAAATATCATGGAATTTTGATGCAAGGCATGAGATATTATAAGTACAAAAATATAATACTTATCTGAGATGAAGTTGCATATTTTTTTCCATAAATCTTTGAGAAGAAGTTGTGTGGTCAACCTCTTTTCTCCATCTTTGTCCACTTTTCCGAGTGCGAACGAGGCGTTACATAATGAAAATCACGAATACCTCCCCAGCAGAGTCGCCAAATGTAAGAGAGTAGTCTAATTTAGGGGAAATACTCGATTTTAGCACGTGTTTGACTTGAGCAACTTCGGTTGCGCCTACGTATCCGTTATGCTCGGAATCAAAGTCAGCGTAGTTCGTGGGTTCGTACTATTCGCCGGAAAACTCATTGTGGTGGTTTTTGGGAGAGATGGGAGGTGTTGCAACTCTTCTCAAAGAACTTATCTCAAAACTCTCTCTAAAACCTCATAAGAAAAGAAAATCACCCTCTTCTTCCAAGAAGATCTCTTTCAAATGTATGGGGGGAGGGCTTATTTATAGCAAAACCAACCCAAGTGGGTCGCCACATGCCAATTAACTCGTGGTGACACATGTCCTATTTTAAGTGGCATGTGTCCCATAACATATGTCAAATCTCTCAATACTAGAATATTTTCTAGTTAATATGTAAATAATACACAAATACGCGTGATATGTCCAACGCGCATAATAATACCTCAGTCGCATAAACACATGGACTTTTGTCAATATTAATCATCTCTAATCTCATTTAATAATTTAATGAGAGGCTTATCATTAAGCCCCTCCTACACAGTCTGACACATATTTTTAATTTGTGATATTATTCATGATGACAGTGGGAAGAGTCCAGCCTTTTTCACAAATGACCTAAACTCTTTCATCGATTTCTTTTAAATGAGAATTCATGCGGGCTTTCCAGTAAGCATAATTAGACCCGTAAAAAATTACCAACTAATTATATAAGTTTTCATTCGGAAACATTGCGACAAATTTTAAAAATTAGATTTTTCAAAAAAAAAATTAATATCACACAAATTTTGCGAAATGACGAATACTCGGTAATTTTTAGTAACCTGCTCTGATACCAATTGTAGACCAGTGCATTGTGCGATATCGATTAGAATAAATTCTCAAATTCCAACTACAAACTTATTTAATTGGAGTCAATTTTGAACCAAATTAAATCAACCCCTAAACATGCAACCACGTGTTTTTTTTTTTGTGTGTGTGTGTGTGGGGGGGGGGGGGGGGGGGGTAAACCAATAAATAAAAATAACCAACTCGTAGATTTAAGGAAAAAAACTTTTGGGTAAAATATTTATTTCACTATAATAATTACAATTACAATGAAATCCGCAATGAGTTAACCGCAAAAAATCCACATAGGCTGCTGTAACACCCCGTACTTTTGGGAATAATTGAATTTCATAAATGGGTGTAAAGTGAGAATTTGAGGTATTTCTCTGAATAATAATTTTTGGAATTTTTGAAGGTTGGATGATTTCTGAGGTGTGTTTCATTTACTTGTGGGACTAAATATATAAGTTGGACTATTTAATTACATGTCGCAGTGAGTAGAGCGACAAAGGATAATATTTTAATTGGAAAACCCGTATTGAGATATGTCGAGTTTAATTAGTGGGTTGCGGTCAAGTACCTCAGATGGAAATTCCGATTGCGCGGTTGGTCTCAGAATGGCCGAGATAGTTAGAATAGAGTATCCGGGGGTATTGTTTAGGTTCCGAGAATTTTTGGGATTAAAAGGAACTCGTGATTGAGTAAACGAGTCATTTTTTGGTTTAAAGGGATAACCACTTAATTTCTCCCTATATAAGGAGGGAGAGTGGAAGAGAAGAGAGAAAAGAAAGAGGAGAGGAAAGGAAGAGAGAAAAGAGGAAGAAAAGGGAGATTCCGGCCAAACTCCGTGGGATTCGACTCGGGATTGTCGGATTTTATCCACGAGGCAAGTGTTTACTTGCTTTATTCATTTTGGAGCATAAATCTCATATCAAAATTTGGTATAAAAAAATCAGAAGATTTTCGGGATGGGATTTTATGAATCAAAATGGGTTTTCGGAAAATAAACGAGTAAACCCCGACTTTTATCAAATTTGAGAAATTTAGGAAATTATTGAAATCATTTGTTGATTTTGGGTTCTAGGACGTTTAGAACCCATTTTATATGTGTACATATCGTTGTTTGAGGTTGGAGGATGTTGGGGTAGGAGATAAAATCTTGGGAAAAGCTTTAATGGCCGAAGAAGCTGTTCGAAGCGATCGATCGATTGAGGGTACAAGATCTATCGATCGAGCATCGATCGATCGAGAGCCAGGGGTCCATCGATCGACCCTGCGGGATTTTTAGCAATTTTGCCTAGGGTTAATTCTATGGGTTGAGTTCCAATTTTTGATTGGTTATAACTTATTCACTTAAGGAAATAAGTATATATAGTAATCTAGCACTAGCCATTTGGGGAAAAACTTATGGGGGCTAGGAGGGTGCTATAATTGTGTGGTATTAAGGTATATTTTTTTAGGAAAATGAATAAATTGGAGGATTAGAAAATTTAGGAATTCCAGAAATATAAGAGGGGACTTTTAAATAATTATTATTGGAGTGAAATGTATACCTTGGATTAATTGGGTAAAATTCAAGACTTATTTAATTATTGATGTTCGAAGTGAGTGACACCCAAGGGATTATTTTAGCGAGCGATTATAGCTAAATAGTCATGCGAGTAGGAAAGAGGAAGTGTACATGGAATTAATGAGTAACTCCTACGAGGTGACTAGGATGGAATTTGGGTTATAGGTTAAAGATAAGTTGTCGGTATACCTATTATACAGTTATGTATCTGGATATTTGGAGAGTATATAAATCCCTAACAACGATTAAGGTGTGAGATATATTTAAGTAGGAAAATACTTAAATACCTTTATGAGATTGGAAATTATAGCCAGGTATATACTTGAAGAGTGATGAGTGTATATGTATATATGTATATATACACGATGTGATTATAGTATATATTATATACGATATGAGTACATATATATCTATGTGTGATTGATGTATGTGTATCTTAGAGGATGATTCCACGGGCTTTCCTTTGGTATAGGGTTGGAACAACCATATTATATATTTCTCTAGTGTGATCCAGGGAGGTTGCGCGATGTGGGTGAATCCCCTAGCTTGAGGAGTAGGAAGAGTATAGTCCCCAGGTCATTATCGTCTCACGTTCGAGTGCGATGTGTGTAACTCCACTTGCAAGGGGAACATGACCGCCTCCACCGTTGTGTGTTTTTACCATGACCATTAAGAGAGTCTGGTTTGGTACCGTGGTTCAGTGAGTAAACTCGGGGTTGGATCGGCACTATGAGACCGCATCCTCGAGTTATAGCTCGTTGGGATGGTTATTGTAGTGTTGTGTTTAGTACACTACTTGTGTATGAGAGAAAGAATGTATATATATATATATATATATATATATATATATATATATATATATATATGCTAGAGTATAGAGATAAAATGAATAAAGAGTAAATCTTAGTCCGGGAGATTTTACCCGGATGTGCATTATAAAAATGAATATAGAATAAACCTTAGTCCGGGAGATGTTATCGGGATGTATATTGTAAGATGTATATGAGAGTGAGTATGAGATGTATATTATTATATAAGTATGTTTATTTATTCGTTTTGTACTGAGGGCCTAATGGATCTCGACCATTGACACTACCAAGTAGTAGTGTATCGGAGGGGTTCCTTGTTTGGATTTTGCTTCGCGAGACACCCCACGCACGAACGCAGTGCAGTGTTGAGAATGGAGAGAAGTTAGCCCTTAGTATTCGGGTAGTCAAGGTGTCTAGCAGACGGGTGAATTAGATTAGTTAGGCGGGGTAGCTTAACTAACATGTTTTAAAAGAAGGCGTTAGGCGTGCACTATTAGAAAAGGGGTGAGGGGTATCTCATGGGAGTGCAATACCAATTTAAATATGAGACAAACTTATTTTAAAAAAATAATAAATAAAGCATTTATGCACTTGCAAAATATTTTTACAACTTAGGCACTGACCCGTTTTCCTATTTTTCCTTTTCTTGCTATATATATATATAGGTGTCCAGACACAGGGACGCTTAGATGATGATTCCTTTAAGTCAAACGTCTACTGCAACAGCTGTGGCGGGTTCACTGTAGACGCTTCTATCCTTGTAATCTAGATAGGAGGTACTGTATAAAAATTTAAGCTAACAACCCACTTGCATTTATTTATTCTTTTACCGCCTTTGAGTGCGGCATTTATTCTGATTGTATTATTGTTGAACCGAGTGTTTGGTTATTTTATTTCTTTTTAGTTTTATTTATTCAAACTATGTGAATGTTTTAATTGAATATTGTTTAAAAATATTAGTTAAATAAAATTTTGACGCCAGCCTAATAGGTTATTAGTAATTAATTTGGTTTTCGACAGTGATGCTAAGAATGAACCATATGCGACTCCTGTTTTAATTTGATATAGGAGTGATCGCCCGCTATTAGGCGGGGTATCATAGATGGTATCAGAGCATCAGGTTCTAGTGTCCTTTGGAATCTGTGCGAACATACTATGCTTTCAGCGTTGCCTTCGATTTGATGTAGAGCCTCAGGAATTAGGATTGTTGATTTCTCTTGTGAGATTTCGTTCCCCCTGCTATTATATAAGATTATAGTTATGACGACAGCAGGAGGTTCCTGTGCTGATTGAGGAAGGGCGACCAGGGAAGGCCGTGATGACGACAGCAGGAGGCGGGGCTTAGTTGGAACAACTAGTTAATTCAGGGACTAGGACCTCAACAGAGGTCACTCCCCTTGTGGCATTTGTTAAGGATTTTTGTGGTAACTACTAGAGTATAGTAGTCATGAGTAACTAAGTACCACTGTAGTAAGAAGTGGTGCTAAACTTAAATTACCTGGTAAAGTTGAATTGGAAAGAAGTTCGAAGGGTCTTCGATAAGGACCATACGTTGATGTTTAAGTCATACGGAGTCGGTGTAGCTTTACGTAGTGGAAGTAGAAGGCTCGGGAGCTTAGGCTTAAAAAAGGTTATGGAAAAATAACCATATGTGAAAATTTGAGGAAATTTTTTCACTCATAGGAGCAATGTTGAAATGGTGGGAACGGTAGTCACCATATTCGGGGGAGCAGGATGTTTTGCTCATAGAGGGATCTTATGGATGGATACAAATGTTTTTTACTTTGGGTTATCAGTAATGAAGAGAATGTAGTGTTTGTATCATTCACATAAGGTTTGATTAGATGCCGAACGTGAATCAAGAGTGATAAGGATAAGTAAGCTTTGTACCTAAGTAAGGTAAGTACAATGAAGACATGGTCCTTCAGTGGAAGGATAGGTTTGATGAATAAGTGTTGCTAACACTTGTGGAGAATTTGTATCCATGGAACCCATTAGTGAACATCCACCCAGGGAATTCATGGAGCCAGGACTGTTGAATCCGGTAGTAGAGTTCCTTGTAATGAAAAGATAAGGGAACTATGCAGAAAAATGTCAGGATCGAGGCTATAGAGTCCGAGATACTAATAATCTTAACATGGTCGGGGTGGACAGAGATGGGGATAGGTCACTATTTGGAGTATAGAACCACACGGGTAGTCTTTGCCTAGTAGAAATTAAAGGACAAGAATAGAGTACCGAGATCGGGCATCAATTAAAGTAGTTTTTAGGTTCAGTTAGGACAAGTGTATTAAGTTCGGGAACCATTTGGAGTAGCCAGAGAGATTGGTGAAGTTATCATTATGAGTTTTACCTCAGATGGTGGAGGTATATTTGGTGTGACTAGATAAAGTCGTGGTATTTCACTAACCCTAGGTCCGTGTGTGTAATTCGATCTTTGTGGCAGTATCAATAACATTAATATAGTGCATGTCTATGTGTTTTCCACGGTAGTAAAAGCAGGTGTTGATATTTTAAATATATATACATATATATATATATATATATATATATATATCTTGTTGGTATTACCCGTTCTATGTGTGATATACGAGAATAGTATTTTTCTGAGTATAAAATATTCTTTGTTGATCGAAACGATAGCAGTCTAATGATTAAAAGACTATTGTGTCCGCAGTTCTAGGGTAGAACAGGTTATTGTTGCGATATCTCACATGGATATAAGTTAAGTTAGCCTTTGTTATTATGGGTAAATGGAAACTTCGGTGAGTAGACATTTCATTTTTTTTATGACTCGAGTGAGTGGAGACCTTATATATATGATTTAAGGTGTGCCAGATTTATTGTTAAGCTGTAAGATTAATTTCCTTGTTGTTTGCGCTGAGGACTTAGAGTTAGTATAAGCACCTGGTGGTATGGCTCCTGGAAGGAAATAGGAGTTCCAACCACATTTTGTGGAATGGTGGGATGGGTTTATCCTAGTGGCATATTTGAAGTTAACGGACCTCCATGACCGATAAAGTTAAGTAGTAGTGTATTGGAGGGGTTCCTTGTTTGGATTTCGCTTGCGAGACGCTCCACGCATGAACATTAACGATGTCGGGAGTGGAGAGATGTTATAGGATGCAAGAATGTTAATTTCGTGAATAAGTCATATAGTGTGTTTTGATGTAAAAAACTAGATTATATCTAATTAATCAATCATAAATAAAAAATGAATAAACAAGACAAAGGATTTTTAAAGTGGTTCAGCCTTATGAAAATGGCCTGCGTCCACTGTTTTGTACTGCTGACTGTTTGCCTTGAATCTCGATAATAGGTTTACCAAGAGATCCAAAAGTCCCCCTCTTATGAGGAGGTTACAATGTATTTATAGC
Source organism: Sambucus nigra (assembly GCA_949130495.1). NCBI lineage: Eukaryota > Viridiplantae > Streptophyta > Magnoliopsida > Dipsacales > Adoxaceae > Sambucus > Sambucus nigra. Next base: position 479,448,190 of record OX422217.1, on the reverse strand, counting down.
CTTGAGGCTGTACATATGAAAGGATAATGCGCTGTTATCTAGTAGACATATACATCTGTGCGATAATAATGCGCATTTAATGCATAGTCGTCTTTTGATTCTCCTGATTTGGATGCTCTGTACGCTAAGTTGCTCGAATCGCTTAAGGTGCTCGGTATGCTTAAGTTGCTCGGTTTGCTTAAATTTCTTGGAGCATTCTGAATAGCTCAGAGCGCCTGAGTAGCTCGGTGACAGTATGCTGTTCGTTGAAAGTATTTGTATTTGCCACATAGGTTAACACGTGTCTTCAAGTGATTAGTCCACATCAGCAAACTAAATTTGGTATCAACAGAAGCCCCTAATGTTTCACAGTTGTGGTTGAAGAAGAGTGTGGAACATTTTGCTCGAAAACTGCTTAGATTACTGGTCTTCATGGATTTTAGGAAGATCTTCATTGTATATAATTCCTTTTTGAGCGCATAATATCAAGCTTCATAAATATTTTGAATTTTCACGATAATTTCGATATTTGTGCCTTTTTCTTCTCTTAATAGCCAAAAATGCAAACGTCTTCCCTTGTAATCATTGCTTTTCTCTATTCCCGAGGTAAAGTATTTAAGTGTGACAAAAATCCCATCGTCTTCTACTTTTCAAATCTGCATCTCTGAACTTTTCATTTTCTCTCTATCTTGTGCCTTCATTCTTTCCATCCATCTGTTATCAACCGATCTCTTTTTCTTCCGTAAGATTTTCTTCATTCTTCTTTATTTACTTTATTCACCATGGTTTATCTTGTTGAGTCGTTTGATAAATTTCGGTCTGAGTTTTCAATCCCTTCGTGGGTTATTTTGGAAGAACTTTCTTGCCCTTCTGATTTACTTTCTTTGGCGGAGGGACACTAGTTCCCAAGTCTTTTTGTAGCTGAATGTGGCTTTTCTTTCCCACCAAATCCCATGCGTTTGGAGTTTTGCCAATATTTTGATATTGTACCTGCAAGAGTAGCTCTAAATACATGGAGGGTAGTTAATGACGTACATAGGTTGAATCAACTTCATGGAACTCTTTTGGGAATTCTAAAAATTATATATTGCTATAGATGGGTTACCAGCGATACTACTTTCTATTTAAAAACAAGGTTTTCGAATAGAGCATTAGTTGTCAATCTTCCCAATGCCAATAGGGACTATTTTGATCATGGGTTGTGATGAAAAATTGGCAACACCCTCCATTAAATGGAAATGATGTGTACCAAGGTCCCAGGTGTCCGCTTTATGAAAATGAGATAGGTTGTTTTCATTTTTGAAATCTTGTTTTCTTTGTATTCGATGAAATGCATCACTGACATTAATTTTGATTTGTACAGTTGACAGTAAAAGGAAGCTTCCAAAAGAGATTGATGTTAACATAAAACATTTAAAACTTATCTGGGGCTTGCATCAATCAGTTATCGGAAAGTATGTGAGGTCTGCTTCATATTTTTTGAGATATAAAATCTCCACTTCATCTTTTATTGCTCGTTCTGTGGTTGTTGATCTTGATCAGACACCGAGCTCCAAAACTAGCGTGAAAGGATCTTCTTCTGACTTAAGCATTCCTATTACTGATCTGATGAAGAAGAGGAAAGCTCCCGCATTTTTTGACAAGTTTGACTTTTCCACTGAAGAGGCAAAGAAGAATAAACAAGATGTCCCAGATGAAGGGACAAAGAATATAGATGTACCCCCTTCCACTGCTGCTAAGGAAACTGGCAAGAAGCCCCCTGTGCCTCCAAAAGAGATAACACCTTCTAGTGAAACTGTTGTCATTTCACAAATTGAGATAGTACCTTTAATTAAAAGTGCTCTTGCTCCTCTGAGGAGATTGAAAAGAAGTTCTACTGAGAGACCTGTTGAATCTATCTCTCAACCTTCAAATGTTGAAGGTGATGCTCCAGCTCTTATTCCTCTGAGCTCTGCTATGGGCTTGATCAAATCTTGGACTGTTCCAGAATTCTAAGGCATTGAAGATACCTTTTCTCGTGAGAGAATTACTACTCTGTCTGCTCAACACATTACGTCAATAAGTATCGTTAGCCCGAGTCCTTTATTTTCTAGTATTATATTCATATATTGACTTAAAATTCTTCCTTTTTTTTAATCTCGTGACGTGTTTCAACAGCATTTTGAAGAAAGATGAAGCCATCAGGGCTTCCACCTCCTCGGGCGGGGTAGAAGAAGATTTTTCTGGATTAACTCAGTCTTTGAAGGAATCTCATCAAAAGTACGAGGAAGACAAAGATGCTTGGGAGAAGAAATTCAAGTATGTTGAATTAAAGCTGTGACTGCCTCCAAAGAGTTGGAGAGGAAATTATAGGATGCTAAACAAAGTAGTAAGGAGCTTGAGGTCAATCTTAAATCTGCTGAGGAAAATGTTGCTAGGCTTTAAGATGTTGAGCGATATAAGACAGAGGTGGAAGAAAAACTGAAGTCCGTCGAAGAGCTCCTTAGGGAATGGACTTCCTCGGAGAGAGCAAAAAGGAAAGTTGCTGTTAAAAAATCTTTCAGTGCTGGTTGGGATAAGGGTTGGAATAAGGGCCTCGCTGTTATGTCTTGTCAAATGGAGTATGCCAGTGTTTAATATTTTAGGGATGGATGGGTAGCAGCCTTGAAGAAATTGAAGGTTGCTGAAAATTCTGAGTTGTTCCAGGAGCATCCTCATGGCCCTCCTCCCTCTCCTGGAGAAGAAGAAGATGATGAAGCTGCATCAGATGAGTATTCTATGATGATAGGTGAGAAGGTCCCTATTGTTGCTGTTGTCCAACCCTCCGAGCAAGTCCAATAGGTTAGCACATCTGCCGAGCAACTGCCCTTGCTCTCCGAGCAACCAACCCCTTCATCCAAACCATCCGAAGAAGTCGTAGGAAATAAGGAGAAGGTGTAGAGTTGTTCGGGTCTTTTTATTTCTTTGTTTTCTTGGATGTAATCCTTAAATGTGTTTTCCTTTATCGTGATGAATAAAAATGATTTTTTATTATTCGTCTGGAATTTCTCTCTTACTTGCTTTGCTCGCATCATTGTTGATTTTGTTTTTCATTTTCTCTTTGCTAGTTTGTACAGGATGGAACTCTTATCAGCTAATGATACAGAGTTGATGAATAAGTGCAATGACTATTTCAAAGTTGGTTATGCAGACCTAACCGAGGCCCAGATAATTGGCATCCTCGGATCAGGTGCTTCTGAACGAGAAGTTGATGCTTATCAGTACGTGAAGTGCCTACTTGATCGTGTTGTAGCCAATAACGTGGCTTATTATGAAATGACTGAAGATCTTTAAGGAACGATCGAGGATATTCAGCAGTAGTACAAGGAATCCACTACACTTTTGCATCAAGGTTATAAGAAAAAGTACCAGTAATTGAGTGCTGACAAGGGATATGACAAATACATTTTAGCTCATGAGAAAAAGCAAAGTGTGTTAAAGCTTGAGATTGAAGAGCACAGACATATTGCAAAGTTATCAGATCAAGAAAATATCGCTTTGCAGGAGGAAGTAAAACAGCTCAAATCAGCTGCCTCTTCTTCTTCGGGAGCCATGGTCCCCATTAATGATGATGGTTTTTCCTTTTTAGAAATAGAAAATTCTAACTTACGGGATGAGTTAGAAACTTTAAAATGAGAAGGACCTTCCACTCCTACTCGTGGCAGCACAAGATTTTATTCTTATGGACAAGCAAGGGCTGGTCGGGTTACTATTAATGAAACGAGAACTCAATTGTCCTTAGAGAATTAAGTCGTTCAATTGATGGCGAAGAATTAGGCTTTGGCAGATATGTCTAAGAAGATTCAGAGTTTCATAGACTAACTCTCCAATAAGAGTTCTGCTCTGGAAAGTAAAGAAATTTTTGTGAAAAAGCTCCACGAGCAACTTGAGAGATTAACTTATCAATTTCACAAACAACCCAGGGAATTTTGGATGGCTGGGTATAGTGAACCTCTGTATCATCTTGATGCTCGTTTATAGCAATCGAACAACGAAGGATATAAGAAGGGGTAGTTGAATGCCTTATGTGTCCTGAAGCTGGAGCAAGGTCATTTCTTGTGGGATTATTATGAACCTGGAGTTCTTGATTTACTCGTGCCTCCCTTCAAACTTGACCTTAATGGGATTCCAGCCTGTGGTATTCCTCGAATTTTGATCTCCAAGTATCTCGGTGATTATAGTCTTCATTCAAACTTCGAGATATCTCGTCCAGAGCACTTACTTGATCGATAAACTTTATAAACTCCCCTTATGCATTAGATGATCCTCCAGCTGGGAAAGAACCTATTTCAAAAGCAGAGGGAAAGAAACCCATAGATAGGATATTTGTAATGGATCAAATTTCATATCTTATGTAATCTACTTTGCTTTAATAAAGAAAGATTTAGTCTTTTGCCATTTCATGTTCTTAAAAATAATTTGTAGAGTGTCCTCGTTTATTCATTGGTGAATATATATATATCCTGTTTTGTTTTTACATAATGGAACTTGTCCCATTTGTTATTTGATTATAGTGACTTATCACTCTTTGGACCTAAGCAATGGAATGATTTTCATCCCATGTTCCTACTTAGTTGTAGTAATATCATCTGGATTACCTTGTTGCCTAGACAGTGGATGCCTTGGGAGATCATCCATCTTCTTGCCTAATTTGGTACCCACCAACCGAAGTTGGTGGTTATTGAATTGCCGACCAACCGGAGTTAGTGGTTATTGAATTACCTACCAACCAAAATTGGTGGTTAGTGAAATATCGACCAACCGGAGTTGGTGGTTAATGAATTACCGACCAATCGGAGTTGGTGGTTAATGCATTACCGACCAACCGGAGTTGGTGGTTAATGAATTACCGACCAACCGGAGTTGGTGTTTAATGAACTACCGACCAACCAGAGTTGGTGGTCACTGCTCTAAATTTGCATCTGTGTGTAGTGTGTAGAACTAATATTCCGAAAAAAAATCAACAAAGGTGAAAATATGGGCGAAACATCACTTTATTCATATTGAAAGAACCGTGTTACATATGGACTTTAATTACTGATAGTACTTGCACAGATGCTCTGCATTCCATGCGTTCTTGAATTCTTCTCCTGCCAAGGTTTCAATTCTATATGTCCCAGGATGAACAACTTTAGTTACTCCGTAAGGTCCATGCCAATTGGCCTCCAGTTTATTATGATTTTGTATCACTTTCTTCAGCACATAATCCCCTTCTTTCAAATCGCACTGCTTTACCCTTTTGTTGTAGAACATGACTGTTTATTGTTGGTATGCAGCATTCCTGATGATTGCTTCTTCCCTAACTTCTTCGAGCATATCCAAGTCTAAATGCCTCATCAAGTCGCTTATAGGATAATTGAAATTAAGCACCCTATGTGTAGACAAACCCAATTCAGCAGGTATGACATCCTCACTCCCAAATGTCAACATGTATGGAGATTCCCTAGTTGCTGTTCGTGGTGTAGTGCGATAAGCCCATAACACAGAGTGTAGCTCGTTGATCCAATTTCCCTTTGCATCATCCAACCATTTTTTCAAACCATTCAGTAGGGTTCTGTTCGTCACTTCAGTTTGCCCATTGCTTTGGGGATGGCCTGGCGCGGAGTGGATTTTTAGTACATTGGATTGATGACAATATGCAGCGAATTCCTTTTTGTCAAACTAGGTTCCATGGTCAGTAATGAATGCATATAGGAGACCATATATGCAAATAATAATCTTCCAAATAAACTGATAGACCTTGTCATATGTCATATCAATGAGAGGTTCATCTTCCACCCATTTAGTAAAATAATCCACAACAACCACGAGGTATTTAAATCTTCCTTTGGTCATTGGAAGTGGCCCGATTAAGTCTATCCCCCAAATGGAAAATGGCCAAGGGGATATAATGGGTGTTAATAATGCCTAGGTAGTTCTTCAGATGGAAGAGAAACGTTGGCATTTATCACACTTCTTAGCATAAGCGGCTCAATCATCTCTCATCGTTGGCCAGTAATACCCCCGTGTTTTTATCCTCTGCAAAAGCATCCGACCTGCTATATGAGCTCCATATGACCCTTCGTGAACCTCTTCAATCAAGTCCTTAACTTCGGAGGGATGAACACATCTCTGGAGTGCTGCTATAACTCCTCTTCTATACAAAATGCCACTGGTCAATACGTAATGAGCAACTTTAAACTTTAGTTTCTTGGCTGTGAGTTTATCACTTGGCAAAGCCCCCTCTTCAATATAATCCCTGATGGGGTCCATCCAAGATGGTCCCAAGTCGAGGGTAATGAAGTTCATCATCAAATCTTCGTCTATGCTTCGACCATCCATGATTTCTATTGGGATTATTCTTCGTAGCAGGGTACGTGTTGCTGATGCTAGCCGAGCTAGGGCATTGGCAGTAGCATTCTCCAATCTCAGTATTCTGATCAACTAAACTGTAGTAAAAGTCGAGATAACCTCCATAGCCTTTGCATGATACTTGACCATTAGTTCTCCCTTCGCTGCATACAATTCGAGAATTTGATTTACGATTAACTGTGAATCACTGAACACCATGTCCTGCTCTGCCTTTATGGTTTTGGGTAAACTTAGACCCACGGTGATAGCCTCATATTCATCTTCGTTATTGGAGGCTTTAAACTGAAAACGTAGAGCATATTCTATATCAATCTCATTAGGACTGTTTAAAATAATTCCCGCTCCATTGCCTGTGGCACACGAAGATCCAACCACATACAGATTCCATACAGGTACTTCATTATCAAATTCTTGATCAGACAGAGTTCCTTAATGAACTATTAAATTACATGTCGCAGTGAGTAGAGTGACAAAGGATAATATTTTAATTGGAAAACTCGTATTAAGATATGTCGAGTTTAATTAGTGGGTTGCGGTCAAGTACCTCTGATGGAAATTCCGATTGCGCAGTTGGTCTCGGAATAGCCTAGATAGTTAGAATAGAGTATCCGGGGGTATTGTTTAGGCTCCGAGAATTTTTGGGATTACAAGGAACTCATAATTGAGTAAACGAGTCATTTTTGGGTTTAAAGGGATAAACCCTTAATTTCTCCCTATATAAGGAGGGTGAGTGGAAGAGAAGAGAGAAAATAAAGAGGAGAGGAAAGGAAGAGAGAAAAGAGGAAGAAAAGGGAGATTCCGACCAAACTCCACGAGATTCGACTCGGGATCGTCAAATTTTATTCACGAGGCAAGTGCTTACTTGCTTTATTCATTTTGGAGCATAAATCTCATATCAAAATTTGGCATAAATAAATCAAAAGATTTTCGGGATGGGATTTTATGAATCAAAATGGGTTTTCGAAAAATAAACGAGTAAACCCTGACTTTTATCCAATTTGAGAAATTTAGGAAATTATTGAAATCATTTGTTGGTTTTGGGTTTTAGGATGTTTAGAACCCATTTTATACGTGTACATATCGTTGTTTGAGGTTGGAGGATTTTGGGGTAGGAGATAAAAGCTTGTGTGAAGCTTTAATGGCCAAAACAGCTTCTCGGAGAAGAAGCTGTCCGAAGTGATCGATCGATTGAGGTATAGGATCGATCGATCGAGGGCCAAGGGTCGATCGATCAACCCTGTAGTATTTTTGGCAATTTTGCCTAGGGTTAATTCTATGGGTTGAGTTCCAACTTTTGATTGGTTCTACCTTATTCACTTGAGGAAATAAGTATATATAGTAATCTAGCACTAGCCATTTGGGGAAAAACTTATGGGGCCTAGGAGGGTGCTATAATTTTGTGGTATTAAGGTATATTTTTGAGGAAAATGAATAAAGAAAGTAAACACTTGCATCGTGGATAAAATCCGGCGATCCCGAGTCGAATCCCACGGAGTTTGGCCAGAATCTCCCTTTTCTTCCTCTTTTCTCTCTTCCTTTCCTCTCCTCTTTATTTTCTCTCTTCTCTTCCACTCTCCCTCCTTATATAGGGAGAAATTAAGGGTTTATCCCTTTAAACCGAAAAATGACTCGTTTACTCAATGACAAGTTCCCTTTAATCCAAAAAATTCCCGGAGCCTAAACAATACCCCTGGATACTCTATTCTAACTATCTCGGCCATTTCGAGACCAATCGCGCAATTGGAATTTCCATCCGAGGTACTTGACCGCAACCCACAAATTAAACTCGACATATCTCAACACGGGTGTTCCAATTAAAATATTATCCTTTGTCTCTCTACTCATTGCGACATGTAATTAACTAGTCCAACTTATATATTTAGTCCCAAAGGTAAATGAAACACACCTCATAAATAATCCAACCTTCAAAAATTCCAAAAATTATTATTCAGAGAAATACCTTAAATTCTCACTTTACACCCATTTATGAAATTTAATTATTCCCAAAAGTACGGGGTGTTACATACTCAAATTTTGCCTCAAATTTTGCCTAGGGTTAATTCTATGGGTTGAGTTCCAATTTTTGATTGGTTCTAGCTTATTCACTTGATGAAATAAGTATATATAGTAATCTAGCACTAGTCATTTGGGGAAAAACTTATGGGGTCTAGGAGGGTGCTATAATTGTGTGGTATTAAGATATATTTTTTTAGAAAAATGAATAAATTGAAGGATTAGAAAATTTGGGAATTCCCGAAATATAAGAGGGGAATTTTAAATAATTATTATTGGAGTGAAATGCATACCTTGGATTAATTGGGTAAAATCCAAGACTTATTTAATTATTGATGTTCAGAGTGAGTGACACCCAAGGGATTATTTTAGCGAGCGATTATAGCTGAATAGTCATGCGAGTAGATTAGAGGAAGTGTACATGGAATTAGTGTGTAACTCCTACGAGGTGACTAGGATGGAATTTGGGTTACAGGCTAAAGATAAGTTGAGGGTATACCTATTATACAGTTATGTATCGGGATATTTGGAGAGTATATAAATCCCTAACAGAGATTAAGGTTTGAGATATATTTAAGTAGGAAAATACTTAAATACCTTTATGAGATTGGAAATTATAGCCAGGTATACACTTGAGGAGTGATGAGTGTATATGTATATATGTATATATATACGATGTGATCATAGTATATATTATATATGATATGAGTACATATATATCTATGTGTGATTGATGTATGTGTATCTTAGAGGCTGATTCCACGGGCTTTCCTTTGGTATAGGGTTGGAACAGTCAGATTATATATTTCTCTAGTGCGATCCAGGGAGGTTGCGCGATGTGGGTGAACCCCCTGGCTTAAGGAGCAGGGAGAGTATAGTCCCTAGCTCATTATCGTCCCGCGTTCGAGTGCGATGTGTGTAACTCCACTTGCAAGGGAGATTCTACTCAGATGTGCATTATAAAAATGAATATAGAGTAAACCTTAGTCCGGGAGATATTATCCCGATGTATATTGTAAGATGCATATGAGAGTGAGTATGCTATGTATATTATTATATAAGTAATAGTGTATCGGGGGGGTTCCTTATTTTGTACTGAGGGCCTAATGGATCTCGACCATTGACACTACCAAGTAGTAGTGTATCGGGGGGGTTCCTTATTTGAATTTCGCTTCGTGAGACACCCCACACACGAACGCAGTGCATTGTTAAGAAGGAGAGAAGTTAGCCCTTAGTATTCGAGTTGTCGAGGTGTCTAGCAGACGGGTGAATTAGATTAGTTAGGCAGGGTAGCTTGATTAGGATGTTTTAAAAGAAGGCGTTAGGCGTGCACTATTAGAAGAGGGGTGTGGGGTATCTCATGGGAGTGCGATACCAATTTAAATATGAGACAAACTTATTTTTTTTTAAAAATAATAAATAAAGCATTTATGCACTTGCAAAATATTTTTAAAACTCGGGCTCTGACCCGTTTTCCTATTTTTCCTTTTCTTGCTATATATTATATATATATGTATATATATAGGTGTCCAGACACAGGGATGCCTGGATGATGATTCTTTTTAGGCAGACGTCTGCTGCAGCAGCTGTGGATGCATGCAGGTTCACTGTAGACGCTTCTATCCTTGTAATCTAGATAAGAGGTACTGTATAAACATTCGGGTTGACAACCCACTTTCATTTATTTATTCTTTTACCGCCTTTGAGTGCGACATTTATTCTGATTGTATTATTGTTGAACCGAGTGTTCGGTTACTTTTTTTTTCAGTTTCATTTATTCAGACTGTGTGAATGTTTTAATTGAATATTGTTTAAAAAGATTGGTTAAATAAAATTTTGACGCCAGCCTAATAGGTTATTAGTAATTAATTTGGTTTTCGACAGTGATGCTAAGAATGAACCATATGTGACTCCTGTTTTAATTTGGTACATGAGTGATCGCCCAATATTTTATTAGGTGGGGTGTCACAGTTGCAGCCCAGAGTCATCCAGTAACCGCAACTCTAATTCAGGACAATGTAACACCCCGCGCTTTTAGGGATTATTAAATTTCGTTTGTGGGTGTAATTTGGAGATTAAGGGAAATCATGTGAATAGAAATTTTGGGATTTATGAACATTTGATTATTACTAGTGTGTGTTTCATTTACTTTTAAGACCAAGTGAATGAGTTAGATTATTTTAATTATATGTCGTAGTTGGATAAAGCGACAAAGGATAATATTTTAATTGGAAAACCCGCATTGATATGTATTGGGTTTAATTAGTGGATTGCGGTCAAGTACCTCGAATGGAGATTTTGAGTGCAGAATTGGACTCGGAATGGACGAGATGGTTAGAATAGAGTATCCCGGGGGTCATAATTGAGTTTCGAGAATTTTTGGATTAAAAAGAACTCGTAATTGAGTAAACGAGTCATTTTTGGGTTTAAAGGGATAAACCCTAATTTCTCCCTATATAAGGCACGGGAGAGGGAAAGAAAGGAAAGAAAAGAGAGAAAATAAAGTGGAGAGGAAAGGAGGAGAGAAAAGAGGAAGAAAAGGAAGGTTCCGACCAAACTCCGCGGGATTCGACTCGAGGTCATCAGATTTTATCCACAAGGCAAGTGTTTACTTGCTTATTTCTTTTAAAGCATAAATCTCATATTGTAGTTGGTAGAAATAAACCACAAAGATTTTCGAGATGGGTTTTTGTGTGCCAAAATGAGTTTTCGGAAAAGTTTAACGGATTAACCCCGAAAAATATCCCAACTGGAAAACTTAGGATTTAATAGAAATTTTTTATTGGTTATGGGTTCTAGGATGTTTATAACCCTTTTCATTTGTGTATATGTAGTTGATTGAGGTTGGAGGACATTAGGTGAGGAGATAAAAGCTTGAGAGAAGCTTTAATGGCCGAAATAGTTTCTCGGAGAAGAAGCGGTCCCGATCGATGGCCTAGGGTCGATCGATCGATCCTTCAGGATTTTTGACAATTTTTCTTAGGGTTAATTATATGGGATAGATTCCAATTTTAATTGATTCTAGTTTATTTAATTGAGGAAAGAAAGATTCGTTGAGGGAATTAATACCTAGCCATTTGAGGAAATTTATAGGGGATAGGAGGGTTCAAAGATGTGCGGCACTAAAAGTACATTTTTGAGGAAAATAAATAAATTGAGAAATTAAATGTTTAGGGCTCCTAAAATAAAGTGGGGGCCTCTAAATAAATTTCGAAGTGATATGTAAACTTTGGATTCAAGGAAAATGGGGTCCATGACTTATTTAATCAATGGAATATTTCGATGGGTGATTATATATAGATAATGGTGCGCGTAAATAATGTGATTATATGCCGACTATAATTGAGTAAATCCTATGAGGCGACTAGGATGGAATTTGGGTAATAGGCTAAAGATAAGTTGACGGTACTTATTAAATGGTTATGAATTGGGATATTTGGAGAGTATATAAATCCCTAAAAGTGAGTAAGGTACGAATTATATATGAAGTGAGGGAATACTTATGGACTTAGTATTTAAAGTATGTAAATACTTATGCTATTACAAGTGGGTGCATTTGGGTTCGGCTATTGCTATATGAGTTGGCAATTATAGCCATTTATATATTTGAGAAGTGAAATAGGTTTTAAATATATACGACGTGATTACAGTATATATACTATTATATGAATACATATATATCTGTGTGTGATTGGTATATGTGTATATTAGATGCTGATTTCCATGGGCTTTCCTTTGGCATAGGGTCGGAACAGTCAGATTATATATTTTCTCTAGTGCGATCCAGGGAGGTTGCGTGATGTGGGTGAATCCCCTGACTTAAGGAGCAGGGAGAGTATATCCCAAGGTCATCTCGTCCCGCGTTCGAGTGTGATGTGTGTACTCCACTTATAGGGGGAACATGACCACCTCCACTATTGTGTATATTTAACCATGACCATTGAGTAAGTCTGGCTTGGTACCGTGGTACAGTGATTAAATCCAGAGTTGGATCGGCACTATTAGACTGCATCCTGGAGTTATAGCTCGTTGGGGTGGTTATTGTACTTGTGTGTATAGTACACTACTTGTGTATGGGAGAAATAATATATATGTATCTCTGCTAGAGTAAGGAGATAAAATGAATAAAGATAAATTCTCAGTCCGAGAGATTCTATCCTGATGTATATAGTGAGGTGTATATGACAGCTGAGTATGATAATGTGTATAATTATGTGAGTGTGTGTGTGTGTATGCATATATATATATATATATATGTTGTGTAGCGAGGGTCTAATGGATATCGACGATCGACACTGTCAAGTAGTAGTGTATCGGGGGGGGTTCCTTGTTTGGATTTCGCTTAGCGAGACACCCCACGCACGAACATGGCACAGTGTTGAGACTGGGGAGAAGTTTAGCCCTTAGTACTCAGTTTACTTAAGACTTTCTGAGTTTGGGGGTGACGGTTTAGTTAGGCAAGGTATCTTGACTAGGATGTTTTGCAAAATGCGATAGGGGAGCACCATTAGAAGAGGGGTGAGGGGTATCTCATGAGAGTGCGATACCAATTTAAATATGAGATAAAATATATTTTTCATAAATAAAGCATTTATGCACTTGCCAAAAAATTTCACAACTCGGGCTCTTACCCGTTTATCTATTTTTCTCTCTTTTGCTATATATATATATATATATATATATATATATATATATATATATATATATATATATATATATATATATATATAGGTGTCCAGACATAGGGATGCCTGGATGATGATTCCTTCGAGTCAGATGCTTGTTGCAGCAGTTGTGTATGCATGCATGTTTCTTATAGATGCTTCCATCCTTGAGATCTAGATAGGAGGTACTATAGAAACATTCGAGCTGATAGCCTAATTGTATTTATTTATTCTTTTATCGCCTTTTTGTGTGGCCTTTGATTTGATTGTATTATATTAAATCGAGTGTTCGGTTATTTTATTTCTTTTCAGTTTCATTTATATAAACTGTGTGATGGTTTTACTCTGTTGGTTTGTTTAAAAAAAAGGATTAGTTAAATAAAATTTTGATGCCAGCCTAATAGGTTTTTAGTAATTAAATTGGTTTTCGACAGTGATGCTAAGAATGAACCATATGAGACTCGTGTTTTACTTGGTACATGATTGATCTCCCGGTACTTTATTAGGCGAGGTGTCATGGATAAGACCTCCCAAGAGCACTCCCTATTGACATGCAGTCGTCTTCAACCCAGTAGTCCCTTCAAGAGCACCTAGATCAGCAGTAGAGATCCTCTCTACAAGACAAACTTGACACAAGATGTGTTCTTGGGTTCCAAAAACAATTCACACAAACTATTGGCATCTTGTGAATTGAAAACAAAAGGGATTAAAGTCGTAAAAGTGAGAAGACAAAGTATTCTGTCAAAGCAGTTTCGTGGACAGAAAATTTCATAGGTCTTCTTCTAAAAAATAAAGTTGGAGAACCCTTTTTAACAAAAATCTAAGGAGGCACGTCGCTCGAACGAAATAGGGTTGTCGCTTAGACAATGTCAGTTGTCGCTCGAACTACTTCATGCGAGATGCCTCTGTCGCTCGAATGACATGGAAATATCGCTCGAAACAATAGATTGTAAATTAATTTTTTATTCCACTTCACCTCATCACTTAAAAAAACATTTTGACAAGAAAATCCACTCCAACACTTAAAATTTTTTTTAGAAAAAATATCCCAACACCTTAAGTGAACCACTAAGGGACAAAAACATAACCTTACTAAAATATTTCTCGCGGAGGCTATTTTTGTTGAAGAACTTGATATTTGGAATTGTCTTGATGCATATGTGATCTTGAACATTCTTCGACGTTTGTAGCGGTATACGACATACTCAATTATGAACAGACATTTATAAAATCATGTCCTCACATAGTGTAATTGAAAGATAATAAAACTACAGGTATCATCATCTTTCATAAACACGTCCTAAATTAATAACTATAAATGATAAATAAGGAACTCGTTCTTTACATTATATGTTAATTAAAGTCAATCCATTTACTCATTCTAAATCAAAAACAAGATATTCATTTTGAAGTTTAATAAATCTATTTTAGATCCTTCATTCTGTCTTAGCATCAAGCATCGCAAATATAAAATTTGAATTGAATAATAGCATTAAATAATGATTAGGTAGATCATGGATGTAACATTACATTTTCTTGGTATATATTCATATTTTCCAAAGGTTATTAAGGCTCATCCTAATATTGTAAATTTTGAAATTTGTTTCCTAGGAGTGTGTATTCTTAAAATGAGCATGATTAGTTATGTTAATGCCTTAAGGATTCGATATATATAACTGGGTTTGGATGCTGAATTGAAGGTTTTATCTCTATTCTTTAAATTGTTAATGATATTTGGTTCTTAAATATTTTTTTATGGGAAAAAAATTCCATAAATTACATCTCTACTGAAATTCATCAATGATATTGTTAAAAAAGAGTTATAACTATAAGTAGATAAACTGGTAAATTTGAAACCACATGGCTTGGAAAACATATTAAGTATGAACAAATGCACCTACCTTCTTAGATCTATGAAGAATCTTCAAAATTATAATCTTTAAACTATTAATACTTCTTAGATCTATGAAAAATAGCACAAAATGAAAGAATAATTAAAGAACACATTCATCCAGACAAATTAAGGAAACAATGATATCTCACATCCATTTACACCTATGGATGGAGATATCACACTAAAGAAACCTGAAATATAAAAATCAATGTCTACCCCCCCACCCCCACCCCCACCCCACGAAAAAAAAAAATGCAACTATAGGTACAAATCATTCAAGTGTAAGAGCTATAAAGACTACAAATGGGGGAAAACCCCTAAAAGTGAACTAATCCACCATAAACAATGAGGAAAAATGTAACATATAGACAATCAATATTGAATTAAAGAGAACAAGTACACAATAGAGAGAGAGAGCGCGTGCGCGCACGCGAGAGAGAGAGAGAGAGAGAGAGATAGAGAGAGAGAGAGAGAATTGATGATTTCCTTTTTGGGGTAGCCAGAGAATGAGGGTTTAGGTGAGAAGTGGGGGGTGGGTAGGGGTGGAAGCGGTACGGGTTTTTACCGTACCGTACCATTTTGGTCCGAAAAAAAATGGTTTTGGTTTCATATATTAAAATACCAGAAACCAGTCTTATCGAAACCGAAAATACCACAAAAGTTGGTTGGTTTTGGTTTTATTATTTAAAAAACCGATTTACCAAAATTACCGTACCGAATTTTATGAAACCAGAAAAAATCGTACCGAAATTACCGTACTGTACCGAATTTACCAAAACGAGAAAAAACCGAACCAAAATTACCGTGTCGTACCGAATTTACCAAAATTACCGTACCGAATTTACCAAAACCAGAAAAAGTTGGTTTTGGTTTTAATATTTAAAAAAGTTGGTTGGTTTTGTTTTTGGTTTTTGGGGACTTTTAGTGTTGTTTACCGAAACATAAAAAACCAAAACCAGAAATCAGAAAAAACCAGAATTTACCGAAACCAGAAAAAACCAGAAGAAACCAGAATTTACCGAATCTAGAAAAAAACCGAAATTACCGAAAAAACCGAAAGACCAGCCGATTTGGTTTTGGTTTTGATTTCGGTGTACCGGGTGGTAAACTGGTATGGTTTGGTTTTACCATCTAGAGTTTGGTTTTGGTATTGGTATCTACTATTTACCGGCCAAACCGTACCGCTTACACCTCTAGGGGTGGGTTATCACATGCTTAAAATTTCCTTATTTCCTACAACCAGGAGGCAATCACTAGTAGAATTAAGGGATTGGTGCCCAATTTCCCACCTTGTGTAATACTTCGTACTTTATTATTATTAAATTTTGGTGTCCTTATAATTATTAATTTAATTGGGAAACATTAAATTTATTTTTTTAGTAAATACTAGTTACTGAGATAAAGGATTAATATTTATTATTACTACTATTTACTTGCTTGTGATAAGTAAATAGATATATGAATTATTATATATCGCGTATGATTTGAAGCGACGGTTTATTATTATATATTGATAGAGTGGTACATTGGCGGATTGGTAAAATTTATGGGCAACACATATGGTACGTGTGTTTTGGTCCTTATTAATGAGACGTTATCATATTTAGATTTAGGTGATCGGAATGACCTTTTCGAGTGCACCGGTGATTCGAGAAGGGTTGAACTAGTCCATAATAGGTAGTCGGGTATTATATGTTGGTTTCGAGAGATTTTATACATAATAGGACCCGTATAAGGGTAGGAGGGTCATTTTACACTTAGGGTCAAGTGAAAAAAATGGGATTTGGGTTCTTAAGTGAGTATTAAGGGGTGGGGAATGTGGATGGCAGTCCATCTTTGATATTTTGTGCAAAAGAGAATTTGAGAGAGAGTTCAAGAGAAGTAAATAAGATGAAGAAAGAAGGGAAATCTTTGAAAGGAGAAGAGAGAGGATTAACCCATCATCAAACACGTAGAGAACGTCAAATTTCAATCCACTAAGGATAGAAGTTACTTGCTTTATGTCCCAAATTCAGTGTAGTTAATTACTTTCATTATTAGAGTTAGAGATATAAGATTAAAGTATTGAATACTGAAACTTTTATTAATTACTGTAAAGATTTAAATGATGAGTACTGGGTAGACTAGCAAACCAAACGAGTTCGCTAGTAGACCGAACTAGTTTGGTTAAGTGAACTCATTCGGTTTACGGGTCTCCTCGGTTATATTCCTGTGTTGTTTTGACTTGTTAGAGCTTGAGAAATGAACGTAGGGGCTTTCAGGATACTGTGGAATTACTGGAGAATGCTTTACAGGATTGGTCATATGTGATGGGCCAACAATAGAAGGGTTTTAGTGAGGAGAATCGATAATTCAAGTGAGTGACCATTTAAATAATTAATCTGGGAATTGGTTCGAACTTCGGGATTAAGTGAATCGTGAGTTGTGGGATATACGTATCATTTAGGTACTTTATATATACATATTAAAGTGATGTGTATATATATATTTATGTGTGAATGATCTTTGTTTATATTAAACATACCTACTTGCTAATGCTATCGTAAGACATTGTGCGTATTGGGCAGTCCACTCTAGCATTGACCAACAAGGGTCGGATTGATTCCTTGGTTCATAGGACTATGGCACGACCACTATCCATATGTAAGGATAGATATTGGTTTGGATACTGGTTGGATTCGATATGGAATGGTTGTGACCCCCAGACGTATATCTATTACCGCCACTGTTTCTTGTGTTTTTGTTTGGGATCGGTGGTGATATTATAACCCGATGGGTCCATTTGATGCGTGATGCCTGGATCCAGATAACACACGAGGGATGTATCCGCAAGGTCTAAGCTATGGGGATATGGTTATATGTATATAACGAGTGGTATATATCTATGTTTTTATGATATAATGTATGCATCTATTTATAGCATGAGTGTAGCTATGTTACTTTATTGCGTGAACATTTATTTATAGAAAGTACGTCTCTACAATATTTTTTACAAACGTTTACTGAGTGAAGGTAGTTATATTTAGATAATAGAGGGTATTAGCGAGATTTGGTTTGGATAGCAGTTACATGTCCTAGTTAGACCAAGTAGTTGAATTAGGATTATAAATGAACACGTTAGATGCACATTATACTTGAGAGGTTAGGTTTATCTCATGTGAGTGTGAACGATTAATTATGAAAGTAATGCACTACTGTTTTAATAGATTTAAAATAATTATCTAGTTACAAATTATTTTCTACTTTTCGGGGCTTTGACCCGGGGGCATTTTTTTCCTTATTTTTCTTTTTAAATCCACGGGTGTGCAGCAACAATATCCAAGACCGCAGGGATTGATCCTTTCTTTCCATGCAGTAGTTGTGGATGCTACATCTTTGTGTAGATGCCTCAGTTTATTTTTTCTAGATTGGATCATTTTATTTCATTTCATTTTTTGGCGTGTTGCCCATAGATGGATATACTTATATATCTCTATTAGAGATTTCATTTCAGCAGTCAATTTATTTATTCAGTTTGATATAGTGGATGTTATTGATGGGTGACCAATGGCTTATTCGGTTAACACTTATAATTATTTATTTATGCGTTGTGACTTATTTATTCATTTTGATTGCATCGTTTATTCACATTATTTATTTATATTATTGTTGCACAGTGATGCTGAGAATGGACTATACTGAGATTTGTGTTTTATTTTGGTAGGGGATGGGCCATTCGGTAATAGAATAGGCAGGTTGTCATATGTCACTGAAATCGTTCAAAACACATGTTATGTTATGGTGATGAATCTGAAAATTTCTTTACAAATACATTGAAAAAATCACTGTAACGAAGTGCGTAAAAAATTTACATCCCTTTTGTGAGGAAAGATATACTCAAAATAGCAATTCACATTTTGCTAAATTGTGAGCCGACCATGTTTTAAATTCCTCACTAAAAGTTTTTTTTGCCGAGAACTTATATTTCTTCGCCAAAAAATCAGTCGCTAAAAGGGGGTTTTCTTGTTCTTATTTTCGAGGAACTTTGTTTGAACAATAATAGAGGGTTGTTCGAATGACCTTTGAACGACATTGTTCTGTCTAGTAGGAAAAGCTCGTTTGAAGTTCGTTTGAATCTTATTTAAATAAGAATAATTTTTAACAAGAAAATTACTTATGAACAAAGAGGAGATATGTCATCTCTTGAGAATGAGAACATACAACTCATGAGAACGATTCAACCATCTTGTTCAAATGACTCAAACAACTTGTAAGAACGAATAACGTAGTTTCTTCTGAACAGGTCATCAAACAAATTTTCCCAAAATCAAAATTTTCTTGTAGGATTAATTGCACTTAGGACCCCTAAACGTTACCCCCTACACTTTTCCACCCCAATTTTTAGTTTCTTTAGATAACCCCTGAACTTCCAACACAACTATAAATAACCCCTACCATCCAATTCCATTAGTTTTTGGTAAGAAAAGTTAGGCACGTGTGATGCATATAATGTTTTGAAAGTTAGGTTGGTCATTTTCACTTATTTTCTTAAAATTCCTAAAACATAACTCATTTTTACATTTTCTTAATTCTCTCTCTTTCATCCCCGCATCTCTCTCTCTCTCTCTCTCTCTCTCTCTCTCTCTCTCTCTCTCTCTCTCTTTATATATATATATCACATACACCAATGGATGGCCACCACAGTCAACCAGCCCCCGCCCCTACTACTCCCCACCTCAGCCCCCCTTCTACTCCCAGCCCCCACCCCTGCTATACTCCCCAATCCCGCCCCTTGCCAACCCTCTACCCCCAGCCCCTTGCTACCACCCTCGCCACCCCTACTCCCCCAACCCCAAACCCCCTACTACCCATATCCCCCTACTGCTTTGCCCCTTCCTACCTTATAACCCCCATCCCCTACTCCCTCGCCCCCTCCACCACCCCTCACCCTCCTCTTTCCCGTCTCTCTTGACACAGGCACAGGCACATACACACACACACACACACACACACACACTTGAAAAGTTTTGATTTAGATTTATGAAGGTTTTTGTTGGATCTAAGATTGATTTTGATTTGTAATGGCCAGGTCTAAAGTTTGATTTGGTTTTGTAATGGTTGGATCTCAAGCTTGATTTAGATTTGTAACGGTCGGAACTAAATTTTCTTTAATTTTCAACTTTTGAGGATTTTTTTTTATATATTTTGCAAATTTTTATTTTATTTATAATAATTTTCAGTTTTGTAATTGAAAATATATTAAAAATAATCTCTAACATTATGGTATCTTTTTTCCTTTTTTATTAGAATTTTTTTTATTATAGATCTATTCTTTATTAGAATTCTATTTTGTTATTGGAAATATTTTTTAGTTGGGGGGGGGGGGGGGGGGGGGTTTCACTGGAAGAAAAGCTTTTTCTAAAAATATATATTTTTTAAAATCTCGAGTATTTTAAAAATCCTTTTCAATTTTTTTTGAACTTTTATAATGATCTATGTTTTTCTTATAATTTCTAGAGTTTTTAAAAGTTTTTACCAGTACTTTGATTAGTTTTAGTTTTTTTTGCCCTTTTGTAATTTTCAATTTTTTTGTCTGTTTTTGTTTTCTCAATTTTATGTGATTTAAAAAAAAATTGTAGATTTTTTTATAATTTCTATAATTTTAAACTGTTTAAATACATTTTTCAAACGTTTTTATTTTGTAAGAATGTTTTCGATTTTCCCAGATTTTTTTAAAAGATCTTTTGTGTTTTTCAACGTGTTATTCTAATTTTCACGATTTTAAGTTTTTTTCGGAAATTTTGAAAAATATTTATTCATCTTTTTATTTGTAAATATTTTAAAAATATTTATTCACTTTTCCCATAGGTATTTATTCCATTTTAAAAATGTTTTATATATATTTTTTGCAATTTCCATATTTTTTGCAAGGCTGTTTTTTGTTATTGAATTTTTTTAACTATTACAAATCTATTTTTTATGCTTTAGTTTTTATTTAGATACTTTTTTTTTAAATTGGAAATCTTTTAAAAAATTGTATAATTTTTAAAATTTTAAATTCTGAATAAATTATTCTATAATTTTCATTTATTTAAAGCTTCATATAGGTTTGGATCAAAATAATCTCCAATGGATCATGTGCAGTGCACATGACTAAACTTTCAATCCAAAATGTTTACGATGTTTACTTGAAGTCCTTTTGAAAGTTCAGGGGATCATGTACCGAAACTGAATGTTTGGGTGGTGAAGTGATAGGGGTAATGTTTATGGGTCCAAGTGTATGTAACAACCCTTACTAAGGGTTATTGATTTTATATAATTTTACCATGTCATATAATTATATAAAATAATGGAAGTTGGAGTAAATATTATTTTAAGTGATTTAAGAGATAATTTTTAATGAGTTAGGCATATTTACTGTTGAGAGATGGTAAATAGTATTATGTTATGTTTTATTGCGTCATTGTGCTTTAAGCGACGGTTATGGCATATATTTCAATTGGATTATGATTAATGAATTAATATAACATCGGAAGATGAAATAATTGTACGATATTCAGAATGCCAATTTTGAGGGTACGGTTAGTCTGAAAATAGTTGAGAGAGTCAAAATAAGTGCCATATTGTATTTTTGGAGTTCCGGGCACTATCGACAGGTTATGACTCAATTATGTAGTTACGAGTCATTTTAATGATGCATTAACATTTAAAGATGGGAATTCATGTTAAGTGCCCGATTAGGTCTTCCAACCCTCTTATTTCTCATTTATGTGTTTTAAACTTAGAGAGAGACTTATAGAGAACAGAGAGAGAGAGTTTGGGAGAAAATGGAGAGAAAAGAAAGAGAAGAGAAAAGATTGAGCTGGATATCGTTCCTACGGGAACAGAATCCGAGACTACAACCTTGAGGCAAGTTTCTAACTTGCTAGTGTATGATTTAATGTGAATAATCTGCATATATAGTTATGTTTTTGGAGTTTTAGCCATTTATGGGTTTTTGATGATTTTAGTGTTTAAACCCTTAATCTTTGATTTAAATTTGATTTGAGTTGAAAACAATAGTTAGTTGTTGGGTAGGAACTAATTGGGTAAGTTATTAGTTTATTCTGTTGAGATTGGATGGAAGATTTGAGATTGGGGGAAATTTAGGGTTCATAACTCGTAGCCCCAAACTGGGAATTTCACAGGTCTGTGGAACCGAATCGATTCAGGTTAAGGCCAAATCGATTCGGCCTGAGATGGGAGGTTGGATATCTCATCCGAATCAATTCGCGTTTGGGCGAATCGATTCTCTACCAGGGGAGAATCGATTCGGCCCTAGGCGAATCGATTCGGAAACCCTGCTGCTTTATAGGATTTTTCCAACTTGGTTTTTAGCCATTTTCTTTTAGGTTTAAGGTTTAGAAACCATCTCTTGGAAAGTAATAAAGAGTATTAGAGGTTTATATTAGGGAGATTAACACCTTAGATTAGTATGGGGGTAAAGTGGGCTTCATTCAGGGGCTATTCAATAGGCTTTAACGTTGTTTCATTTAGTGAGCCAGCTTCGGACTAAGGGAGAGTTAAAGTGTTATGGTCTAGGATTTTTGGGTGACTAGTATTGAGGAAAATTACCATTGATGGCTTATGGTATTACTTTGAACTCTTGGAGACTACTGTGAGGGCAACTATACTTTGTGGCCTATATTATTAATAAAATATGACTTCGTAAATAAGAAATGCATATTTTCAATTAGCATTTAATTCTTAAGCACAAATGATTTTTAGAATGCAAAAGTGAATGTTTTTAAATGAGGAAAAATTGTAAATGATAATTTTCATATACACACATCTCTAAATGCTGTCATAGGGGAAGTATGCCCATGAGGTGAAGTCCCCTGCCTAGTGAATGCAGGGTGAATATACTCCTCGGCCATAGGACCTGTTATTATATATTATCTGATTATTGTGCGAAGTGGGGTAATTACGGGTGTGGTTATGACTCCCTGTCCCAGGTATATGGCCGCTTCCCGATGTCATGCGATGTAAGATGCCCAGGTTACCTTATTTGATAGGCCCTGGAAGATGATAGCCATTTAGGGGCGCGTCCAGTGGAGAAACTCGGAAGGACGGTCTTAGAATCGTTATATGATATGAAATATAACTATTCATAATAATGTGGGACATTATTGATGACAAAACACTTTATGAAATAAATTGCTTTAACTACTTTTCCTGGAGATAAAAAGGGAAATGTGAAGTTATGAGATGTAAAACTGAATTGGTGAAACATTTTATGAAAGAAAAAAAATTGCTCTATATATGTTTCCAAAAGAAATAGAAACAGTGCATATAAGTTGTGTAAAAATGAAATGGAATCTCATTAAGTGAAACATAGATATTTCTCTCATGCGTATATGAACATTGCGTAGTGTCGTCGATATTGCGCTTAGTTCTGCTTTTAGATTGAGAGGGGAGAATTCTTTTTATTATTTGTGAGAGCAAGTTAAGTTTATGATTGATGATAAAATATTCATAACTGTCATGCATTTTTTTCACATGGTAATCATATCAAACCAGGCACTGACTCGTCTATATCTCTTTGTTTTGCATGAATTCTATTATTCGCCCAGGTTCTCCACCGCAAGGACGCCCGTATTGACCTCTCCATCACAGTTGTCCTGGCGCTATAACATATTACAGATGATTTAGGATATTATTATAGACGCTTCTACCTTTTGTACTCTAGTTATGATCAGTCTACATATTCGTGTGTGTTACCCCAGTTTTGTACTTGTTTAATATAATTTGATATTTAAATTTTAATACTCGGTGTAACCTATGTGTATTGGTCTGTTAACCAACAACTTATTCGGTTATTTTATTGGGCATAATTATCATACATGCGCTCGTTTGTTTTTTATATCCACATTCTTTTCAAATTGTATTGTTTAAATGATTTTCTTTAACCCTATAAATTAAATTTTGACAGTCCGTTTCCTAAAATAATTGGTGGTTATCTCATACTTTTACCTTGACGACAGTGATGCTAAGAATGGACCATCTATGATTCCTTTAATTATTCGAGTATCGGGTTGGCCACCACTTATTTTTGTAAGCGAGTTGTCATAGATGGTATCAGAGCATCAGGTTCTTATGTCCTTAGAAATATGTGCAGACGTACTATGCCTTCTGTGTTGCTTGTGAATTGATGTAGAGCCTTTGGATTAAGATTGTTGATTTCTCCTGTGAGATATCGTTCTCCGGGCATAATATAAGATTTTAGGAAGTCTTTTACGCGCTCGTTCGAGATTCGTGTGTTGATTGATGAAAGGAAACCAGGGAAGGCCGTTATGAGAGCACTAAGAGACGGGACTTAGTCAGAACTGTAACTGAAATTGGGGATGAGGACCTCCTTAGAGGTCACCCCCTTCGTGGCATTTTCTTAGATTGCTACAATGGCTACAAAGATATAGTGGCTATAATTTCCCAAATACCGCTACGAGAAGAGAATGGTACTAAACTTGGATTACGTAATGAAGTTAAATTAAAGTTTGAAAGGCCCTTGATAAGGATCCTGCGTTAAAGTTAAGCCATGTAGAGGCAGTGTAACTTCATTCGGTGGAAGTATGGGGTTCAGAAGTTTGGGCTTAGAGAGGGTATAGGAATAGACAGATGTGAAAAATCGAGGAAAAATTTTCACCCGTTGGAGTAAGGTAAAAAATGGTGGGTACGGTAGTCACCACATTTGGTGGATAAGGAAGATTTACTCGTAGAGAAGCCTCATGGACGATTTTAACAGTAAGTTCCTCCGAAGTATTAGAAATGATGAGAATGTAGACTCTAAAGTATTCACGGGAGGGTCGGTTAGAGGCCGATTGTAAATGAAGAGGTACATGGTCAAGGAAACCTTGCACCGAAGTAAGGTAGGTACAAGGAAGGAAGAGACCTTTAATGAAAAGATGGGCCCCTTTATAAGTGTTGTTAATACTTATGAAGGAGTCGTGTTAGTGAAACCTCATTGGTGGACTTCCACCCAAGGAGATTCATGGAAATAAGGTAGTTGAGGCCGGTATCATTTTTTCCTTTGTTGAGGAAGTAAAAGGAACTACGAGGGCGATTGTCAGGATTGAGGCTATAAAATCGGAGATACTGAAAATTTTAACATGTTCAGGGTGTCCAGAGATGGGGAATGATTATGATGAGGAACGTAGAACCATACACTTGAATGTTATCCGGTCAGAGTTAAAGGTAAGGAATAGGGTGCCTAGATAGGGCATTGATTGAAGTAGTTATAGGTTCAGATATAAAGTGTACTGTATTTGGGAACTATTAAGAGCGGCCATGGTAGTTGGCAAGAATACTGTTGTGAGTTTCACTTTGGTTAAGGGAAGTGTGTTTCGTGGGGCAAGATTGATCCTCAGTATTTTATTAACCCTAGAATCGGGTGTGTAATTCGAGTGTTGTGGTGGTATTGATATTGGTATAGAGATTATATCTATATGTTTTTCGTGGTGTTGAGATTCTATTTTCTTGCATTCATAGTAAGTGGGTGATGATATTTGAAAAGTTTGTTTGGTTTGTACTACTCATTTTGTTTGTGTTATAAGAGTATAAAATATTTTGATTTGAGATATAATATGCTCATGATTGTGAGACTATCATATCTTCGGTTCCAGGGTGGAACTACTTATTCTATAATATCTCTCCTGGATACGGGTTGAGACTTTATAGAGATGGTTTAATGTGAATTGTTATTTTATTTGTTTTATGCTACCATATCTCCACGACTAACAAAATTAAGTAGTAGTGTATCAGAGGGGTTCCTTGTTTGGATTTCTCTTCCAAGGTACTCAACGCATGAACCTTAACGACATTAGGAGTGGAGATATGTTACTTTATATTAGGATGTGGGTTTTGGTGGAATTAACTGAGAGTCAAGTGATTGATTATAGGGATAATAAAAGGTAGATGTGCAGTCGAGAAGCACTGGAAATGTTTCCCTCACCGGGTGTATGTGAGCAAGACAAAGATAAGTAAGTCGATTTGAGGTGTATAGCCAGGCCTTGATGAGAAGGCAAATTTTAAAAGGATTATATATGTTTGGGGTAAAATATTCGTAACACTTTGTAGAAAGTGGGCACCTGATTAGTTAGATTTTTATTTCGCCGAAATGGTAGGACATAAAAGTAGAAGCGAATTAGTAGGGTCACGAGTTAAGAGTTTTAGCGGTTCAGATTTGAGTGTCTCAGGCCGATGCATCTTGATGACAGATGAAGCGAGGTAGTAGTATAACGGGAGGGTTTCTTGTTTGGATTTCACTTTGCGAGACGTCCCATGCATGAAACCGTGCAAATGTCAGAAATCGAGATACGTCTTGGGCTCTAGGGACATAGTTAGTGTAATACTTATTTCATGTAGTTAGGGGTAACACAGTAATCTTAAAATTATTAGGAAGTAAGGCCTATGGGACATGTGGTGTTACTTTAGAAATGTTGTAGTGGGTAAAACATGAGAAGATTGGTGGGTTAATTTCCAGAGAAATGGGTTTCCAGAAATAAGAAATGTCGAGAAGAATGTGAGGTCCATCTCAAGAGAAACTGTTATGTTTATGACTTAGCATTTGGATGAGTTGAAGGACAAGTTGATTCCTACTCATAAGTTAGCGCTGCCAAGTTCGGATGTGGACTATTTGGTTATTATAGACGCATCTCCGCAAGAGTGGGGTGGGGACCATTGCGTATATATCTTATGGCTCGAACCCGGTGAGGATAACTATCCGATGCAAGACTAATCGCACGCTACAATAGTTTTTGCCTTAAAGATGGGGAGGCATTACCTCTTGGGAAGGAACTTAAGTATTTTCATGGACCACAAATCGATGAAAGGTTGGTTCTTAGGGAAAGATTAAAGTGTGCGGCAGTTGGATTCATAAAAGATTATCAATTTGACATCCATTATCACTTAGGAAAATGCAGTTACAAGGGTGCTTATATCCGTGATTGATCGTTACGCTTGTTATTTAGATGAGAGTCATAGAAGAGCGAAGAAAGGAAATTTCTTAGTTTGTCTCCCTATACACCACTTATCAATTGGTGAATGTTGGCCAATGGCAACTGGTTGGATTGTTACAACCGTTAGAAATACCGTTGCGAGAATGGGAGAGTGTATCCGTGGATTTTTATCGCTGGATTACCACTGTTGTAAATCGGTCATGGGTATGAATGGATTGTAATCTGGAGTTTATGAAACCTTGTGGGGTGCCTATCAATCTAGGGTCAGATGGAGATAAGATTTTCGTATCCCATTTATGAAGAAGCTTCTAGGAAACAATAGGGATCAGATAAGTTTAACTACTTTCTACAATCCGAAAATAATCGGTCAAAGCGGGGAGAAATAACATATGTTGGAGGACATACTTTTGATGTACATACTTATTTTTGGTGGATGAGAGCAAAATCTTCTTCTGGTTAAATCTATAATCCATAGTGAGTATGCCACTGTAGGCGGCGTTGTATATCAGGACACGTAGATTTCCTGCCTGTTGGTTGGAAGTAGGAGACAATAAGCTTATGGGACCTAAAATTATCCAATATATCTTTTCGAAAACTGAGTTCATTTGAAGCCGCATACGAATTGCCCAAGATTGTTAGAAGGGATATGCCAATGCGAATATAAGTGTTATAAAATTTGAGGTAGACAATCAAATTTGATGCGAGCCTTTTTATTGGGAACGGTATAACACGCTTTGTGATGAAAATTAAACTTGCGCCGGGTTAAGTAGATTTTTCCGTTGTTATAAAGGCATGCCCAATAGTTCATGTGACGGACAAACGGTTATTAAATTTAGATCATGGAGAGTATAAATGAATTTACTTGGGAACGAAAGAATAATAATTGAGAAATGTGCCCCCTAGTATTTTTTTGTGTTATGCCTGAATTTTAAGGGCAAAATTCCCTTATAAGGGGGGAAGTATGTAACAACCCTTACTTTTGCGTAATTGATTTTATATAATTTTACCATGTGAGATAATTATATAAAATAATGGAAGTTGGAGTAAATATTATTTTAAGTGATTTAAGCGATAATATTTACTGAGTTTTACATATTTACCGTTGAGAGAAGGTAAATAGTATTATGTTATGTTTTATTGTGTCGTTGTGCTTTAAGCGACGGTTATGGCATATATTTCAATTGGGTTATAATTAATGAAATAATATAACATCGAAACATGAAATAATTGTACGATATTTCGGATTCCAATTTTGAGGGTACAGTTAGTCCTAAAATAGTCGAGATAGTCAAAATAAGTGCCAAATTGTATTTTTGGAGTTTCGGGCACTTTTGACAGGTTATGACTCAATTATGTAGTTACGAGTCAATTTAATGATGCATTAACATTTAAAGATGGGAATTAATGTTAAGTGCTCGATTAAGTATTCCAACCCTCTTATTTCTCATTTATGTGTTTTAAACTTAGAGAGAGATTTAGAGAGAAGAGAGAGAGCGTGGGAGAAAATGGAGAGAAAAGATGTAAACGAGAAGAGATTGAACTGGAAATCATTCCTATGGGAAGAGAATCCGAGACTACAAACATGAGGCAAGTTTCTAACTCGTTAGTGTATGATTTAATGTGAATAATCTGCATATATAGTTATACTTTTGGAGTTTAACCATTTATGGGTTTTTGATGATTTCAGTGTTTAAACCCTTAATCTTTTATTTGAATTTGATTTGAGTTAAAAATATTAGTTAGTTGTTGGGTAGGAACGAATTGGGTATATTATTAGTTTATGATGTTGAAATTGGATGGAAGATTTGAGATTGGGGGAAATTTAGGTTTCATAACCCGTAGCCCCAAACTGGGCATTTCTGCTAGGCCGAATCGATTCGCCTCCCAAGCGAATCGATTCGCCTATATGGGAGGTTACAGGTCTGGGGAACCAAATTGATTCGGGTTAAGGCCGAATCGATTCGGGCTAAGACGGGAGGTTGGGTTTCTCAGTCGAATCGATTCGCATTTGGGTGAATCGATTCGGCCCTAGGCGAATCGATTTGGAAACCCTGTTGTTTTATAGGATTTTTCCAACTTGGTTTTTAGCCCTTTTCTTTTAGGTTTAAGGTTTAGGAACCTTCTCTTGGGAAGTAATAAAGAGTATTAGAGGTTTATATTAGGGAGATTAATACCTTAGATTAGTATGGGGGTAAAGTGGGCTTAATTCGGGGGTTATTCAATAAGCGTTAGCGTTGTTTCATTTAGTGAGCCAGCTTTGGACTAAGGGAGAGTTAAGTGTTATGGTCTAGGATTTTTGGGTGACTAGTATTGAGGAAAATTACCATTGATGGCTTATGGTATTACTTTGAACTCTTGGAGACTAGGGTGAGGGAAATTATACTTCGTGGCCTATATTATTAATAAAATATGACTTCGTAAATAAGAAATGCACATTTCAAATTAGCATTTAATTCTTACGCACAACTGATTTTGAGAATGTAAAAGTGAATGTTTTTAAATGAGGAAAAATTGAAAATGATAATTTGCATATACACACCTCTCTAAATGTTATCATAGGGGAAGCACACGCATGAAGTGAAGTCCCCTGGCTAGTGAATATAGGGTGAATATAGTCCTCGGCCATAGGACCGGTTATTATATATTATGTGATTATTGTGCGAAGTGGGGTAATTCCGGGTGTGGTTATGACTCACTGTCCCAGGTATATGGCCGCTTCCCGATGTCATGCGATGTAGGATGCCCATGTTACCTTGTTTGACAGGCCCTGGAAGATGATAGCCATTTAGGGGCGCGTCCAGTGGGGAAACTCGAAAGGACGGTCTTAGAATCGTTATATGATATGAAATATAACTATTCATAATAATGTGGGACATTATTGATGACAAAGAACTTTATGAAATAAATTGCTTTAACTACGTTTCCTGGAGATAAAAAGGGAAATGTGAAGTTATGAGATGTAAAACTGAATTTGTGAAACATTTTGTGAAATAAAAAATAATTGCTCTATATAGGTTTCCAAAAGAAATAGGAACTGTGCATTTAAGTTGTGTAAAACTGAAATGGAATCTCATTAAGTAAAACATAGATATTTCTCTCATGCGTATATGAACATTACATAGTGTCGTCGATATTTCTCTTAGTTGTTCTTTTAGATTGAGAGGGGATAATTCTTATTATTATTTGTGAGAGCGAGTTAAGTTTATGATTGATGATAAAATATTCATAACTTTCATGCATTTTTTTCACATGGTAATCATATCAAATCGGGCCCTGACCCATCTATATCTCTTTGTTTTGCATGAATTCTATTATTCGCCCAGGTGCTCCACCGCAAGGACGCTTGTATTGACCTCTCCATCACAGTTGTCCTAGAGCTATAACATATTACGAATGTTGTAGGATATTGTTATAGACGCTTCGACCTTTTGTACAGTAGTTATGATCAGTTTACATATTTGGGTGTGTTACCCCAGTTTTCTACTTGTTTGCTAGAATTTTATAGTTAAATTTTAATACTCGTTGTAACCTATCTATATTTATCTGTTAATCGACATCTTATTCGGTTATTTTACTGTGCATGATTATTATACATGCACTCGTTTATTTTTTATATCCACCTTCTTTTCAAATTGTATTGTTTAAATGATTTTCTTTAACCCTATAAATTAAATTTTGACTGTCCGTTTTCTAAAATAATTGGTGGTTATGTCGTACTATTACCTTGACGACAGTGATGCTAAGAATGGACTATCTATGATTCCTGTAATTATTGGAGTATCGGGCTATCCATCTCTTATTTTAGTAAGCGGGTTGTCACCGATGGTATCAGAGCATTAGGTTCTAGTGCCCTTAGGAATTTGTGCAGACATATTATGCCTTCTGCGTTGCTTTTGAATTGATGTAGAGGCTTTGGATTAAGATCATCGATTTCTCCTGTGACATATCATTCTCCTCCCATAATGTAAGATTTTAGGAAATCTTTTACGCCCTCGTTCGAGATTCATGTGTTGATTGATGAAAGGCGACCAGGGAAGGTCGTTAAGAGAGCGCAAAGATATGAGGCTTAGTCAGAACTGTAAACTGAAATTAGGGATGAGGACCTCCTTAGAGGTCACCCCCTTCGTGGTATTTTCTTAGATTACTATAACGGCTACAAAGATATAGTGGCTATAATTTCCCCAGTACCTCTACAAGAAGAGAGATGTACTAAACTTGGATTACTTAATGAAGTTAAATTAAAGTTTGAAAGGCCCTTGATAAGGATCATGCGCTAAAGTTAAGCCATGCGGAGGCAGTATAACTTCATTTGGTGGAAGTATGGGGTTCAAAAGTTTGGGGTTAGAGAGGGTATAGGAATAGACAGATGTGAAAAATCAAGGAAAATTTTTCACCCGTTGGAGTAAGGTCGAAATGGTGGGTACGGTAGTCACCACATTTGGTGGAGCAGGAAGATTTACTCACAGAGAAACCTCATGGACGGTTTTAACAGTAAGTTCCTCCGAAGTATTAGAAATGATGAGAATGTAGACTCTCAAGTATTCACCGGAGGGTCGGTCAGAGGCCGATAGTAAATAAAGAGGTACATGGTCAAGGAAACGTTGCCCCAAAGGAAGGTAGGTACAAGGAAGGAAGAGACCTTTAATGAAAAGATGGGCTCCTTAATAAGTGTTGTTAAGACTTATGAAGGAGTTGTGTTAGTGAAACTTCATTGGTGGACTTCCACCCAAGGAGATTCTTGGAAATAAGGAAGTTGAGGCCGGTAGCATGTTTTCCTTTGCTGAGGAAGTAAAGGGAACTACGGGGGCGATTGTCAGGATTGAGGCTATAAAGTCGGAGATACTGAAAATTTTAACATGGTCAGGGTATCCAGAGATGGGGAATGATTGTGATAAAGAACGTAGAACCATACGCTTGAATGTTGTCTGGTCGGAGTTAAAGTAAAGGAATAGGGTGCCTAGATAGGGCATTGATTGAAGTAGTTTTAGGTACATATAGAAAGTGTATTGCATTTGGGAACTATTAAGAGAATCCAGGGTAGTTGGCAAGAATACTGTTGTGAGTTTCACTTAGGTTAAGGGAAGTGTGTTTTGTGGGGCAAGATTGAGCCTCAGTATTTTATTAACCCTAGAATCGGGTGTGTAATTCGAGCGTTGTGGTAGTATTGATAATAGTATAGAGATTATATCTATATGTTTTCTGTGGTGTTTAGATTCTATTTTCTTGCATTCATAGTAAGTGGGTGATGATATTTGAAAAGTTTGTTTGGTTTGTACTACTCGTTTTGTTTATGTTATAGGAGTATAAAATATTTTGATTTGAGATATAACAAGCTGATGATTATGAGACTATCATATCTTCGGTTCCAGGGTGGAACTACTTATTCTATAATATCTCTCCTGGATACATGTTGAGACTTTATAGAGATGGTTTAATGTGAATTGTTATTTTACTTGTTTTATGCTATCATATCTCCACGACGAATAAAATTAAGTAGTAGTGTATCGGAGGGGTTTATTGTTTGGATTTTTCTTGTGAGACACTCAACGCATGAACCTTAACGACATTGGGATTGGATAGATGTTACATTATATTAGGATGTGGGTTTTGGTGGAATTAGCCGAGAGTCAAGTGATTGATTATAGGGATAATAAAAGGTAGATGTGCAGTCCAGAAGCACTGGAAATATTTCCCTCACCGGGTGTATGTGAGCAAGACAAAGATAAGTAAGTCGATTTGAAGCGTATAACCAGGCCTTGATGAGAAGGAAAATTTTAAAAGGATTATATATGTTTGGGGAAAAATATTCGTAACACTTTGCAGAAAGTGGGAACCTGATTAGTTAGATTTTCATTTCGCCGAAACGGTAGGACATAGAAGTAGAAGCGAGTTAGTAGGGTCATGAGTTAAGAGTTTTAGTGGTCCCGATTTGAGTGCTTTAGGCTGTGGCATCTTGATAATCGACGAAGCGAGGTATTAGTGTAACGGGAGGGTTCCTTATTTGGATTTCTCTTCGCGAGACATCCCACGCTTGAAACCGAGCGAATGTCAAAAATCAAGAAAGGTCTTGGGCGGTAGGGATATAGTTAGTATAGTACTTATTTCACGTAGTTAGGGGTAACACATTAATCTTAAAATTATTAGAAAGTAAGGCTTATGGGGCATGTGGTGTTATTTTAGAAATGTTGTAGTGGGTAAAACATGAGAAGATTGGTGGGTTAATTTTCAGAGAAATGGGTTTCCAAAAATAAGAAATGTCGAGAAGAATGTGAGGTCCATCTTAAGAGAAACTCTTATGTTTATGACTTAGCTTTTGGATGAAATGAAGGAAAAGTTGATTCCTACTCATAAGTTAGCATTGCCAAGTTCGAATGTGGACTATTTGGTTATTATAGACGCATCTCCGCAAGAGTGGGGTGGTGACCATTGCGTATATATCTTGTGGCTCGAACCCGGTGAGGAGAACTATCCCATGCAAGACTAAAAGCACGATACAATAGTGTTTACCTAAGAGATGGGGAGGCATTACCTCTAGGGAAGGAACTTAAGTAGTTTCATAGACCATAAGTCGATACAAGGTTGGTTCTTAGGGAAATATTAAAGTGTGCGGCAGTTTGATTCGTAAAAGATTATCAATTTGACATTCATTATCACTTAGGAAAATGCAGTTACAAGGGCGCTTATATCAGTGATTGATCGTTACGCTTGTTAATTAGATGAGAGTCATAGAAGAGCGAATAAAGGACATTTCTTAGTTTGTCTCCCTATACACCACTTATCAATTGGTGAATGTGGGCCAACAGCAACTGATTGGATTGTTGCAACCATTAGAAATACCGGTACGAGAATGGGAGAGTGTATCCGTGGATTTTTATCACTGGATTACCGCTGCCGTAAATTGGTCATGGGTATGAATGGATTGTAATCTGGAGTTTATGAAACCTTGTGGGGTGCTTATCAATATAGGGTCAGATGGAGATAATATTTTTTATCCCATTTCTGAAGAAGCTTGTAGGAAACAATAGGGATCGGATAAGGTTGACTACTTTCTACAATCCGAAAATAATCGGTCAAAGCGGGGAGAAACAACGTATGTTGGAGGACATACTTTTGATGGACATACTTATTTTTGGTGGATGAGAGTAAAATCTTCTGTTGGTTAAATCTATAATCCATAGTGAGTATGCCACCGTTGGCGGCATTATATAGCAGGACGCGTAGATTTCCTGCCTATTGGTTGGAAGTAGGAGACAATAAGCTTATGTGACCTAAAATGATCCAATATATCTTTTCGAAGACTGAGTTCATTTAATGCCGCATACGAATTGCCCAAGATTGTTAGTAGGGCTATGCCGATGCGAATAGAAGTCTTGTAAAATTTGAGGTAGACAATCAAATTTGATGCGAGCATTTTTATTGGGAAGGGTATAACACGCTTTGTGATGAAAAATAAACTTGCGCCGGGTTAAGTAGATTTTTTCGTTGTTATGAAGGCATGCCCGATAGTTCATGTGAGGAACAAACGGTTATTAATTTTAGATCATGGAGAGTATAGATGAATTTACGTGGGAACGAGAGAATAATAATTGAGAAATGTGACCCCTAGTCATTTTATGTGTTATGCCTGAATTTTGAGGTAAAAATTCCCTTATAAGGGGGGGGGGGGGGGGGGGGAGTATGTAACAACCTTTACTTTTGCGTAACTAATTTTTTATAATTTTACCATGTGAGATAATTATTTAAAATAATGGAAGTTGGAGTAAATATTATTTTAAGTGATTTAAGCAATAATATTTACTGAGTTTTGCATATTTACCGTTGAGAGGAGGTAAATAGTATTATGTTATGTTTTATTGTGTCGTTGTGCTTTAAGCGATAGTTATGGCATATATTTCAATTAGGTTATGATTAACGAATTAATATAATATCGGAACATGAAATATTTGTACAATATTTCGGATGCCAATTTTGAGGGTACGGTTAGTCCTAAAATAGTCGAGATAGTCAAAATAAGTGCCATATTTTTTTTTAGGAGTTCCGAGCACTTTTGACAGGTTATGACTCAATGATGTAGTTACAAGTCATTTTAATGATGCATTAACATTTAAAGATGGGAATAAATGTTAAGTGCCCGATTAAGTTTTCCAGCCCTCTTATTTCTCATTTATGTGTTTTAAACTTAGAGAGAGATTTGGAGAGAAGAGAGAGAGCTTGGGAGAAAATGGATGGATAAGAAGGAGAAGAGATTGGGCTAGAAATCGTTCCAACGGGAAGAGAATCCGAGACTACAAACTTGAGGTAAGTTTCTAACTCGCTAGTGTATGATTTAATGTGAATAATCTGCATATATAGTTATATTTTTGCTGTTTTAACAATTTATGGGTTTTTGATGATTTTAGTGTTTAAACCCTTAATCTTTGATTTAAATTTGATTTGAGTTAAAAATATTAGTTAGTTGTTGGGTAGGAACTAATTGGGTAAGTTATTAGTTTATGATGTTGAGATTGGATGGAAAATTTGAGATTGGTGGAAAATTAGGGTTCATAACCCGTAGCCCCAATCTGGGCATTTCTGCCTGGCCGAATCGATTAGCCTCCCAAGCGAATCGATTCGCCTATATGGGAGGCTACAGGTCTGGGGAACCAAATCGATTCGGGTTAAGGCCGAATCGATTCGGGCTGAGACGGGAGGTTGGGTTTCTTAGCCGAATCGATTCGCTACCAGGGGCAAATCGATTCAGCCCTAGGCAAATCGATTCAGAAACCCTGCTGTTTTATAGGATTTTTCCAACTTGGTTTTTAGCCCTTTTCTTTTAGGTTTAAGGTTTAGGAACCTTCTCTTAGGACGTAATAAAGCGTGTTAGCGGTTTGTATTAGGGAGATTAATACCTTAGATTAGTATGGAGGTAAAGTGGGCTTAATTCAGGGGCTATTCGATAGGCGTTAGCGTTATTTCATTTAGTGAGCCAGCTTCGGACTAAGGGAGAGTTAAGTGTTATGGTCTAGGATTTTTGGGTGACAAGTATTGAGGAAAATTACCATTGATGGCTTATGGTATTACTTTGAACTCTTGGAGACTACTGTGAGGGCAACTATACTTCGTGGCCTATATTATTAGTAAAATATGACTTCGTAAATAAATAATGCATATTTTAAATTGGAATTTAATTCTTAAGCACAACTGATTTTGAGAATGTAAAAGTGAATGTTTTTAAATGAGGAAAATTGTAAATGATAATTTGCATATACACACATATCTAAATGCTATCATAGGGGAAGTACGCGCATGAGGTGAAGTCCCCTGGCTAGTGAATGTAGGGTGAATATAGTCCTCGGCCATAAGGCCGGCTATTATATATTATGTGATTATTGTGTGAAGTGAGGTAATTCCGGGTGTGGTTATGACTCACTGTCGCAGGTATATGGCCGCTTCTTGACGTCATGCGATTTAAAATGCCCAGGTTACCTTGTTTGATAGGCCCTGGAAGATGATAGCCATAGGGGCGCATCTAGTGGGGAAGCTCAGAAAGACGGTCATAGAATCGTTATATGATATGAAATATAACTATTCATAATACTGTGGGACATTATTGATGACAAAGCACTTCATGAAATAAATTGCCTTAACTACGTTTCCTGGAGATAAAAAGGGAAATGTGAAGTTATGAGATGTAAAACTGAATTGGTGAAACATTTTGTGAAATAAAAAAAATTGCTCTATATATGTTTCCAAAAGAAATATGAACTGTGCATTTAAGTTGTGTAAAACTGAAATGGAATCTCATTAAGTGAAACAGAGATATTTCTCTCATGCGTATATGAACATTGCATAGTGTCGTCGATATTGCACTTAGTTGTGCTTTTAGATTGAGAGGGGATAATTCTTATTATTATTTGTGAGAGAGAGTTAAGTTTATGATTGATGATAAAATATTCATAACTGTCATTTATTTTATTCACATGGTAATCATATCAAACAGGGACCTAACCCGTCTATATCTCTTTATTTTGCATGAATTCTATTATTCGCCCAGGTTCTCCACCGCAAGGACGCCCTTATTGACCTCTCCATCACAGTTGTCCTGGAGCTATAACATATTGCGGATGTTGTAGGATATTGTTATAGACGCTTCTACCTTTTGTACTGTAGTTATGATCAATCTACATATTCGGCTGTGTTACCCAAGTTTTCAACTTTTTAATATAATTTGATATTTAAATTTAAATACTCGGTGTAACCTATTTGTATTGTTCTGTTAACCGACAACTTATTCGGTTATTTTATTGTGCATAATTATTATATATGTACTCGTTTGTTTTTTATATCCACCTTCTTTTCAAATTGTATTGTTTAAATGATTTTCTTTAACCCTATAAATTAAATTTTGACAGTCTGTTTTCTAAAATAATTGGTGGTTATCTTGTAATATTACCTTGACTACAGTGATGCTAAGAATGGACCATCTATGATTCCTGTAGTTATTGGAGTATCGGGCGGGCCTCCTCTTATTTTAGTAAGCGGGTTGCCACAGTGTAATTAACCCTTAGTTTTAAAAATCTCTTTATGGAAAATGCCTCAAACATTATAAAACAAACACCCAACATAAAATCCAAGGATAAAAATAATATGCGTTCATACCTCATGATGTCACTACAGGAAAAAAGGTTTTTCGTCACGAAAATATATCGTCGCAAAATGTCTTCATTCGTCGCAAAAAGTTTTTCATCACGCAAGTATTTCGTCGCTCTAGAGCCCTCGCTTAAAGGTTTTCAGTGAAGAATGTAAATTTCTTCAGGAAAAATATCTATTGCGACGAAATCTTTCCTTTTTAAAACCTGTTCAAGAAGGGGCAAAGTATAGAAAAAATATTCTAAATGTCTTTTTGTGACGAATAAATTCGTCACAAAAGGTTGTAAAAATTGTCCATAACAAATTCATTGAAAAAAATGAATTTTTATAAATTATTTCATATGAATAACTTTTGTCGCATAAGAAATCATCACAAATTTGATTTTAAATTTGAAACGTACATATTGTGACAACAAAAACCTATTACACTCATGTCCTCCAATTAATTGTCAACAATTATAATATGGTTATAGTTATATGTCAATGTTTCCATAAATATAGAATAATATGAATGATAAATTCGAATTTAAATTAAAATAGACAAAAAGATTAAAATAATAGACTTAACAGTATAAAAGTTAAATTGAATATTTCTAGCCATATGACGTAATAAACAAGACACCTAAAATAATGGTTTGCAATAATATAATAAACGAAAGACAACTAAATTGTGGTTGAGATTAACACGATAAACAAAAGATAACTAGATCATGGTTCAACTGATGTTCCCTCTATTCACCTAAAAGAGGTCTCTCTATGTTTCATATAGTGCTCAAGCGCCACCTTCTGAATAGCAATAAGATCTTTCAACTGTGTGACATTGGACTCCGATACTTCATTTTCGGCCATGATTTTTGTAATACCCCGTATTTTTGGCGATATTTATTTTGGGATTAATTAATTAAATGAGAATTAATTGGGAATTAATCCGGATAAAATACTAGCGTGATGTGAGTTGGTATTTGACTATATTGAGTATATATGATGTTATATGAATATTGAATTATGAAATTTGTCGTGCGATTGATATACGGCAATTTGGTCATTTTTGGGACGCGTGTGACAGTCGCGTCAGGATATAATTATTTTAATTATAAAAGTGAATTTAAATTCTATTAACCATATGGTTGTTTTGAGTGCGCCAACGCGTTCGGAAGGGTCGAGATAGTCAGAAAACACTAGCTGGGGGTTTAGTTTGGGTCCCGGGGTATTTTTAGGCCATACCGGCAATATAAAGGGCATTTTGGTAATTTTATATTTTTTGGGAATTAATAATGACGAAAATTAGGAGTCTTTATCTGATTGGGAATAGACCCACTAAACCCACTAACCAACCCTTAATGACCCAATAGCTACGGGGGTTATCAAGTTAGGTTTCCAAAACTTTCCTAAAGAAAACCCTAGCCACCATAGCCACCTTTGGAGAGGAAAGCTTGTAGAGAGGGAATTCTGCAGAGAGAGAGAGAGATAACTTCAGCAAATCAACATCAAAATCAGAGATAAACTCAAGGCAAGTGATTTAATTCCATTTAATTTTAGAGAATGTTCCTTCCATGTTAGATAATTCAAACTTATGGTTGTTCTTGGAAGATAATGAAAAACCCATGAGTTTGGAAGTAGAATACTAAATTTTGATGAAAGGATGGCATGTAGAATCATATTTAGAGGACTAATCTCATGTTGATATATCTTGTAAGACACAAAAACGGATTTAATTGGATAAATTAAGGATCTAAAAATTTTAGGGTTCATGTTCTTGAAAAATTGGGGAAAAGTGTAGAGACTTGTGATTTAATGATGTTTAGGACGAGTTAATTCCTTAAATCATGTTAAGAGGTGACTTTAATATGTTTAGGATGAATTAGAGACCCTAAAACGTTGTTGGGATGAACTTTGGTAGAGGTTTGAGGTGTTAAAATGGATGAAAAACGAGATTGGAGAAAATCTGGGCCGAAACTGGTCCCTCGTTAGAAGACCTCTCCAGGTCGTTCAAACGAGCTCGTTCGAACGAGCTTCTAACGAGTTGACCAGTCGCTTCTAACGAAAGGGAATTTCATTCGATAACTTCGTTCGAACGAGATCTCGTTAGAAGGTACAGTTCGTTCGAACTGAAATCTCGTTCGAACAGCCTCGTTCGAATGAGACTTCTAACGAGCTGGCAGTTTAGGCCTTTTTGGCCTGTTTTGATTTTGGGAGTCCCGTAAACTTGTTCGAGGATAGAGATAACATTCCTTTGATGAGATATTGATAGATTCGGGACATTTGGGTTATTATGAGGAGTAAATTATATACGAGGGATTTAAATAATGGTTAATATGGGATTGAGACGTGAGTGTTTACCACGACGTGAGAATAAATTATGGCGCGTGTAAATATGGACAGGGATTATATAAGTTGTATATATATTAAGTTGGTACGAGAATGTGATAAGTACTACAATTAAACTACGTTATTACTAAGATGTGTGCTTACTTAGTATTGGTATATGAATTGTGTGTATGACATACCTACCATACTTGCTATCACGGGAGGTTTGCGTTCGCTTAGGGCCCTCTAATCCTTGTGTTGCCCGGATTTAGACTGGTTACCTCGATGAACATAGGTCAGAGAAAGACTTATTGGGATGTTAATAAGTCCGCTGATCGTGGGAGCGTAGGTATGTGCATGACCCATGTGATGTGAATGTGTTCGCCTCCATTATTTGTGATGTTGTTATCTGTGAACTATTCCTGAGAGATTCGGAATATGTGATCCTTATGTACGTGATGTACCGGGGTGGATAGCAGAGTATGTGTGCACCACAGCTTAGTCTCGGGGTGCTTATATTGTATATTCATGTTGTGAAAAATATACGTTTAATAAACTGGGAACTTTCATATAGTATTGTGTGTATAACTATGGAATAACAAAAAGGGATGATCTATAATGAGTTGTATTATTTTTACGTGAGAACCTGAATTTAAGTTAAGCCCTATTTTAATTGCGAGCGTTATTATGTTAATGGGAATCGAGTAATAAGGGTAGAACCTATGACAGTCTAGCAAGAGATGATGTTACTTAGCTAGTGGGTTGTGTCATTTTAGATGGGTACTTACGTTAGGAGTGCACGGTTAGACGAGAGGTGAGAATTTCATGTGAGTTCACGTCCTAACATGTACTTTGCATTTAATGTTTTAAATGTTTTTAAAGCACTTGCAGGTTTTTAAACTATCTCCACATTCGGGCTCTGACCCGTTTGCTTCAAATCTATTTTCTTGTAAAACCATTTTTAGGTGCCCAGCCAAAAGGACACCATGTATAGGATACTCATTCAGGTGACGAGCTGTAGCTGTTTGTGGAAGCTACAGGGATTTACTTTTAGACGCTTCTATCATTTGGATTTCATATTCAGTATTCTTCAGTTTTAGGGCATGTTGCCCAGTTCCATTAGAGTTACTTTTCCATTACAGTTTTCAGACTTTGGCATGTATTGATTTAGTATTCAGTTTAATTATTTCAGTTTGTGGATTTGTAGTGAGGAGTTTTCCTCCAGACTTTATTTACATTATGTGATGGTTATTCTATTTACTTCGGTATGGTGAATGGTGTTGTTTCTTCATTACACTTGTTGCATGTTAATCAGACTTTAATTAAAATTTGGCAACTTACTTTTTAAATACTAGGTGGTTAGTAATAATAAAAATGTTTTCGACAGTGATGCTATTAGCTGAGCCAACTTGGCATTTTGAATTAATTTAATAAAGGAGTAGCTACCCGGTATTTAATTAGTCGGGGTGTCACAGGTGGTATCAGAGCATCAGGTTCTAGTGTCCTTTAGGATCTGTACGGCTATTATGTTTCCTCTAAGTTTCTTTGATATAGAGCCCTATATTTTAGGACTGTTGTACTCTTTTTGTGTATGCTTCGTTCTTCAGCTATTTTAAGTTTATAAACAGTGAACTTATAAACTTTATTCTTATTTCAGATGCCTCCACGACGTGCACGACGAGTTCCCAGGGATGCAACGCCCGAACCCCAGCCCGCTCTAGTTCAGGGCATGATGAACGCCGCTGAGGTTGTAGCTATTGTAGCCCAAGCTGTAAATGCCGCAATTGCCGTAGTCCAGCAGGCACCACCTCAGGCGCCGATTGCCGCGCCAGTACAAGCAAATGCATTCCCGTCTGCTTGGGAGTGTGTACGTGACGCTTTTCAGAAAGCGCATCCGCCAGAGTTTGCAGGTAGCTCAGATGTGGTAGTCTCGAGCCAGTGGAGGAAGGATATGCAGAGGCACTTAAGGATGTATGAGTGCACGAATGTTCAGAAGCAGGTGCTAGATACTTTCAAGCTAGTTGGATCTGCACTACAGTGGTGGGAGTCTATTACCACCGTGGAGGAGAGGGATACTCTCACTATTCAGGACTTCTGGGTGCGGTTTGACCGCAAGTACTTTCCGTCCGCTGTTCATACGGAAATGAGAAGGAAATTGATGAGTCTGAAGCAGGAGGGTAAGACCGTGGCCGAGTATGAGGCCGAGTTCACAAATCTGTTGAATATCGTTCCGGATGAGATACCAACAGAGAAGAAGAAGATTGAGAAATTCACCGACGGGTTGACATGGAGGATCCGTCAGCATCTGTTAGGGAACCTTTCGTTGGCCACGTATTCTGATGTGGTTAACGCTTCTTTATTACACTGCCAGGACCACCGCTTTCATATGGCTGAGGGCAAGAGGTCGGGAGAGTCTAGCCATCAGGGCAGGACATGAGGACATGGTGCCGGTGGGGCACAATCTGTTCAGGGGCAGAGACAGGGTGAGCAGGGTTCCCAGCAGGGGGATCAGAAGAGGTTCCGATCAGGGAACTACAGACAGGGACAGGGAGGTTTCCGTCAGGGCCATCAGGGTCCAAACGGCCATCAGGGCCAACAGGGGCAGAATGGGCAGCAGTTTCAGCAGGGCCAGCAGGGCCAAGGGAGGAACGGTAACGGCCACCAGGGCCGGGGACCGCAGGGGCAGAGAGGAGGGAACTTCCCAGGGAAGTGTTTTGTTTGTGGCAAGACTGGCCATAAATGACAGGATTGTCCTGATAGGGGCAGGGCCCACAGCAGCAGCAGCAGGGTGCTCGCCAGGAGCCGCAGAGGCCTATGTTTCCCGCCGCTCTCCCCGCACCGCCACAGATGGCAGCATTGCCACCCATTCCAGTAGTCCCAGTTCAGCAGGGGCAGCTACAGTATGGACGTGCCTACAACGTCCACCAGGCAGCAGTTCCACAGGCACCGCCCGCGATTGAGGGTACGTTTCCTATCCATGGCACTATGGGTCGGGTATTATTTGATACGGGGGCTACACATTGTTTTATATCTACACATTTCGCGAAAGCCTTAGGATTGTTAGCTACGACAGAGAGCACAGTGATGTGCGTCGACTCACCATTGGGGAGTGGGTCACTTATATTCTTTATATGCCGGGGAGTGGGGATAGAGATTGGTAGTCTGGTATTACCTGCAGATATGTTGGGATTAGATATGCATGTTCACGATGTGATCATCGGTATGGATTGGCTCGCTGATTATAGAGCCATGATTGATTGCTTCGGTGGGAGCATTGTTTTTGCCATTCCGGGGCAAGAGATGTTTGTAGTGGCGATGCCTCGCCCAGAGGGAGGCTCGACCACTCATTTGTATTACCTAGAGGAGGATACCTCTAAGGAGGTTGTGATTCCTTTAGATTCGATCCCAGTCGTCAGGGAGTATTCGGATGTGTTTCAGGAGATACCAGGCTTACCCCCCAGTCGAGAGATAGAATTTGTTATAGACCTATTGCCAGATACGAGGCCTATAGCACGCGCACCGTACCGTATGGCTCCGGTAGAGATGCGAGAGCTACGAGATCAGATAGAGCAGCTGTTAGGTCAGGGCTTTATTCGCAGGAGTACCCCACCTTGGGGCACTCCAGTTTTGTTTGTGAAGAAGAGGGACGGTTCACTGAGATTGTGTGTGGACTACCGAGAGTTGAATAAGGTCACGATACGAAATAAGTATCCGTTGCCTCGAATCGATGACTTATTCGACCAGTTGAGAGGAGCTTCTTTCTTCTTAAAGATTGATTTGAGATCGGGATACCATCAGTTGCGTATCAGGGAGGAGGATGTCTCGAAGACTGCGTTCTTGTCGAGATATGGTTCTTACGAGTTTCGGGTTATGCCTTTTGGTTTGACCAACGCTCCAGCAGTGTTTATGGACTTGATGAACAGAGTGTTCAGGGATTTCCTAGATCAGTTTGTCATTGTCTTCATTGATGATATCCTGGTTTACTCCCAGACAGAGGAGGAGCACGCCGAGCATTTGAGGCAGGTTTTGTAGACGCTGCGTCAGAACGAGCTGTATC
The DNA here is from genome assembly GCA_949130495.1 of Sambucus nigra. Taxonomy (NCBI): domain Eukaryota; kingdom Viridiplantae; phylum Streptophyta; class Magnoliopsida; order Dipsacales; family Adoxaceae; genus Sambucus; species Sambucus nigra. The sequence goes on along the minus strand of OX422217.1, from coordinate 479,404,306 downwards.
CGAAATATGAGAAATGCGGGTTTTGGCTGAAGGAGGTCCAGTTTTTGGGACATATTATTTCCGACCGGGGAATATCTGTTGATCCGGGGAAAGTATCCGCGGTGAGGGAGTGGGGACAACCCACGACACCGACTGAGATTCATAGTTTATTGGGCCTAGCAGGATACTACATGAGGTTTATTCGGGGTTTCTCGAAGATAGCAGGTCCTTTGACACATCTGACTCGTAAGGGTGTGCCATTCATCTGGAGTGATGCCTGTCAGTTGGCATTCGATGAATTGAAGGATGAATTAACCTCAGCACCTGTGTTAGCATTGCCGAGACCGGGAGTTGAGTATTTGGTTTACACCAATGCGTCTTTGCAAGGGCTTGGAGGTGTATTGCAGCAGGAGAGACAGGCCATAGCTTATGCTTCCCGTAAGCTTAAGTCTCATAAGAAGAACTACCCCACGCATGATTTGGAGTTGGCGGCAGTGGTATTTGCCCTACGGATTTGGAGGCACTATCTTTTGGGGGAGAAGTTCCAACTGTTCACGGACCACCAGTCCCTACAATACCTGTTCACGCAGAAAGAGTTGAATATGCGGAAGCGTAGGTGGCTTGAGTTTGTGAAAGACTACCAGTTCGATATCCAGTATCACCCAGGTAAGGCTAACGTGGTAGCAGACGCGTTGAGCCGTAGACCAGCAGATGAGGTGGCAGAGGTGTGGAAGGCAAAGTGGAAGGAGTTGGGACACCAGGATGCAGTGGCCCGATCCTTCATGTCTGTGATGACCGTTACACCGCAGATTGTCACGAAGGTAGTACGGACACAGGCTAATGACTCGTTCTGTCAGGAGAAGATAGTTCGATTACTAGCAGAGGGAGCCGAGTCCTATACTGTCAGCTCAGACGGGCGATTACGCTTCAATGGGAGATTGGTAGTTCCGGAAGGGGAGAAATTACGACACGAGGTGATGGAAGAGTCGCACGGCTCACAGTTCGCGGTACATCCCGGAGGGGACAAAATGTACCAAGACATGAGACGACAGTATTGGTGGAGCGGTATGAAGAGAGATATTGCTGAGTTTGTTTCGAAATGCACCACTTGCCAGCTAGTAAAAGTGGATCATCAGAGACTGACAGGACTTCTACAGCCGTTGGAGGTCTCGGTGTGGATGTGGGAGAGCATATCCATGGACTTTATCATGGGGTTGCCTACGGCGCAGAGGGGTCACGACTCCGTTTGGGTAATTGTGGACAGGTTGTCCAAAGTCGCTCACTTTTTACCCGTAAGGACTGACTACACTACGGGACAGTATGCCCAGCTCTTCATTTCAGAGGTTGTGAGACTTCACGGTGTACCCCTAAATATCGTGTCTGACACAGACAAGATATTTATTTCGCGGTTTTGGGAGAGTTTCCAGGAGGCCATGGGCACGGAATTGCGGTTGAGTACGACTTATCATCCGCAGACCGATGGGCAGACAGAGCGCACAAATCAGATGTTGGAGGACTTGCTACGCATGTGCATTATTGACTTTGGGGGTGGATGGGAGTAGTACCTTCCACTGGTGGAGTTTGCTTACAACAACTCCTATCAGTTCACTATTGGCATGGCTCCGTTTGAGGCATTGTACGGTAGGCCTTGTCGTTCCCCAGCATGTTGGTTAGAGGTGGGGGACAACAAACTACTTGGGCCGGAAGTGATTCAGGATACTTCGGCAAGGATTGGGTTTATTCGGAGTCGCATTCGGGTAGCTGAAGACAGGCAGAAGAGTTATGATGATGCGAAGAGATTTTTTAGGGAGTTCCAAGTGGGGGACCAGGTTTTGCTCAGAGTATCTCCTATGAAGGGGATTATGCGTTTCGGGAAGAAGGGGAAGTTGGCACCAAGGTATGTGGGGCCATTTCCTATTATTGAGCGGATCGGACCAGTTGCATATAGACTCGGGTTACCGGAGCATTTGCACCGGATTCACGATGTGTTTCATATTTCCTCGCTAAGGAAATACCTTAGAGATAATTTGGCTCATTCTCACATTGCTGTGGAGGACATCGATCTCCAGCTGGATAGCTCCTACGAGGAGGGGCCGATTGCTATTTTGGACCGAAGTGAGAGGAAGCTGCGGTCAAAGATACTTCCGTTAGTGCGTGTTCAGTGGCGACATCACAATGTCGAGGAGTCCACATGGGAGCGCGAGGATGAGATGCGCGAACGTTATCCAGAGTTATTTTTAGCAGGTACTTTCTAGTTCCGAATTTCGGGACGAAATTCAGTTATTAGGGGGGAAGTATGTAATACCCCGTAATTTTGGCGATATTTATTTTGGGATTAATTAATTAAATGAGAATTAATTGGGAATTAATCCGGATAAAATACTAGCATGATGTGAGTTGGTATTTGACTATATTGAGTATATATGATGTTATATGAATATTGAATTATGAAATTTGTCGTGCGATTGATATACGGCAATTTGGTCATTTTTGGGACGCGTGTGACAGTCGCGTCAGGATATAATTATTTTAATTATAAAAGTGAATTTAAATTCAATTAACCATATGGTCATTTTGAGTGCGTCAACGCGTCCGGAAGGGTCGAGATAGTCAGAAAACACTAGTCGGGTGTTTAGTTTGGGTCCCGGGGTATTTTTAGGCCATACCGGCAATATAAAGGGCATTTTGGTAATTTTGTATTTTTTGGGAATTAATAATGACGAAAATTAGGAGTCTTTATCTGATTGGGAATAGACCCACTAAACCCACTAACCAACCCTTAATGACCCAATAGCTACGGGGGTTATCAAGTTAGGTTTCCAAAACTTTCCCAAAGAAAACCCTAGCCACCATAGCCACCTTTGGAGAGGAAAGCTTGTAGAGAGGGAATTCTGCAGAGAGAGAGGGATAACTTCAGCAAATCAACATCAAAATCAGAGATAAACTCAAGGCAAGTGATTTAATTCCATTTAATTTTAGAGAATGTTCCTTCCATGTTAGATAATTCAAATTTATGGTTGTTCTTGGAAGATAATGAAAAACCCATGAGTTTGGAAGTAGAATACTAAATTTTGATGAAAGGATGGCATGTAGAATCATATTTAGAGGACTAATCTCATGTTGATATATCTTGTGAGACACAAAAACGGATTTAATTGGATAAATTAAGGATCTAAAAATTTTAGGGTTCATGTTCTTGAAAAATTGGGGAAAAGTGTAGAGACTTGTGATTTAATGATGTTTAGGACGAGTTAATTCCTTAAATCATGTTAAGAGGTGACTTTAATATGTTTAGGATGAATTAGAGACCCTAAAACGTTGTTGGGATGAACTTTGGTAGAGGTTTGAGGTGTTAAAATGGATGAAAAACGAGATTGGAGAAAATCTGGGCCGAAATTGGTCCCTCGTTAGAAGACCTCTCCAGGTCGTTCGAACGAGCTCGTTCTAACGAGCTTCTAACGAGTTGACCAGTCGCTTCTAATGAAAGGGAATTTTATTCGATAACTTCATTCGAATGAGATCTCGTTAGAAGGTACAGTTCGTTCGAACTGAAATCTCGTTCGAACAGCCTCGTTCGAACGAGACTTCTAACGAGCTGGCAGTTTTGGCCTTTTTGGCCTGTTTTGATTTTGGGAGTCCCGTAAACTTGTTCGAGGATAGAGATAACATTCCTTTGATGAGATATTGATAGATTCGGGACATTTGGGTTATTATAAGGAGTAAATTATATACGAGGGATTTAAATAATGGTTAATATGGGATTGAGACGTGAGTGTTTACCACGACGTGAGAATAAATTATGGCGCGTGTAAATATGGACAGGGATTATATAAGTTGTATATATATTAAGTTGGTACGAGAATGTGATAAGTACTACAATTAAACTACGGGATTACTAAGATGTGTGCTTACTTAGTATTAGTATATGAATTGTGTGTATGACATACCTACCATACTTGCTATCACGGGAGGTTTGCGTTCGCTTAGGGCCCTCTAATCCTTGTGTTGCCCGGATTTAGACTGGTTACCTCAATTAACATAGGTCAGAGAAAGACTTATTGGGATGTTAATAAGTCCGCTGATCGTGGGAGCGTAGGTATGTGCGTGACCCATGTGATGTGACTGTGTTCGCCTCCATTATTTGTGATGTTGTTATCTGTGAACTATTCATGAGAGATTCGGAATATGTGATCCTTATGTACGTGATGTACCGGGGTGGATAGCAGAGTATGTGTGCACCGCAGCTTAGTCTCGGGGTGCTTATATTGTATATTTATGGTGTGGAAAGATATACGTTTAATAAATTGGGAACTTTCATATAGTATTGTGTGTATAACTATGGAATAACAAAAAGGGATGATCTATAATGAGTTGTATTATTTTTACGTGAGAACCTGAATTTAAATTAAGCCCTATTTTAATTGCGAGCGTTATTATGTTAATGGGAATCGAGTAATAAGGGTAGAACCTATGACAGTCTAGCAAGAGATGATGTTACTTAGCTAGTGGGTTGTCATTTTAGATGGGTACTTACGTTAGGAGTGCACGGTTAGACGAGAGGTGAGAATTTCATGTGAGTGCACGTCCTAACATGTACTTTGCATTTAATGTTTTAAATGTTTTTAAAGCACTTGCAGGTTTTTAAACTATCTCCACATTCGGGCTCTGACCCGTTTGCTTCAAATCTATTTTCTTGTAAAACCATTTTTAGGTGCCCAGTCACAAGAACACCATGTATCGGATACTCATTCAGGTGACGAGCTGTAGCTGTTTGTGGAAGCTACAGGGATTTGCTTTTAGACGCTTCTATCATTTGGATTCCATATTCTGTATTCTTCAGTTTTAGGGCATGTTGCCCAGTTCCATTAGAGTTACTTTTCCGTTACAGTTTTCAGACTTTGGCATGTATTGATTCAGTATTCAGTTTAATTATTTCAGTTTGTGGATTTGTAGTGAGGAGTTTTCCTCCAGACTTTATTTACATTATGTGATTGTTATTCTATTTACTTCGGTATGGTGAATGGTGTTATTATTCTTCATTACACTTGTTGCATGTTAATCAGACTTTAATTAAAATTTGGCAACTTACTTTTTAAATATTAGGTGGTTAGTAATAATAAAAATGTTTTCGTTAGTGATGCTATTAGCTGAGCCAACTTGGCATTTTGAATTAATTTAATAAAGGAGTAGCTACCCGGTATTTAATTAGTCGGGGTGTCACAATTTTCCTAGCAGAAACATATCTTGGTGTGCCCCCGAAACCTTGACCCTTCACGTAACCCGATCTTTTTTCGAGAACTCGCTCACATAACTGAGCCTCACCTAATTGTAGACCTATGTTTTGATTTAACTCACTCATCTCATTCTGCAAAATTTAAAGAGAGGGGTTTTATTTTATATAGAAAATAATAATGTTATTATGACTACTAATAATTGATATACTTCCATAGCACGACTATGCCTCTGAAGTACTCCACCCCATTTTATTAAAATAGGTATCGGGGAAGAGTTGTATCAGTTCCTTATAACACCCCGCTTAAAATAATAACAGGTGGCCAGCCCTATACTATATTAAATCAGGAGTTTCAGATGGTCCAGTCTCAACATCAACTGTCGGTACTACATAATATAGGACTAACTACCCGATATCATATAAGCGAGATGTTAAAATAAATTAAAACATGCAACATAACACAACCCAACACTGCGAATGAAGTAAAGAAAGATGCATGAAAGGACTATGATAAAAGAAATGCTGAAATAAACATGAAATAAATAACCACAACTGAATATACTACAAAGAAGTAAACCCGAATAAGCTGTCGGGTCACAGCCAATACAATAACTGAAATGGAATAGATATAAATATGTATATAAATATCCCTTGGGTACAAACCCGATATACAACATGAATCCTACCTAGAATTTTAAAAGGAGGAAGCGACTACCAGATACATCCCGCAACAGTCCGCACATGTCACGGCTCCCAAGACTTTGGATAGAAGGTCATCCGGCATCCATGCGGTAGGATACCTGTAGTAATATATATGTACAGGCATGAAAGAAAAGTAAACAGGTCAGAGCTCGAGTGTGAAAAATATTTAGCAAGTGTGTTAACCGTGCATAATAAATATCGCTGCACTTATTTCATAATTAAAGAGGAATCGCACTCTCGTGGAATCCCAACTCACCTCTCATCTAAAGGCGCACACCTATTCGCGTCCTCAATTTTATTAGTTAAATTACCCCAATTATAAGGACAACCTAACTTGTCATAGGCCTGGCCTACACCCACGAGATTTGCCTTACTACCCTAACCCCAGAACCCACTCTTTCTAAATACACTTAATTATTTTTACAAACATATATGCCATATTAGGCTTAATGGATCCCGGTTTATAATTTAACCAATTATAAATCTTAATAAGTTACCCATATGTATTTGGGTAGAAACATATGATTTAATTTCTAATTAATATGCATACAAAAATTATTATTGACAAAACTTCTCTCCAATTTCAACGTTGCGCTGCGTTTCGTGCGTTGGGTGTCTCGCAGAGCAAAATCCAAACAAGGAACCATCCCTTTACACTACTCCTTGTTAACGTCGATCCTGGAGATCCATTATGCCACACATAAATATTGACAGAAATTCTCTCTAATCTCAACAATGCACTACGTTTCGTGCGTGGGGTGTCTCGCAGAGCGAAATCCAAATAAGGAACCACCCCGTTACACTACTCCTTGACAATGTCGATCCTAGAGATCCATAATGCCATACATACCATATACTACTACTACTACTACTACTACTACTACTACTACTACTACTACTACTACTACCACTACTACTACTACTACTACTACTACTACTACTACTACTACTACTACTACTACTACTACTACTACTACTACTACTACTACTACTACTACTACTACTACTAAATTTTAAACTACAATATGGAAATAACTAAAAATCTCCAATAATATCCTTGGGATGATGTAACCGAAGTATTCCTTAAATGCGATACATCAAACCCCATCAATCTAGTACATCATAATAATCCAAGATGTACTCCACAAAGTTTCCATATCCTTTCATCTATAGGATATATAAATATATATATAGGCATTTCATTCTAACCATATATATATACACACCATCATCCAATCCCATGACTATGTATACATACCATATATGATGTACAAAGGCCATGCACAAATAAATACTCGGCTATATATAGCGCCGATAAACTGCATCAATGCTATCATCTTCCGAGTGCCCGGCTCACGTAGCAATACTGGGGCCACCATGGTGGGACTAAACGACACCCATCTCATGGTAAACTCACGCACACGACATCCCGGGAAGCGGTCATAGCTCCAAACCGGCAACGAGATGAAACATACCCACCACGTCTTATCCCAAAAATATAAAAATGTAAATCACATAATAACACACGGGACGACTATGACCTGGGGAATATCTACACCCTGCTTTTCTAGCCAGGATGCTCACCCTCTACGCGCGCAACTTCCCAATGATAGCATGAGCGGGGTATGCTTAACCAAATAAGTATATATATCATTCACATGCATAATATATACATCCATATGATCAAATATTAAACCATCATATAAGGTTTAAATGTCCATACCATGTATGTACATAACATAAATATATCCATATATTCATATCTATATATATATATATATATACATATATTCACATATCCTTATATACAACTAATTCTCGTTCATAAGTATGAGATATATAAACTCGGCTATAAGTATACATAATCCTCGATATACAAGCCGTCACGACAATTTCCTTTAAATTTTACCTCGATATGTGAATATAATCTCTCACTTGAAACATATTGAATCATTTTTCCTATGATGAATAGTCTCCCAAAAATCATATGTATATATATACTTATATATACCACATTAAGGTTATCACCCAAAATTTGGTGTAGGAAACCATTACTATACATGACATCTATATCCGAGAGAAAATCAATACCTCCAATACAAATTTTGACTAAAGGTAAACACCTAACCAAAAGTCTACAAACCTCAACTTATTCCACTTTGTTTCAAGTGTTGGAATCCCATGTGTTTATTTCCACCTAATTATGTGTAAACTATCCTAACTAGAATTATACAACCTCATATTCTAGTTGGTAGTACGATCCAATCGTTCCGAAATTTTTCCTAAGGTTCCATTGTTCTTGCGAACCCTTACTCCTATCGCATTACCAATTGTTCCTTAATTTAAACATTTCTAAGGATTTGTGACCCCTCTCTCTAGTTAGTCCCCAATTATAACTTAATAGAATCCTATCGCTATAAGGATTCAATATGAATATCGGCCTATAATTTCCCAACATACCTTCTCAACTCTCCTTCTAGGAGTTCTAAACCCCCTATCGTCTCTATAATTTACTTTGGATTTATAATTAGGGTTCTAAACCCTAACGAGGTATCTCCAAAATCTCTATACACAACTCTAATTCATACATGGACATATTTCTCCCCAATTATACCAAGGAGTCCTAAAATCATAATATGTAAGAAATCCCTTATGTGTCTTCAAAAACATTCCTCTTACATCATTTGAGAAGACCCCCAAATCAACAAACCCAACCAAAAAGGGTTTGAAATCACCACAAAGAAAATTTCTCAACATGCCCTGTTTCCGAATCGATTCGGCCCAACAACGAATTGATTCGGCCCATCCGAATTGATTCTGTCCAAGGGGCCTAAGATTTTGCAACCTTTCGAATCGATTCTCTAGGGGCAAATCGATTAGGCCCTAAAGACCTGAGGCTTCTGCAATCTAGCGAATCGATTCGGTGGGGCCGAATCAATTCGACCAGTTCAGAAAGCCACGAAAATGGCTATATTCTCCAAAACCAAAAACTTCTAAAACCCAAATTATACAACTTCTACCCAATTTTCCTCAATCCAAATATGTTCCCAACATCAAATTTCATCCCACATCTAGTTTCATCAAGTTATATTCCATAAATCCATGTGTAAACTTCAAATTTCAAGATTTAAACCAAAAACTTAGGTTTTGATAAATATACCCAAAAATCAATTCTTTAACCCACAAATTATGAAATAAAATACACAAATAACTTATTTAGCAAGATTAAACACTTGCCTCAGATTTGTAGAGGTTGAATCGTCCTCGATGTCGCGTTTGGGCTGGAAATCTCCAAGATTTCTTGCTCTCTTTCTCTTCTCTTCTTCTTTCCTTCTTCCTTCTTTTTCTTTCTCTCTTTCTCTAATTGAGAAGGCTTAATCCGTAAGCCTTTAAACCCCTTTAAAATAATAAACCCAATTTAAATGTTAATACACACTTTAAATGACTCGTTTACTCCAATTCGAGCCAAACTGACTTAAAAATATTCCGAAGCCGGAATAAAACCCAATGACAGTCATTATGACTATCTCGACCCTTCCGGGATCGATGGTACCCTTAAAATCATCATCCGGAATACTTTGAAATATCCTCTATTTTTGAACCTCAATTCCATATTTTAGAATTCTCCAATTTAATTAAATTTTATTTTCCCAAAAAATTAATTTTTCAGTCTCCAAAGTCATGGGTTGTTACATTCCTTTGGCCCATAATCAAAGTACAATACCATTTTATTACCAAAAACATATCAATGCAAGTACACATACATATATAACTTTAAACTAAAAATAATATTAAATCACCTCCCCATATTTGTGTTGCACAAAAGACTTTGACCCACTGCTATTCTATATATATTTGTGAAACTACACTCAATGGTTAAATCTTTTAATCTCAACTATATTCCTACACGTGAAAAGTATATTACATGATCGAGTCGGAGCACATAAGAAAATACTTTTTCAATAAATAGAATGTTTAAACAAGCATATATCTACATTATACATTATGAATCTGTGCAAATAAAAATAATTACATGAAAAAATAGTTAATCACATTGAGAAATGTTGAAACTAAAAAAATAATATTTTGCAAGCATGACAATGATATGCACTATTATCTAGGTCAATTACTATGTAACAACAAACAATACCGTCACTGATCATAAGAATGTCATCAGATTTAAGATAAAAAAACTGTCCATATTTGACAATAATGAACAGTAGAAATAAAGGAAGAAAATAACATACATGTCAGTCATCAGAGTGAAAAAGGTTACAAAGGTAGTCCCAATAATTTTTAGAAGCAACCTTGGGATGTTTGTGTCCTTTAGGCTCTTCCAAAGTTATGTACTTTAAAACATGCAACTTCAATTCATAGCAGAACTTAGAATACTGAGATTCCATCGTCACGTACAAATATCTTAGAACAACTCGGTTTGTCGTGTCAATATTGAACTTCGTCTATACAAGTTAAAACATTTTCAATTATTTTAATTCGCACAAAAATAATTAAATAAGAATATAGTGGTCTAAAAATTTATACTTACCAAGACTATATCGATCAAAGTTTACTTACAAACCAAGAGATAGCTGATCATTTTCTCACCTAAAGATGTGTGTAGATCCGTACAACAATTCCAATTTCATCTACAAAAGTATCGTGATTAAGGCCTAGTGAACTGCCATCTCCGGGGGAAAAGTGCATTGGATTTTAGACCCTGTTTGAGAGTACAAGGCATCGACTTTCAAATTTCATGAATAGCCACTCTTTTTCTTGGGAGTAGAAAACGCTGGAAAAAAACAAGTATAAATATAAATTAAATAAAAGTACTGCAATAAGATGAAAGAATGGACACAACCCTCTTTCATTCTCTATCTATTTATATCACACATACTAAAAAGCATAGGCACAAAAAGTTTTGATTTAATTCCATCAACTTTGAAGTTTAAAACTCAATTACAATTATCAAAAGTGAAAAATAATAAACCAACTATCATGAGAAGGGGAAAATATTTGACAATCAGAGGTGGGACACATAATTATGTTGTAGAAAACCATTCTATAAAGAGTTTACAACAAGTTAATTAATAAGTTTTATTGACTTCTAGCCATTTCTATATCTCTAAAAATACAAATATTCCTAAATTTCATAATATTCTAAATATACAAATACTACTAAATTTCATAATATACATCAAAAGATGATACTCCTACATGTATTTGTATACTCACATGATGAGATGATAATTTTATAACTTTTTTAAAACTAGTGATATGATAAGGTACTTAACCAATAAAAATTAATTTATGATTTTTTTTTAGTATGAATTAATAGTATGTTTAGCATTGCTCTATTTCGCGCAACGAAAAAATTTCTTTTTATTTCTTTACAAGAATGGTGAAATTTCATAATTAATTTTATGGGGTGTTTATTTAATCAGGGGTAAGGAATGGAATTCAGCATCAAGGAATTTCTATGGAGAGCTTAAACCACTAATAGGATTGGCATACTCGAAAGTCACTCTTAAAGCAACCATTATTTTAAATAAAGTATTGAGAAGGGTGAAGAAACAATTTTACCTGCTCGATATCATGACATTGTCTGAGTTACGAAAAGATGCTCACCCATCGGCTTATGGCAGCAGTGGGCATTCCAGCACGGATTGCAGCCACTGGTGCCTCCCAGGACTGCCTAATACTTGGAACCAACTACTAAATGCATCTCTAATGATGTAAACTTCAAGAACTGGTTTCATGGATTGGATATATAAAGGATAAGTTCATATGGTGGTGTGTTGGGTCCTCATGGGGCATTCGGGTATCCTAGAGAGAGAATAATCAAAGAGAGATTTTGGGGGCTTATTTAGATAGTAGAAGTTTGTTTTGAAATTTAGTTGGTATTTATCTTTTATATATGTTGGTCCCGGACTAAATATAGTTCGTCTAATGTTTTTGTTCATAAAGACAACAAGCGCAGAAAGAGTACTAAATATGCTTCTTAAGGGATTTAGAAGAGGCATCTGGTGAAAGAACGATGTGAAATAAGCAATGTTGTTGTTTTTTCTAATAGATATGAAGATAATCTGGTGCCTAAAATTCAATAACCAACTAAAGATGAAACTCTCACAACGAATGTTAAGCGAGCCGCCCGGATGTAAGAAGCGAACATAAATGATGGATTAGTATCTACTATTTTAGGTAGTGTTTCAAGAATAGAGGTGGAACAACTAGTTGGGTTTAACATCAATTAATTCCATTTGCTAGAAATTATGGAATCAGAGGAGGGTGAGTTTTATAAAGAAATGAATCTTAATAATGATTTTGATGTAAAGGAGAAGGAGATGAATACAAAAAAAATGATGGTTGATTTAGGATCTAAGGAGAAAAAAACTTCAAGTGTAGGAAAATAATCATATTGGTAGACACTCACGTCATTAGAATCCTTTATCAGAACAAGGAGTTAAATAATTTAATGAAGGAGTGGAACAAAAACATGAGCCTACTGAACATGTACAAAATGATCAGCAGAAGCTAGGGTTCCAAAATGAGTTTCTTATAGCTTTGAGAAGTTAATACTTCCAGAGAAATTTAACTAAAAATCTGCATTGTGACAAATTCAGACAAGAAGCAAACATGTGGAGTCTTAATCAGTTGGTTAAAACTTCACGCTCTAAGTAAAATTTAGTTCTAAATAATCAATTTGGTTCTGAAAGTGTTAATACTCAACCAATTGAAGAAAAATAGGTGCTCATCACTAGAAATGTTCAAAATGGACTAGGAGCGCTGGGACCACCAATTGATGTTGCATCAAAGAATCAAGTTCTTGAATAATATGGAACTCTGAATCCTAGTCATTAGGGACATGGGGAGAATAAAAGTTATGGGCGATCGAAAAAAGGGAAAAATGCATTGAGAGCTTCTACAAGCAGTCCTGAAGTTTAAAGCTCACGTTCATAAAAAAAACCTAAAGCAACTGAGCCAAGTCAACATTTGGCAAATGATGGTTCTAATAGAGTAAATAAAAAGAAGAAGAAAAAGCATGTGGAGAATGTTGTGGTTGATGAATTCTCAAGAATGAAGTAGTAGGCTTGCAAGAACTTTAATGGGATCAAATTCTTTAAACTCTTTGATCCCTTCTGCACTCCCTGACATGTGCAATGTTAATATTTCTCTTGCATGTAGTTCCAATGGTCATTTATGGAAATTCCTCTACAACCCCACTGGTATTCGTCATAAAAAAGTTTCTTAGGACTTGTTAACTATATACTCTTAGGGAAGTGATGGTGGACAAATCAAGGGGTATCCAAGTTCATTGATTTATTTTTTTACCATAATTCTCTAGATGAACCTAAGAGGAAGTTCCTTTTATTGACAGATTGTGAGATATATTATTTTTCTATTAAACTTTCTCCTAATTTAGATGTTCTATGTTTTTGAAGGATCGAATAAGCAGTTCAAGTTACATCGAATACTCACTTATGACAATGAAATATAAATCTAGATTTTATATCTCCTCTCAGTCAATTGAGCGAATTTAGGAAAGGATTCTAGAGAAAAAAATCTCCCATCCAAGTGATAATACCGAAAGCAACATTGGAAGTGGAAGAGTTCCTATTTTCATCTCCAAAAAATTCACTAACTTTCCATGCGATTTGCATAGTACAAAAGAATGCATCAATTTACTAAAAACAATAGTAATCAAATATATCATTACTACTGGGAACACCCACAAAAGTTATCTCAGATGTTGGAAGAGATGGTGAATGTGCCAACCGAGGAGAATCCCTAAATATGTCTTTCACACCCCCTCCTCTAGATGCTCTACCTCCACCGGGTGACATACTAAAAGAAATTACAAATCAATTAAAATAAATAACACAATTGTTTTATAAGTTAGAATGTCATAAAAACTCACATACGAATCCAAAAGTGTGTAAAATTACAGTTAATTCTAGAAACATTTAAAACCATTAACAATAAAAAAATTATCCACTAACAATGTCTAATGTCCAATACTTGATATAAACAAATGAAAAGTTTCTTTCAATCTGTGTCATCATTAGTGTACTGCTCAAACACTATCGTCATCGGTGTGTGGCCAACTTTATTCATCATTGCTGCAATATTCTTCCAACGTATCATCTTCTTCTCCAATATAATCATCATAGAAAATATGATCATTATCATCGCCATTGGCATTGAAATCAAGTGAAGTAATTATCTCTTTAGGCAGATCATTAGAGACTCTAACCAATGGTACTATGCCATCATCCTCTTAAACCTACCATTAAACATTAGAAGACACTTCTTCTTGATATGCATCATCATCAGTTCCATCAACAAGATCTCCCACATCATATTTCTTTAGTACATCCCAAATATACCTCTCCTTCACTTTTTGTACTATTGTTCAATCATATCCCAACTTGTAATCATCCAAGTAAAACACTTTGTGATGCTTGTGTTGCATGAACAAATGGATAAATTCCATACAATGTATTCTAAACATTTATTGGGGTTAGATGAAAATCTTGTTATATTCTTTTCTTTTTTAGATTAGTGTCAAACCACTCACACTTGAAAAGAATAACATGGTACCCATTTATGTAATTTAGTTTGATACATTGAACAACTGTCCATAAAACCAATTTCCTCACCATCATGCCCCCTCGTATAACTATGCCATTCTTTTGAGTTATACACTGATTGTCATGATCTTTGGTCTGGAATTAAACTACATTAAAAATACAACTAGCGTATTCATTTACATGAACATCGAGACCACACGCTATCAGTGGCATCCAGAGACCCTTCACTATGCATGAGCTTAATCTATAATATATAAAGGGTTAATGTTATTGTCAATAATAAAATTCTATAATATTTAATTACCCAACTTAGATTTCAATCAACTTACACAATTTTCAAACTACTTTCTTTCCTATGGTATGAGTTGTCAGGACATTCCATCTCCAATTCCGCCATACATTCACTGCATATACAAATTAGATCATCTTTAAAACTAATAAATATCAGAGTACTTATTTGAGGAGGTGGCAATATGAAAATTGCTCAAAATAAAAATGTATCTCACAAAAAGTTTCAAGATGTACCAATGAATCTTATCAATACCCCCCTTTGGTAAGCTTATGAGTTGTCTTCCACCAAAGGGACGAACAATCTGTGAGAATACAGGCAATCCTCCCTCATGTTGCTCTAGTCCTCCATCATCATTAAGATATTCTCTGTTAAATCTAGTTTTAATTCCATGAAGGTACATTGAAAAAAAGTTTAATGCTTTTGTAATAATGTACGCTTATGTAATCAGACCTTCAAGTAGAGATTTAATTGTGATGGTACCCTTTGACGTTCCTAGATTCCGATAGAAATAAAAGAAGATAATGAATCTGCATTGAATGAAGAATGTACATTGAAAATATGTATAAAGTACCTCTTAAATGGGAACATCCATTTCGAGTTGAGTGGTCCAGCTAGAATAGCCTCATGTAGTAAGTGCATAGCCAAATGGACCATAACATCAAAAACCGTTAGTGGATATTTTTTTCAAGCTTACATAGTATAAGGACAATCACCTCCTCTAACTTCTTCGGTTCTTTCACAGATAATGTTTCAGCACAATATGTTTGAAAGAAGTTGGATAGATTGGCCAATTTTGTATAAACATTTTTAGTCATATACGGACGTATTCCGTCACATAAAAGTTGTTGCAACATAACATGACAATCTTAAATTTTCAATACCGATATCTTAGTATCAGTAATGTTTATATTTCTCCATATGTTTACTACATACCCATCAGGAAACTTCATGCAGTTTAAAAATTTACAAAAAAAAAATTCCCTCATTTGTTGTCATTGTATAAGATGCGCGTGGCTTCACCCATCTACCACCTTGATCTTTCAGGTGTAGCCCCTTCCATACGTTCATATCGTCTAAATCGAATCGAGCCTTTTATGTGTATTTGTTTTATCCTTTGATACTCATCAATGTCCCAAGCACACTATCACATATATTTTTCTCGATATGCATAAAATCAAGAATATGTCTTACTTTTAGCTTTGACCAATGCTCCAACTCAAAGAAAATACTTTTCTTTATCTAATTCAATTAATTAGGGGTTCTCTTTCTCTTCCTATGTTTATTGTTCAAAGTTTTACCGGCTTTAATGTTTTAACCCATTCCAATTGGTGAAAGATGTCAACTTTGCAAAGATTCCTTAGTGCGAATCTTAGTTCATGCTTTCTATCATGAATTTTACTCCTCCTCCAAGAATGATTTAAAGGCAAGAACTGATGTTGACCCATATGGCATGTCTTACTTCTTAATGGTTGTGATATTGTATATTCCTCCTCCAAGAATGATTTAATTCGAAAATAACTCAACGTCTTATGCGCCACATTCATCTCTTTCTTGGCATCATACTTAAATATGGGTTCATTGCATTCTGGACACTTATCTTCATTTTCATGCTCTTTCTAATATAATGAACAATTATATTTATAAATATAAATTGATTCATAACCCACTCCCAAATCCCTCAACTTCTTCTTCGCGTTATGACATTGGTATGTTTGATCCCTCTAGAAAGTCATATTTTAAAATTTGAAGCAACATACAAAACGATTTGGTGCTCCAAGGATTGAGAACCTTCACATGCATTAGATTCACCGATATACCCAAGTATAACCTCATACTGGCCTGGGACCTACACAGCCAAGGACGACCACACATACCGTAATGATAAGTATTATGTGCCTCCTGCAGTTGCCTTATTTTGAACTCTTGGCTTTGACTAGTCTCATTGGCCGACACCTACCAATCAACTCATTAGCTCTCCACGAGTCTTGAAATGTTCTAGCAGTTGAGACACCTTAACATCCACATTATTACTGCATAAGTCTCATCTCGTCCTAGCACCTCTAGACAGTCGAGACCACACTTACGCTTTGATAATCAGTTGCTTAAGTGGGATACCCGAAGTCTCATCCTCGGCCAGGAAAAACATTCCTAAGATGACATGCATTCACATGAGGTATAAGTTTCTAGCATGATTATCCAATGTTGACGGGTACTTATAACAAAATCAAAAGAGCACGTGAGGGGAATATTTGCATCATCATTACATGGCCATGCCCAGATAGGTGTCTACCCCTCATTGGATATCTCAATAAGTGCACGATCCATGCATGCTTAGGGGTTAATTGTGCACCCTAATCACTATATAAACCTATCTTCTTCCTGAGAAAAAAGGATAAAAAAATAGAAAATCCTAGCTAAACTCTGTTTCATTCACAATAGAGAGATAGAGAAAGCTTGAGAGTTGTGTATTTCAGGCCATTAGAGCCACTTTTCTAGTGGAAAACTATACTCATTTGAATAGTGGAGTAGGCTGATATAGCCGAACCACTTAAATTATGTTGTCTTTCCTCTTATCCTTATCCCTTTCTCATATTTACATTAATGTGTTGTTATATTTATCTCCATTGTTGCGTTTACATGAGTTAGAGCCGCTGATAAAAATTTAAATTGCGACTTTATAATGTCATTATTTTAGCACCATCAATGGGAACAAAGGTTCTTTATCTTATTCCTCTTCATTTTCAACTTGTTTCTCAGTTCATTCTATGTTGGTGGTCCAGTTCCACACTTAGTTGGATTTGTATCACCAATGAAAGAGCTCTTATTGGGGTTTTCAAACTTTTTTCCATCTCACTTAGCTCATACAACTCGCCCTTTTGTTATGTTACTTTATCGGAGAGGATGGCTTCCTATTTACCTTAGGGCACAACCCCTAGCTCCAGTCAGACACCTCCTTTGTCAGAGATGGATGAGGTTGCGGTGGTGCTACATTCACTAGAGGCCATCTAGCAAAAAAATGCAAGAACAACTTTCTATTTTCAGTGAAAATATAATGGCTAGACTTATCATCACTGTAGTAAAGATGATAACTATGGTATCCAGAGAGGTGGCTCTGGTGACAGGGGACCACCCCTGAACTGCATAAGGAACTGACACAGCAACAAAAATATAGAGGCATGGCCGATCATAGGCGATTATGCTTAGGAAAGAAAGGAAATCCCACATGACCAATGTTGTGATTAGGATGAGTACTGGGAGACCTATGATATTTCTAAAAATATAGTACGTTCGGTCCCATTTAGCAAAGGAAATAGTGGCCGACCGAGATGAGATGGACAACCCTAGGCTTCAACACTTTATAGATTCGTCAAAGGGTTGACTTTCAACCGACTCGGCCCAGTAGGTAACCTACGAGACCGACTCTTTAGATCGTACAGTATTACAACCTGCAGGGGGATGGAGGTTATGAAAAAAGTCAGCCACATCGAGGCCGAGAAGGAGAGGAAAGATAAGTTAACAGCTATCAAAGGATAGCTGGCAGAGAGCCTGTGTAATGCCCAACCGACACAAAAGGAGACGGGGATAATTTTATGGTGGCCTAGGGAGAAAATGTGGTAGTGACCGAGAAACCATGGAATAACTCCATTCAGAAACTAGAGGATAAAATTAGTGATCTCTTGAAAATTTGAGATCCCATGCAAAGGGGGTATATGGAAGGGTCTCTATTTGTTGTAAGAATAGTGAAATACCCAACTCTGGCCAAGTTCAAGCCACTGCGTTCACATCGAAGTATGATGGGAAAACTAACCCCATCCATCATGTCGAGATGTACCAATCCATGACTAAAATTTACTCAGTTTTTTATGAGATGAGATGAGATGTCAGGTATTTTTTAGTACTCTGACTAGCGTAACCCATATATGGTATACTTACCTCCTAAAGAACTCCATATAGAACTTTAAGTAACTGGATGAGAAGTTCATTCATAACTTCTTCTTATATGTGAAGCCCCAAAAAAGGCTACCCATTTGTTGTTTCTAAACCAAGGTAAAAACGAGTCTCTCAAAGATTATATTGCAAGATTTAACAAAGAGAAGCTAGAACTTAAAGATTATGAGGAGAACATTTTCATGAACACCCTCATGGGAGGATTGTAAAAGGGAAATTAGTTTTGAAACTAGAAGAAGATCCTATAAAATCCATGGAAGAACTCTTGGCTACGGTTGGTAGAGTCATGAATGCGAAGGAGGCCATGAAAGCCAAGGGAGAAGATGAGAAAGAAGCTGGTAGAAGTAAATCTTACAAAGTTAAGGGAAAGAATGGGAAAAGGAGATTGGTCGACGATAAGTTTACTGACTACACTCCTCTTTCGGTAATCCCTAATTTAATTATAAATGAAATTAAGGATGATAGAGGTTCAAGATTACTTGAAAAGTCGAGGTCTCCTGGTGTGACCCTTACCAAGATCACGACTATTCCACTGATAAATGATTTTCATTGAAAGAAAAAGATTGAGAAAATGATCAAGCAAAAGAAGCTTCGGAAGTATGTTGACCGAAGTGAATCCAAAGATGACTTTAGGAAGAGACAAGCCGGGTCGATAAATAAAAGGTCAAGGTGATAGTATCAGGCCGATAAGAAAAATGAAGAATCTAATGATGATGGTGAAGACTACCCTGATCTTCCATTGAAAATCCTAGAGCTAAAGGGACGTTGGAATATGATTTCACTTGATGTCAAGATAATTAGCGAGGAATGTCCGGTTGAGGATCAGGATCATCCAATCGTAAGGTGCACGTAATAGAGTCCAAATTAGCACCAAAGCGAACGAAAGTCAACTCAGCAGCCTCTGAGCCGAAGTCGAGAAAGAAAAAAAATGGATATGAATACTCTAGTGGTGAGAATTTTAATCCCCCATGACGACCCTCTGGTCATCAGTGCTGGGGTTCATGTGTTTGACATATTTAGGATTTTGGTAGACGGTGATATCTCAATCGATTTTATGTTTTGGGAGTGTTTCAAAGAACTAAAGATAAGAAAGAAGGGGTTGATCTTGTATCATCAACCCTTGATAGGTTTTAGTGGAAAGAAAGTTCATCCTCTGGGAGTGTATGAAATGAAAGTCTGCATGGGCACCTGGCTGAGGTGCCTAATAAAAAAGGTTAACTTTTTTATTATGGATGAAAATGTATTCTTATCTTACAACATCATCCTTGTCCGTGTAGCTCTTAAAGAGTTTAAAGACGTTCCCTCTACTGTACACCAGATGCTAAAATTCTTGACCCTTTTGGGGTAGGGGAATTCCAAGGTAATCAAGTGGAGGACAAGGAATGTTACTTCAGCTCGGATGAGTAGAGGGAGGCCCACAAAAAACTCACCACCTCTTAAAACATTAATACTCTCGGCCCAAAGGACGAGAAGAACCTAAAGAAAGTCAAAGCCGCAAAAGAGGCGGAATTCATTATCGTCAATGACGATGAAATGGAAAAACCATCAACATCGACTCTTCAATAAAAAGGAGGTGAAGAATAAACGGATAGATATACTAAGGAAGAGGCGGAGTGTGTTTGCATAGAACCATAAAGATATGCTGGGAATAGACGTAAAGGCCGTCTGCCACAAATTGAATATTGATGAGAAGGCAAAAGGAGTCAAGAAAGGAGGAGGGCTTATACAAGAGAGAAATAAGAAGTCTTCCAAAAGAAGGTTAAGAAACTCCAGGCAGTAAAGTTCATCCTAGAGGTTCACTATCTAGAGTGGTTTTTCAATGTTATGATAGTCCCCAAGGCTAAAGGAAAGTGGCGTATGTGTGTCAACTTCACCGATCTAAACAAATGTTTTCTGAAAGACAACTTCCCTTACCTCTTATAGATCAAATCGTTGATACTATAGCAGGGCATGAATTGATGAGTTTTATGGAAACATACTCTAGATATAGTCAAATATTCATGGATGAGTCCGACTTAGAGAAGACTTTCTTTATCACTGATAAAGGAGAATATTGCTACACAGTCATGCCTTTCGTCCATAAGAATACATGGGCAACCTACCAAAGGTTGGTCAATAAGATGTTTAAAGACAAGATTGGAAAGACCGTAGAGGTCTATATAGACGATATGCTGACCAAGAGCCTCAAGGTGGACGACCATATATCCGACATAAATAGCACCTTTGAGATGATGGATCTTTATCAAATGAAGATAAACCCAGCCAAGTGTGTGTTCTACATGGGTGTAGGTAAATTTCTCAAATTCATTGTCAACCAAAGGGGTATAGAGGCAAACCTAGAAAAGATCAAAGTGTTAATTGAGATGAAGACTCAAAAAATAATCGAAGATGTGTAGAGGTTGACGGGGAGGGTCGCTGCACTCAATAGGTTCGTCTCAAGGGCCACAGAAAAATGTCTCTCATTCTTCCAAATCTTAAGGAGATCGTTTAAAGGAATGAAAAGTATGAAATAACCTTTCAGGAGCTCAAGGACTATCTGGGTTCTTCGATGCTACTGTCTCAGCCAGTTTAAAGAGAACAACTATTTTTATATTTAGCAGTGTCATAGTTTATAATCAACGCAACCATCACCAGGGATGACGAAAGGGTGCAGAAGCCCATCTATTTTGACAGTAAGGCTCTTTATGGGGGCGAGATTAAATATCCAAGGATGGAGAAGCTAGAGTATGCCTTGATACATGCTTCGAGAAAGATAATACCTTATTTTGAATCCCACATAATGGTGGTTCTTACCGATACTCCTTTGAGGTAGGTCATCCATAAACCTGAGAAATCAGGTAGGTTGATGGCTTTTCAATTGAGATCGGTGAGTTTGACATCATATACTTACTGAGAACAATAATTAAAGGGAAAGCAATGATTAACTTTGTGGCTGAGTTCAATTAGGATGAGGCCAATACAAAAGGAGATGAGATGGTAATTTTTCCAGAGAAAGAAACAGTAAGTCCAGCTATGGCCAATGGTGTGCGAGCTGTCCTTATGAAAAAAGATATTTTGTACAAAAATGGTGCAGAAGATGAAGCGTGTTTTACAGCTGACAGTCCAGTTTTAAGTCTGTTTGTGGATGGCTCCTCATGTAAAAGCGGCAGTGGGGCAAGGCTCATATTATCGGCTCCAAATGGGGGTGACATTGAGTAAGCGATGCAATTCATATTCAAAGCCTCCAATAATGAGTCTCAGTATGAAGCTCTTCTTATAGGTTTATCATTGTCCAAAATATTAAATATCGGCCATATAGTAGTTCATATTCACTCCCAACTGATAGTAAACTAGATTCTAGGAATTTATGACGCAAAGGATGCGAAGATGGCCAAATACTTGGCCAGGGTGAAAAGGGTATTAGCATACTTCAGAGAAGTGAAAGTAAAAAGAGTCCCTCGGCTTGACAACAACCGAGACGATGAATTACAGTGGCAATAGGAACAAAAATCAGGAGAACTATCCTAGTTGAGATATTTCAAAGACCAAGCATTGAGGAAGACGACGAAAAACTTAAGTTTTTTTTTAACTTAAATATGGGTGCATCTTGGATATACCCTCTCATTAGATATATCAAACACGAGGAGCTGTTGGAATCAAAGGCCGAGAGAAAGAAATTGAGATACAAGGAAGCAAAATTATCCATCACAAGAGATGTTCTATATAAGAATGGCTTTCTTCTTCCCTTATTGTGATGCGTCCACTCTTTCGAGGTAGAGTATATTTTGAAAGATATGCATGGGGGATTATGCTCCAGCCATATTGGGGGACGATCTTTGGCAAAATAGATAGTAACTCAGGGTTACTAGTGGCCGACCCTTTCTAAGGATGCAGCCAAATATGTCATAAAATGTGATAAAAGCCAAAGATACGCTTGGATTCCCCATTAGCCCTATCAGCCTTTGTCGTCCATTATATCCCCTCGACCATTTGCAGTCTGGGGGATGGACTTGGTGGGACCTCTTCCTAGAGACAAAGGCAACTACAAATTTCTGATTATGGCGATCAACTACTTTTCCAAATGCATAGAGGTTGAGGTCATGGTATCCATTACATAGACGACGACCTTCAAATTCATTTGGAGGAATATCACTTGCAGATATAGCCTGCCTCACACACTGATCTCGAACAACAAAAATTAATTCAAAAATAAGTCCCTAGAGGCTTACTATGGAAGGGTTGGCATCAAAAAATTCTATTCAGTGCCAGATCAACCTCAAGCAAACGTCCAGAGAGGGGTTATAAACATAAAAATCGTGGACGGGATAAAAAAGAAGCTAAAAGACGCCAAAGGCTTGTGGACATAAGAGGTACATGTTGTCATGTGGACCGACAGGACGATAATAAGGACACCAACATGAGAGACTCCCTATATGATTGCCTATGGCTCAGAAGTTGTGATACCTACCAAGCTCGGCTTGTCCAGCCACATAGTCCAGACCTATGACCCTGAGACGAATAGTGAAGAGAGGAGACTGGACTTGGATTTGATTGAAGAAATAAGGGAATATGCTAAGATAAGATAAATATCATATTGTAATACCCTGTGATTTTTGGGCTGATAATTTAATTCTTTTGGGAGAAATAATATTATTTTAATTGGAGAATAATTCATTTGGAAATTGAGGTCAAAATTTGAAGATGTTAGAAAGTATTTTGAATGATGATTCTGAGTGTTCGGTTGATTCTGGAAGGGTCGAGAAAGTTGAAATGACTGTACTTGGGTCTTATTTGGGTTCCGAAAAATTTTAAGTTCGTTTGGCTCGAATTAAAGTAACCGAGTCATTTAAAGTGTGTATTTTCATTTAAAGTTGGATATTTTGGAGATAAGTCTTATTAAGCCTACGGGAGATAGAAATCTCATTTGAGAGAAAGAGAAAAGCCCTAGAGAGAAAAGAGGAGAAGAATGGAAAAGAGAAAATAAGAGAAAGAGAGGAAAAGCTTGGGAATTCCGACAAATCCATGATTTCTAGGGAGATTCAGACTCTACGACTTTGAGGTAAGTGAATAAACTTGCTAAATAATTCATGTGTGTATTTTATTTCTTGATTTGTGCATGAATTTATGGATTTTGGGTTAAATATGTTAAAACCAAGATTTTGGGGTTAAATTTTACATTTGATGTGTATATAATGGATTTGAGGTTGTAAATTAGTTGGGTATATAAATTTGATGAGTTTTAATGTTAGTAACATAATTGGGTTGAATATTGTTGATTAAAACATGGAATTTTGGAGTTTTTGGAAAGTTGGAATTTATCAAAAATGGAGTTTGGCCGAGGTAACTGGTAAGGCCGGTCGATCGTGGCCAGGGGGCCGGTCGACCGCGCCTCAAGGGAAAATACCACTGCCTTCTTTCTTAGGCAAAAATGAAAACTGCGATCGACCACAGACAGGGTGACGGTCAACCGCGCCTCAAGGGAAAATCCCACTGCCTTCTTTCTTAGGTAAAAATGAAAACCGCGGTCGACCGCGGCCAGGGGGCCGGTCGACCGATCCTCTATTTTTGGTTCAAGTTGGGATTTCAAGTTTATCTCATTTTCTTTTGGGATTATATTTATGGACTTTCTTAATTATTGTATCATCGAGGGTTAAGTGATTATATAAGGGGATTGATGACTTTAGTAAGGTGAGGAGATGTTTGGGGTCTATTTCATAAATTGAATTGATTGTGTAGTGTTTCTCGCATTAAGGAAATGAGAGCAGGGTTAGTAGATGATAGAATGTAAATGTTGGGGTCTTATTTTTTATTTTGAGAGAGTGAGAATTTAAGTTATCATATCGATTTAGTGGGAAATTCTCTTAGCGTCGAGGTTAATATTTGAGAAATAATTATTGTTGATCGATGTGCATACGGGTATAGAGAGTATCCTTAAGGTTTATTGAATTGGGAGACTAATCATTCTAAAAAGGAGCGATGAGTGAGTAAATTTCAAGTGAGTGGTCGTAGTATGAATTTAAATGGATAGTATGCGAATCAGCAAGGATTAGTATATCGAGAGTAATATACTTACAAATGAGAGTACTTCTTTTATACATACGAGCATAAAAAGAGTATGTATACCTATATGTCGTGATATAAAGACCTTGTGTGATGGTTTGCATTTATAAGATGTGATAGTGTATATATATATATATATATATATATATATATATATATATATATATATATATATATATATATCTAGTGTGAATGATATGTATATTTATTATGTGAGCATACCCTCCAGTGCTATCATGGGAAGTTGCGCGATATGGGTGAGACCCCTAGCTTAAGGAGCAGGGTGCGTATAGTCCCCAGGTCATAGTCGTCCATTATTATTTGTGTGATTTTATTTTGGGGTGAGAAGTCTTGGGTATGATTCGTTCTCACATTTTGGTTAGGAACTATGACCGTTTCCTATACGTTGTGATTTGTTTTATTACCATGGCGGTGTGATAATAGTCCGATATATGGTAACCTGGGATAAAGTGAGTAATTCCTGGAAGATGATAGCATTGTGAAGTATTTTTTTATATCCATGTGTGATTGGATTTTGGATATTAATATGTACACTAAGTGTGTTATCTGTACGTAATTATTGGGATTGAATGATTGTGCTTTGTAACTAGAGTAAAATTATAGACCCTAAATGTTTCGAAGCATTATCTTATTTTGTGATTAGAGATTATTGCTCCCTCTATGTATTCGTAGAAATTATGGGGTACCGAGGGCATAATGAACCTCAACAACCAACATTGTCAAGGATTAGTGTATCGGGGGGGGGGGGGTTCCTTGCTTGGATTTCGCTTATGAGACGTTCCACGCACAAATCGTAGTGCAATGTTGGGAGTGCGGATTAGTTTAGTCCTTAGTATTCAGATTATATGTTATTATGAAACAAAGTTTTATGAGAATAAACTGGAGTAATATATTAAATAAGAAATTTTGGGGTTATATGCGTCATGCATTGAGGGCATAATGAATCTCGACAATCAATAGTGCGAAGGAGTAGGGTATCGGGGGGGGGGGGGGGTTCCTTATTTGGATTTCTCTTTACGAGACGTCCCACGCACGAAACGCACTGCAGTGTTGAGAATTGGGAAAAGTTTAGTCCTTAGCATTTAGACGCTAATAACTCGTGTAAGTTAATAACTAGAATCTAGAAATTCTAGTAATATATATATCCCCCGCCCAGATGGGTTCTATTATTTCCTCTGGGGTCCCAGATGGGTTCTATTATCTCCTTAAGGGCTAAATCCCCCTCCCGGACACCGCGGTCCTTGATTTTCTTGTTAAATGATCGCGCTATTTGGCGATGGTACCCCTGTATGTGGTAAAGAGCTTTTAATCTTCTTTCATCTAGGAGGGCTAGCTCATCAAGATGTCTTTGGCACCAGTCTTCTTCACTAACCTTGCTTTCGAGCATGACGCATAGTGAGGGTATTTCTAGCTCCACAGGTAGGACTGCTTCCCTACCGCAGACCAGGGAGTAAGGGGTAGCCCCAGCAGAGGTTCGGATTGAGGTTCGATAGCCCTAGAGGGCGTATGGGATCCGGTCGGCCCAATCCCTACAACTTTCGGTCATCTTGCTGATGATGGCTTTGAGGTTTTTGTTGGCGGCCTCAACTGCACCATTGGTCTGGGGTCGATAGGGAGAAGATTTGTATCTCTGAATCCCGTACTCGTTGACTAATTCTGTGACTTCTACTTCGAAATGCAACCCGTTATCTGATACCAGCTCATGCGGGAACCCCATATCGGCAGATGATATTCTTCTTGAGCAATTTAGCCACTTTCTTAGCGTTCAACACTGCGTATGACTCAACTTCGACCCATTTGGTGAAGTAATCAATGGCGACTAGGATGAACTCATGTCCATTTGAAGCCTTTGGTGTAACCTTCCCTATGATGTCGACACCCCAAGTGGAGAATGGCCAGGGAGAGGTCATGTTGTATAATTCTCGCGGAGGCAAGTGTTGAAGGTTGGAGAATTATTGGCATTTGAGGCAGCTCCGGACATAGGCGGCGCAGTCCTGGATCATGGTGGTCCAGTAGTAGCCCTGTCGGATGATCTTCTTGGTGAGCATGTGACCATTCATGTGGGTTACGCATTCCCCGCTGTGGATTTTCTGCATTATTTTTTCAACCTCAGCCCCTGCGATGCAGTATGGATGAGTTTTATCGAAGTTCCTCTTGAGTAGAGCCTTATGACAGATAATGTACTGGGCGTCTAGTCTACGGAGGGTTGTTCGGTCCTTCTTGTTAGAACCCTCGGGATACCTACTATGTTTGAGGAGGCACCAGATATCATAGTACCAACAATCGGCTAGTTCGGGATCTTTAGTGGAGACAAGCTCAATATGGTAGCAATGGGTCGATTTGTCTTGCTTTTAAACTAGAAAGGGGGTCATTGTTATTCCCTCGGGCATATTGACCATGGAGGCCAAGGTAGCAAGAGCATCGTCTAGGTTATTCTTTGCTCGGGGTAAGTAATAAAAGGTAATATCTCGGAATAGGGAGGCTAAATCTTCTATTTGGGCATGAAAGGGTTGGAGCTTTTCGTCTTTTACTTTCCACTTTTTGAGCGCTTGATCGATGATGACGGCAGAATCCCCGTAGACATCAAGGTATTGAATACCTTTCTTAAGAGCAACTTGGAGGCCCACTGTGCATGCCTCGTATTCCGTCATGTTGTTAGTGCAAGGGAGATCCAATTTAATGGCGATGGGAGTGTGGGAGTCATCTGGGGCAATCAGGAGGATCCCAATGCCGTATCCTTTTTTATTGGCAGTGCCGTCAAAGAACATTTTCCATCGAAGGCGGTCTTGAGTGGTGCAGAGGATATTTTCATCTGGGAATTTGAAGATCCAGACATCTGCTTCTTCTACATGGTAGTCAGCGAGGTAGTCAGAGATGGCTCTTCCTTTAACAACTTTTTGTGTGACGTACACGATATCGAACTTGGTTAGGAGCATCAACCATTGGGACATTCGACTGGATAAGGCGGGTTTCTCAAGAAGGTATTTGATGGGGTCCATTCGGGATACAAGTTTGATGGGGAAGGCGAGCATGTAGTGTCGCAACCTTTGGGTGATCCAGATAAGTGCGACACATGCCTTTTCTAAAGCAGTGTAGTTGACCTCATACCCGGTCAATTTGCAACTGGCGTAATAGATGGCTTTTTCTTTACGGGAGTCCTCAAGGTATTGGGCTAGCAAAGCCCCAGCTGTAGTGTCAGTTATGGTTATGTATAGGAGCAAAGGGAGACCAGACTATGGTGGATGAGTACTGGAGGTTGGGTCAGGTATTGTTTGATTCGGTCAAAAGATTCTTGACAGGCCTCGTTCCAAACCTTGGTTGAATCCTTTCGGAGGAGCTTAAAGATTGGTTCACAGATCGAGGTTAGCTGGCTGATGAACCGACTGATATATTGTAATTTCCTAAGAAAACCTCAGACTTCTTTCTCTATTCAGGGCAGTGGCATCTCAAGTATTGCCTTCAGCTTTGCATGGTCTGCTTCTATCCCCTTTTTGCTGACCATGAATCCCAAGAGTTTTCCCTTTGTAATGCCGAAGACACACTTTTGTGGATTAAGTCGCATCTGATACCGTCGCAGTCGTTCACATAACTTCCGGAGAACGGGAACATGACCTTCTCTAGTTTTGGACTTGATAATCATATCATTCACATAAACCTCGACCTCTTTGTGAATCAGATCGTGCAGGACGGTTGTGGCAGCCCTTTGGTAGGTAGCCCTAGCATTCTTGAGACCAAATGGCATGACGGTGTAGCTAAAGGTTCCCCATGGGGTGATGAATGCTGTTTTTTCTTAGTGGTCTGGGTGCATCTTAATTTGGTTGTATCCGACGAACCCGTCGACGAATGACTTGAGAGCATGATTGGCTGTGTTGTCCATGATCATGTCGATATTGGGTAGCGAATAATCATCCTTTGGAGAAGCTTTATTTAAATCTCGGTAATCTACACATATTCGAACCTTCCCTCCTGATTTCGGCACACGTACAATGTTGGCTAGCCATGTGGGATATTCGATCATCTGAATGAAACCCACGTTTAACTGTTTGACCACCTCTTCTTTGACCTTGAGCGACCATTCGGTGAATAACTTTCTCAATTTTTATTTAACTAGCTTGTAATCTGGGAGAGTGGGGATCTCGTGCTGAGCTATTTCAGGATCAATGCCGGGCATATCATCATAGGACCATGCGAAGACATCCAGGAACTCCTTCAGTAGTTCTTCGAGTTATGCGCGCTCATGCTCGTCAAGGGTGGCCCCTATCCTAATCTCGCGCAGTTGGCTACTATAACCGAGATTAATAAAAATAGTCTCTTCTTCATTAACTTGAACGCGGTTATGTTGTTTATTATTAACCTTATTTAGATCAGTTATGAATTGTTCATTTGCAAAATCACCATCATCAAAAGTTCGATTAGAATCTAAACAATTAATGTAAGGCACATCAAGATACTCAAAATCTTCATTTATTTCATTGATAGGAAAATAGCATCGAGAACCTCATCAACAGAGCTCTCCATTACATTTGAGCAATGATAGGCAACATAAGAAGAAATAGGGTAAACATTGGGGTTAGGGCAGATTTCAAGGGGTAGAACTGGCGCAGCATGCCAGTTGAGGAGGGGTGTATTAGGAGCTTTAATCAGACGGGATGGGACCATTGATGTAGTGCCTGAATGAACCATGCAGAGTGCCAGCCCTAGTATCTGTAAGTTGAAGGAATCTTCGAAATCACTTTCCTCAGTCTCTTCGACATCTTTGATGAGTGGTTGTACCTGGTGCAGGAGACTTTCGACCCATGGGTAGTTATCTTGGAAAAATATCTCCATTCCAGGATTCATCTTCTTATCTCTATGGTCAACCCATGTTTCTGGAAAACCTCAAAAGGGGAATTCCTCGCCTTCTTCGATGAATCGTCCATTCAAGGAGTCTCCTGAGATATTTCAGGTGCAGTCTGATCTTCTCTTTAGTCGATATTGGTGGATCATTCTGAGCTCTTGTTATGATGGTTGATACCCCAAGCCACAAGGAGGGAAAGCTTTCTTCAGTTCGATGGGCTCGAGTATCCCTTGTTGCCTTTGCCCTAGCCCCAGTCCAGGCATGAAGTGCATGTTTTTGAACATCTGAATCACATTAACATTGCCATGAGGGTCATATTCTGGACAAACCCTTTCTTTGAAATCGTCCCCTGTTGGGAGTAGGAGTGGTTCAACTCGAAATCCTGATAAGAGCATATCATTTGACCCGTGATGTATCTCGAGAATTGGACTGCTGGTGCTTGCACCCCCGACATTTTCGTCGTCGCCAAAAATGGTGATGACTCACTCGTCGGTGAAAAACTTTAATTTCTGATGGAGTGAGGAAGACACACCCTTGATATTGTGGAGCCAGGGTCATTCGAGCAACAGGTTGAAATAAGATGGGATGTCTATGACTTGGAATTCAACGATAGGGTTTATAGGGCCAACCCCTATTGCAAGTTTTATGGACCCCATCACCTCACGACGGGTATTATCGTAGGCACACACAGTGGCGGAGGTTGGAGCGAGGTCGCTTTCTTTCAGGCCTAAACACTTGAAAGTTCTCAGAGGGAAAACATTCACGGCGGATCCGTTATCAAGAAGGGATAGTGGCACGACCTTCCCTATGACTTCGACGGAGATGTTGAGTGCATGATTGTGATTTGTCCCAATTCTGGGGATTTCTTCTTTAGAAAATGATAGAATTCGGGTAGAGGTCAAGGATCCGAACAGATTTACCGCTTCTTCTGGTGTGGTAGAGGGAGGAACTGTGGGTCCAGTGAGCAATTTGATTAAAGCGTTTCTGTGTAGCTGAGAAGACATGAAAAGTCCCCATAGAGTGATGTTATCTTGATTTTTCTTCAGTTGGTCGAGGATCTTTCTCCCCCGGTGGCCTCTGGGTCAGGTTTCGGATGCAAACGAATCGTTCGTCCGCATGGTAAGTCGGAATCGCGCATGAGATGGACCTTTGGAAAGGGTATTCAGTGCCCTTCGAAGATTCGTTGAGTCTCGATCGATACGAATAGTTTGACTTTTGGGACAAACTGAACCGGGGAGTGCCCGATGGCTTCCAGGTCAGTACTCGGGACGTGACTTGGGTTTACAGTGATGAAGGGAGGTACTAGGGACCTAAGGAGAGTTAGGGGGTAATATAATGGGGTGTCTACAGTTATGTTATTATCGCTGCCACAAGTCCAGTCGGTACCTGTCAATAACAAAACTCAAGTTGTTCAGTTTTATAATTTTATGACAACTAAAAAGAAGTTTACTACTGATATTTTGAATGAGGGTTGCAAATAAAACCTTAACTAATACATAACTTGTAGTAAAGGTGGAAATATGTTCCTATGTGTCGCTGAAACTGTCAATTAAAAACTGTTTTTGGCATACAAGACTTATTTACAACTCATTAAGATAGTTTTTTTATGTCTTTTATCTTAATAAACTTTGTTATTTTATGAATCGCCAGAAATTTCATTTGAAATTTTGAACAAATAATGAATTTCAACAACTATAACTGTTACTTTTATTTGGACATTGTCGATGGAAAAACTTTATTTGAAGTAAGAAATTTTATTCTTTGGAGTTTTGTCCACTCACTACAATCAAACACACCCTTAAATTTTGTAAGAAGTTTAAAAAACATGACTGATTTGTGGTTTTTTGTTACCCTTCTTCGGTGTTCCATCAAATCCTATTCTTTGGGCAGTGGATAGGAATTAAATCTCAGAAAAATAGAATAAGTAAGCGAGAGCATATTTGTCCGTTCCGTTTTCCATACATGCATAAAAAAAGACTTTTTTTCTACCATTGCAATCAAATGAAGCCTTATTGTGGTTCATACCTGTAAACAATGTAGCCTGATATGAACCCTATGATGATCCAGCTTGTGTAATTAACAACAGAACTCAGTTGCATCATAGCCGTGGCTCCTAACATAATCGGCTTCAACGCACATCATAAGATAATAGAAAATTGTCAACAACAAAAATATTCAAATATAAAAGGATCTAATACATATATTAATGAAGTACAATAGACAAAATGAACTAGAGAAAAACAAAAAATTGCCATAGTAGATTTAATACATATATTAATTAAGTTGTGTTATGCTCTGGTATGACCATTATTTTTGCTACCACAGTATATTTTAACATACTTAAATGTTGGTTTATAGGATCTGTAGTCTTTTTATTGGATTTGTAGCCTTTTTATTAGGATCTATAGTCTTTTTATTAGGAAATTTAAATAAATAGTTGGTTTTGAGGCTGAGACTATAAATGCTACATCATCAGAAGAATCACTCAATTATCTCTTTGTCTCTAGTCCAATAGCTAAGAGAGTTTGGGATGTTTTTAGTGGACTAATAGGAATCAGTCATCATCCAAACTCAATTCATGGTATCATAATATAGTGGTGGTTACATAGTGGTAGTACATAAATATCAAAATAGTTGCATCAGGTCATTCCAGGTAGTATTCTATATGAGATTTGGCTTTGTAGGAATTGATCATTATATAAATGCCAAAACATGAACTCGCCATTCGCCATTTATAGAGTTATTTCTATTGTCTCAGAGATATCAACCCAAATAAGTTTCAGATGTGGGAGAAAAGGAGAAATCTTGAGGCCATGAATGCTTTTATAATTAATCAACCTCAATATAAGCCAAAATTCTGGAACTTAGTGAGATCGAAGAAACCAACAGATGGGAGATTCAAGCTCAATTCAAAAGGTATTTGTGATCAATATGGAAATATGGGAATATAAGTAATTCTTAGAGATGATCAAGGAAGAATTAAATGGGAATTTTCAAACATAATGACAGGGGGAACAAGTTTAATGGTAGAGGCATAAGCTCTCAAAGAAGGATTATTATACTTCTTAGAAGAAGATTTTGATTGTTTATATACTGAAATTGAATCAAGACAGGTTTTCAAAAGCTTAAATTCCAATTCAATACATGTTTTGATTGTTTATATATTGAAATTGAATCAAGAAGATTTTGATTTTTTATATGTTGAAATTGAATCAAGACAGGTTTTCAAAAGTCTAAATTTAAGTTTTTTGAAATTGGAAACGGAAAGGTGTTTGAATTTTTGGTAGGATAATGTGAATTTTCACTACGTATCGTTTAGTTTAGTAAGATATCCATGAATTTCGGTAAGAAACTTACATATGGGTCATTTTTTAGGAATTCCAGGAGCTTCGTCTAATGGCTACTACGAACTCCCAAGCCTTCATTACTTTTTATCACGGTGAACTTCCTTGGTCTCGAGCCCTTCATGCAGATATGTCAACCTATGAGCTCCATTAAGCTTCAATAAAGACAGATATAAAAAGTCCAAATCATGGAAACTAAATTGATAGAAGTGAAATCATTTGATCAAATTATTACCCTTTTGTTGTTCCAAGTACATTGTTCATACGAATATCTCACGTAAGAGGGATGGAAGGTTCCACGTCACTATGAAGACACTGCTCTAAGTTCCCATTGCCACAACCCAATCATGTGTATAAATGAATCTTTGTAATTTGTATTAATTAAAAGATGAATCCTAAACAACCCAATCACAAATTGTATTATTCGATGCAGTATTAAATTTCTAGTATACATTAGGTTTATAAATTTGCGATGCAATTATATATTCGGTTATCAGTGGAATCATAGTACCTGCACAATATCCAAAAAACCTCACCAAATTCTTATGACGAACATGGCCAATTGCTTAAACTTCAAATGGGGTCGTGTTCAACTTCACCACATGGCCAATTGCTTCAACTTCGTAATCTAACACATCTAAAAGCTCATAAATGCGTTTGAGAGCTTCTTCACCATGTAGAAAAAGGTAGAAGAAATCTGGAATCGCTACATACCAAGTTACAAGACTCTAATTTTTCAACACGTGATTTATCTTCTCTAATAGAGGATTCATAAGAAAACATCATTTAAGTTAGAGGGTAAATCTTTAATACAATAAATGCACCAATGAAAAATATCCGTATATTCTAAGTACGTCGTGTGCTTCACGTTATAATCATGGTGTCCCTCTTGTCAAACTAAACTCAATTCAATAAATTTTAGCTTCAAAAGTATAATAGTGCTATCTGACAACCAAATCAGCTTTCATGAAGAGTGAGATGTGCCGTATGGTAAGTTGAACTGATAATTTGGTGGACTACCACAATAATTAAATTAAAGTATATACTTCATTATATGCAATATAAATATACACATTTTTTGAAGTAAGATCAAAATAAGAAAATTACTTTTGAAGTATTACTCTGAAGCGACTAAGAACTATCATCGTAACCCTGTGAAATAACCTTCTGCAATTGAGCCCTAGAAAAACAAAAAGTAATTTCACAACACAAGTCAGTAAACAAAATGGTTGACATATCAAAAAACTGTACAAAATATAAATTAAGAGCTAATTACTTTCCACTTCCGATGAAGTCGTCAAAAGAAAGGGTATTGTTGCTCCAAATCATTATCATCACCCTACAGCCAAACAAATAGAAAAATTCCAAACCATGTAAATGTTTTTCTAGTGAAACGGTACCTATATTAAAGAAATCACAAGACAAATAAAAAGGAAGTTTTAACTACCCAAACATTCTTCACAATTAAACTAAAACAAATATTTAGATAAAACAAAAACTAAATATTTTTTTACCTTGGAATTAAATACCATGTTAACTGCCGCCAAGTTGAGAGAGATGTATAAAAAATCAGTTGATGAGGGTTTTGGGTTTGTTGAGGGTTCTAGGTCGCCACCAATCGAGGGAGAGGGAGAGAGCTTGTAGTTATGGAGCCAGAGATAGGAGGGGGTGAGGGTATGGAGGAAGAGAGAGAGAGAAAGAGAGAAAATGAGTAATCATGATTTTGCGGGGGAATTAATTTCGGGATGGGAAGGAACAGTGCAATTGAATTGGCAAAAATAAAAAGAAACCATCCCTTAAAATTTTAAAGCACCAATTTTTAAGGGACGGACAAAAAATCGTTCCTTATAATCTTTTTTTAGGTGGTATTTGGGACCTGGTGGGTATAACCGTCCCCAATAATAAGCATACATAGGACGGGTGTTTTTGCCGTCCCAAATTAATTAGTTTTAGGGACGTCTACTCAAACCATCCCTAATATACCAGTCCCAATAGAGCATTTTTTTTAGTGTAATATAACAAGAAAAGAGTTTTGCAGAAAATGGGTTAGAGCCCGAGTAGAAAACAATTTAAATATAGCAATTTCTTAAATTGGATTAATTAGCACAAATATTATTCATGTTAACATAGCGTACTCACTTAAGATGCTCACCTATCATCTAATGCGCACGCCTAACGAGCCTAACTACCCATACTAGTCATGATACTCTACCTGACTGTACGTAGTATAACCATTATGCCGGATAAAATATCTAAATAACCCGAAGACATATATTTCTATTATTTAGGAATATGATTAAAGATGTCATAACTCATTCTCATAGCATTTCTTAATTCTCAACTGGTGACCCAATATATATATACTTTAATACAGTATCCAACATGAAACACATAATAGGAACTCAGTATACATTTATAAATTCTCACTATGTATACATACAAAAATATATATATACACACTAGCGGATACCCGTGCCTGAAGGCACGACAAAAATTTCAATGTACGTAATCGCAAAACGAAAAAAAATTCGAAAGTACATAATCATAAAATAACAAAAATATCATTCCCTATGTGTAAACAATTATAAAAAATTGAGCAAAATTTCCTTTATTTATAGGACTATCCACCCTGTTTAAAAAACAAAATACTCCAACAACAATAGTAATAGTCCATTTTGGAACTCATATAAACAACATCATCAATAGCACTAAACTAATCAAAATACAACCAATACATTAATAAATAAAATTTGGCCAACTTTTCATTTGTTTAAAGCCCAACATTGCTCATACAACATACACGAACATTACTGATACATCAATAATTAAATTTATACCACAACATTGTTAATACATCAATACTCAATTTGAAAAAAAAAACACCAATGCATCAATAATTAAATAAATCTTTAGGAAGTGACCAAGAGCTTGTTTTCCACCTTCAAAACCATCCGCCAATGCAATATACACTAACAACACCAAAAGAGAGTTATCAAGAGCTTGCTCATTGTTTCAATACATTATGAATCAATTAATGAACTAAATTAAACATTTACTCAAACACCAATTGATATTGATCATATAACAGTTAATAAATTTACAAAACTAAATGTAAATCCTGGAGGGATGCAAAGGCAGAATGACTACAAATGAAAGCCACCAAGCAAAGGAAAAATGTTTGTTTTCCTATTGATGCAAATGCAAACCATTGAATATTAGTGGAGAGAAGGGAGCAAATGAATTTGAGTGATGAAATAAGTCTCACTTCAATGCTTATATAGGAATAAAGGAACCATGCTCACAGTTTTCATACCCCTGAGAAAAATGTCATTCAAACACACCACGACATGACAATTGGAATATTGCTGAACGTTAGTACATTAATAAATAATTAAAAATTATAAATGTGTATAGTTAACCTGCATAATACTTGTTAGTTGAAACATGTCCTAAAACTACACATCATAAAGCAATAAATCAGATTAAAAATGTTTCAAAAGTAATAAATAATTTCTTAAGTGGTATTCACAACAAATCATCATTGACCATTGTATTTATATTACATATTTCATTAAAAAAATGGAAAATAGTAAATGAAGAGGTGAGGCAAACAGGGTTTCATTAAATGGGATTTGTTGCTAAGAGTTAATCATATAACTCAAATAGATTACATGTCATAGATCTAAAAAAATAAAATGTATAAATACATCAAAAAAAATAAAAAAATATCCAACAACTACAAAGTGAAAAACCAATATGTTTACATGTGAAAAAAAGAGCATAAAATCTAAATACAAATTGAAGAAAACTCCAACATAGTTCTAAACAATTTATTAATTTTTTTACATCTAATCAAAATACACACCCAATCCCAAACAACCAATCCAGATACAAACCCAAATCAAAGTTCTCGGCAATACCCAAAGCTATAGAAACACAAAAAAAACAATCCGATCTGCAACATGTTCTTCTTTTTTGTGTGCGAGATAACAATCGGATGTGAGAAATAATCAGCAGAAGAAAACAGAAAAACAAAGGTTAAAAAATTTTCAGATCTGGTAAATGAATCTGCTCATTGGATAGCATCCAGGTAATTTTCAGATATGGCAGGTGTAATCTTTGGCCTTGTAAAAAATTTTCAAATCTGGAAGGTGTGCCATACGTCCAAGTATAAAAATTGAAAGGCATTTCCAAATAGTGGTTTTTAAAACATAAATGTCCAAAATTTTCTTTTTCCTTACCATTTTGAGGAACTGAAAGATAAAAATCAAGAAACGCGAACACGGTGGGTGCTTGCTGGCAGGCGTTTATTCAAGAAAACAACTATGGCACTCATTCAAGAATGAGTAGATTATGTCTTAAAGTCCAAGAACCTTAACACAAAGTCAAAGAAACAAAGAAGAAAAGAAGAAACAAAAGAAAGAAGAAAAAAAAAGAAAAGTTTTTGTTAATTACCTTGTCAAATGAAGTAGTGTGGTACAGTGGAGAGAGGTGCGGAGGGTGGGCGTGAAACCCATGATTGAGATAGATAGATAGATAGATAGAGAGAGAGAGAAATAAGACCGAATATGGAGAATAGGTAAGTGAAATTGTGGACGGGGTTAAAGAGATACGTAACATATGACTGATATGTCAGTACTGAAAAATCTTTTATCGAGCCTTGTGCTCTAAAAAATATTTTATCGAGTTAATTTTGAAATGAAGTGTTTGGACGGGAGAAAATTCATCTCAACCCTCTATTTTGTGCATCGTGGCTTCAATATCCACCACAAATTGTCTTCCAAACTTATGAATAGTAAAAAATCCATTGCTCCTTATTATATATATATATATATATATATATATATATATATATATATATATATATATATATATATATATATATATATATATATATATACCCCTGGTGCTAGGCATACTCGGCTATCTTGTCCCATTACAACGCTTACACATAAAGGACAATAGGTTCAATCTCTCAAGAACCAAATAAAATAAATATTCATATTGGAGGGTAACATAGTTCCAAGTCGATGGGCTACACACATACCTATGCACTCATACGAACGTCATCACTATCGTTCTCACATATAGCCCGTACCTAGGTTCTATGCTCTAGTGGTACGACTAAAAATCCCCTGAAGGCACACAAGATGTGGTCATCCATGACGCGTTAACCTCCGTTCAATAGCTAGTAGCTAGGTATGTCATACACATAATATTCCAAGTAATAAGCATGCTCACAACTTATTTAGCTTAATTGGCATTCACGCAACCCAATTAACATACTACGTAAGTAATATTAACATATCTACTCTCCACGATATCTATTTATATATAACCTCTCTATGAATTACATTCTATCCTTGGTTTCCATACAAGTTCAATACCTCAAGTATCACTATACCCTTGATTCCATAAAACTTTGGTCTTCAAGTCACCTGTTACTTACGTAGGTTAATACACTCGCTTGGATAAACCTAGGATGATTTTTAACTCGATTGGACCCTAAAAACCCATTCTGTAGTATCGTTAGAAGTCAAGGAATTATCATTCGAATGAGGTCATTCGTTCTAACGAAGTTTCCACTTCGAACGAACTTCAACGTCTCATTATAAGGGTCAATGGATTTCTCGTTAGAAGGGAGGTCTTCGAACGAAAAATCCAAACATACCCATTTCTTCCCAAATTCGATTTTTCTCAACATTCCAAACCTCAAACACAATCCAAATTTTGTCTAGCATCAATTTAGATGGTTCTAAACTATCCCTAATCACTATGGGGCAAATTCTAACACAAATTAGTATTAAAATCTTTATGTTTTCAAAAGGGAAACCAATAATTTCTAAAATCTCTAAGAATTCTCATATAATGAACCCAACACTTTAACTAGTTCAAACCATTAATTTAATTCGTGATTTGTATATAAAATCTCCAGATTTAACAGTCTACAAATGTGTTTAATCCTCTACATATAAATCATCATCCAAATCTAATGTTCCTTTACGATGAAACCTAACGAAACCCAAATTTTCATCATATTATGTCTAAATCATCAACAGAGTTTAACAGGAGTAATATATGCAATATAAACTAGCAAGATAAACACTTGCCCTGTAATGGATTTCTTATTCTTGGGTTGAAATTGATATGTGGTTGATTCTCTTGTCACGATATACATTTTGGTCTAATTCTTATGTGGAGATCCTTGAGTTCTTGCCCTGGTTCTCCAATGGAGTCTTCTTCCTCCTTGGTTCTCTCTCTCTCTCTCTCTCTCTCTCTCTCTCTCACACACACACACACACACACACACACACACACACACACACACACACACACACACACACACACACACACACGTTGGTTGAAACTGACAGTAACCTCTAACCCGCGTAGCTTTTATTTTAATCCTAATTTTCCTCCATTTCATTACTCAAACATCCCAAAATACTAAAATACCCCTCTGGGGTGTCATTTTGGGCTAAAATGCCCCGAAATCCAAATATAACACCCGAGTAGTATTTTTTTTAATTATTTTGACTCTTCCAAACACACTGGCGCACTCAAAATAGTCATTCGATTTATATAAAAATAAATTACCTTTTAACCCCCAAATATATAATAGTGACGTGACTCATACACTGGTCCCGAATAATTATATCTTAAATGTCGTGTATCTCATCCCCGACCATATTATTATTTTCGAAACCATCTATTTCGTTACTTACTACATAATGCTCAACATAGTTATTATTCAACATGATTTCAACATAATTGTTTTCGATAACTACTAACTCTCGTCATGCTAGTATTTATTACCACGAGGTCGGATTAGTTATAAAATAAATTTTCTCTCTTAAATTAATTAATTCCAATTTCCAAAATTTCATAATAAAATCAATATGCGTAAAAATACGGGGTATTAAAATTAATCCCTCTGATATTATAACTTCTTTGAACACAAAGATCTACGTCGAGAAATAATGCAAATCAATTAGTATTTTACCCTAATTTGTGCAAAAATGAAAAACACAAGGCACATTAAAGTTTTGGAATTAACTTTAGCTGAGGCCATTTCTATTTTAGAGAAAAACTTTCTTCTGTCCTTCTTTGATATCAACATACACTTGCTTATGCATTTATGTGATGAAGCTTTATTATGTGGTCCTTTTAAGTATCGCTGGATGTATCCTTTTGAGCGCTTAATGAAAACCTTCAAAGATTACATAAAGAATACACAATATATTGGAGGGTCAATTGTTCAAGAATACATAATTGTAGAAACATACCTATCCACTAGGGAACAAATGCTAGAATAAGAGGTGAGGAGGTTCAATCCTCGTAGAGAATGAGTGATCGAGGAACCTAGTGAGTTCGAGGATGAATTACCTTTTGGGAACCCTAAAGAGGTGAAAATCATAAATATACAATACAAGTAATCATCTCGTTATGTCTTCAAATCTTAAGATGAAGTCGAAGACAAAGGGAGTGAGTATATATTGAATTCTTCTTCTTTGATTATATGTATTTTATATTTTATGATCAAAACTCTACAATTTACATGCAGGAAGTATGAGAACGAAGTTGTCCAAAATTAAAGGACAAATTCCACGACTGCTGATTTTAGGGCATGGGTATCAAAAGAGGTAATTTCCACCTCTTATGTGTGAGGTTATTTATTCATATGTGGAAAAACATGTCCTAATACAAATTCATTAATAAATGCAACTTCTAATAAGTGGTGATGTCTCTTCAATGCTTGCACGCCTAGCAAAAGGTCGTAGTTTCATGCGAAAGAGTTTAAGAAACTCTGCACCAATGATTTTGATTGTGTTTCATATCCATATGAGGAAAAGCTTTTGATACAAAATGGGGGAATTTTAATTTCTACCTTGACCACGTGTATCGTTAGCAAAAGCGATAAAAATCCAAAAGATGTGGTACTAACCTATTATAGGATAATCCAACAACTCCTAGAACTCGATTACTTAGATTTCAAAGAAATCATATTCTATTGGGATTAGGTGAAGGTGGAGGACACTATGAATGCTTGCAAATTTAATCCTGACTCCAAACTTATTATGGTAGATTTATCAAAGCAGAAGAGAAAAGATTACTAGTCGACAAGCCTTTTATTTGTGCCTTTCAGAATGTAAAGAAGGTATTATACTCGAAGTGCATAAACGATGGTAATTATTTTATTGTTATGCATGCACCAAAGCATATGACAACTCAAGTAGATGTATTAAAGGATCCAAAAGAGATCCAATTAGCTAATGACGACAATCCAAATTTAAAGGATCTTTTAGTTGATTTACAGGAAAATTGTGTATCAAAACATTATTTAATCATTATTAATCTTATTTGTATCCTATTACGGTATTGACACTATATAAGCGCTTTACTTTTATGCATGAATGTTTAGTTTGAGGTATGGATGTTTAGTTTAATTTAAGAATGTTTAATAGGATTTATGTATGTTTAGTTGTGACATTTCAAAACTTTGCTTATGTAATGAATGTGTGTTCTGTAATAAGACTACAATGACATATACCAATTTTACCCCATTGATTTACAGAAATAGTTTCCGAACACCTTCCACGAGATGCTCGCTTTGAGAATAGAGTATCCTGAGTTTTTGATTGCACCGAATTAACCCAACTCAATTTCCACAAGTTCCTGTATATATACATTTGCTGATCAAATTCATTGATACAACCTTCATAAAATGAAGATAAATTAACGTTTCACGTGGGACAAAAATCAATATTACTAATTTTCTTAAAATTTGGAAATTAAATTGGTTGACAAGGTTATTAGGTTTTGAAAATTATCCTTGATCAAACTCAAGGAGATCAGTGTATATGCAAAATTTTCAGCAATTGCCTATGCACCGATCTACTTGAGTTTGATTAAGGGTAATTTTCAGAACGTAGGATGTTAATTTTAGTGTTATTTTGAGAACATCAGTAATGTTGATTTTTGTCGTATGTAGGATGTTAATTTTAGTGTTATTTTATGAAGATTGTATTAGAGAAATTAATGAGCAAATGTACATGTACGAGAATACGGTGGGGGATCCAAGATCAATTTCCTCTAATTACACATTCAGAAGACTCTTTTTAATGCCCTTCTTGGATCGCAGGAACCATGTATTCTTTACTTTAACTAACATTTTTATATAATTGATATTCATTATCTTTTAAATCTTTTACATGTTAGAAGGTGTACGAGATAATTATTGGTTGTTGGTTTGTTATTGGATAGTATGTTAGATGTAGTACAGGATGATTATTGGTTTTGTTTAGTTTGGCTGTTGGATAATTCTTGGTTGTTGGTTTTTTATTGGATAGTATATTAGAAGGAGTATGTGATAATTATTGGTGTTTGCGTGAGGGGGCGGATACCCCCAACCGCCACCAAATGGCACACTTAGACTTGAAAACATGCTGCGAGGAGATGGACACACCCAACCGCCCCCCAAACGGCACTGAGAATGGCATGAACACCTCGACCGCATCCCACATAATACATAACAACCACCCGTGTAGTCACAAAACTCCCGATTAGGGAATAAGACACAAATTTGAAAAAAAGGACACTTAGGCTTAAAAACGTGCCGCGAGGGTGCAAACACCCCCAACCTCCCTCAAACAGCACCGTCAGTGGCACGACCACCTCATGCACTTTCGATGCAACGTGGCAACCGACCGCATAGTCGAGGGACTCCCCATTTGGGAATAGCAAACAAATTTGAAAACATGCACACTTGGGCTTGAAAATGTGTCATAAGGGGGGAGAACACCCCTAACTTCCCTCAAATGGGACCGCAAGCGGCACGATCGCCTCGTGCACGTTCAATAAAACACTTAGAAACCGGTCGTGTAATCCCGAGACTCTTAGGGAATATGACACGAATTTGTAAAAAGGAATACTAGGGCTTAAAAACGTGTCGCTAGGGGGTGGAAACCCCCAACCGCTCCCAAATGGCATTGCGAGTGGCACGGACACCTCGTGCACGTCCAACGTAATCCATAGCAACCCACTGCGTAGTAACGGGACTCCTAATTTGGGAATAGGACATGATTTTGAAAACAGGCACACTAGGCCTTGAAAACGTGCCACGAGAGGGAGGATACCCCCAACCTCCCCAAACGGCCCCACGAGTGTACGAACACCTCGAGCGCGTAACCCGTAGCAACCGATCGCATATTTGAGACACTCTCGGTTTGGGAATAGGATAATAATTTTAAAATAGGCACACTTGGGCTTGAAAACGTGTCGTAAGGGGGCTGACTCCACCACCCCTCACCCCTAAACGGCACCATGAAAGGCATAACCACCTCGTTCACATCCAACATAAGACATAACAATCGATCACGTAGTCGTGGGACTCCTGATTTGGGAATAGGATACGAATTTGAGAACAAGCACAATTGGGATTGAAAACGTATCGCGAGGGGGTGAACACCCCCAAAAGGCACCATGATCAACATGAATTCCTCGTGTTCATGCAACGTGATACATAGCAACCGTTTGTGTAGTCGCGTGACTTATAATTAAGTAATAGGACACATATTTGAAAAAGGCATACTTGGGCTTGAAAATGTGTCACGAGGGAGCAAATACCCCCCAACCGCCCCCAAATGGCACCATGAGTGGCACGAACACCTCCAACGCATTTAACGTAACACATAGAAACCGACCGTGTAGTAGCAGGA
This sequence comes from Sambucus nigra, assembly GCA_949130495.1. Classification (NCBI taxonomy): domain Eukaryota; kingdom Viridiplantae; phylum Streptophyta; class Magnoliopsida; order Dipsacales; family Adoxaceae; genus Sambucus; species Sambucus nigra. The sequence continues at coordinate 479,360,605 of OX422217.1, read as the reverse complement.
CTCCCGATTTGGATATAGGACCCGAATTTGAAAACATGCACACTTGGGCCTGAAATCATGGCGTGAGGAGGAGGATACCCCCAATCCCCACCAATTGGCACCATGAGTGGCATGAACACCTCGTTACATCCAATGTAACACATAGTAACCAGCCGCTTACTCATGAGACTCCTGATTTAGGAATGGGAAATGAATTTGAAAATAGGTACAATTGGGCTTGAAAACATGCCGCGAGGATGAGGATGCCATCAACCCCCCAAATGGAATTACTGGCAGCATGACCACCTCGTGCGCACATCGATCGTGTAGTCATAGGACTCTCGGTTTGGGAATAGGACACCAATTTGAAAACAAACCCACTTGGGCTTGAAATTTTGCTGTGAGGGGGCGAACGCCCCCAACCGCTCCCAAAATACACCGCAAGAAGCGCGACCACCTCATGCGCGTCCAACGTAACAAGTATCAACTGGTTCCATAGTCGCGGGACTCTCGGTTTGGGAATAGGACACGAATTTCAAAACATACATACTTGGACTTGAAAACATGCTGTGAGGGGACGAACAACCCCAATCACCCCCAAACTGTATAGCGAGCGAAATAATTACCTCGTATGCGTTTAATGTAACTCGTAGAAATCGTCCGCGTAGTCGCAGGACTCTCGATTCAGGAATAGGACACGAAGATGAAAACATACACACTTTGTCTTTAAAATGTGCCCTGGGGGGAGGCGGACACCCCTAACCGCTCCCAAACGGAACCCTAAGCAGCATGAACACCTAGAGTGCATCCAACGTAACATGTAGCAACCGGTCATGTAGATGGGAGACTCCCAATTTAGGAATAGGATACGAATTTGAAAATGGGCACACCAGGGCTTAAAAACATGACGCGAGGGGGAGGACACACCTAATCGCCCCCAAATGGAACCGCGAGCATCACGACCACCTCATGCGCATCCAAAGTTAAACATAGAAACCGTCCACGTGGTCGCGAGACACTCAGTTTGGGAATAGGATACAAATTTGAAAACAGGAACACTTGGGCTTGAAAACGTCCCGTGAGGGGGCAGATACCTCCAACCGCCCCAAACTGTACCACTAGTGAAATGAACACCTCGTGCGCGTCCAATGTAACATGTAGTAACCCACCGTGTAGTCGCGGGACTCCCGAATTGGGAATAGGACGCGAATTTGAAAACAGGCACATTTGGGCTTGAAAACATGCCGTTGAGGGGGGACATCCCCAACCACACCTAAATGGTACCATGAGCGGCACGAACACCTAGAGCGCGTCCAACATAACATGTAGCAACCGATTGCGTAGTCGGAAGGCTCCAAGTTTAGGAATCATAAACAAATTTGAAAATAATCACACTTTGGCTTGAAAACGTGCAACGATGAGGCAGACACACCCAACCGCCTCAAATGGCACTGTGGGTGGCACGACCAACTCTTGCGTATCCAATGTAACACATAACAATCAGTCCCATAGTCACGGGACTCCCGACTTAGGAATATGACACAAATTTGAAGACAGTCACACTTGGGCTTAAAAACGTTCGCGGGAGGGCGGACACCCCCAACCGGCCCAAACGGCACCGCAAGTGGCACGAACACCTCATGTGCATAGAACGTAATATGTAGCAACTCGATGCGTAGTCACGGAACTCCCGATTTAATAATAGGACACGAATTTAAAAACAGGCACACTTGGGTTGAAAATGTGTCGCAATGAGGTGGGACAACCCCAACTTCCCCCAAACGACACCCCGAGTGGCACGAACACCTCGTGCATGCCTAACATAACACGTAGCAACCGACTGCATAATTGCGAGACTCTTAGGTTGGGAATATGACCCAAACAACCCATTTTTTTCTTTCCAAGTAAATTTGCTCACGGATCTAGTCCCCTATTATTTATTCACAGCTAAAGATGGTCACGGCTATAGGTCATGACCCAATTTAAAGGGAAAATTATTGGTCACGGTTGTGGGCCGTGACCAAGCTCGTGAAAGTCAATGTCTTGGTCATGGCTATAGGTCGTGACGAGTTTCGTGGAAAGTCTAAGCCTTGGTCACGACTTTGGATCGTGACGATCTTTTGAGGCTAGTCGGGCATGGTAACAGATTTGGTCCGTTACCAGCTGGTCACGATCCTCGTACGCAATCATTGTTCCTTATTCGTGATCCGTGACTGGATTGTCTACTCACGGACTGGGTTTGTGACCCATAAATTTGGTCACGCGAGATATAGTTACGGCCTAGGTCTGTGACCCATGGGCCTGGTCATGACCCAAGTCCACGACCATTCGCCTAATTTGGTGTAGTGTGTGTGTGTGTATGTAGAATTTACAAAAACAGGAAAGTTAGGGAATTGACCAAAACAGGGTAATTTGAGAATTGACAAACATTGGGATTTAATACAATTTTTTTTCTTAAACCCATTTTACCAACCGTGACTACCTTTATAATCAAACAACAAAATTAAAACACCAGCGTCTTCCATAAATTGGAATAAATATCGCATGCAAACATTCAAAAGAGGGTTGAACTCCAAACTCCATAAAAATATTCTCATGAATGGAATGACAAATATTGATCCCAAAAGGGCAAAAAATAAGTAGAAAAATCAACATAGATATATACATACCGAAAATTCAACCATTAGGGTTCTTTGTCTTCAACTAATGCTTGAAAGAAACAAAGTGAGAGAGAAACATATTCAACAAACAAACACACACACACACACACACACACACACACACACATATATATATATATATATATATATATATATATATGTATACACACGCGCGCGCGCGTGTGTGTGATCGAGAGAGAGAGGGGGAGAGATATATGTAGGGAGAGCGGCTTTTGTGTAAAATAAGGTAATTTGGTTGTGTTAAGGTAAGGGGATAGAAATGTGGGCTAAAAACATGGGTTTAATTTATTTAGTTTTAAAAAAAATTACCAGGAACACTCTTATTTAGTTCCCGTCATTTCTTGTTTTGCCTTTAGTGACCAACCAAATTCCTCTCAAAAAATTAGTTGGGAATTTGACACAATGATTTAGTGATGAAATTTAATTTTCCTCACACATTGATATTTATTGTGACCAACAATAATCGTCACAAAAAAGTAACTAATTTTATTACTTTTCAGCAACTAACTTATTTTTCATCACTAAAGAAAGCTTTTTGTGAGGAATGTGAAATCATCGCAAAATAATTCATTGCTAAATACCTTTTTCTTGCAGTGTGTCCTTGAATGTTGAAAATGAAATGCGGCACGAAACACGACATGATGATGTGAATACGTAATAGACTTTGAAAGATGAACCAACACAAGACCTAACCCATGATTCAAATGATTTTTTCTAAACCAAATTAATTTAATACATATAAATTGACTCAATTCGAAAAACCATTCTTACAATGTGATCTCCTTATTACTGTCTAGTAGTGTAGATACATAGTGCCATCAAATCATTCTAACTATATGAGTTTCCAGGGAAAAAATAATGAATTCCATGTCAACTTAGCCCTAATTTCCAAAACCTATTATCATCATCGAAACCAACAAATAAAAAACAAAGAACTCGTACATCGAAACGAGAGAGTGATTTGGTAGAGGGCAGTAGTAGTTAGACTAATACTATATATTTTTTGGGAAGTTTAGATTATTACTAGTATATATATATATATATATATATGTGTGTGTGTGTGTGTGTGTGTGTGTGTGTGTGTGAGAGAAAGCTCATACACATCATGCTTTATACATCATCCATGAATCACACCTAGTTGTAGGACTTAAAAAAAATTCCAATTTTTTTTATTTTTCCCTTGATATTAATCTTCCAGTGAACTCATGTTCAAAAAATTAGGTCAAAATATATTTTGTACCTATTTTTAAAAAATTCGCAAAAAAACTTCTCAAAATACCTTAAATGTTTCTTAGGACCTAAAACTAGGTGTCATGTCATAATGATGCAGGTGACCTCCCCCCCCCCCCCCCCCTCTCTCTCCCCCTATAAGGACTCCTTATGTTATAGACCCCAGTACATAACCATTTATTTAAAATAGTAAAAAAATGAATTTTTTTATATAACTTCATGGATATGATTTTCATGGTTGGAAGATCATTTTATAATTTTTTTCATCAAAAAAATCAATAAAAAAAACATTGAGATGAGGTGATATGTAAAAAAAGTGTATAAATATGCATTTTCGACCGTTGAAATGTTGACGATCATCTCACCCACTTTTTGATTGATTTTTTTTATGAAACTTCATGGATATGATCTTGATAGTGAGAAGATCATGTCCATGAAGTTTCATAAAAAATTTCAATCATTAAAGCGACTAGCGCCGCTCCAACATGTCAACGGTTGAAAACGCATATTTATACCATTTTTTTACGTATCACCTCATCTAAACGGTTATTTTTATTGAATTTTTTGACGAAAAAAACTGGAGATGATCTTCTCACTGTGGAAATCTTATCCATGAAGTTTCACAAAAAAATCATTTTTTTACTATTTAAAAAAAAATAGTATGTACCGAGGTCTGCACCATAAGGAGTCCTTACATGAGACTTTCTGCACACACACACACACACACACACACGCACACACACAGAGACACAGAGAAGGGATCTCCTGCAGGTGTCCTAAACAGACCACACAACGGGTTTGTATAATCCCCTCTGTGAACCCATGCAAATGTTCTCTTTCTATAGAGTAATAAAATATTTCGACTTGTTGGCTAGTTGTTTTGTATTTGATTGTTTGAAAAATAATGCCATTAAGTTAATATGTGATAAGGAATAAATTGGATGAATTTTTTTCACTGATCTATTTTTATTTAAAGTTAGTTTTGTTCTTTTCAAAAAAATCCAGTATGTTTTTTTTGAAGTTACGTATTTTTAAAGGAAAAAAACAGACATAAAAATCCTCATGTATAATAACTAAAGAGGCAATACACACGTTGGTTTAACTATATTTCTTATTCACTGTAATCAGCAACTTGGCTGGAGAATATAAATAGATTACAAAGAGTTAATCAATTCTTAGTATAAAGGAGTATCTGTTGAATCAGTTACTCTCAGAAGGCAGTAGTTATAGATGGCTTGCTCAGTGCATGTGATGATATTATCTCAGAGGGCTGTTACCTGTAGACGACTGTGTCAATACCCCCCCCCCCCCCCCCCCCCAACAAGCTGATGGAGGTTTTAAAACAACATGAAGGCTGTCTCTCAGAAATTCAAATTTGGCAGTAAGGAGGCCTTTGGTAAAAATGTCAGCTATTTGATCATGAGTAGAGATAAATCGGACCTGCAGTTGTTGTTTAGCAACTTGATCGCGGACAAAATGAAAATCAATTTCCACATGTTTAGTACGAGCATGAAAAACCGGATTAACGAATAAGTATGTTGCACCAATATCGTCACACCAAAGAATCGGAGGTTTATGTGGTGGGAAGACAATTTCATGTAAAAGTTATTTAAGCCAAATAAGTTCAACCGTAGTGTCAGCGAGAGATTTGTATACAGCTTCAGTAGAGGAGCGGGACACATTTTTATGTTTGAGAGATTGCCATTTGATGAGATTAGAACCCAAATAAATAGCAAAACCACTCATCGACTTACGATCATCGATGCAGCCTGCCCAGTCAGAGTCAGTAAAGGCTTGTAGTTCAAGTGACAAATATTTGGTAAGATGACCATGAGATGGAGTAGCATTGAGATAGGGGAGGATGCGTTTAACTAAGGACCAATGAGTTTCTGTTGGTTGATGCATAAATTGACAAGCTTTGTTGACAACAAAGGTAATATCAAGACGGGTGAGGGTGACATATTAAAGGGCGCCAATAATTTGGCGATAGGGAGTGGGGTTTGGTTATGGGTTGCCCTCATTTTTAGAGAGAGAAAGAGTTGCAGATATTGGTGTTTTAAGAGGTTTGGAGTTAGACATGTCGTGGCGAAGAAGGAGGTCATAAATGTAACGTTGATGGGATAGATGTAAGCTAGAGGAGGTGGTTGTAACTTCAATACCAAGAAAATAATAGAGAGCACCAAGATTTTTAAGAGAAAATGCAGTGCCTAGTGAGGAGATGAGAGAATTAATAAGATGCGTACTATTACCGCTTAACAATATATCATCAACATAAATAAGGAGAAACATGACATTGTTACCATCTTTGTAGATAAAAAGAGATGAATCGGTTTTAGAGCCGAATTTTTTTTAGGTGAGAAGATATTGAATGAAACGATGAAACCAAGCCTTATGGGCCTGTTTTAAGCCATAAAGTGATCGATGAAGTTTGCATACAAAATGAGGATGGGTGGGATCTTTAAAACGGTAGGTTATTCCATGAAAACCTATTCAGTTAAAAAACCATGAAGAAACGCTTTGTTTACATCCAACTGTGATATAAGCCAATTGTGGAAGACAGAAATGGAAAGGATGGTACAAATAGTGGTAGGTTTCACAACGGGGCTAAAAGTTTCATTAAAGTCGAGACCATATTCTTGATGGAGACCTTTGGCGACTAAACGAGCTTTGTATCTTTCAAGAGACCCATCAGATTTACAATTAATGCGATAGACCCATTTACAACCAATAATATTCATGGGGGGAGAGGGTGGAACAAGGGAACAAGTTTTATTCAGAATTAGAGCATTCATTTTAGCAGTCATGGCATTGCGCCATTGTGGGTTTTATTGGCGGAAGTAAAACAGGTGGGTTCGATCGGTTGGATAGTGGTAAGGTGAAGGTGAGGTTTAGTAGAAGGAGCAAGAGTCGAGTGTGAGGGGAGATGCATGGAATGGGTGCAAGAGGGTGTAATTTGGGGCAGTGGACTGAGATCAATAGATAGATTAATAACATTGGGATTGGAGTATGAGGGTAGAGGTGCTGATGAGCGAACAGTGGGCTTGCAGGAAATAGGTTGCGTAACAGTTAGCTAAAGTGTGGGGGATGGTTGTCCAGGTGGGACAGTACGAAGGGTGGGCTGGTAGTTGTGCAGTAAGAGGTTGCGAGAGTGGTAAAGGATCAGTGAGGAGTGATGGGGGAATTGGAGTAGGAGAAGAGGGAGGAAAGGTAGAGGTTCTGTGAGTGTAGGTATGAGAGTTATGTACTGGCATTAGGATAGTGGGAATGGTAAGCCAAGGGATAGTAGAGGGAGAAGTGGGGGCAGTGGCAAGAGTTGTTCATATTTGGTGTGAAGTTTGTAATCCGGCGACGAGAGAAATCATGGAAGTGGACATGGAGGAGATAATCATACTTATGATTAGCTTGTCTTTTTGTTTCGACATGGTTGCATCTGGTTCACTGGTGGGGCATGGATGACTTCCATCAACAAACCTAAGAAGGTTTTGACCACTTAGAAAGGGCTCAATTTGAGTTTTCCAGTGCAGGTAGTTAGTGTCATCAAGTCGGATAGTGACATAGTGATGAGATGGGCCAATGTTAACAGTAGAGGGTAGAGAAGAAACATCCACTACAAGAAAATTTGCTTTTAGCAACGAATTCTTTAGCAAGGAAGTAATTTTCGTTGCTAACAGTGTATTTTTAGCAAGGAAAATGGGAAAAATGTTGCTAAAAATATAATCTTGTTGTAAACATTCGCAAGGAATATTTTTCTCGAAGAAGGTAAATTTTAGCAAGGAAATTGAAGAATTCTTGCTAAAAAATTTTCCACTCTTTGTTTTAGTATTCATAACATTTTTCTCAGCGTTTTTATTATATTCCTTACAAAAAGCAGCACAAACAATAAAAAATAAATTAAAACTCTAAATATCATTTAGTAATTTACGGCGAACTGTTGAGTTGGGCTTCATATCACACACACACGCTTAGATTTTAGGGTTCATTTCATTTCCCATCTCTCTCTATGCTGTCCGTTGGCAGCTCTTGCTCTTGCTCCATCCGTTGGCAACTCTTGCTCCGTCCGCTAATGATGCAGATTCGACCATTTCTTTGACCTCTGACCATTGGAACAACAAGAAGTAACGGTACCATTTTCTTTGACTTCATTAAGTTACGGTTCATTGTAAATCTCAGTTTTTCCCCATATCTTGGGACAAATGTCGTTAACAATAACACCTTATTTTGTTTACTTCATTATATTTGTTGACAAAATATTTTACATCTATTCAATGGATAGATTTGAAATAGTAATCTCGTCTTCCAAACCTGTTACAATGTTCTTAAAATATAAAAAAATGTAAAAAAGAAACTACACTTCGGTCATTAAAACGTCTTCTAATTTCGAAATTTCGTTGGTCAATAAGAGAACATCTACAGAGATAGAATGAGGCAGTGAGTCAATTAATCTTGTTGAACTCTTTTTACACATTCATACAGAATCTCAGGAATTTTGTGGTATCTGAAAAGTAAAAATGGTTTATTATTTAATCCATTAGTGTGTTGTTTATAACTGCAACTATTAGTGGAAAATATCTATGATTAAAATCATCAATATTTGATAAGATATATTAAAAAAGACATTCTAGATGTTGAGTTGAGGCAATGCTGGAGTTTTTTTTCTATTATGGACAGATCCATAGTTTTTTTAACATGAGCCATAGTTTTTTTAATAATGATTTTTTTTGTTAAAATAAATATGTATTGGAATATCCAATTCGGGCTTGCTCAAATGGGCCCCGAAGCCCATTTTACTTTGTGAGCTGAGCTTGAGCCAAACACTCTCAGACTCGTACGGGTCGAGCTTGAGCTTGAGTCGAGTAAATTAAAATCAGGCCGAGCCTGATCAACCCCACGCTCGGCTCATAGAGCCCGATTAATAGGCCTAAGCATGAGAGATGGAGAATAAGTCGTGAGATTTAAATAAGGGAAAAAAATCATTCACTGAGATGTAATTAGAATTAGGGATTGTAAATTTCGGTGAGATATAGTGGATTTGTGTATTGAAGTCTTTAGTTCAAAAGAATTAAAATAACAAGAGATTTAATTGAAACTAGGGTTTTGAAATTTTGGGCATAATTTAATGTGTTTCTATATTCGGTTTGGTTTGGGTAATCGATATATTTTTAAGGATAAGACCACACACAAACTTTAATTCTTTTACTCTTTTTAGGTAATGATAATAACATTAGTAGTCACAATGCTAAATAAATAACTAGCCTTTTGGCAAAAACCCATTCTTTCCATCACACTTTAAATTATTTTTAGGTTTGGTGTTTTTATGTGCTATTTTATTCACAACTTTGCTTTGGGATATTTGGTATTTGGTCCTATTACTCATGTTGCTATGATGTTGTGTTATCTGTCTTAGTAATGATTAATTACGACAATCATAATTTTTTTTCCAAATAAGTAATAATATGTTGGTGTGAAATAACAAGAAGATAAAGATGTATAAGACTTGGATATTTCTGCCTAATAGGTTGTCTAAGAAATATAAATCCGGTGTTGATTCGTTCATCGAGATCGCAAGAGACCACCTGGATGAAAATAACAAGTCACAATGTCCATGTGGAGATTGTCAAAATGCATATTTTCATGATCTGATAACTATCAGGAGTCATTTGTTGAGTCGTGGAATGTCTTACAGTTATACTTGTTGGATAAATCATGGAGAGGAGGTGAATGATGAACAAAACTTTTCAAGTGCACAAGTGCCGAGAAATGTAAAAGTTGAGGAGGAAGATGATGATATATTCAGGTTGTTAAATGATATGTTTGTCCCCAATGGTTCTCCCGAGCATAGTGAAAATGCTGCTAGTATATATAATAAATTATTTGGTGAACTCAGAGAAGAGATATATCCGGGATGTAAAAAGTTCTCCTCATTTCAGTTTCTTATAAAGTTGATGCATGTTAAGATTCTTAACCGCTGGCGCAATAAATCCTTTGATATGATACTCCAACTATTGAAGGAAGCTTATCTAGATTAAAATATCCCCTCTTCTCTTATGAAGAAAAAAAAAGTTGCAAGATTTGGGACTCGGTTAGGAATCGATTCACGTGTGCAAATATGATTGTGCATTGTTTTGGAAAGAGAATCAAAATGCAGATAGGTGTCCGGTATGTGATGAGCCTAGGTACAAGTATGATGATAAAAAGGGAAGAATGTTCCTCATAAAGTACTGCGCTACTTCCCATTGAAACCAAGGTTGCAACGATTGTATATATCAAAGCATACAGCCACTGATATGCAGTGGCATAAGGAAAAACGAGTCAATACGCAGGATGTTTTAAGGCATTTGATTGATGCCGAGGCATGGAAAGACTTTGATAAACAGTACCCTTAGTTTACGGATGACTCTGGAAATGTGAGGTTATGCCTTGCATCCTATGGTTTTAATCCATATGGAAATATGAGTAACTCATAGAGCATGTGGACAGTAATTCTTGTGCCTTACAATTTGCCACCGTGGCTATGTATGATGGAATAATTTTTCATGATGGCTTTGTTAATTCCAGGTCCACAAGCACCGGGTAAGGACATGGATGTCTTCTTACAACACTTGATAGATGAGTTGAAAGATCTTTGGCATGTTGGTGTAGAAACATGGGATAATTTTGGTAAGGAATATTTTCGTTTACATGCAATTGTATTATGGACGATTAATGACTTCCCGGCATACAGTAATTTGTCTGGATGGAGCACGAAAGGGTACCATGCATGTCCAGTATGTAATGAAGACACCTCTTCGCAACGACTGAGAAGTCAAATACGCTATATGGGTCATCGTCATTATTTGCCTTCCAACCATGCTTGGCAAAAAAGTAGACTACATGATGGGAGAAAAGAAGAGAGACCATCACCGAGGGATTTCACTGGAGATGACATATTGGAGCAGTTAGAGAAGGTGAAAATTTTGAAACCGGGTAAGCATACAAACAATAAGAATAGGAAGATAAAATGTACCTTCGATGAACTAAACTGGACGATAAAAAGCATTTTCTTTGAGTTAGAGTACTGGTCAAAGATGAAATTAAGACATAGTCTCGATGTAATGCATATTGAGAAGAACATATGTGATAGTATTCTTGGAACATTGATGAACATGGAAGGAAAGACAAAAGATACAAACAAGGCTCGTTTGGATTTAGCTGATATGAAGATAAAAAAGGAGTTGCATTTACAAGAACAATGTAAGAGATGGTTGAAACCACAGGCATCTTATACCTTAACATTAGAAGAGAGAAGGGACTTTTGTGCATTCTTAAACTCGATCAAATTCCCAGATGGTTATGCAGCGAATATATCTAAAAATATTAGGATCAAGGATGGAAAGATATCGGGCTTAAAAAGTCATGATTGCCATGCTATTCTGCAGTGACTTATTCCTATCGGTATACGTCCGTATTTGCCAAAGGACGTTAATACTGCATTAATTGAGTTTTCAAACTTCTTTCAGCAACTATGTGCAAAAACTTTGAATGTGAAGGACTTGGAGAAACTATAGGAATCGATTGTCCTTATAGTCTACGAGCTTGAAAGAATTTTTTTGCCAGCATTTTTTGATGTTATGGTCCATTTGGTTGTTCACTTACCACGCGAGGCTATGCTTTCCAGGCCGGTAAATATACGATGAATGTTCCCTTTTTAGAGGTACTTTAAAAATATTTATTCAAATGTTTAATTATGAACTTTCAATGTGTAAAATGATTTATCTACATAACATTTAATGTGTCCAGGAATCTGGGATCACTGAAGTTAAGCGTAAAAAATAAAGCTTGACCCGAAGGATTGATAGCAGAGGCGTACGTTGTTAATGAAGCCATAACTTTCTGTTAAATTTACCTTCGTGAGGTCGAAACCAAATTCAATCATGGAGAACGAAATGATGATACACGTGGAGGAAAACGTAATGCAAAACTCTCTGTTTTCTCTCAATCTATTCGTCCCTTGGGTGCTGCACAGCCCACTCGATTGTCCCAAAGCATTATTGATAAGGTCCACTGGTATATCTTTAGTAATTGCGAAAAAATACAACCTTATTTTGAGTAAGTATCGTTTTACATAATCTTTTATTATTATTTCAAAAAATAAAACTAAATCTTATTTTGCATGTGTAGTGAACATATGACACAATTAGAGATTGAATCTCATGACAATTTATTTCAAATTCAAGAATGTCAATTTCTAAAGTGGTTTGTGGACCCTGTAAGTTAATAATTTTAATAACGCGTTTGTTAATTTTCTGACATTAAAATATGATAGTAAATATACCATTAACATCTTCTTTATATAGATGAAAACTTTGCGTCATCAAGGGTCACTACAAGCCACAAATGAGTTGTATTCGTTGGCATGCGGTCCAAATGTTCGTGTGGACAAATACTCTGGTTGTGTTGTTAATGGGATTCGATTTCATGCTAAGGATCGTGACGATCGTCGCACACCTCAAAATAGTGGAATTCTTGTTCCCGGAGGGCACGATGATGAAGTGGTTGATTTTTATGGACGTTTGTGTAGTGTCATGAAAATGAAGTACCTAAATCAGTACATTATTTCTATATTTGAGTGTGAGTGGTTCGATATTAATCCTAAGAAGAAGAGAGTACAAACGGACTATCACCTCACTTCTATTAATGTTAGTTCGACATGGTATAATGATGATCCTTTTATGATTGCAACTAAAGCAACACAGGTATTTTACTTAGATGACTACAAGTTGGGTCCTAACTAGAAAGTAGTACAAAAAGTGAAATATACACACATTTGGGACATTCCAGAAGAAGCTGATGCTGGAGATACCAACGATTGTCCAAATAATGCTGCATACCAAGAAGAAGAATCTTCTAATATTCAAATGGTTATTCAAGAGGGAGATTTGGACTTGAGTCAAATGGCTAGGACCGATGCTCTACCAGACATTATTGAAAGAAATGATTTGCAAGCACATGATGATGATAATCTTGACAATGGTGACGGTGACGATGAGGAAGATGACACATTAGGAGAATATTGTAGTAATGAAGAGAATTTCAGTGATGGTAATTATGACACCGAGTGAAGGAAGATTACACATTTAATTTTTTTTATTTAAATCACAATGCACTTGTTATTATGTGATGGAACTTGTTAGATTCCTATGTACTTGTTATTTGTGATGTTGATTGAGCTTAGTTAAATTTCTGTGATGTGTGAAGGATTTGTGTTTATTTTATTTAAACTCTAAATTATATGTTACTTAATTGAGTTGGTTTCGTTATCATTTATTTTTAATTTTATATTTGTAAATGAATTATTTTGATTAATTGATCAGGATTATTACCATATTTATGGCACCTGGTGGAGGTGGACGTCGACGTGGAAGTGGACGTGGTTCTTCAACTACTTCTTTGGTAGAGCCACCGAGTGCGCAAGATTCAACTACGCATGAGGATCCAATACCTAATGAAATTGCATCCAGGACATCGAATGGAGCACCAATGATGGGTGCAAATTCTACATTTGAGCCCAATTCTAACGGTACATGTCATATCATGTAATTGCGATTTCCACTTTATATTATACTTGTCAATCTTCTTAGTATCTACTTTAATTGCATCAATCATAGGTTCAAGGCAACTAGAATTGAAGGATTCAATTTTTTTAATCGTCTGAGTAGATTTAGCTTTATCTGAGCCTCTAATATTCCATTTGTAGAGCACACTGCAGTTTGGTTGGTCTTAACTACCATTAGACTTAACTTGTATGGATCTAAGAATCCTTTTTAATAATTATCCCCCCTTTGCTATCTTAGTTGCAGACGTCTTAAGATGTATTAATCAAAAAACTAAAAGGCTAGGTGTGGTGGAAGGATTTTGTGTGGGTAGAACCACTTTGGATGTGTCTCGTTTACAATTTATGGATGACTACTTATTTCGGCCTTCCGTTTGGTGGGAATCCAAACTCTTTTAGTTTTAATGCTATTAGTTTGGCATATGGTACCAATGTTGTTTATAATGGTAAGCGACATTATGAAATGTTCAATCATTCCTCTGAATGAAGAAATGAATGAGCTGAACGTGATCATATGAAACAACCAGGTGCTTAAGTAAAAGGCAACAGAGCTTAATGGAAAGGTTAGAAACAAACATAGAGTAAATTCATACACACTCATATTACCCACACTAACATAAGCCTTGCTTAATGTAATTTCAACATTTTCTCGAGATGTATATTTCCATCCAGTTCTTGTTCTTAATATATTTCAGAACTATGTGATAGCACTTAGTATGTAGTTTTAGTTTTCGATAAGTAAAAAATGTAAACCGCTATCACTTTGTTTCGGTACGAAACGGTACAGTACGAGGTTTTATCGTACCGCGAACACCCCTAGAAAAGATCATGCAGAGATAAAAGATGAGAGAGTAGAGAGAAATATGAATACATAATTTATTTCGTTCTCTCCATAGTTGTGCTACATATATTATATGCATGTCATTAAGTACCCAATTTTATAACATTAGGGAAATTTATTTTTAAGGTTTCTTTTCTAACTCTCCAACATGTTAATGGGTAAATTGTTTCTGGTAAAAAGAATGAAAGATAATGGGAACTGATTTAAAAAAGGTTGTGGATTCTTCCTTATTGTGACCATGTCATTTATTTCATCTGATGGTTGCATCTGTGCTTCCTTAAGACAAATAAATCATGTTAATAAATCCTTACACATGTTAAATTAATTAATTAATTAATTAATTTTATGATAATGTTGTCTCTTCCCTCAGTTGAATAAGTTAGTAATAATCACAAAAAAACATGGCATCTCCTAATTTGGAAGCCAAGATAGCCAGGTTTTATAGGTAATTCTAACTGAAGCTGTTTGGATTCCACTGGGTAGATAAAAAATTTATATCGGTTGCAGTGGGCCACTTTCTGATACCAGCAATATTTTCCTTATCATATACTTTCTTTCCTTAGTATGTGGTTGGTTTTCTTCAGTATTAAGACTGCACATTTGCTTGAATTTGTTGGTTCCAATTGATGTGCCTGTTACTAATTTACATATGTCTCGAGTAATTAGATATAATACAAATAAGGAGAGGATGTGGAAATTAACATTAAGATTAGACATCTATTACAAATAAGCTTACTATAATTTTCTATTAAAACAAAAATTATTGCAAGCCCTTTGCATTATAATGCTTTAGCCAATAAGAGGTATACTTGTACAATGTTCATCTTGTAGTCCTTTTCACTAAAGATATCTTTGTTGCATCTCCACCCAATTCTTTAAAAACTACCAATAAATTTTGTTTTGGGTTCAACCAAGACCTGGGTACATGATACCTGATAAAACGACATAAATAAGAATGGACTAGTTAGAAACACTAGAAGATATCCACTTCTATCCTTTTCCCTCTCTCACCCTCAATCCTTTTCCTTCATATACATTTGGCCAACCCCCTACTCTATCATTATTGACAACTCCATACTGATGATCTGACACATCTTCTTCCCAATAACTAGACTCCGCTACCCTCCCATCGTGTTCCTCACTAGCCCATCCAGCCATATAAGAATATGACCACATTCCCTTATTATGTCCATCAACCCCAGCCGTGATCATCATTCCCATTCCACTCATGGACCAAGTGGTCCCCTATTTCCCATCCCTTGAACATTGCCACTACCCCAATTTCCTCTGCCATAAACCCTAGAGTGTTGATAGGGAGACCCACTTTTGGGACCCAATTTTGAAACCCACACATAAGACAAAAATGGGTACAAATTTTTAATGCACATTTTGATGCCCTGAGGGGACCCACAATAATAAGGTATAAGCTTTTAATGCAGTGGGTTTCAAAATTGGGTTTTTTTTGGGTCTTCCTAGATTTATTCTAAACCCTATTATCACCACCTCCTTGATTATTCCCATAACCCATGTTATTATTATCACCACCCCCTTGAAAATTCCCATATCCCCTGTTACTCTCAGCACCACCTTGATAATTTCCACCTGTTGTAGTAATGTTTTTGGCAGCTTTAACAGGTGCATCTCCAGGCCCCCTCTTAGAAGCAATAGCCGCCTGCCCCATTTGTTGGCTCCTATTCACCTACACTTCCCCCATTATATTAACACTAAACGACGATGAAAACGCAACAACACAAGGCCTCCCATTAAACACATGCCATTCATTCCCTCCTTGCAAGTCGTAGTCGTTGCAGAATCATCAAACTTAACCTAGCAATATCCCTTCGACTTCCCACTAGCCTTCTCATAAAAAAAACTTCACCTCTTTTACAGGCCCATACTTGCACAACTCCCCCTCAAGCTCAGCATCCGTTGTCAAGAAATAAGACATAATTTTCATGAAGTTTCCCTTACTAATCACATAAACAATTTATTCATCTGATAACACCAACATGAAACTAAACAGCATTGAAGATTTATCACGATTGATTAATAGTCTAGAAATAAGACATAAACAAACCAAATTTTGTTTAAAATATTTTTTATTCGAACTTTATAAAGAGCTCAGGAGGCCACTAATAAATGTGAAACTAGTGAAGCAATGTGACATAAATAACTGAAGATGTTAACTGAATCCTCCTAGTCAAGGAGTGTACTCGCTAACATTTTTTTTATCACCTGTTGCGATGAAGGCAACAAATTTTTTCAATCACCAACACCACCACTATTAACTCATTGCCCAAGCAGTTGGTGGACTTATTTATGCTACTTAATATCATACATCATTTTATTTGGGTTAGTTACGCCTAATTTAACCTCTTAGTTGATCAATAATCACTCAACTTATCTAAATTTTGAGCATATTGTTGTGAAGTCATCTTTATTTTGGTAATTTTTACCCTGATTTGTATATATGTGTAACAAAAAAATTAAGCATGCCAACATATATAAAGATCTAGTCCAGACTTTATTAAAAACTGAACTATAATCTGTGGTGTTTTTCAGAATATGGATCCACTTCTAAGAAAAAAGTTCGTGGCAGAACACGTGGGATTGCAACTGATATTCTTATTAAAAGTTTTGGGGGTTCTAAAATTCTAGTTCAATGGGACTCGATGCATAATTAACCGGTTGGACGTACCGCTACCTCTTTGGCTAATGAAATTGTCTTTGCCATACGAAATTTTGCCCCGTTAAAAGTGAAAAAATGGGGAAATGTTGAAGAGAAGGAGAAGACATCAATGATTAATCGAGTTTTGGTATATTTAATTTTTGTGTTCTATTCCCTTAAAAAGTTCTGATTTTATATTCTAAACTCGTTAAAACTTGTGCAGTCAAAATTTCAATTAGACATCACAAATTCGGCGGTTGTGAGATATTTGCATACATCAATGTCCGCACGTTATAGTGGATTCCGTAACCCATTGAAGAAACATTTTTCTAAATTTTTGAATATTGAGGAGGCGAACATGAACAAACCTACTGATGTGAAAAAGGACGAAGATTGGAAATTTCTTTACTCGTTTTTTAGTACAGAGCAACATAACGTAATAATTTTCGATGAATGTTTTATGTTAAAATTGAATATTTTCTTAAGTTTCAGTAAATTAACTTGAAGTATATCACTTTTTTGTACCGTAAATCTGATGCTTGCTCTACTAGTCATTCAAATGCTAAGTATGTTTATCGCGGTGGGACAAAGTCTTTTGTCCAATACTTGTATGAAGACAAAGTAATTTTTTGAGCACTTAAAATTTGTTCAATTTTGATTTATGTGGATACATGTACTTATGTATTTTATTTTCGTATGTTAATAGGAAGGTAATCCATATGAGATGCCGAAAGGACAGATTGAAGTATTTTATGATACTCATTGGACGAAGGACGACGAGTGGATTAGTGAAGAAGCAGAGTCTGAATATGTAAGTATATAAAAGAAAATAATTTTACATGCTTAGACATAAAGCATTATTCTCAAGTCGTTCGGGCTAGATTGATTTTTCGATTATTGATTTGTATCACAACAGGTTGGATTTCATGAATAAATAAAGGAAATTGTGCCCATTTTTTTAAAAATAAACTAAAATTGGTGGAAAGGATGCATTGGTGATTTACTTGTATCTATAGTTGTTTGATTGGTGATTTGTGTGTCACAACATGTTGGATTTCTTAAATAAACAAAGGAATCTCTGTCGATTTTCTTTTTTAAAATTTAAAAAATAGTCAAACCGATAGTAACATATTATTTTCTTTTTCTTTGTAGAAAGAGATGATTGAATTTCAAAAAAGCTCGGAAGATTCTGATGAAGATCAATTTGTCAAAAAGTCCTTGGAAAGTGGTCGGGATACGTAAAGGATCTTGGTACCCGACCTTTAAAATCATTATGCAAGAAGAATTTTATTTGGAGAACAAAAAGTTACAAACCTAGATCGTAGATTTGAAAAAACTAGTCCAAGGTCTTGTGTCATAGATTGCTACAATGAAAGCCACCTTACTGCTAGATAAAGGCATTTCTCCAGAGGAAGATGTTCCTGAAGGATCTTCTACCCCTTCGGATCAAGTTGCATGATGGCAACTGTTGATTTTTTCATTTTGATTGTGATGAGAAAACTAGTATAAATTCATCTCTTAGTTATGAAGTATTGTTTACGTTTGACCTTCATTGTGACATGAACAGTAGTATATTTATGTTTTGAATATAGTATACCATATTTTAATTATGTGTGTTTACTTAATTTTCTTTTTATTTTTCTCAATATTTAATATTTTGCAACAAAATATTCATTGTAAAATATTTTTAGTTGAAATACGAGAACTTTTCTACAACTAAAAAGAGTGTTACACAAGACTTTTAACAATGTATAATTAACATTTGGCAAGGAATTGTAATTCTCTCAAAATATCTTTTGCAAAAAAATATTCGTTTTAAACGGTTTTTAGTCAAAATTCGAGAACTTATTTGCAATGAAAAAGAGTGTTATAAAAGACTTTTACCAATGTAAAATTAACATTTAGCAAGGAATTTTAATTCTTTCAAAATATCATTTGCAAGGATTTGTTAGTATTTGTTACAACGAAATATTCGTTTTAAACGGTTTTTAGTCAAAATCCGAGAACTTTATTGCAACGAAAAAGAGTGTAACAAAAGACTTTTACCAATATAAAATTAACATTTAGCAAGGAATTTTAATTCTCTCAAAATATCTTTTACAAGAATTTGTTAGTATCTTTTGCAACGAAATATGCGTTTTAAACGATTTTTAGTCAAAATTCGAGAACTTTTTTGCAACGAAAAAGAGTGTTACAAAATATTTTTAGCAATGTAAAATTAACATTTAGCAATGAATTTGAATTCTCTCATAATATCTTTGCGACGATTTATTAGTATTTTTTGCAACGAAATCTTCATTGCAAAAGCTTTTTAGTCAAGATATGAGAACGTTTTTGCAACGAAATATCTTGTTTTGCCCAACGAAAAATTTTATTGCAAAATATTTTTAGCGACTATAACAAAATTTCCCTGCAAAAGATCTATAGCATGTTGGCTAATACGAGGAACACTACGAGGAAAAAAAACATTGCAAAAGGTGTTTTTTGCAACGAAAACATACATGTTGCAACGATTTTTTTTCTTGCTAAAAGCCATAATTCTTGTAGTGATCACTGGTTGTGTTTGAGGACACTACTAGAAATAGACATTTTTGTGACGGGGAAAAAGGGTCATAAAAGATTATTTATGACGGTTTTCAAAATTTTAAAAACCGTCATAATGTTGTGTGTCATAATAAAGTGGTGTTGACAAAATTGTCATAACAAACCATCCTATTACGACAGTTTTTCGTAAAAACCGTCATTAACAATAATGTTGTGTGTCTTAATAAAATTGGTGTTAATAAAACTGTCATAACAAACCATCCTATTACTACAGTTTTCCATACAAACCGTCATAAAAGGTACATATTACGATGGTTAATTTGTTAATTATAATGACAGCGTACATAAAACATTCATAAAACATATCCGTTTTTATATGTGAACTGTAAATCGTCATAAAAGTTTTTTTTCTTTTTTTTTGCATTGTACTACTCAAATATCCCAAACATGTAATGCATAAAACTATGATTTGCAAATTCAAAACACAAATTTCCATATTCAAAGTTGCAAATTCCAAATACTAATATGACTTCAACAATAAGTATAAAAATTATCATTAATATTTGAAATTAATAAAAATAAATATACATCAACAGTTTTCGAATTGACTTCTAGACAACTCACAAACAAAAAGATATCTAAAATGACCTATACTATAGACATAAAAACTAGCAAATTAAACTGCAACATTAGCTTCATTCGTGTAGCATGAAAACCCAATTTAGCAATAGCTACATCGGATACGCAATAGGCAACAACGAGATCAATATCTGAACAAAAGAAGAAAATAAATAACAGTTAACAACTAAAACAGATTAATCATATAAAGAATATATCTCAAACAATAATGATATTCTAATATAATATCAAGCATAAAAAATAAACGCTTGTATAATTTTGAAGTTAATTTTTACTTCATTCTTAATTAAGGCGTGGGAGAGATAAATAGAAAAAGTATCATGAAAATTTTAGCAGAATTTCCTTCGATTTTTTAATAATCCAAAATAATGACATTTTTAACCAACTACCATATAAAGCCCAATATGGGCATTCACCATCAATAATAATATAAAGCCCGCCCCGCGCATTTAGCATCATCATCAACAATAACAACAATATAAATCCCACCCCGGGCATCATTCATTATCAATAATAATAAAATAAATACCACCCTAGGCATTCACAATCGACAACAATATAAAGGCCCAAACGGACATCACAATTAAACATTTGCATAATCTCAAAGTTAATTTTTACTTTATTCTTTATTAAGGCATGGAAGAGATAACTGGGGAAGGTTTTATGGAAATTTCGACATAGTTTCCTCTGTTTTTTTAATAATCCGAAATTAAACATCGCATGTTTAACCAACCACAATAATATAAAGCCCACCTCGAACATTCGTCATCATCAACAACAGCAACAACAACAGTATAAATCCCATTGCGGGCATGCACTATCAACAATAACAATACAAATACCACCATGCACATTCACTATCAATAATAACAATATAAAGACCACCTTGGGGATTCACAATCAAAGACAATATAGAGGCCAAAACGCGGATCACAAAACATTTGCAGAATCTGAAAGTTAATTTTTATTTCATTATTTTTTAACGCAGGGAAAAGATAAATGGGGAAGGTTTAGTGAAAATTTCGGCAGAGTTTCCTTTATTTTTTTAATAATCCAAAATTAAACATGACATGTTTAACCAACGACAATAATATAAAGCCCAACCCGAGAATTCACCATCAACAAAATAAAGCCCACCCCGGGCATTCAACGTCAACAAAATAAAGTCCACCCCGGGCATTCAACATCATCATCAACAACAACGATAATATAAATCTCACCCCGTCCATTCACTAACAACTTTATTCCTAGAATCATATTTTTATAGTGTTTTGATAATATTAATTACAATTTTTGTTATATTTTCATATATAGTATTTTGATTCTCTCTATTAAACATTATTAACATCGACACAAAGTAATTAATTACATTGAAGAAAAAAAAAGGTACCTGAAAAGATATGCCAAAATTATCCACAATTGTAGCTCACTAAAAATAATCCTGAATGAAATCGATGAACTCATGTTGAACTTCTTCTAACTCATGATTTTCATAGGTTGATTTTTTAGCCAACTCCTTCATCTAACAAATCAAATAACACAAGATATAAGTCAATAATTTATAATCATTAACATTATCGTACTTAACATTCTCCCAGTTTGAGCCTGAAATTCTTCTCCCTTTCGATACCACCAACACTTTAAATTCACTTCAAGACAAAGATTAAAATGAAAAACATGTGTACAAAATAAATTTTAATTCTAAGGAAAGTGGCCCATTAGACTTTTGCATCGTTAACTATAACAGTTCTCAGATGCTAAAGTACCAAGTATTAAAAAAATTAAATTTTTTCATGTCTAATAAAGAGTTGAAATTTCTTGACCCGCCTTTAATATAACCCTCAAATTTCATATTATTCGTCAAATTGCTATAACTTGAGGAATTTGTCATTGAATCCATATTAGGAAACTCTGTCGCTATGGATACCTCAACTTCAGTTTCATTGCTTGGAACGTGAGATACTTCTTCAGAGACTGCATATATTGTGGGGAAAAAATAAAAATAATTAGTAATCCTTTCTTCAAATTTAACATCAACATAAAAAAGTGAAACTAAAGCTATGATGTTTAGTTACCTGAATGACCATCTCACTCGCTGTCATCCCCATCTGCTGCCATAATTTCTTGATCATTATCAATATCCACAGATGGGATTTGCTTGCTTAAGATAAAAATTTCTTAACCAACCAAATCACGTTCCTTTCCGATGTGAGGATAAATAACAAAATTATATGAATTTCAAATAATAGCACTACCATACCAAGATAGTATTGCTGAAGCACAAACTTAACTACAACTTTTACAACCCATAAAAAAGAGGCCGGCAAAAGTAACACTACCACACCAAGATAGGATTTGTCACTTAAAACAGATATGGTATGAAGACAAAGATGGTACTGTATTTCTCATTGTATCAAATACAAAGAAGATACATGTATTTATAGAATATAAACTAAACTAACAACTTATAGACCAAACTTAGTAAAAACTATAACCAACTCAACTCTAACAAATTCTAGATTTTTTTAACTAAATCTAACTCTAACTTTATTCAAATACAATAAGAAAATGCAGTGAATGGAGATGCGTTAAACAAACCGATAAAGTAATAGAGCGAAGAGGTAAAACCAAAGAAAAACTTGGATTTAAAAACTCTAAAATAATCCACCCCGCCGACACACATATGCTCTTCCATGCGACTAATAAATCTATACACAAAAAATACCAACCATACTATTTTGAAACTCATTCCCAAGTTCGATCAATTTCCAAAGTATGACCAAGGATTAATTTACAATTCAGAATTTAGCATTTTTTCATTTTTCAAGCTCAATCCCGAGTCTGCTCAATTTTCAAACTATGACTTGAGGTCAATTTGGAATTTAACACTAAGAATGTGATATTCTTCATCCTCGTGTTAGTATCATAATACATGCCATCATCGTCGCCATCAGTATCAGTGACCAAAGTTGTAAAAACTTGTGTAATCTCTCTAGCTATCCTCTCAATCATATGTAAAGATTTGTACCAGTGAACAACGGTTCCCATATCAACTGTCAACTTTGATTGCACTATCTCTCCACAAACGGAAAGGATCCCCCAATAAATGAATTCTTCAACTATCAACTCTCGGCCAATATAGTTTATGTACAGAGTTAAAGTGACACAGTTATAAGTATTATATCATTAATTTGAAGATCAAGCCTCAATTGCCAAACCAAGTACTTAAATTATTTGTAAAACAAACAAACCGACTCATATACTAATGATATTAAAATATTGAAAGTATTCATGTTTGTAACTTGAATTTGCAGCTACAATAACCTCACATTCTAACTAATTTCTTAATTGAACCTTGCTTATAAAATATTTGATATGTTTAATGTTACATTCACCGTAACACCTTTAAACGCAAATGCTTCCATTTGATATGTTCAATGTTACTGGAAACAGCTGATGTAAGCTTTTAGTTTTTGGTTGGTTGCTGCTATTAAGCAGTGTTATCTCCAAATAACTCATTCTCCAAATAACTGTTATCCCCAAATAAGTCATTCTCGTCCATCAACTTTTCAAAATCATTTGTAATTTGAAAATAAACCAATGCACGATCACAATCGGTTAGCAAAGTTAATAGTTCTCTAAAGTCGATTTCAGATAGAGTAGTTCCATCTATGAATTCACATTCTCTCGAAGGCTTAAATGGATCTGCAGCAGCTGCAGCTTATCTATCTCAGAACTCTCGCAATGTTATTAAGAATATGAAAAATGTAAAGATTCAAACATTAAAGCCATCAGGTTTGAGAATGTCGTCACCCTCATTGGGATTCTTTAATAAGACAAAAGCTTCAAGATCACACACCTTATCGCAGAAACCTTCTCAACTATTCAAGTCTTCCGAGTGTGGTATATATAGCCTGAAAAAACACAGTGATTTGAGGCCCCAACGTGTTCTAGGAAAAAACTCCAAATCAGTCAATGATATAACAACAAGTTCATATACTGGCATCTCATGTGGTAAACAGTGTTCTGATAGTTATGTTCCATGAAAAAACATGAAATTCGACTCTGAGATAAATACTGTGCAGGTGGAAGTAAAGGTTCCATACAGTAGCAAGCATGAAGTGGATGACATTGTTGATGCTAACCGGACAATGCAGGAACATGTGGATCACAATGAACTGGAGAAGATAGTCCACAAGGAGGATGCAGAATTGCACGCGAATGATAATCAAGTGAGAGAAGATACTCGTGATGCAGTTTGCTCAGGTAGCAAAAATTATAGTAGGGATGATTTGGGAAATCCTCTATCAATGTCCCAAGATAGCTGCGTAATGGATGTTACCAGTGTTACCAGAACATAAAGCACAATTGAGGACCAACATGAAGAAGAAAAGTTTCGGAGTTCTTCTGTTATAAATCTTGGTGTCATCTCAAAGTCATGCCTGGGAGATTCCACTAATCACGGGAAGCATAAATCTTTAACTATGAGTGATGATACCTTAAGTTCTATATTGAAATATTGAATAAAATATTGAAATTAAACAAAATGCATTTAAAAAAAGAACAGAACAGAACAGTGTTCTGTCCTCCAATATATGGCACAAACACAAACACAAATGCCAAAAAAACTGAAAAAAATTTATAAAGCCAGAAAACAATGTTCTTCTTCCTTGTGGGAGGGTTAGAGCAAGATGTCTAGTAAGTGGTGAAGAGTGGAGCCTATCTAGTTGACTACAAATATATCCTCAAACTCTTATTCTTCCAAGTCAAGCGGTGTCCAAGGAAAAGACCATAACTAAATAAAAAATTACAAATATAAGAAAAACAAATTTTGAAAATATAAATCCAAATGTAAAAGTCATACTTTTTAACCAAAATAGAGGTGGGGATAAACTCACCTAACAAATTTTGAAGAGTTCTGTCATAATTTCCATTATTTCAACAATTTAACAATTTCCATTATTTCAACAATTTAACAATGATATATACGCATATGTGTCGAGTGTTTTAAATGGAAATCTACATCATGTTATTTTCTCACTTTCTGTAATAGTATCAAATTCATCCAATACAACATATTTTTCGTCGATAAATTTATAACAACTGCCCAAACTGGGCCGGCAACCAGAAAAAGTTGCGAGACTAGGTTCATTCATGGAACCTAAAACATATGTATTCTCCTTGTAGTTATCTTAAAATTTAGAAGTAAACCAACTACAGATAGTGCATGAGATGCCACTGGTATAGGCAGATCATCACTACATATAGCGCATGAGAAGTGACATTATTATAAGAAGATAATCAACATGCGTATACAACATTGTAAAACCATATACACTATCAATTTCACAAAAGGATCTTATTGAAAGCTAAATATAATTGAATATGAAGTCATTGTCTTTTGCCTCTACATATGTAAAAGCAACTTGGAGAAATGTAAATATAGATTTCATCAAACGCATTGTTGATTAATGGTAAAAATCCTGATTTCATTTAAAAACATCATGAAGAGAAAACGATTCTCCAAAAAAATACCCATATGGGCCAAAGAATATAAGAAGTCTTATTCCAAACATATCATGAAACAATAGTTAGCAAAATACTCTTATTAACTGATGCTACTAGAATTAAGACTTAAAAAGTTGTGGAATAAAAATGTGATTTTTACCTTCTTCATAACAAAATGATTAACGTTCACAGTTTTTTTTATGAGCAAGAAGTAATAGAAAGAAAAATAGAAACAAAAACAAGACAAAAATGCCTCAAACTAAAAAAAGCATCTTAGTGATATACATTATCATTTCACTCGATGCTTAATGTGCATGAGGCAAAAAACATGAAAACAATTTAACGGACTATTCAATATCAGGGTTATCATTTTCTTATAAAGAAAATGCATAGCTATCAAATTCTTATAATACAAAAATCAAGGTATCAATTGAAATTAATTTCAGAATTACACTGTAGTGCCTATGCGTTGGAACTAAAAGCACACTAAGGGATATCTAATTGAGCATGGAGCACCAAGAGATCTACCAGGAATGGTTTAGTTACGCCAATTCAGATGGAGATGGACGTATTATGGGAGGTGACACCGTCAAATTCTTTTTCGTGTCCAATTTATCTCGGCAAGATCTCAAGCAGGTGTGGGCAATTACAGATTCCAAATGACAAGGCTTTCTTGGTTTTAAAGAGTTCACTACTGCAATACAGTTAGTTTTTTTGGCACAAGCTGGACATGTGATAACTAGTGATCTCCTAAATGCTGAAGTTGAATTTAAAAATTTAAAACCTCCAGATATGGATGGTTGGGATGTGTTAATATCTAAGAAAAGTGCACAGCTAAAACAATTGAGTCAGAACTTAATGGTAAGAAGATAGTCCACCTGTGGAATTTTCACCATCACCTCTTTGGTTTTCTTCCACGAAGTCTGCAAATAAGGTACCCTTAAACTTTGTTTACTTAGATCGTTGATGGGAAGAAGAAGTTGTACATTCAGAAACTGAAGCCATTAGAAGTTACATATCATTTTAACGATTTTGTCTCTCCTTGTTGACAAATAGTTATTTCGATGCCAAACCTATGGTGATGCTTTTGGGTCAGTACTCAACGGGAGAAATGACATTCATTAAACATTTGCTCAGGAGTAGTTATCCAAGAGATCATATTGGACCTGAGCCAATAACAGACAGATTTGTTATTGTTATGAATGGACCTGATGAAAGGAGTATTCCAGGGAATACTGTTGATGTCCAAGCATACATGCCATATAGTGGTCTAACTACTTTTGGAACTGCATTTTTATCAAAATTTGACTGTTCTTAAATGCCACATCCTCGGCTGGAGCACATTACATTTATCGATACTCTTGGAGTTTTATCAGGAGAAAAGCAACGGACGCAGCGAAGTTATGATTTTACAGGTATCACATCGTGGTTTGACGCAAAGTGCGACCTCATTCTTCTTCTATTTGATCCTCACAAACTTGATATAAGTGATGAATTTAAACGAGTGATTTCATCACTACATGGGCACGATGACAAGATTCTAGTCGTGTTGAACAAGGATGATCAAGTGGATACCCAGTAATTAATGAGGTTCTATGGAGCATTGATGTGGTCCCTTGGGAAAGTTCTAAATACCCCTGGGGTTAACCGTGTTTATATTGGCTCATTTAATGACAACCCAATAAATGACGCTGATGTGGGTCCAATTAGAAAAGAATTATTTGAGAAAGAACAAGATGACCTTCTTTCTGGTTTAAAAGACATTCCAAAGAAGGCATGCGATCGTCGAATAAATGAATTTGTGAAACATGCGAGGGCTGCTAAGATTCATTCTTACATTATCAGCAATCTGAAAAAGGAGATGCCTGCTATAATGGGAAAAGCCAAGACTTATTGATAATCTAGAAGATGAATTCGCAAAGGTTTAGAGCGAGCACCATTTACTAGAAGTAGACTTCCCTAACGTCGAGCACTTTAAGCACTTTAGAGAGATCTTAAGCGGATACACCATAGATAAGTTTGAGAAGTTGAAGCCTAAAATGATACAAGCTGTTGATGACATGCTCGGTTATGACATCCAGAACTCTTAAAGAGTTTTAGAAATCCTTATGATTAATTATGATGTTAATAGTTTGAAAGAAAATCCTAGATCGAGACTAGTTGATGACAAGTTCAGTTGTGATGGACTAAGTTATTTATATATTTTAATTACATATCAATATTTTGAGGAAAAAAAATATTGAGCATGGAGCAGTCTCAACAAATTGAAACAATTTTGTTTAATTTGATTTTACCTCTTAAATCGAAATTCAAGACATTTAGTGTGATACCTGAATTTAATAGCCGAATTCAAAATATTTATGTCACCCATTTTAGAAAAACATAACACATACAAGTTGCATCCTATTAAGCTACTTAAATAGGCGTTAAACATCGTCTGAGACTCTCCTGCACTTGATATTTGTTCTCTTCAATTGAAAATGGGGATAAGCGAGAAGCCAGTTTGTAGGGTAGACTAACTCCTACCAGCAACTAAATCTTCTTCATATTATCCTAAATTTGCAATTCAAGCTGACGCAGAGTGAAAAGAGAGAGGAGCATTTATGGTGAACAGTCAATGAAAGAATTAAGTCTGAAATAAAGTTAAAGAAGCTAAACTTGTCAATGGTTTTTATAGTTTTCATATATATTAAAACAAAATTCTCTTATTGAATCAAAAGTAACCAAAACAGTATAAACATGATAAAGGGTGTCCTACTTTATGTAAATACACCCCATAGTTTTAATACTCTTTGCATGTAGGAATGTCTCCCAAATTGGATATGCCTACAGAAAAAAAAACTTTATGACAGACCAATCTGAGTCATACAAAGATTAAACATATTAATTATATGACAAACCAAACTCGCACAATGGAGAGAGAGATTAGATCACCATCAATGGGGTTAATGATTCGTATCTAGAATCTTAAGGTTCTTATGAGCAATTAGGAAGTACGAAAACCAAAAACTTCTTATCAATGGGGTTAAGGGACGTAGTAAATGCAATTAAATTAAAAATGTATCTAACCGGTGAAAGAAGAGACCATTTTATAGTATTATGTGATTAATTAAAATAGGAAATGAGACCAAACTATTCCCATGAAAGGGATTACAATGAAATTAAATTAAACAATTGTTTTACAATGAGGATCAAATGATGGAAATGAGACCAAACCGTGACCATTACATCTTATTCAATTTAACGGGTGTTTTATAATAAAATTAAAAACGTATACATAATATCTAAAAATTATGTACCATAATATTATAACATCAAGTTGCAGTAAGTTATATGTACAAATCATACAAGGTTTTCAATTCTCCATGTTGTCTATGGTATACACTTTTTTTATCCTAAAATGTGAATGTCATGTTACCTTATAGGACATCATCTACATATGCGTATCTCTCGTCAACATTAGAGTAGCCATTTCCACTAGTTTCTGATCTGTGGGCGTGGGAATCTCACATTCTCTCAAGTGTAGCATCTTCTACTTTTGCTTATCTAATATAATCTAGGCTGAATGAAAACTGGAGCAATCGAGAGAGAGATTGGATCACCATCATTGATCCTCATGTATAACATCTTCTGCGTAGATTAGTCAAAATGCCCACTTTTTAATCACAAAGTACTCCCCACCATAACGAGGAAAAAAAGCCTCAAATTTTCATATCATGTTTAGGCTATCTGTGTGTTCATAATGTGACATCCATATACTACCAAATCCTATGTAGCCCAGTAACATATGTTCCTAGTCAATATTTGTGGATGTGCCAATACAACCAACATTAGTACTATGGGAATGCTTGGAATAATCATGACTCGACAATGTCATTTCAATACATATTGAAGGAAAATATTGTGGGTAAGAGGAATTGTATTGTCCTGTTGCAGATATTGATTCAGATAAAATACATTTAGCAAACCCCATAATAAATTTATTAGCATACCATTGTGAAGGCATCTCCACTAAGACTAAAGGCCCAATAACCTGATCCTCGAAACAATTTGGGATCTGGTCCACTAATAGAAATGCAAAGAATTTGGAAGATGCCATATGTTTTGAGTCCCTATACCAAGAAAGAAAGTGATTCAATTATCGTTTATTAATAATTTGGATAAAATAGATGCTTATTATCCCATGTGATGTGGGTTTGTTAGAATCACAAAATAAGATGGAGCGAGAGGCGGCGAGAACCTGAAGCAGATAAGTGAATATAAACTGAAGCATATGGCCATAATGCATCACCCATGTTGTCAACAAGATTGAAACAATTGGCGAGTGAAACAATCCACAAATTTTATTTTATCCCATTCTTTTATAATATACAATCAAGTGTTTAGCATGTAAAACTAACTAACATTTCATTCTCCTATTGAATATCTTGTCCTCTAGCACATAAATTTAGTCAAGTCATCTAAGTTAACTCTGTATTTCCACTTGTCAAGATGAATTTCATTGTGCTACTCTGATACTAACTAATAACTGGTAACTGGATTTATTGAAGTCATCTAGCTAGTTCAGATAATTTCTCAGAGTTGAACGTCTTCACTCCTACCATCTTTAAGAATAACTTTCATTATTCCTATGGAAAGAAATCTTCTAAAACGAATTTCCTATCACCGCGGACGTTCATATCATCATAGACCTTCATAAATGGGTTAATGAGCACTATCTTTGAGTTGTTTTTTTGGCCCCGCGGCTATGAAATTGGAACCCCAACTTCTGTACATCAAATCCCCATATTATATCTTCCACTAGTAGCGCGAATTTTTTCTCGCTCAAGATGCTACAGATGTCTATGTTTTTCTATCTTAGGCTTTTGGTTTCCCAAGTATGGTCCACTGTATTAGATGGTGGTGCAATATCCAGTGATCGTAACATTTATCCATGGGGTGTGAAGGTAGGAAAGAATAGAGGAGCTACTGTGCCACTAGTGGGAGAACTCATTTGTATGATTCACTTCACAATGGATAAAGGAGTACATTGTGGAAAATTTATTACAACACAATTATGAGCCCCACATGTTCATGAGAGTGCGTGAACACAACCAAAATCTCCTTTGGTAACTAAATATACTGGGATGTTTCTCCTTTTTAGCATGAACTGAAGATTGAGAGAGATAAAGGCGATGGTGTTATGTTGGCATCAACCATTATGATGGGTGTTCATTGAATAGGATCCAGGTTGTCTTAAAGTTGAGTGGGTTGTGATGGTGTAACACTTTGAAGCTCAGGTCGAGCTCTTTGAATCGAAAGAATGACTTGTGAAACGCGTATGGGTCCTCCACGGGATGCGTCTGGCAGCCTGATAGATATTTTACTTACGTATTATTATTTCCTTAGTTGAGTCGATCAATATTATCCACGTCTAATAATTAATTAACCTTATGTACTTTTCTAGAATTCACTGTCAACCAAGGATTAGGGTTAGTAAGACGTGTAAATAATTAATTAACCTTATTTCGCCACTTAACGCCCATTTTTAACCCCAAAATGAGCCTATACTAGTTAATTATCACAATGGGGAGCCCGGTTATAATGTGACCGCTTCCCACTGTTTACTTTTGTGCCCCATGGGTTGTCTGTACCTTTCTCCAGGCCACTCGATCTCCGTTTTGAGTTTTTGCCTCTTAACGCCCACTTTTAACACTGAAACGATCCTATACTAGTAAATTTTGACAATAGGGAACCCAGAGAGGACGCGGTCACTTCCCATGGGTCACTTTTATGCCACATCGAGTGTTTGTGCCTAACTCTAGACCACTAGATCGCTATTTTGAATTTTTTCTCCTTAACACCCACTCCTAACCTCAAAACGAGCTTATGCTAATTATTAGTCAATTGAGAGTTCGGTGAGGACGTGGTCACTTCCCCCGGGTTACATTTATGCCCCTTGGGGTGTCCATTTCTATCTCTGGACAACTTGGTTGTTATTTTGGGTTTTTTGCCCCTTAATACCCACTGTCAATCTGTATATATAACCTTTGGCTACACTCAATTTGTTAATTGAAAATTTTGTAAAGGATTATAAAATTTAGTGACACACATGCTCACTAGATTTTATCATGTTATACTCAGGTCATGCTAAGTGTTGTCAGGACTACCCACACATGTATTCACTTACTTTAATTAGGCCAAAATTAGTCTGGCAAAACAAAACCATATACGGTAGTCAAAAGCACAATCAACTTGCTTCTCTCGAATGGACAATTAGATATAATAAATAGAAATAACTCAAAATGTGAGAAACTCACAACACCATGTCTTCATCCACTGGAAGTGAGAAGAAACAAATTCGCCAACAAAATAGTTCGCAAATTGCTTGATTTGTATACGTTGACGGGATTTATAGAATGCTACAAAACCCAAATCAAAATCCCAAGTTTTAACCCAAATTTGAATTAAATCCAGAATAATATTTGAAGAATCGGATATAAAAAGAAAACACGCTACAAACCATGTCATTTGGAATTATATACTGTCTCTGAGGGCAAAACATTCTAAGCAAGATAAACATAATAATAAACACCCCATTCAAGCCTACCAAAATGAGTGTAAAAAAATATATATATATAATTTTTTGGGCATATTTACAAACATGTTATGTGCAAATCAATAACTTTGACAAAATATGTAAGGCCAACTTAGGGCAAACAATCCATATTTTAATTATTTTTCGTAATGAAGATTAAATCCCAAATGGAGTGATACAATACCCAAAAAATAAAATGAATCACATTGATCAATCATAGAATACACTTTTCAAAATATCACTTATCTTTATAAATTACATTTAGACATGTAATTTATTAATAATTATGTTTTGACACCCAAAATTTAAGAAAAATGAGCATGCCCCACACTTTACCTAAATTACATTTTTACCTCTCAAATTTTAATAATTTACAGTAGATGAGAACCTAATGAGAACAAATTTCAATAAAAAAATGAACATAAATTTCAGTCAAAAATGAACATGTCATAGGAATCTAACAGCAAACTTTGTAATTGATACTATCATTGCAGAAAAGACAAACATTTTGATAACATAAGGATCTCCAAACATCATATATCACACGATGTTAATGAACCGGTGAGGGTTTGATACAAAATTGAAATTAGTGAGAGTTTTTCTGTGTGTGAACGAAAGCAACTGTGAGCAAGCATGTGTGTTTATGTGTGTGTGTCAGAGAAATATATAGATATAGAGAGAGTACCTGCCGACGAGCCAAAATGGGAGGGCTAGATGATCGGAGGTGAATTTTGGCTGGAGGAACATGTCTGATTTTGGGTGAAGGTGGTTGAGAATTTGGGTTAGGTCAGTTTGGAGAAAGAGTTTCGATTTGAGATGGGGGAAATCATTCCGCCTTTTTTTCATTACCCGCGCGTATAATTTTGGGAGGAAAAAAAATCGGTCATATATGATATCTTACCAAACACGTATTTAGTTGTTTTTAACAAAAAACCGGTCATAACATGTACTATTAAATATGACTTTTATATTTAAATTGTCATATGCATTAACACTAATAACTTTATAATGACAGTTTGTAAATAATATGTCATTTAAGTAATATTATTATACTTTTAATGACATAATTTTTTTAACTGTCATTTTTACAAGTGTCATAAAAAGGTATTTTTCTAGTAGTGGGATGTGGCCATTGGGATTATTTAAATAGAGGACGAAATAAGAGATGGAGGAGAAGTCTGCAGAAAAAAGAAAAGAGTATCAGACTTAATGCTCTGATACCATAATAACTAAAGAGGCAGTACACAGTAATCAGCAACTTGGTTGGAGAATATTAATAGATTACAAAGAGTTAATCAGTTCCTAGTATAAAGGAGTATCTGTTGAATGAGTTAGCCTCGGAAGGCAGTAGCTGTAGACGGCTTAGTCAGTCCATGTGATGCTATTATCTCGGAGGGCTGTTACTTGTAGACGGCTGTGCCAATAATATATACAGTGTCATTTTAACACAATATTATAATAGCAATAAGATTTTAACGCACTGTGTCATCTTATCATATATCTAATATGTCATTTTAATAAGGCTTGCGAAATAGAGATTAGTCTCTCCAATCCGAAAACCCAAATTCATATTGACGGGGAGAATAGAACTCGTGATCTTGAAGAGGGTAAGTACCTTTCTCATGAGTTATCAATCACTCAACCAATCCCTTATTTACCACCCACGTGTTGGAAATTAATGTCAAGTAATGAAATTAATTATTTAATTTCAATTTTATTAAATTCCGAATTTCCCCTAATTGTGGTCTTGATAAATATCAGATAATTAATTAGGAATGTGATAAATAAAGATATTAAAAGATTTGGGTAAACCTTATCCGTTAGTCACATGATGGTTAGTGGCATTAGTGGGAGACTTGGAAAGAGTCCCACCTCTGCTAGGTTTCCGGCCCTCTTCCCCTTATAAATAGAGACCTCTACACCATCTAGAGTCATCTCAATATACACACTATTTCTAAGGAGGGAGAGAAAATCCAAAATCCGTTTTCCTCATTCTGGACTGTTTAAGAAAGGAATTAAAGGAGCATTCGAGTCATTTTAATCCGTTCAACAGCGATGGACAAAAGTCAGTTTTTAAATCGTATTTTCAAGGAATTTTCGATTCTGTGATTGCATGAAGATAAACATCCTGGATTCATGTCAAAACTGTTTTATTCATGATGTAACCTTACGATTCATATTCGAATTTGTGATTAACAAAACAGTACGATTTAACATGTGGTATCAGAGCCTTCGGTTTATAATCTCATGTTTTCCGTTAATCAAAATTTCTTTATAACATTCTGATTTATGATCTTCTGAAAATCTGGAAATCTAGAATTTTTTTTTAATCTGGAAATCTGGAAATTTTGGTATATCTAGAAATCTGGAAATTTTATTTTCTGGAAATCTGAAAATTTTATTTTTCTGGAAATTTTGGTAAATCTGGAAATTTTATTTTCTGGAAATCTGGAAATCTGGAAATTTTGATAAATCTGGTAATCATGCATATGATAATACGAATTTATGTCATGTATGATATTAAGAACCAAATTGTTATATACAGTCCTTATCCAATAATAACTGTCCCATAATTGTTCAACCCCTTTTCGTGTTATTAAGAACCCTAATGTGCCGTTTACGTGATTTTATTGTTTCAAGTTGTGTAAGCGTTCTGGAAAACACTTTTATTAATCATGATAAGAAAACGAAACTGTTTTTAAGATTAATTATGTGAAAACTGCGATTTAATGCAAAACAGATTTCGAAAGAATTTTTTTTTTTGGCGCGGTGAATAATGTCTTTTGAAATTTTTGGTGTCCGGTTGACTTGAAACTTAGTAGGTTGAATGGAAACGAGCCAACGATCGAATTTCACCGCCTTCGGCCGTGACGTAATATGTTTTTTGGCAATCCGAGTCAGTTAAGTCCCTCAAAACCTCGTTTTTGCCATTTTAGGAAAGAATCTCGAGGCTTATAACTCTTTACAGAAAATTGATATTGACGTTCCGCAAAAAGTTTTAGTTTTCTGGCATGTTTTACTTAAATTCTATGGTGACAAATCATTTTTGCCATTTTTAGCAAAATTTATGTATTACGTGTTTTTATACCTGGGCAATTATGTTTTTGAGGCATTCGAGATACTATTGGTATCTTTGTAATTACTGATAAATTACATATTATAGTTAATATTAATGCATGATTAACTATATTTAAGTTAAGACATGTAAACAATTATTCATTTGAGTTAAGTCAAACGCCAAACACAGGCTGAGACTCCATGTACGAATAATATACTTACATTCATTAAAGACTTATTCTAAAGTTAGTTATAAAATTGGATTGAGGCGCAACACATGCTAATATCTGAATTAAACAACATTAAAACTAGTTTTGTAAAAACAGAATAGTTGACATTAAGTCCATTAATCATGGTATTAAATGAATTAGGTAACAAACACAGATGCCAAAATTATGGGACCATGATAAATGAATTATAGGGTAATATATCTTTACAATCTGAATATAATGTGATGATTAACACAGATTCCGTGATATTCAGAATGTAGATGAAATATGCCAAAATTTTAGTCAACAATTCAATATTCGACCCTTGCAATTTTTGTTGTGTGTGAAAAT
This sequence comes from Sambucus nigra, assembly GCA_949130495.1. Classification (NCBI taxonomy): domain Eukaryota; kingdom Viridiplantae; phylum Streptophyta; class Magnoliopsida; order Dipsacales; family Adoxaceae; genus Sambucus; species Sambucus nigra. The sequence continues at coordinate 479,324,732 of OX422217.1, read as the reverse complement.
TTAATCTGTGAACATTGTTATTAATTGCAGTTCCCTTTAACCTGTATTCGCAAGCTCAGTCCTATTCCAAATTCGATGGAACTAATTTTTCTGAATGGAATGAGCAAATTGAGTTCAGCCTAGGGGTTCTTGACTTGGACATGACAATTATGTGTGATGAACCCCCTGCTATTACTGATATCAGTAGCGAGGATGAAATTGCTGTCCATGAAGCATGGTCTCGATCCAATAGGTTGGCCCTAATGTTTATGCGAATGTGTGTTGATGCTAACATTAAGACCTCCCTACCTGAAACTAAGAAAGCGAAAGAGTATTTGAACAACATTAAGGAACGCTTTCGCACTACTGATAAATCCCTTGCTAGGAAACTGATGGCTGACCTGACCACTATGAGGTTCGATGGTACTCGAACCATGAATGAGCACATTATAGAAATGACCAATCTGGCTGCTAGACTTAGAGTTTTGGGCATGACAGTGGACGAGTCTTTTCTCGCCCAATTCGTCCTAAACTCCCTACCTCCTGAGTATGGGCCTTTCCAAATCAATTACAACACTATAAAAGATAAGTGGAATGTAAATGATTTGCAAAGCATGTTGGTACAGGAGGAAGGAAGGCTTAAGCAACAGAATGGCCATATGACTAAGGGACAAGTGGCAAATCTTACAGTCAAAAGAGTTGGTTTTAAGAAGAAGTTCGGCAAGGGCATTAAGAAAGGTCCTGGGCCGTCTCATCAAGCTGAACCATCAACTGCTGCTGTGAAGAAGGAAAAGAATGACAAGTGTCACTTCTGTAAAAAGAAGGGCCATTTCCAGAGGGATTGTCATAAACGAAAGGCCTGGTTTGAGAAAAAGGGTAAACCCTTTATTTATGTTTGTTTCGAATCAAACTTTATTAATGTTCCTTCTAACACTTAGTGGATTGATTCTGGTTCTATGTGTCATGTTTCTAATTCGATGCAGGGCTTCATTTCGATCCGCAAAAAAAATCCAAATGAGCATTTTCTCTACATGGGCAATAAGGCAATTCTAAAATAGAAGCTATTGGAGTCTTTCGCCTGATTTTAAGCACTGGATTTATTTTAGATTTGGAAGAAACCTTTTATGTTCCCTCAGTTTCTAGGAATTTAATTTCTGTTTCTAAACTCGCTTTAGATGGTTTTGCAATTGAATTTAAGAACAATGGCTTTGGTTTGATTAAAAATTCTAATAATGTTGGTTCTGGATTTTTATTAGATGGTTTATATCGATTGAATCTTGAAAAGAATTTTTCTGAAACCCTTGTGACCTTGCATCCTGATGTTGGTACGAAACGTACACTTAATGATGAAAAATCTGCTTATTTGTGGCATAAAAGATTAGGGCACATATCCAGACCGAGAATTGAAAGGCTCATTAAAGATGGAATACTCCATAACCTGGATTGGTCCAATTATGATGTATGTGTGGACTGTATTAAAGGAAAACAGACCAAACATACAAAGAAAGGAGCCACAAGAAGCACCCAGCTACTTGAAATAATACATACAGACATATGTAGACCTTTTGATATTCCATCCATTGGTGGAGAGAAATACTTCATCACCTTTATAGATGATTTTTCACGATATTGCATTTTGTACATGTTGCATGATAAATCTCAGTCTGTGAACGTCGTTGAAATATACATTAATGAGGTTGAGAGGCAACTAGGTAAAAAGGTGAAAATTATTAGGTCTGACAGAGGTGGTGAATATTATGGTAGATATGATGAGTCATGGCAATGCCCAGGCCCATTTGCTAAACTCCTTGAGAAATTAGGTATTTGCGCCCAATACACAATGCCAGGATCACCTTGGCAGAATGGTGTAGCTGAAAGGCGTAATCGTACCCTTATAGAAATGGTTAGGAGTATGATAAGTAGGACACACTTGCCTACATTTTGTGGACACATGCATTAAGGACCGTTGTACACATCTTAAATAGGGTTCCTAGTAAGTCAGTTTCAAAAACCCCTTTTGAACTGTGGAAAGGATGGAAACCCGATTTAAGGTATTTACGTGTGTGGGGCTGCCCAGCGGAAGCTAGAATCTATAACCCTCATGAAAAGAAATTAGATCCTCGGACATTATCTTGTCATTTCATCGGGTATCCAGAAAAGTCGAAGGGATATAGATTCTACTGTCCAAATCATACAACTAGAATCATAGAAACTGGAAATGCTAAATTCATTGAAGAAGGTGAAGTAAGTGGAAGTATAAAAGATAGAGAGGTAATCATTCAAGAAGTCAGGGTACAAATTCCTATACCCAGAGTTCATAGCATACCTGTTGTTCCTAATGCAGTTATTGCATCGGTCATTGACCCAATCAATAACAATGAACAACAAGTGAATGATCAACCAACTGAACATCCACATAATGAGACTGTAACCGATGAAACCTTTGAAGCACCACAGGAAGTGCCATTAAGAAGATCTCAAAGAGAAAGGAGATCGGCAATTCCGGATGATTATATGGTATACCTTCAAGAGACCGAATTTAACATAGGGGATATTAATGATCCGGTTTCTTATGAACAGGCTGTAAACAGTGATGATTCAGATAAATGGGTTAATGCCATGAATGAAGAAATAAAATCTATGAATGACAATAAAGTTTGGGAGTTGGTCGAATTGCCAGAAGGACAAAAACGAGTTGGGTGCAAGTGGATCTTTAAGACCAAACTTGACTCAAAAGGAAATATCGAACGACATAAAGCTAGACTTGTTGCCAAAGGTTTTAATCAACGAGAAGGCACTGATTATAATGAGACCTTCTCTCCAGTTTCAAAGAAGGACTCACTAAGAATCATATTGGCGTTGGTGGCTCATTATGATTTGGAGTTGCACCAAATGGACGTAAAAACAGCTTTTCTAAATGGGAGTTTAGTAGAAGAAGTCTACATGGCACAGCCACAAGGCTTCATAAAGGAAGAAAATGAAAATATGGTCTGTATGTTAAAGAAGTCAATATATGGTCTAAAGCAAGCTTCTCGTCAATGGTACATTAAGTTTCACGATACCAATACATCCTTTGGGTTTAAGGAAAACACTGTTGATCGGTGTATATACCTGAAGATCAATGGGAGTAAGTTTGTGTTTTTAGTACTATATGTTGATGACTTACTTATCGCCAACAGTGATCTTGGTTTATTAAGTGAAACCAAGAAGTACCTTTCTAAAAACTTTGAAATGAAAGATTTAGGTGAGGCATCCTTCGTGATCGGGATAGAAATATCTCGGGATAGATCACGAGGAACGTTGGGACTGTCTCAGAAAGCTTACATTAACAAAGTTTTAGAAAGATTTAGCATGCAAAGTTGCAATCCCGTTAATGTTCCACTTCAGAAAGGGGATAAGTTCAGCTTAAGTCAATGCCCTGGAAGTGAGTTAGAAAGGGAGCACATGAAAGGCATGCCTTATGCTTCGCTCGTAGGGAGCTTGTTGTATGCACAAGTTTGCACTAGACCAGACATCAGTTTTGCCGTTGGAATGCTAGGCAGATATCAAAGTAATCCGGGGATTTACCATTGGAAAGCTGCAAAGAAAGTACTGAGGTACCTGCAAGGGACCAAGGATTACATGCTCACATATCGGAAGACTAATCACTGTGAGGTGATTGGTTATTCAGACTCTGATTTTGGGGGATGGCTTGACAATAGGAAGAGCACTTCGGGTTATGTCTTCCTTATGGCTGGAGGAGCCGTTTCATGGAAAAGTGCTAAGCAGAGTGTCATTGCATCATCTACTATGGAGGCTGAATACGTAGCTTGCTTCGAAGCTACAAATCATGGATTATGGCTGCGAAACTTTATTTCAGGACTTAGAATTATGGAGTCAATATCTAAGCCGCTGAAAATTCACTGTGATAATGTCGCAGCAGTCTTCTTCTCGAAGAACGATAGGTATACTAAGGCTGCTAAGCATATTGAGATGAAATACCAATCAGTTAAAGAAGAAGTTCAGAAACAAAGAGTGTCAATTGATCACATCAGTACGCGTGATAACATAACAAATCCTCTTACGAAAGGACTATCTCCGAAGACCTTTATGGAACATGTCAAAGAGATGGGTCTCGATTAGTTAGACTATGATTGCTATTTTGGCTTAGTTGTTTGACACCATTACTTGAATTCAATAAAAGTGTTTCTGATTTCTATTATTTATGTCTTTTGAGAAAGCATGCATATAATTATGAATTATTGTTGACAGAAATAGTCCTTATTGAAAAGGACATTATGAGGCCATTATGATACAAAATATTAAAGGCTCAGTTGAATAAAACATTGGTGTTGTGGTACATGGAAGGAACTATGCTCTTGAATAGCATGAAACCGTCATGACTCGCATCCGTGAATCATTTGATTTAGCAAACTAAATTTATCAATAATTGTGCACCTTATGATACCTAATTTAATTATACGAATTGTTAAGACCAAGTGGGAGACTGTTGGAAATTAATGTCAAGTAATGAAATTAATTATTTAATTTCAATTTTATTAAATTCCGAATTTCCTATAATTGTGGTCTTGATAAATATCAGATAATTAATTAGGAATGTGATAAATAAAGATATTAAAAGATTTGGGTAAACCTTATCCCTTAGTCACATGATGGTTAGTGGCATTAGTGGGAGACTTGGAAAGAGTCCCACCTCTGCTAGGTTTCCGGCCCTCTTCCCCTTATAAATAGAGACACCTACACCATCTAGAGTCATCTCAATATACACACTATTTCTAAGGAGGGAGAGAAAATTCGAAATTCGTTTTTCTCATTCCGGACTCTTTAAGAAAGGAATTAAATGAGCATTCGAGTTATTTTAATCCGTTCAGCAGCGATGGACAAATGTCAGTTTTTAAATTGTATTTTCAAGAAATTTTCGATTCTGTGATTGCATGAAGATAAACATCCTGGATTCATGTTAAAATTGTTTTATTCATGATGTAACCTTACGATTCATATTCGAATTTGTGATTAACAAAACAGTATGATTTAACACCACAGTCATTTTATAATAAATGAGTGATGTTTTATAACAAAAACCACAGTAGCGTTTTAACAAAAATCACGCATTGTCCGACGGTATTCGTTTTTCTTTAATACACTTTATTTTTTAAAAAATATTTTTTAAGTGGAGTTTTTAAGCTATCAAATATGTCAGTTTTTTTCAATACAATTTACTCACAATAATCTATAAATCTGAATTACAATAAAATTAAACCAACCCGTTAGTAAACCCGTTAATTCACACCCTCTATGGATAGTCCTGGAGAGAGAGAGAGAGAGAGATAGAAGATTTTAAGGTATACGTATACCAACATTAGTTTCCTAACTATAGTTTTATTTTTCAGTCAAATTAAGGGTTCTATAATAATATGTCATTGCCTATAGTTTAGCTCGTATATGTGAAACATAGGAAATCAGTCAAATAATATATCCGTCAACCAAAGAAGAAGAAGAGGCAGAGGGGAATTGAGTTAACCGGTTTATATCAGAATATATACTTATAAGGCCATTAAAACTAATGAAAAATACATTCTAACAGCTTTTATAGATATTTAAGGGTTAATAATACTGTGGTCCAAGAAAAATTAACCTAATCTTGTTAACTAGCTCCACCTTACTATTCTATATCATCACTCCTCTAATATTGTTGTTAAGTAACGGCCAAGAGAAGGTGAAAAGGGCTTTTTTCATCAACTGTTGAGTTGGGACAGCAAAATCACACCCATGTATGATCTATACAAATACAGGAGCCAAGCAATATCGTATTCAATTGTTTAATGCCACTAAGATTATGTTGCATGCTTAATATAGACAGCCGAATTTGATTTTGATGCATCTGAGATCATTCCCTTTGTTAATCGTAATCATAATCACCCGTTTTCAAATGGCATTTCTGGTGTATATACCGCCACAACCAAACAGATTCTTGATAATAATTCATCTAAATTAAATATATGGCACCTGGATACAATCATGACATATTAGATGATGGTTATTGTGATGACTCAAAATATATATGGTATATATTCCATTAGCACCCTCTTGAAAAAAGTAGTCCGAAGTTTAGAAAAGACAAACATAAGATACAAGGGGGAAATATTAATTATTTCTCGCGTAGGATGGTTAATATATCCTTCCACAGCCCATAAAATAAGCAAACTTTGTGACCTATTCGTTGCCTTTCATCAGTTGTTTCTCTGATAACACCTGTGTTCGATGTTCTATTTATATTAATAGGTTTCAGCACACTAAATTTTAAGGTCCCTGTAATACATTTACTTTTTGTTAAAATATATGTGGCATTAAAACCGTTAAGGGAGCGAAACTCGTATAGAGGGAGTCCTGTAATACATTTACATTAATAATAATGAGAATAACACTACTACTTTAACTTGACAGTCTTTTGAACCCTTGAAAGAAATAGAATTTTTTCAAGCCGTTTAGTTTATTATTTTGCAGAATTAATAATTATTAGTTTGTTATATTTTGTTATGCATTATAACCATGATACTTTAACATTTACTTATAAATAAATGAATGTGGAGCAATTGGGGCGTTGGGTCATGTATAACTTGTTCTTATGATACCATGTTAAATGTTAGGACCATCCAACACAATCAATTTATTGACATGTTCAATGTTACAATATTCAACCCAATTTTGTCATCGAGGATGGGTACCAAGACCTTATATGGTGGTGGAAGGCTTTTATATTCTAACGTAGGACTATATATTCACAACCTGGGATTGGAGAATAACAAAATGGCTTGAGATGAGATTAAGTAGACGCGTATGCATATAGAGAGTGATGGAGGGAGGATGACAAATCAGGGCCCGCGTCAAGAAAAACTAAATGAAAGCTACAAAAAAGGTCTAATGGGGAGATAAAACAAATAGAATAATAATATTCAAGTGTTTACCAAATAAGGATCTACAAAGCAGCCGGCTAACAGAATAATTCTTATGAGCAAACCGTCTAAGACCCTCTCTCACTTGTTTCCCCCTCTCCAAATCCTCACTGAGCTCACAATGATCTATGCCATTTATGCCTATGCCCCTTAATTGTAGCTTGCCCTCTCCTTTTCTATATACTCGGCCTCATCCCTCTCTTTAATTCTCAAAGTTTTGTAATGGAATTTAATCATCGTGAAGAAGGCTCCATAAACTCAAGCGAAGAAGTTGATCAGCCGGAGCAAGACAACTCCGATGTGGGAAGAGGTCGATCCTACGAGTGTGTCTTCTGCAAGAGAGGTTTCACAACCGCACAGGCCTTAGGTGGACACATGAATATCCATAGGAAAGATAGAGCCAAAAACAGGCCTTCTACTTTGATTCATTCGAATAAGGTTGACGAGTATTACACGGGTCCAAGATTCTACCAACCAATTTCAAGCTTCCCAACACGTTATGTTGAAGATCACCAGGCACAGATGAATTACCGGACTTATTTTCCAGCGTCCACATCGAGTGAAAGGCCCTTGTTCTATGAGAATTACCACCATAACAATCACTCGCATGACCAAAACCTACTAAGTTCAATTCCATTTGGAGAGGATTGGAGGATGAGCTTGACCCTTCAATTCGGTGAAGCGCTTGTTGAAGATGGTATGGAGAAGAAGAGACGGGACAGAAATGAAGAAGATGAACTGGATTTGGAGCTACGGCTTGGTCACCATCCATAGAAGTTTCGTACACAAATATGTGATTCTACATATTGTACAGCTTTTATGCAATAAAACACACCATTTTACAATCTGGTTATAAAATGGTCCTTCTTGCATATGATGTGGAGGGGATGAAGAATGAAATGCTCCAAAGAAGGCATCTTGACACATGAATCATCGATTCCTGTCTGGTAACCTTTTTTTGCAGTAGCTATGTTGTTCTCTGCTAATTATATATATATATATATATATATATATATAAGCCTAATTAGATTAGGGTTTTATAAGATGCTTTCCTTCTGTTTCTCCCTACTATATATTTGTCTTATAGTTATGTGCAATTCGGTTTCTTCCGAGATATAATATAAACCATAGTTCTTAGTTCTCTTTATGTATAAACTCATCTTTTTGTTTGAATAATTATTGAGCTAGGGCTTGCTTTATTAGCAGTCGGTTTTGTTAATATCTTGTGGAATTTGTAAGCTATCAAAACCCTAATTATACTTTGAATGTAGTGAACGACACAAAAAAAAAATGACAAAGATGCAGACAAACCCATTGACAGATGATGAGCTCTCTTTCCTTCTTCTTGTCTAATGGAGAAATCATTATCTAAGCTGATTACAACTTTTAGGTAAGTTGGTTAATTTGTAATATGATCGCAAATATCTTGTTTTAGCTTTCTAATGTTCTTACTAAGAGATTCATTATTCATCAGGAGCATAGTGCAACCACTAATGTGCTGAAACTATGAAATGAGGTGATCTTGTAACTGAAATCAGGTTGAAACTAGGAGATAGCATAAGGGGACTGTTTTTGTTTGAGTTTCAGGTTGTTTTGGAACTTTGGATTTTACTCGTTTATACTTGATTAAGGCTGAAAGGGTATACTGAAATCCCAACTTCATTTTCTAAAGCTCAACCAAACTAGAACGGAATAAAATGTTTGTTGTGGGTTTATTGCTTAATTTGGTCGATTGTAATTATAGATATTGAGCTTTAGAAGGAAAAACCTAGAAAAGATAGAAGGATTTATTGTAAAATGGGGATTATGAGTTAAATTTTTGTTCCATTCTTATGTAAAGGTGCGTTTTTACTTACCAAGTTGAAAAAAAATTTAAATTAAGTTTATTTTATGATAATTTATAAATTAGAAAAGGATATAAGTCATTTGATGAGATGTTATTTTATTTCCCTTTTTTGCATATAGTGTGGGGATTGGGTAGGAATTATATTATAACAAAATGGAAGCAAAAGAACATTGTATCGGATGACCGTCGTCTCTTTTTCAATTTCTCATAAAACAAAACTGTTTACTTCGAAATTAAATACATCTTAAGGACAACAAAAAATACCAACAAATAGTAACTCTTTATCTAATAACACCCAAAGCTTGCATGTATTCATTAGAACTGTAAACTGCCTATGATGGTGCCTTGGACCCTTAGTTCAATAGGATAGTAACTAATAAGGATGGGCATATTTTGGGTTTCAGTTGAGCTTATTTTTATGATTTGTTACACCGGAATTATAGAGGTAAAAATTTTCACGAAATTTTAAGATTGGAAAACAGATCTTAGAGCGTCAGCAGCAATCTTGATCATATCTTATATAGGAATTCTTTTTTATTGTCTTAACCCATAATTCCATGGAGGTAGATGGATCATCTTTATGCAGAACCATAAAAAATATTCAGTGTGCCGATTGTTCTTCTTCTTGTTCTCCTTTTCATCAATTAGAGTCCTAGACTAATCATACTTAATGGTACAACAATATTTTATAACCCTTGAACTTGGAAACAACAAAAATGAACTCAAAGTTGCATGTAAAGTAATGTCAGCGGGGAATTTTCGCTATTTTCTTATGTTGCCAGTGTTTTATTAAAGAATAACAATACACGGACACACATAAAAACCCCAATCCCATATCCACATAAAAAGACAAAAAATTAAACGGGTTCATTTTTATGTTTTCAACTTAGAAAAACATATTGAATAAAAATAAAAATCTGTATTTTTAATAAAAAAAAACATATTAACTGCTTTAAAAAAAACTTCATAACTTTTTTTTAAAAAAAGTGCTTATAAAAATAAATACATTTATTGTAAAAAAGACACATATTTTTAATTTAACTCATTCAATCCCTTAAATACTCATTTAGCCAATATTCTCTTATTTTTAAAGGTTCAGGCCAGCGCACCCCCACCCCCACTCCCAAAGTGTTTTTTAAAATTGTTTTTAACTTTTTATAACTGTTTTAAAAAATTAAAAAAAATAACGGTTTTAAAAAAAACTTCTTAATTTTTTTTTTAAAAATGTTTATAAAAAGTAATTACATATATTGTAAAAAAAACATATAGTTTTAATTTAACCCATTAAATCCCTCAAACACTCATTTAACGAATATTCACTTATTTTTAAAGGTCCGCGCCAGCGGTAATCTCTCCTCCCCCCCCCCCCCCCCCCAAATTTTTTTAGAGTTTTTTTTTTAAAAAATAGTTAAGAAGTTTTTTTTAAGCAGTTAAAACAGTTATTGAAAAATAAAAAAAAAACACTTTCTTATTAAAAATAGTTTTTTTAAATAGATTTTTTTATTAAAAATACAGATTTTTATTTATTATTATTATTATTTTTAAATAGAAACAAAAAAATGAACCCTTAAACTTTTTGTCCTCTTGTGTGGGTATGAATTTTGGGTTTATATGTGTGTCGGTCTAGTGTTACTCTTTATCAAATTGAGAATTATAAAAAACAAGTGAACTATCAAAAATGTTTATAATAACATTGATTATATCAACTTTTTAATTTGTTTTAGGTGAGGAACATTAGTAAGTAGTAGTTATATTTTCATTATAGATGGACGGTTTTGATTTTAGTTTTTTTTATCAATATTCTTCTATAGTTAAGCCTTGTTATATCCAATCTAGCTTTACTTTATGAATACCTGAATTCATATATGTTCCGTACGGCCGCTTTGAATTAGAAGATTAAGAGTGATAGTGTTTGGTTTACTCATCTGATTTGACCATATAGGAACTTGTGTGTTAAGTTAATTCATAATCTCAAGTTTACGTCAGTAATAATATATGCGTCATACCTTCATTTATTCAAATGGCCAAATCTTGACTTGGTCTGGATTATTAAAATAGTGGCTAAAAAACATAAGTGAGGATTGTTTCAGTGATGTCCGTCTCGGCCTGCAACAGTTTATTAATTTAATTGGCTGGCTAGGTCAGATCTGGGAGCAACTGCACTTGAATTTTGGGTCTCCAATGAGTCTATTTTTGTTTAAATTTTATTCAAAATTTGGTTTATTTATTTTGAATATTAATCAGTAAATTGTAATTTGATAGCCCAATAATATAATTATCCGTTTATCTTTTGGTAAGCAGATTCGACGCGAATTGGTCTCTCTGGATTTTGTTGGTACATAAATTAAAAAATAATATCATTATATTTATGTTTATATTTATTTCACAATTAATATTATGTATTTAATATTTCAATAGTCTTAATTTTACTTGTTTTAATGGAACAACTATCATTACCACTTATTACTACAATTATAAATTAATATAATATGTTTAGGATAATTCTAGATCGATACACAAAATTAACAAATTTTGGTGCGACATGTGTGCCGCACTCGTATTGACTCGTATCTGAACTCCACTATTTTGAAACCTGTGTAAGACCTGGCTACAAGCCAATATCAAAGCAACACATTAGTGTGTCATATTAAATGTGTCAAGGTAGAAGGACAAATGTGTTTAATAGTGTTGGATAGTATCTTATCTGATTTGAATGTTTACTAATTCGGATTGGATTACAGTGTTAATAATAAGTCGTATGATCCGAATTGAAACTGATGATATTCTTAGTAAACGGATTCGAATTGACCTGAACTATCACATCGCCCTTTTTTGTTCTTCTGGGAAAGATTTCAGGTTGTAATGACTTGGGTTTCGCACCTCATTATTGGATTCCGATAATCGTTATATTTTTTGCAAGTCAAATAGTAGTAAGGTGTGTATATTTAGAATTTTTTTTTTATTTTTTGTCAAGTTTAGGGAATCTAGTATATGTTGCTATTTCTAAAATATTTTGAGTTTGGATTTGTTACATATATGTTGTTTTGTAGCCCAAAGGAGAGAGTTTTTTATGTTAAATGAAAATTCCCTATGGTCTCTTATCATTCTTTTACTAATATTATAGGCATCTGTGTGGATACCTCGATCGGAAGGATGCAGATATAGCATGTAGTAGACTACAGAAACTAGTATAAACTAGTGGAACTAGTATTGGAAAGTTTGGAGTTTTCCTAATACTCCACATCTTCTTGTCATATCCTTGTTATTTGTATTTGAGAGTGAAATTTTTAATGGTTAGAGTCAAAACTCTTCAAGTACCTGGGGGTTTGTTTTATATGCATTTCATTTTGTTCTATAGAAATTTCTCCCCACTTTTACATATTTGATTATTATAAAGTTTATATTTTTAAAAATCAATCGTTGAGATCTATCAAACAAAATTTGTATTTACTATTTTTCTTAAATATTAAATTGATAAAATTTACACTTGTTTACTTGAAACCATGCCTTATTGCATTATCAACTTTTGAACCAAAAGTTGAAAGGAAACCATTTGAGTAAAAAATAAAATATATAATTATAGTGTAAGCCTACTTTACACATGAAATCTAAACAAAAATTATACACTAACTGAAAATTTTGTTAAATTAGTTCTAATTTGGTTAGGAACCAATTTTCTCCGCCTCGAAAAATCCTATAGGCAAAAATACTATTTGAGGAATTAATATTGAAAAAGATGGTATGGGCATCCCTGTTGGAAAAGTTTTTGCTTAGGTATCAGTTTGATAGGATTTGTTTAAGTTCATGTAGTCAAAATCCCTATTTGCTAGGGAAGTGCTAGTAGGTTTGAATTGTTATAGTCCATGATCCATGTTTTTTAATTAGTGTTAAACGTGAGGTGCAATTTGTTTTTTTTTATCGCTTCTTTGTAAGGCTTTATATGCAGTTGAATTCCATGATAACACTACATCATATTAGGCAAATGGTCACGACCAAAGTCCCTGATCAGGACTGTGGGTCACAACCAAGGGCCGTGACCATTTTGGGCGTGACCATTTTCGTGGATCGCGGCACAAATTCCTGACCAAACTAAAGGTTACGGACCTAGGTGGTTAGGGCAAATGATCACGGACTATAGCCGTGACCCATGCACACTTCTGATCATTGCTAAAGGCCGTGACCCATCCTTTGGTATATGATATTGGGCACAGCTTAGGTCACGACTGGCGTGACCCATCCTTTGGGATATGATATTGGTCACGACTGTAGTCACAGCTCAAGGTCATGACCCATACTTTGGTATATGATTTTGGTCACGACTCAAGGCCATGACTCATACTTTGGTATATGAATTTGGTCACAACTCTGGTCACGGTTCAAGGTCGTGACCCACACATTGGTATATGATTTTGGGGCTCTGGTCACGACCCCAGGTCGTGACCCATACTTTGATGTCACCACAATAGTCATGGCTTTAGACTCATACTTGGTCCCGTGCGAGGTGTTGGTGCCTTTCAGAGGGCGGTTTGGGGGGTATTTCGGGGTTTTGCCCTCTAACAACATGCTTTTATGCCTAAGTCTAGATATTTTCACATTATCGTCGTACTCTCTAATCGGGGGTCCCGTGACCATGCAGTCAGTTCTTATGAATTGAATTTGTCCCGTGTAGCGAGGTGTTGGTGCCTCTCACGGGGCCGTTTGGGGGGTGTTTCGGGGTTTCGCCCTCTAACGACAGATTTTTAAGACTAAGTCTAGATATTTAAATTATCGTCGTGCTCCCAATCTTGGGGTCTCATGACCACGCGGTCAGTTCTTTCGAGTTACAATGGTCCCGTGCGAGGTGTTGCTGCCTTTCATGGGGTTGTTTAGAGGGGAGGGGTTCATCCTCTAACGACATGTTTTTTAGCCTAAGTCTAGATATTCTCAAATTATCATCGTGTTCTCAAATCGCGAGTTTCATGACCATCAGTTCCTACAAGCTGTATTGGTCCCGTGGGAGGTGTTGGTGCCTCTCACGGGGCCATTTGGGGGGAAGTTTTGGGGTTTGACTCTCTAACGCCATGTATTTAAGCTCGAGTTTAGATATTTTCAAATTATTATCGTAATCTCAAATCGAGAGTCCCGTGACCACCTGGTCAGTTCTTACGAGCGACATTGGTCCCATGTGAGGTGTTGGTGCCTCAAACGGGGCCATTTGGGGGGTGTTTCGGGGTTTCGCCCTCTAAAGACATATTTTTAAGAAGAAGCCTAGATATTCTCAGACTATCGCTTAAATCGTGGATCCGTGACCACGCGATCAATTGCCTACGAGGTGTTAGTGCCTCTCACTAGGCCGTTTGGTTTTTTTGGGGGGGGTTTCAAACTCTAACGCGTTATTTTTAAGCCTAAGTGTAGACATTTTCAAATTATCATCGTGCACTCAAACCGGGGGTCCCGTGACCATGCGATTTGTTTCCTACGAGTTACATTAGCCCAATGCGTGGTGTTGGTGCCTCTCATGGGGCCGTTTGAGGGGTGTTTTTAGGTTTCGCCCTATAACGGCATGTTTATTAAGCCTAGGTCTAGATATTCTCAAATAATCGTCATCTTCACCACGCGATCAGTTTCTACGAGCTACATTGGTCCCGTGCAAGGTGTTGGTGCCTCTCACGAGATTGTTAGGGGGGCGTTTCAGGATTTCTCCCTCTAATGGCATGTTTACATTTTTAAGCCTAAGTCTATATATTTTTAAATTATCATCGTACTCTCAAACTGGGGGTTCCGTGACCACGTGGTCAGTTCTTGCGAGTTATATTGGTCCCGTGCGAGGTGTTGGTGCCTCTCACAGGGCCGTTTGGGGGGTGTCTCTGGATTTCACCCTCTAACGTCATGTTTTAAAGCCTAAGTCTTTATATTTTCAAATTATCGTCGTAATCTCAAATTAAGGGTCCCCTGACCACCCGGTCAGTTCTTACGAGCGACATTGGTCCCGTGGGAGGTGTTGGTGCCTCTCACGGGGCCATTTGGGGGGTGTTTCGGGTTTACGCCCTCTAAAGGCTTGTTTTTAAGGAGAAGTCCAGATATTTTCAAATTATCGTCGTTCTCTCAAATCGAGGGTCCGTGACCACGCGATAAGTTTCCTACAAGGTATTGGTGCCTCTCACGGGGCCGTTTAGGGGGTTGTTTCAAGGCTTTGTACTCTAACGCGTTATTTTCACGCCTAAGTCCAGATATTTTTAAATTATCATCGTGCTCTCAAACCGGGGGTCCTATGACCATGCAATCATTTTCCTATAAGTTACATTGGCCCAGTGCAAGGTGTTGGTGCCTCTCACAGGGCCGTTTGAAGGGTGTTTCTAGGTTTCTCCCTTTAACATCATATTTTTAAGCGTAAGTCTAGATATTCTCAAATTATCGTCATCTTCTCAAACTGGGGGTCCCGTTACCACGCGATCAGTTTCTACGAGCTACATTGGTTTCGTGCAAGGTGTTGGTGCCTCTTACGAGACCGTTTGGGGGGTGTTTCAAGATTTATCCCTCTAACGGCATGTTTATGTTTTTAAGCCTAAGTCTAGATATCTATAAATTATCGCGGTGCTCTCAAACTGGGGGTCACGTGATGACACGATCAGTTCTTACGGGTTATATTGGTCCCGTGCGAGGTGTTGATGCCTCTCACAGGGCCGCTTTGGGGGTGTTTCGGGATTTCACCCTGTAACGACATGTTTTAAAGCCTAAGTATTGATATGTTCAAATTATTTTCATGCTCTCAAATCGAGGGCCCTGTGATCACGCGATCCATTTTCTATGAGTTGCCTTAGTCCCGTGCAGGGTGTTGGGTCCTTTCTCAGGGTTGTATGGGGGGTGTTTTTAGGTTTCGCCCTTTAATAGCATGTATTTATGCCTAAGTCTATATATTATAAAATTATCATCATCTTCTCGAAACGGGGGTCCCGTGACCACGCGGTGAGTTCCTACGAGATGCATTGGTCCCATGTGTGGTGTTGGTGCCTCTCAAAGGGCCATTTGGGGGATGTTTTGGGGGTTTTCTCTCTATCGCCATGTTTTTAAGCCCGAGTGTAGATATTTTCAAATTATCGCCATAATATCAAATCGGGGGTCCCACGACCACCTGATCAGTTCCAACAAGTGACATTGGTCCCGTGCGAGGTGTTGGGGACTCTTACAGGGCCGTTCGAGGGGTGTTTCGAGGTTTCTCCTTGTAAAGGCATCTTTTTAAGACTAAGGTTATGTTTGTTTTTTCATCTGAATCTGAAGTCTGAATTTGAAATCTGAAGACTGAATCGGATGTATGAAATTTGAATCTGAAAAATATGTTTATTTTTTTGTCTGAATGTACCTATGAATCAATGTATTTAGACTCATTGAGACTTCACATTCTGACTTCAAAAATAATTTTACCTTTTAACCATTAAGAGCGAAATATAGTCGTTACCCCTTAATCATTTAAAAAAATAAACAGTTTTTGGTACCTCTTAAGTCTGAATGGTTCAGATTCAGACTTTAGAGGTAAAAACAACCGACACCTAATTCTAGATACTTTCAAATTATCGATGTGCTCTCAAACCGGGTGTCCCGTGACAACGCAATCAGTTCCTATGAGCTACATTGGTCCCGTGCGAGGTCTTGGTGCCTCTCATGGGGACCTTTGGCGGTGTTTCGGGGTTTCGTCCCATAAGACCACGTTTTTAAGCCTAAGTCTAGATATATTCAAATTATAGACATGCTCTCAAATCGAGGGTTCTGTGACCACACGGTCAGTTCCTCAGAGCCGTATTGGTCGCTTGTGAGGTGTTGGTGCCTCTCAAGGGGCCGTTTGGGGGTTGTTTATGGGTTTCACCCTGTAACGACTAAGCCTTAGTCCAAATATTTTCAAATTATTGTCGTACTCTCAAATCAGGGGTCCCGTGACCACGCGATCAGTTCTTATGAGTTACATTGGTCCCGTGTGAGGTGTTTGTGCCTCTCACGGTGTGATTTAGTGGGTATTTCGGGGTTTTGCCCTCTAACAGTATGTCTTTAAGCCCAAGTCTGGATATTATCAAATTATTATCGTGTTCTATAACCGAGAATTCGGTTACCATGCGATCACTTAAATTGAGCTACATTGTTCCCGTGTGAGGTGTTGGTACCTCTCATAAGGCCGTTGGGGGGTGTTTCGGGGTTTCACCCTCAAATGGCATGTTTTTCAGCCTAAGTCCAGATATTCTCAAATTATCATTTTGCTCTCAAAACAGGGGTCCCGTGACCACGCGGTCAGTTCCTACAAGTTAGATTAGTCTCATGCGAGGTGTTTGTTCCTCTTACGGGGCCGTTTGTGAGGTGTTTTCGAGTTTCGCCCTCCAACGACATGTTTAAGATTATGACACTAAGTCTAGATATTTTTAAATTATAATCATGTTCTCAAATCGGGGGTCCCATTACTATGCATTCAGTTCCTACGAGTTATATTGGTCCCGTGCCAGGTGTTGTTGTCATTCACGGGGCCGTTTGGGGGGTGTTTCGATGGTTCTCCCTCTAACATCATGTTTTTAAGATTAAGTCTAGATGTATTAAAATTATCGTACCATGCGGTCAGTTGCTATGAGTTTCATTGGTCCAGTGCGAGGTGCTTGTGCCTCTCACGAGGCCATTTAGAGGGTGTTTCTTGGTTTCTCCCACTAACCCCATATTTTAAAGACCGAGTTTAAATATTTTTAATCTATCATCGTGATATAAAATAGGGGGTCCCGTGACTATGCGGTTAATTCCTACGAGTTAAATTTATCCCATGCGAGGTGTTGGTGCCTTTCACGAGGCCGTTTGGGGGGTGTTTCGGTGTTTCACCATCTAACGACATGTTTTTAATCCCAAGTCTAGATATTTTCAAATTATCACCGTGCTCCTAAATCGGGGGTCCTGTGACCACGCAGTCAGTTCTTGCGAGCTATACTGGTCCCGTGTGAGTTGTTGTTGCCTCTCATGGGGCTGTTTTGGGGTTTCACCCTCTAAAGCCATGTTTTTAAGCCTCAGTTTAGATATTTTTAAATTATCGCCGTAATCTCAAATCGGGGGTCCTGTGACCACCAGGTCAGTTCCTACGAGCGACATTGGTATCGTGCAATGTGTTGGTGCCTCTTATGCGGCCGTTTGGGGGGTGTTTCGAGGTTTTTCCCTCTAAAGGAATATTTTTAAGCCAAAGTCTAGATATTTTCAAATTATCACCGTCCTCTCAAACTGGGAGTCTGTGACCACACGATTAGTTTCCTACAAGTTACATTGGTCCCGTGTGAGGTGTTGGTACCTCTCACGGGGTTGTTTGGGTCTGTTTTTGGGTTTCGCGCTCTAATTTAAAGCCTAAGTCTTGATATTTTCAAATTATCGACATACTCTCAAACTGGGGGTCCCGTGACCATTTTTTTACGAGTGACATTGGTCCCATGCGAGATGTTGGTGTCTCTAACGGGGCCTTTTGGGGGGTGTTTCGGGGTTTCTCCCTCCAACGACATGTTTTTAATCCTAAGTCTAGATATTTTCAAATTATCGTCGTGCTCTCAAATCGGGGGTCCCGTGACTATGCATTCAATTTTTACGAGATGCATTGGTCCCGTGAGAGGTGTTGTCACCTCTCAATGGGCCCTTTGGGGGTGTTTAGGATTTTCCCCTCTAACGTCATGTTTCTAAGAGTGAGTCTAGATATATCAAACTGGGGGTCCCTTGACCACGCGATTAGTTCCTAAGAGCTATATTGGTCCCGTGCGAGGCATTGGTGCTTCTCACGGGACCGTTTGGGAGGTGTTTCTGGATTTCACCCTCCAACGACATATTTTTAAGCCTAAGTCTAGATATTCTAAAATTATCATCGTGCTCTCAAATCAGGTGTTTTGTTACCACGTGGTCAGTTTCTACGAGCTACATTGGTCCCGTGCGAGGTGTTGCTTCCTTTTATGGGGCCATTTGGGGGGTATCGGGATTTTTCCAATGACATGTTTCCATTTTTAAGACTAAGTCTAAATATTTTATAATTATCATCGTGCTCTCAAAACGGGGGTCTCTAGACCAGGCGGTCAATTCCTACGAGTTATATTATTCCCGTGCGAGGTGCTGGTGCTTCTCACGGGGCCATTTGGGTGGTGTTTTGGAGTTTCGTCCTCTAAAGGCCTGTTTTTAAGCTAAGTCTAGATATCTTTAAATTATCATCGTTGTCTCAAATCGGGGGTCCCTTGACCACACGTTCTGTTTTCTACTAGTTGCATTGGTCCCGTGCGGGGTGTCAGTGCCTCCCACGGGGCCATATGGGGTTGTTTTAGGGATTCTCCCTCTAAAGGCATGTTTTTAAGACTAATTCTATATATTCTCAAATAATCACCGTCTTCTCAAAACGGCGGTCCCATGACCACGTCGTCAATTCCAATGAGCTACATTGGTCCCGCACAAGATGTTTGTGCCTCTCACGGGGCAGTTTGGGGGGGGGGGGGGGTGTTTTTGGGTTTTACCCTTTAACGACAAGTTTTTAAGCCTAAGTCTAAATATTTTCAAATTATCAAAGTAATCTCAAATCGGGGGTCCCATGACCAATCGGCAGTTCCTACGAGCGACATTGGTTCCGTACGAGGTGTTGGGGACTCTCACGGGGCCGTTTGGGGGGGTGTTACGGGGTGTTTCCCTCTAAAGGCTTATTTTTAAGACAAAGTCTATATATTTTAAAATTATCATAGTGCTCTCAAACTCGGGGTCCTGTGACCACGCGATCAGTTAGTACGAGCTACATTGGTTCCGTGTGAGGTGTTGGTGCCTCTCAGGGGGGCGTTTGCGAGGTCTTAAAGATTTTGCCCCCTAATGCCATAATTTTAAGCCTAAGTCTAGTTATTCTAAAATTATCGTTGTGATCTCAAAACAAGGGTCCCGTTACCACGTGGTCAGATCCTACAAGCAACATTGGTTCCGTGCGAGGTGTTAGAGCCTCTCACAGGGTCGTGCATGGGGTGATTTGGTATGTATCCATCTAACGACATGTTCTTTATATCCAATTCTAGATATTCTAGAATTATCATCGTGTTCTCAAACCGGAAACTCGTGACCACGCGATCAGTTCCTACGAGTTACATTGGTCCCGTGCGAGCTGTTGGCGCCTCTCTTTGATACTTTTATGGGGTGTTTTGGGATTTCTCCCTTTAACGACATGTTTTTAAGCTTAAGTCTAGATATTTTCAAATTATTACCGTGCTCTCAAATAAGGGGTCCTGTGACCACGCAGTAAATTCCTAAGAGTTGCGTTGATCCCGTGCTAGGTGTTGGTGCTCCTCACAGGGCCGTTTGGGGGGTGCTTCGAGGTTTCGCTCTCTAACGGCATGTTTTTAATCCCGAGTCTTGATATTTCCAAATTATCAAAATAATTTCAAATCGGGGATCCCATGGCCACCCGGTCAGATCCTACAAGAGGTATTGGCCCTGTGCGAGATGTTGGGGACTCTCACAGGGCCTTTTGGGGCGTGTTTCAGTGTCTCGCTATCTAACGACATGTTTTTAAGCCTTAGTCTAGATATTTTCTATTTATCACCGTACTCTCAAATCGGGGGTCCCGTGACCACGTGGGCAGTTCCTATAAGCTACATTGGCCCGTGTGAGGTTTTGGTGCCTCTCATGGGGCCATTTGTGGGGTATTTCGGGGTTTCACCCTCTAATGGTATGTTTTTAAGCCTAAGTATAGATATTATCAAATTATCGTTGTGTTTTCAAACCAGGGGTCCCATTACCACGTGGTTAGATCCTACGAGCAGCGTTGGTCCCATGTTAGGTGTGGAGCCTCTCACGGGGCCGTGTATAGGGTGTTTTAGGATTTCTCCCTCTAATAGCATGTTCTTAAAACTAATTCTAGATATTCTCAAATTATCATCATGTTCTCAAACTGGGGGTCCTATTACCAGGCGGTCAGTTCCTATGAGTGACAATGGCCCCGTGTACGATTTTTGGTGTCTTTCCCGGGGCCATTTGGGGGGTGTTTCGAGTTTTTTTCCCTCTAATGACATGTTTTTAAGCTTAAGTCTAGATATTTTAAAATTATCAGTGCACTCTCAAATCGTGGATCCCGTGACCACCCAATCAGTTCCAACGAGCTGCATTTGTCCCGTGTGAGGTGTTGGTGTCTCTCACCGGGCCGTTCGGGGGGGGGGGGGGGTGTTTCGGGGTTTCACCCTCTAACGTCCTGTTTTTAATCCTAAGTCTAGATATTTTAAATTTATCTCCATGCTCGGTCCCATGACCATGTGATTAGTTCCTATGAGAAACATTGGTCCTATGTGAGGTGTTATTGCCTCTCATGGGGATATTTGCATGTGTTTTGGGATTTCGACCTCTAATGATATGTTTTTAAGCCTAAGTCTAGGTATTCTCAATTTATCATCGTGCTCTAAAAAAGGGGATCCAGTGACTACTCGTTCAACTCCTACGAGTTGCATTGGTCCCGTTCGAGGTGTTGGTGCCTCTCAGGGGGCCATTTGGGGGAGTTTCGGGGTTTCGCACTCTAACACTATGTTTTTAAACATGAGTCTAGATATTTTCAAATTATCACCATAACCTCAAATCGGGGGTCCCGTGGACACCCAATCAGTTCCTACGAGCGATGTTGGTCCCGTGTGAGGTGTTAGTGCCTCTCACAGGGCCGTTTGGGGGGTGTTTCGGGGGTTTTCCCTCTAAAGGCATGTTTTTAAGACAAAGTCTACATATTTTTAATTTATCACTGTCCTCTCAAACCCAGGGTCTGTGACCATGCAATCAGTTTTCTATAAGTTACATTAGTCCCGTGCGAGGTGTTGGTGCCTCTCACGGGGCCGCTTATGAGTTATTTCTGGGTTTCATGCTCTAACGCATTATTTTTAATCCTAAGTCTAGATATTTTATAATTATCATCGTGCTCTCAAATTGCGGGTCCCAGGACCACGTGGTCAGTTTTCTACGAGTTACATTGGTCCCGTGCGAGGTGTTGGTGCCTCTCACGTGGCCGTGTGGGGGTTGTTTCGGGGCTTCACCCTCCAACGAAATGCTTTTAAGCCTAAGTCTAGATTTTGTCAAATTATCATCGTGCTCTCAAATTGGGGGTCCCATGACTAGGTGGTCAATTTTCAATGAGTTGCATTGGTCCCTGCAGGTTGTCGGTGCCTCTTACGGGGCCGTCTTGGGGCGTTTTGGGGTTTCGCCTTCTAACGGCATGCTTTTAAGCCTATGTCTATATATTAAGCCTAAGTCTATATATTTTCAAATTATCATCGTGTTCTAAAAATAGGGTCCCGTTACCACCATGTCAGATCCTACGAGCTACATTGGTCCCGTGCAAGGTGTTGGATAGGGTGTTTCAGGGTTTCTCCCTCTAAGGGAGTGTTCTTTAAACCTAATGGTAGATATTCTCAAATTATCTTCATATTCTCAAATTAGGGGCCCGTGACCACGCGATGAGTTCCTACGAGTTACACTGGTCCCATATGAGGTGGTTGTGCCTCTCACAGAGCCGTTTAGAGGGGTGTTTTTAGGTTTCGCTTTTTAATGGCATGTTTTTAAGCTTAAGTCTAGATGTTTTCAAATTATCACCGTGCTAAAAAATAGGGGGTCCCGTGACCACGCGGTTAGTGCCTACGAGCTGCATTTGTCGCGTGCAAGGTGGTGCCTCTCACGGGGTCGTTTGGGGGGTGTTTTGGGATTTTCCCCTCTAACGCCATTTTTTTAGCGTGACTCTAGATATTTTCAAATTATTGTCATAGTCTCAAACCAAGTGTCCCATGACGACCCGGTCAGCTCCTACAAGTGGCATTGGTCCCGTGTGAGGAGTTGGGAACTCTCACGGGGTCGTTTGGGGGATGTTTCAGGCTTTTGACGTCTAAAGGCATGTTTCCAAGACTAAGTCTAGATATTTTCCAATTATCGCTGGCTCTCAAACTGGGGGTGCTGTTATCACGCGATTAGTTCCAACGAGCTATATTAGTCCCGTGCGAGGTGTTGGGGCCTCTCACGGGGCCGTTTGGAGGGAGTTTGGGGGAGATATTTTCAAATTATCATCGTAATCTCAAATCGGGGGTCCCGTGACTACCTGGTCAATTTTTACGAGGGATATTGGTCCCATTCGAGGTGTTGGTGCCTCTAACGGAGCCGTTTCAGGGCATTTCGGGGTTTTGCCCTCTAAAGGGATATTTTAAAGCCAAATTCTAGATATTTTCAAGTTATCACCATCCCTTAAATCAAGGTTCTGTGACCACGCGATCAGTTTCATACCAGTTACATGGGTCCCGTACGAGGTATTGGTACGTCTCACGAGAGGGCCGTTTTGGGGTTATTTATGGGTTTCGCGCTCTAATGCATTATTTTTAGGCCTAAGTCTAGCTATTTTCTAATTATCGATGTTCATTCACACCGGGGGTCCCGTGACCTCGCGATCAGTTTCTTACAAGTTACATTGGTCCCGTGCGAGGTGTTAGTGCCTCTAGCGGGGCTGTTTCGGGGGTGTTTCGTGCTGTAACAGCTTGTTTTTAAGCCTCAGTCTAGATATTTTCAAATTATCACCGTGCTCTCAAATAGGGGGTCCCGTGACCGTACGGTTAGTTTCCTACGAGCTGCAATGGTCCCGTGCGAGGTGTCTGTGCTTCTTAGGGGGCCGTTTGGGGGGTGTTTTGGGTTTCTCCCTCTAACGTCTTATTTCTAAGTGTGAGTATAGATATTTTCAAATTACATCATGATCTCAATTCGGTGGTCTCGTGACCAAGAAAATAGTTTCTACGAGCTATATTGGTCCCACGAGAGGTGTTGGTGCCTACCATGGGACCGTTAGTGAGTGTTTCTGGGTTTCACCCTGTAATGGCATGTCTTTAAGCCTAAGTTTAGGTATTCTCAAATTATCATCGTGTTCTCAAATTGGGGGTCCTGTTACAATGCAGTCAGTTCCTACGAGGTACAATGGTCGCGTGCGAGGTGTTGGTGCCTCTCACGGGGCCATTTGGGGATGTTTTAGGGTTTTACCCTCTAACACCATGTTTTTAAGCCTAAGTCGAGATATTTTCAAATTCTAGTTGCGCTCCTAAATCGGGGGTTCCGCAACCACGCGGTTAGTTCGTACGAGCTGCAATTGTCCCTTGCGAGGTGTTGGTGCCTCTCACGGGCCCGTTTGGTGGATATTTTGAGTTTTTTCCTCCTAACGACATGTTTTTAAGCCTTAGTATAGATATCTTCAATTTATTGTCGTACTCTCAAATCGGGGGTCCCATGACCACACGATCAATTACCATGAACTATATTAGTCCCATGCGAGGTTTTGATGCCTCGCATGAGAACATTTAGGGGGTATTTCGGGCTTTCACCCTCTAATGGTAGGTTTTTATGCTTAAGTATATATATTATTAAATTATCATCGTGTTCTCAAATTGGGGGTCCCATTACCACACAGTCAGTTCCAACGAGCTACATTGGTCCCGTATGAGGTGTTGGTTCCTCTTAAGGGGCAGTTTGTGGGGTGTTTCAGGGTATCTCCCTATAATTGCATGTTTTTAAGCCTAAGTCTAGATATTCTCACATCATCGTCGTGCTCTTAAACCCCGAGTTTAGTGACCATGCGATCAATTCCTACGAGTTGCATTGGTCTCGTGCTAGGTGTTGGAGCTTGTCATGGGGCCATGTTTGGGGTGTTTTGGGGTTTCTTCCTCGAACGACATGTTTTTTAAGCCTAGTTATAGATATTCTCAAATTATCATCATGTTATCAAAATGGAGGCTTATGACCTCGCAGTCAGTTCCTACGAGTGGCATTGGTCCCATACACGACGTTGGGGACTCTCATGGGGTTGTTTGGGGGGTGTTTCGGGGTTTTACCCTCTAAAGGAATGTTTTTAAAGATAACTATATATGTTTTCAAATTATTTTTGTGCTATCAAATTGGGGGACCCGTGCCCATGTGCAACATTGGTCCCGTGCGAGGTGTTGGTGCCTCTCACGGAGCCGTTTTGGGGGTATCTCGGGGTTTTGCCCTCGAACGGCATGTTTTTAAGCCTAGGTCTAGATATTCTCAAATTATAAACATGTTGTCAAAACGGGGGTTCCATGACAATGCAGTCAGTTCCTACGAGCTACATTGATCCCGTGCTAGGTGTTAGTGCCTCTCATGGGGCCATTTGGGTGGTGTTTCTTGGTTTCGCGCCCTAACGATATGTTTTTAAGCCTATGTCTAAATATACTCAAATTATTATCGTGTTATCAAATTGGGAGTCCCATTACCACACGCTTAGATCCTACGAGCAATATTGGTCCCATGCGAGTTGTTGGAGGCTCTCACGGGGCCGTGTTTGGGGTGTTCTCCCTCTAAGGGCTTGTTCTTTAAGCCTAATTCTAGATATTCGTAAATTATCATCGTGTTCTCAATCCGAGGGTCCCGTTACCATGAAATTAGTTCCAATGAGCTACATTGGTCCCGTATGAGGTGTTAGTGTGTCTCATAGGGCCTTTTGGGGGGGGGGGGGGGGGTGGGTTTCACCCTCTAATGGCATCTTTTTATGGTTAAGTCTTGATATTCTCAAATTATTGTTGTGTTCTCGAACTGGGGTCCTATTATGATGCAGTCCGTTCCTTCGAGGTACATTGGTCCCGTGCGAGGTGTTGGTGCCTCTCACGGGGTCGTTCGAGGGTGTTTGAGGGTTTCGCCTTCTAATGCCATGTTTTTAAGCCTAAGTCGAGATATTTTCAAATTCTAGTTATCATCCCAAATCGGGGTTCCACGACCATGCGGTCAGTTAGTACGAGATACATTGGTCCCTTGCAAGGTGTTGGTCCCTATCACGGGCCCGTTTGGGGGGGTGTTTCGAGGTTTCTCTCTCTAACGACATATTTTAAGACTTAGTCTAGATATTTTCAATTTTTCGTCATACTCTAAAATTTGGGGTCTCATGACCATGCGATCAATTACTATGAGCTACATTGGTACCATGTGTGGTGTTTGTGCCTATCACGAGAACATTTCGGGGGTATTTCGAGGTTTCCCCCTCTAATGGTAGGTTTTTAAGCCTGAGTCTAGATATTATCAAATTATCATCATGTTCTCAAATTAGAGGTCCTATCACCACACGATCAGTTCCAACGAGCTACATTGGTCCCGTGAGAGGTGTTGGTTCCTCTTAAGGGGCCGTTTGGGGTATCTCCCTGTAATATCATGTTTTTAAGCCAAAGTTTAGATATTATGAAATTACCATCGTGCTCCTAAACCTGGGGTTGAGTGACCACGCAATCAATTCCTATGAGCTGCATTGGTCCCATGCTACGTGTTGGATCCTTTCATTGGGCTGCGTTTGGTGTGTTTTGGGGTTTCTTTCTCTAACGGCATGTTCTTTAAGCCTAGTTCTAGATATTCTCAAATTATCATCGTGTTCTCAAACTGGAGGCTTATGACCTCATTGTGAGTTCCTACGAGTTGCATTGGTTCCGTGCACGGTGTTGGGGACTCTCATGGGGTCGTTTTGGGGGAGTGTTGGGATTTCACCCTCTAAAGGCATGTTTTTAAAAATAACTCTAGATATTTTCAAATTATTGCCATGATATCAAATTTGGGAACCCGTGAATACGTGATCACTTCCAGGGAGCTACATTGTCCCGTGCGAGGTGTTGGTGCCTCTCATGGAGCCGTTTTGTGGGTATCTCGGGGTTTCACCCTCTAACGGCATGTTTTTAAGTCTATGTCTAGATATTTTCAAATTATCATCATGTTCTAAAATCGGGGATCCCGTGACCATATGGTCAGTTCGTTCGAGCTATATTAATTCCGTGCAGGTTGTTGGTGCCTCTCACAGGGCCGTTTAGGTGGTGTTTCTTTGTTTCGCCCCCTAATGATATGTTTTTAAGCCTAAGTCTAAATATACTCAAATTAGCATCGTGTTCTCAATCAGGAATCCCGTTACCACGTGGTTAGATCCTATGAGCAACATTGGTCCCATGCGAGGTGTCGGAGGCTCTCTCGAGGTTGTGTTTAGGGTGTTTCGGGGTTTCTCCCTCTAACAGCTTGTTCTTTAAGCCTAATTATAGATATTATTAAATTATCACCGTGTTCTCAAACCAAGAGTCCCATTACCCCATGGTCAGTTCCTCTTAGCACCATATGTCTCGTGTGAGGTGTTGGTGCTTCTGATGGAGCCGTTTAGGGGGTCAGTCAGGGTTTCACCCCCTAACAACATGTTTTTAAGCCTAAGTCTAAATATACTCAAATTATCGTCATGTTCTTAAATCGAGGGTTCCATTACCATGCGATCAGATCCTATGACTTACATTGGTGCTATGCGAGGTGTTGGTGCTTCCCACAGGACCGTTTCGGGGGTATTTTGGTGTTTCGCCCTCTAGAGGTATATTTTTAAGCCTTAGTCTATATATTATCAAATTATCATCGTTTTCTCTAACCGAAGGACTCGTTAACACGCAGACTGTTCCAACGAGCTACATTCGTCCCGTGCGAGGTGTTGGTGCCTCTCATAGGGCTGTTTGGGGGGGGGGGGGGGATATTTTGGGGTTTTACCCTCTAATGACATGCTTTTAGGTCTAAGTAAAGATATTCTTAAATTATCACCGTGTTCTCAAATAGGGTGTCTTGTGACCACGTGGTCAGTTCCTATGAGTTATATTGGTCCCGAGTGAGGTGTTGGCTCCTATCACGGGTCCGTGTGGTGGTGTTTCTGGGTTTCTCCCTATAACATCATGTTTTTATTCCTAGGTCTAGATATTTTCAGATTATCATCATGCTCTCAAACTAGGGGCCCCGTTACCACACGATCAGTTCCTAAGAGCTACATTGGTCCCATGTGAGGTGTTGGTGCCTCTCACGAGGCCGTTTGGGGGGAGTTTTAGGATTTCTCCCTCTAATGCCATGTTTTATGCCAGAGTCAAGATATTTTCAAATTATCGTCGTAATCTCAAATCGAGGTTCCGTTAGCACCCGGTCAGTTTTATGAGCGATATTGGTCTCGTACGAGGTATTGGTGCCTCTCATGGAGCCGTTTGGGGGGTGTTTTGGAGTTTCACCTTCTAAAGGCATATTTTTAAGTAACAGTCTATATATATTCAAGTTATCACCGTCCCCTAAAATCGGGGGTCTGTGACAACGCGATCGGTTTCATACCAGTTACATTGGTCCCGTGCGAGGTGTTGGTGCCTCTCACGGGAAGGTTTTAAGCCTAAGTTTATATATTATCAAATAATCATCGTCTTCTCAAATCGGGGGTCCTGTGACCACGTGGTCAGTTCCAATGAGCTACATTAGTCCCACGCGACGTGTTTGTGCCTCTCAGGGGCCGTTTGGGGGGTGTTTATGGGTTTTTCCCTTTATCGACATGTTTTTAATCTCGAATCTATATATTTTTAAATTATCGAAGTGATCTCAAACCGGGGTTCCCATGACCAGTCGGTCAGTTCCTACGAGCGACATTGGTCCCGTAAGAGGTGTTGGGATCTCTCCCGGGGCCGTTGGGGGGGTGTTTCGGGGTTTTTCCCTATAGAGGTTTATTTTTAAGACTAAGTCTATATATTTTCAAATTAATGTCATGCTCTCAAATTGGGGGTCCTGTGACCACGCGTTCAGTTACTACGAGCTACATTAGTCCCGTGCGAGGTGTTGGTGCCTCTTACGGGGCCGTTTGGCGGTACTTTAAGATGTCAACCTCTAATGCCATGTTTTGAAGCCTAAGTCTAGTCATTCTCAAATTATCATCATGTCCTCAAATTTGGGGTCCCGTTACCACGCGGTTAGATCCTATGAGCTACATTTTTCCCGTACGAGGTGTTGGAGCCTCTAACGGTGTCGTTCTTGGGGTGTTTCAGGGTTTTTTCATCTAATGGAATGATCTTTATATCCAATTCTAGATATTCTCAAATTATCGTCGTGTTCTTACCCAGGGGCTCATGACCACGCGGTCAGTTTTTACAAGTTACATTGGTCCCATGCGAGGTGTTGGTGCCTCTCACGGAGCCTTTTGTGGGGTTGTTTTGGGATTTCTCCCTTTAACAACATGTTTTTAAGCTTTGTTCCAGATATTTTAAAATTATCACTGTGCTCTCAAATTGGTGTCTCGTGACCCTGCGGTTAGTTCCTAAGTGCTGCGTTGGTTCCGTGTAAGGTGTTGTTGGTCCTCAAGGGGCCATTTTGGGGGTGCTTTGAGGTTTTGTCGTTTAACGCCATTTTGTTAAGCCTAAATCTAGATATTTTTAAGTTATTGCAGTAATCTTACACCGGGGGTCCCATGACCACCCGATTAGATCCTACGAGAGGTATTAGTCATGTACAAGGTGTTGGGGACTCTCGCAGGGCCGTTTGGGTGGTGTTTCTTGGTTTCTCTATCTAACGGTATGGTTTTAAGCCTCAGTATAGATATTTTCTATTTATAACCACACCCTCAAACCGTGGGTCCCGTGACCAAACAGTCTGTTCCTATAACCTATATTGGTCCCGTGCGAGGTGTTGGTGCCTCTCATGAGGCCATTTACAGGGTATTTTGGTGTTTCTCCCTCTAACCATATGTTTTTAAGCCTAAGTCTATATATTATCAAATTATTGTCATGTTCACAAACCAGGGGTCCCATTATCATGCGGTTAGATCCTACGAGCTATATTGGTTACATACTAGGTGTGGAGCCTCTCACGGGGCCGTGTTTTGGGATTTCTCCCTCTAACGAAATGTTCTTTAAACTAATTTTAGATATTCTCAAATTATTATCATGTTCTCAAACTGGGTGGTCTCGTTACCATGCTGTCAGTTCCTACGAGTTACATTGGTCCCGTGCGAGGTGTTGGTGTATTTTTCGAGGCCATTTGGGGGGTGTTTCTGGGTTTGGCCCTCTAATGGCATGTGTTTAAGCTTAAGCCAAGATATTTTAAAATGATCATCGTGCTCTCAAACCGGGGGTCCTTTGACCACGGAATCAGTTCTAACGAGCAACATTGGTCCTGTTCGAGGTGTTGGAGTCTCTTATGGAGCCGTTTGGGGGGTGTTTTAGGGTTTCTCCCTCTAACGGCATGTGTTTAAGCCTAAGTCCAAATATTTTAAAATTATCTCCATGCTCTAGAATCGAGGGTCTCATGACCATGCGATTAGTTCCTACGAGCAACATTGGTCCCGTGTGAGGTGTTGTTGCCTCTCACGGGGCTATTTGGGGGTGTTTCGGGGTTTCGTCCTCTAGCGACATATTTTTAAGCCTAAGTCTAGGTATTCTCAATTTATCTCTGTGCTCTCAGATCGAGGGTCCCGTGACCACGGGATCAGTTCCTACGAGCTTCATTGGTCCCGTTCGAGGTGTTGGTGCCTCTCACGGTGCCGTTTGGGGGGAGTTTCGGGGTTTCATCCTCTAACTCCATTTTTAAGCCCGAGTCTAGATATTTTCAAATTATAGATGTGCTTTCAAATCGGGGGTTTTGTGACCACGCAGTCAGCACCTACGAGCTACATTGGTCCCTTGTGAGGTGTTGGTGCCTCTCACGGGGCCGTTTGGGGGGGGGGGTGATTCGGGGTTTCGCCCTCTAACAATATGTTTTTAAGCCTAAGTCTAGATATTATCACATTATCATCGTGTTCTCAAATAGGGGGTCTTGTTAACATGCGATCAGTTCCAACGAGATACATTTGTCCCGTACAAGGTGTTGGTGCCTCTCACGGGGTCGTTTGTGGGATGTTTCAGAGTTTCTCTCTAATGGCATATTTTTAAGCCTAAGTCTATATATTGTCAAATTATCGTCTTGTTCTCAAATCGGGGGTCCCATGACCACGCGATTAGTTCCTACAAGTTACATTGGTCCCGTGCGAGTTGTTGGTTCCTCTGACGTGGTCATTTGTGTGTGGAGGGGTCAGGGTTTTTTGCACTCTAATGGCATGTTTTTAACCCTAACTCTAGCTATTTTTAAACTATCATTGTGTATTCAAATCGGGGGTCCCGTTACCATACGGTTAGTTCCTACGAGTTACATTGATCCCGTGCAAGGTGTTGGTGGCTTTCACGGGGTCGTTTTGGGGTGTTTTGGGGTTTCACCCTCTAACGGCATGTTTTTAAGCTTCAGTCAAATATTTTAAAATTATCATCATTATATCAAACCAGGGGTTCCGTGACCACGCGATTATTTCCTATGAGTTTCATTGGTCCAGTGCGAGGTGATGGTGCCTCTCATGGGACCGTTTGCGGGGTGTTTTAGGGTTTCACCCTCTAACCCCATATTTTTAAGCCTAAGCTTAGATTTTTTAAAACTATCATCGTGATCTAAAACGGGGATCCCGTGACCACATGGTAAGTTCCTACGAGTTGAATTCATACCGTGCTAGGTGTTTGTGCCTCTTACGTACTATTTGGGGGGGTGCTTCGGGGTTTCCCCCTCTGACAACATATTTTTAAGCCTAAGTCTACATATTTTCAAATTATCATCGTGCTCTTAAAACTGTGGTTCCATGACCACGCGATTAGTTCCTATGAGCTACATTGGTCCCATGTGAGGTGTTGTTGCATCTCACACGGCTCCTTCGAGGTTTCACCCTCTAACGACATTTTTTCAGCCTAAGTCTAAATATTTTAAAATTATTGTCATGCTCTCAAACCACGGGTTTAGTGAACACGCGTTCAATTCCTATGAGTTACATTGGTTCCGTGCGAAGTGTTGGTGCCTCTCAAGGAGCCGTTTTGAGGTTTTGCCCTTGAACAACATGTTTTCAAGCCCGGGTTAGATATTTTCAAATTATCTAAGTAATGTCAAATTGGGGGTCCAATAATGACTCGATCAGTTCCTATGAGCGGCATTGGTCCCGTGCAAGGTGTTTAGGACTCTCACGGGGCCGTGTGGGGTGTGTTTCTAGGTTTCGCCCTCTAAAGGCATGTTTTTAGAATAAGTCTAGATGGATTCAAATTATCACCATGTTCTCTAATCAGGGGTGCCATGACAACACGATCAGTTCCTCGGAGTTACATTGGTCCCGTGGGAGGTGTTGGTGCCTCTCATGGGGCCGTTTGGGGGTGTTTCAGGGTTTCGCCCTCTAACACCATGTTTTTAAGCCTAAGTTGAGATATTTTCAAATTCTAGTTATGTTCCCATACCAGGGGTTTCGTGACAATGCAGTCAGTTCGTACAAGCTCCATTGGACCGTTACAAGGTGTTGGTGCCCCTCACGTGCCCGTTTGAGGGGTGTTTCAAGGTTTCGCCCTCTAACGACCTGTTTTTAAGCCTTTGCCTATATATTTTTAATTTATCGTCATACTCTCAAATCAGGGGTCCCATGACCACATGATTAATTACTCTTGAGCTACATTGGTCCCATGTGAGGTGTTTTTGCCTCTCACGAGGACGTTTGGGGAGTATTTTGGGGTTTCGCCCTCTAATGGTAGGTTTTTATGCCTTAGTCTATTATATTATCAAATTATCGCAGTGTTCTAAAATTGGGAGTCCTGTTACCACGCGGTCCGTTCCAATGAGATACATTAGTCCTGTGCGAGGTGTTGGTGCCTTTTAAGGGGCCGTTTAGGGGGTGTTTCGGGGTATCACCCTATGACGGCATGTTTTTAAGCATAAGTCTAGAGTTTCTCAAATTATCGACATGCTCTAAAACTCAAGGTTCAGTGACCACGCGATCAATTATCCCGCTACCACGCAGTCATTTCCAACGAGCTACATTGGTTCCGTGCGAGGTGTTGGCGCCTCTTAAGGGGCCATTTGGGGGGGGGGGTGTTTCGAGGAATCGCCCTATAACGTCATGTTTTTAATCCTAAGTCTAAATATTCTTAAATTATCACCGTGTTATCAAACTAAGGGTCCCGTGACCACGAGGTCAGTTCCTATGACCTGCATTGGTCCCGTGCGAGGTGTTGGAGCCTGTCACGGGGCTGTGTTTGGGGTATTTCGGGGTTTCTCTCTCTAACGGCATGTTCTTTAAGCCTAGTTCTAGATATTCTCAAATTATCATCGTGATCTCAAACTGGAGGCTTGTGAGCTTGCGGTCAGTTACTACGAGTGGCATTGGTCCCATGCGAGGTGTTAGGGACTCTTATGGGACCATTTAGGGGGTGTTTCGGGGTTTCACACTCTAAAGTCATGTTTTTAATACTAACTCTAGATATTTTCAAATAATCATCGTGTTCTCAAATCGGTGTCCCCGTGACCACGTGATCGGTTCTTGGGAGCTACATTGGTCCCATGTGAGGTGTTGGTGCCTCTCACGGAGACGCTTTGGGGGTATCTAAGGTTTTTGCCCTCTAAAGGCTTATTTTTAAGCCTAAGTCATAATATTATCAAATTATCATCGTGTTCTCAAACCGGGGGTCTTGTTACCATACGATCAGTTCCTACGAGCTACATTGATCCCATGCGAGGTGTTGGTGCCTCTCACGGGGCCATTTGGGTGGTGTTTCTTAGTTTCTCCCCTTAACTATATGTTTTTAAGACTAAGTCTAAATATACTCAAATTATCATCGCGTTATCAAACTAGGAGTCCTGTTACCACTTGATTAGATCCTACGAGCAACATTGATCCCGTGCGAGCTGTTAGAGGCTCTCACGGGTCCTTGTTTCGGATTTTCTCCATCTAACGGATTGTTCTTTAAGCCTAATTCTAGTTATTCTCAAATTATCATCGTGTTCTCAAATTGGGAGTCCCGTTACCATGCGGACAGTTCCTAAGAGCTACATTAGTACCGTGCGAGGTGTTGGTGCGTCTTACGGGGTCGTTTGAGAGATGTTTCAGAGTTTCTCCCTCTAATGCTATCTTTTTAAGTCTAAGTCTAGTTATTATCAAATTATCATCGTGTTCTCAAACCGGGGTCCCGTGACCACACGGTTAGTTCCTACGAGTTACATTGGTCCCATGCGAGTTGTTGAATCCTCTCACGGGACCGTTTGTGTGTGTGTGGGGGGGGGGGGGGGGGTCAGGGTTTTTCTCCCTCTAATGGCATGTTTTTAACCCTAACTCTAGATATTTTTAAACTATCATCGTGTATTCAAATCGGTGGTCTCGTTTCCATGCGGTTAGTTCCTACGAGTTACATTGGTCCCGTGCGAGGTGTTGGTGGCTTTCACGAGGTTGTTTCGGGGTGTTTCGGGGTTTCCTTCTCTAACGGCATGTTTTTAAGATTAAGTCAAATATTTTAAAATTATTATCATTCTCTCAAACCGGGGTCCTGTGGTCACGCAGTTAGTTCCTACGAGTTACATTGGTCCTGTACAAGGTGCTAGTGCCTCTCATGGGGCCGTTTGGGGGTTATTTATGGGTTTCCACCTCTAACGGGGGTCCCATGACCACGTAACCAATTCCTACGAGCTACATTGGTTTGTGTACGAGGTGTTGGTGTCTCTCACGGGGCTGTTTGGGGGTGTTTTGGGGTTTCTCCCTCTAAAGACATGTTTTTAAGACTAAGTCTAGATATTTTCAAATTGTAGCCGTGCTCTCGAACCGAGGTTCGATGACCATGCAGTCAGTTCCTATGAGCTGCATTGGTCGCTTGCGAGGTGTTGGCGCCTCTCACAGGGCCATTTGGGTGGTGTTTTGGGATTTCTACCTCTAATGCATATTTTTAAGCCTTAGTCGAGATATTTTTTAATTATATTCGTACTCTAACATAGGGGTCCCGTGACCATGCAGTCAGTTCTTATGAGCTACATTGGTCCTATGCGAGGTTGGTGTGCCTATCACGGGACCGTTTTGGGTAATTTTGGGGTTTCTCCCTCTAATGGTATGTTTTAAATCCTAAGTCTAGATATTATCAGATTATCATTGTGTTATGAAATCAGGGGCCCCGTTACCACACAGTTAGTGGCAACGAGCAACATTAGATATTTTGGGGGTGTTGGTGCCTCTCACGGGGCCATTTGGGGGTGTTTTGAGGGTCTCACACTCTAATGGCCTATTTTTAAGCCAAAGTCTAGATATTCGCAAATTATCATCATGTTCTCCAACTTGGGGTCCCGTGACCACACAATTAGTTCCAACGAGTTACATTTGTCCCATGCAAGGTGTTGATTCCTCTCACAGGGGCGTTTTGTGGTGTTTCAGAGTTTCTCCCTCAACCGACATATTTTTAAGCCTAAGTCTGCATATTTTCAAATTGTCATCGGTCTCTCAAATCTAGGGTCCCGTGTCCACGCAGTCAGTTTTTACGAGTTACATTTGTCCCATGCGAGGTGTTGGTGTCGTTCATATGGCCATTTGGGTGTTCCGGGGTTTCACTCTCTAACGACATGTTTTTACTCCTAAGTTTAGATATTTTAAAATTATTGCAGTGCTCTCAAATCGGGGGTCTCATGGCCATGCACTCAGTTTCCAACAAGTTCCATTGGATCTGTACGAGGTGTTGGTGCCTCTCACGGGGCCGTTTGGGGGGGTGTTTATGGGTGTCCCCCTCTAATGGCATCTTTTTAAGCCTATGTATAGATATTCTTAAATTATCGTCGTGTTCCCTAACTGGGGTTCCCGTTACCACGCGATCAAATCCTATGAACTACATTGGTTCCGTGCGAGGTGTTGGAGCCTCTCACGTGGACGTGTTTTGGGGTGTTTCCCCCTAACGACATGTTCTTAAAACCTAATTCTACATATTATCAAATTGTCATCGTGTTCTAAAATCGAGGGCCCATGACCACGCTATTAGTTCCTATGAGTTACATTGGTCTCGTGCGTGGTGTTGGTGCCTCTCACGGAGCCGTTTGGGGTGGTATTTGGGGTTTTGCCCTTTGATGACATGTTTTTAATCTTATGTCTAGATATTTTAAAATTATCACCGTGCTCGCAAATCAGGGGTCCCGTGACGACGCAGTCAGTTCTTACGAGCTGCATTGGTCTCGTGCGAGGTGCTGGTGCGTCTCGACCCTTTGGGGGGGGGGGGCTGTTTCAGAGCTTCCCCCTCTAACAAAATGTTTTGAAGCCTTAGTCTAGATATTTTAAAATTATGGTCATACTCTCAAACTGGGGGTCCCGTGACCACGCAGTCAGTTCATATTAGTACATTGGTCCTATGCGAGGTACGGGTGCCTCTCACGATGACGTTAGGGGGTATTTTGGGGTTTTTCCATCTAACGGTATGCTTTTAAGTCTAAGTCTAGATATTATAAAATTATGGTCATGTTTTCAAACCGGGCGTCCCGTTACCATGCGGTTAGTTCCAACAAGCTACATTGGTCTCGTGAAAGGTGTTGGGGCCATTCACGGAGCCATATGGGGGCTGTTTGGGGGTTTGTAACTCTAACGGCATATTATTTTAACCTAATTCTTGATATTCTTAAATTATCATCGTGCTCTAAAATCGGGGGTCCGTGACCATGCTGTCAGTTCCGACGAGTTACATTGGTCCCGTGCGAGGGGTTGGTGACTCTCACGGAGTCGTTTGATTTTTTTTGGATTTAAATCTTTAACAATATGTTTTTAATCTTAAGTCTAGACATTTCCAAATTATCACGCGCTCGCGGTCAGTTCCTTCGAGGTACATTGGTCCCGTGCGAGGTGTAGGTGCCTCTCACGGGGTCGTTTGGGGGCTATTTTGTTAGTTTCACCCTCTAACGCCCTATTTTTAATCCTAAGTATAGTTATTTTTAAATTATCACCGTAATCTCAAATTACGGGTCTTGTGACCACCCGGTCAGTTCCTACGAGCAACATTGGTTCCATGTGATGTGTTGGGGACTCTCATGGGATCGTTTGGGGGGGGGGGGGGGGGTCAAGGTTTCTCCCTCTAAAAGCATGTTTTGAATACTACGTCTATATATTTTCAAATTATCACCGTGATTTCAAATTGGTGGTCCCGTGACCACCTGATCAGTTCTTACGAGCTACATTGGTCATGTGCGAGGTTTTCGTGCCTCTTATGGGCCGTGTTGGGGGTGTTTCGGGGATTCTCCCTTTAACGCCATGTTTTTAAGCCTATGTCTAGATATTTTCAAATTGTAGTCGTTCTCTCAATTCCTACGACCTGCATTGGTCCCTTCCGAGGTGTTGTTGCCTCTCACGATGCCATTTGGGTGGTATTTAGGGGTTTCTCCCTCTAACGTCATGTTTTTAAGACTTAGTTTTGATATTTTCAAATTATTTCCGTACTTTCAAACCAGGGGTCCCGTGAGAACACGGTCAGTTACTATGAACTACAATTGTCCTGTGCAAGGTGTTGGTGGCTCTGACGGGGTCATTTGGGGTTATTTCGGGGTTTTCCCTCTAGCAGTAGGTTTTTAAGCCTAAGCCTTGATATTATCAAATTATCTCCGTGTTCTAAAATTGAGTGTATAGGTACCATGTGGTTAGTTTCAATATGCTACATAGGTCCTATGTGAGGTGTTAGCGCCTCTTATGGGGCCATTGGGGGGTGTTTCGGGATTTCTCCGTCTAATGATATATTTTCAAGCCTAAGTATAGATATTCACAAATTATCATTATGTTCTCAAACTGAGGGTCCCTTGACCACGTGGTCAGTTTTTATGAGTTACATTGGTCCTGTTCAAGATGTTTGTTTCTCTCACGGAGCCATTTGGGGGAGTTTCGGAGTTTCCCCCTCTAACGGTATATTTTTAAGCCTAAGGTTAGATATTTTTAAATTATTGTCGTGCTCTCAAATTTGGGGTCATGTGACCAGGCAGTTAGTTTCTACGAGTTACATTGGTTCCGTACGAGGTGTTGGTGCCTCTCACACGATCATTTGGGGGGTGTTTCGGGGTTTCACCCTCTAAAGACATTTTTTTAAGCCTAAGTCTAGATATTTTCAAATTATCATCGTACTCTAAAATCGAGGGTCCCGTGGCCACGTGGTCAATTTTCTATGAGTTGCACTGGTCCCATGCGGGGTGTTAGTGCCTCTCACGGGGCCGTTTGGGGGGGGGGGGGTTCTCCATCTAACGACATATTTTTATGCGTAAGTTCAGATATTTTTAAATTATCATCATTCTCTCAAATCGGGCGTCCTGTGACCACACATTCAGTTTTCTCCGAGTTGCATTGGTCCCGTGCGGGGTGTCGGTGCCTCTCAGAAGGCCATTTGGGAAGTGTTTTTGGGTATCTCCCTCTAAAGGCATGTTTTAAGCCTAAGCTTATATATTCTCAAATAATCATCGTCTTCTCAAACCGGGGGTCTTATGACCATGTGGTCAGTTCCAATGAGCTATACTGGTCCCGCGTGAGGTGTTTGTGCCTCTCACAGGGCCGTTTGGGGGTGTTTTTGGGTTTTGCCATTTAACGACATGTTTTTAAGCCCGAGTCGAGTTATTTTCAAATTATCGAAGTAATATCACACCGGGGGTCCCGTGACCATGTGGTCAATTCCTATGAGCGACATTGGTCCCGTACGGGGCGTTGGGGACTCTCACGGGGCCGTTTGGGGGGTGTTTTTGGGTTTTTCCCTCTAAAGGCTTATTTTTACGACTAAGTCAATATATTTTCTTACTATCATCGTTCTCTCAAACCAATGTCCCACGAGCACGCGATCAGTTCCTACAAGTTACATTGGACCCATGCGAGGTCATGGTGCCTCTCACGGGGCCATGGGGGGGGGGTGTTTCGGGGATTCACCCTCTAACGGTATATTTTTAAGCCTAATTCCAGATATTTTTAAAGTATCACTGTTCTCTCAAATCAGGGGTCCGGGGGCCACACGTTTAGTTTTCTACGAGTTGCATTCGTCCCATGCAGGGTGTTGGTGCCTCTCTCCCTTTAAAGGAATGTTTTAAGCCTATGTTTATACATTCTCAAATAATCATCGTCTTCTCAAAATGGGGGTCCCGTGACCACGTGGTCAGTTCCTATGAGCTATATTTGTCCCGCGCGAGGTGTTTGTGCTTCTCACGGGGCCGTTTGGGGGGTGTTTGTGGGTTTTGCCCTTTAACGACATATTTTGAAGCCTGAGTGTTGATATTTTCAAATTATCAAACCAAGGGTCCCATGACCAGCTGGTTAGTTGCTACGAGTGACATTGGTCCCGTACGAGGTGTTGAGAATTCTCACGGGGCCGTTTGGGGTTTTTTTTTTGGGTTTTTCCCTCTAGAGGCTTATTTTTAAGACAAAGTCTATATATTTTTAAATTATCATTGTTCTCTCAAATGGGGGTCCTGTGACCACGCGATCAGTTACTACAAGCTACATTGGTCCCGTGCGAGGTGTTGGTGCCTCTCACGGGGCCGTTTAGGGGTACTTCAAGATTTCACCATCTAATGCCATGTTTTTAAGCCTAAGTCCAGTTATTATCAAATTATCATCGTGTTCTCAAACCAGGGGTCCCGTTACCACGCGATTAGATCCTACGAGCTACATTTCTCTCATACGAGGGGTTGGAGCCTCTCACGGTGTCGTGCTTGGGGTTTTTTGAGCTTTCTCCCTCTAATGTCATGTTCTTTATATCAAATTCTAGATATTATCAAATTATAATCATGTTCTCGAATCGGGGGCCCGTGACCATGCCATCAGTTCCTACGAGTTACATTGGTCCTGTGCGAGGTGTTGGTGCCTCTCACGGAGCCTTTTGTGGGTTTTTTTTTGAGCATTTATCCCTTAAGGATATGTTTTTAAGCTTATTTCTATATATTTTCAAATTTTCATCGTGCTCTTAAATTAGGGATCTCGTGACCGCGCGGTCAGTTCTTAAGTGCTGCGTTGGTTCCGTGTAAGGTGTTGTTGCTCCTCATGGCGCAGTTTTGGGGCTGCTTCGAGGTTTCGCCCTCTAACGCCATGTTTTTAACCCTAAATTTCGATATTTTTAAATTATCGTAGTTATCTCAAACTGGGGGTCCCATGACCACCCAGCCAGATACTACGAGAGGTATTGGACCCGTACAAGGTGTTGGGGACTCACACATGGTCATTTGGGTTGTGTTTTGTGGTTTCGCTGTCTGAAGGCATGTTTTTAAGCCTTAGTCTAGATATTTTCTATTTATCACCATACTCTCAAATCGGGGGTCCCACGACCACGCGGCTAGTTCTCACACGCTACATTGGTCCCGTGTGAGGTATTGGAGCCTCTCACGGGGCCATTGGTGGGGTATTTCGTGGTTTCGCCCTCTAACGGTATGTTTTTAAGCCTAAGTATAATATTGTCATATTATTGTCATGTTCTAAAAAAAGGGGTCCCATTACCATGTGGTCAGATCCTATGAGCTACATTTGTCCCGTGCTAAGTGTGGAGCCTCTCACAGGGCCGTGTTTGGGGTGTTTTGGGATTTTCCCCTGTAACGGCATGTTCTTTAAACTAATTCTAGATATTCTCAAATTATCATCGTGTTTTCAAACTAAGGGTACCGTTACGATGCGGTCAGTTCCTACGAGTTACATTGATCCCGTGCGAGGTGTTGGTGCCTCTCACGGAGCCGTTTGGGGTGGTGTTTTGGGGTTTCTCCCTTTGATGACATGTTTTTAAGATTAAGTCTAGATATTTGAAAATTATCATCGTGCCCACAAATCGATGGTCCCGTGACCACGCGGTCAGTTCCTATGAGCTACATTGGTCTCGTGCGAGGTGTTGGTGTCTCTCACGGGGCCGTTTGGGGGGGTGCTTCAAAGCTTCCCCCTCTAATGAAATGTTTTTAAACCTTAGTCTAGATATTTTCAAATTATTGGCGTACTCTCAAACTGGGGGTCTCGTGACCACGGAGTCAGTTCCTATGAGCTACATTAGTGTTGTGCGAGGTATTGGTGCCTCTCACGGGGCCGTTAGGGGGTATTTTGGTGTTTTACCCCCTAATGGTATGATTTTAAGCCTAAATCTAGGTATTATCAAATTATGGTCGTGTTTTCAAACCATGGGTCCCATTACCATGCAGTTAGTTCCAACAAGATACATTGGTCTCATGCGAGGTGTTGGTGCCGTTCACGGGGCCGCATGGGGGTGTTAGGGGGTTTGACCCTCTAACGGTATTTTCTTTGAACCTAATTATTGATATTCTTAAATTATGACCGTGCTCTAAAATCGAGGGTTCGTGACCATGCGGTCAGTTCCTACGAGTTACATATGACCAGTGCAAGGTGTTGGTGACTCCCACTGATCCATTTGGGGGGGGGGGGGATTTCTATCTTTAACGGTATGTTTTTAATATTATGTCTAGATATTTCCAAATTATCACGTGCTCGCAGTAAGTTCCTTCGAGCTACATTGGTCCCCTGCGAGGTGTTGGTGCCTCTTGCAGGGCTGTTTGGGGGTTATTTTTGGGTTTCGCCCTCTCACGCCATGTTTTTAAGCCCGAGTATAGATACTTTCAAATTATTACCGTAATCTCAAACTGGGGGTCCTATGACCACCCGATCTATTCCTACAAGCAACATTTATTCCGTGTTATGTGTTGGGAACTCCCACGGGGCTGTTTGCGGAGGTGTTTCGAGGTTTCTCCCTCTAAAATCATGTTTTGAATTCTATGTCTATATATTCTCAACTTATCACCGTTCTCTCAAATCGGGGGTCCCGTGACCACATAATTAGTTCATACAAGCTACATTGGTCCTGTGCGAGGTTTTGGTGCCTTTTATGGGCCATTTTGGGGGTGTTTCAGGGTTTCTCCCTTTAACGTCATGTTTTTAAGCCTATGTCTAGATATTTTAAAATTGTAGTCATGCTCTCAAACCGGGGGTTCTGTGACCATGCGATTAATTCCTATGATTGCATTTG
Organism: Sambucus nigra; assembly: GCA_949130495.1. Classification (NCBI taxonomy): domain Eukaryota; kingdom Viridiplantae; phylum Streptophyta; class Magnoliopsida; order Dipsacales; family Adoxaceae; genus Sambucus; species Sambucus nigra. Next base: position 479,283,384 of record OX422217.1, on the reverse strand, counting down.
TCCCTTACGAGGTGTTAGTGCCTCTCATGATGCCGTTTGGGTAGTATTTAGGTGTTTCTCCCTCTAACGACATGTTTTTAAGCCTTAGTCTCGATATTTTCAAATTATTGTTGTACTTTCAAACCGTGGGTCCAATGACAACACGACCAGTTACTATGAACTGTAATTTTCCTATGCGAGGTGTTGGTGCCTCTCACGGCGCCATTTTGGGGGTATTTCGGGGTTTCGGCCTCTGTCAGTGTGTTTTTAAGCCTAAGTCTTGATATTATCAAATTATCTCCGTGTTCTAAAACCAAGGGTTCCGTTATCACACGGTTAGTTGCAACATGCTACATAGGTCCCATGCGAGGTGTTGGCGCCTCTTATGGGGCCATTTGGGGTGTTTCGGGGTTTCGCACTCTAACAGATTGTTTTTAAGCCTAAGTCCAGATATTTACAAATTATCATTATTTTCTCATATTGAGGGTCCCTTGACCACGCAGTCAGTTCCTAAGAGCTATATTGGTCCCGTGCGAGATGTTTGTTCCTCTCACGGGGCCGTTTGGCGGTGTTTCAGAGTTTTTCCCTCTAAGGGCTTGTTTTTAAGCCCGAGGTTAGATATTTTTAAATTAATGTCGTGCTCTGAAATTTGGGGTCCTGTGATCAGGAAATCAGTTTCTACACGTTACATTGGTTTCGTACGCGGTGTTGGTGCCTCTCACATGACCATTTGGTGGTGTTTCGGCGTTTCACCCTTTAACGATATTTTTTTAAGCCTAAGTCTAGATAATTTCAAATTATCATCGTACTCTCAAATCGGGAGTTCCGTGACCGCATGATCAATTTTCTATGAGTTACATTGGTCCCGTGTGGGGTTTCAGTGCCTGTCACGGGGCCGTTTGGGGGGTGTTTTTTGGTTTCTCCCTTTAACCACATGTTTTTAAGCCTAAGTCAAGATATTTTTAAATTATCATCATTCTCTCAAATCGAGGGTCCTATGAACACACGTTCAGTTTTCTCCGGGTTGCATTGTCCCATGCGGGGGGTCGGTGCCTCTCACGAGGCCATTTGGGGGGTGTTTTTCGGTTTCTTCCTCTAAAGTCATGTTTTAGGCCTAAGTTTATATATTCTTAAATAATTATCATGTTCTCAAAACAGGGGTCATGTGACAACGTGGTCAGTTCCAATTAGCTACACTAGTGTCGTGTGAGGTGTTTGTGCTTCTCACAGGGCGGTTTGGGGGTACTTCTGGGTTTTACCATTTAACGAAATGTTCTTAGGACCGACTCTAGATATTTTCAAATTATCAAAGTAATCTCAAATCGGGCATCCCGTTACCACGCGATCAGTTCCTACGAGCGACATTGGTCCCGTACTAGGTGTTCGGGACTTTCACAGGGATGTTTGGGGGGTGTTTCGGTGTTTTTCCCTGAAAAGGCTTATTTTTAAGACTAAGTATATATATATATATATATTTTCTAATAATAACCATTCTCTCACATCGGGGGTCCTATGAACACACGTTTAGTTTTCTACTAGTTGTATTCGTCCCGTGCGGGGTGTCGGTGCCTCTCACGGGGCCATTAGGGGGTGTTTTTGGGTTTCTCCCTCTAAAGGAATGTTTTAAGCCTAAGTTTATATATTCTCAAATAATCATCATCTTTTCAAACCGGGGGATGAGCTACATTGGTCCCGCGCGAGGTGTTTGTGCCTCTCACGGGGCCGTTTGGGATGTGTTTTTGGGTCTTTCTCCTTAATAACATGTTTTTAAGCCCGAGTCTAGATATTTTCAAATTATCGATGTAATCTCAAATCGGGGATCCTATGACTAGCCGGGCAGTTCCTATGAGCGACATTGGTCCCGTATGAGGTTTTGGGAACTCTCATGGGGCCGTTGGGGGGTGTTTCGGGGTTTTGTCCTCTAGAGGCCAGTTTTTAAGTCCAAGTCTATATATTTTGAAATTATCATTTTGCTCTCAAATCGGGGGTCATCTGACCATGCGACTAGTTACTACGAGGTACATTGGTCCCGCGCGAGGTGTTTGTGCCTCTCACGGGGCCGTTTGGGAGTGTTTTTAGGTTTTACCATTTAACGACATGTTTTTAAGTCTGACTCCAAATATTTTCAAATTATTGTAGTAATCTAAAATCGGGGGTTCCGTGACCACGCGATCAGTTTCGACGAGTGACATTGGTCCCGTACGAGGTGTTGGGGACACTCACGGGGCCGTTTGGGGGTTTTTTTGTTGTTTTTCCCTCAAAAGGATTATTTTTAAGACTAAGTCTTTATATTATCTAATTATCACCGTTCTCTCAAATCGGGGGTCCTATGAACACACGTTTAGTTTTTTATGAGTTGCAATTGTCGATTGCGTGGTGACGGTGCCTCTCACGGGTCCATTTCGGGTGTGTTTTTGGGTTTCTCCCTCTAAAGGCATATTTTAAGCCTAAGTTTATATATTCTCAAATAATCATCGTCTTTTCAAATCGAGGTTCCCGTGACCATGTGGTCAGTTCCAATGAGCTACATTGGTCCCGCGCGAGCTGTTTGTGCCTCTCACGGGGCCATTTGGCTTGTGTTTTTCCCTTTAACGACACGTTTTTAAGCTCGAGTCTAGATATTTTTTGAATTATTTAAGTAATCTCAAACCGAGGGTCCCATGACTAGTCGATCAGTTCCTACGAGCGACACTGGTCCCGTACGAGGTGTTGGAAACTATCCCGAGGCCGTTGGGGGGTGTTTCAGGGTTTTTCTCTCTAGAGGCCTATTTTTAAGACTAAGTCTATATATGTTAAAATTATCATTGTCCTCTTAAAACGAGGGTCATGTGACCACGTGATCTATTACTACGAGGTATATTGGTCCCATGCGAGGTGTTGGTGCCTCTTACGGGGCCGTTTTGGGTACTTCAAGATTTCACCGTCTAATTCCATGTTTTTAAGCCTAAGTCCAGTTATTCTTAAATTATCGTCGTGTTCTCAAACCGAGGGTCCCGTTACAACGCGGTTAGATCCAACGGGCTACATTTGTCCAGTACGAGGGGTTGGAGCCTCTCATGGTGTCGTGCTTGGGGTGTTTTGGGATTTCTCCTTCTAATGTCATGTTATTTATATCCAATTCTAGATATTCTCAAATTATCATCGTGTTCTAAAATCGGGGGCCCGTGGCCCCGCGATCAGTCCCTACGAGTTACGTTGATCCCGTGCGAGGTGTTAGTGCCTCTGACGGAGCCTTTTATGGGATTGTTTTGGATTTTTTCCCTTTAACAATATATTTTTAAGATTATTTCTAGATTTTTTCAGATTATCAATTTCTCTCAAACTGGGGGTCTCATGACCACGCGGTCAGTTCCTAAGTGTTGTGTTGGTTCCGTGTAAGGTGTTGTTGCTCCTCACGGGGATGTTTTGGGGCTGCTTTGAGGTTTTGCCCTCTAACGCCATGTTTTTATCCTAAATCTAGATATTTTCAAATTATCGCAATAATCTCAAATCGGGGGTCCCATGACCACCCGTACAAAGTGTAGGGGACTTTCACTAGGTCGTTAGGGTGGTGTTTCGTGGTTTAGCTATCTAACGGCATGTTTTTGAGCCTTAGTCTAGATATTTTCTATTTATCACCGTACTCTCAAACAGGGGGTCCCTCGACCACGTGGTCAGTTCCTATTAGCTATAATGGTCCCGTGTGAGGTTTTTGAGCCTGTTACGGAGCCATTTATGGGGTTTCACCCTCTAAAGGTATATTTTTAAACGTAAGTCCAGATATTATCAAATTATTGTCATGTTCTCAAACAAGGAGTCCCATTACCATGTGGTCAGATCCTACGAGCTACATTTGTCCTGTGCTAGGTATGGAGCCTCTCATGGGGCCGTGTTTGGGGTGTTTTGGGATTTTTCCCTCTAACGACATGTTCTTTAAACTAATTCTAGATATTCTTAAATTATCATCGTGTTTTCAAACTGGGGCTCCCGTTACCATGCGTTCAGTTCCTACGAGTTACATTGGTCCCGTGCGAGGTGTTGGTGTCTTTAACGGGGCCATTTGGGGTGTGTTTCGAGGCTTTGCCCTCTAACGGCATGTTTTTGAGATTAATTCTAGATATTTTAAAATTATCATCGTGCTCTCAAATTGGGGGTCCTATGACCACACAATCAGTTCCAACGAGCAGCATTGGTCTCGTGCGAGGTGTTGGAGTCTCTCACGGAGCCGTTTAGAGGGTGTATCAGGGTTTTTCCATCTAACGTAATGTTTTTAATCCTAAATATAGATATTTTAAAATTGTTGTCTTACTGTCCAATCAAGGGTTCCATGACAATGAGATTAGTTCCTACGATCAACATTGGTCCCGTGTGAGGTGTTGTTGCCTCTCACAGAGCTATTTGGGGGTGTTTCGAGGTTTCGCCCTCTAGCGACATGTTTTTAAGCCTAAGTCTAGGTATTCTTAATTTATTGTCATGATATCAAATCGGGGGTCTCGTGACCACGCGATCAGTTCCTACGAGTTGCATTGGTCCCGTTCGAGGTGTTGGTGCCTATCACGGGGCCGTCTAGGGGGATTTTCAGGGTTTCACCCTCCAACATCATGTTTTTACGCCTGAGTCTAGATATTTTCAAATTATCATCGTAATTTGAAATCAGGGATCCCGTGATCACCCGATAAGTTTCTACGAGTGACATTGGTCCCGTGTGAGGTGTTAGTGCCTCTCACGGGGCTGCTTCGAGGTTTCGCCCTCTAAAAGCATTTTTTAATCCAAATTCAACATATTTTTAATTTATCACCGTCCTCACAAACTCGGGGTCTGTGACCACACAATCAATTTTCTACGAGTTATACTCGTCCCATGCGAGTTGTTCGTGCCTCTCACAAGGTCGTTTGGAAGTTGTTTCTGGGCTTCATCCTCTAACGCATTATTTTTTTGCCGAAGTCTAGATATTTATCTAATTATCTTTGTGCTCTTAAATCTAGGTTCCCACGACCATGCAATCGGTTTCCTACGAGTTACATTGGTCCCGTGCGAGGTGTTGGTGCCTCTCACTTGGCCGTTTGGAGGTTGTTTCGGGGTTTCACCCTCTAACGAAATGTTTTTAAGACAAAGTCTACATTCTTTAAAATTATCGTCGTGCTCTGAAATTGGGAATCCCATGAATAGGCGGTCAGTTTTTTACAAGTTGCATTGGTCCCATGTGGGGTGTCGGTGCCTCTCACGGGGCCGTTTGGGGGGGTATTTTTGGGTTTTGCGTTCTCACGGCATATTTCTAAGCCTAAGTCCATATATTTTCAAATTATCCTCATGTTCTCAAAAATGGGGGTGTCGTTACCACGCGGTCAGATCCTACGAGATACATTATTCCCACGCGAGGTGTTGGATGGGGTGTTCCGGGGTTTCTCCCTCTAAGGGCGTGTTCCTTAAGCCTAATTCTAGATATTCTAAAATTATCATCGTGTTCTCAAATCGGGGGCCCATAACCACACGGTGAGTTCCTACGAGTTACATTAGTCCCATGTGAGGTGTTGGCGCCTCTCACGGGGCCGTGGGGGGGTGCTTAGGGGTTTCGCCCTCTAACTCCATGTTTTTTAGGGCGAGTCTATATAATTTCAAATTATCGTTGTAATCTCAAACTGAGGGTCCCATGACCACCCGGTCGATTCCTATCAACGACATGTGTCCCATGCGAGGTGTTGGTGACTCTCACGTGGCCGTTTGGGGGGTGTTTTTGGTTTTTACCCTCTAAAGGCATGTTTTCAAGACTAAGTCAAGATACTTTCAAATTATCAACGTGCTCTTAAATCAAGGATTATGTTACCACGCAATCAGTTCGTACGAGCTACATTGATCTCGTGTGAGGTGTTAGGGCCTCTCACGGGGCTGTTTCAGAAGAGTTTTGGGGTTTCCCCCTCTAATGTCATTCTTTTAGGCCAGAGTCAAGATATTTTAAAATTATCATCGTAATCTCAAATCGGGGGTCCCGTGTGCACTTGGTCAGTTTCTACATGCGATATTGGTCCCGTGTGAGGTGTTAGCGCATCTCACGGAGCCGTTTTGGGGTGTTTTGAAGTATCTCCCTTCAAAGGCATATTTGTAAGCCAAAGTCTAGATATTTTCAATTTATCGCCCTCCTCTTAAATTTGGTGTCTGTGACCATGCAATCAGTTTCTTACCAGTTACATTGGTCCCGTGCAAAGTGTTGGTGCCTCTCCCGGTGCCATTTCATGGTTGTTTCTGGGTTTCTCTCTATAACAAATTATTTTAAAGCCTAAATCTAGATATTTTCTAGTTATTGTGATACTTTCAAACCGGGGGTCCCGTGACCTCGCGATTAGTTTCTTATGAGTTACATTGGTCCCATGTGAGGTGTCTCTGATGGGGCCGTTTCGGGGGTGTCTCGTGGTTTCGCGCTCTAATGCTTTATTTTTATGCCTAAGTATAATACTTTCAAGTTATCATTGTCATCTTAAATCGGGGTCCCGTGACCACGCGATCGGTTTCCTACTAGATGCATTTTTCCCGTCCGAGGTGTTTGCACCTCTAAGGGGGCCATTTGGGGGTGTTTCGTGTTTCTCCCTCTAACGTCGTGTTTCTTAGCGTGAGTCCATATATTTTCAAATTACATCATGATCTCAAACCGCGGGTCCTCTGATTAGGCGAATAGCTCTTACGAGCTATATTGGTCCCATGCGAAGTGTTGGGGCCTCACACGGTACCGCTTGGGGGGTATTTAGGTTGTTTCGTGGTTTCACCCTCTTACGACATGTTATTGTTCCTAAGTATAGAAATTTTCAAATTATCGTCGTGCTCTTAAATTAAGGGTCCGCTGACGATGTGATCTTTTTTCTACGAGTTACATTGGTGCTGTGCGGGATGTCAGTGCCTCTCACTTGGACGTTAGGGGGTTGTTTTTTGATTCCTCACTCTTTTGTCATGTTTTAAAGCCTAAGTCTATATATTCTCAAATTATCATCATGTTCTCAAAACGGCTCCTACTATCTACATTGGTTCCGTATGAGGTGTTGGAGCCTCTAACGGGGCCATGTTTGGGGTGTTTTGGGGGTTCTACCTCTAAGGGAATGTTCTTTAAACCTAATTCTAGATATTCTTAAATTATCATCGTGTTCTCAAATCGGGGGTCTTGTGACCACGCAATATGTTCCTATGAGTTACATTGGTCCCGTACGAGGTGTTGGTGCCTCTCACGGAGTCGTTTGGGGGTTTCGCACTTTGACGACATGTTTCTAAGCCTATGTACATATATTTTCAAATTATCATCGTGTTCCCAAAATGGGGGTACTGTTACCACACGGTCAGATCCTACGAGCTACATTATTCCCGTGCGAGGCATTGGATGGGGTGTTTCAGGGTTTCTTCCTCTAACGGTGTGTTCCTTAAGCCTAATTCTAGATATTCTCAAATTATAATCGTGTTCTCAAATCGGGGTCCCATAACCACACGGTGAGTTCCTATGAGTTACATTGGTCCCATGTGAGGTGTTGGTGCCTCTCACGGGGCCGTGAGGGGGTGTTTCGAGGTTTCACCCTCTAACGCCATATTTTTTAGCGCGAGTCTAGATATTTTCAAATTATCATTGTAATCTCAAATTGAGGGTCCCATTACCACCCGGTTAGTTCCTACGAGCAACATTGGTCCTATGCAAGGTGTTGGGGATTCTCATGGGGCCATTTGGGGGGTGTTTCGCGCTTTCACCCTCTAAATGCATGTTTCGAAGACTAAGTCAATATATTTTCAAATTATCATCGTGCTCTTATATCGGGGATTACCTTACCACTCGATCAGTTCCTCCGAGCTATATTGATCTCGTGCTAGGTGTGGGGCCTCTCACGGGGCTGTTTTGGGGGAGCTTTGGGGTTTCTCCCTCTAATGTCATGTTTTTAGGCGAGAGTAAAGATATTTTCAAATTATCATCATAATCTCAATTGGGGGTCCCGTGACCACCTGGTCAGTTTCTACGTGCGACATTAGTGTCGTGCGAGGTGTTGGTGCCTTTCACGGAGCCATTTGGGGTTGTTTCGAGGTATCGCCCTCTAAAGTCATATTTGTAAGCCAAAGTCTAGATATTTTCAATTTATCACCCTCCTCTTAAACCAGGTGTCTGTGACCATGCGATCAGTTTCATACCCGTTACACTTGTCCCATACGAGGTGTTGGTGCGTCTCCCAGGGCCAATTTGAGGTTTTTTTTGGGTTTCGCGCTCAAATATATTATTTTTAATCCTAAATCTAGATATTTTGTAGTTATTGTTGTTCTTTCAAACCGGGGGGGCTATGACCTCGCTATTAGTTTCCTATCTGTTACATTGGTCCCATGGGAGGTGTTGGTGCCTCTGATGGGGCCATTTCGGGAGTGTCTCGTGGTGTCGCGCTCTAATTTTTTGTTTTTTAGCCTAAGTCTAATACTTTCAAGTTATCATCATCCTCTTAAATCGGCGGTCCCGTGACCACACGGTCTGTTTCCTATTAGCTGCATTTGTCCCGTCCGAGGTGTTTTCACTTCTAAGGAGGCCATTTGGGGGGTGTTTCGTGTTTCTCCCTCTAACGTCGTGTTTCTAAGCGTGAGTCAATATATTTTTAAATTACATCATGATCTCAAACCACAAGTCCCATGACCATGCAGACAGTTCCTACGAGCTACATTGGTCCCATGCGAGGTGTTGGTGCCTCTCACGGTGCCACTTGAGGGGTGTTTCTAGGTTTTTCCATTTAGTGGCATGTTTTTAAACCTAAGATTAGATATTCTCAAATTATCGTCGTGTTCTCAAACTTGGGCTCCTGTTTCCATGCGGTCAGTTCCTACGAGTTACATTGGTGCCGTGCGAGCTGTTGGTGCCTCTCACGGGGCCGTTTGGGGGGGGGGGGTTTGAGATGTCTCCTTATAACGGAATTTTTACGTTTTCAAACATAAGTCTGGATATTTTTAAATTATCATCGTGCTCTCAAACCGAGTGTCTCATGATATAGCGGTCAATCCTACGAGTTAAATTGGTCCCATGCGAGGTGTTGGGGCCTCTTACGAGGCCGTTTAGGGGTGTTTTGGGGTTTCACCCTCATACGGCATGTTATTATTCCTAAGTATAGAAATTTGCAAATTATCGTCATGATCTTAAATTGAGGATCCCGTGATGATTGGATCTATGTTCTACGAGTTGCATTGGTCTTGTGCGGGGTGTCGGTGCCTCTCAGTGGGACATTTGGGGGTTGTTTTTTGATTTCTCCCTCTTATGTCATGTTTTAAAGCCTAAGTCTATATATTCTCATATCATCATCGTGTTCTCAAAACGGCTCCTACTAGCTACATTGTTCCCGTGCGAGGTGTTGGAGCCTCTAATGGGGCCGTGTTTGGGGTGTTTTGGAGGTTCTCCCTCTAAGGGCATGTTCTTTAAACCTAATTCTAGATATTCTTAAATTATCATCGTGTTCTCAAATTGTGGGACCGTGACCATGCGATCAGTTCCTACGAGTTACATTGGTCCCGTGCGAGGTGTTGGTGCCTCTCACGGAGCTGTTTGGGGGCTGTTTTGGGATTTTTCCCTTTAACGACATGTTTCTAAGCCTATGTCCATATATTTTCAAATTCTAGTCGTGTTCTCAAAATGGGGGTACCGTTACCATGTGGTCAGATCATACGAGCTACATTATTCCTATGCGAGGTGTTGGATGGCGTGTTTCGGGGTTTCTCCCTCTAACAGCGTGTTCCTTAAGCCTATTTATAGATATTCTCAAATTATCACCGTGTTCTCAAATCGGGGGCCCATGACCACACGGTGAGTTCCTATGAGTTACATTGGTCCCATGTGAGGTGTTGGTGCCTCTCACGGTGCCGTGTGGGGGGTGTTTCGGGGTTTCACCCTCCAACGCCATAATTTTTAGTGCGAGTCTAGATATTTTCAAATTATTGTCATAATCTCAAACCCAGGGTCCCATGACCACCCGGCCAGTTCCTACGAGAGGCATTGGTCTCATGCGAGGTGTTGGGGACTCTCATGGGGCTGTTTCGGTGGACTTTAGAGATTTCACCCTCTAAAGGCATGTTTCTAAGACTAAGTCAAGATATTTTCAAATTATCATCATTCTCTTAAATCGGGGATTACGTTACCACATGATCAGTTCCTACGAGCTACATTGATCTCGTGCGAGGTGTTGAGGCCTCTCACGGGGCTATTTCGGGGGATTTCTGGGGTTTCTCCCTCTAATGTCATGTTTTTAAGCTAAAGTCAAGATATTTTCAAATTATCATCGTAATCTTAACCGGGGGTCCCATGACCACCTGGTCAGTTTCTACGTGCGATATTGGTCCCGTGCGAGGTGTTGGTGCCTTTCACGGAGCCGTTTGGGGGTGTTTCGAGGTATTGCCCTCTAAAGGAGTATTTTTAATCCAAAGTCTAGGTATTTTCAAGTTATCACCCTCCTCTTAAACCAGGTGTCTGTGACCACACGATCAGTACCAGTTACATTAGTCCCGTGCGAGGTGTTGGTGCCTCTCTCGAGTCCGTTTCGGGGTTGTTTCTCGATTTCACGCTCTAACGAATTATTTTAAAGACTAAATCTAGATATTTTCTAGTTATTTTTGTGCTTTCAAACTGGGGGTCCTGTGACCTCGCGATTAGTTTCCTATGAGTTACATTGGTCTCGTGCGAGGTGTTGGTGTCTGTGATGGGGTTGTTTCCGAGGTGTCTCGTGGTTTCATGCTTTAACGCTTTGTTTTTAATCCTAAGTCTAATACTTTCAAGTTATCATCATCCTCTTAAATAGGGGGTCCCGTGACCACATGATCTATTTTCTACGAGCTGCATTTGTCCCATCCGAGGTGTTTGCACCTCTAAGGGGGCCATTTGGGCGTTGTTTCGTGTTTATCCCTCTAACGTCGTGTTTATAAGAGTGAGTCCAGATATTTTCAAATTACGTCGTGATCTCAAACCGTGGGTCCCATGACCATGCGGACAGTTCCTACGAGTTATATTGGTCCTGTTCGAGGTGTTGGTACCTCTTACGGTGCCGCTTGGGGGGGTGTTTTTGGGTTTCGCCCTTTAATGGCATGTTTTTAATCCTAAGTCCAGATATTCTCAAATTATCTTCGTGTTCTCAAACTTGGGGTCCTATTTCCATGCGGTCAGTTCCTACGAGTTACATTGGTCACATACGAGGTGTTGGTGACGCTCACGGGGCCGTTTGGGGGGTATTTCGAGATGTCTCCTTATAACGAAATTTTTATGTTTTTAAGCCTAAGTCTAGATATTTTTAAATTATATTCGTGCTCTTAAACTGGGTGTCTTATGACCACTTGGTCAGTCCTACGATTTAAATTGGTCCCGTGCGAGATGTTAGAGCCTCTTACGCGGCCGTTTGGGGGTGTTTCGGGGTTTGTCCCTCTAATGGCATGCTCATTAAACCTAGTTCTAGATATTCTCAAATTATCATCATGTTCTCAAACTGGAGGTTTATGTCCTCACGGTCAGTTCCTGTTTGTTTCATTGGTCCCATGCGAGGTGTTAGGGACTCTTATGGGGACATTTGGGGGGTGCTTTGGGGTTTCACCCTCTATAGTCATGTCCTTATAACTAACTCTAGAGATTTTCAAATTATCGTTGTGTTCTCAAATCAAGGGCCCCGTGACCACGTGATCAGTTCCTGGGAGGTACATTGTTCCCGTATGAGGTGTTGGTTCCTCTCACGGAGCCTCTTTTTGAGTATCTCGGGGTTTCTACCTCTAACGGCATGTTTTAAAGCCCAAGTCCAAATATTCTCAAATTATCATCGTGTTCTCAACTCGGGTGTCCCGTTACAGTAGGGTTAGTTCCTACGAGATACATTGATCCCGTGCGAGGTGTCGGTGCCTCTCATGGGGTCGTTTGGGTGGTGTTTCTTAGTTTCGCCCCCAAATGATTTGTTTTTAAGCCTAAGTATAATTATACTCAAATTATCATCATGTTCTCAAACCAGGAGTCCTGTTACCACGCGGTTAGATCCTACGAGCAAGATTGGTCCCGTGCGAGGTATTGGTGGCGCTCACGGGGCCGTGTTTGGGGTGTTTTGGGGTTTCTCCCTCTAACAACTTGTTCTTTAAGCCTAATTCTAGTTATTCTCAAATTATCATCGTGTTCTCAAACCCGGGGTCCCATTACTATGTGGTCAGTTCCTATGAGCATGCGAGTTGTTGATGCGTCTCACGGGGCCATTTGGGGGGTCTTTAGGGGGTTTCCCCCCCTAATGGCCTATTTTTAAGCCTAAGTCTAAATATACTGAAATAATCACCGTGTCCTTAAATCGAGGGTCCCATTACCACGCGATCAGATTCTACAAATTACATTGGTCCTGTGCGAGGTGCTGGTGCCTCTCACGGGACCATTTGGGAGGTATTTCGAGGGTTCACCCTCTAACGGTATGTTTTTAAGCCTAATTGTATATATTATCAAATTATCTTCTTGTTCTTTAACTAGGGTATATGTTACCATACGATTTGTTCCAATGAGCTATATTGGTTCCGTACAGGTGTTGGGGCCTCTCAAGGGGCTGTTTGGGGGGTGTTTATGGGTTTCGCCCTCTGATGACATGTTTTAACCCTAAGTATAAATATTCTCAAATTATCATTGTGTTCTCAAATTGGGGGTCATGTGACCACGCGATCAATTCTTATGAGTTACATTTATCCCATGTGAGGTGTTGATTCCTTTTACGGGGCCGTTTGGTGGTGTTTCGGGGTTTCTCCTTATAACAACATGTTTCTATGCCTAAGTCTAGATATTTTTAAATTATCGTTGTGATTTCAAATCGAGGGTCCCTTGACCATGCGGTCAGTTTATACGAGTAACATTGGTTCCGTACGAGGTGTTTAAGTCTCTCACGGGGTCGTGTTTGGGGTGTTTCGGGTTTTCTCCCTCTAACATCATGTTCTTTAAACCTAATTCTAGATATTGTGAAATTATCATTGTGTTCTAAAATCGTGGGCCCGCAACCATGCATTCCATTCCTACGAGTTACATTGATCCCATGCTCAGTGTTGCTACCTCTTACAGAGCCATTTGGGGGGATGTTTTTCTGGTTTCGTCCTTTAATGACATGTTTTAAGCTTAAGTCTAGATATTTTTAAATTACCACTGTTCTCTCAAATCGTGGGTCCCGTGACCACGCGGTTAGTTCTTATGAATTACATTGGTCCCGTGCGAGGTGGTGGTGCCTCCCATGGGGCCGTTTGGGGGTTATTTTGGGGTTTCGGGGTTTCACCCTCTAACGCCATATTTTAAAGCTTGAGTCTAGATATTTTCAAATTATCATCATAATCTCAAATCGGGGGTCCTATGACCACCCGATCAGTTCTTACGAGCGATAATGGTCCCGTATGAGGTGTAGGGGACCCTCACGGGGCCGTTTGGGGGGTGCTTCAGGGTTTCTCTCACTAAAGGCATGTGTTTAAAACTTTGTCTCGATATCTTCAAATTATCGTTGTTCTCTAAAATCGGGGGTCCCGTGACCATGCAATCAGTTCGTTCGAGCTACAATGGTTCGTGTATGAGGTTTTAGTGTCTCTCACGGGGTTGTTTCGGGGTATTTCGGGGTTTCTCCGTCTAAAGCCATATTTTTAAGACTAAGTCTAGATATTTTCCAATCGTAGTCGTGCTCTCAAACCGGGGGTTCTGTGACCACGTGGTCAGTTCCTACGAGCTGCATTGGTCACTTGCGTGGTGTTGATGCCTCTCACGGAGCCGTTTGGGTGGTGTTTCGGGACTTCTATCTCTAATGGCATATTTTAAGGCCTTAGTCGAGATATTTTTTAATTATAATTGTATTCTGAAACTGGGGCTCCCATGACCATGCGGTCAGTTCCTATGAGCTACATTGGTCTTGTGTGAGGTGTGTGTGCCTCTCACGGGACCGTTTGGGGGGTATTTTGGGGTTTCTCCCTATAAAGGTATGTTTTTAAGCCTAAGTATAGATATTATCAAATTACCGTCATGCTCTCAAATCGGGGGCCCCGTTACCACATAGTCAGTGGCAATGAGCAATATTTATATTTTAGGGGTGTTGGTGCCTCTCACGGGGCCATTTGGGGGTGTTTTGGGTGTTTCACCCTCTAACGGCATGTTTTTAAGCCAAAGTCTAGATATTCACAATTTATCATCATGTTCTCAAACTTGGACCACATGGTCAGTTCCTACGAGTTACATTGGTCCTGTGCGAGGTGTTAGTTCCTATCACGAAGCCGTTTGGTGGTGTTTCGATGTTTCGCCCTACAACGGCATGTTTTTAAGGCTAAGTCTAGATATTTCCAAATTATCATCGTCTCTGAAATTGGGGGTCCCGTGACCACGCGCTCAGTTACCAACGAGTTTCATTAGTCCCGTGCGGGGTGTCGGTGCCTCTCATGGACCGTTTAGGCAGTGTTTTTGGGTTTCACCTTATAACAACATGTTCTTATGCTTAAGTCTTTATATTCTCAAATTATCATCGGCTTCTCAAACCCATTGGTCCCGTGACCACGCGATAGTTCCTATGAGCTGCATTGGTCTCGTGTGAGGTGTTGGTGCCTTCTACGGGGCCGTTTGGTGGTTGTTTATGGGTTTTCCCCTCTAACGGCATCTTTTTGTGCCTAAGTATAGATATTCTCAAATTATCGTCTTGTTCCCAAATCGGGGGTCCTGTTACCACGCGGTCAGATCCTATAAGTTACATTTTTTCCATGCGAGGTGTTCGAGGCTCTCACGGGGACATGTTTTGGGGTGTTTCGAGGTTTCTCCCACTAACAACATGTTCTTAAAACCTAATTCTATATATTATCAAATTTTTGTCGTGTTCTAAAACCGAGAGCCCATGACCACGCTGTTAGTTCATATGTCACGACCCCGTCCCAAAATAGTAATGGGGAACGAGTGTCTTGACATGCCACCAAGGCGACAAATATTCTAAGTTAAATTGTTTCCTTAATTAAATGCAACGAAAATACAATTACATGGTTATGAATCGTAAAATACTGAAATGAAAGGAATTACATCATCAGAGCTTTCTAAAAGGAAACTTCATTTATATTACAAGTAACAACGAGTTACAACTTAAGACAAAATTTAAAACTTTTTACAAGAGAGCCAAACATGATCTATATGATATAACAAACTTTTTACTTAAAATAACAAAAAGACCTCTAAAAGATGAATATTCCATATAGTCCTTTTGTGTTCCCTCCAAGCCAACTTATTTCCTGAAAAAGGGTTAGTTATACAACATCAGCTAAAAGTCGAGTGAGGTTGAATCTCCAGACATTCCAAGATTTTGTTCAGAAAATTGATACTTATTCAAATCCAAAGAGTAGACATATACATATATGGATAGGAATTTGTTTTATCAAATTTGAGATGAGAGTATATATAAATGAATAACACAAAATAGATCAAATACGACAAATCAATTGGAATATCTTTTTCTTTCAATCATATCATTTTAATGGCCAAGTACACTCAAATACCGTATTCGTCTACCGTATTATTCCCCCATAGTTGAGGGTAAATCGAATTTGTTCGTCCCAATGCCTTATTTAGGGAACACAAGCGATAACCTAACGTAGAAGGCCAGTTAGTAAAAGAGCTCCTTTAGGCCGAATCATATTTTCAATATTCAATATCATTTTCAATAATCATGTTAATCGGTATGTCTATATGGACAAATATAAACATATCACAAATGAATCAATCATCGGCATCAGATGAATTTGAGAATAAAAGAAGTTCGCAAAATATATATATATATATAGTTTGTGTAATATTGTATAATTAAAATACATAAGGAATGTTAGAGTACTCACCTAAAACAGAAGTACGAAGTTACAGATATCGAGTCTTGGATCACTAACACGAAACTTCTTCTTAAATTTTTTTGTACTTTCTCTCACTATTTCTATCCGATATTTTGGATTAAAATCATGTAATAATGATCCTAAAGGCCTTATTTATAGTTTCCTAAAGATATTAAGGCGTTGACACGTGTCCAGCTGAACAAGCTTTTACAATGGCGAGCCAGCGTTTACGTGTTGCACAACGGAGCGATCTTGCAGTCTTAATTCACCGAACTGCGACACGTGTTTTAGCTTTTCCTCTAACGACGACACATGTTTTAGCTTTATCTATTTGGATGACATGTGTAAGCACGAGGTGTCAAGCATGAGGTGCAAAGGTGTTAGGGGTATAATGGTCATTTTACACATTAAGGGCATTTTGATAATTTCACATGATATGTTTTCAATATTTCTTAGTGGTCCTTGAAATTATTTTATTTACAAAATGGTCCTTTTTTATTTTCATTTTAGTCCCTGAAACTTTATTTAAAATAAAGTCCCTAAAGTCTCATAAAACTACATTTTCTACCCCCGAAACTTATCATTTAGCTTAGGATACACTATTAGACTTTGATATGATCCAATTTGCTGAAAAAAAAGGTAATTTCAAGGTGTTTAAGTCAGCCTAACTAGCTTCCCCTTCCAACCAATTAAAACAAAACACATGGTGTGCTAATAAGACAAAATACGACTTAAAGTATGGACAAATTTTCCCTTATTTCGTAATTTTGGCATAACTTCTTGCTCAGAACTTTGTTTAACACATCGTTTGTTGTGTTACAAATCTAATTCATGTATATACAAATTTTTAGTTTTTACCTCAAGTCAGTTGTTATATTATAATGGTCAAAATCGGTCTCTAATATGAACATTCTTACCGAAAACTTTAAAATTTTATGTTTGTAACTAAGATGATATTTCATGATTTATGAATGGAGGATTAAACTAAAAATAATAAATTAACATTATCCATAATAACACATTGTCCATATCTCATATGTAATAATAAAATATTTAAAAAAACTATATATGAACATATAAAATTGGGGTCATTACATCCTACCTTGGTTATAAAACGTTTGGTCCCCAAACTTGACTTACATTAATTTCCAAACAAGTATGGATATTTCTCCTTTTTTCATCTTCCCGCTCCCATGTTGCTTCTTCAATGGAATGATTAATCAATAACACTTTGACCAATGGAATTACCTTGGTTCGTAATATTTGATCTTTATGATCCAAAATTTCTATTGGGTGCTCAATGTATGACAAATCTTCTCTAACATGAATAGGTTCATGACTTAAGATATTTGTTAGATCTGGGATGTATTTCTTTAACATTGATACGTGAAATACATTATGCACACTAGAGAGTTCATGGGGTAAAGCTAATTCATATACAACAACTCCTATCCTTTTAAGGATTTCAAAAGGTCCTATGTATCTTGGACTCAATTTTCCTTTCTTCCCAAATGGGATTACTCCCTTTGCTGGTGATACTCGGAAGAACACATAATCTCCTCTTTATAATTCCTACTGTCAGTGGATATTATCGACATAACTCTTTTGACGGCTTTGAGTGATTCGAAGTCGGTTTTGTATCGATTTTATCTTCTCTGTTGTGATCTGGATCAATTCTGGTCCAAATAATTTTCTTTCTCCAACTTCTACCCAACATGCAGGTGAACAACACCTTCTACCATAGAGTGCCTCATACGTTGAAATTTGAACACTTGTTTGATAACTATTATTGTATGCAAATTCCACTAATGGTAAATGATCATCCCAATTTCCCTTCAAATCAAGTACACATGCCCTAAACATATCCTCTAAGGTTTGAATAGTTCTCTCAGATTTTCCATATGTTTGAGGGTGAAAAGTAGTGTTTAAATTCAATTTTGTTCCCATGTCTACTTGTAGGCTTTTCTAGAAGAGAGACACAAATTTAGGGTCATGATCAGAAGCAATTTAAACTGGGGTTCCATGAAGCCTAATAATTTCCCGCACGTACAACTTAGCTAACTTTTCTAAAGAATGGGTAATCTTAATGGCAAGAAAATGCTAAGATTTAGTTAACCTATTAGTAATTACCCAAATAGAATTATTACCATTTGAACTCCTTGGTAAACCTGTCACAAAATCCATAGTAATATGTTCCTATTTCCACTCAGGGATAGATAGGGGTTGCAGTAATCCCGGTGGTTTTTTATGTTTAGCCTTTACTTGTTGACAAACCAAACACCAAGATATAAACTATGTTATCTCCCTCTTCATGTTATTCCACCAAAATACTTCTCGAAGATCCCTATACATTTTTGTACATCCAGGACGAAATGTGAATCTTGAGTAATGACTTTCGTCCAAAATTTTCCTCTTTAGTTGGGCATCACATGGCGCACACACTTTATTTCCAAACCTCAATATATCATATCGTATCACAAATTTAATTCTCTTACCCTTGATGACTTATTTTTTAAGATTATTCAGTTGTGGGTCATTTACTTATGCAATTTTGATCATTTCCATCAATATGGGTTGTACTTGTAAGTTTGCGATTATTGCCCCTTTGCTATAAATATGTACATCTATTTCCATAATTCTCAAATCCCTTAGCAAAGGTCCCTGATTTGTAATGAGACAAGCTAAATTTGTTGTAGACTTCCATCTTAAAGAGTCAGCTACTACATTAGCTTTCCCTGGGTGATAAAGAATATTTACATCATAATCCTTCATCAATTCTAACCACGTCCTTTGTCTCATGTTCAATTCTTTCTGAGTAAATATATAATTCAAACTCTTATGATCGGTATAAATCTCACCATATAAATAGTGTCTCCAAATCTTAAGAGCAAAAATTAAAGCTGTTAATTCTAGGTCATGGGTTGGATAATTCTGCTCATGTGGTTTTAACCATCTCGAGGCATAAGCTACTACTTTTCCACTTTGTATTAGAACACATCCCAAACCATTTTTATAAGCATCGCTATAAATCATAAATTCCCATGTCTTGGAAGGAATAGTCAAAATTGGGGCAGTTACTAATCGATTCTTAAGTTTTTGAAAACTATTCTCAACTTCCCCAGACCATTCATATTTCACCTTCTTTTATATTAACCTAGATAGAGGTTTGACAATACTATAAAATCCTTCAACAAATTTTCTATAATAACCAGCTAATCTAAGAAAAGTATGAATCTCTGTCATATTAGTTGGCTTAGGCCAATCCAGTATAGCTTTGATCTTTTGAGGGTCAACTGACACTCCTTCCTTGAAAATGACATGTTCTAGAAAAGAGACACTAAGCAACCAAAACTAACACTTCTTTAATTTCGCATATAATTTCTCCTTCCTAAGGATTTGTAATACTATCTCTAAATGCTTCTCGTGTTCTTCTATACTCTTGGAATAAATAAAGATGTCATTAATGACAACAACCACACATTGATCCAAATATTTCATAAACACTCTATTCATCATATCCATAAAAATGGTCGGTGTCCAAATGGCATCACAAGAAATGCATAGTGACCATATCTAGTACAAAAAGTTGATTTCAAAATATCATCTTCCTTAATCTTCCATGGGTGATATCCTGACCTAAGGTCAATCTTAGATAATACTTGCGCGCCTTGTAGTTGGTCAAACAAATCATCTATACGAGGTAGGGGTATTTATTCTTAATGGTTACCTTGTTCAATTCACGATAATCTATACATAAACTCATCATCCCATTCTTCTTTTTAGAAAATAACACTGGGGCACCCCAAGGGGATATACATGGTCTAATAAAACCCTTGTCTAACAGATCTTGCAATTGAACTTTTAATTCCCTTAATTCTAAAGGTGCCATGCAATATGGTGATTTTGAGATTGGCATCGCTCCACGTATAAGGTCAATCGTAAACTCTATTTCTCTACTAGGAGGTAGACTGGGTAAATCATCTGAAAAATATTTGGAAAATGTTTGGCTATAGGAATATATTTTAACCTAGGCTCTTTCATTTGCAAATCAATAACACTTGCAACAAATCCTTGACACCCCTTTTTAAGAAAACTATAGGCTTGTATTGCAGAGATAATACACATGGGAGATATGATGCCAGTTCCTTAAAAATTGAATTTTGGTTGGTTAGGAATTTGGAAAGTAACTATCTTCTCAAAACAATATACATTAGAATGATATGATGCTAACCAATCCATCCCCAAAATGACATCAAAATCTCTTATGTCTAAGACTATCAAATCGACAAATAGTTTATGACTACCGATATCTATCAGGAAGATTTATATACTAATGTACCCGTCAATAAATCCCCAAAAGGAGTAAAAACGTGTACAGGAATATAAGGAAAGCGATTAACAAAACGTAAAAACACAAACGAATGCGTAGAACCAGGATCTATTAAAACTTGAAAAGGTTGTGCACATATAGAAAGTGTACCTGACACTAATTTATTAGAAGCCTTTGCATCGAAAAGATTAAAAATTCTTCCTTGTCTGCCATGATCCTTATTGGAATTAAAAGTCTTTGTTGATTCCTTCCCTTTGTTAGGGAAATCTCTCATTTTATGTCCCTTTTGGACACACCCAAAGAAATTTTTTGTCTCCAGGTAACATGGTTTCCCTCTATGAATATTGCCACATCGCTGATATCTATTAACATTAAAGGTTTTGTTCACAAAAGGTCGCCCTGTATTGGGTATAGTCCTAAAAGGGTTATTATTGGGGTTCCTTACTCTTTGTTCCCCAAACTTCCTCTTCCCCTCTCTAACCTGAATATATTCTTCATTGCCCTTCTCAGCTATCGTCACTCTAGTCACCACGTCAGTATATAATGTCAACTTCAGGATGGAAATTTGACTACGAATATTCAACCTTAACCCACGTTCAAACTTCTTGGCCTTTAAAACATCAGTTACCACAACATGACGTGAAAAATGGGATAACTCGGTAACCGTCTCCTCGTATTGACTAACTGTCATATTTCCTTGAACTAAACTAATGAAGTCGGATGCTTTTTGGCCTTGTACTGTTTCAGGAAAGTATTTCTCATAAAATATCACTAAGAAGTCATTTCAACCTATGGGATTATTCTTGTCCTCGTATATTCTCTTAGTCATTCTCCACCAATATCCGGTTTCACCTTCTAGAATAAACATTCTAAATGAAACTCTTTGTTCATCAGTACACTTAAGAACATCGAGTATCTTTTCTATTTGCATCACCTAACTTTTTTCTTTAGTGGGGTTAGGAGTACGTTTAAAAAATAGCGGAATCAACTTCTTGAACTGTTCAATAGTACATTTACTCAGTTCAAGATTCCTTAGTACTTCATTATTCACCTAATGCTCCAGAATCTTTTCTAGACTTTGATCGCCTTGTATGTACCTTCCAGTCGTTCAATACTCGAATCACTAGTTCCCATAGATGATCTTCTTTTGGTCATTTTCTACAGTCATGGAAAAATGTAAGATCTACTATACTCTATCAAGATTGAAAACTAAAAGGCCAATTATAAATAATATAACATATAGGGAGGGTTATCACATAAATCAGATATTTAATACTATCTCCTAAGCATGGAAACATGAAATCTATAATGTTCAAAACCTATGTTCAGTAGTCTAAGGTTTCATAACATAAGCTCCGATACCACCTCTGTCACGACCCCGTACTAAAATTGTAGTGAGGAACGAGTGTCTTGACTTTCCACCAAGGCAACAAATATTCTGACTTAAATTGTTTCCTTAATTAAATGGAACGAAAATACATTTACATGGTTATGAATCGTAAAATATTGAAATTAAAGGAATTACTTCATCAAAGATTTCTAAAAGGAAACTTCATTTGTATTACAAGTAGCAAAGAGTTACAACTAAAGACGAAATTCAAAACTTATTACAATAGAGCGAAACATGCTCGATATGATATAATAAACTTTTTACTTAAAATTACAAAAAGATCTCTAAAAGCATAATGTTCCATATAGTCCTTTTGTGTTCCCTCCAAGCCTTCTTATTTCCTGAAAAATGGTTAGTTATACAACATCAGCTAAAAGCCGAGTTAGGTTCAATCTCCAGACATTCCAAGGTTTTGTTCAGAAAATTGATACCTATTCAAATCCAAAGAGTAGACATATACATATATGGATAGGAACCTGTTGTATAAAATTTGAGATGACAGTATATAGAAATGAATAGCACAGAATAAAACAGATACGATAAATCAATTACAATATCTTTTTCTTTCAATCATATCATTTTAATGACCAAGTACACTCTCATACCGTATTCTTATACCGTATTATTCCCCGGTAGTTAAGGGTGAATCGAACTTGTTCGTCACAACGTTTTATTTAGGGCACACTAGAGATAACCCAGATGGGAAGGTCAGTCAGTAAAAGGGGTCCCTTAGGCCGAATCATATTTTCAATATTCAATATCATTTTCAATAATTATGTGAATCGGTATGTCTATATGGACAAATATAAACATATCACAAATGAATCAATCATCGGTATCAGATGAATTTGAGAATAAAAGAAGTTCACAAAATATATATATAGTTTTCATAATATCATTTAACTAAAATGCACAAAGAATGTCAGAGTACTCACCTAAAACAAAAGTACGAAGTTACAGAGATCGAGTATTGGATCACTAACACCAAACGTCTTCTTAAATTTTCTCGTACTTTATCTCACTATTTATGTCAGATATTTTGGATTAATTTCATGCAATAATGATCCTAAAGGCCTTATTTATAGTTTCCCAAAGATATTAAGGCATTGACACGTGTCTAGCTGACCAAGCCTTTACAATGGCGAATCAGTGTTTACGTGTCGCACAATGGAGCAGTCTTGCAATCTTAATTCACCGAACTACAACACGTGTTTTATCTTTTCCTCTAACGACGACACGTGTTTTAGCTTTATCTATTTGGATGACGTGTAAGCATGAGGTGGAAAGGTGTTAGGGGTATAATGGTCATTTTACACATTAAGGGCATTTTGGTAATTTCACGTGATATATTTTTAATATTTCTTAGAGGTCCTTAAAAATATTTTATTTACAAAATGGTCCTTTTGATATTTTCATTTCAGACCCTGAAACTTTCTTTATTGAAAATAAAGTCCCTAAAGTCTCATAAAATTACGTTTTCTACCCCAAAACTTTTCATTTTGCTTAGGATATACTATTAGACTTTGATTCGATCCATTTTGCTGAAGAAAAAGGTCAGTTCAACGTGTTTAAGTCAGCCTAATTATCTTCCCCTTCCAACCAATCAAAACATAACACATGGTGTGCTAATAAGACAAAATACGACCTAAAGGATGGACAAATTTTCCCTTATTTCATAATTTCGGTATAACTTCTTACTCGGACATCTGTTTAACACACCGTTTGTTGTGTTACAAACATAAATCATCTATATACAACCTTTTAGTTTTTACCTCAAGTAAATTATTATATTATAATGGTTAAAACTGGTCTCTAATATGAACATTCCTACAAAAATCTTTACAATTTTATGTTTGTAACTAATTTGATGTTTCATGATTTCTGAAGGGGGATTAGACTAAAAATAATAAATTAACATTATCCATAATAACACGTTGCCCATATCTAATATGTAAAAATAAAATATTTAAAACAAATTATATATGAACATATAAAAATGGGGTTATTACGTCCTACAAGTTACATTGGTCCCGTGCGAGGTGTTGGTGACTCTCACGGAGCTGTTTGAGGAGTGTTTTGGTGTTTCTCCCTTTAACAACTTGTTTTTGAGCTTAAGTATAGATATTTTAAAATTATCACCGTGCTCTCAAATCGTGGCTCCGGTGACGACGCGATCAGTTCCTACGAGATGCGTTGGTCTCGTGTGAGGTGTTAGTGCCTCTTACGGGGCCGTTTGGTGGGTGTTTCGGAGTTTTCGCCTCTAACGACATATTTTTAAGCCTTAGTCAAGATATTTTCAAATTATCATCGTACTCTCAAACTAGGGATACCGTGACCACGTGGTCAGTTCCAATGAGCTACATTGGTCTTGTGCGAGGTATTGGTGCCTCTCACGGGGCCGTTATGGAGGGTATTTTGAGGTTTTGCCCTCTAATGGTGTGCTTTTAAGCCTAAGTCTAGAAATTATCAAATTATCATCATGATCTCAAATCGGGGGTCCCGTTATCTTGCGATGTTGGTGCCTCTTACGGGACCGTATGGGGGGGGGGGGGGGTTAGGGGTTTGTCCCTCTAACAGCATGTTCTTTAAACCTAATGTTAGATATTCTTAAATTATCACCGTGTTCTAAAATCGGGGGTTTGTGACCATGCGGTTAGTTCCTACGAGTTACAATGGTCCCGTGTGAGGTGTTGGTGACTCTAATGGAGCCGTTTAGGGGATGGTTGGGGTTTCGATCTTTAACGGTATGTTTTTACGCTTAAGTCTAGATATTTCCAAATAATCACGTGCTCGCGGTCAGCTCCTTCGAGGTGCATTGGTCGCCTGCGAGGTGTTAGGGCCTCTTGTGGGGCCGTGTGGGGGTTTTTTTTTGGGTTTTGCCCTCTAATGCCATGTTTTTAGGCCCGAGTATAGATATTTTCAAATTATAACTGTAATCTTAAGACAAGGGTCCTATGATCACCCGATCAATTCCTACGAGCAACATTGGTTCCATGCGAGTTGTTGGGGACTCTCACGGGGTCGTTTGGGGAGTGTTTCGAGGTTTCATCCTTTAAAGGCATGTTTTTAAAACTAAGTTTAGATATTTTCAAATTATCACCATCCTCTTAAACCGGGGGTCCCGTGGCCACACGATCAGTTCCTATGAGCTACATTGGTCCTTTGCAAGGTTTTGGTGCCTCTTATGAGCCATTTTGGGTGTGTTTCGGGGTTTTGCCCTCTAATGCCATGTTTTTAAGCCAAAGTCTATATATTTTAAAATTGTAGTCATAATCTCAAACAAAGGGTTATGTGACCTCGTGGTTAGTTCCTACGACCTGCATTGGTCCCTTGCGAGGTGTTGATGACTCTCACGAGGCCGTTTGGATAGTATTTAGGGTTTCTCCCTCTAACGGCATTTTTTTATGCCTTAGTCTCGATATTATTAAATTATTGTCATACTTTCAAACCGGGGGTCCCGTGATAACATGGTTCGTTAATATGAACTACAATTGTCCTGTGAGAGGTGTTCGTGCCTCTCACGGGGCCATTTGGGGGGTATTTTGGGGTTTCGCCCTCTAGCCATATGTTTTTAAGCCTAAGTATTGATATTATTAAATTATCTCTGTGCTCTAAAACTGAGGGTCGCATTACCACGCTGTTAGTTCCAATATGCTACATAGGTCTCATGCGAGGTGTTGGCGCCTCTTATGGGGCCAATTAGGGGGTGTTTCGGGATTTCACCTTCTAACAGCATGTTTTTAAGCCTAAGTCTAGATATTCAAAAATTATCATCGTGTTCTCGAACTAAGCATTCCTTGACCACACTGTCAGTTCCTACGAGTTACATTGGTCCGGTGCGAGATGTCGGTTCCTCTCACGGGCTGTTTGGGTTTTTTTTGGAGTTTCGCCCTCTAACAACATGTTTTTAAGCCGAAGCTTAGATGTGTTCAAATTATCATCATGCTCTCAAATTTGGGGTCCTATGACTAGGCGATCAGTTTCTACGAGTTATATTCATCCCGTGCGGTGTGTCGGTGCCTCTCACAGGGCCGTTTGGGGGGTGTTTTTGGGTTTTGCCCTCTAACGACATGTTTTTAAGGCTAACTCTATATATTCCCAAATTATCACCATCTTCTAAAACTCGGGGTCCCATTACCACGTGATCAGTTCCAACTTACTAACATTGGTCCCATGGGAGGGGTTGGTGCCTCTTACGGGGCCATTTGGGGGTGTTTTGGGGTTTCGCCCTCTAACGTCATGTTTTTAAGCCTAAGTCTAGATATTCTCAAAGTATCTTTGTGTTGTCAATATGAGGGTCCCTTGACCTTGCGGTCAGTTTCTGTGAGTTACATTGGTCCCGTGCGAGATGTTGGTTCCTCTCACGGGGCCGTTTGGAGGTGTTTCAGAGTTTCTCCCTCTAACGGCATATTTTTATGCCTAAGGCTAGATATTTTCAAATTATCATCGTGCTATCAAATTTAGGGTCCCGTGACAAGGAGATCTGTTTCTACGAGTTATATTGGATCTATTGGAGGTGTTGGTGCCTCTCACATGGCCGTTTTGGGGGCGTTTCAGGATTTCATCCTCTAACGGCATATTTTTAAGTCTAAGTCTGGATATTTTCAAATTATCATCGTGCTCTCAAATCGGGGGTCCCATGACCACACGATTAAATCCTTCGAGCTGCATTGGTCCCGTGCGAGGTGTCGGTGCCTCTCGCGGTGCTATTTGAGGGCTATTTTGTGGTTTCACACTCTAAGACCATGTTTTAACGCCTGAGTGTAAATATTTTCAAATTATCACTGTAATCTTAAATCGGGGGTCCTATGACCACCCGGTCAGTTTCTACGAGGAACATTGGTTCCGTGCGGGGTGTTGGGGACTGTCACGGGGCCGTTTAGGGGGTGTTTCGAGGTTTATCCCTTTAAAGGCATGTTTTTAAAACTAAGTCTAGCTATTTTCAAATTATCGATGTGCTCTCAAATCGGGGGTCCTGTGACCACACGATCAGTTCCTACCAGCTACATTAGACCTATGCGAGGTTTTGGTGCCTCTTATGGGCCGTTTGGGGGGTGTTTTGGGGTTTCACCCTCTAACGCCATATTTTTAAGCCTAAGTGTAGATATTTCTAAATTATAGTCGTGCTCGCAAAATGGGGGTTTTGTGAGCATGCGATCAGTTCCTATGAGCTATATTTGTCCCTTGCGAGGTGTTGGTGCCTCTCACAAGGCCATTTGTGTGGTATTTATGGGTTTCTCACTCTAACATCAAGTTTTTAAGCCTTAGTATCGATATTTTCAAATTAGTATCCTACTTTCAAACCGGGGGTCCCGTGATAATACGGTCGATTACTATGAACTACATTGGTCATGTGCGAGGTGTTGATGCCTCTCATGGGGCCGTTTGGGGGGTATTTCGGGGTTTCGTCATCTAACGGGGTGTTTTTAAGTCTAAGTCTGTATATTTTCAAATTGTCATCGTTCTCTCAAATCGGGGGTCCTGTGACCACATGGTCAATTTATATGAGTTACATTGGTCATGCGCAAGGTGTCGGTGCCTTTCACGGGGCTGTTTGGGGGATATTTTTGGGTTTCTCCCTCTAATAAAATGTTTTAAGTCTAAGTCTATATATTCCTAAATTATCATCACCTTCTAAAACCCTTGGTCCCGTTACCACGCGATCAGTTCCAATATACTACATTGGTCCCATGGGAGGTGTTGGCACCTCTTACGGTGCCATTTGGGGGTGTTTCGGGATTTGGCCCTCTAACGGTATGTTTTATGCCTATGTTTAGATATTCTCAAACTATCTTTGGGTTATCAAACCGACGATCCCTTCACCATGCGGTCAGTTCCTACGAGTTACATTAGTCTCGTGCGAGATGTTGGTTCCTCTCACGGGGATATTTGGGGTTTTTTCGGAGTTTCTCCTTCTAACGACATGTTTTTAACCCTAAGGTTAGATATTTTCAAATTATCATTGTCCTCTCAAATTTGGGGTCCCGTGACCCGACGATCAGTTTCTACGATCGGTGCGAGGCGTTGGTGCCTCTCACAGGGTCGTTTTGGGGACGCTTCGGGGTTTACCCTCTAACGGCATATTTTTAAGTATAAGTCTAGATATTTTCAAATTATCATCGTGCTCTAAAATTTGGGGTCCCGTGACCACGCGATCAGTTTTCTAAAGTTGCATTGGTCCCGTGCGGGGTGGCGGTGCCTCTGACGGGATCATTTAGGCGGTATTTCGGGGTTTCGCCATATAACGGTGTGTTTTTAAGCCTAAGTATAGATATTTTCAAACTATTATCGTGCTCTCAAATCGGGGGTCCCGTGACCACATGGTCAATTTTCTGTGAGTTTCATTGGTCCCGTGCGGGGTGTCGGTGCCTCTCACGGGGCCGTTTGGGGGGTATTTTTGGGTTTCTCCCTCTAACGACATGTTTTTAAGCCTAATTCTATATATTTCCAAATTATCATCGTCTTCTAAAACCTAGGGTCCCGTTACCACGGGGTCAGTTCCAACATACTACAATGGTCCCATGGGAGGTATTGGCGCCTCTTACGGGGGCCACTTGGGGGGTGTTTTGGGGTTTCTCCCCCTAACGACATATTTTTAAGTTTAGGTCTAGATATTATCAAATTATCATCGTGTTCTCAGACAGGGGGTCCCATTACCACGCCGTCTGATCCTACGAGCTACATTGGTGTTGTGCAAGGTATTGGACCCTCTAACGAGGTCGTGTTTGGGGTGTTTTAGGGTTTCTTCATCTAACGACATGTTCTTTAAACCTTATTCTAGATATTCTCAAATTATCATCGTGTTCTAAAACCGAGGGCCCATGACCACGTCGTCAGTCTCCACGAGTTACATTGGTCCCGTGCAAGTTGCTGCCTCTTACAGAACCATTTGGGAGGTGTTTTGGGGTTTCGCCCTTTAATGAAATGTTTTTAAGATTAAGTCAAGATATTTTCAAATTATCCTTGCTCTCAAACCGGGGGCCCCGTGGCCACGCGATTAGTTCCTACGATCTGCATTGGTCCCGTGGGAGGTGTTGGTTCCTCTTACGGAGCCGTTTGGGGGATGTTTTGGGGTTTCCCCCTCTAATGCCATGTTTTTAAGACTACATCTAGATATTTTTAAATTATCAAAGTAATATCAAACAGGGGGTCTCATGACCACCCGATTAGTTCCTACGAGTCGCAATTATCCCACACGAGGTGTTGGGGACTCTCAGGGGGTGTTTTGGGGTGTTTTGGGGGTTCTCCCTCTAAAAGAATATTTTTAAGACTAAGTCTAAATATACTCAAATTATCGTCGTGTTCTCCAATCAGGGGTACCGTTACCACGTCGTCAGATCGTACGAGACACATTGGTCCTGTGCGAGATGTTGGTACCTCTCATAGGGCCATATTTGGGGTGTTTTGGAGTTTCTCCCTCTTAGGGAATGTTCTTTAAGCCTAATTCTAGATATTCTCAAATTATTGTTGTGTTCTAAAATCGGGGGCCTGTGACCATGCAGTCAGTTCCTATTAGTTGAATTGGTCCCATGCGAGGTGTTGGTGTCTTTCACGGGACTATTTGGGGGGGTTGGGTTTTCATCCTTTAATGACATATTTTAAAACTAAGTATAAATATTTTCAAATTATCGTCGTGCTCTCAAATTGGGGGTTCCGTGGCCATGCGATCACTTCCTCGGGCTACATTGGTCTCGTGCGAGGTGTTGGTGCCTCTTACGGGGACGTTGGGGGTGTTTTGGGGTGTTGCTTCTAACTCCATGTTTTTAAGCCAAAGTCAAGATATTTTCCAGTTGTATCCATGTGTAATACCCCGAACTTTTAGAGAGATTTAAATTGCATAAGTGGGAGTAATTTGGAAATTTTAGGAAATTACTATGAATAGTAATTTAGGAATTTATGAGTATAATTTAAATTTAGAATTTAACGTGAGTAGAAAATATTAGTTTGCTAATGTCAAATTAATATTTACATGGATTAGATTTTCTTACGGGACTAAGTGAATGAGTTGGATTATTTTAATTACATGTCACAGTTGGGTAAAGCGACAAAGGATAATATTTTATTTGAAAAACACGCGTAATGGAATATGTTGGGTTTAATTAGCGTGACTCAGATGGATATTTCGAGTGCGCGATTGGTTTCGAAATGATCGAGATAATCAAAAAAGAGTATCCGGGGGTAGCGTTTAGGTTCCGGGGATTTTTTGGACTAGTAGGGACTCACATTTGAGTATACGAGTAAATTTTGGGTATAATAAGGGATAAGCTTTATAAACCCTTATAACCCTTATTTATCCCACAAATCAGGCCTACGAGAGAGAAAGAGAAGATAGAAAAGGAAGAAATGAAGAGAGGAAGGAAGAAAAAGGAGATTCCCGCCAAGCTCCGCGGGATTCGACTCGAGGTCGTTGAATTTTATCCACAAGGCTTACTTTCTTATTTCTTTAAAATCATAAATCCCATATTATAGTTTGTATTAATAAACCACAAAAAATTTCGGGATGGGTTTTCGTGAATCAAAATGAGTATTTTCGAAAGTTTAATGAAATAAACCCTAGATAATATCCAATTTGAGTAACTTAGGAATTAATTGAAATTAGTTGTTGGTTATGGGTTCTAGGATGATTAGAACCATTTTTATGTGGGCATATATGTTTGTTTGAGGTTGGACGATGATGGGAGAGAAGATAAAAAGCTTGGAGGTGTGTTAATGGAGGTTTGGGATTTTGAAGAAGAAGGTGAATATTAACTCCATCCTTTCTGAATCGATTCGGCTAGGAAGCGAATCGATTCGGTTCTTGGTCTGAAAATGAAATTTGTAGATCTTTTCAATACGGTCGAATGGACGCCGATCGTATTTTCCTGATTTTTTTTGGATTTATAATAAAATTTCTACGAAAGACTGCCCATGATCGAAATCGTTATTTAGAAATCAAACATGTTATTGGGAGAAAAAAATTATGTGTTAGTTAGAAATCAGTGTTAGGATGATTATAGAGTTGTTGGTTGATATTAGAAACCATTAAAATGGATGTTGGGTTTATATTTGGGTATTTTGGAGATTGAGAAATCGCCCAAACAGTGCCCTTCGAATAGGGCGAATCAATTCGGGTCTAGACCGAATTGATTCGCATAAGGGAATCTGTAAGGCTATCTCAGGCCAAATCGATTCTGATTGAGACCAAATCGATTCACCTTTGAGGACCTTCTTGCAGAGAACTTTCAGAATCGATTCGGATAGGGGGCCAAATCGATTCGCATTAAGGGAGAATCGATTCGCTTTTACTAACTTGTCAGTTTTCTTCCCTTTAGTGTATGGGGATTTAAATCACAAATGGTAGATTATTGTAGGAGATGATATTAGGAATCCTAGATGATGGTATTAAGGGTGAGTGAACCTTGGGTAAAGAAGTGTGAACCTTGGATTAGTTGAGAGTGAAATCTGGGGCATAGACTTAATGAATGTTTAGAAAAAGCAACATTCGAGAAAAGTATTAGGCAAGTACGTTTGGATATATTCATGAGATTAGAATACTTATGGGTTTAGTGTTTTAATTATATGAATGCTTATATACTATTACGAATGGGAACATTCGGGATTAGTGGTGATCAATATGAGAGTTTGACAATTATAGCCATATGTATTGAGAAGTGATATAGATGATATATACGACGTGGTTACAGTATATATAATATGATACGAATATATATATATATATATATATACATATATATATATATATATATATGTATATATATATATATGTGTGTGTGTGTGCGTGTGTGTGATTGGTATGTTTCTATCTTAGAGGCTCGTTCCACGGGCTTTCCTTTGGCATAAGGTTGGAACAACAAGATTATATATTTCTCTAGTGCGATCTGGGGAGGTTGTGCGATGTGGGTGAATCCCCTGGCTTGAGGATCAGGGAGAGTATATCCCCATGTCATCTCGTCCCGCGTTCAAGTGTGTTGTGTGTACTCCACTTGCAGAGGGAATATGATCGCCTCCACCATTATGTATTTTTTTACCATGACCATGAGTAAGTCTGGTTTGGTACCCTGGTATAGTGAGTAAACCCGGATTCAGATAGGCACTATGAGACTGCATCCTCGAGTTATAGATCGGTAGGATGGTTATTATACTTGTTGTGTATAGTATATTGCATGTATATGAGGACAAAATATCATTTATCTTTAATTAGTATAAACAGAAAAATAAATAGGGATTTAATCTCATTCTAGGAGAATTTTATCCGGACTTAAATTGTGATTTGTATATTAAAGTGAGAATTATGTGTGTGTGTGTGTATATATATATATATATATATATATATATATATATATATATATATGTATATATATATGTATATATATATATGAGTTTTTATATACGTTATGTGCTAAGGGCCTAATGGATCCCAACGATCAACATTGCCAACTAGTAATGTATCGGGGGGGTGTTCCTTGTTTAGATTTCGCTTCGCGAGACACCCCACGCACGAACGTAGCGCAATGTTGGAAATGGGGAGAAGTTTAGCCCTTAGTACTCGGGTCTATGAGGATCTTAGAAAATCAGTTAAATAGATTAGTTAGGCAGGGTAGATTAACTAGGTTGTTTAAAAGTTATGCGATAGGTGTAAACTATTAGAAGAGGGGTGAGGACTATCTCATGGGAGTGCGATACCAATTTAAATATGAGATAAATCATATTTTAAAAAATATGCCATTTCTACACTTGCAAAATAATTTCAAAACTCAAGCTCTGGTACGTTTCTCTATTTTCTCCTCCCTTTCTATTTATATATATACATATGCCTGGATGATGATTCCTTCGAGTCAGACGTTTGTTGCAGTAGCTGTGGATGCATGCAGGTTTACTGTAGACGCTTTCACCATTGTAATCTAGGTAAAAGGTACTATAGAAACACTTGCGCCGATAGCCTAACGGTATTTATTTATTCTTTTACCGCCTTTTAGTGCGGCATTCGATTTGGTTGTATTATGTTAAACCGAGTGTTCGGTTATTTTATTTCATTTCAATTTCATGTATATATACTGTGTGAATGTTTTACTTAGTTGGTTTCGTTAAAAATATTAGTTAAATGAAATTTTGACGCTAGCATAATAAGTTATTAGTAATTAAATTGGTTTTTGACAGTGATGCTGAGAATAAACCATATGAGACTCCTGTTTTAATTTGGTATAGGATAGATCGCACAGTATTTCATTAGGCGGGTTGTCACACCATGCTGTCATACGAGGGTTCTGTGACCACGCGGTAATTTCCTTCGATATCTATTGGTCCCTTGGGAGGTGTTGTTGCCTCTAATGGGCCATTTGGATGGTGTTTCGGGGTTTCTCCCTCTAACGGCATGTTATTAAGCCTTAATCTAGATATTTTCAAAATTCCGTCGTACTCTCAAAACGGGGGTCCTATGAGCATGCGGTCAATTTCTATGAGCTACATTGGTCCTATGCGAGGTGTTAGTGCCTCTTAAGGGGTCGTTTCGGTGGTATTTCAGGGTTTCGCCCTCAAACGGTATGTTTTTAAGTCTGTAAGAGGGTAGTTTAGATAAGATGGAGGCGTAACCCCTTTTAAGTATGGTTATGGCAAGGTTAATTAGAGAAACACTAGTGATTTAGCCACAAGACACAAAGAGCAGTTTGGAAGGTATGGAACCCATCTTATACTCACAAATCTCGTGTATAACCCTCAATATAATAAAGAACTTTAGCAATAACTTAGCTAGAGGGAGAGAGAAGCAAGCACCCAAGATACACCTTGGTAGGCAGACAAAACATACCAAAAACCACTCTCAAGAGTCTCTGTTTGCGTATTAAAAGCTTCGTAATAAATGACAATGGTGAGTGGATAAGCCCTCTAATTTGCAATAATTCTCTCTCTGATGTATCTCTAGCAATAACTTTTTGAACTCTCAAAGGATCATTTTCTTCCTCAAAGGTGGTTGGGGTCCTTAAATAGCCCCCCACACCACCCTCGAGGCAACTCAGTCATTAAAGACTATGAAAGACATCCCTCATACTTTATGTCACAACATGAAATGCCTGATGCACTAGTTGTCTCCTACGTCATAAACATTAAATGCCAAGACATGCCTTTTGCCTAACCACTGTATGTCAGGGGGTTGTTGTCGCCGAGGTGGCTCACCAACTATCTGAAAGCCCCAAATACCACGGTGGTTTACTCAAGTGCATGTCTGACATTGTTTAGAAGGCTAGTGACATCACCCACAGTAGATGTGACATTTAAGTAGAGGGTTGTTTGGTCCATAACTCAATGCCCGATGGAACTCCAAGCTGCTCCGCTTGAGGTTCCACGGTCAGGGTCCTTCGGTGTTTTACCAGGTGTATCTAAGATGGTCAGGACAAGCCCCAACGGTGCCCCACTTCTCAATCCTCCAAACCAAATCCCTCTAAAGTTCCCACGGTGAGGTTGTTCGATAGAGCATGAAAGCTCTCCCAGGCCCTGCCAAGCCTGGTCTCTCGCGAGTACCGTTCGACCTCACGCCCATTCATTATTCTCGTTACAACATTACAGTTATTATAACTCGTAGTAAATATAAACAAAGCTATAATATGGCAAAGTAACAATAAGCTAAAGTACGAGTTGCCACGCTAAGCTGCCTCACCAAGATGCCACGCTTGAGTTGCCACGCTGAGCTGCCTCACCAAGATGCCACGCTTGAGTTGCCACGCTGAGCTATCTCACCAAGCTGCCACGCTTGAGTTGCCACGCTGAGCTGCCTCACCAAGATGCCACGCTTGAGTTGCCACACTGAGCTGCCTCACCACGCTGAGCTGCCTCACCAAGATGCCACGCTTGAGTTGCCACGCTGAGCTTATCCTCAGAACACTGTTGCTAATTAGTGGATTATCCCTAATCCCAGGATTACCTTCAGGCCCCCTCTACATTTGCCCCTTCGTGGAGGGATTTGTTATGGGAACAAGAAGTGCCTCCACGAAAACTTCTTAATCCGATGAACCTTCTCTGTCTGGCCTGCAGCTTTTTCTAATGCTGAGCCTCAACCGTTCCAGCTTGAATATCTGAAATTCTCCCGAAGGACCTGCTAATATTCTCGCAGTAATGTTCGAAAAAAGCGAAAAAATTCTCCCCGATGTAACTGAGTCATAACTAAACAACGTTTGAGCTTCTGTCGAGGGGACATCGTGCCTTTTTTGAACCGTTGGGACACCTTCTTCGTTGGGGGGTTTATTGGATATGTCAGAGAAAATCTTGGTGCCTAAAACTGAATCTTGCTTAGGAAGGTAACGGTGGCTGTTCCCTAGGTGTCACGTCTTTGAATGACGTAGCGTTGTCTTTTCCATGTCAGAACACTTCTCGAAGTGCCACGTGTACATTTGAAATGATTGCAGGCGGCCACACACGTGCAATGGTGGGAAACTTAAACGACGAACTTTAAAAATTAAACGGCCAAATCACTTAAAGCCATTCTTTTTCTTTCTTTCCCACTACTTGCCTCAAATTTCCTTCATTTTTTAGAGAGAGAGAGAGAAAAAGCTTCCATTGTTGATCGTCTGAAACCTGCTGTTCGACCTTGTGCCATCCTGTTCTTGCTCGCATCTTCTTCGCCACCTCCTGTGGTTGTTCTTCCGCCATTGTCGTGCTCAGGCTCCTCTGACTCAAGGTTGTTTTTTGTTTGCATTAACACTCTGTCATGGCTTCTCAAAGTTATCCCACCATCTCTTCAACCAGTGCGCCGCCTGCTACTGCTGTTGCCACCACTACTGGTGCCTCTGCCTTGGACGCTGTCCGTCGTGATCAGTTAAGGTTTTATCGTCGCTCTCCCATTTTTGGCGAAGATGATTGCTTTGCTGCTGCTTGTAATACTGTCAACTTTGAATGCAAGTTTGAGTCCTTAGTGCTGGGTGACGAGGACGAAGAACCCTCGAAGTGGGGCTTTCTTCCTCCAGAGGGGACTCTCCGGTTTCGTCTGGAGCGAGGGGACTTCCAATGGTCCCAAATTGACTTCGAAGCACCAGGTGGTTCTCCTGCCCATTTTGCTGCTTGGAACTCTCACATGGTGAGTTCCTATGGTCATATTTTGAGTAAGATTGGCCTTCAACGGGCCAAATGGTTTGGTGAGTTTACTCTCTCCAAAAATAATGCTGCTCTCCCCATTCTTGTTTCTCGTTGGAACGTGATGACTCACATATTTATTGCTGCGTGGGGCGAGTTCACGATAACCCTAGAAGATGTCTGCGAGCTTCTGGGGCTCGAAGCAACAGGTCATGAGCCTTATACCGATGAGCCTCTTGACGCCAAAGAGACTGCTGACCGTTTGGCGTTGGACCGAATATGCCGAAGTTGCATCGATTCTTCAAACAAAGCTACCTTCACTCCGCTGATTAATTATTTCTTCAAGGGTTCTAGTGAAGGTAGTTCTTCAATTTCAACGGATGCCCCTGGCCAAGGTACTTCGTTAGAGCTCCCTGCTTACATCCTTGTGATTCTGTCCCGTTTTCTTTTGACGGGAAAACCAAACGATCAGCCCCGAAGGGACCTTATCAACATATCCCTTCGTTTGGCCTGGGGCATCAAACTTCCTTTGGCTGCAATTGCCCTAGGGTCCCTCTACACCTGGCTTGACAGAACGTTGTTCGATATGGAATGATCCCTTGGCCGTTATAACCTGGCCAATTTTGCTAATAGCGTCCTTCTAACCAGCTTTCTTTACGTGCGCTTTCCTGTTGTGGCGGCCAAGGCCAACCGTCCTCCTTCTGGGGAAACCATTTTGCCCCCCCCCCCGCTCTTATATTTATCACAAGAGGCAGAGCCGAAAAGAGCTGATCGCCTCAATTGATCGTTTTGAGGACTTTGTTATGAGGCCTTACGGAGAGGACGCCTTTGTTCACACTTGTGATTTCTTTCAGGACGAATCCAGGGTGGTACAGGTGGGGGTAGACATTGAAGATCCTCAGTTAGCCGTGGTGCTTCTCCTTTCTCCGGGGTATCTGCCTTCCTACACCGAGTGGGGATATTCCAGCGAACATTACAACCCCAATCGGTGTAGTCGTCAATTTGGGTTTGATCAGGGGGCTCCTTGCTCAGTTTTCCAATCCTCAAACCCGAAGGTTAGCTTTAGTGAGGCATGTTCCTTATTTTCCTCCACTGCTGCGTGGAGGATAAGTGAATCAATGGCTGGGAGAGTCACCATTCCCTCCAACAAGAGGCAAGGGAATGTGACCAGTCTATTTGCCACGAAGTTCTGGCCGAGACAACTGGCTAACATTGCTGAATTCATAGATGGCGAGCCGGTGTACCCTCCAGTTCTTTCATTTGCTGCGATGGAGCTGG
The DNA here is from genome assembly GCA_949130495.1 of Sambucus nigra. Classification (NCBI taxonomy): domain Eukaryota; kingdom Viridiplantae; phylum Streptophyta; class Magnoliopsida; order Dipsacales; family Adoxaceae; genus Sambucus; species Sambucus nigra. Next base: position 479,246,560 of record OX422217.1, on the reverse strand, counting down.
GACTCAAAGGCAACTCCATTCTGGGGATTGAGTTCCCTCTAAGCAAAACCCCTAAGGGGCCTTCCAAAGAGCTACCTCCGTTATGCCCCATGACTCCCACTGCCATATCCAAAGCGAAAGGTGCTGGGGTATCCAGGAAGACTGCTCCTTCGACTGGAGCTACTGGTGATGAAGGGTCTTCGCAGCCATCGACCAAGAAGGCCAAGAGTGGGGTGGCTTCCACGAAAAAGGCAAAGTCCAAATCCCAGATTCCTGTGGCAGCCCTACCCATAGCCTCCGTTCCTCTTGCCATATCTCCTGAAAGGGCCGAGAGGTTAAGGAGGGAGGCGCAGGCTGAGGTAGATCGGGTGAATGCAGAGTTTCAACGGCGCGCTGTCGTCGTTCCTCCCTCGGTTGTCTTCCCCACGATCGTCGTCGATCCCACTGAGCCAGCTGCAAAGAGGAGAAAAGGTTCGAAGGTTCCTCAAGCCACTGGTAGTGCCATGACAAGGCTGAGGAGGAAGACTTTAGGCACCAAGTCCCAGTGGAAGCAAGCTTCCCCGGTGCAAGCTTCTCATTCTTCTTCCCATTCTGAGGTATGTACACTTATCTTGTTCTTTTTTCTTCTTTGGTTAGAGCAAGCCGGATTTGCTTATATATATTGTTCTTAACTACTTTGGTGCGGGGACTTAAAGAAACGGGGCCTAGTTCTCCTAGCCCCCCAAGTCCCCCCATTAGCCGTTTCGTGGGCGGTCGCTGTGGGGCCATCTCATCCGATACGACCCCACCCCGTTCGCCAATGACCGGTCTTACTTACGCCCGTCGTTCAATCTCAAGATGGGCGGGGGAGGCAGTTGGGGAGGGTGAGGTTATAGAGCCCGTGGGTGTTTCTTCGCCACCAGAGACAACACGATCTGAGATGCCTACTCCAGTCCCCTCTGGCTCACTGGCTTCCTCTGAGGCTGTTCTCCCCCTCGTTCTGGTTGCTGCAGGTGATCCTGAGGTAATTATTTCATAATTAAATTTGTCTGATCTGGCATTCCCTTTCTTTCACCCCGTTCTGTGTACTGAATTTAGGATGTTGGTTGCCTTAGGTCGAAGTATCCTCGCTGCTAGCAAACATTCTCCGTCCAACGGTGCTGGCGAGACCTCTGGCCACAGTGCCCCTTTTCAACGTTCTGACTGAGGTAAGTTATTCTTGGATACATTTTGCCCTTTTTTCTGTATTTGTTCCTCTTTACTAACATTGGCTTTTATATTGCAACTTTCTCCTGATCTTTCACCACCCTCATCTATTCCCGATGAACCCCTTGCTCTTGCTTTGGTACCTTATGTGGGCGAGGGAACTATGCCGATGGTTGAGGTTTCTGGGGCCAGAGACCCCGTTGAGGCCGATGAGGTAAGAAGTCCCCTCCCAACGATTCCTGCCACTTTAACCTCCGTGGTAGCTCCCACTCCTGCCCCTGTTATGATTCAGGTACTTTCTTAATTCTCTGCTTAAACTCCTTCTTATAATAGTGACTTAACAACGAAAACGTTTGTTTAAGATTTTTTTATATAATCTCCACCTTATAACGGTGACTTAACAATGAAAACACTTGTTAAGATTTTTATATAATCTCCACCTTATAATGGTGACTTAATCAATGAAAACACTTGTTTAAGATTTTTATATAATCTCCACCTTATAACGGTGACTTAACAACGAAAACGCTTATTAAGAATTTTATATAATCTCCACCTTATAACGGTGACTTAACAACGAAAACACTTGTTAAGATTTTTATATAATCTCCACCTTATAACGGTGACTTAACAACGAAAACGCTTGTTAAGATTTTTATATAATCTCCACCTTATAACGGTGACTTAACAACGAAAACGCTTGTTAAGATTTTTATATAATCTCCACCTTATAACGGTGACTTAACAATGAAAACACTTGTTAAGATTTTTATATAATCTCCACCTTATAACGGTGACTTAACAACGAAAACGCTTGTTAAGATTTTTTATGTAATCTCCACCTTATAACGGTGACTTAACAACGAAAACGCTTGTTAAGATTTTTATATAATCTCCACTTTATAACGGTGACTTAACAATGAAAACACTTGTTAAGATTTTTTATGTAATCTCCACCTTATAATGGTGACTTAACAACGAAAACGCTTGTTAAGATTTTTTATATCCTTATTTGGGCTTTTCTTTTCAGGTTGCTCGGGAAGATTCGCCCCCAGTCCTCTCACCTGTAGGCTCGCCCTTTCGAGAACCTGATGCTTCGGAAAATTCAATTCATGATGATCAAGGTTCTACGACTGGTGCTGCAGTCGAGAGCGAATCTGGGTGTGAGGTCCCTCTTCCCGACCTAGCTCCTCACTCGTTCTGCCTCATGGTGCTTCGGCAATCTCCTCAAATGCCCGTCAACCATCGGCTGGTGATTGAATAATTGGTGGATCGCCATCCTGAGACCTTCACACCGGATTGCCTGCGCTCAAATATTCATGTGATGAGTCACAGGCTGCAAGGCATGGCGATCGTTGTTGCTGAAATTGCTAGTACCCCCACTGCCAGTGTTACCAGATCCCTTCTCAAACAATTTCTAGGTTTTCTGAAGGAGTTGGGGTGTGATGGTTTCCGTTTTGACTGGCTTATAATGCATCTGAAGACTTTGAAGAACCAGCAACTGATCGGCCAGAGGGAAGTGCTGATAAAGCACCAGGAGGACCAACGGGCTGAGGAGGTTAAGTTAGCTGAGCTGGCACCTCTTTTGGAATCGGCGGATGAAGAAGTAACGAATGCCGAATAAGCTCTGCGTTTGGCCATAGCTCCTTCGCCAGACTCCAGTTGCTTCCTGATCTCTCCTCTCCAATCCGCGTCTCCCTCCATCGGTAGTATTGACTTCACCACCGAAGGAGCTGTTCTTCGTTGGATCGTAACAATAGTCGTATCGCTCCTCATGACCATCTTTTGAGCAATAGTGGCATAAGCGTCTGGATGACGGTTCATCGTTCTGGGATGTCTTCTAATTGTGGTCCGATGGAACTGGCTGAGGAGCCTTTGAATGATCGTCCTGTACGGCGCCAAACTCATGTGCTTCAACGCATATTCTCCGTTAACTTGCTGAATTACTAAATTCGAGTCACCCTTGATGCAGAGTGAACGAATTCCCCTTCGAAGAGCCTCCAGTAACCCTAGTACCAACGCTTCGTATTCTGCTTCGTTATTGGAGCAAGGGAAATCCAGTTTGTAGGAAAGACAAATCTCCTCCGTTCCTTTTGAAAGGATGACCCCTGCCCCTCCTTTTTTCTCTGCCGAAGACCCATCGAATTGCATTGTCCATTCCTCATCAGTTGCATCGAGATAGTTGGCCTGTAAGTCGTCTCCCGGAATGTCTTCTTTAGGTGGTTCAAACGTTCCTGATGGAAAGATTGCCAACAGATCAGCATACGCCTGGCTCTTGCTAGCACGAGGAACCACACACTTTAAATCATATTCGGAGAGAATAAGGAACCACCTAGCTTCCCTGCCAATCAAGATAGTTCTAGCCAACAAATACTTAATAGGATCACATCTAGTTACAATATGAATTGTAAAAGACAGCATATAATGTCTAAGTTTTTGTGCTACAAAGACTAAGGCCAAACAATGCCTTTCTAGGCTGCTATATCTAATCTCTGGCCCATGTATGATCCTACTGAGGTAATACACTGTCCGTTCTTGCCCGTCGATCTCCTGTGCCAGCAAAGCTCCAACGGACCTTGTAGTGGAGGTGAGGTATAGCTGCAACGGTGCTCCTGCCTGTGGAGGAACCATGATTTGCGGTGAAACGAGCAGTTTCTTCAACTCATCGAGGGACTCCTGGTGATCCTTTTCCCACCTGAACTTTGTGTTCTTTCGCAGCAGTTGCATCAACGGGTGTGTTACCTCGGCCAATCCTGGTACAAATCTTCTGAGGTAGGAGACTTTTCCGAGGAAGCTTTTTAGCTCCTTCGCCGTTCTTGGGCACGGCATTTCTAAGATCGCGCGTTGTTTATCCTGGTCCATCTGCACCCCTTGTCGATCAACCTCAAAGCCTAGAAACTTCCCGCGTGTTACTCCGAAGACGCACTTCAATGGGTTCATCTTTCATTTATACTTCCTACATCGAGTAAACACCCTCTTTAAGTCGTTTAGGTGGGACTCCTCCTTCTTCGATTTGATGACCAAATCGTCCACATAGAATTCTACAAATTTGTGGAAGAAATCGTGAAAAATGGCCATCATTGTTCTTTGATAAGTAGCTCCCGCATTCTTAAGTCCAAACGGCATTACTTTGTACATGAAATTGCCCAACGGGGTTCTGAACGCCGTTTTCTCTGCGTCTGCGGGGTCCATCTTGATTTGGTTGTACCCTACGTACCCATCCATGAAGCTATACATCTCATGCCCAGCCGTGGCATCTATCAGGCTATCAATGGAGGGTAGAGGGAACTCATCTTTGGGGCAAGCCCTGTTCAGATCTCTAAAATCCACACAGATCCTTATTTGGCTCTTGTCCTTCTTCACTACTGGCACAATGCTAGATAGCCACAGGGGATGCTGTATTGGTTTGATGAATCCTGTTGCCAATAAACGCTGAACCTCTTCCTTGATCTTCAAGTCCAACTCAGGTTTATAAGTTCTTGTTGCCTGTTTTACCGGGATGGCTGAAGGTGTCACGTTTAGCTTGTGGCAGCTCACTTCCTCATCTAGCCCTTCCATTTCGGTATACTTCCATGAAAAGACATCTATGAACTCCCGGATTAGCCCAACCAGGGCTTCTCATTTCGCCTTACCGAGATCCTTCGCGATGAAGATGGGCCTTGGGTCTTCCCCTTCTCCTGCCAGGTTCAACTGCTCCAACTCTTGTGCCTGGGGCTTCGGTTGATTTGCCATGTAGTCTGGTTCTTCGGCGACCTCCTCCACGAACTCCTGTATGTTGGAGTTGTCTATCACCATACACTGTCCCTGTTGATCTATCAAGAAACACTCATATAACGGGTCAGCCCCATCCTCGGTCTCTTCGGCCGCCCGCTCACATCGTTATAAACGGTATACTACCTTCCCCTCCTCAGTGACCACCTTCTTGCATTGCCTGTTGGTAGCTGTTGCCAAGGCCTTCCTCTTCCTTTCTCTCGAAGCCTCAGCGATCCTTCCCCCCGAAAAGCGACTCAACACGCTTTGCCGTTGGACCTCATGCTCCATAGGGTCCACTCTAAGCCTTGCTTTGTTTTTGAGCTGCCTTGTGGTATTTTGAGGTCGAGGGATCACCTGACGGGTTTCTTCGGTCCTTACCCCTTCGTTACTCGTGGCTTCTTTACTTTGCTCGTTTAGAGGCCCCATTCTATCTTTGATCGAGGGAACCCATGCCCCCTCCATTCTTCTCGTTAGGACTCGAGCGTCCTCTTCCAACTCCGTATAAAAGGCCGCATCTACAAAGTGAGCTTCCTCGATAGCAAAAGGCCTTTTTGTAGCCCTAATGGTCACTTCTGTTCCTTTGACATTCGCCTTGGTGCATTGATGATATGTTGAAGGAACTAAACCCTGATTGTGCATCCATACTCTTCCTATTAGTAAATGATAGGAAGTTGCACTTTCTATTACATGGAACTTGATGTGGGAACTCAGATTTCCCATTACAATTACCACATTCACATACCCAATGGATTTGGAAGATTGGTTATCATATCCTGAGATCACCAGAGGCATGGGGACCAACCTTTCTTCTGGGATATTAGCCGCGTGGAAGGAGTTGATCGGCATAATGTTGATAGACGCACCCCCATCCATAAGCATCCTCGCAAAACTAACCCCGTTGACACTGGCCGTCACATACAAGGGCCTGTTATGAGGGAACCTTACAGCTCTATCTGCATCGCTGAAGGTAACCTCTGATAGGAACTTTTTCACCAGCCTCGCCATGGGTCCCCGCCATTTCAGCGAGGGAACCGCGTCCTTCCTCGCGATGTCTAGAATCGCCTGAGTTATTTCCAGTCTGCTCTCCTTTGGTATCCCCACTTGATCGAAGAACCAAGCGAATTTTGGGGATTTTGAAACTGCGCTGTATTCAACGACTGCCTCCATTTCCTCGCCTTCAACGCTGTATACTTCTTCCGCGTCTTTAGCGCTTGCTTCATCGTAGGCTAAAATTACATTAGCCATTCCTGTGGTGCAATATTCCAGAGTTTCTTCGAATTCTCTTTGCCTCATTGTTGACCTTCCTTCCCCTCTTTCCGCCTCACCGTCGTAGGCCGTCACCAAGTTGGCCCCATGCGCTGGAAGCGGGTTGTTGTTAACGTTCTCTGGGGGGATCTGCAGCGTCCCTGCCTTCATGTACTTGTCAATGATTCTTCTCAGTGTGAAACAGCTCTCTGTCGGGTGCTGGATCTTTCGATGAACCTGACAATACCTAGGATCTGCCCTTGTTGCGTCATCGGGTTCTTCTGAAGGAACGCCTTTTGGTAGGTAGACCGTTCCACCTTGGACCATGGCGTTGTAACAACTCACCGCCTCTTCTATCGTGCATGGTAACGGTGGTGGGTCTTCCCTATCCCTTCCGAACTTCCTTTTGTTGTCCTTCTTCACTGCCTTACCCCCATCTGTTCCTTCGGTGTATCCCACTCGTGGGGGTTGGGGCCTTCCTCCCCCAAGTTGTATCGGTTGCCTGAATATCATAGGCACCGCCACCGGGTTTGGTCGTACGACCAATGAGATGTTCCTTGCAAATTTTAAGAACGCCGAAAAAGTTCCCTCGCGCGTCTCATTGATAAGATGGCAGATGTACTCCGGGAGTAGTCCTTCGGCACAGATTTGTAATAGTTTGGACTCCTTGGCCTCCTCTCTCACATCCAGAGACCTTTCCCTGAACCTCCGAACGTATGCCACCACGTCTTCTCCTGGTCGTTGCTTCTCTCTCCCTAGTTGGGTCAGAGTGAATTCATCCTCTGCTAGAAAGAACTTTTGGACAAACAGCACGTGCATCTCTTCCCACGTGGAAACACTTTTAGGGGCCAAATGAGAATACCACGTGTATGCTTTGTCGGTTAGGGATTTGGAAAACTCCCTCAACCTGAGCTTCTTGTTGTTGTAATGCGCCCCCAGGTGCTCAATAAAACGTTTAATGTGCTCTTTCGGATTTCCACCCTTCCCTGTGTATTTTTCAAAGATAGGGGGAATATAATCCCTCGGGTAAGGCTCATCGTTGTATTCCTGAGGATAAGGTGTCCTAAAGTCGTCATAGACTGAAGCTACCTCGCCTATAGACTGTGAGGAAGCCTGCACAAATTTTAACATCTCCTTTTGTATTTCTCTCCTCATTTCCTCCATGGGCGATGGGGCAACGACCAATGGGGGTGTTGGCCGAATGACCGTTATAGCTGGAGCCATCGTTACAGCTGGCGCCGTTGATACTCCGCAGATTCCCACCACCGGATTCACGACGGAGGGTATGCTTGCCGGGGCTGCTCCTGTTGTACCTGCGCCTGGTGGAACCGTTGGAGCTGCCCCTGGTGTTACGAAGGAATTGGCTTCGAGTCCTCCCAGCACCGTTGAAGCTGCAGGAGTTTGCAAGAACTCATAGAACTTACTCATAAGGAGGGTCATTTGGGCAGATCCTAGCCCAGCGCTCGTGGAAGCCTGCGTCACTCCCGGAACGCCTGTTGTTGCCTGAACTGGGGGCACTTCTATTCGAGGAGCTCCGCTCCTTAAAGCCTCCAATTCTACCGCTGCTTGGTCTTCACTGTGTTGGATATTATCAAAGTTGAGCCTTCGATTAACGTTATCTTGTGCCATACTTCTTCCTTAGAAGAATGCCTCCCCAGCAGAGTCGCCAAATGTAAGAGGGTAGTTTAGATAAGATGGAGGCGTAACCCCTTTTAAGTATGGTTATGGCAAGGTTAATTAGAGAAACACTAGTGATTTAGCCACAAGACACAAAGAGCAGTTTGGAAGGTATGGAACCCATCTTATACTCATAAATCTCGTGTATAACCCTCAATATAATAAAGAACTTTAGCAATAACTTAGCTAGAGGGAGAGAGAAGCAAGCACCCTAGATACACCTTGGTAGGCAGACAAAACATACCAAAAACCACTCTCAAGAGTCTCTGTTTGCGTATTAAAAGCTTCGTAATAAATGACAATGGTGAGTGGATAAGCCCTCTAATTTGCAATAATTCTCTCTCTGATGTATCTCTAGCAATAACTTTTTGAACTCTCAAAGGATAATTTTCTTCCTCAAAGGTGGTTGGGGTCCTTAAATAGCCCCCCACACCACCCCCGAGGCAACTCAGTCATTAAAGACTATGAAAGACATCCCTCATACTTTATGTCACAACATTAAATGCCTGATTCACTAGTTGTCTCCTACGTCATAAACATTAAATGCCAAGACATGCCTTTTGCCTAACCACTGTATGTCAGGGGGTTGTTGTCGCCGAGGTGGCTCACCAACTATCTGACAGCCCCAAATACCACGGTGGTTTACTCAAGTGCATGTCTGACATTGTTTAGAAGGCTAGTGACATCACCCACAGTAGATGTGACATTTAAGTAGAGGGTTGTTTGGTCCATAACTCAATGCCCGATGGAACTCCAAGTTGCTCCGCTTGAGGTTCCACGGTCAGGGTCCTTCGGTGTTTTACCAGGTGTATCTAAGATGGTCAGGACAAGCCCCAATGGTGCCCCACTTCTCAATCCTCCAAACCAAATCCCTCTAAAGTTCCCACGGTGAGGTTGTTCGATAGAGCATGAAAGCTCTCCCAGGCCCTGCCAAGCCTGGTCTCTCGCGAGTACCGTTCGACCTCAGGCCCATTCATTATTCTCGTTACAACATTACAGTCATTATAACTCGTTGTAAATATAAACAAAGCTATAATATGGCAAAGTAACAATAAGCTAAAGTACGAGTTGTCACGCTGAGCTGCCTCACCAAGATGCCACGCTTGAGTTGCCACGCTGAGCTGCCTCACCGAGATGCCATGCTTGAGTTGCCACGCTGAGCTATCTCACCAAGATGCCACGCTTGAGTTGCCACGCTGAGCTGCCTCACCAAGACGCCACGCTTGAGTTGCCACGCTGAGCTGCCTCACCAAGATGCCACGCTTGAGTTGCCACGCTGAGCTGCCTCACCAAGATGCCACGCTTGAGTTGCCACGCTGAGCTTATCCTCAAAACACTGTTGCTAATTAGTGGATTATCCCTAATCCCAGGATTACCTTCAGGCCCCCTCTACAAAGTCCAAGTCCAGATAATCAAATTATCATAGCGTTCTCAAATCGGGGATCCCGTTACCACATGATCGTTCCAATGAGCTACATTGGTCCCATGCGAAGTGTTGGTACCTCTCATCGGGCCATATGGGGGTGTTTTGGGGTGTCTCCCTCTATCGGCATATTTTTAAGCCCATGTATAAATATTTTCAAATTATCACCGTGCTCTCAAACTGGGGATCCCGTGACCACGTGGTCACTTCCTACAGTTATATTGGTCTCGTTTGAGGTGTTGGTTCCTCTCATGTGGCCATTTGTGGGGTGTTTTGAGGTTTCGCCTTCTAACGGCATGTTTTTAAGCCTAAGTCTAGTAATTTTCAAATTATATTTGGGCTCTCAAATTTGTCGTCCAGTGGCCACGCAGTCAGTTCCTATGAGTTATATTGGTCCCGTGAAAGGTGTTGGTGCCTGTCACGGGGCTATTTGGGGGGTGTTTCGTGGATTCACCCTCTAATGGCATGTTTTTAAGCCTAAGTATAGATATTCTCAATTTATCATCATGCTCTAAAATTGAGCATCCCATGACCAGGCGGTCAATTTTCTACGAGTTGCATTTGTCCCATACGGGGTGTCGGTGCCTCTCATGGGGCCGTTTATGGGGCGTTTTTGTGTTTCCCCTCTAACGACGTGTTTTTAAGAATAAGTCTATATATTCTCAAATTTTCATCTCCTTCTCAAACCGGGGGTCCCGTGACCACGCGGTCAGTTCCTACGAGCTACATTGGTCCCGTGCGAAGTGTTGGTGCCACTCACAGGGCCATTTAGAGGTGTTTCTGGGTTTCTCCCTCTGAAGGCATGTTTTTAGGCCTAAGTCTTGATATTATCAAATTACCATCATGTTCTCAAATCGGGGGTCCCGTTACCATGTGGTCAGATCCTACGGGTTATATTGGTCCCGTGCAAGGTGTTGGAGCCACTCACGGGGCTATTTTTGGGTTTTTTGGGATTTCTCCCTCTAACGGCATGTTCTTCAAACATAATTCTATATTTTCTCAAATTATCGTCGTGTTCTAAAATCGGGGTATTCGTGACCACGTGGTCAGTTCTTGGGAGTTACTTTGGTCTCGTGCGAGGTGTTTGTGCCTCTCACGGAGCCATCTAGGGGTATTTTGGGGCTTGTCCCTTCAACATCATGTTTTAAAGCTTAAGTATAGATATTTTCAAATTATAATTGTGCTCTCAATTCGGGGGTCCCTTGACCACGCGATCAATTCCTACGAAGTGCATTGGTCCTGTGCGAGGTGTTGGTCCCACTCATGGGGTCTTTTGGGGTTTAATCCTCTAACACTATGTTTTTAAGCCTGAATCTAGATATTTCAAATTATCAAAGTAATCTCAAACTGTGGGTCTCATGACCACCCGGTCAGTTCCTACAAGCGGCATTAGTCCAGTGCAAGGTGTTGGGTACTCCCACGGGGCCGTTTGGGAGGTGTTTCAGGGTTTATCGCTCTATTGGTTTATTTTTAAAATTAAGTCTAAATATTTTCAAATTAGCGCCGTGCTCTCAATTAGGGGGTCTCGTGACCATGTGATCAGTTTCTACGAGCTACATTAGTTCCATGGGAGGTGTTGGTGCCTCTTACGGGGCCGTTTGGGGGTGTTTGAGGGTTTTTCCCTCTAACGCCATGTTTTTAAGACGAAGTCTATATATTTTCTAATTGTAACCATGCGCTCTAATCGGGGGTTCAGTGACCATGCGATCTGTTCCTACGATCTGCATTGGTCCCTTGCGAGGTGTTGGTGCCTCTCACGGGCCGGTTAAGGGGGTGTTTCGAGGTTTCGCCCGCAAACGACATATTGTTGTCCTTAGTCTTAATATTTTCAAATTATCACCATACACTCGTGACCACATGGTCAGTTCCAATGAGCTATAGTGGTCCCATGCGAGGTGTTTTGTGCCTCTCGCGGGGCTATTTGGGGGGGTATTTTGGGGTTTCGTCCCCTCATGGTATCTTTTTAAACCTAAGTATAGATAGTATCAAATTATCATCGTGTTCTTAAACCGGAGGTCCCGTTACCACGCGGTCAGTTCTAACGAGCTACATTTGTCCCGTATGAGGTGTTGGTGCCTCCCACATGGCCGTTTGATAGGTTTTTTGGGGTTTCGCCCTCTAACGGCATGTTTTTAATCTTAAGTCTAAATATTCTCGAATTATCATCATGTTATCAAACTAAGGGTCCCATGACCACACGGTCAGTTCTTACAAGTAATATTGGTCCCGTGTGAGGTGTTGGTTCCTCTCTCGGGGCTGTTTTGGGTTTCACCCTCTAACAACATGTTTTTAACCCTAAGTCTAGATAAATATCATCTTGCTCTCAAACCGGGGGTCCTGTTACCACGCGATGAGTTCCTACGAGCTACATTGGTCCTGTGCGAGGTGTTGGTACCTCTTACGGGGCCGTTTGGGCGGTGATTCTAGGTTTCGCCCTCCAATGGCATGTTTTTAAGCCTAAGTCTACATATTCTCAAATTATCATCGTGTTCTTAAATCGTAGGTCCTATTACCACGCATTCAGATCTTACGAGCTACATTGGTCTCGTGCTAGGTGTTAGAGCCTCTCACGGGGCCGTGTTCGGGGTGTTTCGGGATTTCTCCCTCTAACGGCATGTTCTTTAAGCCTAATTCTAAAAATTCTCAAATTATCGTCATTTTCTCAAATCAGGGGCCCATAACCATGTGGTCAGTTCCTACGAGTTATAATTGTCTCGTGTGAGATGTTGGTGTCTTTCATGGGACTGTTTGGGGGGTGTTTTGGGTTTCACCCTTGATCGACATATTTTAAGCTTACGTCTAGATATTTTCAAATTATTATCATGCTCCCAAATTAGGGATCCCTTGACCATATAGTCAGTTCCTTCGAGTTGCATGGGTCTTGTGCGTGGTGTTGTGTCTCTCACGGGACAGTTTGGGGGGTTTTATGGGGTTTCCCCTCTCGCACCATGTTTATAAGTTTAAGTCTAGGTATTTTCAAATTATCACTATAATATAAAACCTAGGGTCCCATGACCACTCGATCAGTTCCTACGAGCGACATTGGTCACGTGCGAGGTGTTGGGGACTCTCACAGGGACGTTTGGGGGGGGGGAGTTCGCCCTCTAAAGGCATTTTTTTAAGTCCAAGTCTAGATATTATCAAATTATCATTGTGTTGTCAAACCAGGAGTCCCGTGATCAGACTGTCAGCTCCCACGAGTTACATTAGTCCCATTCGAGGTGTTGGTGCCTCTCACAGGGCCGTTTGGGGGTTGTCTCAGGATTTCGCCCTCTAACGACATGTTTATGTTTTTAAGACTAAGTCTAGATATTTTTAAATTATCATCGTGTTCTCAAACCAGGGATCCCGTGATCACACTATCAGTTCTTATGAATTACATTTCTCTCGTACGAGGGGTTGGTACCTCTCACGGGGCCATTTAGAGGGTGTTTTGGGATTTCTCCCTCTAACGACTTATTTTTAAGTCTAATTCTAAATATTCTCAAATTATCACCGTGTTCTCAAACTGAGAGTTCCATGACCACGTGCTCAGCTCCTAGAAGTTACATTGGTCCCGTGTGAGGTGTTGGTGCCTCTCACGGGGCCGTATGTATTCATGATCTTGTAGAAGTTCGACATTGAAATTTTCATTTAATTGGCCATAATGCGCATTATTCGTATCCATAGGTTGGTATCTTTAATGGTTATACAGTCCGTAAGCATCATCAATTAAGTCAGTTAATTAATGATGTGTTGGTGAATCATGTACCTCTTTCACTCATTGGGGTTTCGTTACGTGGTCGGGTACCAACAGTTCTTTCGGAACATAAGCTATATTTTTTTCACCATGGTATGTCCATATTTTATAGCCTTGGCAGATTCCCGACTTTATTAAATGAAACTCAACGTCATCTAATGACTTATATTTTTCATTCATACAATGGGCGTAGTGCACATACATGCAATCTTTCCACTTTTAAGATTTGTGGAAGCGTATTTAACAAATTCTTGAATTCCATTTACATGATTATTTCTTACTCAGTTAGTCTCTCTCATCCACTCATTGTATTGTGGGAAATCCATGTAATAATTTTCAAATTTCAATCCTGTGGTAATTGGCTAACAAAAATTATTACAACTGAAACAAAAATAATATTCTTACAACTAAAACAAAAATAATATTATTACAACTGAAACAAAACAAATGTTCTTACAACTGGAATAAAAAAAACTGAAACAAAAGAAAATATTATTAGAAATTGGCTAACAAATAAACTGGCCAAGCAATAAGAGAGTTTGTATAATTCGTCAATTCCATCCCTTCCTCACTGTCCACGTGCACAAGTACTTCTGTTGGCCAATATCTAAGCCTCACCCCTCTCCAAAGGTCGACCGTGTACTAAAGTTCCGTAAACTATGGAGATGAGTGTTCACACCCCCAACAACCCTCATGTTGCTTAGGTCTTTGATATGGTACTTTTTCCGTAGTCACCATGAGTTATTGATGATGAATCAATTCTCATGACAGGCGAAGGCACGAGGGAGGGGAATGTTGAAAGAGTCGGCATTTGGGAGGGGAATGCTGGTTGAGGTGGCATTTAGGAGGGGAATATTGGATGAAGTGACATTTAGGATGGGAAACTTGAAGAGGAAGGGTAGGCAAAACCTTGAGGAGGAGGGTAAGGGTAACATTGAATAGGCAGAATTGGGACCCCATAATTTTGAAAAAGGGAAACAAGTTTCTCAATTTGATTCGTCAACATACCCAAGTTAGTTTTGATATCGTGTACATCCCCATCAGTCTTGAACTATCGTTCCTTATTGGACGAGATATGATCCATGATTGAACAAAAATATTCCATAAGAGGTGCGATGTGTTAAAATTTTGTTTTTATCATATGTGATCCTACACCTCTCATCCTCCCCCTTTTGTCCTTTCCAAAGGTCTAGTTCAGGGCATCATTTTCAAGGTCAAAGTCATCATTAGATTTCGAACATGATTAACTGCTGATGGCCTCTACTGATTCTAGCGTCTTAACCAAGTGCGGTGAAAATTTATTATCATTGTCCCGTCGAGCATGAATGAATAAGTTGGACCAATTTGTTTTTTTACACACATCTATACCATCCTTTTTCCTACTCCCCCATTCATTCTTCAAATCCTCATATGATTTGGATCCCAACCTGAGGATATCCATTTTTTGTGTCCTATTTTTTTTGTTTTTCTCCATTTGGACCAACTTTTTTTCCTTTGTCTCATTATCCAAAATTTTATTCCACTACTCCAGTGGCATTTCAACATTGGCAAGCACTCTCTCTTTTAAAGACAAAATATTGTAGCTTGCTGCCTCCTTCGGGAGATATTTCTTCCGAAGGTTTCTCTTTTCCTATATGTCCTTAATGATTCAGCAACCCAAGATAGAACTTTATTCTTCGAACGATCGAAAAATGAGAAATACTTGAAAAGTTGATGGTATATGTCATCTTTGACATCTTGATAAATAAGGTTCCAATTGTCTTGTCCACCAACTCCCACATTCATTTTTCCCAGCGAAAAACACCGGGCTTTAATGTTCATCGTGCCATTCCTATCACCCATAGGGTTATTCCCTAGAAGGGAGAACCCAATGGGTTCTTTTGGATTGAGTGGGAACCATCGAGAGTGTTAGATAGGGGTGGTGGAGCAACATGATTGTTAGATGAGGTCACCAAAGCACCTTAAATTGGACTTCGTGAGGAGGGAACCATTGGTGGAGTTTTGAATCGCTCATCCATTGGTGTTGAGAATCCGGGTTGTTCACGAGATGTTGAACCTCGTTGCCGTGTCACCTCGTCACTTTGTACCCTTGGGTTGTTTCCTCCCGACATTATCTACAAAAATGAAAAACTATAAGTGACTAAATAATTATAATAATATGAAATTATAACTAATTAATCAAGCTTATATATATATATATATATATATATATATATAAGTAGGAAAGTTGTGTATGTCATAAGCTTCAAGGATGATGTCATGATATTACACTACCTCTTTTCCCCCTCAAATATTTGATTTCCCCCCTTTTATTACTCACTAATTAATTCTCTTTCCTCCACTTTAATTCAAATATAAGTCCTAATTTGGTAAAATAGGAAATTATACACTTTCCACCACACATGACACACAATTATACGCACGGTTTCACACTATACACAATATTTTCATCTCTTCACTCTCACCCCACGAGGCTCTCTCTCTCTCTCTAAAAAATTAGCCATCCTTTCCCTACCTATATAGCATTCGTTTGATCTCCTCTCACTCGATGATATGTCACCTTACCATCTCCATTAAAGGTACTCGGTCACTCTACTATGGATTCTACGATTCCCCATCTCCATTTTCAGGTTTTCAAAAAAGGAAGGTTCTATATATATCTTCTTTTTTGGGTTTTGATTTGAAAAAAAGTAGGGTTTTCGTCGAGGAGGGTTCTAGATCTGGGTTTTAATCTTAACGTTTCAAGTCAATAATTTTGATCTACAAAATTTTTGTATTCGTTGTAGATCTGGGTTGCCTTTTGCCTATGTTGTTAAGATCCATCTCCATCAAAGGTACTCGGGCTCTCTCTCAATGACGCAAAGCCCTAGCCTCAAGATACTCAAAGATCCAACACAAATCTCTTTTCTTTATGTATTTATTTACTGCATTAATTTCTTAGTTTTGGTTTTATGGGTTTATGATTTATGTGGTTTTATGGGTTTATGATTTTCATTAAACTTTTGTGTTTTTTGGTTATCAGGGGTGAAACAACACTCACCAAACTCAACAAAAATGGTCGTTCTGAGGTTGAAAGTGGAGGAGGTGTTTGGCACATCTTTCGTCGACAGGAGTAATATAATTCATTTTTCTTATCAGGGGTGAAACGACACTCACCAAATTAATACATACAGAAGCATATACACAAAATTTCAGGGAATCAGTATTGTTATAGACAAAGTTTCAGGGAAACATTCTCCTTCTCATTGCTATATACTTGAACACAATTAATATGACGGTTACGATTATACACAAAATCAAAGAGTAGTATAATTCATTTTTCTTATTATTTTATTGTCCGACACCCCTGCTTATGTGCTTCATAGTTGTGAATGGTGCACGATATTGGAGAAAGCCATTTTCTCTGCAATATTTTCCTAATGTTTTGATATTATTACAATTTTGAATCTCTGATATATGGAAGAAAGAATATCATGTATGTTGTCTTAATTTCATTTTTCTTCTCCGGATTCACCTGTGTTATCATTTGAGATTTTCATTTTTCGTTATATTTGTTATGTATACATTATTATGTTAATGAAATTTATGCGTGCATCTATTTCCCCCTAACTAACAACTAACATTATTACCTGTTAATATTAGTTGATTGTTTTTTAAGGTACTGAAAATTTACAATTAATTAGAACTTTTTGTTCAATTATTTCATATTATATTTGAGCAACATTGACATTCATTAGTACTAATCATGCTCCTCAAAATTAAGAGTCTGTTTTGCATCTGCCACTATCAATGTTCACCCTGCCATTACCTTTATTATGGCTATCATTTTCAGGTTGGAGAGAGTGTAACAACCTTTAACCCACTCTACATGATCATCACTGCAGTTTTGGGAGCCATCGTACTATCCGAGAAAGTCCATCTTGGAAGTATGATTGGAGCTATGATCAATGTTTTCCCCGCCATTACCTTTAATTTTTTCTTGGTTTTTTGGTTAAAGTATTATTATGTTCTCTGAATGCTAGTACATCCATTCATTAGTTTTGATGAAGATTTTTGATTTTTGTTTTACATTTAGGTTGCTTTCAGTTATGTAATCATATATTCATGTTGGATCTATAATGACTTGAGGATCTTGATAGCTAGGGGTATCTCGAAGGCGTCAAGGTGGGGCTGACCAGTGCAAAACAAATGTTACTTTTTTAGGTTTTCCTATGTTTACTTTTTTGGGTGAAAATTGATTTGCACAGTACAACGTATTTCTTAGTTTTAGAAATCTACACAGTACAGTTGAAATCTTCACATTATAGTTGATGAAACCTAACAATACTTTTTTTAATCTGAATTTAAAAATCTATGAACGCAAAAGCAATAAAGATGCGAGAAGAGCTCTGGACAAGATGAGTACCCAATTTTTGGTAAGGGGATTCATTGAGTTATTATCATAAATAAATGGATGGAGTTGTGTTGTGTCTATCTCCCGTTTCTATCTTTTGTTGATTTTCTTTTAGTGTTGTCTGAACTGAGAGTGTGAACCACCATTTTCCAAAACCCCAAATTATTCTCACAGGTTTTAAATTGGGACGGGGTTCAACATACATGTGTTCAAGCTTTTTATTTACTAATGTTGATATTTTTTCCACTTTTATTTGAAATAACTAATCTTTTCATGAGTTTCTGATTATTTTGTAGGCATGTTCAGTTTACCCCTGAATTTTTTATCTTTGGGAACTCTATCTTTGAATTAGATTTTCAAGGTTGTGCGGAGGTGATTAAGTTTTGAACTTTGTATTTGAACCCTTTCTTTAATTTGTATGTTTATTTTGCTACATAGGCTTGACATTAAGTTTGAGGATGAATAAGCCTTGGTGGAACGTTAGTAACCATAAGCCATGTGCCTATGTTAAGTGAGGTTAATATTAATAATAGGTTTGTTGAATCAACAGAAATGGTTTTTAACTCCAGTTGGATATGATTAATTTTCTCAGTTTAGCTAGGAGCCTTAGTGTTGTGTATTAATTCGAAGACCCAATCTTCATAACAGCTTCCAACCATTGCCTACTGTTGATTCAAAATTTCTTAAATTATCAATCTTTTGCCTACTGTTGTGTATATTAATTGGTAATGACTTTTTTTAATAATGGTACCTATTTTATTTGCAGGATAAAAGAGAGTATTTATTCTTTGGATATTGAAGAAATTTTTAATAAAGTGATGTCTTGAATAGTACGACGGACGTCGGAACCAAAAGATGGAGAAATACAAGTTGAACTCTTCTTGAGCTAATCCTTTATTTATGGTGTCAACAGCTTTATTTAGATACAATTATTTAGATACAAGGTCTTATTGGTCCTTCAAACCAACCATGTATCATGAGTGTTGAGCTTTTTTGTGATAGGTGAGTTTGAGTAGCGCAAAAGAGGTGCTAGCGAAGTAAAAGAGTAGTGCAACCACTACTGTAGGTACATGATATGGAAAAAATATTACTCGACTATGGTTAAAGTTGTGGCTGCCACTCCATATTTTAGTCCATTGAATAGCTTACCCAAGTCAGTAGGCCAGCGTGATATGAGTACACATGTATTTCAGATATGATGTGTATGAACATAAGTCAATTTTTATTTTCGTTTATTATCTTTTGGTTTTATATGGATTGTTTTTTAACGCACATTTCAGGTATGATATTTTGCACACTTCAGATATGAGATTTTTCATATGCACATTTAGTAAAACACTGTGTTATCCACTTCATTTGCATATTTTTCACTGTTCTAAAAAACCCGCCTAGGCTTGAGGCTTGGGAGAAACGCCCCGCCTTAAGATTTTGACGCCTTATGCTTGGTAAAACCCTTAAGGCATACTTTTTCTCTAAAAACAATAATGCTTTAGTGAAACGATATCGCCTTTTATAGATTTTTTTTACAAACCGGACCATTATCTCATCCAAAATAATCAAATAGTATTTTTATTTGCAAATATTCAGAAATATTTTTATGATATATACAATTTTAGTATTTTAATAGCCTTGTTATGGTTAAAAAATATTAAAATATATTAAAAAGACCTAAACGCATTTTCACGCCTTTTTACGCCAAGGCCCGTCTAGGCTTCTAAGGCTTAAGGCTTGGCCTCCACGCCTCGATCACGCCCCGCATTTTTTAGAACCTTGATATTTTTATATATTTTTATACTAGATGAGGTAGAGCAGATCTGCATACTACATGAGGCGGAGCAAAATAACAGTTCCCACATCATTGCTGCCCTCATAATCGCTTCCACCACCAACAGCAACAAAGATAAACGGTTCCCACGTCATGTTGTAAGAAAGCTAGACATGCAATTTTCAAATACCAGCACTTTGATTTCATTATGTCTTATATATTTGCTCGATATCAACACTTAGGCCCTTTGATAATTTAATATATTTATTTGCTCAAAATCAGGCTTCAGTTATGACACTGCTTTCAATGCTTACGTACCTATAATTTTGAACTATTGGATTTGATTTAATTCTCTAATACTACTATACTTGATTCACTTTCTACTGTAATATGCATCTCCTCTTAAACTATATATGTTTTATGTCTTCTTCAATCATTGTTCAATATTTGTTTTTCAATCTTCAATTTATGTTTCTTTTCAAATATAAACTTCTCTAAGATTGTTCAATATGTGTATGTGGTTACTAAATCTGGGATCCAACTTATCCTCTTTGTGGTTCCATAGGAATTCAACTATTTTATTTTTAGCTTCTTTGTTAACAAGTTCCCCATTAACAAACAGTTGTGTGGGACACGACCACTGTTCATTTCACTTTTCCATGATATATAACAGGACAACTTTTCTACATCACGTTCTCCCTTTCCCCCATTATGTATCTGTTCAAGTTAGTGTACAAGTAATGATTGTTAATGTTTCAAGTTGTTGGAATATATATAAATTTGTCATTTTCATTTATGGTATCATTTCCTCCTTTCATTTGAGGTATCAATTTATGCCCAAATTTTATGCTATTTGTATATATGTTTTAGTTTTGTTTGACTTCTCTAATTGTTTTTTCAATTGTATTCAACTCAGTTTATGTATTTGAAATACTCCAATTTTTGTTATTCTCATTGTCTTTTCATTTTTACTTCACTTTGTAGGTTGTTATATGTTATACAGGTTACTTCCCCAATAATCCCTTTTGTTGTCAATAATGTTGTAGGTTGTTTAGTCTATAGTTTAACTCTACATTTTTATTATCCATAGGACTCATTATGCTACTCTTAATTCTTACACAGATTGAATTTTTTTTTATAATGGTGGTTGTAGTGCGATCCTATGGAGTTTCAACGGTTGTAACTATGCTAGGGTATATTTTCTCTATCACACATAACACACAACAAAGCACCCAACTAGATTGTCACAGGTAAGTATGAACTTAATTATTTTGCATATTGTTGCTATTCTCACAGTTGACTAATGAACATCAGATAAAAAACTAATGGATGAACCATTACTTTATTCAATGTCAAAAAATTTACTTTGACGAGAAGACAGTTTATTTATTCAAGTCACATTTTAATTCTGTAGCAAGTTATTGTATGTTCTATTTGTAGTTTTCCTGATCAACATGCTACTTCTTTTTTCATCATGCTATTATATGTTCTAATTCCTTTTCATATGTTCTAATTACAGTTTTTTCTATTAAGACGAAATTTTAACAATGTCTGATTGTTTTCCTATGTCGTACATGCGCTAAGTTTGAGAAGTTAAGATTTCATCAGTATAAATCTCACATTCCCAAGCAGTCCTGGTGCATTTGGTCGGGTTGTTAAACAGTGAAATGCTGGCATAGTTTCTCAATTAAGGAATTTGGTCAATGATCCCTGCCTGGATGTAAAGCTTCGTGTAAGATCGGAACATGGGCAATTTATGACTTTTGGTGATAGCTCGGTGCGATTATTATTTTTTATATGTTGAGCTCAACGACCAGTAAAAAGGATTCTTGGTGCAGGATGCTGTGTAGGCTTCACCGAATTTTTGAAGATATATTTTTGCTTCCTAACAGCCTATAACGTGGTGTAAATGCATTGCTTTCATATTCAAAAAGCGTTACTTATGACACACCCCACAATTTAAAGTCTGGACTCTAATTTTGGTTGTTATATATTATATATGAGGTGTAGTAGTGACCTAGACCCTTTTCAAACATTGTATCATTGCTTTTCTTTTGGGATGTCCAAAATTAATAGTCCACTTTATTTTTTTAAACGTAATTAGTGAACCGAATTACATGATAATGAACGACTCTAAATTTTGGCCATTGATTATCTGTGTTCTTAAAAGTCGTTTTTCAATATAGAAACTATTAGTTTGGGATGCAGGTAGTATGTACGTGTTGTAGACACGATAAGCATGTTACATAGACAAATATATCTAAGTAAATTTAAGTATATCAAAGTAAAATTGACCCCAATTAAATAATTTTTGAAAATGTCTGGTCCTTTAGGAAAACTGGTAACGATTGATACTTTGAAAATTATATATAATACAAAACTTTATGACTTGACCTCACGATCTGCTTTGACCGTTTTCAGCTCCTGAAGAAGAAGAAGCTTTGCTTGCGTTTGCAGCCATTTCTATTGCAATGCCGCGAGATGCCTTCAGCTAAATTTCTAAATCATACTGCATATTGGTCTGCATATTTTTTTATTTTAGTGTGATATATAATTTGCCAAACTTTAGTCTACATATTTTGTCTTTTTTAGTCTGCATATTTTAGTTAAATCAGTCTGCATACATCTAAATCACTTTGATATAACTGTATGCAGGCCTGATTTAGAAATATTAAATTAGACTGATATAACTATAATATTTCTAAATACTAAATTTCTAAATCAATCTGAAATAACTGTATGCATACACCAAGCAATCTGCATATTTTAGTTAAATCAGTCTGCATACAATTATTTTAGTCTGCATATTTTAGTCTTCATATTTTGGCCTGCATATTGTGTTAATGAAACTGTATGAATATTTTATTGTTATAATTTAGGCATTTCCTTCCACTTTCATTAATAATTTCTATTATGTATATTCATACAGTTGTATCATTGGCCAAACTTTATTTATTTTCGAATGACCATTAAATAGAAACATAAAGTTTGAAATTTGATTAGGATGCTTATTGTCTTTTTTTCCAAATTACAGGAGAACGTGGAGGTTACCTTTATGGATGAGGAACCCTGCATAGCGATGATTTGTTATACCTCAACGAGCAGATGGCAGCTGGGGAGGATGCAGAATGTCTTCTGCGCCGCATTGAGCAATAGGCATTTGCTGTATTTAAAAATGTTGCAAGTAAAGCTGATTCTTCGCCAGTATTGGTTTCGTTTCGACTTCGTGTTGATCACATAACACCAGTAGATGTTGACGAAGAATAGGTCAAGGTTGGTGTTCAAACATTGGAGGCCTGTGTACTGCTCCAAGCAGTGGGAATTCAGGTGGACATCAATTATGAATTTTAAAAAACTTGGGTTGACATCAATTTGTTTTTCACATTTGTAAAATTTTAAAGCTTTGTAAGATATTAAAAAGATTTTACTATTTGTTATTTTCCCTATGATGCTTAATGGAGTATTCTTTACAAGTCAAATTTTAAATCTTTGTAAGATATTATAAAGATTTTACTATTTGTTATTTCCCCTATGATGCTTGATGGAGTATTCTTTATAAGTATTCTTAAAATTCATAACTGATGCAAGTTTTTTATTCAAGTTGTGAGGAGTACTAATAATATAGAGGAGTCTAATTCTTATTTGGATTATGAAATTTAAGTAATATCATTATCATGATTACTTAAATGTGTTTGGTAAGTATTACTTAAAGGTAATTTAAAGAATTAAATATGGTTACACATCTACTTAATATGGTTAGTACTCATGTATTTATTTGACAGGGTATATTACAACTTTGATAGGGTATATTACATCTTTTGCAGATTACATCTTTGACAAGGTATATTAAAGATGTAATCTCATTTTGACTGATTTTTACAGCCGTTGGTTTTAAGCCACACCCACTTTTAAGCCACAACAGGGTATATCCTATACAATAATGCAATCTGCAATTGATTTAGAACACTTGCAATAATATAATTTGAAAATTTTGGTTTTAATACACAACCACAAGCCACAACCACATTCCACAGAGGTATACACTGATTTTTCAAAGGTATTCTCTAACATGTCTATTTTTAGTGTTCATTTGCAGGCCTGATGGTTTGGATATGATGCTTTTATAGGTTCAATCAAGACGGATCTTATCACGTGTACACTATATAATGCGACTATCACTACTACACTCTACACCTGTATATTATGTTTTTGGTGTTACAGCTCTAACATTCTGGTATTGACACTTACTATTTTTTGGTGTTTGAGTGCTCTTATCTGATAATGAATAAACATGACTTTTGTTACTTATGTTGTTAAGCATGCCCTATAAACTATAAATATGATGTTCTTTATACGATTTCAAAGGTTAATTCTCTATCTTTATTGATGTATTGATGTTATTTCACCATTAGGTGAGCAAAATCGATGATGTTTACACAATTTTACACGTATATTATATAAAATCTTTATTATTTAGATTATATATGACTTAATAGATTTCAAAATTATCAGCGTGCCTTCAGGCACGGGCATACCCTAGTGTGTGTATATATATATATACCTTTTCAGAGTAAGACTTTAGAATATGTTCAATATGTTTGATCTCCATCCATTCGGTATTAGTTTTTAAGAACCTGTGAATTTTATCACGTGGCCAACTAGGAGTAAGGGTATCTATGATTGATGTGTAGATATTCGTGACATGAACTCGGAATTCCATTTTTTTAACTTGTTGGCAAAATTCAATTTAACGTGAATATGGCGCGAGACATCACAATCTATGTCAATTCTCTTTGTACGCAATTGTATCCATAGCGGGTGGATTTTTTTCCACCTTCTCCAAGAACGTAACCAAGGTCAGGGCTACGTCGGTATTATGTGTGTGAAATATATTTTGTATAACTTCATCCCAGTTTTCTGGTGAGGAAAATAAAATACGATCGAATAAGTAATCTTGCTGGAGATTAACTCCACGATTTACAAGGTAGTAAAATTGTTCGATCTTTTTATTTCCATACATATATATAGGAGCACCCTCTATATGGTGCTCACTAATAAAAGAGTTACATATGCGGTCCAATTTCAACCTCTCCCATTCTTGTTACGACTAACTATCACCGTGCATCATTTTTCCAGAGAAAATATACGAGGGCGTGAATATGAGTCCTACAATTAAGTTTTCTAATTAATATATAACTATCAATTCAAACATATGAGGTATAAGGGTATATTAATTTGATTAGTTTGACTGAGGATTTGATACATTCAAACATATAAGGGTATACTAGTTTGATTAAGGTTTTAAAAAGGAAAGGATTTTGAGTTAGTGTTTGTAGAACCTAAAATACTAAATTAATTTCAAACTCTAAATAAACTCCATGCCCTAAATGACTATACCCTTAAATAATGCAATTATTTTAATCCGTAACTAACCACATTCAGTCAATACTAATAATACACAATTAATTTCAAACTCTAAATAAAAATCAAGTTTTAAATGACAATACCCTTAAATAATGCAATTTATTTTAATCCCTAAGTAACAACATTCAGTCAATACCGATAATACTCAATTAATTTCAAACTCTAAGTAACAATTCCTAATCAATGTTAACAATACCCAATAAATTTCAATCCCTAAATATAACAGGCCCAATCAAAATATAAAATTATAAAACATCCCGTTTTCTTGAAAAAAATGTATACACGCATACACACATATATACACACATATGCATATATACACACATATACACACACGTAGACACACATACATAGAAATACACACACATTCACACACATTACATACATATACATTAGATTTTAACATAGAAATACCAAAATTAGGGTTTAGCTTTCAGATTAAGAGAAATTAGGGGCCAAAATTAGGGTTTAACGGTGGGAATGCAAATCGTCGAAATGCAAGATAGAGAAAGAGAGAGAGGGGGAGATATTAGCGAGAGAATAAATTAAATAAAGGTTGATGGTTTTAGTATAAAGACCCTGCCCATGAACTAGAGTCGTGACGTAATACCATGACCCTTAATTTTTTTTCCACATCAACATGTAGGCAACCATGTGATTAGGCATAAATTCTTCCCAGTTATCCCCTTAATTTAAAGGCTTTTATCGTGCCTCAAATTGTAGTTCAAGTGGATTTATATCATATCTTTGATATTGATAAGTTCTAACGAGTACGCCGAGTTTTGAGTATGTTCCAACTGTTTTGCAGGTGTTCAGTGATTTGATTCGAGTTCCGTACCAAAAGCTCCAAAGAAGAATGAGAAGGAAAGGTTTCTACAAAAGCTGACAAGATGGAACCGAACCCAAGGGAAAGAAAAAGAACCGAATCCATCCTGGGAAAGTTCCTGTAAAGACTGTTAAGACAGAACTGAACCGAAGGGAGGGAAAAACAAACCGATCCTACACCTGGAAAACTTCCTGTGAAGAGTCAACAAGATGGAACTGAACCGAAGTAGAGTAATAAAGAACCGATTCGATGCTCATAGAATTATCTGTAAAAGGTGTCAAAGATAGAACTGAATCGAACCCCTTAACAGGATCGGTTCTGTTCTCGATTATCCAGACTTATCCACTTGTAAAAATTAGAATCCTACTTGGTTCAAACTCTTTTATTTCATAGAGGATAAATTGTAAACTCCTCCCAACATTGAGAGGAGGCTTCTGATTCATTAGGGAAGCTCTGTAATCACTTTTGGAGAAGAAGAACAATAAACCCTAGTTGCTTTCAATTTTGCAATTCAAGTAATACAATTCTAATTCTTGTTTTACTGTAGTAATTTCTTATCTAATAACACCTTCATCTATATTCATCTTCATTCAGTATTCAAAATGTTTTCGTTCATTCCAAACGTGTTGTTTAAAAGTTTTCATATGCCAGGCTAGATTTCTAAGGTCGGGATGCATGAACTCAATCTGATGTGGTAGTTACATGTGTATAAAATTAATCCTCTAAATTATTTGATTTTATTATGATCGTATTGCGTTGAAACACAATAATTGTAGATCTTTGGATCTCGTTTGCTTCAGGGTAATCGGGATGCTTCATAATGCAATTCGAGTGTAACTATCGCGATACCAATTTACTCCCCCTCTGATTAGGTATGGTGTGGACTTGAACCTCATATACGTAATGCTTGGGAGTAGTAAATTTTGGGTCTAATTAATCACTTAAATTTATGATTAGTTTTATACCATCAATACACTAGGGTTAATGGATTGTATTCCCGGCCTGTTTTCGTCATTTTATAATTCGAGTTTTAATTCAATCATCATCATTATTTGAAGCAATTTAGAATAGTTGCATTCCATTCATACGTTAGTTAATTAGTTAAAAATTTAAAAAATTGCATATAGTTGTAGCTATTACATGAGTTAAATCATCTTTTCCTTTTTCTTTAGAGTTAAGTTAGGGTTCCTTCGTCTGTCCAACGTCGTTGCAACTCTGTTGTCCCTATTTCCCTGAGGATCGATACCCGACTTATCTGATTATTACTTGAGCGACAGGCTTGCACTTGAGCCTAGAGAGTATGCACTTCTGAGACACATTCTTAGTCTCATTAAGTTTTTGGCGCCGTTGTCAGGGAACTTAGGTAGACTTAGGATTAGATCAATTCAGTCTAAAGCTTTGACCAAAAAATCCAAAAAATCCAAAAAAAAAAAAAAAATAAAAGCAAAAAAATATTCCTCCTCATCTCTCATAAGCCTGTTAATGCAAAATTATGAACTCAATACAACTCCCCATAATACTCCAACCCACATTCACGAAAAACCGATAGTTGAGTACGACCCCGATAGCCCTCACACTCCTAATGCTCCACAATTCTGGGTCCACCTCCCACACCGTCACACTCAATTACAAATAAAACTTTGTTTTCCCTCTTAGGACACACTTAAGAGCACGCTACGAGTATACCAAGTGAGGACACAGAGTCTTTGAGTGAGAGAAACATGTCACAACATGGTAGTGCATTCGTCGATGAGGAAGAGGACCCGTACCACCCATTGAGATAACTCTTATATCCCGAGCGCACTATCACTCTGGGATGTATTTTACTCCCGTATAATGCAGGGAAATTTTTCTTTAGGAATGGGATGATCCAAATACTTCCCACTTACCATGGAATGGATTCAGAAAAGACATATCTCCACATCATGGAATTTGAGGAGGCGTGCGAGACCCTCAACGATCAAACATGTACAAAAGATGTAATCCGACTCAAAATCTTCCCTTTCTAGCTAAAGGATAAGGCTAAGACCTGGCTATGGTCTTTACCTCCAAACTCGATTTCATCATGGAACGAGTTACAATCTAAATTTCTCAAGAAATTCTTTCCTACACATCGAACAAACTCCATCAAGGCTCAAATTCAAACCTTTCGACAACTAGAAAATGAGTCGTTCGATCGATGTTACGAGCATTTTAATGTGCTAGTCACTTCGTGCCCGCATCATGGACTTGATAAACTACAAATCATTTCCTTCTTCCATAACGCGCTGAATATGAATTCCAAACAACTCGTTGAGACTATGTGTGATGGTCCCTTTATCGAATTAGACGCCAACGATGCTGAGCTTCACATGAGGTATGTCGCCGAGACTACCCAATATTGGGATACATCTGACCCTAGTGCTCAAAATTGAATTCGTCAAGCGACCACCACTCCATTGTCATTCGACCTATTTCACGTGGAGATAAATGCTATAATGGCCAGCCAACTGATATACTTGATAATGGAATGTGAGAATTACTGGAGGTACATGGAAGAGGACCAACTGGATCCATCCCAAACCCCGTTGAAAAGGTATGTGCGATTTGTGAGGCGGGTCATTCAACAGAGGAATACCCGACAATACCCGCCTATAAAGGGATGCTTCAAGAACAAGTAAGTTGTCTAGGAGGATTCAAGGGCAATTTCGATAGACCGCAGGAGAATTCTTACAACCTATCATGGAAAAACCACCTTGGTTTTAGCTATGGGTAACAACATGCTGTGATGAATCCTAATTCACATGTTTCCCCTCCTCCACTATTACACTTTTAGCAAGCTCCACACATGCAAGGACATGTGCAAGAACCATCACCTCAAGGGGCATATATTACTCCACCGCGGAGAAATCTCAAGGATACGATGAACCAATTTATCAATACCCAGAATCCAACCAATGCTAGGTATGATCGCATGATCAGTGACATAAACGCAAATATTTTAAAGATACAATCATCGTTGAGTGTCCAAGAGAATGGTAAGTTTCTTGCCCAGGGCCAACGACCGTCCCAAGGTTAAACTAGTGTTAGCTCAACCTTTACAGAACATCGGGAGCAATTTCAAGTTGTGACCACTCCTCGTAGTGGGAAAGTCATTGATTTATCACCTCCCCCACACGATGCAACTAAAGACAAGGAGATTTTGCCCGGCACAAAAGAGGCCGAAGATGTCCCCTTGAAAGAGAGGGATAAAGAAGACACTATTAAGCCCACAGTAGTAGTGAAACCACCCACCGTAGAACCATTTCCTCAAAGGCTGGTTCCTTCCCATAAAAAGAACCCCCGTGATGAAGTGCTAGACGTGCTAAAGTAAGTAAAACTAAATTTATCGTTCCTCGATGCCATTAAGCAAATTCCTGCTTATTCTAAAGTCATCAAAGACTTGTTAATAGTGAAGAGGAAGATGAAGGTAAAGAAAAACATATTTCTAGCACAGAACGTGAGCTCCATTCTACTGAATGATCTCCCACAAAAATTCAAAGATCTCAGTGCACCTTACGTGACTTGGGGTCAAGTGTTAATATCCTCCTTTACACGATCTATAGGCAACTACATTTTGGCGACCTTAAGCCCACAAAGATCACTCTCCAGTTAGCGGATTCAACTGTGAAGATCCTAAGAGGTATAGTTGAGGACGTGATCATTCAAGTTGACACCTTCTACTTTCCGGTAGATTTTGTTATTTGGGATACAGAACCTTCCTTCGCCTCGAGCAATCATGTTCCCATCATTCTTGGGCGCCCATTATTAGCTACGGCTAATGCAATTATCAATACTCAAAATGGGCAGATGCAACTCACCTTTGGAAACATGACCTTAGAGACTAACATCTTTCATATAGCCCAACATACGCGGGAAGAAGATGATCTTTAGGCGGTAAGCCTAATCGATGAGATCGTAGAGGACTACTTTGAGGAAAATTATTGTGGAGATGCCCTATGATCCTGTTTAGTGTCGAGCCATGAGAGTAAGGGGGCATATACTGAATTCGAGAGGGAAGTTCAGGAGTTGAGAGAGTTACTTAATGAGAGAGCGTCGGATGAGGACGCGAGAGATGTAAGTTAAGTTTCTCAATTTGAGGAGTTACCGCCACGGGAGGCACACATAGTTCCCTCCAGTGAATAATTTTTGACCCTCGATTTGAAGATACTACCCTCCCATATTAAATATGCATACCTAGGAGAGGACGAGACATTTCATGTTGTTGTCTCATCTAGCCTAGACGAAGAGTAAGAGGGTAAACTGTTAAAGATTTTGAGGAAGGACCAAGGTGCTTTCGATTGGTGTATTATTGATTTGAAGGGGATAAGTCCTTTGATTTGCACCCGCAAGATTCATCTCAAAGAGGATGTAAAGCCCTCTAGAGAAATATAAAGAAGTCTAAACCCCAATATGAAATAATTAGTGAGAATCAAAATCATTAAGTTATTGGATGCCGGGATTATCTACCCAATATCGGATAGCAAGTGGGTGAGCCCTATCCAAGTTGTCCCGAAGAAGTCGGGCATGACAGTGATTGAAAATTCTAAGGGAGAGCTAGTTCCCCAACTTACCACCATCGGGTGGCGCATTTGCATTGATTACCGGAAACTCAATGCGAGAACTAGAAAAGACCATTTCCCCTTACCATTTATCGATCAAATGCTTGAGCGAGTAGCAAGACACCCTTATTATTGCTTCCTTGATGGTTATTCCGGATATAACCAAATTGAGGTAGATGTACTTGACTACGATAAAACAACTTTCACTTGCCCATTTGGTACGTTTGCTTACAAACGTATGCCATTCATCTTGTGTAATGCACCCACGACCTTTCAAAGGTCATGTTGAGTTTATTTAACGACATGGTTGAGAGAGGACTTGAAGTGTTCATGGACGACTTTAGCATTTTTGGCACCTCTTTTGATTTTTATCTGGCGAAGCTGGAAAAAGTACTTGCCCGGTGTGTGGAGAAGAACTTAGTGCTAAACTGGGAGAAATGTTATTTTATGGTCACTGAGGGAATACTTCTTGGCCACATAGTTTCATCTAAAGGGATTGAAATCGATAGATCTAAGATTTATGTCATAGCCGATCTACCCCCACTAAAATCACTCAAATACGTGCGCTCCTTCTTGGGCCACGCGAGGTTTTATCGACGGTTCATTAAGAACTTTAGCACCATCGCTAGACCCTTAAAAAACCTTCTTATGAAGGACACATCATTTGAGTGGACAGAAGCATGCCATAGCGCTTTTGAAAAACTAAAAACCATGCTTGTTTTTTCTTCCATCATGCAAGTTTCGGATTGGTCCTTAGCATTCGAGCTTATGTGTGATGCTAACGATTATGCGATAGGGGCTATTTTGAGCCAAAGAAAAGACAACACAGGCTCATGTCATCTACTATGATAGCCTAACTCTTATCGGACCACAACTCAATTACTCCACCACGGAGAAGGAGTTGCCGGCGGTAGTTTTTGCTCTTGACAAATTTCGGTCCTACGTTATCGGTTCTCCCATCACTTGCTTCATCGACCACGCGATATTGAAGTACCTATTTGCAAGAAAGATATAAAGTCGCACCTCATCAGGTGGATCCTACTCCTACAAGAGTTTAATCTCTCCATTAAAGATAAGAAAGGAGTAGAAAACTTCATTACCGACCACTTGTCAGGGCTCTCGTACGACGTACCTAGTGATCCGATACCCATAGACGAATACTTTTCAAATAAGAAATTCTTTGCTACCTCTTCTTTTCCCTTGTTTGAGAATATAGTAAACTATCTTGTCATGGGAGCCGTACCTCCCGATTGGACACCGCAACATAAGAAGAGGTTCACCACTTGGTCGCGCATGTTTTTCTATGATGATCCTTTCCTTTTTAAATATTGCGCCGACCAAATCATCCGACGATGTGTACCGGATGATGAGATCCCGAAAGTCATCCAATTCTGTCATTCAAAAGCTTGTGGAAGTCACTTTTTGACGAAAAAGATTGTTGCTAAGATTCTTCAATGCGGCCTCTATGGGCCCATAATTTTCCGGGATGTGAACAATTGTTGCAAATATTGGAATAGGTGTCAAAGGATGGGAGCGATTACCCGACAAGACATGATGCCATTAACCCCGATACTCAATATTGAGATCTTTGACTGCTAGGGTATTGACTTCATGGGCCCTTTTACCCCATCTTTTGGTTTCCTATACATCCTGATCGCGGTAGATTACATTTCTAAATGGGTGGAAGCTATAGCTACAGAGATAAATGACAACAAAGTGGTGATTAGGTTCCTACAGGAACACATACTTTCCCGCTTCGGTGCTCCGAAAGTAATAATTAGTGAAAATGGCATGCTCTTTTGCAATAGGCCATTCGCGAAGCTCATGAGAAAGTATGGCGTCGTTCACAAGGTTGGAACAACCTATAACCCACAAACGAATGGACAGTCCGAATTAGCGAATTGGGAAATCAAGAATATTCTCGAAAAGACCGTCAATCTCACTAGGAAAGATTGGTCACTGCGATTGAACGATTCACTATGGGCCTATCGTATAGCATATAAAAATCCACTCGGCATGTCCCCACTCCTCTGTGTGTATGGCACACCTTGCCATATTCTCTTTAAAATAGAGCATAAGGCATATTGGGCAATTAAGAAGTTGAATTATGACATGGATAAAGTCGGTGAAGCTCACAAGCTTCAACTAAACGAGTTAGAAGAGATACGAAATGATGCGTATGAGAATGCAAAAATTTCCAAAGAAAGGATGAAACTCGCTCACGATAACATTATTCGAAGCAAAGAGTTTTTCCCGGATAAAAAATGCTTCTCCATAATTCTCGACTTCATCTATTTCCGAGCAAGTTGCGATCATGATGGTTTGTCCCGTTCATTGTAAAAAATGTATTCCCACACGAAGCTATGGAATTAGACGATTTAAAATGGGGAAATACATTCAAGGTTAATGGACAACGCCTAAAGACATATCTAGAGGCGTGTGTGGAAGAAGTCGACACCGTTTGGTTATTGAACCCCGTTTACGGGGTCGAATGAGCTTGATAGAGAGGTCATCGCACCCCCGACGCGTATGGGGTGATTTCTTGTGTATAGTAGTTGTGCTTAGGTAGATTAGATTGAGTTCGTAGGTAGGTTACGTAAGGTAGGGTTAAGATCACGCATTCCAACACACACTTTGCGACGGCATCGAGAAATCCAAGTGAGGGAATAAGTGCGAAAGCATCCAGAAATTTGAGAGTGCAGGATTCTAGTGTAGCAGTCTTAGAAGAGGGTTCTGTTAAAAATGGAACCAAACCGAATCCCCAAACCGAATCGGTTCGGTTTGGAAAAATTGCAAAATAAAAAATCCCTAGAACCGAACCGAATCGCCCCTAAATCGGATCGGTTCGGGTCCTGTGATTTTGGTTCTTCCCGAGGAGCCTATTCCTCCCCCTTATCCTCTCCCTTCCCTCCAATTCGTCGCCCCAATAAAGCCACAGTTTGTATTAGCTGCTTCCGTGTGCTTGTGGTTGTTGTTTAAATTGTGTTGGCTGTGTGCTCTTTCTTACCCTTTATAACTCAGATGTTATCTATCTATAAAAACCATGCCTTTATGTTTCATTTGATTGTTTTATTTTCTCGCACTTTTAATTCGCTTTGAGCTAGATTTTAGTCCTTTTTGCTTGAGGACATTGCAAAATTCTAAGTTGGGGGGGTCACAAGTGCGTTTTTCTAAAACTTCACAAATTTTCAAAAATGCACAAAAATTTTAAAAAATCATAAAATCTTGAAAAATCCAAAAATATTTTTTGTTCAAAATTTCAAAATTTTCAAAAATATCATTAAAAGTCGGTTTAAAGTCTCAAGTTGTAAAATTCAAAATGTACAAAGCCGAAATTGACCAAAGATGAAAATTGAGCGAACATAGGCGATTTAACGAATAAATGTGGAGATTAACAACCCCGGTGAGATTTGAGCCTTTCATTTTTGTGAAATTTATAAATCAATTCGATTTAATTGTTAACTTAAAAGTTCTTTTAAGCATCAAATAAGTCATCGAGCATCTCAATTCTTTCATTTTGATCTGTTATGGATAATGTGTGTGATATTGCCTTGAAAAACGTTCCAAATAGATCTCTAAACTTAATTCATCTCAAAACGCATATGGTACTGCAAGTAGTATTTTGGACAATGAAGTAGGCCTTCGTTTGTCACCCAAAAATATTGGCTAGAAAAACTAGCGAAAAATATTGGCTTGTTAGAGGCAATGTTCCCATTTCCTTATATCCGTAATCCAATGATGAGATTCGATTACCATAAATTTCAGTATTTCTACTTGTATGCGTGAACTTGGTTCCACTACAGTTCATCTTTATAAATCGTGTATTTCGAGAGAAAAGACACATTCTGAGTGAATCGTTTGTGAGAGCCTCCCATGAGATTTTGAAATGAAAACGAATTTTTGGATAAGTAACGCAATGGTCAATTGGTGGAAATTCGCGGTTAAATCTTCGGCTTAACACACGCGTACTATGATTTGAGACTCTTGGACATGAATTGATAATGACTATTTTCAGGAAAAGTTTGAATTATACAATTTTTGCATATTTTGAGTTTTCTTTGAGTCGAATCTTATGGGTCTATTCTCTGCAAACCCTCACAAGATACAACTCGTCCTATTAGGGTAACCTAGGGGTTTAAAGTCTTTTTGCATACGCTAAATGCAATCTCTCGCCCATGAAAGTGGTATTCTATCCCATTTTCAAGTTAGACCATATTTTGATTCTTTTACATTGCTCGGGATGATCAAAGTTCTAAGTTAGGGGGTTTGATTAGGCATAAATTCTTTCCATTTATCCCCTTAATTTAAAGGCTTTTATTGCGCCGCGAAGTGTAATTCAAGTGGATTTATATCATATCTTTGATATTGACAAGTTCTAACGAGTATGCCGAGTTTCGTGTATGTTCCAACTATTTTGTAGGTGTTTAGTGATTTGATTCGAGTTCCGTACCAAAAGCTCCAAAGAAGAATAAGAAGGAAAGGTTTCTGCAAAAGCAGACAAGATGGAACCAAACCCAAGGGAAATAAAAAGAACCGAATCCATCCTGGGAAAGTTCCTGTAAAGATTGTTAAGACAGAACCGAATCGAAGGGAAGGAAAAACGAACCGATCCTACACCTGGAAAACTTCCTGTGAAGAGTTAACAAGATAGAACCGAACTGAAGTAGATAAATAAAGAATCGATCCGGTGCTCGAAGAATTCACTATAAAAGATGTCAAAGAAAGAATCGAATCGAACCCCTTAACATGATCGATTCTGTTTTCGATTATCCAGACTTATCCACTTGTAAAAATTAGAATCCTACTTGGTTCAAACTCTTTTATTTCGTAGAGGATAAATTGTAAACTCCTCCCAACATTTAGAGGAGGCTTATGATTCATTAGGGAAGCTCTGTAATC
Organism: Sambucus nigra; assembly: GCA_949130495.1. NCBI lineage: Eukaryota > Viridiplantae > Streptophyta > Magnoliopsida > Dipsacales > Adoxaceae > Sambucus > Sambucus nigra. The sequence goes on along the minus strand of OX422217.1, from coordinate 479,211,672 downwards.
ACTTTTAGAGAAGAAGAACAATAAACCCTAGTTGCTTTCAGTTTTGCAATTCGAGTAATACCATTCTAATTCTTGTTTTACTGAAGTAATTTCTTATCGAATAACACCTTCATCTATCTTCATCTTCATTCATTATGCAAAATATTTTCTTTCATTCCAAATGTGTTGTCTACAAGTTTTTATATGTCAGGCGATATTTCTAAGGTCGGGATGCATGAACTCAACCTGATGTTCTAGTTGCATGTGTATAAAATTAATCCTCTAAATTTAATGATTTGATTATGACCGTATTGCGTAGAAACACGATAATTGTAGATCTTTGGATCTCGTTTGCTTCCGGGTAATCGGGATGCTTCAGAATGCAATTTGAGTGTAACTATCATAATACCGATTTACTCATCCTCTAATTAGGTATGGTGCAGAATTGAACCTCATATACGTAATGCTTGGGAGTACTAAATTTTGGGTCTAATTAATCACTTAAATTTACGATTAGTTTTATACCATCAATACACTAGGGTTGAGGGATTGTATTCCCATCCTGTTTTCCTCATCCTATAGTTCGAGTTTTAATTCAATCATCATCAGCATTTCAATTAATTTCGAACAGTTGCATTCCATTCATACTTTAGTTAATTAGTTAAACATTTAAAAAATTTCATATAGTTATAGCTATTTCACCAGTTAGATCATCTTTTCCTTTTTTTTAAAGTCACGGTTAGGGTTCCTTCATTTGCCCAACGTCGTTACAACTCTGTTGTCCTATTTTCTGAGGATCGATACCCGACTTATCGGATTATTTCTTGAACGACAGGATTGTATTTGACCCTAGTGAATACGCACTTTTGAGACACATTCTTAGTCGCATCACCATGTGGTCACAACCCTCAGCGGTGACCCACACACACGAGCAAATTATGATAGTGGTGTGCATTGTGGCCTTGGTCATGACCCTCGTTCATGACCCTACCATGATGAAACTTAGAGAGAACTTTGTCGCAAATTTGGCGCTATGATGGTCACAACCTGGTCATGGCGAAAGTACATGAACCATATTGGTTAGGAATTGGTCCTTGCCCACTTCCAAGATCATCCATGACCAAACTGGGTCATGGATATGGTCACGCCAAAGTTTATGTGGTCATGGCTTTGGGTCATGACCAGTTGGTCACGAATTTGGGCCGTGACCCCCTAGGGAGACCATTCGCAGGATTTAGTGTAGTGTACATTCCTCCAATATTGCAGACTAGTTAGTTGTTGAGTTTGTTCATTCTAATAGTTATGGTATCAAAGCCCCTCACAGGGTCTGCTCGAGAATTCGAGACCTAAGAGACCGCAGCTTTCTTAGAATGATAGAGTTTGAGTGTGAGTGAAACAGAGTGAGTTAGAGAGATAATTGAAGATGGAAATAGAGAATAATTTTGTTTGGCCTGCTATACCTAGATTCGATGGTCATTACGACCATTGGTGTATGCTTATAGAGAACTTCTTGAGGTCAAAAGAGTATTGGAATTTGGTTGAGACTGGGATCTCGATAGTAGAAGATGGAGCATAACCTACTGAGGGACAACGCAAAGCCATTGAAGATGCAAAGTTGAAGGATCTTAAGGTAAAAAAATTACCATTTTTAAGCCATTGACACAACCATAATGGAGACAGTTATCAACAAGGAGACAACCAAAAAAATTTGGGACTCGATGAAATAAAAGTATGAAGGTTTTACGCAGGTGAATAGAGCTCAAATATAAGCACTTCGAAGGGAGTTTAAGGTGCTGAAAATGAAGGATGGAGAGACAATTGATGAATACTTTGCTCATACCTTAATCATTTCCAACAAGATGAAGCCTCTTGGTGAGAGAATGGAGAAACTTGTGATTGCTAAAAAAATTATGAGGTTAGTGACTACTAAATATGATTATGTGGTGTGCTCCATAGAAGAATCCAACAACCTGGCCACCATGTCCATTGATAAATTACAGATCAGCCTTCTTGTTCATGAGCAAAGGATGCATGTTCATATTAGTGAGGAACAAGTCTTGAAAGTGGATCTTGAAGACATAAATGGTGATCGAGACAGAGGAAGATGAGGTTTTATAGGAAGAGGAAGAGGAAGGAGTAAACAATAATTCAAAAAGTCATTGGTGGAGTGATTTAAGTGCCACAAATTAGGGTATTTCCAATACTAATGTCCTAATTGGGAGAAGGGCGCACATTATGCAGAGTTAGATGAGACATAAGAGATGTTGTTAATTTCACATATCGAGCTCAATAGTGCAAAGAGGAAGGAGGTGTGTTTTTTTTACTCAGGGTGGAAACAAGGAATGGTTCAAAAAAATTAATGAACAGTTTTGACAATCTGTAACGCTTGTCATTAACTCCAAAATAGCAGTATAAGGCAGAGGCAATGTGAGGATACATGTCAATGGAATCACACAAGTTATCACTTATGTGTACTATGTATTGGAGCTCAAGAACAACTTACTAAGCATCGAACAATTACAGGAGAAGGGAGTTGAAATTTGATTCAACATGGACGTGTCGAATTTATCACAGAAAGAAAGGCCTGATTATGTAAACCAAAATGTCCGTTAATAGAATGTTCGTGATTTTTGCAACCATGATGCCTAAAGATTCAACGTGCGTTAATATTGGCCCAGAAGATAGCACACGCCTCTAGCATTATCGTTATGGCCACCTCTTCTTTAAGGGACTGAGAACCCTTCACTACTAGAAGATGGTGAGAAGGCTGCCTAAGATGAAGACATCGAGTAAGTTATTCAAGGAATGTGTGATAGGTAAGAAGCATAGTGAGTTTATACTAAGAAAAACTTATGGAGAGCCACACACAGACTCCAATTAGTTCACCCAGACATTTGTGGACTGATCACACCATCATCAAGCAGTGAGAAAAAGTCCTTGATCACTTTTATAGATGATTACAGTCGAAAAATTTATGTGTCATTCTTATCTGAGAAGTCTCAAGCTTTTGCTTCATTTAAGAATTTTGAAAGTCTTACCATGAAAGAATTAGGGGCTCCAATTTAGTATCTTCAAACAGATAGGGGAGGAGAGTTCACCTATTAAAAATTCAATTCATTATGTAGCTCAGATGCTAAAAGAATGCAATTTATTGCAGCACACACCCGTCAACAAAACGGGGTAGCTGAGAGGAAGAATCATACCATTATGAATATGGTTCGATACATGTTGTCAGAGAAGCATGTCCCGAAGTACTTCTGGCTTGAGGCAGTAAACTAGATGATTCACATCCTCAATCGAAGCTTTGCCTTAATGGTGAAGGAAATTATGCCTGACGAAGCATGGAGCGACATGAATCCATCAGTTTATTACTTCAAAGTCTTCCGTTTTGTTATGAATGTTCACATACCGGAAGCTAAGATAAAGAAGCTTGATGATAACAGCTTTAGGTGCGTGATGAATGTTCATATACTGAAGGCTAAGAGGAAGAAGCTTGATGATAAGAGATTTTGGTGCATGATGTTGGGGATGAGTGAGGAATCCGAAGCATATTGAATCTATGATCCAACAACCAAACATATTATGATCAGTAAAGATATGATTTTTGAAGAATATGAGCGATGGGATTGGTGAAGAAGTCATGAAGAGATGAAGTTAGACTTGTTAGATTAGGTATAAAGTGAAAAAAAAAGGAATGAGTCTATTCAAAGTGAAGACGAAGATTAAAAAAATGGAAATACAGAAGGAGGAGAAGCAATAGGCTCATCTTCAAGTCAGTCTTCAGAAGAGGCTCAAGAAGAAGGGAGGATGAGAAAACCACCAATGTGGATGGAAGATTTCGAGAGTGGAGAAGGCTTATCAGAAGAAGAAGAGATGCAAAATCTCGTGATGTTTACCTCTGCATCTGATCCAGCCATATTTAAAGAAGCAATGAAATGTAACAAATGGGGGACCACGATGTATAATGAGATAGAGACAATATAAAGGAATATTACTTGAGAACTGACGGACTTACCAATAGGAGCAAAATCCATTTGAGTGAAATGGATTTTTAAAACAAAGTTGAATAAAAGAGGAGAAGTATAAAGGCATACTTGTGATGAAGAGGTACTCTTAGAAATAGAGGGTTGACTACACTGAAGTGTTTTGCACCGGTGGCTAGATGAGACACCATCTGAATGGTAATTACTCTTGCTGCTCAAAAGGGATGGAGTGTGTATCAGTTAGACGTAAAGAGTGCATTCTTGTATGGGGAGGTGGATGAATTTATTTTTATAATCAATCGCAAGTTTATGTGAAGAAAGGTGATGAGTTGAAGGTGTATAGATTAAAGAAAGACTTATACAACCTAAAACAGTCCCCATGAGCTTAGTACATCCGCATCGAAGCTTATTTCATGATGGAAGGATTCCAGAGATGTCCTTATGAGCAAACATTTTTCATTAAGCTAAGTAAAGGAGGTAATATTCTCATTGTTAGTCTTTACATTGATGATCTTATATTTACTGGTAGTTATGAGAATATGTTTGAGGAGTTTAAAAAGTATATGGAAAAGGAATTTGATGTGTATGGCCTTGGTAAGTTTCAATATTTTCTTAGAGTTGATGTAATTCAGAATGAGGAAGGGATCTATATTTGTCTCAGAAAATATACGAGGGAGGTGTTAGAAATATTTAGCATGAGGAAGAGTAATTCATCTAGGCATCCTATTATTCCTAGATGTAAGATGATAAAATATGAGAATGGTGTGAAGGTGGATACAACAATGTATAAGCAGGTTGTTTGTTGTTTCATGTACTTGGTGGCCACACGACCTGATCTTATGTATGAGTTAAGTCTAATTAACAGATTCATGAGTTGTCCACCTGAGCTACATATGCAAGCAGTCAAAAGAGTGACCAGGTATCTCAATGGCACAATTGATTTGGGGATTCTGTGTAATAGGAATGGAAGTTAGAAGCTTGAGGCATATACAGATAATGACAATACAGGTGACTTGGATGACCGAAGTAGCACTTCTGGATATGTTTTTATGTATAGCACATGTGTTGTTTTATGGTCCTCTAAAAAGAAACCAATGGTTTCTTTGTCTACCACTAAAGCAGAATTCATTAAATCTACCTCATGTGCGTGTCAAGGAGTCTGGATGGGAAAAGTTCTTGAGGAGCTTGTTTATGCTCGACGTGGAAGCACCACTGTGTACTGCGATAACAGCTCAACCATAAAGCTTTCAAAGAATCCATTGCTCCATGGTCGGAGAAAACATATTGATGTTTTCTTCCACTTCCTTCGTAACCTTAATAGAGATAGAACGTTGGAGCTAGGTCACTGTGATACTTAGAATCAAGTCGCAGACATCATGACAAAGCCATTAAAGCTTGAAGTGTTTGAGAACCTACGAGGACTGTTGGGGGTGTGCTTGATGCTTGATATAAACTAATTGCACATGTGAAAATAGTTCAAGGGATGATATATTAGAAAATCTTTTGCTTAGATGTCAGTTTGTTAGGTAGTTAGTTCTTGAGTTTGTTCATTACAACAAGCCCAAAGTTAGATCACCAATCTCCAAAATAGGGGTAGTTGACTTTAGTGCAATAGTGATGTGGCATGATAACACAATACTTCAACGCCACATTACAGTCAAACCTTAGTTACAATTTTGAAATCCATTATCGATTCATACAGATAATTTTCTCTTGATCATAACACCTTCCTAATTAAATTGACCAGATCACTCAAGCAAATTCATCATATCAAACTATAAATTAACATGAAAGAGAAGACGGGTGTTTTCATTAGAAATTTAAAAGTGATTAAAAAATAATTTAATTTATGAAATGTTGGAAAATTAGTGAAATATAATAATAGTGGTTTGATTTTAGTTTTGAAGTTTTCTATGAAAAATAATTCGTTTGAGGGTACAATTATGGACCACTTTTTCATATTAATAGTTATTGTTGTCATAACCACATAAGTAAAAAAAAGATTTTAAGTATTTAGTGTTATTTTGTAAAATTTATTCTTTTATTTGTTGGTTCTATTATAAACACTATAGGACAAGTGTCATTCTCTGTGAAAATGAAGAGTGGCAGTTATATAGTGGTTATGGGAGATTTTGTTACAATTTTAAAAACACATGTGATGGAAGCTTAACAAACCTTAAGAGATGTTACTAAAGCCAAAAAAACCAATAAAGATGATATATATAAGTATATTTCATGAAAAAACAAATCAACATGAATCCAACGAACACTAAATGTTAAAGGTTGAAAAATTTAGAAGAAAACATTGTGATCGGTGCGGGAAAATATTCAGTGAGTTGTAAATCAGTTTTGGTTAAGTACTAGTTGTAGACCCATGCGATGCATGGGTAGTTTTTGGTTCTAATTAAATATATGATTAAACAACCTAAATTTGAAGTTAAAGTTATACGATTATAAATATAGTAAAATGTAGTGCAGAAATGTAAAAAAGACTTCAACGGTTCCATTTATGATGCCGCAGTTTTACAATTCTACTCGTGATTCTATTTGAATTTCTAAAACTACCACCAACTAATTTCTTCACAAAACAATTCACGTTTTTTATCGTTTTTCTTTCCACCTCCTTTTCTACTGCCTTTCATTTTCTCAGAGTCAATTCTCTTTCCTATTATTATCATTGATATTATGATTAATATATATTAATATTCCTTAAACCAATAACCCACCTAAGTCATTCCATGATATACTTTTCCTAAACTATATTTTACCTATAACCACTTTACCATTACCAACCTCATCCCACACCTCACCATATTCTCACTCCAACTACCCTCACTTCAATCTCTTATCGTACCCTTATCCTATGCAAAAACAACAATGGTCTCACTATATAGTGGGATATTGATGGTTAGTTTTGAAAATAGAAATAAGACAAGGAGATACAAACTTATCTTTTAGATGAGATCCGTTGTGGGCAATATTATACAGTGTGTATATGATAATTTTAGAAGCTTGACAAATTTCTATTATTTTGATGTTCAGTGAAGCTTTTGAGAAAATATATTTTGTAGTGTCATGTTAATTTAACGTAAAATTGTAGAACAATAATTCTTCATTCAGATTAAAAAAAAAGATCAATGTTGTTTACATACTTCCAAATCTACACCTTAATCCAGAAAGCCACTGAATTTAAATAAACAAACTGTAAGAGACTCAAAGCCAAAAAATAAGAAACAATCAAATGAGTGTTTTTAATTTGCTAACTACTAATACTCCATAATACAACAATGATCATGGTCGCTATCAAACATAATGCAAAAGTAAACAATTATATGTTTTAACGTACAATTGTACAAAATTATCAACAGTAACTTGGACAACATTGACGATTATGTACAATTATCTCCCAAAAAAACTTAAACCTAAGACTTAATAATCAAATACCCATATGATCAATTAGCTAAGACTTAAAATAAATTTCAAATTACCAAACATTGTGTAAAATTGGATTTAACTCATTTACAATTCACTAATTAACAATGAACCAATTTACATAACCAAATAATTTGCACGACCAAATCAGGCCTTAGAGATTTGGGAGGTACTAATAAAACTATGGTGATTATGTTGACTAAGGAAGAACTAAATAGGGTCTATATTTTCCTGAGTCGAAAATTTATCACTTTTTATCGATATTTATATAGAATTTTTGTTGTTAATATATTTACGAAAGAATTATTTAGATCTAGAAATAGATCAACATGAGGAAGGATCTAAAAATAAAATAAATCAATTAATCACGCATAGCACCCATTTGAAGAGTACTATACGCGGTATTTGTTAGAAAAATGGGTATTGGACAACAATTTTGAGCTCAAATTTAGATGGGTCCCACATCACGATTATAGTGGGACCATATACGAACACGTTCTCCTTCGCAAGGAGATCAATATAGTATATTCACATGTCCGATTTCATTAAGTTATGAATGATAAATTTGTCTTCAAAGTGACTCATAAAAGTGACTCATTAAGTTATTAATGATAAATATGTTTTTAACTATTATCCCACATTGGAAGAGTTGTGAAAATTTGAAGAGTTAATAAGACCTCAATTACGGACTAAGGCTTGGATGCATTTGGGGTATCCCAACTCTTTGAAGGGGAGATGACCTACACTATGAAAGTGTTGGCTTGTGCCAAAAGCTCACACGCGCGACTTGGCCTTGTAAAAAATTCATTTCATTTTGGGCTAAATTAATTAATTTTGCATTTAATTAATTAAATTTTTTGGGTTGTAATTAATTACGAAATTATTTAATTAATTAACTGCTTTGACAGTTATTGCCAACAATCAACCGAAATTAACTCTCGATAGTTATTCTGAATAGTCACCTGTCTTTTGCTATATATACAGATGTTCCCCTCCAATTTTTTACTATTGAAGATTTTTGAAAAATGCAACATCTTTAACCAAAAAATATCTTCTCCATTACTACTACTGCATTCATCCCATACATTTTCTTTCTTCTTTCTAGTTGAGTAAAAATATAGAAATTGTGTTCGCTGGGATTAGTTATTGTCGTCCTGCTTAATTAATCCGGAAATATGTTCTATCTTGGGAGACAATGATTCATTAACCTTGAGCACGTTGGAGGGAATAATTTTGCCTTAAGGAAACTGTTCAATAGGGAACGAATTTGATTTCTTATATTCTGGCTATTATGTCTACTGAAAAAGTAAGTTTCTGAATTTTAATTTATTCCGCAATTACTGTAATTAATTATTCTATTTCATTTTGAATTTATAATATCAGTAATAACAATCTTAAGACAAAATTATGATTACTGTTTTTTATAAATTCATATAGAAATATAACCTTACTGTTGTAGAAAAATAATTTTCAACTTTGTTTATCATCTATGTACTGTTTTTCAGAAATAATTTTTTTTCTAATTTTTTTTCCCTAATCTGTTTTGTACAAAAAAAAAATTATATTTTCAGTAATTTTCTTTAAATTTATTCTGTACATATTTTTTTTATATTAAAAAGACAATTTGACACATATTTTAGTAAAATTAGACTAGTAAAAAATAGTGTTTAATATTTTAGTTTAATTCTGTATTATTTAATTCAAAACATTAATTATCTTATTTCTTGTGATTATTGACTCATATTTGTTGGAATCTAATTTTAATTCATGTGGTATTATATTTGGTGTTGAGCATGTTATCATGAGATTTTACTATGGCACTGAGGTTGGGCAGCCGCCAATATCCTTTTTCTGGATATGCTAAAAATGCATAGGTGAGGTACGGTGGTGAAGCCTGTTGACCCGGTTAATGTTTTGTTGAGAAATTATATTGATATAACTGCTTATGAGATTCACATTTGATTTGAATATTCGTATTCGTTTTGTTATGGTTTTTTCACCGCTGATATTTGTTGAGCATCTTTCCTGTCGTATTGTGTACTTCCCCATATTTTCTTTTAGTGGCAGGTTAGTGCGGATTTTGGGGCGCTATGGAGATTGATTTTAGTGAGGATTATTTTGGAAAGATTTTTAATACAAGTTGAGAAGATTGTTTTAATTTTTTTGTGTATAGAGGATTGGAAATTTATTTTATTTTTGAGTTAGCTATTGTATGTAATTCGAGAGACTTAGTTGTATTTGTATTTGAAGAAATTGAGATTAGTGGTTTCTCTTTTGTTGTTGTGGGAATTAGATGCTCTATACCTTGATATATTGTGGAATTGGTTAGTTTTATCAATATTAGCGTTCCGTTCGCTCTGGGGCAGGTGGGGTGTTACAGAGAAATGGAATCACAAAGTATGAACACAGTTCCACCAACTGTGAATGTGACACATGCGACTATTGTTGCCCTAGTGAGCATACCACATGGGGAGAAACCCGAAAAAAAATCCGAGGCCGAGAAATGTACTTTTATCTCACAACCTTCCAATTGGCAAGGATCGTTTATGAGGATTGTCCCCCTTTGCAAGAGGGAAATGAAACTAAGAAAGTTGTTGCCATGGAAGCATGGAAACATTCTGACTTTATGTGCTTAAAAACCATCCTAACATACTTGGACAAGACATTGTACCATATATACAACACCATGAGAACCGCTAAGGAATTGTGGAATTCTTTGGGGATGAAGTACAAGACTGAAGATGCGGGTATGAATAAATTCATCGTAGGTCGCTTTCTAGACATCAAAATGGTTGATTCAAAGTCGGTTATTGTACAAGTTCAAGAACTTCAGGTTATTCTTCATGACATTCATGCTGAAGGAATGTCAGTTAGTAACATTTTTCAAGTGGCGGCAATAATTGAAAAGTTGAGTCCATCTTGGAACTTGTTCAAAAATTATCTCAAGCACAAACGCAAGGAGATGAATGTTAAGGAATTGGTAGTTTGACTGCGGATTGAAGAAGACAACCATGAATCTCAAAAGAAAAGTGGGAAGAACATCATGGAGTTCAAGGCTCATGTGGTTAAATGTCCTAAATCCAAACGTAAGCATGATGGGGAAGGCACATCTAACAAAGAAAGAAGTTCAAAGGTAAATTCTACAATTGCGACAAGCCAGGACACCACTCAAGTGAGTGTCGCAAATCAAAGAACGCTAAAAAGAACAATGCTCAAGTAAATGTGATGGAGAGTGAGAACATTTCTTATGGTATCACATATATAAATATTTCTTCTGTTGTCTCTGAATGCAATCTGGTAGGAAATACGAAGAATGGTGGGTGGACACGGAGGTTATACACCACATTTGTGCAAACAAATGGATGTTCACTACTTATAAGGCTTTGGAAAATTAGGAGACCCTATTTATGGGAAACTCTTCAAGTTATAAAGTCGTGGGACAAGGAAAGACCATTTTGAAGATGACTTCAGGAAAAGAACTTACTCTTAACAATGTGTTGCACGTGCCTGACATCCGCAAAAATATTATTTTCGAATCGCTTTTAAGGAAGAATGGGATTAAGCTTGGGTTTATTTCTGATAAGTTTGTGTTGTCCAAAAATGATGTGTATGTGGGAAAGGGTTACCTATTTGAGGGGATCTTTAAAATGAATGTAATGACTTTGATTCCCAAGGCATCCACAATGAATGAAATTGCTAGTTCTACGTACTTGAGTGAGTCTTCTAATATTTGGCATGCTAGATTAGGATATGTTAATTTTGATAGCTTGCGTAGACTAATTAACTTGGAATTTTTTACAAAATTTAATATTGATAAAAATCATAAATGTGATATTTGTGTGGAATTAAAATTAGAGAGATTACCTTTTCACTCTAATGAAAGGATCACTGAACCACTAGATTTAATTCACAGGGATATTTGTGATTTAAAATTTGTACAAACTAGAGGGGATAAAAGTATTTTATTACTTTTATTGACGATTGCAAAAAATATTGCTTTGTATATTTATTACATAGTAAAGATGAGGCTATTGATTCATTTAAAGAATACAAGAATGAAGTTGAGAATCGATTAAGAAAAAAGATAAAGGCTATAAGGAGTGATAGAGGAGGTGAATATGAATCTCCTTTTGAGGAATTTTGTTCCGAACATAGAATTATCCATCAAATCACCGTTCAGTATTCTCCTCAATCGAATGGTATTACTGAATGCAAAAATCATACATTGAAGGAGATTGTTAACTCTATGTTTATAAGTTCAGGAGCTCCCTAGAACTACTGGGGGAAGCCATATTATCTGCTAATTACATTCATAACAGAGTACCACACAAGAAAACTCATAAGACACCTTATGAGTTATGAAAATGTCGAAAATCTTACTATAAATATTTACGAGTGTGGGGGTGCTTAGCTAAGGTAATGATTCCTCAACCTAAAAAGGTAAAAATAGGACCAAACACCGTTGACTGTGTATCAGTTATGTTATTAATTGTAGTGCATATCGTTTCTTAGTTTGTAAATATAAGATTTCGGATATTCATGTTAATATGGTTATTGAATCAAGGGACGCTTCATTTTTTGAATATGAATTTCCGTATAACATAACTCGAGGATCTGGTCCTTCTAAAAGGACAAATTAAACTAATACAAGTGGTACTCACCAACCTATTGAACAAATAGAGGATGAACCAAGACATAGTAAAAGAGCAAGAACCTCGACTTCCTTCGATCCGAATTTTCTAACATATTTGCTTGAAAATGAACCTCAATCATACAACGAAGCGATATCCTTACCCAATGCTTCTAATTGGAAAGAAGTAATTAACAATTAAATTGAATCCATTTTACAAAATCATACATGGGAACTACTGGATATTCCACCATGTTCAAAGTCATTAGGTTACAAATGGATCTTCAAAAAGAAGTTGAAGTCCAATGGATCAATTGATAAATATAAAGCAAGACTTGTAGCTAAAGGCTGTAGGCAAAAGGAAGGCTTGGATTACTTTGACACATATTCACAATAACGAGAATCATGTCCATTAGAATGTTAATAGCAATAGCTACCATTAATGGACTTGAAATACATCAAATGGATGTAAAAACTGCATTCTTAAAGGTGAATTAGATAAGGAAATTTATATGGAGCAACCTAAAGGGTTCAAAGCTTCTGGAAAATAAGGAAAAGTATGTAATCTTGTGAATTAACTTTTCGGATTAAAACAAGAACCTAAACAATGGCATGAGAAATTTGATAATGCAATGTTATAAAATAGTTTCAAAATGAATGAGTGTAATAAATGTGTTTACTTTAAAAGCATTCAAAATGAATATGTCATTGTATGCCTATATGTTTATGATATGATAATCATGGGTAGTAATCTAGAAATTATCTAAACTACAAAACATATGCTGAGTAGTCGCTTTGACATTAAAGATTTAGGTATTGCCGATGTTATATTAAGAATTGAAATTTCTAAAACATCGGATGGACTTATATGATCTCAATCTCATTACTTGGAGAAAGTACTTGAAAAATTCAAGAAGTATGATATCAGTCCCACCAAGACACCTATAGATTTACATATAGTAAGAAATAATGGTGAAAGCATATATCAACTAGAATACTCTCATATTATCGACAGTTTAATGTATATCATGAACTGTACACGACCAAACATAGCATACTCGATAAGTAAGCTAAGTCGAATTACGAATAATCCAGGGAGAGATCAGTGGAAGGAAATATTAAGAGTTTTGAATTATTTAAAATACACTCAAAACTATGGACTGCACTACTCAAAATATTCAGTTGTTCTTAAAGGACATTGCGATGCAAAATGGCTATCTGATACAAAAGACTCTACGCTTACGAGTGGGTATGTGTTTACCCTTATAGGTGCAGCCATATCTTGGAAATCCTCAAAACAAACGTGCATTACTATATGGATAATGGAATCTGAATTCATTTCACTAGACAAAGCTGGAGAAAAAGTTGAATTAATTCAAAACTTCTTAGAGGATGTTCCAAATCGGTCCAAACATGTGCCCGTAATATGTATACATTGTGATAGTCAGTCAGCGATTGGAAGGGAATGGAATCACATATATAACGGAAAGTCATGACATATTCGTCGTAGACATAATACCGTTAAACAACTTCTCCCAAATGGAATTATCTCAATTGACTATGTAAATTAAAGAGATAATATAGCGGATCCACTAACGAACGGTTTAAATCGAGAGAAAGTTAAAAGATTATCGAGATGAATGGGTATAAAGCCTATAAATAAATAATAATTAATATAGTGGCAACCCAACCTAATGGACTGGAGATCCCAAGATCTAGGTTCAATGGGCAAACTGAAATGCATCTGTAAATGGCATATCTTTATATAACGATATATCATTCATGTGGGGGATTATTAGAAAAATGGGTTTTGGACAACAAATTTTGAGCAACTTTGAGCTCAAATTTAGATGGGACCTACACCACGATAATAGTGGGACCATATACGAACGCATTCTCCTTCGCAAGGAGATCAACGTAGTATATTCACATGTCCAATTTCGTTAACTTATGAATGATAAATATGTCTCCAAAGTGACACATAAAGTAATGAAAGTTAATAAATTGGGTATGTTATAACTCTTGTCCCACATTAGAAGGGTAATTGAAATTTAAGAGTTAATAAGACCTCAATTATGGACTAAGGCTTGGATGCCTTTGGAGTATCCCGAATCTTTTAAAGGAAAATGACTTACTATGCAAGTGTTGGGCTTGGGCCAAAACACCACACGCGTGCGGGCGACCTTCGTCCGGCTCTGCTCGGTTTAGCTAAGGTTTATAAAAAATTCCTATCATTTTGGGCCTAATTAATTAATTAATTAATTAATTAAACTTTCTGGATTGTAATTAATTACTAAATTAACTAATTAATTAACTACTTTGACAATTATTGCCAACAGTCAGTCACGTGTCTTTTGCTAAATATACAGATGTTCCCGTCCAATTTTTTACTACTGAAAAAAATTTGAAAAATGCAACATCTTTAACAGGAAAATATTTCCTCCATTACTGCAACTGATTCATCCCAAACATTTTCTTTCTTCGGTCTGGTTGAGTAACAACACAGATTTTGTGTTCACTGGGATTAATTATTATTGTACTTCTTAATTAATCCGAAAATTCGTTCTATCTTGGGAGACAATTATTCATTAACCTTATGCACATTTGAGGGAATAATTTTGTCTTAAGGAGACTGTTTAACATGGCATGAATATAATTTCTTATATTTTGTCTATTCTGCCTACTGAAAAAGTAAGTTTCTGAATTTAGTTTATTCTACAATTACTGTAATTAATTATTCTGTTTTATGTCAAATTTATAATATCAGTAATAAGAGTATTACCATCAAACAGGGTGAAGCATATAAAGAAACAGATCTATAATACATTTTTGTGTCATCCAAAATTGACAATCATCTCACTATATAACATTCTAGAGATAAGAAAACGAAATCAGCATTTAGAATATATGATCACAGTGATTATGCAATATAATTATAAAATTATTCAAAATGAAAAGAGTTACCATAACTGTTTGGATCACTTGCTAACCATCTTAATCACTTACTTGCAAGTTGCAACAAACTTATGCATGTACCTATTCTCATGTGATCCACAAAAACATGGAAATATGAAAACTTCTTATTTGGTTGTTGTTATGCAATGAATACAATAAAAACTAAGTCAGTGCAATATAATTTATTTCATAGCCCAAAGTATACAACCTTAATAATTCAAGAAATTTACCACAATCTTTTAACTAGACTGTTGATGCAAAAAACTGGACCGAATCCCATTTTTATGATCATAGATAAATATATGAAAGCAATCCAATCAAACACATGAGAGACAAAGATTTTTAAAGTGGTTCGTCTATGAATAAAACCTACATCCACTGTTATTTTATTCCCAGGGGTGTACAATAGCACCATAGGGTGTAAAGAGAGAAAAGAGGTGTATCTAGTGTATGGTGTTTCTAGGTTATCTCGGATCTCCTTTATTTTGGCTAAGGGGATACATGTATTTATAGTGATGGGAGATAAAGAGATTCATTGTATGTAGACATTTATGTCTGCATTCAACGAATCTAATTGTTGAATTGCTTGGTATGCTATGTGTTGTCATCTATTAATACAGTATAAATGTACATTAAGGCTCATTAAATGCGCTGCCATCTTCATTAATGCACATTAAATGCGTAGTTATCCTTTGATCTTCCGGGTTGATATGCCGACCAACTCTCCTCGGGTGCCGACCAACTCTCCTCGGGTGCCGACTAATACTCCTCGGGTGCCAACTAATACTCCTCGGGTGCCAACTAATTTTCCTCGGGTATTGACCAACTTTCCTCGGGTGCCGACTAATACTCCTCGGGTGCCAACTAATACTCCTCGGGTGCCAACTAATTTTCCTCGGGTATTGACCAACTTTCCTCGGGTGCCGACTAATACTCCTCGGGTGCCGAACAACTCTCCTCGGATGTCGAATATTGCCACATAGGATGACATGTGTCCTTTTCTGATTGGTCCTCGTAGATGGAGAATTTTTGCGTTAACATAAACCTTATCCAACCTGACCTTACTATTGATTCTAAGATTTTATTTTGTATCTGACGAATGGAAAAATCTCTCCATGTAGTTTAGTACTATATTATAGGAGCTAAGAAAAACTAAGAAATCATCAATTCACTCACACCATTGACACTGATGCTATAGTAAAAATGATATACAAAGACTCCTTTATAGCCTACTTAATGGGATATATTATAAATATAATTGCATATGAGACAAAAAATGTTCCCACAACTATATTATCACTTTTAAGTTTCCGGTCATCTAAACCTAAAGTTCTCTCACAAACACTTGTTACCAGCAACATTTGGGACATAATTTGTGTAGTGGATTTCATAAAACTTATATGTTTTGTGTATTAGTTTATGAGATTTATTAAGTGCATCGGTTTATGTTATACCATATGTAATTGAACACTTAGGTTGATCAAGTCTAAATATAAAATCATACGGGATAATAAAAAAACAATATCATTGTCATCATGAATGGATCAAAAGAAACAATAGACATGTAATTTTGAAATGATATGGGAGTCCTCAAATGAAACTCATACTATCCAAGATCCAAAAACTACAAGAAATGCTATCTCAATAGTAATACATGAATACAATTTCCTAAAGAGTCTCGAAATAATACAAGGCATCTAGTTCTCAACATAAAACTAGACACCATAAATTAAGCTAGGCTAACAAGATTGATAACATGAGAAGATAGAGATTTGTAATTTCTCTGGAGCTGATACCCTGGGAGATAAATAACATGTACTGACTGGATCGAAGAACAATCTAAGTGTGAGGTCCAGCAGTAGCACCTAGTTTCCACATAAGAGGGGGTTAAAACCCTATCAGTAACTTAGCTACGCAACTCAAGGCAATTATATGCATATATGATAAAGTCGCGATTTAATAATTTAATGAATGGCCCAATATATAAACGTAGTCTCACAGTATAATAAGATTATCTTATTTCATATCATTAATTAATCATTGTCATTAACTATTCAATACGTAATCGACATGCTCAATAATTAATTAACACGTAACCGACATGTGGTATGCCATGTTTAAGTAATCACATGTATTAATCTCAATCACTTTCATTAATCAATTATGCTCAGTAATTTATTATCACGTAATCGAAATGCGCCCCTTCATCTTGACCATGTCATAAATATGTTGTACGCCAAATTTAAATAATTACATTTCACGCCCTGATTCCACTTGGTATTCGCATGTCTAGGAATACACATAACACAATAATGTATAAACATCACATCTCATGCCCTCCTGAAGCGACCTGTTATTCGCATGGTTGGGATTCACATATCATAATTATGGGGTCTTCTTCCATGATACCCACCCATTCGTTTCCATTTAAAATGTCCAATTAATATTGACATATTAACTCGTAATTATCTCTTTGAGAGAACTACTCAAACCACAATTACTCCAATTACCCTGACATGGCTGTTCCATTTAGGATTCATTATACATTTTTAAATGATTTTGTACAGAGCTAAAAGGATTCCTTGTAACAAAAAGCATAAAATTGAAAGTGTAAAAAATTTCATTAATGATTTAAGTCGTCACTCCTACCCATCTCTAAACTCCGTGTGTGGTCCTTCTCACCAAAGTGAAATCCAAACAAGGAACCCTCCCGATACACTTAGTTTTAGATAGAGTAGTTGTTAAGACAATTCAAGTAAGGTTTATTATGCGAGAGTAGGATAATAATTTAAATGTTTATGTGTGAAATCTTTGAATTAATCCATCACTACTTTTCAACAAGCAAACAAAATCGTAATAGATTCCCGTATTCCTTTTAACGTATACATAAACGTGCATCAACAATAACATGGTGTCAAACATGGGTTCATATTGAGTTCTAATATAAAAGGGACACATTATTATTTTTTGTGGGTATTTACATCATAAGGGATTAAACAAAGTGTATCGGTTGTCCCAAGTCATTTATAATATATTTGCATTGGTTATACAGAATGAATAAGAGCCCAGTAAAAAATCTCATTAATTTAGAACATACGTATCAAAATTACTACTCTTAAAGAGAAATGTACAACCCTACTAAGAAAATGAACTTTCAGAACCTTCTAATTCTAAATTATGTGTGTCTCGTCTATTCCCGTATCTCAGATTGTCAATTTCTATCTACTCCAAAGACATCATTTTCATACGTTGGGGTCAATAATTTATTTTCGCGAACTAATAGGCTCCACATGTATTTTTACGGATCTGAAACTATTTAAACCCACCAAATATAACATAATTTAGGATAGCACAATTTCCTAATGGTTACTAATAAATTTTAACACTAAAATTTAATTTAAGTGAATTTACCAGATACACACATGAAAGGAAAGGAGTAGAAAGTTACGTGCCCCGAACGACGTGTCCTGAGTACTCCTTGAAATTTGACTTCAAAATGGCCTTTGAAATAGGTTGGGGTCTTATTTGTTAATAGAGGAAACATATGGTGAAAACTGAAATGTATAGATATTTTAGAAATTTGTAGATAATCGGAATAAGGGTTTGATGCGAGTTGTTGTCACTTCGTAAAAAAATTAAAGATGTCCCTAGTATTGTTGGAGGCTAAAAAGTCTGAGATGGAAGGGACATGTTTTACTATGGTTGACGTAAATAATAAGGGGTTGACCCTGTCTTTCATTCCTCCTTATTTCAGTTTCTTCCAAAATCTCAAACTCTGAAAATTTTAGCCTTTGTTATCTCCCTTTTCAAACCCTAAAAATCAGCGCCAACACACCAACCAAGCAAAAACTCTATCTCCGCTCCTAACTATGTCCTCCGAAATCATTAATACTAACTAATAACATTACCTAAAGAAAAATAAACCTACATCTTCTCATTTCCCAACTAGCCTCGTCTCCCTGTTTAACATTGTGTCGCCCTAATGCCATATCCTTACACCAAACCTACTACTTTCCTAATCATTTCTTTAAAAGTCCAGTCCTCAAAATTGGCCCTGCATTCCCTGTAACACTCCTGGATATATTACATCCCCAGTGATTGAAGAGCTCCTCCAATCATTAATTCTCACATATTAATATGCGTGCAAAGATGTCCCCTACTAATAAAAGGGCCAAGGCCCACTAACAGGTAACACGCACTCAACCCCTATCATCTTAACAATTAAGCCCATAAATCAATTAAATTAATCTAAGCCAAATGAACTAACCTGACCAAATAACTTTATTAAACCAAATAAGACCATAAATCATTAAATATACAAATACATTAAACTAATTTAAGTCAATTAGGTCCCCTAAAAATAATTGATAATCAGAATTAGCATTAACATTTGCACTTCACTTTTATTAGTAATTAAACCGCATATTAGTAAAATTCTAGTTTTACTTATATTAATTGCATACACTCATCTCATGAATTTAATTGATCATAAGGGCACATAAATAGGTTAGATTTCTCCGAGTTAAATATGATTTCCCTTTTTTCTTCATCAATTATTATTGTTATTAATTAATAAATAATTAAAAATAACGGAGTATTGCATTCTTCCCCTCTAACAAAAAGAATTCCGTCCTCAGAATTCACAGAAAATAACATATAACTACATCAAAATAAATGTGAATATCGATGTCTCATTGTATCCACTCTCCCCCAAGTGGACTCATCATCACTTTATTGACCCTACTGAACCAGAATTAACGGAATATCCTTAGTCTTAAAAATCTAGACCTTACAGTCTAAGATACGGGTTGATTCCTCAAAATATGAAACATCAACATATAACTTAATATCATCTAAATCGATAAGTTAGTACACGATATTACCCTATAAGAATCTATAAATCATCAATACATAAAATGCATTATTTCCCGAGTTAGATGGTCTTTAATATTTAAACGATAAGCGAACAACCATACACGACCCGTGATAAAAAAAATGGTACAGCGTACCTTGGGGACAACTTTCCCTTTTTCCCAAAACGTACCACCTCCTTTGTGGGTGACACCTTAAGAAATACCTGATCTTTAACTTGGAACTCAAAGTCATTCCTGTCCAAATACGCAAACCAATTTTGTCCACTCTGTGCTGTCCTGATTCGATCATGAATCACCCTGATCTTTTCTGGAGTCTCTTGATCAAACTCGGGCCCGAACAAACTACTTTATCCTAGATTCAATTTACACATCGTTGACTCACAAGACCTCCCGTTGAAAAAAATACCACTCAAATCATTTAATTCAAGATTAAACTATCTAAATGGCTTCGAACAGCTTGTTGAAGAAACTCTTTTCTTAAAACAAATTTTGAACACAAGATGTGTAAAACATAATGAACAACTTATTTTAGGTATAGGTTTACCAGTTTTGAAAAACAAAACTTAAGAAAATTAAACCAACACAGCCTTAAGAAAGGGATGAGAGGAAGATGAAGTATACACGAGCAATTTTAACGTGGTAAAACCCTACCCAATTGGGAAAACATCCACGGAGGTCTCTACACCTCAAAAGTAAAAAAAATCCACTAAAATTGAGTAATAATTTACAAACTATATAACAATCAAGACACACAATCAGACCTAATTCTAAGTTCTGAAGTATACTAACTCCTCTGGATTTTCTGACTTCTCCCAAGGCTCTGATGTTGTTGATGTTCTCTCAGATTTTTAACTCCAATCCTTTTAGCTTTACGTCGACTAAAAATGTCCAAGATCTCAATACCAATACCTTTCAGTGTAGTAATGTGACAGTGTAAGTGGATATGTGCTCTAAATCACATGCATGCAACTCTCACACAGACACACACACTTATTTACAGACCGTATGCAAAACAAATCACAAATATGCAAAGGATTTTCCAAAATTAGTTTAAATAAAATATCAGACATTGGATCTTTCAAATATCCATCGATCAAGAGGGAATACATGAGCCAAGATCCTATGCACTTTTTATTTGAAAATATTTACACTTATTTCACAAAATGTGAAATATAATAAAGTGAAAATCCCCAATCAAGATATCAACTAGATCTAAGTCAAAATATTCCAAAATACTGAAATTGGTAAAAGTTTTGTTGGTTTAGGGTGTGTAAATAAGATATCAGTTTGAAAGCAACCAACAAAATAAGATTTCTCGAAAGAAGAAATCAAAACTATGCAAAATCTAAGTGAAATGTATCACAGAAATCAAATCTCAAAGTTCTATAAAAGAAAATGAGATTTAATTAACATGATTAAGTTGAGAAAGAGATAAAGGATAGAAGAGGATGGATCTACTTGAATCTTAAACTAACTCTCTCATAGAAAAGGTTTTCTACAAAGATTTAGCCGGAGTTTAGTTTAGGGTTTGATTTCTCTCTCTTTTTTGTTTCACTCTCTCTCTCTCTCTCTCTCTCTCTCTCTCCATTCTCTCTATTTTCTCTCAGAAGTGAGGTTGTAGAAAGATTGTAAACGTATAACATATGGCTTGTATTTATAGTAAGAGATGGAAGGCTCTGGAACCTTAAGTAAAATCAACGCTCAGGATTGAGCTTAAAAGATCGAAACAAATTTAAGGGTTAAGGTTGCACCGCTTGAAAGTTAACACTCACTAGTTGATCCAGATGTTACAAGGATCATCTCAGATAACATGCAGGACGTTGATTAAAAAGATTCAAGGGTTCACAGTTAGGTACATGTATGTGAGAGCGTAGAAACACAAATCTAGCCGATGTGGAGACAACACGTGTAAGGCTAAGATGGTTGGAGAAAGGCGTGTTTTTGAATGTCTAAAAATACAAAATACTCCCACATAATTTTTAAGGGCTTTCGATTTCTACCCAAGTAGGTTTTTAGCAGCTTATGGAATTTACAAAACAACCCACAACTTTATTAAAAACCAACTTTTAATTTCAAAAAAATGTTTAAAAAATCATAAAAATTATTTAAAATATCCCAAAAATTATAGAAAATTGTTTTAGAAGGATTTAACTCACACAACACCAAATAATGACTAAGGCAAGCACATGTGCAACACATGAATGCATCCTAGGTGAAATATTGGTGTACTACCCTTTAGACAATTAGAGGAACTCAAAATGAAGAGTCTGAAGGTTCTTTGGTTTGAAAGGGTATGACTCAATTTTATCACTATTTCCAAACTAGATGAGAACCTATATAATATAGACTCAAGTGAGTCAAAGATATAGAGTGATTCAATCTCCCCCTTTGAAAATATGAGACAAAATCTCCTTTGATTCATTTAGGACTCGTAGGGATACAAAAGAAATAAGAAAATCCTATTCCTACACAAAAATTCTATCTACCCAATATCCTAGAAATAGAAAATTACATAACTCAACTAGATACAGACCAATACCCTAACAACATTCTGTTCCAAATGAAGGAATCGATTCCTAAGAATAAGATTACTAAGATCAAGCTTTTTAGTTAACAATACACCAAAATGTCCAAGAGGACTCAAACTTCTCTCCCATTTGGTCTCAAATGGACAAAGGGCAAAGAAAACTAGTAAAAATAATAAATCAATGTTCTTCCATGACCATACCAATAGATTTACGCAAAGATTCAAATCTAAGAAAGTCTAATGGTTTGGTAAATAGGTCAGCTATTTGCAATTCAGTAAGAAGGTAATTTATTTCTAACTCCTTAGATTCAACTAACTCGCGTATGAAATGATATCTGATTTTAATATATTTGGAATGAGAGTGCTGAACATGATTTTTAGAAATATTAATCGCGCTTTGATTGTCACGATAGAGATGTAACTTATCTTCAGTTATACCGTAATCTTTCAGCATTTGTTTTGGCCAAAGTAATTGTGCACAACAACTTCCTGCTGTAATATATTCGGATTCGGCAGTAGACAAGGAGGTCCAATTTTGTTTCTTACTAGTCCATCCTCCCAAATTATTGTCGATGTAGTAATGTGCTCTGGAAGTACTCTTTACTATCATCGATAAAATCGGCCCAATCAACATCGGTGTAACCAACTATAGTACTAGAAGTGTCTTTAGTGTACTAAAGTCCTAAATTTAGAGTGCCTTTAATGTATTTGATAATTTTTTTAATGCACAATAGCTGACTTTATTTCGGATTATTTTCATATCGGGAACACAAGCAGACAGAGTACATAATATCAGGATGGGATTCAGTAAGATAAATTAATCTTCCTATCATATTATGGTACAAGGTGGAATCAATGGATTTCCCATTTTCATCTTTAGAAAGTTTGAAAGAGGTACTCATAGGAGTCCTAGATTCTTTAACTGTTTTTAGGCCAAACTTCTTAACAATCTCTAAAGTGTATTTAGATTGCGAGAGAAATAATCCTTCTGAATTATGTTTAACACGGAGCCCTAAGAAGAATAGTAACTCCCCCATTAGTGACATTTGAAATTCTTTGTGCATAATGTCCGAGAAGGTCTTAACTTCTAAAAGGAAGGTGGATCCAAAAATGATATCGTCAACATAAACGTGAGCAATAATAATGTTGTTGTCAAAATGTTGGACAAACAAGGTTTGGTCGTTCCCTCCTCTCCTAAATCCATTGTCTAAAAGAAAGGTGGATAGACGCTCATACTAAGCTCTAGGATATTGTTTTAACCCATAAAAAGCCTTTTTAAGACGATAGACATAATTTGGGTGATGAGGGTTAATAAACCCTTTGGGTTATTCTACATAGGTCTCCTCAGTTAAAATTCTGTTAAGGAAGGCTAACTTAACATCCATTTGATATTGTGTGAAATGTAAATGACAAGCTATGGCAAAAAGTAAGCGAACGGATTCGAGGCGTGTGATAGGAGAAAAAGTTTTCTCAAAATCTATTCCTTCAATATGAGAGTATCCCTAGGAAACTAATCTAGCTTTATTCCAAATAATCATCCCAGATTCATCAGTCTTATTTTTAAAAATCCAACGTGTGCCAATAACCCTTTTATTTTCAGGCCTGGGTTCAACATACCAAACATCATGAATGACAAATTAAAGAAGTTCCTCCTGCATAACACTTGTCCACAAAGTGTCATTCAAGGCTTCATTTACAGTTTTTGGCTCAATAAGAGACACAAAACATGCAAAGTGAGCAATGTTACAAAGTTGAGATCTTGTGAGAACAGGCTCAGTAGGATTACCAACTACACTATCTAAAGGATGATCTTTGGAAACCTAGTTAGGTCCTTCAGGGGTCTAAATTGGTAAAGATTCCACTATTTTTGGAGAGTTATAATTTAAAATGTTTTCGAAGCCATCCACAATAATTAGTTGTTTGGTCTTACTTTCTATATTAGTGTCACTCATAACTACATTATTGGATTCCATCATGGTTTTGGTACAAATATTGTAGACACTATAGGCTCTACTATTTGGAGAATATACTAAAAAGATGGCTTTATCTCCTCTAGTTTCGAATTTAGATAGATGTTCTCTATCCTTACAGACATAATAGGTGCTATCAAAGGTTCTAAAGTATTTTAGGTTAGGTTTCTTCCCACACCAAAGCTCATAGGATGTTTTTTTGGTATTTTTCCTCAAATAGATTCGATTGATTATATGACAGGAGGTATGAATGGATTCTACCCAAAATAATTTTGGTAGGTTTTTCACATGAATCATCACACGGGCCATTTCCTGAAGAGTGCGATTTTTATGCTCAGTAATCCCATTTTGTTGAGGTTTCTTAGGAGCACTAAATTCATATTTGTAACCATTGTAGTCATAATATTCTATGGCGCCTGAATCTATAAATTCTCCTCCTCTATCACTATGAATTATATCTACTTGGGAGTCCTTTTCATATTCTATACGAACTAAGATTTTCCAAAACTTATGAAAGGTTTCTAATTTATATTTTGATAAGGCAACCCAGGTAAATCGAGTGAAATTATTAACCATAATAAGGATGTAACTGTTGCCACAAAGACTAACAGTACGAGAAGAACCCATTAGGTCCATATAGATGAGTTCTAGAGGTTTAGTGGATAGAACTTCTTTAACTTTCTTGTGGGGAGCCTTAACAATTTTCCCTTTTTGACATGGACCACAAATAATGTTTGAAATTAGTTTGATCTCGAGAAGACCTCTAACTATCTCTTATGAGCACAATTTTCCAAGACTATCATAATTAATATGACTCAACTGATTATGACATATCTCATTATCATCCATTCTAGCAATGTTACAAACCTCTGCACTTGGATTGACTGTGTAACAGTTATCTGAAGTACGGAGTCCTGTAATAATGCAATCACCTTTTTCATTTAAATTTTTTTAATTATTCTTTGAAAAAGTGACAATATGGTTTGAGTCACAAAACTGTGATATACTTAGTAAATTAGCTTTAAGTCCTTTTACCAAGATAACATTTTCATAAATGGGTAATCCTTCTTCATGGAGTGTTCCTTTACCAATGATCTGGGCTGATACACCATCTCGAAGAAAGACTTTTCCTTCGGAGAAGTTAGCTTTGTTTGAAAGTTTGGAATCATCCTCGGCCATATGTTTGGAACAACTAGAGTCTAAATACCATCCAGTTGTAGTATGTTCAGCTCTAAAAGCACTGATCACTATGTTGAATTTTAACTGGGGTAATAGATAATCTTTTCTAACCCAAATTTCTCTAGTTTTCAATTTGCGCTTATTAGCTCGTATTTGATAAAACTTGTGAGCTTCTGTCTTTTCCTTAAAAGATTTTTGCTCATTTTTATTATTGTTATAAAAAGTTGGAGCAATTAGTCTAGAATATAATCTATGATTCCTTCTTGTTGATGGTCTTTTAGTATTAGTCCGTTTCCTTCTATTATGATAGTTAGAATTATTTTCTATCTATCTAGGAAGGACATAATTATTTTGGCTTCTCCTAGAATATTTGAAGTTATGGTAAACATGAGAGTTATAGGCTGGATTACATAGACGTTTGGAATAGCAACCTTCAACGGAATGTCCATAGACATCAAAATAGGAGCAGTAAATATGGCACGTAGAACTCACAACCTTAGGAAAATTATTATTCAAAGGTTTGTCTAGATTTTAAGCTCTAGTCTTGTTCCTATATGGCACAAGATGAAATGTCGAATCTGCTACTCGAATAGGGGGCAAACTTATTTTGTCTTTTGCTCAACATTATGCTTAGAGTTAATTGATTCAACAATTTCTAACTTTTGTTATTGCGAGTCAAAATTATTTTTCAAGGATTGAAAATCTGGAAAAGTTTCAATAGGTCTTTTGCCACCATACACAAACTTGATAGGTTCAAAAGTTTTAGTTTTCTTGGAATTGGTGGGGAAAAAACCTATTCCAGTTTTATCATCAGAATTGGTCTTACTTTCAGCAACATGATCTTCAAAACATTTTGAGTTATTTTCAAATTTAGAAAACTTTTTAAAGGCTATTGATGTCTTTTCTTTTGTTTATTCCAATTCCAACAACGTTCCTTTATGTTTCTTTTCCAGAATTTCATTTGAGTTCGATAACTTTTTCAATTTTTGTTCAAAGTTTATGGTTTCATTCGCATGAGTTAGACATTGAGTAGTGTACTCTTCAGCATTTTATTTGATCATAAGACTTAAGGTTTCTATCTTCTGGGTAACATCCTTGACAATCTTTTCAAGCCTAGTGATTTTCTTATATATAGTGTGTGAATGTTAGGAAGGTCATCATTTTTGGAATCGCTAAGTGTGCAGTGTGCACTGTCCCCTAGAGGTTCATTTTTAGGACTCACACACCCATTGGCATCAACAATAGAGTGTTACCATTGACCCACACACACGGAGTTTGAAACATTCTCAATATTCTCAAGCAATAAGGCAGATAACCCAGTAGGTATAGCAATAGTTAACATAGCGTGATCAGGTTCCTCCTCATCATTGTAGATTATCTTAGCAAAGAATGACATACAAGAGTCAAATGTGTTAGATGAATCAGGTTCACAATTCTTAGAGTCACTTGAGTCATCCCAGGTCTTGCTTAGATGAGCCCAATTATGTTTGTGAATTTTGTCTAAGTTAACTATATAGTCACTAGCCATGTGTCCTAACTTTCCACATCTATAACATTCAACATTTTTAAGGTCTTTCTCAAGTCTCTTGTGATTGTCTCTCTTGTGTTTGTCTTGTCTTATCTCATGAGTCATGTTGTTAGATTGATTTGGATAAGTAGGTTTGGCTTGCCTTTTTGCTATTTTATTTCGAAAGTTCACAATTTTCTTAAACTGCTTAAACGTCAAGGCAATCTGATTATCCAAAGTATCTAACTTACGGTCCTCATCAGAGTCTATGTCAATATTAGATATGTTAAGATCAGGTGTGGTCAACTTAGATGAAAAAATAAGATTGGAGGCAGGCTGTCTCTTTTAGGACTGAGTTAATTATTTCTCAAATTCTAATTCCATTTCCATAGTTCTCAATTTTCTACTGAGGAGTTCAGGTGTTAGATTTTGATCATCCATCTCCCCAATTGCATATATTTTATTATCAATTTTTTGTAGAAGTGATCTTAGTATTTTAGAGACAATTTCCTTTCTATCATAAAAAATCACATTAGTGTGAATTTGGTCACAATGTCTGTCAGTCTAATATAGAAGTCATCAAATGACTCAGTCTCAGTCATGATCAAGCAGTTGTACTGCTAAATTAACATTTGTGTTTTAGTAGCTTTAACTCTGGTATCGCCCTCATGTACAGTCACTAAGGCGTCCCATGCGTCTTTATAGGTAGAACATAATGATATCCTCTTAAATTCATGTTCATTAATAGACATGAATATGGCATTTTTGCCTTTATTATTATTAAGTGAAATTTGTTTCTCTTCTTTTCTGAATTCACTTAGTAACTTTCTAATTCTCAGAGTACTTCCTTTATCGTCTGGTTTAGTAGGAAAAGTCTAACCATTTTCAATAACTTCTCAGACATCATCTCCTAATATCCCTTGGATGAAGGCAACCATCCTTACCTTCCAGTAAGGAAATTTTGTTCCATCAAAGAGAGGGGGCCTAGACAGGTTACCTAGTCTCTCAAATTTCTCCTCTATAATTTATTATAAGAAAACAATTTCA
This sequence comes from Sambucus nigra, assembly GCA_949130495.1. Classification (NCBI taxonomy): domain Eukaryota; kingdom Viridiplantae; phylum Streptophyta; class Magnoliopsida; order Dipsacales; family Adoxaceae; genus Sambucus; species Sambucus nigra. The sequence continues at coordinate 479,183,589 of OX422217.1, read as the reverse complement.
AAAACTCAAGATCTAAAGAATTTTCAAAAAAACAAAGCTTTGATACCAATTGAAAAAAATAACACTTAAGTCGTTTAATTCAAGATTAAACTATCTAAATGGCTCTGTACAATTTGTTGAAGAAACTATTTTCTTAAAATAAATCATAAACACAAGATGTGTAAAACAGAATGAACGAGTTATTTCAGGTATAGGTTTACCAGTTTTGAAAAACAAAACTCAAGAAAATTAAACCAACACGCCCTTAAGAAAGGGATGAGAGGAAGAGGAAGTATAGACGAGCAATTTTAACGTGGTAAAACCCCACCCAATTAGGGAAACATCCACGGAGGTCTCTATGCCTCAAAAGTAAAAAAATCCAATAAAATGGAGTAACGGATTACAAACTATATAACAATCAAGACACACAATCAGACCTAATTCTAAGTTCAAAAGTATACCAACTCCTTTGGATTTTCTGACTTCTCCCAAGGCTCTGATGTTATTGATGTTATCTCATCTTTGTCACTCTACTCCTTTTAGCTTTATGTTGACTCAAAATGTCCAATATATCAATACCAACACCTTTCAGTGTAGTAGTGTGATAGTGTAAGTGGTGATGTGCTCTAAATCACATGCATGCAACTCACACATACTTAATTACAAACCATATGCAAAACAAATCTCAAATATGCAATGGATTTTCCAAAATCAGTTTAATTAAAATATCAAACATTGGATCTTTCAAATATTCACAGATCAAGAGGAAATCTTGCTATATACACGAGCCAAGATCCTATGCACTTTTTATTTGAAAATATTTACACTTATTTCAAAAAATGTGAAATATAACAAAGTGCAAATCCCTAATAAGGGTCTCAACTAGTGTAAGGACATTTTGTCCATCATTATTGTGTATGTCATAATCCCTTACATTGTTGAAGTAATTCAAGCTCACATCGTCTTCAAACGTATCCGAATATCAAAGAAAGAAAGGAATCAGAGTTCTGGTCAGCCGGACCGGTCCGCCAATTTTAAAAATGAACCGGTTCGCCCCCAGACCGATCCGCCCTCTACCCGGACCGATCCGCCTTGCTCTTGGACCAGTAGACCCCGGACCGAATGCAAACTGAAGAGACCTCTTACAAAAACGAACCAGTTCGACCTCGGACCGATCCGCCTCAGATCCGGACTGGTCCGCCTGGGATAGAATCGTGCAGATCGTGGTCAGATTTTTAAGGGCCAGTTTTTTCTTTTATAAACCCACTACGAGGAGTTGGTTTGAGAAGAATTCTACACACGATTTTCAGAGTTGATAAACTCAAAGTCTTCACCTTTGTGAGTTACTAAAACTCATGTTTTGATTCACACAAATTTCCAAATCATTTTGTGAATCGTTTTGAAACCCTAGAACACAAACACTGTTTTGTTCATACCCTTGTGGAGAAGACCGTCCTTCTTTTTCATTGCTGCCGCCCTCCTGGAAAGGGAAACTTCCAACCGTCGACTACAGATCCGATGCCTGCAGGTAATTCTGTATCACTGTATTTTTCATTATAATCCAAAATTGTATGTTACAATATTATAATGAAAATTAATGGTTTTGCCCCTTTGGGGGATTTTTCCTCACATGTGTGTGTTTGAATATCTCTTTCATGATTTCATATTATTTCAATCACACCTTGTTGCTTGTTTATGGTTTATTTGGGCTGAACTAAGTTTGATTATTTAATTTCTTATTTGAACGCAAGCGCATACTCTTTTAAATTAGTATCAGAGCGGGTTACCCTAAATTATTGAGTGATCCTGATTTTTAAATTTTTTTAGCCTGATACAATTTGTCTACTCACGTTTTCAAATTGGTATCAGAGCAGGTTGTGCTAATTTATTGCATATTCCTATTTTTCGCAAAATTGTGTGATATTAATTTTTTTAAATCAGTTTTGTGAAAAATCGTAATTTTTCAATGGAACGCCCATTTAATGAGGAGCTTATTTTTGAAAAGGTTGACGATCATGCTGAAAAATTAAAAAGTTTGAATCTGAAACTTTGCAAAAGAATTAAAGTTTTGGAAAAAGAAAATTCTCTCTTTAAAAGTAAGATTGAATATTTGTAAGCGTTTCAAACTCAAAATGATATTTGTCATGAGCACTTTGGTAATTTGTGTATTGATTTTGATTCTTTGAAAATTGCCAAAAAGCAGAGTGATGGGAGAGTCCTTATTTTAGAGAAGGAATTAGAGGACTTGAAAAATTATAGGGTTCCCGTTTGTGCCGTCGAGGATAAAAAATAAATCATTGTTTTTACAGCACGTGAAAAGACTGTTAGGGATAAGTTTGTGTTAATTGAGGGTGAGCGTGATAAAATGTTATGTTTAATTGAAAATTTGAAAAAGAAATCCCTGTCTTTGGAAGAGTCTAAGTCTTTGCTTGAGTCAAAAATTTTGAAGTTAAAAAATAATTTGACAGACTCAAGTAGGTTTGATAGTGAAGGTAATGACTCATCGTGTTCTCATACATCTAATGACAAAGCCAAAACCATTATTTGTTTTAGAGGGTCAACTAATTCCAAGGATGTTAGAAAATATCACACTTTAGGTGTCGTTCCACCCGTTTACACATGTTCATATTGTGGTAGAACAGGTCACCTTGGGAGATTTTGTTTTGATCTTGGAAGAGGTCCTAAGAATTCGAAGTCTAGTGTTTTGTTGGTCCCCAAAATCCCGTGTCGACGTGTTACATCCACTTGGGTTAGGAAATCACTTTTGGATACGCTACATTTAAGAATAGTTGTGTAACACCCCGCCTAATTAAATACCGGGTGGCCAGTCCCATACCAAATTAAAAAAGAATATACAGTTGGCTCATTCTTAGCATCACTGTCGAAAACATTTACAACTCACCCAATACCCAATTGAGTTGGTGTTAAAAACTTTCCAAATTTAAATTTCAAAAAACCATTTTTAGTTTAAGAATAACACTACACATTTTATACTACAACACTGGTAACACAATAAATAACTCAAAAGAATTTAAATGCAATTGGAATAAACATTCCCAAATAATATAAATCCATTACAATAATCCCAATAGTGTTAAATGTATTAAAAAGTCCCGAATACAATAGTATTTATCCCTGATAGAAAAGATAACTGAAATCCTTTGGGCGACATGCCCTAACTAAGAATACTGTGAATCAAAAGATGGAAGGTGTCTAAGCAAAAACTCCATAGCTCCATAGTTCAACATCATCTGCTAAGGTTGGCGTCCCTGTTGTTGGACACCTAATATAGAAGATACAATAGAAAATAAAATATGCAAGGAAAACGGGTTAGAGCCCGAATGTGTATATGATTTTTAAAACAACAAGTATTTAACAAGTGCAATAAAGCATTTATTATGTACATGTTAGATCCAACTCTCACTTGCTACCCTCACCTCTCAACTAGAGTGCACACTTAACGTTTCCTATGAACCTCCTAGTTAATGGTACCTCTTTTCTAGTCTCCATATTATAATTCCATTCCCATATCATAATCCCCGTATGTCCCATACCATAAGTCACATTATTATTCATTTACATTTCTCATTTATGAATCGTTTCTCATTAACATGAATCATTTCTCATTAATATGTATTAAGATTTTCAATTCTTTAAGAATAAACATTCATTAACTTAATTTCATTATCTTTCTCTATTCACCGTTATCTACAATTATCACTGTAGATAGATTTAGCCACAATATATATCCATTCAATCATTTAATCCATTATATATATATTGATATATAATACGGCACCCCGAGTCACAGCTGCGGTGCAATGCATTACTCTGCTATCATGTCATATCATCGCAGGTTGCCGAATAGGGGACTAAAGGTTCGGTAAGATTCCACGAACCACAAACAAAAACAAACAAATTGGAGGCGAACATAGTTCTCGTATCCATGGGTCATGCACATACCTACGTACCCACAGTCAGCGGACTTATCAAATCCCCGATAAGTCTTTCATAGACCTATGTTCTCGAGCGACAAATCAAAGATCCCATGGATTCATCAGGATATGACTGCCCTCACGCGCAAACCTCCCACCCATAGCAAGTAAGCTAGGTATGTCATACACATAAATCATCAATCAATCAAATAGGTATTATCATACCTATAATATAATATCAATAAGATAATTTCACTACCCTAAGATATTTCCCATACGTATCATATCTTTACTTCATAATTTAATTATCCTCGCATCCTATAACATCTATCGACTCCCGACGTCGTTATGGTTCATGCGCGGAGCGTCTCGCAAAGCGAAATCTAAACAAGGAACCCCTCCAATACACTACTACTTAACTTTGTCGATCGAGGAGGTCCGACAACTACAACTATGCGATCGGGATAATCTCATATCTTCTTTCAACCAAAAGTGTTCTAAACTCCCATCTCTATCCAGGAGACACACCACTACGCTCTTGTATTACACTCCGTCCTTGCAAAATCAATATTGAGCTTAAACTCAGTCCTTGATGTTCAAATTGTATGCCTAAGGCTACCCTCACTCAATACACATGATTCAAATAGGTTTTTCCTCAACATATATTCAGTAAGAAGTCATTAATATCCTACTGGTCCATAACATCATTTCTCCCGAATTACTACGAGTTTATTTCTCCTTTTAATTAAGGTTAAAATCGATAGTTTCAAATCTCTTATAAACTCATCTTCTTTCACTTAGGATTAAACCCTCTTGTAAACTTAAGGATACCCAGGTGTTATATTAAATCACCCCTACTGGTCCTATATTAAATCCTCATACATCCACATTTGGAATTTAACAAATGAATCTAGCAACCAAAATTCCAGTCAATATAATTTTCATCATTTTAATCACTTGAATTCAAATCAAATTAATTCAAATCTTATCAAGGGTTTACTGATATTTTCTAAGTCCCATAATATCCAAATAATAATCACCAAAGATCCACAAAATGTTTGGGATAAGAATCAACATTTAAAAAGAAACAACTTAACATATTCTGGGGAGGTCGATCGATCGAAGGTAGGGGTCGATCGATCGATCCCTCAGGTCCAAGCCTGGTTTTCTGCATTTTCTGCAACTACGGGTTTCACCATTTTTACTCATTCAAACCTTCATATTTACCTCCAAAATGAGTTATAATTCTTTCTACATGATATATCAACATATTTGAACGATTTCTAATACTCTAAACATCCTAAAATCATCAAGGGATTGGATTAAAAGCATGTTTCTCTCCTTATTTCAAGAAAATCATCAACATTTTAACTTCAAGAACACTTTAATGGTTTTTCAGATTTTTTTTCAACATATTCATGATCATTTCGTGGATTATTATCATCCTACAATATAAGTTTACTTCCCATATTATTTCAGTTTCTATAAATCCATATAACAACTCCATTATGTCTTCCAAATAAGAAAAATCATCTATTTTCATAATTTTCTAACATGGACAATATACGAACTTAAGTTGAAATTATGAAACACTTGCCTTTACTGAAGGCCTGATCCTTTGGTGTAGTATATCTCAGTTGGTTGTCCCTTCTCCGGTCAAACTCCGGTGGTGGTGGTGAACCTTGGTTCTTGTTCTTCTCCTTCCCAAGTAGGCTTTTCCCTTCCCAAGCACCCTTACACTCTCTCTAGGAAGATGGCTTCTCTAATTTTTGAAGAGGAGATGAATAACCCCCATACACTTAATCTACCAATACTTATAATAGTACAAAATCCGAAATCACTATTCATCCCCCTTAGAAAAATGACCAAAATGCTATTTCGGGTTGTCTATTCATTTCCAAATGACCCGAGACTCAAAATTAACATCCAAATAGACTTTTCTGACTATTTCGAACCTTCTGGGCGCAACGGCGCAGTCGAAATGACTATAAGGTTGATAGAAAATAAATTTCCTTTTTAATTTAATAAACTAGTCCCGACACGTTCCATACCGCGTCTGACTAAAAATATAAATCACCGAATTTATATCATACAGTCATATCAATGACATCACATTCATATATTACCTAAATATCTTTAAGTAATATACATAATCATCCATTTTAATATCCACAGTCCGGATAAAACCCGAATGAATTAATTAATAATAAAATCCAATTAATCCATTAATTTAAAATATAACCCATTTTAAAAGTCATTTAAAATTACGGGGTATTACATACTTCCCCCCTTACAACAGAATTTCGTCCCGAAATTCAGGAATATAAGTCATACCTGTAAGGTCAACTCCGAGTATAAATCTCACATCGCGAGAAATCCAAGACGTACTGCCCATACAGTACATTTACAAAAATCCTTATCGATGTTATACACCAAGCCTCACCATATAGTTTCAACTAAATCGAATTTAAACTTTACCCAATCTTCCCTATACCGTCCTCGAGACAAACTTTGGGAAAAATAAATGATCCTCTCGTAGTGAACAAATAAATCCTGAAGTCTCAACTACTTACCTTTTTCATAATTATGAAAAATACTACAATTCAATCATCCAGGGCGCCCATACACCCTCTCGTACCGCTTTCAATATTACAATTTTCGCAAAGGTTTTAAACTCGTTTCCCAAAGACCTAACTTATTTCGACTCCCAACGGTTAGTAGTTTCATGCGTGGGGTGTCTCGCAAGCGAAATCCAAACAAGGAACCACCCCGATACACTACTTCCTAAAGTAGTCGGTCATCGAAACTCCTAAGTTCCTTAGTCAATAATATATAAAAATTAGGTTTTTAAAAAAAAATATCAGGTTTATCAATTTAAAACAAAAATTAGGTTTTTATCGATTTTAAATAGAGTCTACGCATCTACTCTCTTATAGAAGACAAGATGCAGACATACGCTCTCATATACCACAAGTCAATGCACGCCGATAGTCAAATCACGCTCGGACATGCCCAAGTTAAGTAATCCCATGATAAAAATCAAACTCACGTGATAACATGTAATATAAAGGTGTCCCACACCCCTCAGTGAGTCTACGTAAATAACAGTGCTATAGGCTAAGTTTAGCAACCCTTTAGCCCACAAAATATCAATTACTACAAAAATCAATATACGCTTCATAATCCCTTAGATAGAAAATATACCCTCATTCGCGGGTGGCGGTTGTTGATTCGCTGCCTGACGGACGTTATATACACGCCCGTACTGACCCTGCTGTGCTGGTGCTGCTGGAATGGGAGGTAGTGCTAGCACCGAAGCTAGAGCTGGAAGAGCAGCTGGTGGAAACAGTGGTACCTGCGGCTCCTATCGAGCATGCTGTTGCTGAGGAAATTTGTCTTTCTCAGGACAATCTTGATGTTTATGGCCATACTTGCCACACACGAAACATTTTCCCATAAACTTTCCACCACTTTTCCACTATTGACCCCGAACTTACTGGCCATTACCTCCCTTCCCTTGGCCCTGATGAGCCTGTCTCCGGCCCTGATGGCCCTGTTGTCCTTGCCCAATACCTCTATCCTCAAATCGAGAATCTCCAGATCGCAAACGCTTAGCATAGTCCCCTTTTTGGGAACCCTGCTCACTCTGACACTGATGACTCTGTCCTGGATGAGTCCCACTAGAACTGCCCCCAGTAGTCTTGCCTTGCAGGCTTGACCCAAACCCCCGCTTGACTCCCTGATTATGTAAGCGGTTATCCTGGCAGTGGAGCATTGCAGCATTAAGAACATCTGCATACGTACATAATGAAAGATTCCCCAATAAATTTTGGCGAATTTTATAGTTCAACCCATCAGTGAACATTAGAATTCTCCTCTCCTCAGTGGGTACTTCAGCTGGTACCAAATTCGTTAATCTCGTAAACTCTTCCTCATATTCCGCCACAGTTTTCTCTCCCTGTTTCAAATCAAGTAGCTTCCGCCTCATCTCTGTCTGGATGGCGGAAGGAAAATACTTCCCATCAAACCGTATCCAAAAGTCTTGAATAGTCGTTGTGTCCCTCTCCTCCATAGTGGTCGTAGCTTCCCACCATTGCAAGGCTGCCCCAACTAGCTTGAATGTAGCTAGTATTTGACGTTAAACCTCAGTGCATTCAATCATTCTCAAGCGCTGTTGGATATCTTTCTTCCATTGGCTAGCAGTCACAACATCTGATCCTCCCTGACACTCAGGTGGGTGCGCTTTCTGAAAGGCATCCCTCGCTCGTTCCCATGCAGTAGGAAACACTTGCCCTTGCGCGGGTGGCACAATCGGTGACGGTGCGGGAGCCTGCTGAACAGCAGCATTGACTGCCTGAGCAATAATTGCAGCAACTTCGGCCGCAGTTATCGTACCCTGAGCTGGGGCGGACTGAGGTGCACATCGAGGAGGCATCTGAAACGAGAGAATACTATCAGTATTTGATATCTCAAAATAACTGAAGTTTGTACGCGTAAATAGAAAAGCAATAATCCGACACATAGGGCTCTACATCAAATAACGTTAAGCTAAAAACACAGTAAGTCGTACAGATCCTAAAGGACACTAGAACCTGATGCTCTGATACCACCTGTAACACCCTGCCTATTTAAATACCGGGTGGCCACTCCCATACCAAATTAAAACAGAATATACAGTTGGCTCATTCTTAGCATCACTGTCGAAAACATTTACAACTCACCCAATACCCAATTAAGCTGGTGTTAAAAACTTTTCAAATTTAAATTTCAACAAAACCATTTTTAGTTTAAGAACACTACACATTTTATACTACAACACTGGTAACACAATAAATAACTCAAAAGAATTTAAATGCAACTGGAATAAACATTCGCAAATAATATAAATCCATTAAAATAATCCCAACAGTGTTAAATGTATTAAAAAGTCCCGAATACAATAGTATTTATCCCCGATAGAAAAGATAACTGAAATCCTTTGGGCGACATGCCCTAACTAAGAATACTGTGAATCAAAAGATGGAAGGCGTCTAAGCAAAAACTCCATAGCTCCATAGTTCAACATCATCCGCTAAGGTTGGCATCCCTGTTGTTGGACACCTGATATAGAAGATACAATAGAAAATAAAATATCCAAGGAAAACGGGTCAGAGCCCGAGTGTGTATATGATTTTTAAAACAACAAGTATTTAACAAGTGCAATAAAGCATTTATTATGTACATGTTAGATCCAAATCTCACTTGCTACCCTCACCTCTCAACTAGAGTGCACACTTAATGTTTCCTATTAACCTCCTAGTTAATGGTTCCTCTTTTCTAGTCTCCATATTATAATTCCATTCCCATATCATAATCCTCGTATGTCCCATACCATACGTCACATTATTATTCATTTACATTTCTCATTAACATGAATCATTTCTCATTAATATGAATTAAGCTTTTCAATTCTTTAAGAATAAACATTCATTAACTTAATTCCATTATCTTTCTCTATTCACCGTTATCTACAATTATCACTGTAGATAGATTTAACCACAATATATATCCATTCAATCATTTAATCCATTATATATATATTCATATATAATACGGCACCTCGAGTCACAGCTGCGGTGCAATGCATTACTCTGCTATCATGTCCCATCATCGCAGGTCGCCAAATAGGGGACTAAAGGTTCGGTAAGATTCCACGAACCACAAACAACAACAAACAAATTAGAGGCGAACATAGTTCTCGTATCCATGGGTCACGCACATACCTACGTACCCACAGTCAGCGGACTTATCAACTCCCAGATAAGTCTTTCATAGACCTATGTTCTCGATCGACAAATCAAAGATCCCATGGATTCATCAGGATATGACAGACCTCACTCGTAAACCTCCCACCGATAGCAAGTAAGCTAGGTATGTCATACACATAAATCATCAATCAATCAAATAGGTATTATCATACCTATAATATAATATCAATAAGGTAATTTCACTACCCTAAGATATTTCCCATACGTATCATATCTTTACTTCATAATTTAATTATCCTCGCATCCTATAACATCTCTCCACTCCCGACGTCGTTAAGGTTCATGCGCGAAGCGTCTCGCAAAGCGAAATCCAAACAAGGAACCCCTCCAATACACTACTACTTAACTTTATCAATCGAGGAGGTCCGACAACTACAACTATGCGATCGGGATAATCTCATATCTTCTTTCAACCAAAAGTGTTCTAAACTCCCATCTCTATCCAGGAGACACACCACTACGCTCTTGTATTACACTCCGTCCTTGCGAAATCAATATTGAGCTTAAACTCAGTACTTGATGTTCAAATTGTAACCCTAAGGCTACCCCCACTCAATACACATGATTCAAATAGGTTTTTCCTCAACATATATTCAGTAAGAAGTCATTAATATCCTACTGGTCCATAACATCATTTCTCCCGAATTACTACGAGTTTATTTCTCCTTTTAATTAAGGTTAAAATCGATAGTTTCAAATCTCTTATAAACACATCTTCTTTCACTTAGGATTAAACCCTCTTGTAAACTTAAGGATACCCAGGTGTTATATTAAATCACCCCTAATGGTCCTATCTTAAATCCTAATACATCCCCATTTTGAATTTAACAAATGAATCCAGCAACCGAAATTCCATTCGATATAATTTTCATCATTTTAATCACTTGAATCCAAATCAAATTAATTTAAATCTTATCAAGGGTTTACTGATATTTTCTAAGTCCCATAATATCCAAATAATAATCACCAAAGATCCACAAAAGGTTTGGGATAAGAATCAACATTTAAAAAGAAACAAATTTACATATTCTGGGGAGGTCGATCGATCGAAGGCAGGGGTCGATCGATCGATCCCTCAGGTCCAAGCCTGGTTTTCTGCATTTTCTGCAACTACGGGTTTCACCATTTTTACTCATTCAAACCTTCATATTTACCTCCAAAATGATTTATAATTATTTCTACATGATATGTCAACATATATGAACGATTTCCAATACTCTAAGCATCCTAGAATCATCAAGGGATTGGATTAAAAACATGTTTCTCTCCTTATTTCAAGAAAATCATCAACATATTAACTTCAAGAACACTTCAATGGTTTTTCAGATTTTTCTTCAACATATTCATGATCATTTCGTGGATTATTATCATCCTACAATATAAGTTTACTTCACATATTATTTCAGTTTCTATAAATCCATATAACAACTCCATTATGTCTTCCAAACAAGAAAAATCATCTATTTTCATAATTTTCTAACATGGACAATATACGAACTTAAGTTGCAATTATCAAACACTTGCCTTTACTGAAGGTCTGATCCTTTGGTGTAGTATATCTCAGTTGGTTGTCCCTTCTCCAGTCAAACTCCGGTGGTGGTTGGTGGTGGTGAACCTTGGTTCTTGTTCTTCTCCTTCCCAAGTAGGCTTTTCCCTTCCCAAGCACCCTTACACTCTCTCTAGGAAGATGGATTCTCTAATTTGTGAAGAGGAGATGAATAACCCCCATACACTTAATCTACCAATACTTATAATAGTACAAAATCTAAAATCACTATTCATCCCTCTTAGAAAAATGACCAAAATGCCCTTTCGGGTTGTCTATTCATTTCCAAATGACCCGAGACTCAAAATTAACATCCAAATAGACTTTTTTGACTATTTCGAACCTTTCGGACACAACGGCGCAGTCGAAATGACTATAAGGTTGATAGAAAATAAATATCCTTTTTAATTTAATAAACTAGTCCCGACACGTCCCATACCGCGTCTAACTAAAAATATAAATTACCGAATTTATATCATACAGTCATATCAATGACATCACATTCATATATTACATAAATATCTTTAAGTAATATAAAGAATCATCCATTTTAATATCCACAGTCCGAATAAAACCCGAATGAATTAATTAATAATAAAATCCAATTAATCCATTAATTTAAAATATAACCCATTTTAAAAGTCATTTAAAATTACGGGGTATTCAAGTTGATTCTCATTTGCTTGCACATGATTCTTCTCTTGCCATATCATATAGATGATTGTGTCCGCATGTTTGTCATACGCTAGTTTTTTATTTATAATATGTATGTTTGCTAGCGTTGTAACATGTACTTTTTGTATAAAATTTTGAAAAATACAAAAAGATTTTAGTTTGATCAAATTTGAAAATCCAAAAAGATTTTTTGTATTTTGTTTGAACCTTTTATGGATGGACACTTAGGATGACCGATTCACAGCATCATTCCATTTTTTTCATGTGACTATTTGATAGTGTTTTGAGACAATAGGTCAATTCATCCTTGTGCTTTATAATGTTTGGAGTAATTAAGATGTAATTAAGTGTTACTTCCTACATGTTTGACTCATGTTTCATTTATTGCACACATGCACGGATTTTTTTGATTATTGTGCTTGTCTTATCACATGTTGGTTGGGTGTTTTCACTTCAGTCCTGTCCTTAAAACGAACCAAGCGCGATAAATTTTGATAAGGAAATTGTGTATATAAAAACTATTTTGTGAGTTTGTGTGCCTTGTTTAAAACGGGGAAGGGCTGCGAAAGGTTCATTTTACCTTTGCGAATACTAAGCCACCTTTAAATTGGACCTAAAAAATGGAGGAATTTTATTATCCGAGGTCCAGAGAGGTTAAAGAGCCAGAAAAAATTTAAAGGAAATAAAAAGAAATTCATGCGAAATTATGGGCCATTTAGGTTTTTGCGCCAATTCTCCAAAGTTTGAGAATTTAGATTACCTCTAAAAGAAAATATATTTGAGAGAGTTTGGTTGGAGAATTTAAAACGGGTTTGCACGTTCTTGAATTGCTTGAAAATGCGCTACATAGTTTTGGACGTTATTGGTGTGGAAATCACTTTGACTTTGATTTGTTGATTTGCATAAGAAAATTTCATCTAAATTCAACATGTTTTTACACCTAAGGATACATTTGATATTCATTCATTAGGGGTACCCATATGCATCGTGCACATATGATTGATTGAGTTGATTTACCTATCGAATGTGTTCACACCCATTCATTCCATTTCCATGACTTGGTTGTTTGAGTCTAAATCCATGGTGTGATTTTTGTAGCATATTTTTTTTCAAATGTATCTTATCTTTGTATGAAAAAAATTGAAAAATCAAAAATAGTGTGTGCATTCGTTTTTGAGCATCTTCTTGCAAGAGCACGTCTGCTATATTATCTGATGCCCTGTTTTGTGTACCGTGACACCCCGATTTTGCTTATTTGATTCATTCTTCTCATTTGTCTATTTTGGGACATCATAAAAAGGGGGAGAAAGAATTATCATATTATGGGGGAGTTTTAATTTTGGGGGAGTTTTTGAGATTTAGCTTATGCTTTTATCATAAATTAGTATCTATGTTTATCTCATTTCAAACTCGATACGTCACATGGTATTTTCTTTATCTCATGTGTGTATGTACTACATGGATTATCATTGGATTGCACACCCTGATGAGAAAAGCATTGAGATTCCTGAAGAGTTGAAGATCAAACGATTAAGTCTTATTCATATGTACCTTTTCAGTTTTGGGTTCATGGAAAGGTAGATTTGTATAGGCATTTTGATTATTGATAATTCAGATTTTTTATGTTTGTTCTGGCATTGACATAGGGGGAGATTTGTAAGGAAATTTTGTCCATCATTATTGTGTATGTCATAAGCCGTTACATCGTTGAAGTAATTCAAGCTCAAATCGTCTTCAAACGGATCCGAATATCAAAGAAAGGAAGGAATGAGAGTTCTGATCAGCCGGACCGGTCCGCCAGTTTTAAAAATGAACCGGTCCACCCCCGGACTGATCAGCCTTGCTCTTGGACCAGTAGACCCCGGACTGAATGCAAACCGAAGAGACCTCTTACAAAAATGAACCGGTCCGACCTCAGACCGATCCGCCTCAGATCTGGACCGGTCCGCCTGGGATAAAATCGTGTATATCGTGGTCAGATTTTTAAGGGCCAGTTTTTTCTTTTATAAACCCACTACGAGGATTTGGTTTGAGAAGACTTCTACACACGATTTTCAGAGTTGATAAACTCAAAGTCTTCACCTTTGTGAGTTACCCAAACTCATGTTTTGATTCACACAAATTTCCAAATCATTTTGTGAATCGTTTTGAAACCCTAGAACACAAACACTGTTTTGTTCATACCCTTGTGGAGAAGACTGTCCTTCTTCTTCATTGCTGCCCTCCTGGAAAGGGAAACTTCCAGCCGCCGACTACAGATCCGACGCCTGCGGGTAATTCTGTGTCACTGTATTTTTCATTGTAACTCGAAATTGTATGTTACAATATTATAATGAAAATAAATGGTTTTGCCCCTTTGGGGGATTTTTCCTCACATGTGTGTGTTTGAATATCTCTTGCATGATTTCATATTATTTCAATCACACCTTGTTGCTTGTTTAAGGTTTATTTGGGTTGAACTGAGTTTGATTATTTAATTTCTTATTTGAACGCAAGCGCATACTCTTTCAACTAGATCTATGTCAGAATATTCAAAGAAATCGAAACCAAAAAAGGTTTTGTTTGTTTATGGTTTATAAATAACATATCAGTTTGAAAACAACCAATAAAATGCGATTTCTTGAAAGAAGAAATCAAAACTATGCAATATCTAAGTGAAATGTCTCACATAAGTCAAATCTCAAAGTTCTATGAAAGAAAATGAGATTTAATCAACGTGAGTAAGTTGGGAAAGAGATAAAGGACAAAAGAGTATCGATATACTTGAATCTCAAACTAACTCTCTCATATAAAATGTTTTTTTGAAAGATTTGGTAGGAGTTTAGTTTAGGGTTTGATTTCTCTCTCTTCTTCTCTCTCTCTCTCTCTCTCTCTCTCTCTCTCTCTCTCTCTTCTCTCTATTTTCTCTCAGAAGTGAGGCTAGCCAAAGATTGTAAACGTATAACATATGGATTGTATTTATTGTAAGATATGGAAGGCTATGCAACTTGAGGCAAATCAATGCTTAGATTTGAGTTTAAATGATCGAAGCAAACCCAAGGGTTAAGGTTGCACCGCTTGAAAGTTAACCCTCATTGGTTGACCCAGATGTTACAAGGATCATCTCAGATAACATGTAGGACGTTTATTAAAAAGATCCAAGGGTTCATAGTTAAGTACATGTATGTGAGAGAATAGAAACACAAATCTAGTCGATGTAGAGACCACATGTGTAAGGCTAAGATGGCTGAAAAAATGCGTATTTTTGAACTTCTACAAATATAAAATGCTCCCATATATTTTCAAGCGCTTTCGATTTCTATCCAAGAAGGTTTTTAATAGCTTATGGAATTACAAAACAACCCACAACTTTATTAAAAACTAATTTTTAATTTAAAAAAAATGCTTAAAAATCATAGAAATTATTTAAAATATCCCAATATAGAAAATTATTTTAGAGGGATTTAACCCACACAACACCAAATAATGACTAAGGCAAGAACATATGCCACACATGAATGCATCCTAGGTGAAGTGTTGGTGTACTACCTTTTGGACAATTAGAGGAACTTAAAATCAAGAGTCTAAAGGTTCTTTGGTTTGAAAGGGTATGAGTCAATTTTATCACTATTTCCAAACTAGATAAGCACATATATAATATAGACTCAAGTGAGTCAAAGATATAGAGTGCTTCACCTATACAATGTCTCATAAAGTGGCATACTAATGAATTCTCATAAATATTGCCCTAACCTTGAAATATAATGTGTATTCCTGAAGTACATTATCCAAAACAAGATCACTAATTTCGTCTACCAATTTTTCTGAGGATGGTATAACATACTCACGTGGAACTTAGTTCCCATAACCTCCTGGGAAGTGTCCTAAAAGCGAGATACGAAAGCTATATCCATGTTTGATATGATAACCAATGGTACTTCATGCAATCGAACAAGATCCTTCATAAAAATGTGTATACTTCCTTGCTCTGAAAATTCGTGTGAACTAGAAAGAAGTGTGCCATCTCAACAAAAGGTCCACTATAATCTAAATATAATCATGATGCCTTGATGACAAATGCAACTTTATGGTGAAATCTAAAAATGTTATCCCACTTCCACTCGAGAATGCATAAAGGTAAAAGCTTATTAGATGGTCATCTGCACCATCCACATGAAACACAAACATAGTAGCATCCAACTTCATTCGGGACCACTAATATTATCTCTTCCTATCTTGATATATCTTGTCTCCACCAAGATTCACCGAAAACTACAACCCATGGAACCCTTTCATAACAACTCAATATAACTCTTCTCCGTGCAACACAACCGACCTCCCCTTGTATCGCAATCCACCATCTGAACTAACACTGTAGAGAGGCATATCGGTGGCCTAAATTTTTTTCCAATCTCCCCTTTAAAACACATTGTTTTCCCTTTCTCCAACCCCCCATAGAATAATGTTGGGAGTCACGGTGAAAATCCCCATAAACGCGTTAGCTGATTCACTAATCACCTGAACAGAACCCGCATCTATGAATTGAAGTGAAGACAAACTGTCACTAGGTTTGTCGACTCAAAGCATCTGCCACCACATTGGCCTTCCATGGACAATGTTGAATCGTAAACTAATAGTCCTTAATAAACTTGAATCACCTTCATTGTCGCATGTTCAAATCTTTCTGCGTGAACAAATACTGAAGACTCTTGTAATCTCTACAGAGATCGAACTTCTCATACCATAAATATGTCTCCAAATGTGTAGCGTAGACAGTACAATCAGTAGTTACAAATCACGAGTTAGATAGTTATCCTCGTGGGGCTTCAACTTTTGAAATACATAGGAAATAAGACGGTCCTCCTATATCACCACTCTCCCTGATCCCTATAATGAAGCATTGGTAGATACTAAATACCCAACTTTATTCCTTGGTAGGGACCAAACCAGAGTCGAAGTCAAATTATCCTTGAGAGTGTCAGAGGCATGTAAATGCACCTCTGTCCAGACGAATTGAATTCGTTTGGAGTCAACTCGTCCAACGGACCGCAATCTTTAAAAATTCTCAAATAAACTTTTGATAATACCCATCAAACCTTAAAAACTACGGACCTCTGTAAGTGTCATGGGTTATCCCTAATCCAAATGTCCGAAACCTTCTTCAGATATATTGATAATCTCAACTCCTAAATTACATTACCCTGAAAAATTTCCCCTCATTTCCAAAACTCATATTTATGGAGTTTCGTATAAAAATTATTCTCCCGTAATATATGAAGTGAAAATCCTCAAATATTCTGAATTCCCCCCTGGTCTGCGAATAAGTCAATGTGTTACCAATAAAGATGATGATAAATTGATCTACATATAGCCATAAATCTTATTTCATCAAATACATAAACACGAAGGGGCATTGTTAAACCCAAATGACATGATTCTAAACTCATAAGAACCATTACAAGTTAAAACGATAGCCCTTGGTACGTCTTCCTCACATACACTTAACTGGTGGTACTTTGAACGTAAACAAATCTTCGAGAATAAATGAATCATCCTGAAGGTGATCAAATAGATCATCACTCCTCAGCAAAGGATGTTTGTTCCTTACCGTCACCTTATTTAATTCCATATAGTCAACACACAAACGTAGTGAACCATCTTACTTTTCCACAAAAGGATTGGGGGCTTGAACATCGACATACTTTGTAGAATGAAACCTTATTGTAACAGCTCCTTATTTTACTCTCTCCACTCCTTCATTTTCATAAGAGTCATTTGATATGGTGCCTTGACAATTGGTGACATATGGGAGCTAAATCAATCACAAAAATCAATGCCTCTAGCTGGCGACAACCCTGGCACCTGTTCAAATATGTGGGCAAAATATCTAACAATCTGAATAGAATCCAGTGAAATGGTAGTCCCGTCTGACGTCATGTCACCAATAGAATACAGGTGTCTAAGGGCACCACACTCTAGCCTACGCATAACTGCAATGTACCTCTCTTAACCCTACATCAAGAAAAGGTTTGTGAGACACCTACAATATATATATGATCTTATACTTCACATATAAGTTTATACCCAAGATCACATCATAAGGGTGTTTGTCTAAAACTAACATATCAACCTCAAAACTCTATATACCAATATAAGCCTCCACGTCCTCACAAATCTCGAAAATACGGGTAGATACATCTAAAGAAGTAGCTATCGATAAAGATCCGTCATAATATATAAGAAGCAAAATAGTAATCCACATAAAACAAAGTGACACGAATGATTGTGTGGCATCGGTGTCTAAAAAATCTCTATATAAATTTCTCACAACATAAAATGCCTGGATCTTCCCCCTATCGGGGTGTTCCATCTAATAAAGGCTCCCCATACAAAAGCTCAGTATGCTAATGTGCAACTGGTGATGCGGGTAGCGCTGATACCGGATGTGGCTTCGTTACTAAATATTGTTATTATTAGTGCTAGAGTACATATTAGAACTATCCTTAAAGCTTCCCCTATTGGACATGCTCCTTGCCTGGATGGCCCTAATATTATTCCCCTTGAATTTCAACATTGGGGAAAAGACAAAATTTCCTTCCTCTTTCTCCACATATAAAACATATTACCTTAAATAAGGTTATATGAATCCTCTACTATCTCTACTGTTGGCACATCTCTTACCTAGGTATGAAGTGACTTATCTTTTATTTTGTCACCAATGTAATGATTAGTGTTGTATGCAGAGTATCTGTGGGCGGTATCTCATGCCTGGGTGTAACTAGGCGTGCTTGGACCTCCTAGGTAAAATTTAACAAACTATTGTTTCCCTAAGGTAATATTGCCTTGGGAATTAGGGTTGGAATACTCAGTATAACGAGCACCTATAGTCTAGGGCTATCAAATCAGCCTACCACGCTGGCTTTGGATTAATGAAAATTTTCACCTTAGTAACGTCTAAAATTTAATATGGACATCCTATTGCTATCGAAACATTTATGAGAGTACAAAGATAGGCAACGATCAAAGAACTCTATGCAGAAGTCTAGTAGAACCTAGAACCCTCGAGGCCTAAGACCATACTATAACACCAACTGCAATACCCCGTGTAATAGAAAACTTAAGTTGATCAAGTCTAAATATAAAATCATACGGAATAATAAAACAAAATAATATCATTATCAGCATGAAATGATCAAAAGAAATAATAGACAAGTAATTTGGAAAAGCGATGGAGGTCCTCAAATGAAAATCGTAATGTCCAATATCCAAAAACTACAAGTAATGCGATCTCAACAGTAATATATAAATACAATTTCTCAAAGAGTCTCGAAATAATACAAGCCATCTAGCACTCAACATAAAACTAGACATCACAAATTAAGTTATGCTGAAAAGATAAATGATAACATGAGAAAATTGAGATTTGTAATTTCTCTAGAGACGATACCCTGGGAGAAGAATAACACGTACTGACTAGATAGAAGAACAATCTAAGTGTGAGGTCTAGCCCTAGCACCTGGTTTCCACATGAGAGGGGGTTAAAACCCTAACAAGTAACTTACCTACGCAACTCAAGGGAATTATATGCATAGATGATAAAGTCACGGTTTAATGATATAATGACTGGCCTAATCCATAAACATTGTCTAACAATATAGTAGGATTATCTCATATCATATCATTAATCAATCATTCTCATTAACTAATCATTAAGTAACTGACATGCTAAATAATTCATTAACACGTAACTGACATGCGCCCCTTCCTCTTGGCCACCTCAAATATATGCGGTACGCCAAGTTTAAGCAATCACATGTAGTAATATCAATCACTTTAACTAATCAATTATGCTCATTAATTAATTATCAAGTAACCGACATGCGCCCCTTAATCTCAGCCATCTAAAAAACATGTTGTATGCTAAATTTAAATAATTACATTTAATGCCCTAGCGCCACCTAGTTTTTGAATGGATGGGAACACACATAACACAATAATTTATAAACATCACACCTCACACCCCGATACAACCTATTATTTGCATGGCCGGGATTCACATATCATAATAATAGGGTCTTCTTCCACAGCACCAACCCTTCCGTTTCCATTTAACATGTTCAATTAATATTCATCTTAACCTGTAATTATCTCTAAGAGAAAACAGTCCAACCTCAATTACTCCAATTACCCCGACTCGGTCGGACCATTTAGGATTCATTAAACATTTTTAAATGATTACGTAAAGAGCTAAAAGGGATAAACATCATTCAAGGATTCCTCGTAACAAGAAACATAAAATTGAAAGGGTAAAAAATTTCATTAATGATTTAAGTCGTCACTCCTCCCCATCTCTAAACTCCGAGCATAGGACGTCTCACCGAAGTGAAATCCAAACAAGGAACCCTTTCGATACACTTAGGCTTAGATAGAGTAGTTATTAAGACAATTTATTTAAGGTTTATTATGCGAGAGTAGGACAAGAATTGAAATGTTTACGCATAAAATGTTTTAATTAATCCATCACTACTTTTCAACAACCAAACTAAATCACATTAGATTCTCGTACTCTTTCTAACTTCTACATAAATGTGCATCAACAATAACATGGTCTCAAACATGGGTTCATATTGAGTTCCAACATAAAAGGGACACACTATTATTTTTCACGGGTATGTTACATCATAAGGGGTCCATTAAAGTGTATCGATTGTCCAAAGTCGTTTATAATATATTTACATTGGTCATACAACATGAATAAGAGCCCCGTAAGAAATCTCATTAATTTGGAACATACGTATGAAAAATACTACTCTTAAAGCGAAATGTACACCCATACTAAGAAAATGAACTTTCATAACCTTCTAACTCTAAATTAAGTGTAGGATCTCAGATTGTCAATTTCTATATATGGGGGTCTGCACCGAAGATATCATTTTCATACGTTGGGATCAATAATTTATTTTCTCAAACTAATAGGCTCAATATGTATTTTTAAGGGTATGAAACTATCTAAATCCACCTAATCTAACATAATTTAGGATTGCACAATATCCTAAAGGTCACCAATAGATTTTAACACTGAAATTTAGTTTATGTCAATTTATTAAATACACACATTATAGTAGAGGAGTAGAAAGTTAATTGCCTCGAAAGGCATGTCCAGAGAACTCCTTGAAATCTGACTTCGAAATGGCCTTTGAAATAGTTGGGGCCTTGTTTGTAAATATAGATAACAATTGGTTAAAATCGATATGTATAGATAGTTTAGAAATTTGGGGGTAATGGGAATAAGGGTTTGATGGCAACTATTGTCAGTTGGTAAAAAAAACAAATTTGTCCCTAGTATTGTTGGCTGCTAAAAGACTGAGAGGGAGGGTTCCTGTTTTACTATGGTTGACGTAAATAATAAGGGGTTGACCCTATCTTTCATTACTCCTTATTTATGTTTCTTCTAAAATCTCAAACTCTGAAAATTTTAGCCTTTGTTAACTCCCTTTTCAAACCCTCAAAATCAGCGCCAACACACCAACCAAGCAAAAACTCTATCTCTGCTCCTAACTATTTCCTCTGAAATCATTATCAGCAACTAATAACATTATCGAAAGAAAAAGAAACTTATATCTCCTCATTTCCCAAATAGCCTTAGCTCCCTGTTTAACATTGCGTCGCCCTACTGCCCTATCCTTACACCAAACCTTCTACTTTACTAATCATTTTTTAATGGTCCAATCCCCAAAATTGACCGTACATTCGCTATAACACTTCAGGAGAGAATACACCCCCAATGATTGAAGACCACCTCCTATCATTAATGATCAGATATTTATATGTGTGCAAAGTTGTACCCTACTAATAAAATGGCCTAGGCCCACTAACAGGTAACACGTACACAACCCCTAATCTCTTAACAATTACACCCGTAAATCAATTAAATTATTCTAAGCTGATAAGCACCCAAAAGTGTTTAATAAAACCCCAAATAGATAGTTTTTAATTTCTAATTCTCGGTAAAATTGATTTTGTACGCATATATGTTTATTTTATAGGTCAAATGCATGTTGCAGAGTTTAAAGCATAAAATCAAGGCAAATAGAGGGATAAATGCGATTAAATGAGCTAAACCCAATCCACGTAAATCTGGGTGGGTGGGATGGGAACATCACAGGGAGCATCAACACCATTGTCAACCTGTTTACCAGATCGTAGAGTACTCACCGCTTTCACGTATGCTTGGTATGTGGGTGGAGTGGAAGGGGATGCAACCTCATAAGCCGACTCCTTTCCATTACCCTTAGGGTTAGGAATGGGTTGACTCGAAAAACGACCTTTCTCTCGCTCAAACTTAAACTGATTAAGACGTTGCTCAAGCCGTTGGATGGCTTCAGTCTGTACTTGCGTGGTCTGTTGTTGAGTCATAATGAATTGAGTGAGAAGATTCTCAATAGAGGAGGTGGATGATGGAGGTGAAGGGGCATAAGGGGGTTGGGGGACCAACTCTCTGTTAGAACTAAGCGACTGTGAATACTCGTAGGACGGAGGTGGGACAGGGACAATTTGATGATTGGGGTGGGATGGTCTTCCTTGGGGGACAAAGGATGATGGATGGTTTTGTTGGTGGTAAGGAGCATGGTGGTGTTGGATAGGAGGGCGATGTTGCCTTTGCGGATTTTGATGAAACCCTGGTGGACCACCAACATGTTGTTGTGGTTGTGATGGAGCAAGGTGATTGTCGTACTTATAAGACAAATAGGTATGGTTCATATTATTCCGATTGTAAGTAAACGACGGTGGTGCAGGCTTTCGAGTGGTATCAAAGGCACATGCTTGGGCAAGAATGGGTTCGGGATCATCTTGAATGAGGGGGCACAAATGAGACAAATGATCTTGACTTAAACAGACATGACAAGAAGGACTAAACTCGTTGACATTCATCACTTGTTTTGAAAAAGAACAACTGAGAGCATCAACAGTCTTAGTCAAAGTGTTTAAGCCATGGAGCAAGGATTTAAAATCGGGATCATTTTTAACCTCATAAGTGCTACCTACTCGTGGTGGCTCGGATCTCGAAAATTCATTGGTGCCCTCCCAATCTTGGGAGTCATAGCCTAATTCAAGGAGAAAATTGTAGGTGGCAGTGGGAGTTAAGTGCATGATTTTTCCTTTGTGCATGGACTCAATCATGGTGCGAGTGGAAGGAATGAGACCATTGTAAAAACTATGAACGAGGCGACTCTTCTCGAGACCATGATGTGGGAAACTATTGATATAATCTTGTAAACGGCCCCATGCTTCACAAAATTGCTCGGTGGGCTTTTGGCGAAATTCTTGAATGGCTTGGCGCACCTCATTGGTCTTACTTATGGGATAAAACTTAGACATGAAGTTCTTCAGAAGTTGTTCCCATGTATGGATAGAATCCGGTGATAAGGAATGTAGCCACATGGATGCTATATCACGAATCTAAACAAGCGAAGACGAACATTTTCTTCATCTAAGTTTTGATTTTTGAAAGTAGCGCAAATCGTGAGAAAGTTTCGCAAGTGAGTGTATGGAGACTCACGCTCAAGACCATGGAAATTGGGCATCATGGAAATGGTCGCCGGGTGAATTTCGAATTGATCCGTCGGGGTGGGTGGAAGAACTATGCAAGATGGTGGGGTGGCCGTTATGGGGGCAAAACAGTTCCTTAAGGCACGCTCTTCAGCCATGGTGGGTGGATGAATGATGGGATGATAGATGTCAACTCGGGGAAAACTCAAAGTGATCGGTGGAATGGAAGAAGTAAGGGGAACACTTGGTTCTCCTAATATGGAAGAGACGGGAGAAAGACTACGGGAACGAATTAATCGATGATTAACTCGTTTCCATGTGGGCATGCAAATAGAGATTCTTTTTGGTTTTTTGGATTTTTTGGAAAAGAAAAAAAAATATTTTTGGATTTTTGCTTTTGTTTTGGAAAGAAAGAAAATATTTTTTTGGAGTTTTTTATAAAAATAAGAAAAGAAAATAGTTTTTTTGATTTTTTTTTTAAAAGAGAAAAGGTGGGGGGAAATTTGGACTCTAAGAATTTGGACAAATTCACGAAAGCGGACTACCGAAAAAAAGAATGGGACACACACAAGTAAAGGAAAAATCCCGGGTAGCACATAACCAATTTTTTATCTTGAAAATTAATGAGAGGGGTAGTCAAATTTTAATGAAATCCGCGGGCGATAAAAAGCACGAAATTTATATGAGTGATCGCCTTTTGCAAAATGTGTGTTCCTACTTTAATCCCAAGATGCGAAGAGGCTTTTCACAGAGATTCTCCACAAATCTACTACGACGAAACGATCGGCCGGTACAACGCTGGGGACAGCACAAACCCGTTTTACTGGGCGGCTGCACTTAAAACCCAGTTTCCCTGGACATTTCCGTGCCGCAAAGTGAACCGTTCGAGGGTTTGCCCGGTGGAGAGGACTCTACGGGTTATCCTACAAGTCAAAATGATCAAAAAGGGGCCTACGAACACCGTATCCTATGGGGCTATGTAGTTGATTGATTTTAAATTAGTGAAGGCTAGGATAGCACACAAAGGATAAGTGATTGAGTTGGGTGATGAAATCCCTTCTCGCGAGTGACCGGGGATAGGTCTTAGTCAATTTAATTCATCATTCCATTCAATATTAAATGCAAGAATTAAATTCACACAAGGGCACGGAGGAGCACACAAGATATGAACTCGCTAACAAGAGGGCGCGAGGGTTTAGAAATGTACCTCCCACGGTTTTTAGGACGTGGGGTGCCGAATATGTTGAGTCGATCGGGGGGAGAATAAGTCAATCTTAGTCGGCCCCGGGAGTCCTACCGACCCAAAGTAGAGAGGCTTCTAAATCCTCTCCAATGGACGCCCTCTCTCTACCTTGTCCGGTTTCCCTATCACGCTTTCTTCAATTATTACAAATTTTAAAAGAAAATGAAATGGTGTCTCTATGCACCGCAATACAAGCCAAATAATAAAAAAGTCCTAATACAATCCTTCTAATAAAATGCAAAAATGGTACTAAAATTGAAAAATGAAATACAAGTGAATCTCAAAATTTGGAAATCCTCTCAAGCACGTCAAGCTCCAAAGATCGGCGACGACGCCATTTGATAGAAATGCTTTTGCGTGTATTTGGTCGTTGCTTGAAAACCTCCTTCTAATCAAAATCCTCAAATTACCTACAAATATAACAACTCAAGCATAGCGATAAATAACGATGTCAATCCTAATCTAAGGAGTGAAATGCTAAACATGAGAGCATTAAGAATACAATTCACTTGATCACTTTTTTTTACTTTTGGGTTTTTCTAATTTTTTTTTTACTGTTTGAATTTTAAAACCAATATTGAGGATGAGTGAATATGACTAAGACTAATAACAAAAATAAGAGTAATCAAACTAAAATAAAGTGTGACAAAAATACTAGTGAGTAATGGAAATGAGTGAGAGTGTAATTAAATGAGAGAAAAATATTCGAGGGAAGAGAAATACACCCTCAGTTCCCCAAATCAACTAAACTTGTATTATTTTAATTTCATCAATTTCCAAAATATTTAATTAATTCAAAAGCTAATTCTCATTAAACTAGTGAATTAATTAAATACTCTTTTAGAAAAGAAAATTTAATTCCCACAAGCACTACTCTAATTGAATTAAAATTAATCAGACAAATTATCCCCTATGAATAATTTGTCCAACTAATTTTAAATTGAAAGAAATTAATGAAATCAAGAGTAGATGAAAATTAGATTAATATTAAAATCAAATGATAGGTCTATCTCTAGCTTAAATCACTTGATCAAATATTAATTAAATTTTCATACCATTTTCAAGGTTGATTTTCCATTTCTCACTGTGAAAATAAAGTGGGGATCAAATATACAACTCAAAGGAAATTATCAAAATTAAAATTAACAACTAATTTGATTTGGATTCATGAGGGTTTCAATCACCCCCTTGAATGGGGTGATTACCCCTCCATAATCATCATCAAATAAAAAATAGATTCAATTAAAAGCATGTAATGAAAATTAAGGAAGAGATGATCAAACCAAAATTCCTCTTGAAATACCACTAGACTTCAATTCTTCAAGAATTTTTTATTATTACACACTCTAACAAAAATTTCTCTCTAAAAAAAAATTAACTCAAAAACTCTAACTCTCTCTACAAATTTCGCTCTCTATTCTTCTTGTCTCCAAAAGCCTTTTGAATTGGGGTCTTCTTCTTCTTTTTGTACTATCCATGGAACTAGGGGTATTTTTGAAAGGTTCATGGTGTAGGATAAAATGGGGAGAGGTTTTTGGAATAAAGGTGAGGGTAATTTAGGCTTTAGAAGAGTGCATGTGGTTATGGTGAAGTCATGTGGAAAGGTGAGGTGTGAGGATATAATCTGATTTGTTTTTTTAGGATAATGTGGGTAATGCACACAAGTGTGCATGTGGGAGATGTGTTGGGGGTATTTTGGGTTTATGGGTTTAAGTTGGCTTATTAGGCACATGTGGGTTATTGGATGGTCTTTGGTTTGTTTGGCATTTGGAAAGGCAGGTCGTGGCTTTTGTTTGGGAGATGGGTTAAAGGTTGAAATGGGTTTTGGGTTTTGATTGTTGGATGTGGGTATGGGTTTTGGATTGGGTCTTGAAATGGGATTGGGTATGGAGGTATGGTTGCAGTATGGACATCGGTTTTGTTGGGATCGAAAAGAGTAATGGTCGGCGGGTGTACCGGGTTAGGAGATTGGGTCTCGATTTGTGCGTATCCGGCGGGTTAGGCAACGCGAGAGTGGGTTGATGGTTTCTGGTAGGGAGTTGGGACAGAGGTGGCGTCAATTGAGAGTGAGATCGGGTGTTGGAATGGAAGAGCAACGGCCGATGCACGTTAAGGTGGTCGGAGGTGTACTCGCCGGCGGTAGGGGGTACTAGTAGTGAAAGGGGGTCACGGTTAGGTTCGTGGCAGCTCCGGTCCAAGGAGGGTCGGAGGGGAGTGCAAGGTCTTGGGTTATGGAGGTTTTTTTAATGGTGGATGAGGAGAGATGAGAGAGAAAGTGGGTGTTTGGGGGAAGAAGATGATAGAAGGGATAAGGTGTGGTGGGGTGTATGATAGTGTGGTGTGACTTGGGTGTGTGTGTGTGTGTGTGTGTGTGTTTAATTTGAACCCAACTAAAACTCACACTAACTAATAAAAATAAAATTAAAACTAATAAAATTAAAAATCTAAAAAATAAAAATAAAAATAAAAATCCTACTTCTAATAATAAAATAAAGATTCAATTAAAAATAAAAATAAAAATAAATGAAAATAAAAATAAAAATAAAAAGTAAAATCCATTAAACTTTAAAATTAAAGTCCTAAAAAAAGTAAAATCTAATAAAACTAAATTCCTAAAAAAAACTAATCCTAATAAAATAAAATTAAACAAAAAATTAATAAAAATCAAAATAAAATAAAATTATACTAATAAAAATAAATAGAAAAATAGAAAATAAAACCTAGAAAATACTAGATAAATCTAAAATAAACTCTAAAAATAAAAATGACTCAAACTAAAAATCTAAAAAATAATACAATGACACAAATAAAACACACACATGCTTGGGGTATGTTTGGGCTAGGTTTAGGCTCGGGTTAGGGTACGGGAGAGGGAATTAGCTCCATTCTAACTGCAATTGGCCTCTAAATGTAGCTTTTATTACCGCAACTGCAGTTAAGCCTGCATGACAAACATTTAAGCACATAAGACCCATATTGTCGAGAATTAGCAACTAAAATACATCTATTCGGGGTATAAATTGTACAGTTTTGGGTGCATATCACACCACCCTCAACAGAGCGTTGCTAGTCCTCGAGCAATAAGATAGAGAGACAGAGAAAGATAAGTAACTAAAAGTGTACCACTTTCGCGGGCACTTGCGATTGAACTTAGCATGTGCAACAAGCCTTTAAACCTAGAGGTTGCCCTACAGGACGAGTTGTGTCTCGTGAGGGTTTGCAGAAAATATACCCGCAAAATTCTTATTTGCAAAAAGGCAGTCAATCTCTTATTAGACGTAGAATAGTCGCACAATCCATCACAAGAAAAATATTTTCAGAAATACAAGCTAGAATGTGTAAAAAGATTAAGCTAAGTAAATACTCAAGGCACATCCTTCCTAGAACTCAACGTGTGTAGTGTGAATCAGTCAAAACGGGTCGAGTATCACAAGAGTAATTCCTAGATTGCCTCTTCGGAATCAACGCTTTAACTTCAAATCTCACGGATATATCTCTCTCAAACGAACTCTCGAGATTAGGGACAGTGTATCGCTCTTGTGTGTGAGGAGGTGAGTAAATGTAAGAAAGTTCAAACGTCTCACACACACATAAGAAAGAACGGACAATTAGAAAGAAAAGTAATCACATGAAATGAATGTTAATCACTATAGTAAGAACGTCGAGTTATTCACCACGTCGACTTTCATTTGCCTGAACACCTAAGGGAAATAATGATGTTTATGGGTGAGGGGAAAATGAAATGGGAAATGTGGGATGAGGTGAGGTAGGATAGGATGGGATGATGACATGATGGATGGATGGTGGATATGTGATGGAAGAGTGTACAACACTTTAGGCACAAATGTCTTTATTTCTAACTACAAACTCTCTTTCTTTTCTTTTCTCTTTTTTTTTCGATTTTTCTTTTCTTTTTCTTTTTCTTTTTTCTATTTTTGCTATTTTTTCTCTTTTTCTTTTTCTTTTTCTTTTTTTGTTTTTCTCTCACTTTTCAAACTAACAATGAAGACATTTACATTTTGGAACAACACTCATTTTCTCAAAAATGAAGATGGATGATATATGAATGGAGTGAGGAATGTATATGGATGTGGGGAATATGGAAAAGCATGGAAATGTAATGGGTGAAGTGTATGGGTGAAAAATGGATGCGAAATGGAAAAAGTGGTAGGAGTATGGATGAAAATCTAGTATTCAGGACAAATTTCAAGACACGTATTTTTTACAACTCGAAAAGATGTCATTCTCAGTGATTAAGCTAAAATTTTATGAAAGATAATGAGATCATACAACAATTTAAGTGTGGACCCAAAAGAAGTTGAATCAACTTGTGACTCGAAGATTGCGTAAAGCACTCTGAAAGGGTGAAAGGCACAAATCTCACGGGCTAAGGTCTCTACTAGTGATCCTTAAGGTTCTCTTTAGAATTGTAGTACTCTTCAACTCTAAACGTAATGACGTGATAAGTGCGCAAATTTTGTTGAGTCTAGAAATTCATGGTGCAAAATGCCTTGTTATGTATTATATAAGCTATTTAGAAAAAATATTCTGTAGCTTGATTCCTGGACTTTTGAAAGATGGATGATTGAAAATTCACATCAATGAGTGAGATGAAAGAAATTGCACGAAATTTTAAAAATCAGGTTTAAAATTCAAAATTTTTTAAAAGAGGCACGATTTTGATAAAATTCCCCACCCCCAAACAAAAAGCAACATCCTCCTCGATGTTAAGTAAAATGATTTTTAAAATTGAGAGCATAAGGTGGAAAGAGTTTACCAGAGTGAACTGCTCATGAAATGGAAAGATGCAGCCGAGAATAAACCTGAATAACAAGTGAGAAAAAAATGTGTACAAGTCTATAAGCATGATAAAGCATAGGATGATGTCAAACACCACCCCAAACAGGATGACACTAGTACAAGAAACGCGGTCTGCCTCCCCCTAGCGCTAAGTTTAACTTCTTCAGTCAAACCGATGGGAACTCACCCAAAAAGGTATGATAAACGAGGAGAGAACGGGGTGGAAGAAAATTCGGGGGATGAGAATCACCCCCAAACAAGACTGAACGGTCAGTCATCATAAATGGGGTCAACAAGGTCAATCTGTTCTATGTGAGTGGAGCCTAGCTCCACGAAGGGCTTCAAGCGTTGACCATTGACCTGAAAGAGGTTACCATCATTGGGATTTTGCACGATGATGGCACCATAAGGGGTAACTGACTCAATAATGAAGGGTCCAGACCACCTAGTTTTCAATTTCTCGGGAAAGAGATGCAACCGAGAATTATACAACAGAACTTTTGACCAGGGTGGAATTCTATGCGCATGATGCTTTGGTCATGGATCCACTTCATCTTGTCCTTATACTTTTTGGACAAATCATAGGCATCATTTCTCATTTCTTCCAATTCATTAAGTTGCAGCTTCCTATGGACACCCGCCTCATCAACATCGAAATTAAGGGCTTTGAGGACCCAATAAGCACGATGTTCAAGCTCGACAGGAAGGTGATAAGGCTTGCCGAAGACCAAACGATAAGGAGATATGCCAATTGGAGTCTTGTAAGCAGTACGGTATGCCCACAATGCGTCGTTCAAGTGTAAGGACCAATCTTTCCTATTAGGATTGACGATTTTTTCAGGAATTTTGTTGATCTCGCGGTTGGAGACCTCAACTTGACCACTAGTCTATGGGTGGTATGAGAGACCAACCTTGTGGGTAACACCATAATTTTTGACAAGGTGTTCAAAGACTCGATTACAAAAATGTTTACCCCCATCACTAATAATAGCTTTGGGGGTTCCAAAACGCGTGAAGACATGCTCTTTGAGAAATTGGACCACAACTCGATGGTCATTAGAGCGGCAGGCAATTAATTCGATCCACTTGGAAACATAGTCAACAACAACTAGAATATACTGAAAACCATGAGAGGAGGGAAATGGTCCCATGAAATCGATACCCCACACATAAAAAAATTCAACAATGAGGATGGGTGTCAGAGGCATCATATGACGACGAGATAGACGCCCAGAGTGTTGCCAATTGGAACACGCCTAGCAATATTGATGGGCATCTCGGAAAAGAGTAGGCCAATAGAAACCACTTTGCAAAATTTTGGCAGCAGTCTTCTTAGAACCAAAGTGGCCGCCACAAGAACTATTGTGGTAAAAGGACATAATACTGAGTTGTTCACACTCGGGAACACAACGACAAATGACTTGATCGGGCAATACTTGTAGAGAAACGGGTCATCCCAAGAGTATAACTTCGCATTCGCCATAAATTTGGATCGATCCTATTTCGACCAATGACTAGGAAGTTGATCGGTGATAAGAAAATTGACAATATCAGCATACCAAGGCGAAGTGGGGATGGAAAATAGTTGTTCATCGGGAAATGATTCAGAAGTGGGGATATGATCACAGTCAGACGTGATAGTAATGCGAGAGAGGTGGTCAGTAACAACATTTTCACAAACTTTCTTATCGCGAATTTCAAGGTTAAACTCTTGGAGTAAGAGAATTAACCGTATCAATCATGGTTTGGAATCCTTCTTATGAAGAAGGTGACTAAGAGCAGCATGGTCAGTATACACGATGATAGGGGAACCTATGAAATATGAGAAAAATGTATCAAGAGCAAACACAACTGCTAACAACTACTTTTCGGTGGTTGTGTAATTAAGTTGAGCATCATGCAGGGTTTTGCTAGCATAAGAGATGACATGTGGGCGCTTGTCAACTTTCTGGCCAAGCACGACACCAAGTGAAAAATCAGAAGCATCACACATGAGCTCAAGGGGGAGAGACCAATTGGGAGGTTGCATGATAGGAGCGGAAGTGAGGTCAGCTTTTAGGTGCTCAAAAGAGCAACACATGCTTCATTAAAGACAAAAGGGACATCTTTGGATAAAAGGGTTGTCAAAGGTCGCGCGATTTTATAAAAGTCCTTAATGAAGCGCCGGCAGAAGCTCGCATGTCCTAAGAAGGAATGAATGTCCTTAACAAACTTAGGAATGGGGAGTGAGGAAATCAAGTCGACTTTTTCTTTATCGACCTCAATACGGGAGATGGAGACAACATGACCTAAAATAATACCCTTTTTTACAATGAAATGGCATTTCTCCCAATTGAGAACCAACTTCTTTGCTTGACAACGTTGAAGGACCATAGTGAGGTGATATAGGCATTGTTCAAAGGATGAACCAAACATAGAAAAATCATCCATAACGACTTCGAGAAAATGCTCTACCTTGTCACTGAAAATACTAGTCACACACCTTTAAAAAGTCGCAGGTGCATTGAAAAGGCCAAAGGGCATACGAGAGTACGCAAATGAGCCAAATGGACAGGTAAAGGTAGTTTTTTCTTGGTATTGAGGGGCAATGGGAATTTGGTTGTACCCTGAATATCCATCAAGGAAGCAGTTTTAAGCATGGCCCGCCAAGCGTTCAAGCATCTGGTCAATGTATGGGAGAGGGAAGTGGTCTTTGCGAGTGACAGCATTGAGCTTTCTATAATCAATACAAACACGCCATCCGATTTGTATGCGGGTAGGCACAAGCTCATCGTCACTATTTTTTACAACAGTGACTCCAGACTTTTTAGGCACCACGTGAATGGGACTGACCCATTGGCTATCTGAAATGGGGTAGATAGTACAAGAATCAAGCAATTTTAAAATTTTATCTCTAATGACCTCTTTCATTGCCGGATTGAGTCGGCATTGTGGCTCACGAGAAGTCTTGGCATTCTCCTCTAAATGAATGCGGTGGCTACAGACATTGGGGCTAACACCTTGAATGTCAGAAATGGTCCACCCTAAAGCAGTGCTATGTTGAGTGAGAGTGTGGACCAATTGCTCTTCTTGATCCGGTGTTAAGTCAGAAGAAATAATGATGGGTGATGTTGGTTTGGGACTAAGAGGGTATAATTCAACTCAGCAGGTAATGGCTTAAGCTCCAAAATAGGTGGTGGCTCAGGAGAGTCATCAGACTCAGACGCAGAAACAGAGTCCACGAGAATATCGAGACACGGGTTGACTGGGTTATCCACAGAAAGAAGATTATCGACAAGGAGAGGATCAAATGGAGGAACCCAAGTGGAAATGTCCAGCAGAGGTGTAGAATCAAACAAGGCATTGACCTCGGAGATGGAAGAATCAATATCAAAATCGGACTCAAAGTGAGCCAAACATTGGTGGATAGGATCTTCTGGGTAGGTGGTATCCAACATCTCTTGGACTAAGGAGTCAATCATGCATACCTCATCAATAAAATCAATATCGGCCAGTTGTTGCATGAGGTGGAAAATATTGACTTCGACGATCATGTTGCTGAAAGAAAGATTCATTGACCCATCTCGACAATTGATGATGGCTTTGGCAGTTGATAAAAAGGGGCGACCCAAAATGATAGGAATATTGGTTGGGTCGGGAGCAGGAGTGTCTAAGATGATGAAATCCACAGGGTAGTAAAAATCAGACACTTTCACCATAACATCTTCAATAATTCCTTTAGGCACTTTCAATGAACGGTCTGCAAGTTGAAGAGTAACCAGTGTAGGTTTCGTGTTTTGTAAACTTAACTCGAGGTAGAGAGAGTAAGGTAGAAAATTAACACTAGCTCCAAGATCAAGCAAAGCCCGAGTAGAGAACTGGTCTCCTAACATGCAAGAGACAGTGGGACGACCAGGCTCTTTATATTTCACAATACCATTCTCATGGATGAGGGACGTGGCTTGTTCAGTGACAAAGGCATCACGAGGAACATTTTTCCGTCGCTTGACAGTGCACAAGTCCTTCAAGAATTTTGCATAAGAAGGAACTTGTTGGATCGCGGTGAGAAATGGAATGTTTATGTGAACATTCTGAAAAACTTGCTTGATCTCATCAAATTGTTGAGCTTTCTTTGTTGGGGCTAACCTATGAGGGAAGGGGGCTCTAGGGACAAAAGCAGTGGTGGCCTCAGTAGGTTTGGAAGCATTCTTGTCGGTGGCTTTATGGGATGGTGGGACCTTAGGGAGTGGTTCTAATGGCAAATCTGGGTGGGTCGGATGGGAATATCACAGGGAGCATCAACACCATTGTCAACCTATTTACCGGATCGTAGAGTACTCACTACTTTCATGTCTACTTAGTATTTGGGTAGAGTGGAAGGGGATCCAACCTCATAAGCTGACTCGTTTCCATTCCCCTTAGGGTTAGGAATGGGTTGACTCGAAAAATGACCTTTCTCTCGCTCAGACTCAAACTGATTAAGACATTGCTCAAGCCATTGGATGGCTTGAGTCTATACTTGCGTGGTTTGTTGTTGAGTCGTGATGAATTGAGTGAGAAGATTCTCAATAGAGGAGGTGGATGATGGAGGTGGAGGGGCATAAGGGGGTTGGGGGACCAACTCTCAGTTAGAACTAAGCGGTTGTGAATACTCGTAGGACGGGGGTGGGACATGGACAATTTGATGATTGGGGTGGGACGGTCTTCCTTGGGGGACAAAGGATGATGGATGGTTTTGTTGGTGGTAAGGAGCATGGTGATGTTGGATAGGAGGGCGATGTTGCCTTTGCGGGTTTTGATGAAACCCTGGTGGACCGCCAACATGTTGTTGTGGTTGTGATGGAGCAAGGTGATTGTCGTACTTATAGGACAAATATGGATGGTTCCTATTATTCGGATTGTAAGTAAACGATGGTGGTGCGGGTTTTCGAGTGGTATCAAAGGCACATGCTTTGGCAAGAGTTGGTTCGGGATCATCTTGAATGAGGGGGCACAATGGAGATAAATGATCTTGACTTAAACATACATGACAAGAAGGACTAGACTCGTTGACATTCATCGCTTGTTTAGAAAAAGAAAAACTGAGAGCATCAACAGTCTTAGTCAAAGTGTTTAAGCCATGGAGCAAGGATTTAAAATTGGGATCATTTTTAACCTCATAAGTGCTACCTAGTCGTGGTGGCTCGGATATCAAAAATTCATTGGTTCCCTCCTAATCTTGGGAGTCATCGCCTAATTCAAGGAGAAAATTGTAGGCGACAGTGGGAGTTAAGTGCATGAATTTGCCTTTGTGCATGGACTCAATCATGGTGCGAGTGGAAAGAATGAAACCATTGTAAAAACTATGAATGAGGCCACTCTTCTCGAGACCATGATGTGGGCAACTATTGATATAATCTTGAAAACGGCCCCATGCTTCACAAAATTGCTCGGTGGGCTTTTAGTGAAAATCTTGAATTGTTTGGCACACCTCATTGGTCTTACTTATGGGATAAAACTTAGACATGAACTTCTTAACAAGTTGTTCCCATGTATGGATAGAATCCAATGACGAGGAATGTATCCACATGGATGTTTTATCATGGAGAGAAAATGGAAACAAGCGAAGACCGACATTTTCTTCATCTAAGTTTTGATTTTTGAAAGTAGCGCAAACCGTGAGAAATTTGCTCAAGTGAGTGTATGGAGATTGACGCTCAAGACCATGGAAATTGGGCAACATGGAAATGGTCGTCGGGCGAATTTCGAATTGATCCGCCGGGGTGGGTGGAAGAACTATGCAAGATGGTGGGGTGGCTGTTATCGGGGCAAAATAGTCCCTTAAGGCACGATCTTCAGCCATGGTGGGTGGATGAATGATGGGATGGCAGATGTCAACTTGGGGAAAACTCAAAGTGATCGGTGGAATGGAAAAAGTAAGGGGAACACTTGGTTCTCCTAATGTGGAAGAGACGGGAGAAAGACTACGGGAACGAATTAATCGATGATTAACTCGTTTCCACGTGGGCATGCAAATAGAGATTCTTTTTGTTTTTTTTGATTTTTTGGAAAAGAAAAAAAATATTTTTGGATTTTTTATTTTGTTTTGGAAAGAAAGAAAATATTTTTTGGAGTTTTTTTATAAAAATAAGAAAAGAAAATAGTTTTTTTGATTTTTTTTTGGAAGAGAAAAGGTGAGGGGAAATTTGGACTCTAAGAATTTGGACAAATTCACGAAAACAGACTACCGAAAAAAAGAATTGGACACACACAAGTAAAGGAAAAATCCCTACTAGCACATAACCAATTTTTTATCTTGAAAATTAATGAGAGGGGTAGTCAAATTTTAATGAAATCCGCGGGCGATAAAAAGCACGGAATTTATATGAGTGATCGCCTTTTGCAAAATTGCGTGTTCCTACTTTAATCACAAGATGCCAAGAAGCTTGCCATAGAGATTCTCCACAAAGCTACTACAACGAAATGATCAGCCAGTACAACGCTGGGGACAGCACAAACCCGTTTTACTGGGTGGCTGCACTTAAAATCCAGTTTCCCTGGACACTTCCGTGCCGCAAAGCGAACCGTTCGAGGGTTTGCCCAGTGGAGAGGACTCTACGGGTTATCCTACAAGTCAAAATGATCAAAAAGGGGCCTACGAACACCGTATCCTATGGGGCTATCTAGTTGATTGATTTTAAATTAGTGATGCCTAGGGTAGCACACAAAGGATAAGTGATTGAGTTGGGTGATGAAATCCCTTCTCGTGAGTGATCGAGCGTAGGTCTTAGTCAATTTAATTCATCATTCCATTCAAAATTAAATGCAAGAATTAAATTCTCACAAGAGCACGGAGGAGCACACAAGATATGAACCCGCTAACAAGAGGGCGCGAGGGTTTAGAAATGTACCTCCCACGGTTTTTAGGTCGTGGGGTGCCGAATATGTTGAGTCGACTGGGGGGAGAATAAGCCAATCTAAGTCGGCCCCGGGAGTCCTACCGACCCAAAGTAGAGAGGCTTCTAAATCCTCGCCAATGGACGCCCTCTCTCTACCTTGTACGGTTTCCCTATCACGCTTTCTTCAATTATTACAAATTTTAAAAGAAAATGAAATGGTGTCTCTATGCACCGCAATACAAGCCAAATAATAAAAAAAGTCCTAATACAATCCTTATAATAAAATGTAAAAATGGTACTAAAATTGAAAAATGAAATACAAGTGAATCTCAAAATTTGGAAATCCTCTCAAGCACGTCAAGCTCCAAAGATCGGCAACGACGCCATTTGATAGCAATGCTTTTGCGTGTATTTTGTCGTTGCTTGAAAAGCTCTTTCTAATCAAAATTCTCAAATTACCTACAAATATAACAACTCAAGAATAGTGGTAAATAAGGATGTTAATCCTAATCTCAGGAGTGAAATGCTAAACATGAGAGTATTAAGAATACTATTCACTTGTTCAATTTTTTTTACTTTTGGGTTTTTCTATTTTTCTTTTTTACTTTTTCAATATTAAAACAAATTTTGAGGATGAGTGAATATGACTAAGACTAATAACAAAAATAAGAGTAATCAAATTAAAATAAAGTGTGACAAAAATACTAGTGAGTGATGGAAATGAGTGAGAGTGTAATTAAATGAGAGAAAAATATTCAAGGGAAGAGAAATCCACCCTCAATTCCCCAAATCAACTAAACTTGTATTATTTTAATTTCATCAATTTCCAAAATATGTAATTAATTAAATACTATTTGAGAAAAGCAAATTTAATTCCCACAAGCACTACTCTAATTGAATTAAAATTAATCAAACAAATTATCGCCTAAGAATAATTTGTCCAACTAATTTTAAATTGAAAGAAATTAATGAAATCAAGAGTAGATGAAAATTAGATTAATATTAAAATCAAATGATAGGTCTATCTCTAGCTTAAATCACTTGATCAAATATTAATTAAATTTTCATACCATTTTCAAGGTTGATTTTCCATTTCTCAATGTGAAAATAAAGTGGGGATCAAATATACAACTCAAATGAAATTATCAAAATTAAAATTAACAACTAATTTGATTTGGATTCATGAGGGTTTCAATCACCCCCTTGAATGGGGTGATTACCCCTCCATAATCACCATCCAATAAAAATTAGAGCCAATTAAAAGCATGTAATGAAAATTAAGGAAGAGATGATCAAACCAAAATTCCTCTTGAAATAGTACTAGACTTAAATTCTTCAACAATTTTTTATAGTTACACACTCTAACAAAAATTTCTCTCTAAAAAAAATTAACTAAAAAACTCTAACTCTCTCTACAAATTTCTCTCTCTATTCTTCTTGTCTCCAAAAGCCTTTTGAATTGGGGTCTTCTTCTTCTTTTTATACTATGCATGGAACTAGGGGTATTTTTGGAAGGTTCATGGTGTACGATAAAATGGGGAGAGGTTTTTGGAATAAAGGTGAGGGTAATTTAGGCTTTAGAAGAGTGCATGTGGTTATGGTAAAGTCATGTGGAAAGGTGAGGTGTGACGATATAATATAATTTGTTTTTTAGGATAATGTGGGTAATGCACACAAGTGTGCATGTGCGAGATGTGTTGGGGGTATTTTGGATTTATGGGTTTAAGTTGGCTTATTAGGCACATGTGGGTTATTGGGATGGTCTTTGGTTTGATTAGCATTTGGAAAGGCAGGTCGTCGCTTTTGTTTGGGAGATGGGTTAAAGGTTGAAATGGGTTTTGGGTTTTGATTGTTGGATGAGGGTATGGGTTTTGGCTTGGGTCTTGAAATGGGATTGGGTATGGAGGTATGGTTGCAGTATGGACACCGGTTTTGTTGGGATCGGAAAGAGTAATGGTCGGCGGGTGTATCGGGTTAGGATATTGGGTTTCGGTTTGTGGGTATCCGGTGGGTTAGGAAACGCCGGAATGGGTTGATGGTTTCTGGTAGGGAGTTGGGACAGAGGTGGCGTCGATTGAGAGTGAGATCGGGTGTTGGAATGGAGGAGCAGCGGCCGGTGCAGGTTAGGGTGGTCGGAGGTGTACTCGTCGGCGGTAGGGGGTACCGGCAGTGACAGGGGGTCACGGTTAGGTTCGTGGGAGCTCCGGTTCAAGGAGGGTCGGAGGGGAGTGCAAGGTCTTGGGTTATGGAGGTTTTTTTAATGGTGGATGAGGAGAGATGAGAGAGAAAGTGGGTGTTTGGGGGAAGAAGATGATAGAAGGGATAAGGTGTGGTGGGGTGTATGATAGTGTGGTGTGACTTAGGGTGTGTGTGTGTGTGTGTGTTTAATTTGAACCCAACTAAAACTCACACTAACTAATAAAAATAAAATTAAAACTAATAAAATTAAAAATCTAAAAAATAAATATAAAAATCCTACTTCTAATAATAAAATAAAGATTCAATTAAAAATAAAAATAAAAAGAAATGAAAAGAAAAATATAAATATAAATATAAATCTATTAAACTTTAAAATTAAAGTCCTAAAAAAAGTAAAATCTAATAAAACTAAATTCCTAAAAAAACTAATCCTAATAAAATAAAATAAAACTAAAAATTAATAAAAATCAAAATAAAATAAAATTTCTAATAAAAATAAAATAGAAAAATAGAAAATAAAACCTAGAAAATACTAAATAAATCTAAAATAAACTCTAAAAATAAAAACGACTCAAACAAAAAATCTAAAAAATAATACAATGACACAAATAAAACACACACAGGCTTGGGGTAAGTTTGGGCTAGGTTTAGTCTCGGGTTAGGGTACGGGAGTGGAAATTAGCTCCATTTTAATTGCAATTGGCCTCTAAATGTAGCTTTTGATACCGCAACTGCATTTAAGCTTGCATGACAAACATTTAGGCACATAAGACCCAGATTGTCGAGAATTAGCAACGAAAATACATCTATTCGGGGTATAAATTGTACAGTTTTGGGTGCTTATCACTTATCTATCAAATGGCAGTGTTGTCGCTTTCTTAAAGTTGGTGGCTCATGTGAAGACTTGTCTATTTCATTTTCATTTTTTAGTTTTGCTTATTATTATTTTTATTCATAGTGTTGATGTAAAAAACTAGACGCAATCTAATTAATTAATCACAGATAACAATGCATAAATAAATAAGACAATGAAATTTTAAAGTGGTTCGGCTATCAAAATGGCCTACATCCACTGTTGTTGTATTACTGATTGTCTGCCTTGAATCCCGATAATGGGTTTTTCAAGAGATCCAACAGTCCCCCTTTTATGACTGGGTTACAATGTATTTATATCCTTGAGGCTGTACATACGAAAAGGTAATATGTTGTCCTCTACTAGACATATACATCTGTACAATAATAATGCGCATTAAATCTGACATTCATTAAATGCGTAGTTACCTTTTGGTTTTCATGGTTAAATGCTCTACACACTAAGTAGCTCGGGCCGCATGAGTTGCTCAGTACGCTTGAGTAGCTCGGATTGCCTGAGTTGCTTGGTACGCTTGAGTAGCTAGGAAATCTTAAGTAGTTCGGGACTCTTGAGTAGATCAGAACGCCTTAGTAGCTCGGTGCAAGTAAGTATTTGCCACGCAAGTTAACACGTGTCTTTATCTAATTGATCCATGTCAGCTGACTAATTTTTGTATCAACAGAAGCCCCCAATGTTTCACAGTTGAAGTTGAATAAGAAAGTGTGGAACATTTTGCCTAAAAGATGCCTAGATTACAGAACTCCAATACTTGGGTCATTTTTCTTATATTTCTTTTCCATTTGAGCACGTAATGGAAAACATGTAAATATTTTGAATTTTTAGCAGCCGCTTCAACACTTACGTCTTTCTCTTGATTTAACCGTTGGAAACGCAAACGACATTCTCGGTAATCATTTCTTTTCTCTTTTCCCGATACAAGGTATTTAAGAGCGATAGAAATCCCTTCGTTTTCTACTTTTGATATCCATATTTTCTGAACTCTTTACTTTCTCTCTCTCTATTTCGTACTGTCGTTCTTTCGTCGTCCGTCATTAGCAGATTTCGCCATTCTATGTAAGATTTTCTTCCTTCATGTTTCTTTTCTTTAGTCATCATGGTTTATCTTGTTGAATCTTTAGATAAATTTCGGACTGATTTTTTAATTCCCTCTTGGGTTATCTTGGAGGAGTCTTCTTGTCCTTCTGATTTGTTTTTCTGGCAAAGGGACATTGGTTTCCATCCCTTTTTATAGAGGAGTGTGGCTTTTCTTTCCCGCCAAATCCCTTGTGTTTGGATTTTTGCCAATATTTCGATATTGTACCTGCATGGGTAGCTCCAAATACATGGAGGGTGGTTAATGGCATGTATAGGTTGAATCAAATTCATGGAACTCATTTAGGAATTCCTGAAATTATGTATTGTTATATATGGGTTACCAGTGACACTACTTTTTATTTAAAAACTAGGTTTTCGAATAGAGCTTTAGTTGTCAATATTCCCGATGCCAAGGGGGACTATTTTGATCATGAGGTTGTGATGAAAAATTGGCAGCACCCCCCATTAAATGGAAATGATGTGTACCAAGGTCCCAAATGTCCGCTTTATGGAAATGGGATAGGTTGTTTTTAGTTTTTGAATTTAGCTTTATTCATGTTTGATAAAATGCGTCACTGACATTAATTTTTGTTTGTTACAATTGACAGTAAAAGGAAGCCCCCCAAAGAGATTGATGTTAATGTAACACCCTGTCCGCCCGAGGAGAGCGAACGGAGCGCTACTATCGATAAAACTAAACTAATCCACAATATAACAAGGTATAGAGCATCTAAAACCCACAATAAAAATAAGAGAATCTGCTAATCTGAAATATCTTCAAATTACGTACAACCAAAAATCTCTCGAAATAAAGCACCTAACTATCTCGAAAGAAAATAAATCGCCAATTCTCTATACAACCAAAATAAATACAATTCTT
This sequence comes from Sambucus nigra, assembly GCA_949130495.1. Lineage (NCBI taxonomy): Eukaryota > Viridiplantae > Streptophyta > Magnoliopsida > Dipsacales > Adoxaceae > Sambucus > Sambucus nigra. The sequence goes on along the minus strand of OX422217.1, from coordinate 479,142,191 downwards.
CTCATATACTCTCGAATATTCTTCCCAAAATAATCCAAGCTAAAATCCATCTCCGATAAATCCCAAGAACCCAAAATCCGCCCTAACCATCCACTAAAAGAAAATATGGGGAAGTACAAAATACGACAGGAAAGATGCTCAACAAATATTAGTGGTGAATAAAGCGTAACAATATGAGTACGAATATTCAAATCAATGTGAATCTCATAAGTAATTATATCAATATAATTTCTCAATAACACATTAACCGGGTCACCAAGCCTCACCACCATACTGCGCCTATGCATTTTTAAGAATATTCAGAGTAAGAAATATTGGCGGGTGCCCAACCTCAGTGCCATATTAAAATCTCATGACAACATGCTCAACACCAAATATACTACCACATGAATCGAAATTAGATTCTAACAAATATTTCCAGATTTCCAAATGAGTTTATCAATTCAAATATGAGTCAATAATCACAAGAAAACAACGAGAATAATACTCGCGAGATCAATGAGCATATTGTGTAAAACCCCATACCTTAAAATCATCTCATGAATCATCACATAGTTTCAGCCTCAAAATCTAATCACAGCATCACGTTCTTCTCACGAAAAAATCAAATCTCGTTCTAGCCCAAACTCGAGAAAACACCAAATAAGCCTTCTAATCAAAGGTTGAAATCTTGAATAAGTTTGGTGCTATGGTTTGTATATGAAGGGGAGTAATTTTGAAGAGGTCTTCTGGTTGAAAAGTTTGAGAAAAAGTGATTTGAAAAGCCAAGCCACGAATTAGTTGATATATAAAGGATTAAGAGTTTGATTAAGAAAAGAGTTCTAATCAGATACAAACACTAAAAAAAATTATTTCGGACGATCGGATCGTTGGAATTGGATGAAATTTTACTGGGAATTAGCTGAAGATGAGAGAAAGCTGTAAAAAATTTCATCTCGATCGGATTGTTGAATATTTTTAAATATTTTTTTTTTGCTAGAGTGTTTTATGTTTTGAGGACTCTTAGAGTGCCTTATGTTTTAAGGACTCTCCTATATAATAACAATTCAATTAAAACTCTGTGGAGGAAATTATTACGCAACACAAATAAATACGAGAGAAGCAATTATCAAGAAAGAATAAGGAATATAAGATGCCAATCACACAACAAAGGATATACGTGGTTCGGCAAGGATGTGCCTATGTCCACGGTGGTGCAGTCGATATTATTTCTATACACTCCGGAGAGTAATTACAGAGAATACAACTTGTCCTTTTGCCCCGGACCTAGGGTCTAATATATACATGTACATGTAGGTAAGTGGAGGTGATGGGTTTCTCCACGTTTTCCATCTCCCGTATAACTTCCAATTATGGAAACGTGGGGGAGACCGGATCAATATAAGAGATGAGGGGCCCGGACTTTGGGCCACCATGGCTGGGCTACTCGTTCGGGCCCATGGTTCTAAATTTCAGGTACCCACAATTGCCCCTAAATTTGTTAGGCCATGTTTATGGGTTCAATGGATTTAAATGATCATCCATTATGGTTGATTTGCGATTCTTCGAAAACTGTGAAGTTGATTTGGCCGCACCCGCTTCCCTTATTATGCGCTATGATTAGAATTTGAAGGCTTGTTGGGATAACCACTTTTTCTCTCATCGCTTCAGCCTTTCCAGTACTCTTCTATCTTCTGAGAACTTTAGCGCCTCGTACCTTCTTCTCTTAATTTCCATTTCCATTGTTTCTGTTGTCTGAGCTCGTGCTTCTTCATCACCTGAACCGATCTTCTATTTTATAAGTTTTTTATGCCCTTTCCTTGTACTTTCTCTTTGGTTTGTAGCTTTTCTTGGGTCTTCTAATGGCAAAGATTGGGAATAGGTCAATCTCTGAATTTAGGAAGTTTTATAACATTCCTGAGTGGGTAGATATTGAGTGTTGTGCCTCCCCTCCTAGGAATGTTAGGGATATAGATGATGCTCACTGGATCCATGTTCTGTTACTTTCCCAGGGGGGACTCACTTTCCCTCCCAATGATTTATTCCTGCATTTCTTTGGCTATTTCAATATTGTTCCTGCACAATGCTCGCCCAATGTGTGGAAAATTGTAAATGGCGTCCATAGGATAAATCAGTTGTATGGTACTAGGTTAGGACTTGTCGAGGTCTGTTTCTGTTACTCCTTTTCTCGAACTAGTTTAGGTGTCTTATACCTCAAAGCTAGGAGCCCTGATAGGGTATTAATAGTAAACCTACCTGATTCCCATAAGGACTACTGGCAAGAAGGTTTCCTTGTTAGGAATTGGCAGTTCCCCCTCCCCCCCCAACAATTTGAAGGGTCGAGGTCCGAGAGATTCTCTGTTCTTTTTATGGGGAGGAATATATAGGTAGACATTATACTGTTGTTTCAACTATTACTAATTTGTGACCTTTCTAACTCTTCTTTGCTTTTTCTTGCGCAGCGAAGTCAAAGAACTTGGAACCTGCACTCAACGAGGTCCATCTTTCAGAGTTGGTAAAGGCTTGGAAAATCAGGGAGCCCTTAGGTGACGACGAGCACCCCAGATTTGCTGCCTTCCTGCTCGAGTATAAGAACGTTGGATCCAGCTTCATTGCGAGGCCTGTGGATAGTACACTAAAGTTCAATTCCTACGAAGATACTGCTGTAGAGCCTATCCAACTGGATGAGGAGGAGAGCAGTTCTGAGAGTGACTTTGTAGGTGTCGTGAGTAATTTGGGTGGAAGGAGCTTTGATAGTAGCAGTTCCTCTGACCGTGGGGAGGTTTCTAAAGCTTGAAGATCGTCGAGCACTTCTAGCAGCTCAAGTGAAGACATGGTTCCTCCGAGGAAGAACTTGATTAGAGACGATGATGATGAGGACCACATGCTCCTTGCACAGAGGTCGAAGAAACAAAAATCTACTTCTGGGGCCGTGGCTATTGGTTCCCGGTCCTCCGCTCAGGAGTAAGAGAGGAGGAGGAAGGAAGAGGAGCTGGTGAGAGAGAGAGAGGAAAAAGGAAGAAGAGAGGAAGAAGTTAGAAGGAAAGAGGAGAGCGGAGGAGAGGAAAAAGAGGGAGAGCGAGAAGGAGGAAGAGAAGATAAGGTCTGAGGCGAGGACGAAGGCTGGGCAAACCTTAGTCCCAGTATCTGCTCTGCCTGAAGGGGCCTCCGTGGCAATTTCTCCTCAGCTGGCCCCGGCTCTGCTCCAGAGAGCTGTCCTCCTGGCTGATCACCAAAGGGCAGTAGGTTCAGAGAACTTGGCTCTTCAAGCTAGTCAGAGGCTTGCTCTAGTAAGGTTTCTTTTTCTCTTATATTTTTCTGACTTCCCTCATTTTCCTCTTCTAATATCTTCTCTTTTTCGTAGTTTGTTACTAACTTCGCTGTGCTGTATCATTCACGCGACGAGCTGGTGAAGAAGAACAGTGAACTGGAGCAAGAAAACTCTGCCCTGAAACTGAAGGGTAAGGAGATCGACGCCAATTTTAAGGCTGTCGATTCTGCTCGGATCTCATCCGATTTGGCTCTTACTACTATGAAAAAGGAGAAAGATGCGGCGATCACAGATCTAAGGGAGTTGAGGCAGGCCTATGACCAAGTTTGTTCGAGCAAACTTACCATGCTGGAGGAGAAAAGGGTGCTTGTTGAAAAGCTAAAGAAGAAGGAGTCCGAGGTTGTCATTGCCAAGGAAGACTCTTACCACTCCGACTGGGCAGCTGCATATGAAGATGTTGAAGTTCAGATAGGCTATATTAGCCGTCTGAACTTCAAGAAAGGATGGAATAAGGCTATTGTAGCTGCTGGGGTGGATGTTGCATCCCCACTTTTCGACGAGCACGACCCAGGGCCAAGGCCAGTCGTAGACGAGGACCGTGCCCCAGCTATTGAAGGCCTTGATCCTGTCCCTCAGGCGATTCTTGCTGGCATTTCTCTTGCTGAGGGGATAGAGGTCATCCCTGCCGAGGACAGTGCTCCTGCTGATGCTAATAAGGAGAAAGGACCATCCACCTCTGGGCCTCCTGAGGTTGCTAATTGAAAGGGTCTTTGTATTTTTGCGTTTTCTAGTCTGTAAATTTTCTTTCTTCAGTCTGATGTAACTTCAATTTTTATTAATGAAAAAGCTTCCTTTCTGCTAGTGCAGATCTCTTTCTCTCCCTTATCTTTCTTTCACTTATAGTTAGTTGATGTGGATGATTACATTCCTGCTACTTCCCAGTTGGGTAGGACCCTTGGTCCCAATGCTAGCCCTGAAGTTCGCCAGGCTTTTGTTAAGCTTTGCAAGTCCTGCAGGTCTAGAAATCAGAAATATAAGGAGCAATCCGAGCTAGTGGCTAGGCTGAAGGACAAGCTACGGGAGATGGAGGACATTGGTGCCTTAGTTCAAGAGGAAGTCAATGTGCTGAGAACAAGACTCCTAAAGGCCACCGAGGTCAACCAAGTTGGGGAGTTCCTTCAGCAGGAGAACGAAGACCTGAGGAGGGAAGTCTTAGAACTTAGGGAGCACGCACCGAGCATCATTCAAGCAGTATTACAAGGCTCCTCATCATCGCAAGCTGGATTTGATCATAATGTTACCCCTCCCATGTCGCGAAGTCTCACCCACCCTCCCCTTCGGCGAGATAGTAGGAGCACCAGGAGAAAAAGCAGGGAAGGAGAATAACTTCATGATAGGGAAATGGAAGAACTCCGCGGTGATGTTCAGTGAGCATATGTAATCGCTGTTGGGCTTCAAAAGTACGTCACCCGATTGCGGCACTTATTCAAGAAAGGTCCTCGACAAGCGTGGGCTGATGGTTATGATCAAGGCTGGTCGGATGCTCCAATAAGGCTATCTGAGTTTGAGGAGCTTTCTTTCATCAGGGGATGGATAAGTGCCTTGAAGGAGCTGTAAGTTCTGAGGAACTCGGTGCTTTGGTATCGTCATGAGATGTCTTCTTCCACTCTAATGCCCAACCCATTCAGGAGGGACGATCGATGGATCCCCATCGATGCTATTCCTCGGCAATTATTGGAATCAGATGCGAATGAGGTTGTGGAAGAGTTTACTCCTGCTCCTGATGACGGACGAAGAGCTCGAGTGGCTGATTATCTTGCTCGGAGGCCTCCACCCCATTGAAATTTTATATATATTCTTTTATTTTTGATAATGTAAATGCTTTGGGCGAGCTCGCCGATTAAACATGTATTATCATTGTTATAAGATGGATTAATGAAAAGTTTGTGTTTTTGGGCAATTTTACCAAATAAATGTGTATATCTTACTTTTCGTATCCTTGCTGCTTTATGATTTCTTCTGTTTTGTCATGGAAGTGTCCCCTCAGTCCAGTATAATATCAAAGTACCATTGTTCCCCACCTTACCTTTTAGGTTGTATCGTCACACTCCCTTAGGCCTAAGTAGGGCAATTGGTGAGGACACACCTGGTGTTGGATGTCTTCATCCGATTAGGATTTTGTTCAACCGAAGTAGGTTTGATGACCAGTATAAGATTTGGTCGTATTGCCTAAGAATCCTCTGTAGGGCTTTATATATTTCCAGGGGCAACGCTAAGAGGTCTCTAATTTTTTATGATGATGACCTGAGGAGGGGTATTCCCCTGCTGTAGTGATCAAGGTGCTTGTTATTTGGAAAAGATGTGCGATGAATGCAACTCTCACCAATCAGAGTGTAATCAACTAAGTAACTTTTCATTAGTAAAAAGAAAAATGAACTTCTGTCTTCATAATAAAAGAAATACAAGAAAAAGATCTAAAAATAGAATTTCTTGAGATTAGCTGTGTTCCATGCTCGTGGTATTTCTCTGCCCTCCATCGTTTCCAAGTGATAGGCACCTTGCAGATCATCTTTAGTTACTTTAAAGGGTCTCTCCCAGTTTGGGCCTAGCTTGCCGTCTGATGACTTCACTGTGCTGCCCAGGACCTTCCTTAGAACATAGTCCCCAACTTGGAACGCCCTCAGGCTAACCCTTTTGTTGTAATGCTTCGCGAGCTGTTGTTGATAGTTCGCTAGCTTCACCAGGGCCAGTTCTCTACGCTCGTCGGCTAGGTCGAGTTCAGCGAGCAATGCTTCATCATTCAGGCCTTAGTCGATAAAGTTGGATCTCATTGTTGGCAAACCTGCTTCTAGTGGGATAACTGCTTCCATGCCATATGCCAGCGAAAATGGGGTTTCTCCTGTTACTCGTCGAGGCGTGGTTCGGTATGCCCATAGAATATGGGGTAGCTCTGTTACCCATGTGCCTTTGGCTCGCTCCAATTTCTTCTTTAATCTGTCGATCACAGTTTTGTTGGAAGCTTCAGCTTGGCCATTGCTCTGAGGGTAGGCTACCGATATGAAGTGGTGTCTGATCCCATGTTCGTTACAGAAGTTATGAAAGGGGCCACTTTCGAACTGCGTTCCATTGTCGGTGATGATGGTTCTAGGGATTCCAAATCGAGTGATTATATTTCTCCATATGAACCTTATCATATCAGTATCTCGGATGTTCGCCAGGGATTCAGCCTCGATCCATTTGGTGAAGTAGTCAGTCACAACCAATAGGTATTTGCGGTTGCCGATGGTAGTAGGAAGAGGTCCCACGATGTCCATTCCCCATTGGGCAAAGGGCCATGGTCTGGACAGGGACTTCAGATCGTTGGTGGGTTGGTGGGCCATAGGAGCGTGGAATTAGCATTTCAGGCATTTGCGAACATATACTGCGGAGTCCTTTTGCATGTATGGCCACTAATAGTCTTCCTTCATTACTCGAAAGGCTAGAGACCTTCCTCCGATATGACTTCCACAGATTCCTTCGTGAAGCTTGTGTAGCACTTGCTCGACATCACCTGGGTGGACGCATCTAAGGTAGGGACCGGAGAAGGATTTCTTATACAAGTCGCCTCCTGTGGATAAGTGAAAGCGAGAAGCATTGACTCTTATCTGGTAGGCAGTTTTCTTGTCATCTGGGAGCGTGCCATCCTTTAAATAGTCCCTTAAGGGGTCCATCCAGCTGGGGGCTGATCCCACCTGGAGTACTTGTTCCATGTTTGGTAACTTGCTATTGCGGTTAATGCTCGAAAAAATGAGGAAATCTATGGGGATGACCCTCTTAAGGTCAGAGTCAACTGCCGAACTCAAGGCTGCTAAGGCATCAGCGTGACTGTTTTGCCCCCTGGGAAACTGCTGGATGTTGATCTCTTCAAAGCTTGACATTAATTCTCTCACTAAGGCGAGGTAGGCTGCCATTCTTTCATACTTTTCATTGTAATCTCCACTTATCTGATTGGAGACTAGCTGAGAGTTGCCGAACACCTGTAAATGTTTTGCTCCTAGAGTTTGTGCCTTTTGGAGACCGGCTATTAGGGATTCGTATTCAGCTTCATTGTTGGAGGCTGCAAATCCAAGCCTGATTCCTTGTTCGAGGATTGTGTTTTCTGGAGTGATGAGGACAATGCCTACCCCTGCCCCTTTTGAGTTGGAGGCTCCATCAATAAAGAGTTTCCAGGTTCTTTCTGTTGTTTGGTTCTTCTTTTGCTTTGTTGGTAGAGGTTGGTCGGAGAGTTCCTCGCCCGTGAATTCGGCTATGAAATCAGCAAGGATTTGACCCTTGATAGCTGTCCTTGGTTGAAATTGGATGTCAAACCGGCCGAGCTCGATTGACCACTTAGACAGTCTGCCCGACAAGTCCGCTTTCCTTAGGACATCCTTAAGGGGATGCGATGTAAGGACGATGATAATATGGGCTTCGAAATAATGCTTCAACTTCCTCGAGGCTATTACTAGTGCAAAGGCGAGCTTCTCCAATGGCAGGTATCTTTTCTCAGTGTCTAATAAGGTTTTGCTCGCGTAGTAAACGGGGTGTTGGATTCCTACAACCTCGCATATTAACGCAAAGCTGGCAGTGTGATTGGATACCGAGAGGTACATGTACAAAGAATCCGTTTGCTGTGGTATGACAAGCAGCGGTGGAGAGCTTAAGTAGGACTTGAGCTCGTCTAAAGCTCGCGAGCAGTCTGGGCTCCATTCTATCAGTTTACTCCCCTTTAAAAGATGGAAAAAAGGTTTGCACTTCTCGGAGGATTTGGAGATGAAGCGATTTACGACGGAGAGCATTCCAGTGAGCTTCTGCACGTCCCAGATTGTTCGAGGGGGTTGTACCCTGTTGATTGCATCGATCTGGTCTGTATCAGCTTCTATGCCTCTCTTACTGACCAGGTTTCCAAGAAATCTTCCTGATTGGATACCGAAGAAACATTTTCTCGCATTAAGCTTCATTTGGTATTTCCTGAGGATTTCGAAGGTCTTTGATAGGTCCGAGAGGTGATTTTCCTTCTTCTTGCTCTTAATGAGCATGTCATCGATGTAGACCTCCATTGTGTCTCCTATTTGATCCTTGAACATTTTTGTGACCAGCCGCTGATAGGTTGCCCCCGCATTCTTGAGCCCAAATGGCATGACCTTGTAGCAATATAACCCAACTATCGTGATGAATGCCGTTTTGTCCTGGTCTGGGGCATACAAGGGGATCTGGTGATATCCTGAGTATGCGTTCAGGAAACTCATTCGCTCGTGAGCTACAGTGGCATCTACTAGTTGGTCTATCTTTGGGAGGGGGAAACTATCTTTAGGGCATGCTTTGTTGAGGTCAGTGAAGTCGATGCAAACTCTCCACTTCCCATTATTTTTCGGAACTACTACTGGGTTGGACAACCACTTGGGGAATTGCACTTCCCGTATGGATCCTGCATCCAGCATTTTTTCGACTTCCTTTTCGATCGCTTTAGCCTTCTCGGGTGAAGTTCTCCGTGCCTTCTGCGTGACTGGCTTGAATATGGGGTCGACGTGCAGCTGATGACAGACCATATTAGGATCGATTCCAGGCAGCTCGTATGGTTCCCATGCGAAAACATCTATATTTTGTCTCAGCAAGGTCGTCAACTCCTTCTGTTCTTGGTCGGTGAGAGATGCCCCAATCGAGAAGACTCTGCTACTGTCACCAACTTCGGCTATAACTTCTACCAGGTTCTCGATGACACGCTCGGATGGGAGGAGCTTGGTCTCCTCTACTCCAGGTCTTCCATACTTTAATTGATACTTGGAAGGTATCACACCCTCTTCAATTTTCTCGCTGGGTTGACCGGCCTTCTTCTCTGGCTTTGGTCGGATGGATTATATGAAGTACTTCCTCGCCATCGCTTAGTCATCGTGGATCTCCATTACTCCTCACTCAGTTACATACTTTATCTTCTGATGGTAGGTCGAGGAGACCGCCTTCATCGCATGAAGCCATCCCCTGCCAAGGATGGCCTGGTACGGTGATTTGATGTCAACTACCAAAAACTCAATTATCTTAGAGACATTCCCTGCACGAACTGGCAGCACTATCTTACCTAGGGGCATGGTCATTTTTCCAGCGAAGCCGACCAAAGGAACAGTAGCTTCCTTTACATCGGCGATGCTCAAATTTAATTTCCTAAATAGGTCGAGGTACATTACTTCGGATGAACTTCCTTGATCGACGAGCAGCTTGTCGATGTCGAAGTTGGCTATCCTGAGTGTAATGACCAGGGCATCATGATGTGGGGTCCTTACTCCCATCAAATCTTCATCCGTGAAAACAATATGCTTGTTATAGTTGACGTCCTCTGCTCGTCGATGATTTCCTGACTGTGACTTTGCTGGATCGATTTGAAAAGCCTCCATTACCACTGTAAGTTTTTTATTTCCATTCGAGATGAGTTCCCTTGTATCTGCTTGACGTCAGATACTCCGTGGATTACTGCGAACTCGTGCCCATCATCATCCTCCAGCACATTATCAGGTCTCGCCTCTTTGTTGGCAGCCACTTTCTCTGCCCTTTTTTCCACAAAGTCATTCAAATGCCCGGACTCGGACAACTCCTCGTGGTGAGACTTAAGAGCTTTGCAGTGCTCAGTCTGATGTCCTCCCTCTTTGTGAAAAGCGCATCTTAACGCATTGTTCCTCTTTGAGGGATCTCCTCCCATTTTCCTGGGCCATTTGATGAATGGCTCATCTTTGATCTTCGCGAGAATCTTATAAATTGGTTCTTTGAAGACGATGTTGACTGCCTGGAATACTTTCGATGCGTTATGGTTCCCTCCATTCTTGGAGCCATTTTTGCCTCCGTTCTTTCATCCTTTCCTCTGGTTCTCAGTTTTCTCACCTACCTTGGTAGTGAGCTTAGCTCGACCGTTTTCTCCTGTATTAGGACGGGTGACATCTTCTACCTTTGCGTATTTCTCGATTCGGGCCATTAGGTCGTCAATAGTCATAGCTTCCTTCTTCGTCAGGGACTGGTAGAGGAGGGAAGAACTAGGGGGCCCAATTTTGAAGGAGGCCACTGCCACTTCCTCCGCGCAGTCCTCGATCTCATTGAATAACTCCCAGTACCTCTTCGCGTAATCTCGGAGGGTCTCTTGAGGCGTTTTCTTCATTATTAGCAGAGCATCCATCCTTTTGGGATGGGAGCTACTGGTAATGAATCGGGCCATAAAAAGTTCGGCTAGGGATTTGAAATTCTTAATCGACCGGTGGGGGAGCCTTTCGAACCACTTCTGTGCTACATCATGAAGGCTCGAGGGAAAAATGCGGCACATCAGGGCATCTCGATGACTCCAGAGGGTCATAGCCTATCGGTATTGCCTGACGTGATCGATGGGATCAGTTTTTCCGTCGTAAATTTTGAACGTTGGAATGGAAAATTTCTTGGGAGCTTCCTCCTCTTCGATTTCTCTTATGAAAGGTAACTTCATCTGGATTTTGAGAGCTCGCCTCGTGAGTTCTCTGGTTGATCTTGTTCCGTGGTGAGCGGGATGCTTGTCCTTCTCCCTACGGGCCATGTTTCTTATGTTCTCGTCGCTACGAGCAGGGCTCTGGTAGCGGTGAGCTCTTCGCAACTATTCACAGAGGTCATCGTCTGACTCTCCTCCTTCGTCCCTTTGAGATTCTCGCCTAGGGATCCTTCCTCAGCTGCGAGATTTTCTCGATTGAGGGCTAGGAGTGCGATATGGGCATCTCCTGTTATCAGGACGAAGCTCCCTCTCCAGTATTTCCAGTCTTCTTTTCAAGCGAGCATTCTGAACCTCATATCTGCAAAAAGACTCCCTCTGCACTTGGAGCCTTGCCTCGTACGCAACAATCAACCTGGATATCTGCGTGGACCTCGCTGGTCCCTAACTTTCTTCTGAGGCTGGTCTTTCCAGGCGAGCTCTCTGATCTGAACGTCGGACTTCAGACCTAATCCTGTGAGGAGCAGGTGGCTCTTGAATATCTCCTGCTTGGGGAGCATTTCTGCTGTGACCAGACATCTTAAACTCCTTTCTTGACGTGGGCTCTTCTCAGGGAAAGATGAACGCTTCCCACAGACAGCGCCAATTGTGGAGGCAATTATTATGCAACACAAATAAATACGAGTGAAGCAATTATCAAGAAAGAACAAGGAATATAGGATGCCAATCACACAACAAAGGATATACGTGGTTCGGAAAGGATGTTCCTACGTCCACGGTGGTGCAGTCGATATTATTTCTATACACTCCGGAGAGTAATTACAGAGAATAGAACTTGTCCTTTTACCCCGGACCTAGGGTCTAATATATACATGTACATGTAGGTAAGTGGAGGTGATGGGTTTCTCCACGTTTTCCATCTCCCGTATAACTTCCAATTATGGAAACGTGGGGGAGACCGAATCAATATAAGAGATGAGGGGCCCAGACTTTGGGTCGCCAGGACTGGGCTACTCGTCCGGGCCCATGGTTCTAAATTTCGGGTACCCACAAACTCCATTTTAATTTCAATTCCAATTCCGTTTGGAAATTTGTTTTTCAAATATAAAAACCAACACCTTAAATTATAAAATTTATAAAAATCCAAAATTTCATTTTTCTCTGATTTCTAATATTAATTAAAAAAAATTCCATTTAAAAATTCGGGTTGTTATAGTTAACATAAAATATTTAAAACTTATCTGGAGCTTGCATCAATCAGTTAATGGGGATCACATTAGATCTGCTTATTATTTGTTGAGGTACAAAAATATCTGCTCGTCTTTCATTGCACGTCCTATTGCACCTCCTACGATAATTGATCTTGATCAACTGCCAACGTCTCGAGTAAGTGTGGGAGACTCCTTGTCTGATTTGGATACTTCCATTATCGATTTAATGATGAAGAAAAGGAGGATGCCTGAGTTCTTTATCAAATATTCCCCTGATGTTGATGGGGAAAAGAAAATTAAAGTGGATGTCCTAGTTGAGGGGATGAAGAAAATGGACATTGCTCCATCCAAGGGAGCATCTACAACTGTAAAGGAGGTGGGTAAGAAGCCCCCAGTTGTTCCAAAAGAGGCAGCTCCTTTGATTGAAGGTGTTTCTATTACACAAGAAGAGGCAACAAATTTGATTGAAAGTGCTCCTCTAAGGAGACTAAGAAGAGGTCTCGCTGAAAGACCTATAGAAATTATTGCTCAACCTTCTGATATTGGGGGTCATTTAAGTGCTAAAGATCCAGCTCTCGTTTCTCTGAGTTCGGCCAAGGATTTGATCAAATATTGGGTCCTTACAAAACATCGATCTCCCGAGGATTCCCTTTCTCAGGTGAAGCTCACTGATTTAACCGCCCAATATATTGCGTCAGTAAGTATCTTCATCCCTATTATTTCCTCGTCTTTACATATTGCATTCATATTCTGAGTTGAGTTCTTTCCTATTTCAGTTTATGGCTTGATTTAATGGCATCTTGAAGAAAGATGAAGCTATCAGGGCCTTCACTTCCTCGGGTGGAGTGGAAGAGACTTTTAATGGTCTATCCCGCTCTTTGAATGAATCCCTTCAGAAGTATGAGGAAGAAAAAACTGCTTGGGAGAATGAACTTCAATTTTTCAAAACCACTCGAGATCAAGCTATAAGTGATTCTACAGAGTTGGTGAACAAATTGAAGGTCGTTGATAGGAAGCTTGAAGAGGCTGAACGTCATAAGAAAGAGATTGAGGATAAGGTGACATCTACCGAGGAGGTTGAGGATAAGCTTAAAGAGGCTGAACAACATAAGAAAGAGTTGGAAGAAAAAGTGAAACTTACCGAGGAACATGCTTCATTGGAGAAGGTGAAGAAGAAAACTGTTGTAAAGAATTCTTTTAGCTATGGATGGGATAAAGGATGAAATAAGGCCTTAACCGTGATTACTTATGAGATGAAATATGCCAGCCTAAAATACTTTAGAGATGGATGGGTTGCGGCCTTGAAAAAATTGAAAACTGCGGACGATTCTGAATTGTTTCAGAAACATGCTCATGACCCTCCTCCTGTCATCGGTGAAGAAGAAGAAGATGAAGCCCCATCTGATGAGTCCTCTGTGATGGTAGTAGAGCAAGTACCCGTTAGCGTCATTTCCCAACCCCCCGAGCAAGTTCATCAAGCAAGCACTTCTTCCGAGCAACTTGCACTGCCTTTTGAGCAACCTGCTCTTCCTTCCGAGTAACCTACTCTTCCCTCCAAACCAACTGAAAATATTATAGCAAATAAGGATAAGGGGTAAAGTTGTCTGGTTCTTATGTTATTTTTTTTCCTCAGTTGTAATTTGGAATGTATTTTCCTTTTGTATGATGAATAAGAGTAAACCTTTGTTATTTATCTCGCATCTTTCTTTGACATTTCTTGTATAATTGTTGATGCATTTTATTTTCTCCTTACTAGTTTATGGACAGGATGGAACTTTTATCAGCTAATGATACAGAGTTGATGAATAAATGCAACGATTATTTCAAAGCTGGTCATGAAGATTTTACTGAGGCCCAAATAATAGACATCCTCGGATCTCATGCCTATGAATGAGTAATTGATGCTTACCAATACTTGAAGTGTCTACTTGATCGTGCTGTAGCCACAATGTGGCCTATTATGAAATGATTGAAGACCTTTAAGGCATGATCGAGGAAGTTCAACTTCAACACAAAAAGACCACTGCACTCTTGCATAAAGGTTATGAGAAAAAATACCAATAATTGAGTGCTGACAGGGGTTATGACAAGTACATTTCGGCCCATGAGAAAAAAGGAAAGTGTGTCAAAGCTTGAGGTTGAAGATCATAGAAACATTGTCAAGTTACTAGAGCAAGAGAATATCGCGTTGTAAGAGGAAGTGAAACAGCTCAAATCTGCTGCCTCCTCTTCTTCGGGAGCCTTGATCCCAATTAATGATGAAGGTTTTTATTTTTTTAGAAATCGAAAATGCTACCTTAAGGGAAGAGTTAGAGATTTTGAAACGAGATGGACATTCCACACCTACTCGCGGCAGAGCGAGGGGTTCTTCCCGTGGGCGAGCAAGGGATGGTCGGGTTAATATTAAGAAGATGAGGACTCAATCGGCCATAGAAAATTAAGTCATTCAATTAACGGTAAAGAATCAGGCATTGACAAAAATGTCTAAAAAAATTCAGAGCCTTACCGACCAACTCTCCAATCAGAGTTCTGCGCTGGAAAGTAAAGAGATTTTGGTGAATAAACTCCACGATCATCTTGAAAGATTGACTTATCAATTTCATAAATAGCCTAGAGAGTTTTGGATGGAAGGATACAACGAAGCTCCGTATTATCTTGATGCTCGATTGCAACAGTCAAATAATGAGGGGTACAAGCAAGGATGGTTGAATGCTATGTGCGTGATGAAACTAGATTAAGGACACTTCTTTTGGGATTATTATGATCCTAGAATGCTTGATTTTCCCGTGCCTCCTTTTAAATTTGATCTTGGTTGGATTCCTGCTCGTGCTATTCCTCGATGCTTAATTTCTAAATATCTTGGTGACTATAGTCTTCATTCTGATTTTGAGATATCTCGTCCTGAGCATTTGCTTGACTGACCATCCATAGTTAACATCAGAATGCTGTGAGATATGAATTTTATAAATTCTCCCTATGCATTAGATGATCCTCCAGCTGGTATGGAACCTATATCAAAAGCAGAAGGAAAGAAACCTATAGACTAGGACATTTGTATATAATGAATCAAATTTCATTTCGTATGTAATCTGCTTGGTTTTAATAAAGAAAGATTTATTTTTTGTGCAATTTAATTTTCTTGAAAATACTTTGTAAAATGTCTTTGTTATTTGTTGGTGAATATATATATATATAGAAGGACAAAATGTCCTGTTTTGTTTTAGACAATGGAACTTTTCCCATTTATTGTCTGATTATAATGACTTATCACTCTTTGTGCCTAAGCAATGGAATAATTTGCATCCCATATTCCTACTTATTTGTAGTAATCGTGCCAGAATTACCTTGTTGCCTAAATAGTGGATGCCCCAAGAGGTCATCCATCTTCTTGTCTTGTTTGGGGTGTTCTTTGAGATCACCCGTGATTAAGCAGGCTTTTGCCTTGTATGATTTTTATTTACCGACCAACCGGAGTTTGTGGTTATTGAATTGCCGACCAACCGAAGTTGGTGGTTGCTGAATTGTCGACCAACCGGAGTTGGTGGTTGCTCAATTATCGACCAACCGGAGTTGGTGGTTGCTGATCTGGTTTGTGTTTTTATAGTGTGTCCCACTAATACTCTGAAGAAAATTTAACAAAAGAGGAAAGATGGGCGAAACCTCACTTTTATTCATATTAAAAAAATGTGTTACATATGAAGTTTTATTACTGATAATACTTGCGCAGATGCTCTGCGTTCCATGCGTTCTTGAATTCTTCTCCCTCCAAAGTTTCAATTATGTATGTTCCACGACGAATAACTTCAGTTATTCTGTAAGGTCTATGCTATGTGGCCTCTAGTTTATTGTGCTTCTGGATCACCTTCTTTAGCACATAATCCCCCTCTTTCAAGTCTCACTTATTCACCTTTTTGTTCTAGAACAAGGCTGTTTGTTGTTGGTAGGCTGCATTCCTGATCGTTGCTTCTTCCTTAACTTCTTCGGGCATATCCAGGTCTAAATGTGTCATCAAGTCACTTATAGGGGAATTTCAATTAAGCACCCTGTGTGTGGGTAGACCCAACTCAGCAGGTATGACGGCTTCACTTTCGAAGGCTAATATATACGGAGACTCCCCAGTTGCTGTTCGTGGTGTAGTGCGATAAGCCCACAATACAGAGTGTAGCTCGTTAATTTATGTGCTGTGTGTAAGAGCAAGCTTGGTCCTCATTGAGGTAAGACTTCCTCTCCAAAGTAAGATCTCCACCTCCTTCATCTCCACCTGTAATGAGATTTCATTCAAATAATCCAAAATGGATTGAAAATACTTTGCGCTCGGGCTGCCTTGGCCTTTTGGGGAGATCTGGATCATCTTCTGGATCATCTTCATGATCTCTCTTTTTGTCATCTTTTGCTCGGCGAGGAGATTTAGATATTTTCCTTCCTCTGTCGTTGGTCTTTCCACCATTTTGGCGATCAATGTACTTAGTCAATTTTCCTCGCCTGATGAGTGCTTCGATTTCATTCTGAAGAGTTATGCAATGTTTGGTCGTGTGGCCATGGTCTTTATGGAATTCATAATATTTAGACTTGTCCCTTTTGTCAGTATCTACCTTAATTTTCTCTGTCCAAGTTAGCTCCTCGCTGTTCTTGATCTCCTTCAGAATGTGATTTATATCTACCTTCAAGGGAGTATAATTTTGATACTTCATCATCTTCTCCAGCATTTGTTTGCCTTTTGACTACTTGCTGCCACCATTGTTCTTCTGATCCTTCTTCTCAGTTTTACTACCCTCAACCTTGGTCTCCTTAGTTTCTGTATTCTTCTTCGCAGCCATGGCTTCCTCGGTGTTCAAGAACTTGGTTGCCTTCACCATTAATTCTGCCATGGTCCTGGGCGGATCCTTGGCCAATGTATAGTATAACTTATTCGGTAATAGACCACTCATCAGAGCAGTAATTGTTGTCTTCTCCTCGTAATCGATCACCTTAAGTTTCTCGTTATTGAAACGAGTAATATAATCCCTGGTGCTTTCTTATATTTTATGTCTAATGCTCAGTAAGTGTGCTACTCTTTTAACTGGCTTCGCTCCAAAGTATAAATTCCCTATGAAAAGCTCTGCCAGTTGATGGAAAGTCATAATATTTCCCCTAGAAAGGTTGTTGTACCACATCTGGGCTGACCCGGTGAGAGTTCCTAAAAATGCCCTACATCTCATCTCATCGAGAACTGCATAGATATCAGAAGTAGCTTGGTATTGCTCTATAAGGAGGACAGGATCAGTTTTTCCATCATATTTAGGTGTCACCATAAGAGCTTTGAATTTTGATGGTGTGGGAAAATCCATAATTGCCTGCACGAAGGGTGTCCCTTGGACAAAAGTTCTCTATAGAGTATTCTTGGACTTAGCCATTTCCGCTAACCTATCTTCCAACCTTTTAATAGAACCTTTCCATGCATCGTTTCCTGCCTCAAATCTATTTGTCCACACAACCGATCGCGCTAAGCTTTCCTCTTGGGACCTTTCATTACGAGTTGTCGGGTGTGATTGGGCAGAACCTTCCCTTAGATCGGACGGTCGTTGAGAGTTCCTCGATGCAATCCTAGGAGGGTTTGTGTTCCTCCTAGGGCCCAATCGATCAAAAGGAGAGACTTTACTCAACCTTTCTAGAGCGCTAGCCCATTCTGGAGTTAGAGTGACATTCTATTGAGAATCCGTAACTCGTATTGAAGAAGTCCGACCAGGAAGATATGAAGGATCATTAGATCTCTCAGTACGATATGAGCCAGTATGCCTGAATTGAGAAACCTCTCGGAACAGAGTTCGTCTAGTTCTTGAAGATGGTAGATGGGTATTTTTATGAATGCCTCATTGTCCTGACTGGGCAGGTGCTCTATCTCGAATAGTTTGTATAAGTTGACGCATGGTTTCTTGCATGGCCGTTTGCCCTTGGGCTAAGTTGGACGTTATGCCAGCCAGATCTTGCATATTTGGTGGAGTAGAAGGGTTTAGAGGGACCCCAACATTGTTTCGATTATTGGATTCTAGATTTTCAACCATAGATGATGAGTTTTTTTAGTGAAAAAATGCTAAGTATAGTCGTTTCCCACAGACGGTGCCAATCTGTTGATGTAAAAAACTAGGCGCAATCTAATTAATTAATCACAGATAACAATGAATAAATAAATAAGATAATGAATTTTTAAAGTGGTTCGGCTATCAAAATGGCATACGTCCACTGTTGTTGTATTGTTGATTGTCTGCCTTCAATCCCTATAATGGGTTTTTCAAGAGATCCAAAAGTTCCCCTTTTGTGACTGGGTTACAATGTATTTATAGCCTTGAGGCTGTACATATGAAAAGGTAATATGCTGTCCTCTACTAGACATATACATCTGTACAATAATAATGCGCATTAAATCTGTCGTTCATTAAATACGTAGTTACCTTTTGGTTTTCATGGTTAAATGATCTGCACGCTAAGTAGGTCGGGCCATCTGAGTTGCTCGGTACGCTTGAGTAGCTCGGACCACCTGAGTTGCTCTGTACGCTTGAGTAGCTCGGACCACCTGAGTTTCTCGGTACGCTCGAGTAGCTTGGAACTCTTGAGTAGTTCGGGACTCTTCAGTATCTCGGAATGCCTTAGTAGCTCGGTCCAAGTAGGTATTTGCCATGCAATTTGACATATGTATTTATCTAATTGATCCATGTCAGTTGACTAATTTTTATATCAACACATAGAAGTGCTTGTATTAGGTATTATCAAGGAGTTTATTCATTTGGGTGCATTTTTTACACCATTTTCTTGTAATAATTAATTAAAAAAGAAAAGAGAAACGGGAAACGGGACAAGGTAGAGAGAGAGAGAGAGAGCGTTCTTGGAGTGGAATTTTGAAGTCCCCCTCCTTTGGCTCCATATTAATCCCGGTGAGGACTGAAGTTAGGCGAACTTTTCCCCGATCGACTCAACTCCGTCTTCACCCCACGTATGTAAAAGTCGTGAGAGGTACATTTCTTTATCACTCGTAATTCTCCCGCAAGTAAGTTCTTTTTTTGTGTGATTATTTTCTCCTATGTTCTTTTGATCATCTCATGTGTAACTAAGACCTAGACTCGGTCATTGAATCGAGTTGGGATTTCATTACCCACTCAATCACTTAAATTCAATCGCTTGTTACACATGACATCACTTAATTAAAATCAATAAACTATCAAGCCATGTAGGATAAGTATTCATAGGACCCTATTGGAATGAGTCACTCGTAGGATACTCTAGTGAGTCCATTCCACCCCTGCCAATCTTCAATCGACCTTCTTAAGACAATGTCTAGGAAAACTGGGTTTTAAGTGAGACTGCCCAGTAAAACAAGTTTGTGCTTTCCCCAGCGTGCTACTGGACGATCGAGCGTAGTAGTAGATATGGGGGGGGGGGGGGGACTTAACTAGTATGCCTCTTGTTCTCTCGGGAAGAAAGTAGGAGCACATTTGTTCAAAGGTGACGTATATCACTTCATGCTTTTCTCGCCCACGTATTAATTAAAATTTGTCTACCCCATCACCTAATTGAAGATAAAAAAAATGGTTACGTGCTAGTTATGACTTTTACCTTGTGCATACGTATCTAATTTAGTCTTTTGGTAGTCAATTTTACGCTCCATCCTTTTGTGTTTCAAATTGAGTCCGTCGCCTTATTCTTTTCCAAAAAATCCAAAAATATTTTTCATTTTTTCTCACGCCTAAATATTTCCACATTTTTTGAAAATCCATAAATATTTTTTATTTTCTCACATTTTTCAAAAATAAATCCAAAAATATTTTTCTTTTTCAAGATATTTTTTAAAAAAATCACGAAAATATTTCGTTTATTTTTCAAAATATTCAAAAACCACAAAAAATATTTTCTTTTATATTGAAAAATAAAAATAAAATATAAGGCCCGTGATCGGTGCTTCTTCACCCTCACCCATTCCTTTCTTCCCCATATACCCTTCTCCACACCCACCCTTGGTCCACCGATGCTTTGCATTATGTGAAGCACTTTGCCATACAAGTGCATTGACCTTTTATCCTTTATCCAACAAGATTGACACTTCAGTCTTGTTTAGGGGTGATTACCATCACCCAATTTTTCTGCCACCCCATGCTTTCATAGTTCTTATCTTTAGGGTCAGTTCCCTTCGGTCTAGCTGAAGACGTTAAACTTAGCGCTACCAGGAGACAACCCGTTGTTTCTGAGTATAAGTCTTATTCTATTTGGGGGTGGTGTTTCACATCACCCAATGCTTTACCATGTTTATAAACTTGTATGCATTTTTATCTCATTCCTTATTCAGGTTCATCTTAGATACGTATGGTCAAGTTCATTAGTGGTTGATTGAGGTCATCTCTTTCCTCCCTTTTTCTATCAATTTTATAAAAAAAATTATTTAACATCGAGGATGATGTTCCTTTTTGTTTGCGGGTGGGGAATTTTATAAAAAATTTACCCCGTTTGAAAAAATTTGAAGACCTGATTTTTATAATTTTCGTGCAGTTTCTCTCATCTCTCTAATTGATGTAAATTTTCTATCATCCATCTTTTAAAGTCTAGGAATGCACCATTAATTACTAAACTCAACAAAATTTGCACACTCATCACGTCACTACAGTTTAGAGTTAAATAGTACTATAATTCCTAAGAAAACCTTAAGGATCACCAATGGAGACTTTATCTTGTGAGATTCGTGTAATACCCCGCAGTTTTATGGATATTTAAATTACATAAATGGGTGTAATTTGGACATTTGAGGAATTTCTCTGAATAATAATTTTCGGAGTTATGAGGGTTAGAGGATTTCTGATGCGTGTTACATTTACTTTTGGGATTAAGTAAATACGTCAAATTATTTTAATTACATGTCGCAGTTAGGTGAAGCAACAAAGGACAATATTTTAATTTGGGAAAACCTGTATTGAGATGTGCTGGGTTTAATTAGTGATTTATAGTTAAGTGACTCCGATGGAGATTTCGAGTACGCGGTTGATCTTAGAATGGCCGAGATAGTCAGAATAGAGTATCTAGGGGTAGTGTTTAGGTAATGGGGACTTTATTCGAATAGGGACTCACAATTGAGTAAACGAGTCATTTTTTATTTTTAAACGGATAAACCCTTATTATCTACTATATAAGGCACGAAAGAGTGGGAGAGAGAAAGAAAATAGAGAAAGAAGAGAAAGAGGAGCGAGGAAGGAAAAGGGAGATTCCGTTCAAACTCCGCAGGATTCGACTCGAGGTCGTCGAATTTTATCCACGAGGTAAGTGTTTATTTGCTTTATTTAATTTAGTGTATATATCTCATATTATAGTTGGTAAACTATATAATTTTAGGTCAGAACCCTTAAAATAAATTTGGATAGTTTGAGTATGAGTTTACAAATTGATGTATTGTAAACTCTTAATGATTTCTAGAGTTAAAACCATGTTAATGGAGTGTGCCGATGAATTGGAATGGGAGAAATTGGTAAGACTAGGGGTTTAATGGTTTTTGAGTTCAAACCTAAGAAAATTGGTTTAATTCCTCAAATAATTGATGTGCTAGAAGAATAATATAGATTAGAAGTTTGTAGTGTGGTTGGTTGACCATAAAAATGTAGTTTGGGTTGATATATTGGGTATTTGGAGTTTTAGATTTCTTCCGAATTAGACAATGGCCGACCTATCTGGTGTGGCCGGTCGACCGCGCCCCTATGGCCAATCGATCGGGTCAAGGGAAAAAGGTTACTACTTAGTTTGCTAGGCAATTTCCAAAATCGCGGTCGATCAGGGGTCAGGGACTAGTCGACCGGTACTCTATTTTCTGCCCAAGAATTTGGAGTTTCTATCACTTCTTCTTTTTGGGTCTTAAACTTAGGGGCCTTCCAAATTAATGGATTATAGAGGGTTATGGCCTAAAGGACTTGAGGAGCTGCATAAAATCCTTGGGTTAGTTAAGGGTACAATCCGGGGTGCAAACCTAACGAATGTTTAGGACGAGAAATTCAAGAAAATTATTTAGCAAGAGTATGTAATCATATTTATGCGGATGGGATAATTATATGTCATTTGTGTTTGAGAAAATCCTACGAGGTGAGAAGAATAAAATTTGGGATATAGGATAAAGAGGGTTTAGCGGTTATCCGAGACGTCATACGATCCCTATGGAATTAAGATTAGTTGATAGTATACTTTCCTAGTTAGTACGAATTTGTATATTCGAGTCATGTATATTAAGTGAGATAATACTTATAAGTATTAGTATTGTAAGTGTATGAATACTTAGATACTATTACGAATGGGAACATTCGAGGTTATTGGCTATCGCTACGAGAGTTTGGCAATTATATCCATATATATTGAGAGGTAATATAGATTTTATATACGACGTTGTTACCGTATATATAAGATGATATGAATACATATATATGTGTGTGTGATTGGTATAACTGTATCTTAGAGGTTGGTTCCACGGGATTTCCTTTGGCGTAGGGTTGGAACAGTCAGATTATATATTTGTCTAGTGTGATCCAGGGAGGTTGCGCGATGTGGGTGAATCCCCTAGCTTGAGGAGCAGGGAGAGTATATCCTCAAGTCATCTCGTCCTGCGTTCGGTTGAGATGTCTGTGTAATCAAATTGCAAAAGGAATATGATTGCCTCCACCTTTGTGTATTTTTACCATGACCCCGAGTGAGTCTGGCTTGGTACCGTGGTATAGTGAGTAAACTCGAATTCAGATTGGCACTATAAGACTGTATCCTCGAGTTATATCTTGGAAGGATGGTTATTATACTTATGTTTGTTATAGGTATAATTATAATTGTTGTGTATAGTATATTACTTGTATAAGAAGATGAGATATCATATAATGTAAACATATGTATATAAAGTGAAAAGACTGATAAGATGTATTTCCCCTTCCGGTAGATTTATATCCGGACTTATATGAATTTGAATAATGGGTTCTAATGAGAACTGTATAGATATATACGAGTTATATATATATATATACGTTATGTTCTGATGACCTGATGGATCACGGCGATCAACATTGCCAGGTAGTAGTGTATCAGGGGCGTTCCTTATTTGGATTTCGCTTCGTGAGACACCCCACGCATGAATGTAGCACAGTGTTGGGAATGGGGGGAAGTTTAGCCCTTAGTACTCGAGTTTATAGGGATTTTCAGAGTTTGGGTGAAACGGTTTAGTTAGGAAGGGTAGCTTAACTAGGTTGTTTAAAAGGTGTGCGATAGGTGTGCACTATTAGAATATGGGTGAGAGGTATCTCATGGGAGTGAGATACAAATTTAAATATAAGGTAAAAATCATATTTTAAACATATGGCATTTATGCACTTGCAAAATATTTTCAAAACTCGGGCTCTGACCCGTTTTTATCTATTTTCCTCTCTTGCTATATATATGTATATATATAGGTGTCCAGACACAGGGACGCCTGAATGATGATTCCTTCGAGTCAGACGTTGCTGCAGTAGTTATGGATGTATGCAGGTTTATTTTTAGACGCTTCTATTTTTTTGTGATCTAGATAAGATGCATTGTAGTAACACTCGGGCCAAAAGCCCAATTGTATTCATTTATACTTTTACTTCCTTTTAGTACGACATTCGATTTGGTTGTATTATGTTGAGCCAAGTGTTCGATTATTTTATTTCATTTCAGTTTCATATATATAAACTGTGTGAATGTTTTAATTGAATGTTTTGATTAAAAAGATTAGTTATATAAAATTTTGACGCCAGACTAATTGGTTATTAGTAATTAAATTTGTTTTCGACAGTGGTGATAATAATGAACCATATGAAACTCCTATTTTAATTAGGTACATGATTGATCACCCGATATTTTATTAGGCTGGGTGTCAGAGATGGTATCAGACCCTCAGGTTCTAGTGTCCTTAGGAATCTATGCGTACGTACTACGCTTTCAACGTTGCTCTCGATTTGATATAGAGCCTTGTGATTAGGATTGTTGATTCCTATATGAGATTTCATTCTCCCTCCATTATCTAAGATTATAGAAAATCTTTTGCACGCTCATTCGAGATTCGTGTGTTGATCGATGAAGCATGACCACGGAAGGACTTTCAAGGACAACAGGAGATGGGGCTTAGTTGGAGCCGTTAGCTGAAGTTGGAGACCAGGACCGCGATAGAGGTCACTCTCCTTGTGGTATTTATCAAGGATGGTTGCAATTACTATTAAAGTATAGTAGTTGTGAGTATCCAAGTACCTCTATAGTAGAGAGTGGTGCTAAAATTAAATTACCCCATGATGTCAAATTGGGAAGAAGTTTGAAAAAGTCTTTGATAAGGACCATATGTTTAAGTTAAGTCATGTGAAGTAAGTGTAACATTACTCAGTGGAAGTAGAAGGCTCAAAAACTTTGGCTTAGAGCAGGGTATGGAAATAGCCATATGTGAAAAATTGAGGAAAATTTTTCACTCGTAGGAGAAATATTAAAATGGTGGGAATGGTGGTCACCATATTTGGGGGAGTGGGATGTTTTGCTCATTGAGGGATCTTACGGATGGTTTTTAACCACGAGTTCCCATGGTTTAGAAGGAATGAAAAGAATGACGTTTCTAGATTATTCACATAAGGATCGGTCAAAGGCCGACGGTGAATAAAGAGTTATATGGATAAGTGAACTTTGTGCCGAATTAAGGAAGGTACAACAAAGAGAGAGTCCTTCGAAGGAATGATAGGCTCACTAGAAAAGTGTTGCCAACACTTATAGAAAATGTATGTTCGTGGAACACCATTGGTGGACATCCACTCGGGGAATTCATTGAAATAGGGTTGTTGAGGCCGGTAGTGGAGTTTCCTTTTGACAAAGAAGTTAAAGGGACTATGAAGGAGATTATCCGGATCGAGGCTATAGAGTCTGAGATACTGATAACCTTAACATGTTCATGGTGGCCGGAGATGGGGAATGTTTCAATGTGGAGTGTACAACCACATGATTTGATCTTGCCCGCTAGGAGATAAAGGACCAGAGTAGGGTGCCTAAATGGGGCACTAATTAGAGTAGTTCTTGGTTAAATTAGGACAAGTTCACTATGTCCGAGAACCAATTGGAATGGCCATAGTGATTGGCAAGAAAGTTGTTGCTATGAGTTTCACCCCGGACGAAGGAGGCATACTTTGTGTGACAAGATTGAGTCACATTATTTTAATTGCCCTAGGTCCGTGTGTGATTCAAGTTTACTGGCGGTATCGGTAACATTATATAGTGTATGTCTATATGTTTTTCCGCAGCAATGGGGCTCAATTTTCTTCATTCGTCATGAAAGCGGGTGTTGTCATCTTGAGCTTATATTTACTTTTCATTTCTCGTTTTGTGTGTGTTATACGAGTATGGTATTATTCTGAGTATAATATGTTCTTAGTTGATCGGAGCGATAATAGGCTAATGATTGCAAGACTATCATATTCGCGGTTCCAGAGTGGAACTGGTTGTTGTTGCGATATCTCACCTGGATACAAGTTGAGCTTGCCTTTATTATGCGTCTAGATGAAACCTCGATGAGTATATGGTTCACTAGCATGATTTTGAGTGCAAGAAGATATGTAAGATTTATAATCCTTCACGTTTTACATTAACATGCCTCCACGATCGACAAAGTTAAGTAGTAGTGTATAGGAGGGGTTCCTTATTTGGATTTCGCTTGCGAGACGCTCCACGCACGAACCTTAACGACGTTGTGAGTGGAGAGATGTTACTGTATACTAGGATGTTGATTTTGGTAAAATTAATCGAGAGCCATATGATAACTAGGGCCTAATAAAAGTAGATGTACTATGGGAAAGAACTGAAAATGGTTCTCTCACCGCAAGTATGTGGGTGAGGCAAGGTATAGTAAATTGATTTAAGTCTTGTAGCCATGCCTTGATGAAAAGGAAAATTTTGGAGGTAATATGTTTTGGGTATGATGTTCGTAACACTTTTGTAGAGAGTAGGAGCCCCTATTAGTTAGACTTTCCATTTTTCCAATACGGAAGGACATAGTGGTAGTAGTACATAAGTAGGCTAGCGAGGTAGGATTTACAACATACTGATGGTGTGCCTTAGACCATTCTATCTCGATTATCGACGATGCGAGGGAGTAGTGTAACGGGAGGGTTCCTTGTTTGGATTTCGCTCTGCGAGACGTCCCACGCATGAAATCGAGAAAATGTCAAGATTTGAGAGAGGTCTTGGGTACTAGGCATATAGTTAGGATAGTACTCATTTTACATGTGTTGGAAACCCATTGATCGTACGGTTATTAGGAAGTAAGGCCAGTAGGATTAGTGACGTCGATATAAGGAGGTTGTTGTGAGTTAACCACAAGAAGATTAGTGGGTTAACTTTATGAAGGGTTCCATTTCCAAGTATAGAAAAGATTGGATTTTGAAGTATTCAAGTTAGGAATACCCAGGTGTTAGCACCAGGCCAAGAAAGTGAGGCCCATTTTTTGAGACAGTGTTACGCATGTGACGTTTACAATGGTTGTGCAGATATGCATGGGTCAAAAAGGTGTATGGGCACCTTTGTAAGTTGGTTTTATATACCGTCTCAAATAGAAGGGGTGTAATATATAAAGTTAAAGAATATGCTATGGGGGCAGCTATAAATGGATTTGCAATTGGAGTTTGATGGATTGAACGTCGTAGGAGGTACGCCATAACCCAATCGTATGGGCACGATAAGAGGTAGCATTCCTAAACTGAGCGATGAGACTGGCGGGAGTAGTCGAGCGTTAAGGTAACTTCCTTTTTGGAAAGAGTTAGATGTCCTGATGTAGATAAGTGGATGTCTGGAGTAGCGAATCTCTCATAGGATCAATAAGATAGAGCGGAGGTTGTAATCTCGTTATGTGAGATTATAAAAGCACTAGGTGAGAAGTGACTTGAGATTCAACCTTATGACCAAGGTGGTGTCGTAGCATATAGAGACATAGTTAAGCTAGTGTGCGGGTACCGGAGTGAGTATATGGTAGGGTACCATTTGGATTAGTACTATCTGACTTTTATGCACTAGGATATAGAGTGAGTAGTAATCCGAGTTGGTTGTACCAGTCGTATTCGAATTTCGGGGACGAAATTCTATTGTAAGGGGTGGGAGAATGGGTGTAATTTGGAGATTTGAGGATTTTCTCTAAATAATATTTTTTGGAGTTATGAGGGTTAGAGAATTTCTGATGTGCGTTACATTTACTTTTGGGATTAAGTAAATAAGTCAGATTATTTTAATTACATGTCGCAGTTAGGTGAAGCAGCAAAGGATAATATTTTAAATTGGGAAAATCCATATTGAGATGTGTTGTGTTTAATTAGTGATTTATAGTTAAGTGACTCGGATGGAGATTTTGAGTGCGCGGTTGATCTTAAAATGGCCGAGATAGTCAGAATATAGTACCTGGGGGTAGTGTTTAGGTTTCGGGGACTTTTGTATAAATAAGGACTCGTAATTGAGTAAGCGAGTCATTTTTTGGGTTTTAAAGGGATAAACCCTTATTGTCTCCTATATAAGGCACGAAACAGTGGTAGAAAGAAAGAAAATATAGAAAGAAGAGAAAGAGGAGTGAGGAATGAAAAAAAGGAAGAAAAAGGGAGATTTCGGCCAAACTCCACGGGATTCGACTTGAGGTCGTCGAATTTTATCCACGAGGCAAGTGTTTACTTGATCTATTTAACTTAGTGTATATATCTCATATTATAGTTGGTAAACTATATAATTTTGGGTTAGAACCCTTACAATAAATTTGGGTAGTTTGAGTATGAGTTTACAAATTGATATATTGTAAACTCTTAATGATTTCTAGTGTTAAACCCATGTTAATGGAGTGTGTAAATGAATTGAAATGGGATAAATTGGTAAGACTGGTGCTTTAATGGTTTTTGAGTTCAAATCGACCGGGCCAAGGGAAAAAGGTTACTGATTGGTTTGCTAGGCAATTTCCCATATCACGATCGATCGGTACTCTATTTTCTGCCCAAGAATTTGGAGTTTCTATCACTTCTTCTTTTGGGGTCTTAAACTTAGGGGCCTTCCAGATTAATGGATTATAAAGGGTTACGACCTAAAGAACTTGAGGAGCTGCATAAAATCCTTGGGCTAGTTAAGGGTACAATCCGGGGTGCGAACCTAACGAATGTTTGCGACGAGAAAAATTTGAGAAAATTATATAGCAAGATTATGTAAGAATATTTATGAGAATGGGATAATTATATGTCATTTGTGTTTGAGAAAATCCTACGAGGCAACTAGAATGAATTTTGTGATATAGGCTAAATAGGATTTAGTGGTTATCCGATGCGTCTAGTGATGACGGTTGTGATAGGTGATACGATCCCTATAGAATTAAGATAAGTCGATAGTATACTTACCTAGTTAGTACGAATTTGTATATTCGAGTCATATATATCAAGTGAAAGAATAGTTATAAGTATTAGTATTGTAAGTGTACAAATACTTAGATACTATTACGAGTGGGAACATTCGGGGTTATTAGCTATCGCTATAAATGTTTGGCAATTATATCCATATGTATTGAGAAGTAATATAGATTTTATATACGACTTTGTTATTGTATATATAAAATGATATGAATACATATATATCTGTGTGTGATCGGTATAATTGTATCTTAGAGGGTGGTTCCACGAGCTTTTCTTTGGCGTAGGGTTGGAACAAGAAGATTATATATTTCTCTAGTGCGATCCGGGGAGGTTGCGTGATGTGGGCGAATCCCCTGGCTTGAGGAGCAGGGAGAGTATATCCCCAGGTCATCTCATCCCACGTTTGGGTGCAATGTGTTTGTACTCCCCTTGCAGAGGTAATATGATTGCCTCCACTGTTGTGTGTTTTTACCATGACCATGAGTGAGTCTGGCTTGGTACCATGGTATAGTGAGTAGACTCGGATTCAGATAGGTACTATAAGACTGCATCCTCGAGTTATATCTCGGAGGGATGGTTATTATACTTATGTTTGTGATAGGTATAATTATAGTTGTTGCATAAAGTATATTACATGTATAAGAAGATGAGATATCATATAAAGTAAACCAATCTATATAAAGTGAAAAGACCGATAAGATTTATTTCCCCTTTCGGTAGATTTACATCTGGACTTATATGAATTTCATTCATGGGTTCTAATGAGAACTATATAGATATATACGAGTTATAAATATATACGTTATGTGATGAGGGCCTAATGGATATCAACGATCAACATTGCTAGGTAGTAGTGTATCAGGGGGGTTAGTTGTTTGGATTTTGCTTCGCGAGACACCCCACGCAGGAACATAGCGTAGTGTTGGGAATGGGGATAAGTTTATCCCTTAGTACTCGAGTTTATATGGATTTTCAGAGTTTGGGTGCAATGGTTTAGTTAGGCCGGGTAGCTTAACTAGGTTGTTTAAATGGTGTGTGATAGGTGTGCACTGTTAGAAAAGGGGTGAGAGGTATCTCATGGGAGCGCGATACCAATTTAAATATGAGATAAAAATCATATTTTAAACATATGGCATTTATGCACTTGAAAAATATTTCCAAAACTCGAGCTCTGGCCCGTTTTTCTCTATTTTCCTCTCTTTATATATATAAGTATATATGTATGTGTCTAGACACAGGGACGCCTCGATGATGATTCCTTAGAGTCAAACATTGCTGCAGCAGTTGTGGATGTATGTAGGTTTATTTTTAGACGCTTCTATTTTTTTTTTATCTGGATAGGAAGCATTGTAGTAACACTCGGGCCGAAAGCCCAATTATATTTATTTATATTCTTATCGCCTTTTAGTGCGACATTCGATTTGGTTGTATTATGTTGAGCCAAGTGTTCTCTTATTTTATTTCATTTCAATTTCATATATATAAATTGTGTGAATGTTTTAATTGAATGGTTTGATTAAAAAGATTAGTTAAATAATATTTTGACGCCAGCCTAATAGGTTATTAGTAATTAAATTCGTTTTCGACAGTGATGCTAAGAATGAACCATATGAGACTCCTGTTTTAATCAGGTACAAGACTGATCACCCGGTATTTTATTAGGCGGGGTGTCACAATTCATTCCTTTCATGATTTTACAGAGTTTTATGCAATCTCTGAGTCACAAGTTGATTCAACTTCCTTTGGGTCTGCACTTAAATCGTTGTATGATCTCATTATTCCTCACTAAATTTTTGGCTTGATCACTGAGAACGACATCACTTTTGAGTCATAAAAAACATGTGTCTTGTAGTTTGTCTCAAGCACCAAACCATTCTTGACCATATACTCACAATTTTTTTACTATATCACATTATCATTTGCTTCACCTGTTATCTTTCCATATTTTTCCTATCCATATATATTCCCCACACCATCCTATATCATTTTCAATCATTACCATCCTTCTTTTTTTGAGAAAAAAAGTTCTTGAAATTCGAAATGTAAATTGTCTTCATTTGTGTATGAAAAGAAAAATCCATCGCAACAAAAAAATGTGAAAAAAAAGAAAAGAAAAGGAAAAAAAAGAAAGAAGAGAAAATAAGAAAAGAAAGGAAAAAATTAAAAATTAAAAAAAACAAGAAGCATGTGATCATAGTTTTATAAAATAAAGACATTGATTATTCAGATTATGTTCCACTCAACTTAAAAATTCTACAGTCATGTCATCCATCTTCTTCATCTCATTTTTGCATAATTCCTTACTCATGCACCATTTTTCGTCCTTGGTAAGGTGTTCGAGCAAACGAGAAGTCTATATGGTGAATGACTCGATGTTCTCACTATAGTGATTAGCATTATTTCATGAGATAATTTTTATTTCTAAAATGTTTGTTCTTTCTTATATGCGTGTGAGACGTTTGACCTTGCTTACATTTACTCACATCCCCATACATAAGAGCGATACACTTACCCAAATCTTATGAGTTCGTTTGAGAGAGAGATATCAGTGAGATTTTAAAGTTGAAGCATTGATTCAAAAAAGGTGATCTAAGAATTACTCTGGTGAGACTTATCCCGTTTTGACTAATTCACACACCACAAGTTGAGTTCTAGGAAGGATGTGCCTTGAGTACTTATTTAGATAAACTTTTTATACACTTCTAGCTTGTATTCTTCAAAATATTTATCTTGTAATGGATTGTGCGATTGCCCTACGTTTAATCAGAGATTGACTGATGTTTGCAAATAAAGAATTTTGTGGGTATATTCCCTGAAAATCCTCACAAGATAAAACTCGTCCTGTAGGGTAACCTATAGGTTTAAAGCCTAGTTATGCATGGTAAGTTCAATCGCAAGTGACCGCGAAAGTGGTACACTTTTGGTTTCTTATCTTTTGTTCTCTATATTTTTGCTTGACGACTAGCAATGTTCTGTTTGGGGGTGGTGTGATAAGCACCCAAAAGTATTTAAATAAATCCCTAAGTAGATAGTTTATAATTGCTAATTCTCGATAAAATTAATCTTATGCGCATTTATGCTAATTTTGTATGTCAAATTCCTGTTATGGACTTTAAAGTATAAAATCGAGACAAAATGTGGCACAAATGCGATTAAATGAGTTAAACCCAACCCCGTACCTATTTTCCTTTTCACTAACCGATCTCAAACCACCCTGATCATGTCTATATCCTCATGTGTTGGTTAATTTTCACCCTTTATAATTTTTAGATTTTTATTTGAGTAGTTTATAATTTATAGATTTATTTTGCATCATATACATTTTTAGGATTTTTTTGTGTGTCGGCTATTTTTATATATTTTTATATAAGTATGAGTTTTATTTTTATTTTATTTTTTTAGATTTTATTATTTTTATTATACTAATATTTTATTAAGATAAGTTTGTTTTTGTCTTTTATTAGGAATTTAATTTTCTAGTTTTAATAGATTTTGAATTTTCTTTAGTTTTATTTTATTAAGTTAAAATTTTAATTTTCAGTTTTAATAGATTTTAATTTTTAATATTATTAATTTTATTATTTTAGTTAGATAATATTATTTTAATTATTAGGTAAAACAAAACACACACTCACAACCTAACCTACACTCACCCACACCCTAACTTACCCACGACCTACTATCCATTATCTTCTACACCCCAACTTCTCTCTCCTCTCTCCCCTTTCTAAAAAAAGAAATACCCACTTATACCACCTTCCTAACAAATAATACAAAACCTAACACCATAGCCCAACCTGCTAGATCCGGTGACCCCAACATCCATTATCGAGACCAACTCTTAAACCAACAAGTTGCGACCCTTACCTCTCGCCTGTGAAGTCCCGATCTCCGGGAGGTTTCAAACCCAACAACCCATGAAAACCACCATATCTCCAGCACTTGAACTAGACGAACCTTATCCTTTCGGCCAGAAACCCTGATCCGAATAATCTCTGAACCACTTTTCGGTTAAGAACCCATTCCAACCCAGACCTGTCGACGGTCAAACCATATCTGGTGCCTGAACTAGCTCTACCCGCGGTCAAATTAAACCCGCCTTAACTTTCCAACTCATTTCCCATCCGAACTCACCTTAACTCGGTTTGATACTTTTAACCCAACTTCCCAACTCCATTCTTCCAAACCCAAACACACTATATATAAACTAAAGACCAAAAATAAACCCCATGTGTTTAAAATAACCTTAACCGCTTATTCCCAAAATACCCTCCAACCTCCCTTTTTCTCATTACCCCATAGAACCCACATTAACTATTGAAAAAAATCCCCATTTTCCCCTCATTACCTCACACACCGCATGTACCTTTATTCTTCCAACTTTTCCCCTAGCTTCGAATTTTTCCACGTATAAATGAAGACCATGCCCATTTGAGAAAAAAGGGGGAAGAGTTCTAGAGAGATATTTAGGTTGAAATAAATTTTAGTTTTAGTTGGTTATTTTATTTTTAGATTTAAATAAAGGGAACTAAATTGTAGTGAGTTTTAAATTGAGTGTGAGATTTTTATTTACATTTTTGTTGATCACTCAATTTGAGAGTTGTATGTTTCTCATTCAAAGATTGGAGTTCAATTGAATGCAAAGAGATTTGGTTTGATTGGGCTCTTCTCTACTTTTATATTCTAATGCCTCTTATTATTTGTTTATCATATTTAATATCATGTTAGGCTAAAAACCTCTTTCAAGTGGTGGGATAAACCCTTATTTAATGTTATTTTAATAAATTAGTTTATTTATTTGAAAATTCCCTTTCAATGTTAATTTTGATACTTCACCTTTAAATTTACGCCTCGGGAGAGGGTAAATGATTTTCAAGAGAAAATTGGGATTCAAGATATAATACCCATTTTAGAATCGAACTAGAGATAGGAGTTTATCAAATCTGGTATTATTCCTTGAATTTCAACTCTAAATGTTATTTTTTATGATTTATATGAATTTTCATGAATCGATCCCAGCGCGTGATTTATTAAAAGGAGTGTAAATCTATTTTATAGAGTTGTGTGGGTTTAAATTAAATTTTCTATAAAGGTTAGTGTTAAAATTGCATTTATAATGACAGTTGGTTTGTAATTTTAATACTAAGTAAGGAGATTTCAAATGAGCGAACTAATTCATTAGAATAACTAGAATATGTCTTGTATTCCCATTCCTTGACTGTTCTCACATTTATTTACCTCATTTTATCTCTAATTTTAGGGTTTGATTTTGTTCATTTTTTTAGTCACTTAGTTGAGTAGCTTAATTACCCATTGAATATTATTTTAATATTAAAAAAATAATTAAAAAATAGAAAATCATGAAAAAAATAGAAAAATAAAAAAAGAAAGTAACTATAAAATGAATTATATGACTTTTCTTGTGTTTCAGTCCTTAGAGTTGCATTGACATCCTTACTTACCGCTATGCAAGTTTATATTATGTTTGTCGATTTTCAAGGATTTTGATTGGAAAGGCCATTCTACAAATACACAAAAAAAGCTTTTTTATCATAAGCCAAATGAACTAACTTGACCAAATAACTTTATTGAGCCAAATAAGCCCATAAGTAATTAAATATACAAATACATTAAACTAATTTAAAAACACGGACCAATATATGATCCAAAACAATCAAAAAACAAATGGTATTCCAAACCTCTCTTATAAAAAAATGTGTTTTTTTTGTTTTCTTCTTAGTATTTACAAAAATAGTGTTTTTGTTTGAATATATTTGGACATATTTTAAGGTATGTACCATTTTAGTATTTTTAATACCCTTGTTATATTTAAAACTATTAAAATATATTTAAAAAAATGCCTAAACACCTTTTTAGGCTTAAGGTCCACCTCAGATTATAAGACTTAAGGCTTGACCTCCACGCCTCGATCACGACCCGTAGTTTTTAGAACGTTGCATGAACTAACAAAAAAAACAGAACTCATCACAATAAGCAAATCATCGGTGTCAAAATATATATACATGAAAAAAGGTTTAGTATAATTTAAGTATCCATTTACATATGAGCAAGTCAAGGGGATAAGCTAAAACAGAACAAGGGGTTTAGGGTATGAGATAAGCCATTGAGAGATTAAGGGAGACATAAAATTGGGACAGATATATCAAGATGAAATAATTTATTTAATAATATAAATTAGGGATTTCACACATTGGGGTAGTGGGGGAGATGAAAGTTCGGTTTGAGGTGATGAAGAGAGAGCAATGTAAACAAAGTAGGGGTACATAAGCGGATGTCGTGTGAGGGGACTGTTGATGATAGAGAGAGAGAGAGAGAGAGAGAGAGAGAGAGAGAGAGAGAGAGAGAGAGAGATGTTATTGCTGAGAGCGTGAGGGAGCTGGTATCATTTGAGATAGAGATATTGAAAGGCTACTTGAAGGGGAAATAATTGTAACACCCTGTATTCCTATGTATTTTTTTAATTAATTAATTCAGAAATCAATTAGAAAAATACATTCAATTTAAATTATGTGAGTGAAGTATTTTAATGTCATTTAATTAATAAATGTGATTATTAAATATTAATCGGGAGATAGATAATGATTAATATTTTGATGAAATTTACCAAGTGTGAATAGTAATAATAAATGATTACAATTATATGGCATAGCGAGTGATATGTGCGTATTCTAGTTTATATCACCAGGAGTCACGTGTAGACTATTTTTAGGTGAGGAATGAGAAATATGATTTAAGTGACTCGGATGAGAATTTAGAGATCACGAATGATTCCGGATGGATCGAAATAGTCGGAATAGTGTACTCGGGGTATAGTTTGGGCCCCAAGTCAATTTTGGACCAAACCGACACATATTAAGTGCGTTACGATCATTTTTCTAAAAGAGCTCAAGGGAGCTACGAAAATTAGATCCATATATATGATATTTAGAGATTGGGGTTAGGGATCATAACACAAAAGATTATAGAGGCCATTAGAGAAAAGAGAGAACCATTTTCCCAAAGCCTAAGGAGAGAATTGAGAAGGTAGTGAAGGCACCTCAAGACAATTGGAAAAGAATATTGGAGAAGAAGTAATCAATCATCAACTAAGAATAAAAACATCAGATCAATCAATCTAAGGCAAGTGTTTATTGCAAAATTGAATTAAAGTTATAATACCCATGTGTAGGGATTTCACGAATATATTGATTTTTATTTTAAAACCTTGGTGAAGAGTACCAATTGATTTCATGTTGGGTAAAATTGCATATAGTTAAGGTTGATATCTGTAGAGGATTGCAAATCAGAAGACTGTTGATTGTTACTACGAATTTAAATTTGGGTTTTGAAAGGAATTTAATGGATTAGCACAAAACTAGTTTATGGAAGAGTTTTTTTTAGGGGGTTGATTAATTCTTGATTGTTTCGATGAAGTTTCAATGTGTTTGAAATGTTAGAAATCACCCTAACTCTGGTAGAAATAGTTAGGAACAATCAATTGTGAAATTGGTGAAGAATTTATGAGATTTAGGTATCAAAAAGGTGTAAAAACACTGCTGCAAAACAAGAACTGAATTGCAGAAAAATGGACCGGTCCGGTCCTGGTAAGCGGATAAGTCCAGCCTTAACAAAAAATGAATCGGTCTGATCCTAGGAAGAGAATTGGTCCGGTGCTCAGAATTTCTGAAATTTTCCCTTTTCTCTTGTATTCCTAAATGGACATAGTGGGGGAATACTTATGCACTTGTGAAAATAATATTGGGAGATATATTATTTTATAGTAGGCCTATGAGGGGAGTACGAAAGTGAAGTAAACTAGTAAATACATGGTAAAGTATGGTGAATATTAGAGAGAAAACATCACGTACTAGTATAAATAATTTGCTTGTGTGAATACATATAATATTGAAACTTAGGCTATGTGAATACCCAAAGTATGCTTAATTTGGTATTGGGGTCGATGACTATCCGGACCAATACATGAAAACTTATTTTGGGGTCGATGATGATCTGGACCAAATTGAAATTTAAAGACATTGGAGTCGATGAGTATCCGAACCAATAAACATAGGCATATCATTTACTTTGGGGTCGAGAGATATCTTAACCAATGTAAATGATACGATGATTGGGGTCGGTGATTAGCCCAACCAATAATCCTTATAGTATATATTATGTGAAATATATATATACTTCATGATATTCTACTTATGTGCGAAAGTAGACTTGTAGATGATATATATATATATATATATATATATGTAAATGATAAATTAACTAGAGAGAAAATAAGTTTTAAAATTAAAAATAGATTGGGAATATCTATAGAAAATTAGATGATAAATCTGAAATGCTTTATGAATTAAGTAGTGAAACGTGATTATGATGATTAAATAAAACACAGGTGAATGTCGTATGAAAATTGCAATATCTGACGATGTTAATAATAAAGCGTGATGTATGGGCAGTAAGGGGGAGTAGACCACTGATTAGACCGGTTATATACTTTAGTCAAGATAAATTGGGTATGATGCCTAGGTGGGTGTGCACATTAGATGAGAGGTGAGGAGACTCAAGGGAGTGTGCATGAACCTAACATGTGCAATTAATACATACATCTAAATGATAAATTAACTAGAGAGAAAATAAGTTTTAAGATTAAAAATAGAGTGGGAATATCTATAGAAAATTAGATGATAAATCTGAAATGCTTTATGAATTAAGTAGTGAAACGTGATTATGATGATTAAATAAAACACAGGTGAATGTCGTATGAAAATTGCAATATCTGATGATGTTAATAATAAAGCGTGATGTTTGGGCAGTACGGGGTAGTAGACCACTGATTAGATCGGTTATATACTTTAGTCAAGATAAATTGGGTATGATGCCTAGGTGGGTGTGCACATTAGATGAGAGGTGAGGAGACTCAAGGGAGTGTGCATGAACCTAACATGTGCAGTTAAGAATCGATTTTAATTGCGATAAATTACTTATTAAATGTTTTCAAACTGTTGTGAGTACTAACTCTTGCTATAAAAATGTTTTCAAAACCTTTTAGGTTTCCATCCACAAGGGCGCCTTACTTGAGTTCATTCCAGGGATTTGAAGTTGTAGCACTGTGGATGCTGATAAGATCATTGAGTAACCTACTCTTTCATTCAGATCTAGCATATGATCTCAGTCTTATGTTTCACATGCATACTTGTTGTTAGTTGACTCCATTACAATTCCATATTTTTATCAGTTTTACTTTGTAGTTGGATTGCAGATTTTTTCTTGGTTATGGTTTTAGCCGATGGTTTATTCGGCTTGACTTAGTTGATTTTACAAATTAGTGTTGATTTGGATTCTTGTACCTTATGTATGTTGTTTTAGTTTTCAAACTATTTTTGAAAGTGCGACAGGCCCCCAATTTTAAATTTTACCAAAAAGTAATTCAATTTCCTTTGAAGATGCGGAAGCGAGATGGTTCAATTAAAGAAACACAAACAACAAATTTTAGTTTCTTTTAAATTAAAATTAAACTTAAACACAAAGTGAAATTAAATTAATCAACAAATACATATTTCACTTAAACAACTTAATTCAATCCAAGTGCTAGAAATTTGCCTAACAATATTAATTCATTTTTGCAATTTAGGCCAAACCAAATTTTATCGAATTATATTATTTAGACTAGAATTAAATTAAGTTAAACATTACTCAAGTATTAAACATTCACCAAATTAAATATCCCAATTTTATCATTTTACCTAAACATGCATCTAATGTGATTTTGCAAAAGATAAAAAAAAGAGACAAACCACTACGCCACGATGTATGAGAAAAATTCCCCAACGGGGAAAAACCTCGGACGACCCTAGCCTTAAGTCCACTAAGTATGATATTTTTACAAGTATAAGACAAATGACTTACTCAACTTGACTCGACTCCCTTCAAGCCCTTGATGCATCTTCTTATACCCACCTCCGCTTAGTTGATAATCTCGGACTCCACCGAAACCTTAGAATCCACCGATGAGGCTTTAGGAACAACCAACAACCACACATGGTGCATTTCACCATGTGAGAATGCCACATCAAAACAACGAGAATTCTTCTTTGAGGGATGTAGAAGTAAACCCAAATTAAATCTTTAACTCGATAGAGTAAACCCGGTGCCAAACACTCCAAGAAAGATATATATATATATGGAAACTTGGAATAAACAAACTATGGGCATAAACTACAGTGTTTTTGGAATAATGTTCTTGAAAAG
The DNA here is from genome assembly GCA_949130495.1 of Sambucus nigra. Lineage (NCBI taxonomy): Eukaryota > Viridiplantae > Streptophyta > Magnoliopsida > Dipsacales > Adoxaceae > Sambucus > Sambucus nigra. Next base: position 479,103,617 of record OX422217.1, on the reverse strand, counting down.
CAAACATTTAAAACCTAGACTTTTGAACTTAGCAATTTTTCTGTCTCGAACTTTTCTCTCAAAAAGATGTTTAGAAATTGTCAAAAGTTAGTTTTTCAAACTTGGTTCCCTCACATATAACTTCTGTCAAGAGTTAATGGGTAAAAGTAAGTGGGAACATGGGGAAAAACTAATTAAAAACTGCCAAAAAATTCCTGCCAAAAATCTCCTTCGAACGAAGTCTCGTTCGAACGACACTTCTAACGAAGTTCCAGTGGCTTGTTGGGAATTTTAATTTGGAAAACTCATTTAAATGACATTCTCGTTCGAACGAAAAACTCGTTCGAACGACTTTCCAGAATGTTTAAAATTCGATTTTTAGCCCATAAACTTTATTTTAAAGTTTTAAAGAAACCTTATGAAAATAAACCTCAGTTTAAAGTAAAAGTACACCCAATAAAACTTGTTACAAGATCCTATATAAATATTTAATGCATTCATACCTTAGGATTAAATGGAACACATGTTGTTGACGTAGAAACGAGGCACAACAAACTCGACATTTGATGAAGCTTTAATCTTGCTCGCTACGTCTTCAACTATCATGTCATAGGCTTGGATGGATACAAATGAAGACTATCCTATGACTCAAATATTTTTGTCCGGAATTAAGCCAACACTACATTAAAACTCAATCTGAGACCTGTGCCCTTACAAATTTATTATCCTGTTTTATTTGAAAGACAAAATTTGGCACCGGTTTAATTAACTTAAGTGGTTAGTAATTGATTTGTTTTCAAAAGTGATGCTAAAAATGAACCATATGAGAAACCCATTTTATTTTGATAAAGGCCTGATCACCCGATCTTTAATTAGATGGGGTGTCACAATAATGTTATATGGGAGGAATGCATGGGTGAAAAGGTCAAAAGCCTTATTTGTAACACCCAGCCTAATTAAATAACGGGTGATAAGTCGTGAATTAAATTAAAACATGTTTTTCAGTTGGTTCATTTTTAGCATCATTATCGAAAACTTTTTAATTAGTAATCACCTAAGTGAAATTAGACCAGTTCCAAATTTTACCTTTCATTAACACAACACAAATTACTCACGCGAAAGTAACAGATAAACATTCATAGTAAACTATGAATCAAACCATTTAGCAATATATAAAGAATAAAAATCTTGCCGAGTCAACATTCGGCTAAAATCCAAAACTGCTAAGTAAAACGAACATAATCCAAAACTGAAAATCTGAAATAATGATTGTGGACAACATGTCCCAATATAGAGTACTAGAATGAGATCCTTCACTAAATGAATAAATGAAGCGTCTATGCAAAGTCCTACCAGTCTCCACAAAGCTGAAACTACGAGTCCCTGGATAGAAGCCTCAAGTCGAGCGTCCCTGTGGCTGGACACCAAAGAGGTTTTAAAAATATTTTAATAGCAAGAGTTAGTACTCAAAACGTTTTAAAAATATTTAGCAAGTGAATATCATAATAAAATGAGTTATTGATTACACAGGTTAAGATTTCGTGTAAACTCTCTTGAGTTACCTCACCCCTTATCTATCGTGCACGCCTAACGTCCCATACCTATCCCACCTAGCTATAGAACTCAAACTAACTGAACTATAGTATTCAACTGAACTCATTTATGCGACTAAGTTCCCATACCGCCCACTTAGGATGTAATAGTAACCATATCTCATGATTTATATACTTAGATTACTATTTATGCCTTGTTATCTTTCACCATTTTATAATTAAGTCTTCCTACTTAATTTTCTTTTAGATGTATTCATGGCATCTCATTATCTACAAACTCGCATAAGTAAATTATTAATAAAGTATACATTTCACACACAACATATACTTATAAATTCATTCATTACTAATATGTCCTCTTAACACACATCAAGGACTCTCGGTTCGGAATGGTCCATCAACATCAAGTAAGATTTTGGTTCGGAATGTCACCTCGACCCCAAATGCATTTCATGTAGTGGTTCGGAGAACCAACTTAACCCCACTAATGAAATTTTATACGTAGATTGATTCGGAACTTTTTCCTCACCACCCTAACTTACTATTTCCATATATTAGCTCAGAATCCTACATCGACCCTAATATAGGAAATTACACTTTAGGTATTTTCTCCACCTAAGTATCTATATAATTCAGTAGGTATACACATAACCTAATAATAATGTTCGTACGTAATATTTTCTCTTTGATATTCACTGTACTTATTTATTTACGATTTATCTCACTATCGTATTTTAATTGAGTATTCACCCAGCCCTAAGGGACCTAGTTACCCCTCTATTCGTTTCAGTAGTTATACTATCTCTAAACTACTGATATACCCCTGGAAATTACATTTACTCTCTTCATAACTCAAATCCCAAATTTTTGATACTCTACTCGATCCGTTTATCCTTGTCGGCCCATCACTTCCAATCTTGCACTCAACGATTATAACGGACCCCCACTATACACTTATTAGTACTCTCTAAGTCCCCACATAAGCAAAATATCATCACTAAGGTTCCTCTCAAGCGTTAGTAATCGAATAGAACTCAAAAAATAAAAGAACCCAAAATCAGCCAGGGTCGATCGACCGACCATAATCATCGATCCATCGATCGAGCAGTGACAGACGTAGTTCTTCTTCTTCTTCATGCGTTTTTCCCCATAGTCAATTATCTTACTCCCATGATAGTCCACCAAACTTGTATCTAACTATACCTAACCATTTCTACTTATGTTAGGATTATTTCTAACGACTTAAACATTATAAATTGTTACAATTTAGCCCATACTAATTTAAATCTTCTAATTATCCAAGAACCCTAATATGACATGTTCTTCCCATGTTTTCAATCATCAACCCAGATTTTAAATCGTTTTAACCATCATGATTTACCTGATTTTCAATCCTCTACAGATATAAACTTAACTACATGTGATTACTACCCAAACATGCAATTGATCAATTCCTTTTCTCCAAGAATATTCATCAAAATCAATTATTTGAAAATCCTATGCATGGATATTATAACTCAAAAAAATTACAAATAACCACTTCCCTTAATCATATATGATCTGATTTCGTGATTGTTGTTGTTGATTGATTGTCTTTCCCCTCCAATCTTCCTTCTCAACTAGTTTGTGGTGCAAGAACCCTTTGAATCCTTCCCCAATTCTTCCTTAGGCTTTGAGAATAATCTATCTTCTCTCTCTCATGGATTTCCTTTGTGTTATGAGGTTTCTAAAAACCCCACTTTCAATCAGCTGATAAAACACTCCAAAATTCATAGGTCTCCTCACCCATATGCCAAAAGACTAAACCCCCCCATAAGGTCCCGGTTTAGCCCAAAAATGCTCCGGTACCCGACTAGTACCCCCAGTATATTATTTTGACTAATTCGGCCCTTTCAGAATCATTTTTTTTTATTTTTTGAAAAAGCCTTATATTATTAAATCAAACTGGAGAAAGAGCCTCCCCAGAGTGGCTCTTACAAAATAAAAGCAACTTAACAACATAAATAAAGAAGCTTTACAAGATCCGATGTGAATCTAAGAATCCAAAATTCTAACATAATGGCATCCAATAGCATCCAGTTTACAGGCACCCCTGACCATTCTAGGTAATTCTGGAAGAGCTTTGAAGACTTTTCCTTCTTGAAGATGAATCCCCACATTTGCCAATTTGTAAGCCACCATATTTGATTCTCTATAACAATACTTTAAAGAAAATTGCATTTGAGATAGCATAGCTCTAATATCCTTAATAATATTGAAGAATTTCCAATGAGGTTTCCAGGAGTTACCTATGACTTTCACCACCATCAAAGAGTCGGATTCTATGAGGACATTAATAATCTTGAACTGTAAACACAATCGAATCCCCTGTTGTAGGGCAAGAAGTTCCACCTCTTAATTTGTTGCAAGATGACCTGGGAAAGCATAAGCAAATATCACCTGAGACTTCTCATTCCTAACAATACCACCATACCCACTAATACCTGGATTACCCTTTGAGGCACCATCAACATTAAGCTTATAAAAATTTGCAGAAGGGAGAATCCATTTAATTAAGGAATGGAATCTAGAACACTTCTTAAATGAAAGATTAAACATCTCCTTGCTACTTAAATCCTGAAGAAGACACTCATTTGAGAATACCATACCACTGCATAAATATGAAATCATCCTAATAGAATTTGTAATGATGTTTTGGTGCCTAAATTTGTAGCCCTCAAACAAACAAGAATTCATGGCTTTCCAGATTTCCCAACATATCACAATGGGGATCGCTTTGCAAAGAAACCTTTGATAATCTCTTTTTCCTGATCTAAACCACCAGCTCAGAATAACAGTAGACATTTGGTGCATATCACATTTAATTCCCATATGATTTGAAAAAAATTCCCATACCAGTTTTACCTCTGGACATTGAAGGAATAAGTGATTACCTGATTCTGAGTTCTTTAGGCATGCCTGACATCGCGAAACCACTCGAATTCCAACCTTTTGGATGTTATCGTCTAGGGGCAGAGAGTTATTTAGGATTTTCCACATGTTTATAGAGTGCCTAATAGTTATATGAGGATCCCAGATTCTTTTGTAAGTAATAGAATTTTGGTAACTGCTCTCCATTGCCTTGCAAGCTGAAGAGAAAGAGAATTATCCCTTGTTAGAAGCCTTCCAGATCCATTTGCCATCCAATAACTCCATATACTCTAAAGCCACATCTTTATATTTCCTCATGTTTCTCCAAGCTTCAGAACCCCCTTGCCGGTAATGAGACCATGACTTATATTTAGCTTTCATAAAAGCAGTCCATAGAGACTCCTCGACATAGAATTTCCAAATCAATCTAATGCTAGAGGCATTAGCAAGACATTGGAAATCTTTCAGAATCATCGGTGACCTCTAAATTATCATTTGAGTCACTTAAAATAATTTTCTATCTCATCCTCAATTTAGTCTACATGCGACACTCGGTTGTGATATAATCAAGTACGTCCATATCACTCACTATGTCGTACAAATTAACTATCAACATTAACTATTCACACTTAGTAATTTCGATCATAATATTAATCAATGTCTATCTCTCGATTAATATTTAATAATCACATATTATTATATAATCCCTTAATAATCATAATTATCATTTAAATCGCATTAAATTACATTACTCACATAATTTAAATATTAAATCACATGAAATCACTCCACTCACGTGATTTAATCTACTCATTTTAAAACATATTTTCTATTTAATTACTCGACTAATTAAATTCTAAATACGTAGAAATACGAGGTATTACATACTTCTCCCCTTAAAAATAAACTTTCTCCTCAAAATTAGGATATACCTACGGTGAATAACTCTGGATGTTGGTCACCGATTTCCTCCTCCGAATCCCATGTCGACTCATCAATATTGCAGTGTCCCCACTGTACTCGCACTAAAAGTATCACCTTGGATAGAAGCTTACGCTCGCTATGATCCAGAATAGCCATGGGTCTCTCCTCATATGAGACATTTGGCTGCAAATCAATCTCCTCAAGTGGGATTTGCAAGAAGGCTCTCTCACTCCTCGTGTATTTATTTAGCAACGCCATATGGAACACGTCGTGTATCCGTTGAAGATGCTCTGCGAGTCCCAATCTGTATGATACTGATCCCACCCTCTCAATAATAGGGAATGGTCCCCCGTATCTCGGCGCTAACTTCCCTTTCTTATCGAACCTCATAATCCCCTTCATAGGAGATACCCGAATCAACTCCTAGTCACCCACCTCCAGATCCATGTGTCTCCTACCGGCGTCAACATAACTATTTTGCCTATCCTAAGCTATTCGATTATGTCCTCGAATTAACTCTATCTTGGCAGAAGTCTCCTATATGATCTCCGACCCTAATAGTTTATTTTCCCCCACCTCTAATTAGCAGGGGCGTGGAGAATGACAAGGCCTCCCATAAAGTGCCGTAAAAGGAGCCATAACGATAGTAAATTGGTAAGAGTTGTTATAAAACTCTACCAATGGAAGATATCGCTCCCATTCTCCCCTAAAATCTAGGATACACATCCTCAACAAATCCTCAAGCATCTGATTCACCCTCTCAGTCTTCCCTTCTGTCTGCGATTGATATGTCGTACTCAATCGCAAGTTTGGGCCCATATCCTCCTGAAAACTCTGCCAGAAATGCAACACAAATATTTTGTCTCTATCCGACACAATATTAATAGGGACCCCATGAAGCTTAACATTCTTTAAAATGAATAGTTGCGCGTACTGTATCGTATCAAAATTAGTATGAACCGATAAGAAAAGAGCTACCTTGGTCAGCCGGTCCACTGCCACCCATATGGAATCGCTACCTCTCTGCGATGTCTTTAGTCCAGTAATAAAGTCCATAGAAATGATCTCCCACTTCCACATGGGAATATCCAATGGATGTAGTATCCCTGAAGGTCTATGATGGTCAACTTTCACAAGCTGACATGTAGTACACTTCGAGACAAACTTTGCTATGTCTCGCTTTATACCCGACCACCAATACTGTCATCGCATATCCTAGTACATCCTATCACCGTCGAGATGTACCGTAAACTTTGACCTGTGTGACTTCATCATGACTGGATGTCTCAAATCTTCATCCTCGAGTACTACCAGTCTCCCATTAAACCTAAGTCCTCCCTCTGAGCTAATGGAGTTTGACTCTGCCCCTTCAGCTAGCAACTGTCATACTTTGTCCTAAAAAAATGGGTCCCCTGCCTATTCCCTCACCAACCGCATAACACTCTCGGGGGTGATAGATAAAATTTCCATGTACGCTCGGGGTACCTCATCCTTATGTCTAAGTTCTCTCCACTTCGCTTTCCAAACCTCTGTCAACTCTCCTGTAGGTCTTCGGCTCAACGCGTCTGCCACCAGGTTAGCCTTACCGAGATGATATTGTATATCAAACTGGTAGTCCTTCACAAATTCGAGTCACCTCATCTTCGTAATATTCAGATCCTTCTGGGTGAAGAGTTACTGAAGTTACTTATGATCCGTGAGTAGAGAAAACTTCTCTCCCAGAAGATAATGTCTCCATATCCTCAAAGCAAAGATGACCATTGCCAAATCGAGGTCATGGGTGGGTTAATTCTTCTCATGTGGATTTACATTTCGACACGCATAAGCTATAACCCTCTCCTCCTACTATAACACACCCCAAAGTCCCTGCAAGGATGCGTCAGTATAAACTCGATATTCCAATCCACTCCTAGGCAATACAAGTATGGGTGTTGATGTCAACTTGTCCTTTAGGTCATAAAATGCTAATCGATAGTAGTCATTCCAGATGAATGGTACTCCCTTATGAGACAAGTTTGTCAAAGGACCAACAATCTTTAAGAACCCCTTGATGAACCGATGGTAATAACCAGCCAATCCCAAAAATCTCTAAACCTCAGTCGGTGTCGTTGGCTGTCACCACTCCCTCACACCTAATACCTTACTCGGATCAATATTAATACCTTTGTCGGATAAAATGTGGCCAAAAAACTGAACCTCTCGAAGCTAAAATCCACACTTCCCAAATTTTTCATACAACTGATGGTCCCGTAACGTTTGAAGAACCATACGTAAGCGCTTGGAGTGCTCCTTCTCCATTCGAGAGTAAACCAAAATATCGTCGATGAATACGATCACAAATTGGTCCAGAAACTCCTTAAATTCCCTGTTCATGAGGTCCATAAATGTTGTAGGCGCATTAGTGAGACCAAACTACATCACCCTGAACTCATATGACCCCTATCGCGATAAGAAAGAGGTCTTAGGTACATCCTCCTCTCGAATGCGCAACAGAGGGTAACTTGACCTCAAATCGATATTTGAGAAGTACGCAACCCCTCTCAACTAATCAAATAAGTCATCGATCCTAGGTAACAGATACTTGTTACGTATTTTCACCTTGTTCAGCTCCCTATAGTCTACACACATATGAAGAGAATCATCCCTTTTCTTCACAAATAACATCGGTGCACCCCACGACGATGTACTCTGCCGAATGAAACCCTGCCCCAAGAGCTGCTCAATTTGATCTCTCAACTCTCATATTTTCAAATAGGATATGCAATACGGTGCTCTGGGAATTGGTCTCATCCCCGTTGCCAAGTCGATAATGAACTCTATCTCCCTGCAGGTGGTAACCCTGGTATCTCCTGGAAAATATCCTCAAAATCCCTCATGACTGGGATTAAGTCCGTAGAAACATCCACTTCTTACGATGTCTACTCCTCAATATAATATAAGTGAGTGTGGAATCCTCCCTCGGGAAAAGGCATCACCACTAGGAACGTCTCCTATCCCGAAATGGCATAAACGATTATCCTCTCATAACAATCTACCATTACCCTATTACCCACCAACCAATCCATACCTAGGATGATGTCAAAACCCTCCATAACTAACACTAGAAGGTCTGCCGCTAGACTCAATCTTCCGATCATAATGTCCACACCCCTACAGATCGAGTGTATAAGGAACCCACTACCCATCAGTGGCTCAACACACATAAAATGAGTGTGATCTTTCTCTAAAACGCTGGATGTTCTTGAAAATCTAGTGGAAATAAAAGAGTGTGTCACACCCGTGTCAAATAGAATATTACCCTCATGCCTATGAATAGGAAATATACTCGCGACTTCCGGCGATGCTGAAGGTGCTAGTTGAAAAGGCGCGTCTTAAATATTGTACACACACTCGTAGTTCATTTGACCCGACTGCTTCTGTGGGGCATGTGCTAGTGCTGGGGCTAACGGATCCTTCTACCCCTATTGGTCACTCTGCTGATGTGACCTTTCTCCCTGTGGATAAGTCGTACTCTTGTGACCCAACTGGCCACATGTGAAACACTGCCCATGGAACCGTCTCTACCCTTGTCCCTACATACCCTAACATCCTTAGCCCTGCTGGCCTCCCCCTTGGTTCCCTTGGCCCTGACGGCCCTGAGGAACCTGATGTTGGGAACCCTACTATCCTTGCCTCTCCGATTGATGTCACCCATACCTAAATCTCTTGGAAGACTTCCCATATCGAGAATCCTTCCCCTACTGACCCCCTGTCTGCTGCTACGGTGTGATGATGTCACTACCCCCATTTGTCTTGCCCGACTGACTAGGATCACCCCTCTTGCTTCCCTTATCATGGAAGAGAAGATCCTGATAGTGCACTGGTGTGGCATTGATGACATCTGTATATGTCATCAGTGCTGGGTTACCGATCAAATGATGCCTGATCTTCCAGGCCAACCCATCCATAAACTTGGACTTTTTCCGCTCCTCGTTGCTCACCTCGTCTGGCACAAAATTAGCCAAACGGGTGAACTCCTCCTCATAGTTAGCCACCGAATGATCACCCTAAACTACCTCATTAAATTTCTTCCTCATCTCTGACTCTACTAGAGGCAGAAAGTACTTGCAATCAAACCTCACCCAAAACTTAGAAATTGTCATCATGTCCCTCTCCTCTGCGGTGGTAACTGACTCCCACCACTGTAAAGATGCTTCTGATAGACGAAAAGTATCAAACATCTTCTTCAGCATCTCGATGCACTCAATTATAATTGAAAGCCTCTGCAGATGGCGCTGAATGTTCTTCTTCCAATTGCAAGCCTCCACCACGTCAGTACTACCCTGAAACTTGAGTGGATGGCCCTTCTAAAAGGCCTCCCTAACTCGCTGCCAAGAAGGTGGCCCTGTTGGGACCTGAACTACTGGATCCACTAGAGGTTGTGCCTGGGGATGAGGAAAATGGGCTTCCATAGCCCTCATAGCCATCTCAACTTCTGGAGCCACTATCACTTCCACCTGAGTAGTAAAGATTAGCTCGGGTGGTAGTGGTGGTGGTGGTGGTGGTGGTGGCGGTGCCCATGGCTCCTGATGAGCCTCCCTTATCTCATCTCTAGCCTCGACCCTCTCTGCTCGCTGTCTCCTAGGTGGCATATGAAAACAGATCGAATTGTATAAGTACATAGTTTATACAAAATCAAATATAAGAATTACGATAACTTAAGCACGCAAGGACAAAAGAAACAGTCCTAAAATAGGGCTCTACATCAAAAGAACTAAATGTTGAAATCTTAGTAAGCCGCTCAGATCATATGGACACTAGAACTTGATGCTCTGATACCATCTGTGACACCCTGCCTAATTAAATCCCGGGTGGTCGGTCCTAAATTAAATTAAAATAGTTTTCTCAATTGGTTCATTCTTAGCATCACTGACGAAAACTTTTCAATTACTAATCACCTAAGTGAAATTAGACTAGTGCCAAATTTTATTTTTCATTAAGCCAAGACAAATTACTCATGATGAAGTAATAGATAAACATTCACAAAAAACTATGAATCAAACCATTTAACAATATATACAGGATAAAATCTTGTCGAGTCAACATTTGGCTAAAATCCAAAACTTCTAAATAAAACCAACATAATCCAAAATTGAAAATCTAAAATAATGACTGTGGACAACATGTCCCAATAAAGAGTACTAAAATGAGATCTTGCACTAGATCTGAATAAATTAAGCATCTACGCAAAGTCTTGTCGGCCTCCACAAAGCTACAGCTACGAGTCCCTGGATAGAATCCTCAAGTCCGGCGTCCCTGTGGCTAGACACCTACCAGGTTTTGAAAATATTTTAATATCAAGAGTTACTACTCAAAACATTTTGAAAATATTTAGTAAGTGATTATCACAATATAATGAGTTACTAATTACACATGTTAAGATTTCGCGTACACTCTCTTGAGTTACCTCACCCCTCATCTATCGTGCACGCCTAACGTCCCATACCTATCCCACCTAGCTATACTACTCAAGCTAATTGAACTATAGTATTTAACTAAACTCATCTATGCCACTAAATTCCCATACCTACCACTTAGTATGTAATAGTAACCATATCTCATGATTTATATACTTAGATAACTATTCACACCGTACTACCATTCACCATTTTATAATTTAGTCTTCCTACTTAATTTTCTTTTAGATGTATTCACTGCATCTCATTAGCTACTAAATCGTATTTAGATTATTAATACAGTATACATTTCGCATACAACATATAATTATAAATTCATTCATTACTAAATATCCTCTTAACACACATCAAGGACTCTTGGTTCGGAATGGTCCATCGACACCAAGTAAAAGTTTGGTTTGGAATGTCACCTCGACCCCAAATGCATTTTATGTAGTGGTTTGGAAAATCACCTCAACCCCGCTAATGAAATTTTATACATAGATGGGTTCGGAAATCTTTCATGACGACCCCAACTTACTATTTCCATATATTAGTTCGGAATCCTATGTCGACCCTAATATAGGCAATTATTCTTTAGGTATTCTCTCAACCTAAGTATCATGCACACAACCTAATAATAATGTTCATACATAATATTTTCTCTTTGATATTCACAGTACTTTTTTATTTATGATTTATCTCACTATCGTATTTTAATTGAGTATTGACCTAACTATAAGGGCCCTAGCTACTCCTCTATTCATTTTAGTAGTTAAAGTTATCTCTAACCTACTGATATACCCCTGGGAATTACATTTACTCTCTTCGTAACTCAAATCCTGAATTTTTAATACTCCACTCGATCGTCGGTTCATCACTTCCAATCTTGAACTCAATGATTATAACGGACATCACTATACACCTAATGGTACTCTCTAAGTCCCCACATAGGCAAAAAATCATCACTAAGGTTCCCCTCAAGTGTTGGCAATCAAATAGAACTCAATCAATAAAAGAACCCAAAATCAACTGGGGTCGATCGATCGACCAGGATCATCGATTGATTGACTCAATCGATCAATCGACATTCAAGGGTCAATCGATCGATCGAGCAGTAACAAACGCAGTTCTTCTTCTTCTTCATGGTTTTTCCCCATAGTCAATTATCTAACTCCCATGATAATCCACCAAACTTGTATCTAACGATACCTAACCATTTCTACATATGTTAGGATGATTTCCATCGACTTAAATATTATAAATCCTTCCAATTTAGCCCAGAATAATTCAAATCTTTTAATTATACCAGAACCCTAATATTACATGTTCTTCCCATGTTTTCAATCATCAACCCACATTTTAATTCATTTTAACCATCATGATTTCCCCGATTTTCAATCCTCTACACATATAATTTTAACTACATGTGATTCTACCCAAACATGCAATTAATCAATTCCTTTTCTCCGAGAATATTCATTAAAATCAATTATTTGAAAATACTACGCATGGATATTATAACTCAAAATAATTTGCAAATAACCGCTTGCCTTAATTAGACATGATTTGATTTCGTGATTACTGTTGGTGATTGATTGTCTTTATCCTCCAACCTTCCTTCCCAGCTAGTTTGTGGTGCAAGAACCCTTTGAATCCTTCCCCAATTCTTCCTTAGGCTTTGAGAATAATCTCCGTACTCTCTCTAATGGTTTTTCTTTGTGATATGAGGTTTCTAACCCTAACCCCACTTTTAATCAGCAGATAAAACACTCCAAAATTCGTAGGTCTCCTCACCCCCATATGCCAAAAGATTAAAACTCTCACGTAAGGTCCCGGTTTAGCCCAAAAATGCCCCGGTACCCGACTAGTTCCCCCGGGTATACTATTTTGACTAATTTGTCCCTTTCAGAATCATCTGTGACCTCTAAATTATCATTTGAGTCACTTAAAATAATTTCCTATCTCATCCTCAATTTAGTCTATACACGACACTCGGTTGAGATATAATCAAGTACATCCCTATCACTCGCTATGTCGTACAAATTAACTATCAACATTTACTATTCACACTTAGTAAATTTGGATCATAATATTAATCAGTTCCTATCTCTCAATTAATATTTAATAATCACAATTATTATATAATCCCTTAATAATCATAATTATCATTTAAATCGCATTAAATTACTTCACTCACATAATTTAAATATTAAATCACATTAAATTACTCCACTCACGTGATTCCATCTACTCATTTTAAAATGTATTTTCTATTTAATTACACGATAGATTAAATTCTAAATACGCAGAAATACGGGGTATTACATGATTCTACCGATATCCATGCTTTTTAAGAGTAGTAGAATTTAGTTGTGACAATCACTTAAACTAAAGAGTAATGATACGTTTACTAGTACTTAGTAATAAATACTCTTTATATGACTTGTACCATAGCGGGACTCATACCATAATACAATCCATATAAAGCGTATTTGGTATTAGCCTGGTACTAAGTATGGGTAAGAGTAACATTATTCTAAACTAAATTAAGGCAACTCAAAATCTGCCCGAACTGGATAAACAATGACTAGATAAAACTTTTTGTTTTTAGCATAATAACTCTATCATTCACCCCCTCCAAGCTCTATCATTCTCTTGTTTATCTATTTCAAGGGAGGAGTAAGATGATGAGACCCTAATAACACCCTCACGGATATTATTAAAAAGGGAAGCTCTGTTACAGTAGTAATCCTTGCAATAATGGAATATTAAAAAATGTGTTAAACTAACAATTAGAATGGTCACACAACTGTAAAAGCATATGATGTTAATGCTCTTTGAAAGAAACAAATTATACATTATATATAAATTGGGTGGGAGGAGAGAACAAAAAGATACCGGTCATTTGAAATAAACATAAAAGAGTAGCAAAAAATAATAGAGGTCACACATCCATCCAGCATACCAATCTTGATTCATATGAGATTTCCTGTAACTCAAGTTTATATCCTCCCATCTATTACAGGACACACGTATTAATCTTCCACATAATAAATTATTGTATTAAGTTATTAAACATTACAGCTATGCATGATGAGTCACATGTGATAAACTCATGCATCTATTGTATCCGTCATATTGACTAAAAACAATAAAGCAAGATGATCCTCTTAACGTAAGATGGTGTATACCAGAGTCATCACACACACACACACATACACACACACACTCACATGTTTACACTTTCATGGCTACATGTCCATACCTATTCATTTTCAAGGATAGTATCTACATTTTTAGTGAGGTCATGCATGCCATTTTCACTTTCTACAAAAGTACAGATGCATCTTCGAGGCAAATATATCTATATTTATATAATATAAAAAATATTGCAAAATGGACTCCTCAACTTATTATTTCTTATAGTTTTGTCTTCTTTTTCTTAAAGGATGCAATAAATCCAACCAAACTTGTCAATCACTATTGTTCTATAATAATTAATGAGAGCAGTATTCACATTTTCTTAGCATCTTCTTTCATTCCACTTTATAATTTCCATTACTTTTCCAACCTTTAAATTTTATCCTTATTAAATTTTTCTTTACCTTCATTCCTTTGTTTTTTCAATCATTAGAATCATCTAGATTCATTGGTAATAAAACCTTCATTTTCTTCAGTGTCATATTATGTTTGAGTTCTCAAAATTTTCGAGATATGTGTATCGATTTCTTCTAATTGTTTTGTGTATTTTTATATTTGTTTAAATATTTATTTTCTAAACTATATGACTTGTGTGGATTTTTGTGTAGGCGTGTATATTCATAACACTCCAATAAATTGGACAACAAATTTACTTATTATTTCTTATTGTGTTGTCTTCTTTTTCTTAAAGGATGCAATAAATCCAACTAAACTTGTCAATCACTATTGTTCTATAACAATTAATGAGAGCAGTATTCACATTTTCTTAGCATTTTCTTTCATTCCACTTTATAATTTCCATTAGTTTTCCAACCTTTAAATTTTATCTGTCTTAAATTTTGCTTTACCTTCATTCCTTTGTTTTTTCAATCATTAGAATCATCCAGATTCATTGGTAATAAAACCTTCATTTTCTTCAGTGTCATATTGTGTTTGAGTTCTCATTTTAACTGCTAATTTTCTCTACAAATTTTGATTCATTGTTACCAATTCCTATTTAGAGATGGGATGAAGCAAAAGCACAGTTGATTATGAAGGCAAAAGTTATAACTTGATCATCAAACGGATAATGTGACCAAATTTTTTCTTTTAATTTAAAAATTGATTTTTATTTTTATTTAGTATTGATATGCCATTTATTTTATTTGTTCTTATATACATAAATTATATATGTTGTAACACCCGTCCTACAGTTTTAACCATGTTCATATAATATTGTGACGTGGTACGGCCCATTTGGGATCTGGACTTGGTAAGGTGGATCATAAGTCAAATTTGGGTAACTTAGTGGCCCTGGTGCAGTCGGATTGGAGTTTTAATGGCTTAAAGTTATATAATGAATTTTTGATGTCGTTTGAATGAGGATCGAACGACTGAGAAAATGGTTGATTTCCCTTTCTCTCTCGAATCTAGCTGGAAAACCACATTCGAAAGAAAGGGTACTTCCCGTTCGAATGGCCGGACGAAATTTTGAAAATTCTGCACATTTTAATGTGCTATCACAATGTGGATCGTCTAATTAAACGATGTGTCATTCTCTCAGCATTTCAAATCAAAACGTGGGATAAAGACTTGATGGACAATTGGATAAAGGGTTGAGTTAGGGGAATTTGTGGCTTAACCCTTAGGGTTTTGGAGTATTTAAATGAGGTTGTGGCTCATTAGGGGCATTTGCATTAAATTTTCATTCTTTCTCTACCACCTTAGAGATCCCATGGAGCTAACCACTACACAACGCTAGCACCACCATGCCTCCGCCTTAAACCACTAAAGATTAACCATCTTCTTCCATATTTAAGATCATAAAACCCAATTACGCCACACGTTCTAGCAAGATGGATTTTCATGGAGATGCTGTTGGGGGTTTTCGAAGTAAAAACTATAAGAAATTATGGAATTTGAAGGGGGTCTTTCATAGAGCTTTCAATGAGCAAGCTTAGTGGATCTAGGAAACCTCCTTAAGGCCACCTTGGGAGATGGGAGGTTTCCATCTTCTGCTACACTTCATCCTCCATTGTTGAATATTCCTTTGAGGTGGGAGGAACTTTATTTTTCTATGGCATTGGTTTTGTAGTTAGAGTTTATAAGAGTATGATGCATATATGATTTAAGAAAGTTATTTCTTATGGTTTTATGAAAAATGGTTTATAAAAGATTTCAAGAGTTTGAGGAAAATGATATAATTTAAGAAATCTTGATATCTAAATATTTTATGGAATAAAATATTTGAAATGATATTTATCTTGATGAAAATATTTTATGAAAAAATGTCTCAAGGTTTACTTCTCAAAATTGGGATTTTTTTATAAATAGACATTTACCCAAGTTTTGTAGAAACAAAAAACGTATTTGATCTTAAAAAGCATGTTTATGAAAATATTATGAAATTTTCATAGTGAACCATGTGTTAAACCCATTTAATAGGATTTTTGAACTTAAAATCCATCTCCTCATGTATATAAACTTATAATATTTTGATGATGAGCATATAAATAAATTTAATAAAGGTTTTATAGGGTTTAACCATGAAATAAAAAAAATGGAATTTTCAATTCTTAAAGTGTGTTAAAAGGTGTAGAAAATATGGTAAGTGTGTTTTTATAGACTACATGGGAAAATAAAGGAAAAATGATATTTTCTCCAAAATGGCAAATGATTTCTTTGATAAAGAAAGTAATGAAATAAAAAGATTCCCAACTTGAGAAGTATGTTACTCCAAAGTATTAAATAAGTGTTAATGATATAAAAATATTTAAGAAGTTAGTGTGTCTAACTTCATAATGTTTTGGGAAATAACACTTGTGAAAATGGAGGAAAAGGCATGTTCGAAAACAAATGGATAAAATAATAATTTTGCGTAAAGTGGAATATTTTTATGAAATAAAACTAATGGAACATGTGTACACAAAATGGCCCTAAATGAAAGTATTTTCGAGATAAAATCAATGCAAGTGTATAAAGGACAAGAAATGGTGATTTTCAAAGTGTAACACAAGGTAGGGATGAAATCACTGGATTTTGGCTTCGATCGCTAAAGGTGGAATAATGTGGATATTTGCTAAATATTAAAACACAATAATATATTACCCAAATGAGTATGGGAAAGAATTAAGAAGGGACCAGATCACTAGCGAGAAAGACCTCAAAATACTGGACAGAGTATATGGTAGCGTAGCCGACAATGTGTAGCCCGTCAAAGTATGCTGTTATTTTGAAGATTTCGAGAAAAAATAATGAAAAGTGGAACACGTCAAGAAATGGGTTGCGTTGTGAATATAAGAAAAAATAACCTAACTTGAATGAATTTAATATATGTTCCGGTTGAAAGATAGTGTGGACCAGTAAAGTGAGAAATTGACTAATGTCAAAGAAATTAAAGAAATGGTAAAGTGAAGTGATCTATTGGGTAAATAAGTAACCTAAGGAAGTTTAGCCCATCATCAACCCAAGAATTTGTATATGAAAGGTTTCAGTGAAAAATAAGTATTTTCTAACACGTGCATGTATTGAAATGTGATTTTCAAGGAAATTACTAAGGTAAATTTGGTATGAGTAAAAAGGATAATTTTGATAAAAAAAATGATTTTCTCGAAATAATAAGTATTTGTTCAAAGTATTTAATCGGGTGTGTTAAATCAAGAAATAAATGTCAAAATAAGAAAAAAGGGTTTTTGAATAAAACTAAGGAGAATTAATCGAAATAAGTAACGTTTTGGAACTAAAAGTTTTCATGCATATATCTATACATATTTCATGTGTACATAGGTAAATGTGTAGAGTTTTTTTTCTGTCGTTCGATTCTATAGTGCATTGTTGTATTTTTTTCACTAGCCATTCGGCTCATTCCATCCTCTTTGTTACAATAGGGTTTTTGATTTTTCTTATTTTGATAGCGCTAATCAGGTAAGTATTCTTTTTATTTTACGTTAGTAGCTTTGTATGCTTGAATTTTGGAGACGTTTCCTGCTGGTCCTTCACGTAGTTTGATTTAAATTTATATCATATGCTAAATAAGTGAAATGTTAACTCAATAAAATTGGACTACTAATAATTTTTAGGTTGTCCTATCGCACTTCACACCTAACGTTCTGGTCGGACTAGGTTGACCACATGTAGCCCATAAATCTGAGTCAGGGCATTACAAATGGTATCAGGGCTCTAGGTTCAAGGATCCTTTCGGGAGTGATGTGGTGAGGCCAGTAGTGGATCTTTCGACATTGGTGCGGTTTTGGGCCAGTAAGGATAGACAGGTGACGGTTTCGATTCGTGTCCTTTACGATAGAGTCAATAAGATTAGACCGACAGGATATGTGTATCCAAGCAGCATGTGACCAAGTTAGTTGCCATTAATAACATCCACAATTCTGATTTAGACATTAGTAATTTGTGAGCGTCTATGTGATCCAATAGTGGTGACACCGCGACTTTTAGTGTAAGGTTTTTTTGCATCAACCCTTGATGATGCGAGAGGTATCGTAAGATGTTTACGACGGTAAATGACACTCATTAAATTAAACACATGAATTGTGTAAAGTCAACTTTAGGGATTAGGTGACTAGACTGTCATACCTAAGTGATATTGATTTTATGATATGACGCGCTAAGTTCCTCAATTAGGTATCTATGGGTAGATAATAATGATAATGTGATTAGGAAAACTTGATCCTTCGGGTGGAGTCATGTTGTAATAATTTGACGATTTGGTGGGCATATAAATCCGTGTCGGTCATTATTTTAGGATGTGTACTCAGTCATAGTTGATAAGATAATAACATTATAGCTATGTTCTTTGGTAATTGTCAATTTAAAGTTGTATCTCACAAGCTATAAGGCGAGTTACTGGCCATTAATGGTGAGTATGTTACGTGTGTAACAATGATGGGTTGAAGTGAACCATAGATAGTCTTTTATGACATGGTTGTAGAAAATATAATGCAACTTTTGAGGAATAGGATCCTTAATGAAGACAGTAGTGTTGAATCAAAGGCGTTCAAGTTGTATACGCCGTCCTATATCCTGCCAGAATCCTTAGTAGTGTCAGTCAGCAATTTGATACATGGTTTATGGCATTAGCCATTTAGAAGAAGGTTTTTGGACCTTTATTGGATCTCGAGGAAAAAGTCATAGGTTAGACCCATTCAAGAGTTTCAAACAAAAGGGAAATAATATTCTTATCTAAATGTCATGGCCCGTTCTAGCTGCATAAGTAATGACGAAATGCGATGCAATTTTAGTGTGGGTGTGATTTAAGGAAGTCCCGAGAGTGTCCTTGGGACTGATTACATGTGGCGTCATTAAGGAATTGAAATTATTTTTTTGTGACACCTTGAGGTGTTTAATGGTTAAAGTGCACCATATGTGGAGACTTGTAGGGTAGTATATTATTTAGTACCTAATGGCTAGGATGCGAATATTAGGAAATTGGTAGGCCATATCTATAGTAAGAGGATCATAGATGATGAAATCTTGTTGGGTTTTTGATTAATTTTATGTTGGAGTATGCTTGGTGTCCTTAGGGAACCAATCAAATTTGGCATCAGGGAGTGCTAGTGTTCTAATGATGGTCGTATTTAGGGTTTTGTGATAATCCCTCGTTATTGGTCAAATTTTTAGGAATCGCATCGTGCAGTCCTTGGCGAGGTCATCCAATTTGATATATATAGGTGATACAACCTCCAAAGGAAGATTGGAAAGTTGTTTCATGATTGGTCATAATGCTTGTTTGTCCTAAGATCACTAGTGTAGGAAGTGCAGTAATAGATTTTGATGGGTACTAGGAAATACCTTTGGACTTAAATTTGTGATGCCATGTTAGAGGTTTAAAAACAACACCTAGAAGGGATATCAAAGCATGATTAAGATATCGATATATGTCGATAGTATAAGTTAGAATAGCCCTAGAAAGGAAAGGACTACTTATTAGCACATTTTGCCAAATCGGTGCGGGTTAGGAGGTGTAGTATATAGTGATATCCCTAGAGTGCCAATGACGATCGATGTGTCCATCACGTAGATTCAGTTTGGGTAAAAATTAGGGATTTACACGACGACAACCTTGTGATGACTGGTGGTCGTAAGAAGGTAAGTCTTTAACCAAATTGGACATGGCATAAGGAGATGTTGAGATATAACCACCGTGCAATTTAGTAGATGATTCGAGAAAATAATTCATATTTATCCCCTTAATTTTGGTCCTTTTATTACCTCATGCATTGTAATTAACTGGAAGTTATTTTATATTTGCTGGAGGACATAAAAAAAGTATTAGATCATCTGATTATATGATAATTGGGTTTCAATAAAAAAATAATTATGGTGGATATACATATGAGAATCAAGATCTCATACCTTTGCGATTCCTTCTGGCTTGAACCGTAGAGATTTGATCACTTTTATGTTATATCGATCCGTGTCATAAATCTAACGGTGTGGCAGTCACAAAATTGAAATGACTTTTTTCAAAAAATTTAATAGCATTAAAATAAGATCTTACATTTGATTTTATATATTTAGGAATTAGGAACGCATTGAAAAAATATCAACCCCATCCGATCAACGGCTCTCAAGTTATGGCTCCGACAAGTAGATACCATGACGTGTCACGTATTTATTTGGGTAGATGAAATTGTATATTATTGAATTGATTTCATCCCCAAACATTCATATACATGAATCCAAAAGTATTATATCAGGATTTATGTGTATTATAATAATTTCTTGAATATTTAATCTACCTTCTTGATACGTTCTTGATTCGATTCCAGATCTAATCTGTGTTATCAGATCTGCTTCGTGAATCACTATTTTGTAAAGATGTGTGAAGTAGGAGGATCAAAGGATCTCAAAATGACTTGAAATTACTTTTGCCTCTTCCTCTATATATCATAAAATCGTGGTTCTAATTTAAGAATTTTTGGACTCGCTAATTACTCATAATTGATTTGACAACATGAGAGCTTTGAAAGAGACATCGAGATCTTCCATGTTATTCCTTTAAGCTAATACATGTCATTGGTGTGTGGAAACCAATGACCACGACCCTAACACTTGTTTTTCATGTATTTTTCTCATCTATATTTATCCTACACTTATTAGAAGACATGGAATTACTTATATAGGCTAGCATGGGGACCCCCCGGAAACATAGGAGACTAGCTTCCTACAGAATTAGGAATCCTAATTAAACACGATAATCAACTCCATAATTTTATAAATTAATATTCATTTCACTAAAGAATAATAATTGCACTTTAATCTACTATCTCAAAATTATAATTTCGAGCTCCTCGTTATCAAATGCTTAATAATCTCCCCACATTAAAATTACAGTGACCCATCGATTAAATTAAATTAGTGACAATTATATTTAATCGACCACTTATAAATTCCTTACAACCGTCCGCTTAAATTATTTGATATGTTGGATAATTAAATAAACCGGTCGGGTTTGACATAATCAAAACTTAGAAGATGCATCAAGAGGGTATCATCAATCTCTATATCGAGACGTGGATTTCATTCATAATTAACTTTCACCCTACACTAATCACCATTACCAAATCTATCAAGCTTATTGATTTATAAATGAATCTCATCTAATGGGTCAAAGTAATGAACAATTAATGCACGTGTTCATCAATTATGTTCGAGTTAAGATCTTAAGCACTCATAATAACCCTGAGATGTGCATTATCGTATGTGGTTAGTATAAAGACAATTATCATAAATTTATCTCGTTCGATACACACAAAGTGTGCTAGCACAATAGGTCAAAACTATATAATTTCTTGTAATCAGGATAGACCTACTAAAATGGTGTTCTACAATCCTTCTGATGGTGTGTCCATCTCCATCTAAGATTGTGAACCAAACTTATATTCTCATCGGTGTGTAAGTCGAACTCTATACTCCGAATCATCCACTCTTTGGAATAAAAGACACACACACACACACACATATATATATATATATATACACACACACACTAGTGGTGACCCGTACGATGCACGGTTGGGTATAACACATATTGAAGTATATTATTCTAAAATATAATCTAATATATATTTTTAATTAGTATTTAAAAAAATGAGTGTAGCCATAAATATGAACATGTAAATTCAAGTAATATAGTAGGAAACACATATCAATTGAAGTAAATATGAGGAAATGATTATTAAGAACTATATTATCGTAGAACATAACACAATATGAAAATCCAAAATATTAACCATATTGGGGTGTGCTTGTTCTGATGGCAGGACAACAAATCTCTCTCCATACATGGTTAATAAAACGCAAACCCCCAGCTAAATAGTTAAATTCTTTGTGCCCATGCTAATGAATGGTTGCACATTCGTTACAATGCCTTTGTTTTTATATCGTAACGATATGTAATACTGCTCAGGGGTTTTCATAATTGTGAGAAACATATACTTTGTTTATGACACACTTAACAATTCTCACTATGCCCTGTGCATAATACTTTTGGCACATTACATGAATACGGGTTGCAACACACGAGTAAAAATAAAATACATACCCCAAAAAATTTATTTGTGGAACCTTCAATTTAAAATTGTAATTAATGTTTATAGGTGAATTTTATCTAATATAAATTTTAACACATAAAAATATGGCCACACGACATTTGTCATTGTATTTTTTTCTCAAACACAAACACGACCCAATTAACATTTGATACATTGTGAAATATTTTTAACCTAACACAAACACAATCCACATAAAAACGATACGAAATGACATGAAATATTATCTAATTTATTTACAAAAACAGAAATACGACTGAATTAAAAAGTGACACAACACATAATCTTTTCTTTACTAAACACAAATATGATTAAGTAAAAGCGATACAACATGAAATTTTTTCCAAACACAAATAATAATATTTTTTTCAAAAAAAGCTTGAAATTTTGTTTTATTTTACCAAACACCAACACGATCAAAGTATAAACACCCCAGCGGATCGTGTTTTTGTTTGGTAAAAAAAGTTATACGTCGCTTAAAAACATTTCGTAACGTGTCGCGAAATCATATTTTATTTGTTTTTTTTACAAAAATGAAAACACAATTGAATTAAAATTCTATACAATACAAAATTGCTACCTTTAATGGTACAACTTTAAGTATTCAAATATTTAAAAGAAGAATGTGCTGATATTGTTTCTAATTTGGCCTCCGATATGAGCATATCTATATAAAGAGTTTTAAGGCATAAAAGAAAAACTACACAAAACTGAACTGCACACCTGCAAGAAGCCCAAACACTTTTTTTGAACAACAATTGTGTAATATTTTTGGTGGGTGTAGTCTTAAGAAAGGAGGGAGGAACTTGGACAAATATTACTGGAGTTTTAAAATGTGTGGAGGGTGGGCGGAAGTTGCCAAAAATTATGGAGAGCCGAAAATGGTTACAATTTTTTAGGAGAGTTTGTTTTTAGTGGTATGGTGAGAAACATGGGACAAACTAGTTTATATTTGGGTTTAAATTTTTTTAAAAATCTGAAAAAATTATCGGTTGCCCGTGCGGATGGCATGGTGACAAAGAAAAATTCTAGTTAAAATACATTAAAAATTAAGTCCTAAAAAAATTATTAGAATAAGAGTTTGTTTTGCTCTCACGCGGATTAAAATTTTCAATGTATCCACACATATTTAGATTTGATCCATTTCCACAACAAAAATGACATGTTTCAAACTCCAAATCTACATGTTTTATATTAACCAAACTGTATACTAAAAAATCTTTAAAATGTTTTATAAATAAACTAAACATAAAGAATTTAAAAGTATGTTACTTCACGATTTAAAATAGTTCTTCAATTCTTGGGATAAAAATATTGACTATTAGAAAAAGTTTAGCATGAAACGCTAAGAAGTTTGACATCATGAGGGTAATAGTAATATTATTTGAGTTGTGTGTTGTAACTTTTTTACAGGATTAATAGTTTAAAATAACACTCTTTGGAATGGTGCTCTCACTATTCTTGTTCTTGAGCCAAGTGCCAATCTCACTTTAAGGGTTTAATGCATCACCTTTTCCAAAACAATGTTATATAATTCGTTGTTCATACCTTAAGAGTGAATTTGGGAAGGAAAAAAATAGGACAGTTATTAATACTAAAAATAATTTTGTAAAAAAATAAAAGACAACAGTTTTACCCATGTATCATCCACATATGGATTTCCTACACTCTCTATACATGAGAAATAAAAAGTTAACGCACCCAAAAAAACAAATAAAAGAATAAACCTTTAATAAGACAGATGTTGCTTATATACAAAACCAACTGTGAAAAGTCTTCATCTCTTCATCTTTTCATTTAGGTACCTTTTAAAGCACTTGATAAACTATGTGCATGTATACAAAGCCAAATGTGAGATTAGTTTCACAGAGTTTTATATAGCCAAACACGGTTAGTTTAGTGATATATACATTTAAAAAAACATGAAAACAAAAACAATAAAACATATACAGTTAGATAATTTGAATAAAAAGTCTAAAACATAATTAAAAACATTTTAAGTACTACTTATGTCCACTACCCGAATATAATAGATAATAATTTATTTCTAAAGTCATAACTTGCAAATTTTATTATTTTACTAAACACTTTGGGAAGATACACTTAAGGTAACATGATCCTAAACACAGACGTGAGCTTGAAGCCTCTTTGAGGCATTTACTCAAACATATGACACGAATCGAGACAACAATCTTAACACGTTAAATCAATGTAAAACAAAAATTACATATCTTTTCCGTTACACTGTCACTATCTAGGAGAACCCAAATAGAGATGGTGTTGTTGTTTTTTGTTGTATAATTGAGATGGTACCCGGGTATTTGTTGACTATAGTCCGAATATTTGTGCCGGAGTGACCAGCTATAAAACCAAAGATCGGAGTGAATGAACTACAGGCTAGACTGAACAAACACAGGCCGGAGTTGCAATAGGCTGTAAATAAATGGGTTTTATCTGACAAATTATATAAGCTTGTATAAATAACACACAACTTACTATTTTTCACAATTCTTTTATCCACGCTAGAAATTTTTTCAATACAGATTATGTATGAGAGGTGTGAGGACGTGAGGTATAAAAGAGAGGAAATTGTGGTGGGTAGTTACGGTAATTTTTTAGTGCATATTTGTAGTGGGTTGTTGGAAGTTTTAAATCATGCATCACGTTTAAGTTTTCAAACTCTGTTGGTCAAGAATAGAAGTTCCATATGGAGACACATGGTATTTTATAATTTTAAAAACTCAAAAAATTGAGAAAATTGGGTTTAAGGTTTTGAGGCTTCTCATGACTCGTACTACATACGTATATATTATAAGATGATGGAAACATTACTTGCGAAGGTTCACATTAAATAGACATACAAAAATTCCCTAGTGAACTGAATTTTAGTATACGACCATAACAATCTCCCACTTATACTAAAAGATATCGAAACGTGCATCTAGAAACCATACCTTATACCTAAACTAAGAGGCTTACCAGTTGTCAACCAATGCAATCATAACCACTAGAAACGCCCTTATGTATAATTTATTGTAAAAGGCGTACTATACACTTTTGGGAATCTTTAATCTGACTGAATACATTAGTTAGTAACCTACAAGTTACTTATATCTTTATCTGGAAACCAAATATATATTCATTAATCCTTTTCAGGTATATGAAGCTTTTTTCTGCCAAAACCAATATTGTATTCTAGAGTTTTACGAATTCCAATTTTGAAATATCGAATGTCTTTCTTGAAATATTGCATAACAAAGTTTTGAAAGAACAATATCAGTATGATAACTTAAATAAGTAAAAGTAAATTCTTTATAGTGATCAAGTGATAATTTGATCCCAAAAATTAATATATTTTTCAAATGTTTTCATATTGAACTTCTTGGACTACCACACTCTAACGGTATGACATATCCTTACATCGCGTACAGTGATAAATATATCTATACATCTAGTATCTAGAAATACCACCATGCTTCTATCACTCCTTTAGTACACATTGGATACATCCAACTATTTATTAAAATCATGGGTTTGATTACCTCTTTTTCTTGATTCACTTGCAACCGATAGGTCTGACCCCATTTTGCTGAATTTATATGGTGGCATAGATCATAAATTTTCCAAGAATGTTATGGATCCTAGTGAAAGAATACTTTATTATAGTTACAAGGTATTTATCTTCTTCTCCAGGGGTAATGTTGGGTGATAATCCTAAGAATAAAAAATTATCCCCATATGATAAAGTTATCCTTCTACGGGTGTATAAATTGTGATGACTTTATATGGTTTTCACCATTATGAGAATTGACATCCTCCCACTACAATAAGGGAGTAGAATGTCATACTCATTTCCTTGAGACGTTTCTACTTATACTGGTGGTATGGAGGTATGAAAGAATTTCACATAAGCCTATTAGATCTTTATTTGTTCGGAACAATGCTTTGGGGAATATGATCTATATTATAGACTTAAACATTTATCCTTGTTCCAACTTGACAAGCTTTTCCCCGACACAAGTGTTCCACTACCGTTACATAAAATACCAGAATTAAGTTGAAAGCAATCCACTATCTTTAGCGGGAATAAAGAAAACTAACTTGGAAAATAATCTTAACATATGTGTATCTATATTTTATGAATAATCATCCTCAATATTATCACTTGTTGAAATCACCTAATTGTTCTTTCTTTGACACATCGTTACTGATAGTAACTTGTGGCATTATCTTCATGGATATAATCTGAGCTATTAATCTATAATTCTTAAATTCCTGAATAGGTAGTTACAGAATTACATCAATCATAATAAACTAAAGCAAATATTTTTGTATCTATAATACCTCCTGGTCATTTTCCATCTAAACCATATTCATTAACTGGAAGTGCCTCCACTTCCAATGAATGTAAAAACCCACCTTCTATAAGTTTAGAATCCATTTTGATAAATTGACATGGGTATTTAGTGCTAGAGATATTTTATAGTTTATATAGAATAATCTTATACTTTTAGTGGTAAATCAAGAATATTATTAAAAAAACTATAGTGTACTAAATATGATATTTATTTTATAATGAGTATTCGCTTTAGTACCAAAGATGAATATATTGTTTATTACCATTAACAACACATATGTTGTTAAAATAAAACAAACAACCTTCCAAAAAAGAGTAGAAGATGGAACAAAGTTCCTTCTATTCGTATATACTTATAAGAAATCATTTAAAATTAATCTCTAATCATCAAAATTGAGACTCTCGTCTCCCACTACAATTACAAATTCCCAATAGTTGATAAATTCACCTATCATTAGTTGACTAGTTTCCTGGAACCAATGTTTATGGCTCATGTGTCTACAATCCAGGTTATTGTCAAACAAACCATTAAACATTATTCAATGATCTCACAAATAAAATTCATTTATCTTGTTCTTTTAAAGAAGATAATCTTATTAGCTCTTACTAGTATTCTAATTGCTCTTTGTGAATTTACTTGCGATTATGAAATTCACTAAGTGTCTTTGAAACATGGACACTTCCTGAATTTATACCACTAACTCTTTTTGGTGAGTATTTCTTGTTTTGTGTATTTCACGTGGGTTTTATAGGTATTCATGCAAGTAAATTCAGGAGAAAAAATGAAACAGTGAAAGAAATCAAGGAAAGGAAGTTGAAGGGAAATTTTGAAATTTTTTAACCATAATACGGAGGCAAAGCAAACTAGAAAGTTGAAGAATTTAAAATCATAAGAATATTGGAAGAAATGGCGCCTTAATCCGAGTTACGATGAAGAAGTTACGATAATTCAAAGTTGAGAAGAAAATCATGGAGCAAAAGAGGGAATTTAGAAAATGTACCTACGAACCGGTTCGCTAGTATATCCGAACCGTTTCTACCCACCTAAGCACATATTTTACTTTTTCTATTTTTTCCTAAGAGTAGTATGGGTTTAGGACTCTTGTAAAAATGTGTTCATTGAGTTATGACTTAACATTTCCGATCGAGGTGAAAATTGAGCGTTCGTGTAAATACGCTAGTCGTTGTTATCAGCTTCTGACCACAATACTAAAAAAAACTAAACTTTAACTACACTCTTGTGGAGTATAGTGGCGAGTCTGAGTATCGAATCAACAGGGAAGGTTTGATAGATTTTAATTGATTTATTACTTCAAACAAAAAAGTGTAAAAGATGATGATTGAGTGAGAAAGGAAAAAGGGGAAAGATAAAGAAGTTACCTAAAACTAATTGGAAAATTTAGGTAGGGACACAATCCCCCAACCCTAGAGTATTGATGGTATAAAACTAATTATAAATTTAAGTGTGTAATTAGACCCAGACTTTAGTACTCCCAAGCATTACATATATGAGGTTCAAGCCCGCACCATACATAATCAGAGGATGAGTAAATCGGTATTACGATAGTTACACTCGAATTGCATTCTGAAGCATCCCAGCTACCCTGAAGCAAAAGATATCCAAAGATCTACAATTTTCGTGTTTCTACACAATACGGTCGTAATAAATTATTAAATTTAGAGGACTAATTTTATACACATGCAACTACCACATCGGGTTGGGGTCATGCATCTCAACCTTTAAAAACCTAGCCTAACATGGTGAAATTAATGAAAATTACGTTATCTACGTTGCATGAACTCATAATTTCTTGAAAAGAGAGATAAAACATTAGAAATAATAATAAAAGTGCTGGAAATAAAAGTTACCAAGATTGAAGAACACAACCATGCGAGAAGAAATCAAAGCTTGAAGAAAACTGGAAAAGCTCTTGAATTAAAGGTGCAAAATATGTGAATCTTTCTCCTAGATGTTTATACTTGTTATGGATATTTTACATGAATGAAATTTTGAATAAATAGAGTCCTAATGACTAAATATATAGGCTAGAGGTCATTCAGAAGAGTCCCCAAAACATAAATCTCTTTTGGCTAAAATATAAGGACAAAATAAAAATCCCGTATATTCCAATTTGTCACACTTAGAATGCGTGACTAATTTTTTAACGAATCTTGTGCATGACAAATTTGTGAACCGGTTCTTTTTTCCCCAGATTCGGTTCGGTTCGACCTTAACAGTTTTTTCTTGGATTTCTTTCTCAACTTCAAATGGGCATAACTTCTTCACCGTAGCTTGGATTTAGGTGTCGTTTTTTCTAGTGTTCTTGTAATTTAAAGATCTTCAACTTTCTACTTGGTCCCATCTCCAGACTAAGTCTACAAAATTACGGAAATTCTCTTCAACTCCCCGATTCTTGGTTTCTTTCACTATTTTGAGTTCTCTTTTCCATCTTTCTTGGATGAAATACCTGTAAAACACATAAGGGATACACAAAATACGAAATAATTGCCAAAAAGGGTTAGTAGAATAAATATGAGACAAATCTCAGCTATTTACACCGCACGGGATCATAAAATACCGAAATTAAGGGGATAAATATGAAGAATTTATGCCTAATCAAACCCCTCTAACTTAGAACTTTGCGCGTCCCGAGCAATGTAAAAGAAAAAGAATAAAGGTCCCAACTCTTCTAAACTCTTTAATGGGATAGAATAACTCTTTCGCGGGCAAGCGATTGTATTTGGCGTACGCAACAAGCCGTTAAACCTTTAGGTTACCCTAGTAGGATGAGTGTTGTCTCGTGAGGGTTTGAAGTGAATATACCCACAAAATTCTTTATTGACTCAAAGAAAAATCAAAATACTTAAAAATTTTACAATTTAAACTCCCCAAAAACAGTCACCTTAAAGTCATATTTACAAGTCTCAAGTCATAGTGTGTGTGTGTGCGAAGCCAAAAATTGAACCGCTAACTTCCACCGATTGATCATTACGTACTTTCCGAAATTTTGTTTTGATTCAAATGCTCACAGGATACTCTCTCGAACGAATGACTCGAATTGTGGCTATTTTCTCGGTATGCATGATAAAAAGAGTAAATATAATGGACGCAAAGCCACGCACACAAATTGAAAGATGGAAATTTTTGGGTGAAAAGATCTCTTCATCGGAATACGTCATAGGGAAACAAGAAACATCATCTCTTTTTCATACCATGTAATCTCTTTTATTATCTTTTTGTGTTTTAACTCTCCAGGCGGTAACCAATTTCGCAATTTGGACTTGATTAGGGCTTTTTCGGGTTTTAAGGTGTAATGGGTACAATGAAATGGGTTTGAAAATTTTGGAATTGGAAAATTTTCTTATGATGTCCGTTAGTGCTTTTCCGGGCTATACCTCATTTTTTTTCTCTTTTTTTCTCTTTTTCGCGCTTTTCTTTTCTTGCTATTTTGGTTGAGCATTTCTCTTCTTTTCTTGCCCCTTCTTATGCACGTTTTGGACTTTATTTGATGAATATTCAATTTTCACAATTCCGAGCTAATTGGGTTTTTTGAATTATCAAACGAAAAGGAAAAAAATTATTAGACACAAATTGGGTTGCAAAGGGATGAATTTTTCACATCTTTTTTTGGCTAATCTTTTTGGGTAACAAACGCTGGCCTACTTCATTGTCCAAATGCGAGATGTTTTACCATATGCGTCTCGAGATTAATTTAGTTTAGAGATATTTTGGTGAGCATTGTTCAAGACAATATCTCACACAATTCGCATAACCGATCAAACCAATAAAATAGAAATCATCAACGACTTATTAAAATGCTGAAAAGAACATTGAGTTAATCATAAACTCGGATTGATTTAACAACTCGAAAATAATCGATAGGCACGAAATCTCACCGGGTTGATTAATCGCCACACTTATTCGTTAAGTCGTCAATTTTTGCTCAATTTCCATTTTTGGTCAATTTCTTCTTTGTGCATTTTGAATTTTACAATTTGAGACAGAAAAATGTGACATTTTTGAAGCTTTTAAATTCCAATCTTTATTTATTTTCAAGAAAAATATTTTTGGCTTTTTTAAAAAAATTTTCAACTTTTTTTTTTAAAATTTTCTAAAAAATACACACTTGGAAAGAACATGTGACTGAATCAATGAATCTAAACAATAAACGGTAAGAATATCCCACACCACTAACTTAAATGTTTCATTGTCCTCAATGCGAATCAAGAACATAAAATAAAGAGAGGAAAAGAAAGATATTACCCAAATGGAGCGATCCACGATAAGTATAAATCCATTGAATCTACAAAATACGTTAAAACCAAGCATAGCAAAAAGAATAACAAAAACATTAACTAATGACACTAAAATATAATAAAAAAAGGAATAGAAAAAGAAAAAAACAAAAATAATTATGTACAATCTACAATTTTAACTTCTAATAACTCATACGGTAGAAGTAAAAAAATTTGAGGGTCCACCCAAAATACAATTTGACTTTGAGGGGTGATCAGTGTACCCTCATTTTCATGCATGCATTCCGGAAAATAATAATCCCGTTTGAACAATGGAAGGCATGTGTGAGATGGAACAAATGAACCATCACCAATTAAAAATTTTAACGGGATGATGGATGGTTTGGATGCTAGGTGGGACAAGTACAATTGAGATCCAAAAAAAATATAACCACCTCCCAAATATTTTTCAAGTAGTATGGGGAGAGGGGCATACAAAAAGGAAGAGTCCATATTAGAAAACAATTCTAGCAGAGTGTCTTTGTCGGTAAAAGGTGTAAATGTTTCAAAATTTTCAACCGACTCATACGAATCTAGCGGTACTTCTAATGGTTCAATAACGGTGAACGAAAATGGTGATGAAATAAACTCAATCTCAAGTGATTCATCATCACTTGGAGATTGAATTTCAAGGGAGCAAGAGTCACTTTCAATGAGATGTTCTTCAAAAATTCGAGGTGACACACAATTCTCAACCTCCTCTTTATTTTCCAAAATAGAACGCACATCATCGCAAAGTGCGACCATTTCCTTCACAAGACCATAATCGATATTCTTTTTGCTTTGGGTGGAAAGAAAATCCAGTGCTCTTTTGGTTAGAAAAAGCGTGTTTTTTTTCAAAGTAGGATCCCTTGGCTCTAGAACCTCGGATTACTCATTTGGTTGAAAACCTTCTACAGTTTCACAAATATCGAAAGAAAAATCGTCATTGGATTCCCCAAAATGATTTTTTTTTTCGATATTAGTTTTCAAGATTTTCATACGCACGATTTAGAAAGGCCTCACCCATGGTAATAGGTCGAGGCATGGATTCCTGATAATATTTAATATTAATTTCTCTCAGATATTCATTTTCAAGCCTTTCATACTCCAATGTTAGAATGGCCTCACCAATGGTAATAGGTCGAGTCGCGGACTCTTGAGAATAAAAACTTTGAAAGCGATTATCGTATGAACCATTATAATTACCGAACTCACCATGAAAAGACATGATTACCGAATAGTATGTCAATGGAAATTTGCGTACAGAGGTGTCCGATTGAGGATTTAACGTTTTTTGGCGCTCAATTGTGCAAGGCTACAAAAATGGTTAAAACAAACAAAAAAATAACAAAGAAAATAGATCTTTTGAAATAGTAAATCAATTATAATCTCTAACAAAACATTCCCTGACAATGACGCCATTTTGATTGATGTGAAAATAGAGCGTCCGTGTAAATACACTAGTCGTTGTTATCGGGTTCCGACCACAATACTAGAAAAAATAAACTTTAACTACACTCTTGCAGAGTATAGTGGCGAGTCTCGGTATCGAATCCATAGGGAATGTTTGATAGATTTTAATTGATTTATTTATTCAAACAAAAAAGTGTAAAAGATGATGATTGAGTGAGAAAGGAAAAAGGGAAAAATAAAGAAGTTACCTAAAACTAATTGAAAATTTTAGGTAGGGACACAATCCTCCAACCCTAGAGTATTGATGGTATAAAACTAATCATAAATTTAAGTGATTAATTAGACCTGGACTTTAGTACTCCCAAACATTACATATATGAGGTTCAAGCCCGTATCATACATAATCAGAGGACGAGTAAATCGGTATGGCGATAGTTACACTCGAATTGCATTCAGAAGCATCCCAGTTGCCCTGAAAGAAACCAGATCCAAAGATCTACAATTTTCGCATTTCTACATAATACGATCGTAATAAATCATTAAATTTAGAGGACTTATTTTATACACATGCAACTACCACATCAGGTTGGGTTCATGCATCCCAACCTTTAAAAACCTAGCCTAAAATGGTGAAATTAATGAAAATTATGTTATCTGCGTTGCATGAACTCATAATTTCTTGGACAGAGAGACGAAACATGAGAAATAATAATAAAAGTGATGGAAATGAAAGTTACCAAGATTGAAGAACACAACCATGCGAGGAGAAATCAAAGCTTGAAGAAAAACTGGAAAATCTCTTGAATTAATGGTGAAAAATGCGTGAATCTTTCTCCTAGATGTTTTTACTTGCTATGGAGCTTTTACATGAATGAAATCGTGAATAAAAAGAGTCCGAATGACTAAATATATAGGCTATAAGTCGTTTAGAAGAGTCCCCAAAACATACAACTCTTTTGGCTAAAAGATAAGGACAAAATAAAAATCCCGTAACTTCCAATTTGTCACACTTAGAAAGCGTGACTAATTTTTTAACGGATCTTGTGTGTGACAAATGGGCCAACCGGTTCTTTTTTCCTCAGATTCAGTTCGGTTCGGCCTTTATAGTTTTTTCTTGGATTTCTTTCTCAACTTCAAATGGGCATAACTTCTTCACCGTAGGTCGGATTGGGGTGACGTTTTTTCCAGTATTGTTATAATCGAAAGATATTCAACTTTCTACTTGGCCCTACCTCCGGACTAAGGCTGAAAAATTATGAAAATTCCCTTCAACTCCCCAATTCTTGGTTTTTTTCACTATTTTGAGTTCTCTTTTCCATCTTTCTGGCATGAAATACCTGTAAAACACATAAGAGATACACAAAATATGAAATACTTGCCAAAAAGGGTTAGTAGCATAAATATGAAACAAATCCAAGCTATTTACACCGCACGTGATCATAAAAATACCGAAATTAAGGGGATAAATGTGTAGAATTTATGCCTAATTAATTTGATATATCGGACATTGTTTTAAACTAGTTTTAAGAGGAGAAAAGGCACAAATGTAAGAGAGTAACTTTTTGCACAAAGTTTATGCTTTGTGGATCTTTTTAATGTAATAATCAATATAGTTTGTCTTTCTCTCCCTTGATCCTTTCTTGTAGTTATTCTTTTGGTTTTCTTGCATCATTTACTCATTCTTGCATGATTACATACATAGTTAAGATGACTATTTTCATACGTAACGTCAAAATTATGTCTTCATTAGTAATGTCATCTCCAGCAAGATTTTGAAGGGTTGGAATGCAAAAACCCAACCCTAAGTGTTTCTCATGGATATAAAAATAAGTTCTTGAGTTAAATAATTAATTACAAATGTGTCATTTTATTAATACAACCATAACTCCGTTTGCTCTAGGTAACTGGAGTGGTTGATAATGCGACACGCGTGTTAACCATATCATCACGTATTTTATTTTTACTCTTAATGAAATATTGTGTATTTGTTCCTTCATATATGTAATACTTGAAAAAAATAAAGTCTTCGTTTCAATTAAGTATTTAATTGTCGACTAGTTTTGTGTCCGGTGAAATTACTAGGGGTTAGGGGATTGCATTACGACCTTATCCTTCTCTCTTATTAATTAATCCATAAATTGTTAAGTCTTGCATGCGTAGTGAATTTACATAGATACATTTCTTTCATTAGAAGTAGTATACAAGTTCTCATAAAAATGATCTTTTCTTTTCATTTTTCATGAGTAATTTGTTAGGGTTAGTCTTTTTACTTGATAGTCATCACGAGCATTCGTCTTAGTCCCTGAGTTTGACAGTCAGTTTATCAGATTATTACTTGAGTGACTGGTTTACACTTGAACTGAATTCAAACGCGTTAAAGACATTTATTTAGTCAAAAAAAATATTGCGTCATTATCGGGGACTAGGTAGAGATACAAAGTTAGGTCGAATTAATCCTATCATTTGACTATAATTATTTTAAAAAAATAAAAATAAAAAAAGCCAAAAACATTCAAAAATATTATGTCCATCATTAAATGCGAAACACTCCTGTTAATCCCATCATTCCTAGAGTACACAAGAATCCCACAGTCGAGCTTACTTCCAATAGTCCACGTAGCCCAGACGCTCCAAATTTTTGGGTTCCACCTCCTACACCGCCCAACTCCATCATGAGTCACACTACGAGGCATAGGTCTAAGGCGTCGAGTGACGATATTGAGTCATTAAGAGAGAGAGCCATTCAAGACAACGCAAGTTATGGTACGAGTGAGGGTTACTTATTGTATCGCCCTATAAAGGACCTCTTATATCCCGAGCGAACTGTCACTTGGGGATGTATTATAATCCCATATAAATGGGATGATCTAGATCCTCCTAATATCCGAGAGTTTGAAGAGGCGTGCGAGACTTTCACGAACCAAGCATGAAGTTAGGATGTAGTGTGTCTCAAGATTTTCCCTTTATCCTTGAAGGATAAGTCTAAAACATAGCTTTGGTCACTAAAACCGAGCTCGATAGCCACTTGGAGGGATATTCAAACTAAGTCTCTCAAAAAAATCTTTCCAACACATAGAGCCGATGTGATTAGGGCTTAAATTCAAAATTTTAGATAAGACAAGAATGACTATAATCGATGTTAGAAGCATTTCAACGAGTTAGTAAACATGTTCTCACACCAAGATTTTAGGAAGTGGAGACTCATATCGTACTTCCATCATGGGCTAAGATTAACTTCTAAATAACTCGTTGAGACCATGTGCGAGGGAGAGTTCCTAGGGTTAGATGAAAATGATGTGGAGGCCCACTTTAAGTACGTCGTCGAGACTACTTAAGCATGGGACACATTGAACCCAAGCCTAGACAAACGTCCATGACTTCTTCCGCGTTCGAAATTTACCAATTGGATAAGGAAGCCGAATTAAAACTCCAAATTAATCAACTATCAAAGAGGCTAGAGGATGTAGTCGAATCTAGGGGAGAGACATACCCGGATCCACTCGATCACTGAATGAGAGGGTGTGTGATATTTTTGAGGTGAGACATTCAACAAAGGAATTCCCGAAGATACACGCCTATAAAGTGATGCTCCAAGAGAAAGTGGATGAGATAGGAGCTTTTAAGGATAATGTTAATACCCCTCACTGGAACTCCTACAATCCCTCGTGGAGGAACCATTTGGGTTTTAGTTATGAGTAACCAAACCCTTAATTTAATTCAAATTCATTGATTAACCAGCATCCGCCATCGATACTGCCCTTCCAACCATACAAGCACCACCTCTAGCACCCTATATTACCCCCTAGTGAAGAAGTCTCGAGGAAACTTTGAATTCAATTCATTCAAACTCAATCAGTGACAAACGCTCAAAATGCCCAAAATTTTGCCGATTTAAAAGCGTCGTTATCTAAGTTACAATCCTCCTTAAGTGTCTAAGAGACAGGCAAGTTTCCCACCCAGGGCCAAATGCCTCCCCAAGGCCAAAATTATGTTATCTCTAATAACGATAAAGAAAAGAGCAATGTAGCGCGGTAACCACTCTACGTAGTGGAAGAGTTGTTGACTTGTCACCTCCTTCACACCACAAGAAAAATGACTAGGAGATTTTGACCGGCATGAACTAGGCCAAAGATGTCCTTTTGAGAAAGAGTGGTAATAACAACACAATCAGGACCGAGGTGGTTGTGAAACCTCCCATTGTTGCTCCATACCCTCAATGGCTAGTATCCCACTCCAAAGAGAAAACCCGTGATAATATTTTAGACGTTCTTAATGAAGTAAAGATTAATTTACCTTTCCTTGAACCCATAAAGTAGATTCTCGCGTATACTAAGTTTCTTAAGAAATTTCTCCCAGTGAAACGAAGTCTAAAGGTAAAGAAAAATATTTTTTAGAGTAGAAAATCAGTTCAGTGCTCCTAAGAAACCTTCCACTAAAATATAAAAATCCAAGTGCACCAACCATTTTGTGCATCATGGGGAAGAATCAAATTGAGAGAGTTTTAATATATTTGGGAAGAGGATTAACATTCTCCCCTACTTCATCTATAAGCAATTAGATTTGGAGGACTTTAAGCCCACAAAGTTGACTCCCCAACTCGCGGATCATTTCGTGAAGATACCTCGGTGTATTATTGAGGACATGATCGTCTAGGTTGACACTTTCTACTTCTTGGTAGATTTTATCATTTGGGATGAAGAGCCCTCTGCTTTCTCGAGTAATCATGTTCCCGTGATCCATAGACACCCATTCTTATCTACGAATAATGCATTGATTAATACACACAATGGGAAAATGAAACCCACATTTAGGAACATGACTCTCGAAACAATGATCTTCAACATCATTAAGCACGAGGGTGATGAGTGAGAATTAAGAGAGGTGACTATTATGGAAGAGACGATATATGAGTACGTTGACAAGAATCACACAAGAGAGACGTTTGGGGTATGTTTTATTACATGAAGTGAGAGCGATAATTCTGACATTGAGTGAGAGGTAGAGGAGGCATATTTAATCACGCCTATTGAGATATAAAGAGGACACATAGATGTAAGTGGGAGAGAGAGGTTTAATTAGAGTAAGAGAGATTATTAGGAGATCGAATAAGAGAGAGTTATGAGACATGAGCATAGAGGACTTTGGGAAAGATCGGGCCAATGGATGAGAATCTAAATTTTGAAGTCCAATCACTATTAGAGTCTTTTTTCCACTTATAGGAGAAAAAATGGAAGATCAGATAGACGAATCCCTTATTTGCGATCATCCACCCATGACACTTGAGTTATTAGATGAGATGGAGGAGAGGATTAGTGTTTCTTACGATTTAGAGCCCGATCTCAGTAGTCTCAAGTATAAGGAGAATCTAGTTTTATCATATCATTACAATTTTCATCGAAATATTCTCTCCAAGTCAGGATAACTATGTTGTGATTCGATTGGGAACCACGATGATATCTTTCACATCATTCATCATGAGCCTTGAGGTGTCTGCCATACATATGGGGATGATCCCCACTTGTTTTGATTATTGGTTTAGATGTGAGGAAGACGAAGAAGAAGATAGCATCAGGCCCCATACATGGGGTCGGGTGAGTTTTTAAGAGAGAGAGAGAAGTAGTCGCACCCCCGACCTATATGGGGTGATTCTTGTTATGCAGTAGTGAGTAGAGTTAGTTTCAGTGTAGTTTAGATGTCCATAGAAGTTGTGATTTAGGAAATCTAGGATCACCACATTGGGTTTTCATGCCCGGGAGAGAAAATACGCGTACGATAGAAAAGTTGAGGTGTCCCGGGGTCCCGAAGTGTTAGGGAGGTTTGAGGTACCTTGGAAAGTAGAGCTATGGGGTGGAAACAATAAGAATCTAAAAACCATGATGAAAATACATGTTGAGGCAGCGAGCTCTGGACGAACTGCAAGCCCAACTATTTCTCATGTGAATCAATTCGCATGCACAATTTGAACTGGTTCGGATGACCTGATTACAGATTCCTCCCCCTTTTATTTTCCTACCAAACTCATCCCCTTCTTTTCTTCCATCCCTCCGTGCAAATGCATCCAGAACTTCACACTAGTTTTTATGCGCTTTCTTATTTAGTTCTTGTTATTTGACATTAATAATCCTGTAAGAACCATGCAATTGATATCTCCTTTCTTCTTGTACTTGAGTGGTGCATTTAATAAAAAAAAAAATCATTTTAAATATTTTTTCGTTTTATTTTCGCACTTATTCTTTTTCCTTCTTTATATTTTTGTCCTTTTGATTGAGGAAAATGCAAAAGTTTAAGTTGGGGGGGGGGGGGGGGGGGGGGGTGACAGGTGCGACTTCTGAAGAAAAAATTCACAAATTTTTAAAATGCCAAATAAATTAGAAAATTTCTAAAATTTCTAAAAAAAACGGCAAAAATATTTTTCTTCAAAAT
This sequence comes from Sambucus nigra, assembly GCA_949130495.1. Classification (NCBI taxonomy): domain Eukaryota; kingdom Viridiplantae; phylum Streptophyta; class Magnoliopsida; order Dipsacales; family Adoxaceae; genus Sambucus; species Sambucus nigra. The sequence continues at coordinate 479,064,595 of OX422217.1, read as the reverse complement.
AAATAAAAATTGGAATTTAAATTTTTCAGAAATATCACTAAAATTTGGTTTGAAATCTCAATTCATATAAATAAAATGCACAAAGTCAAAAATTTACCACAAGCGAAAATTAAGTGAAAAATTGATGACGTAACGAAAAAGTGTGGAGATTTTTAATCCTGGGAGAATTCGAGCCTATCACTATTTCTGAGTAGTTAAATCAATTCGAGTTAATGGTTAACTCAAAGGCCAATTTATCATTTTAAAAGGTCATTTATAATCTCTAATTTTTTGTTTTCATCGGTTAAGGAAAACGAGTGGGATGTTTTGTTTACGAGCTAAAAATATCGCTAAATTAAATGAATCTCGAGACGCATATGGTAAAATAATTGATAATTCAGATAAATGACGTTAGGCCATCTTTTATTACAAAAAAATATTAGCCATAAAAGGTTGTGAGAAATATCCTTTTGCAAACCGATTTGAGCCCAAAATGATATTCCTTTTCGTTTGATTAACCCCAAATACCCAATTAGTCGAGAGTTGTGAAAATCAAAAAATTCATCAATTAAGTCCATATGATATATAAAAAGGGGAAAAAAATGCTAAAAAAAAAATCGAATCAATTAAGTCCGTACGGTATATAAAAAGGGTCAAAAATAAAAGAAAAAATGCTCAAACAAAAATACAAAGAAAAAAAATGAAAAATAAATAATATAAAATTGAGAAAAATATGAGAAAAAATAGAAAAAAATTGAGCAAATGCCCAAAAAAGTGCTAATGGACATTGTAAGCAAAAAATTTCAACTATGAATTTTTCGACCGTTTCTATTTTACCCAATACACCTTATAATCCGAAAAAGTCTTAACCGAGTCCGGATTACGAAATCAATTACCGCATGGGGGCTTAAGACACAAAAATAGAATAATTCGTGTGCATAAAAGTAGATGTTTTCCATTTTTCAACAACCGTAACCTGATGATGAGATATATTCTTCTCAAATATTTCATTTTTCTAATTGTATGCGTGACTTTTTGTCCATTATATTTACTCTTTTTATCACGCATACCGAGAGAAATAGTTACCTTCCGAGTGATTCATTTGTGAGAGCATTCTATGAGAAATTGAATCAAAATAAATTTTCGAAAAGTAATGTAATGATCAATCGGTGGAAGTTAGTGGTTTGATTTTCGGCTTCACACACACACACACACACACACACACACACTATGAATTGAGATTTATCGAAGAAGAATTTAAAGTGACTACTTTTAAGAAATTTAAATTTTGCGATTTTTGGTTATTTTGTTTTTTTAGTCGAAAAAAGAATTTTATGGGTATATTCATTGCAAACCCTAACGGGACACCACTCGTCCTACTAGGGTAACCTAAGGGTTTAACAACTTATTGCATACACTAAATGCAATCGCTTACCCATAAAAAAAGTATTATATCCCAATAAAGTTTTTGCAAGTGTCTTTAGCTCATTATATCATTCCTTTACATTGCTCCGGAAATGCCACATTTAAAGTCAAGGGGATTTGATTCGGCTTAAATATTTCATATTTATCCCCTTAATTTCGGTCCTTTTATAACCCCGTGCACTGTAATTGAATCAGACTTATCTCATATTTCTCCGTATTTATGCTACTAACTCTTTATGACAAGTATTTCTTTTTTTGTACATTTCTCACGTGTTTTACAAGTATTTCATGCAAGTAAATGAGGGAGAAAATTGAAAATAGTGAATGAAACCAAGAAGAGGAGGTTGGAGGGAAATTTCATAATTTAGCAACATTATTCCGGAGGCAGAGCCAGCTGGAAAGTTGAAGAATTTGAAATCACTAGAATACTGGAAGTGATTGCACCTTCATTCGAGTTATGGTGAAGAATTTACACGAATTCAAAGTTGAGAAGAAAATCCAGGAGTAAAAGAGAGAATTCAAACAAAAGTACCTACGGACCGATTCACTAGAACATCCGAACCAGTTCGACCCACATGAGTGGGAATTTTATTTTTTCTAGTTTTTTCCCAAGAGTAGTATAGGTTTAGTACTCTTGTAAAAAATGAGTTCACTGAGTTGTAACTTAACATTTGACAAATCTAACATTGTTTTAACCTAGTATAGGCAAGAACATAAGATATTAATTTCCGCGCCAAGTTAATACTTTGCTGATCATTTTCCTTAAATAATCATTATAGTTTGTCTTTCTCTCCCTTGATCCTTGCTTGTAGTTATTTTTCTAGTTTTCTTGCATCGTTTATTCATTCTTGCATGTTTAGATACATATCTAAGATGACTATTTTCACATGAAACGTCAAAACTATGTCTTTCATTAGTAACGTCATATTTGGCTAGATTTCCAAGGGTTTGAATGCATGAACCCAACCCTAAGTGTTTTGCATGGATATAAAAATAATTTTTGGAGTTAAATAATTAATTGAAAACGTATCATTTTACTAATACAACTATCATAGGACTTTACCCTTCGTTTGCCCTAGGTAATCGGAATGTTTGAAAATGTGACGCGCGTGTTAACCATGTCATCATATGTTTTATTTTTAATCTTGATTGCATATTTCGCGGGTTAATTCCTTCATATATGTAATACTTGAAATAAATAAAGTATTTGTTTCAATTAAGTATTTAAATATCGACTAGTTTTGTGTTCGGTGAAATTACTAGGGGTTGGGAGATTGTATTCCGACCTTATCTTTCTCGCTTGTTAATTTATTTGTAAATTTTTAAGCCTTGCATGTGTAGTAGATTTAGATAAATTCGTTGCTTTCATTAGAAGTAGTATATAAGTTATCATCAAATTTATCTTTTCTTTTCCTTTTTCGTGAATCATTCGTTAGGTTTAGTCTTCTTACTTAGTAGTCGTCACGAGCATTCATCGTAGTCCTTGAGTTCGACACTCGATTTATCGGATTATTACTTGGGCGGCCGATTTATACTTGAACTATTATCACATGTGTTAGAGACATTTATTTAGTAGCATCAGTAGACAATTACTTAGGTGTGTTAGGTGTGTCTGATATCACGTTGACTAGAGATATGGAAAAGGTCAAAATTGAGAAAGGCATTGGGCATTTGTCAATAGGAGTGGTTCACATCTGTCAAGGATGTAAGGAGGAAGCCTTACCCTAAGGAGAGAAGTCTAGCGTTTGACTTCCCAAAGGACAATAGGTCCGTATGTTGATTTCGTCTTGTGGGGAGAAATGGTTTGTGATTCGATTCATCATGGTTGGTGACTCAATCTAGGGTGTGTGGCTAGGTAAGTATCCAATGAGAACGTCTAGGAGGAGTCATAGACTTCAAAGCATGTGGCATAGGTTCTCCTTTCGTAAACCAATGTTCATTTCTTGCAATGGGATTTTCTCAATTTTTTTGTGACACCCCGCCTAATTAAATACCGGGCGATCACTCCTTTATTAAATTAAATCAAGGTTAACAGTTTGTTCATTCTCAGCATCACTGTCGATAAAAATAAATTTTCCAATTTAACACCCTAAATAATTAAGCTAAGTGTCAAAAACATTTTTCATACAAACTTTCCAAATTTTAATTAAAGAAAAGACTTATTTATTTAAAACAACATTTCTACAATTAAGAATCACACCACGATGAACTAAATAATAACATACATTCGTCAATCGAATGTCAACATAATAAAACTAAAATCACAAGTCCATACTGAAATAAATCCCGAAGAACAATACTGGAAATGGCTGAAATATAAATGTCCCAACAACAAATGAGATGATAAAAAGGGCGACACATGCCCAATAAATGAGAGTACTAAGAGTGGAGTCAATAACAGAAGCCGTCTACTCAAGTGACCTGCAACTCCCACCTAAGCTGCAGCTCGTTCTTCTCAAGAGATCCTAAGCAAGACGCCCCTGTGGCTGGGCACCTGAAAATATATATATATATACAAGAGAGAGAGAGAAAAAGAAACGGGTCAGAGCCCGAAAGTGTGTTTGATTTTAAAATACGTTAAGCAAGTATTTAAATTGATACAGGCCAATGCAACAACATATTAGTGCGTCTCTCTCTTGAGAAATACTCACCTCTCTTCTAATGTGCACACCTATCGCACTAACCTTCCCAACGGTTTGTTTTAGCATCTAACATACTAGGCTTTCTAACAGCTTTAACTTAACTTAAATTACTCGTAAGATTTATAATACACGATATCCACTTTAAAAGATGTTCCAACAAGTAGCCCAAAATTCTCTATTTTTAACTTCATAAAAATAATAAAGTTCCCGTGACATTTTATACTTTCCCACAACAAGTATTTAATAATTTGAGTCAACAACCATGTTCTACTTATCAAATCTCAGTAGACAGTTTCAAATATCATAATCTCATATATATATATATTAACTACTCGTATAATATATATATATATATAATAGCACCCCGAATAAAACAATGGTGCGTGCATACTTCCACTATCCAAAGCCCCATATCACTCATTTTAAGGGGAATACATTCGGAATCACTCTCGAATTGTATTAACATAAATACACAAAAAATATTGAGGCGAAGCATAGATTCCAAGTCTCTAAGAGGGTGGCACATACCGGCGTCTCTTAGGACCGTCTGAACTATCACATCGATAGCCTGTACCAAGGACATCTATCTTCTAGGGTACAAGTCAATATCCCCCATAAAGGTCCCATCGAGATAAGACATGTCCCAGCGCGGAAACCTCAGGGATAGCAAGTAGCGTGGGTATGATTTTCACATGCATATAATATATGCACACACAATCATATAAATATACCACTTTATCGAATTAATATAGGTTCTTCTCATCACCCGTAATTATACCCTTTATCCTTAATTACACAGTTATGGAATTACATATAAGGTTTTATTCCTAACCTTAACTCGAAGGGTTTTCTCACTTAGTACCTAACACTCATGGATTACATCCTCAAAATTCTGAAATTCAATAAGTGACTTTATTAGATTCCAACGTAACTCTCTTACGTACCTCACCCTTTAAATTCATAAATCTACCAACCTAAAGTAAATATCCCATAAATACCATTTTCGTTGAAGATTAAAGGTTCTAACATTTATCCATATACCCTACTGGTCCTCAATGTCTCCCAATTCATTTTATTTAGAATGCCCAAAGATAATTTCACGATAACTTACGTTAACTAATTAAACAAGGGAAATGGGAGTCTGCCAGGAGGGGTCGATCGATCGAACCTTCGATCGATCGATGCTCTATCTTCGATCGATCAATCAAGCAGGTCTGGGTAAAAATTCTGCAGAATTGCAGTTACGGGATTCATCAAAATTCTTCATCAATATCCATATTTTCCAACACTAATCGACCCAAAAAGTCTACTACTAACATACTAACATAATTCCTGATGTTTTTAACGTTCATCATGCGTGTATACATCATTAATCATGGTTAAACAATCCAAAATCTCATCTAAAAATCAAGAACCCTAAAGTTTTCATAACTATTATCCAATTCAGTTTTTCTCCAGAATTTCTTCCTCATATAACATCAAAATTCATGGGTAATACATCTATAACATCAAGAGTTTCCAGCATAAGGTTTTAATCTTCTCTACATGCAATTTCCTATCAAAATTTGGGGTTTTCTTACATGGATTACATTCCTAATTAATCCTAAACTACTATGAACATTGCACTAACGAAATACGCAAGTTAAACACTTGCCTGGGATTTTCAGAAGTCTGATTTCCTGTGGATTATGGTGTGGTTGCGTTCTCCTCCTCGCGATCTACGCGTTGGTGGTGACGGCGGTGCAAACGGAGGTGTTTTGGCCTTGAATCTCCTAGAAAGGTCTCTCCTCTCTTCTCCAATGGCCGTCCTAGGGTTCTGTATGTTCTAACCCTAAATGGCTAACCTAACCAGCAGATAAAGGCTGCTAAAATTCGTGGGTTTAATTACCCTATTTTTGAGAAAGACCAAAATGCCCTCTCGGGTCACTAATTAGGCCTAAAAACACCCCGAGACCCGAACCAAACCCCCGGGTACACTTTTCTGACTATCTCAACCCTTCCGGACGCGTCGCCGCACTCAAAACAACCATACGGACAACTTATAAAATATTCACTTTTTATTTAACACAATTAGTCCCGACGTGACACGGGCACGTCCCGACTTAAATTTCCGAAATAGTCATTTAATTCACTTATGACATTCAATATAACCAATATAATATGTTACTATACTCATTAGTAATATTCAACAAGTTTGCCATAATTACTAACTCTAGTCACGTTAATAATTATAACATAATTAATTTCCGGATTTTTATTAAATAACAGTCACATTAAATTTAATAAATCCCCAAATTAAATATAGCATAAAAATACGGGGTATTACATACTTCCCCCCTAATAATGGAATTTCGTCCCAAAATTCGGAAAATAAGGCATACCTGGTAAAAACAACTCTGGGTATCTCTCGCGCATATCTGCCTCGCGGTCCCAAGTAGATTCCTTCACATTATGATGCTCCCACTAGACTCGCACAAGTGGAACTACTGTCGACCTCAATCTCCTCTCATTATAGTCTAGAATAGCCAATGGTCTCTCCTCGTAAGAGCTATCAGACTGTAAGTCTATCTCATCTATCGCAATGTGAGTATGGGCCATATCATCCCGAAGATATCGTCTCAATGACGAGATGTGGAATACATCGTGGATGCGATGTAAATGATCTGGCAATCCCAACCTGTATGCTACTGGCCCAATCCTCTCGATGATGGGAAATGGTCCTACGTACCTCGGAGCCAACTTCCCCTTCTTCCCGAACCTCATCACTCCCTTCATAGGAGATACACGCAACAACACTTGATCTCCCACATTAAACTCCCGGAAGAACCGTTTCGCATCGGCGTAGCTCTTCTGCCTGTCTTGGGTTACCCGAATACGACTCCTTATTATCTCAATCCTCGCAGAGGTTTCCTGAATCACTTCTGGTCCTAGCAACTTGTTGTCCCCCACCTCGAGCCAACAATTTGGAGAACGACAAGGCCTGCCATACAAAGCCTAAAATGGAGCCATGCCAATCGTAAACTGATAGGAGTTATTATAAGCAAACTCTACCAGTGGAAGGTGTAGCTCCCAACCTCCTCCGAAATTGAGAACACACATGCGTAGCATATCTTCCAACATATGATTAGTACGCTCTGTCTGTCCATCTGTCTGTGGGTGGTAAGCTGAACTCATTCTCAACTTTGTACCCATAGCCTCCTGAAAGCTTTCCCAGAAACGTGACACAAAAATCTTATCTCTATCTGACACAATATTCAGGGGCACCCCATGTAATCTGACAATCTCAGCGATGAACAACTGGGCATACTGACCCGTGGTATAATCTGTCCTCACTGGCAGAAAATGAGCCACCTTGGTCAAACGGTCTACAATCACCCAGATGGAATCGTGGCCCCGCTGTGATGTAGGAAACCCTGTAATGAAATCCATGGAAATACTTTCCCACTTCCACGCGGGTACTTCCAACGGCTGAAGTAATCCTAACGGTTTCTGGTGGTCCACCTTCACCAGCTGGCAGGTAGAACACTTGGACACAAACTCAGCAATGTCCTTCTTCATCCCACTCCACCAGTACTGTCGTCTCATGCCCTGGTACATCTTATCACCTCCCGGATGTACTGCAAATCGGGACCCGTGAGAATGAGTCATCACTTCATGACGTAACTCCGCTCCTTCTGGAACCACTAATCTCCCATTAAATCTCAAACCTCCATCATAACTAACAGAATATGACTCAGCACCCTCGGCTAGAAGTCGCACAATCTGCTCCAGACAAAACGGATCTGTGGTCTGTGCCTGTATCACCCTCGTAACAATCTCGGGTGTGACTGTCATCACGGATATAAAAGAACGTGCTACTGCATCCTGGTGACCCAACTCCTTCCACTTTGCTTTCCAGATGTCCGCTACATCGTCTACCGGTCTACGGCTCAACGCATCAGCAACAACATTGGCCTTCCCCGGATGATACTGTATATCGAACTGGTAATCTTTCACAAACTCTAACCACCTGCGCTGACGCATATTCAGCTCTCGCTGAGTGAACAGGTACTACAGTGACTTATGGTCTGTGAACAAACGGAAAATCTCGCCCAATAAGTAGTGCCTCCAAATTCTCAATGCAAAGACGACCGCTGCTAACTCCAGGTCGTGGGTGGGGTAATTCTTCTCATGCGGCTTAAGCTTGCGGGAAGCAAAAGCTATAGCCTTCTCTTCCTGCTGAAGTACTCCCCCAAGTCCCCGTAAGGACGCATCGGTGTAAACCAGGTACTCTACACCCGGCTTCGGTAAAGCAAGGACTGGTGCTGAAATAAGCTTGTCCTTCACTCGTCGAAAGCCAACTGACAAGCGTCATTCCAAACATATGGTACCCCCTTACGAGTCAGATTCGTCAATGGACCCGCTATTTTGGAGAATCCCCGAATGAATCTCCTGTAGTATCCGGCTAACCCCAAGAAACTACGCACTTTCGTCGGTGTGGTGGCCTGTCCCCACTCCCTCACTGCTGACACTTTGCTCGGGTCAACTGCTATCCCCTGCTCAGAAACATCATGGCCCAAGAATTGTACCTCTCACAACAAGAATCCACACTTCTCGTACTTAGCATACAACTGATGCTCTCGTAGAGTCTGAAAAACCTGCCTCAAGTGCTCGGCATGCTCCTCCTCGGAGTGTGAATATATCAAGATATCATCTATGAAGACGATGATGAACTGATCCAAGAACTCTCTGAATACTCGGTTCATCAAGTCCATGAAAACGGCTGGGGCATTTGTGAGCCCGAACGGCATCACCCTGAACTCATAGGACCCATATCTCGACAAGAAGGCAGTCTTTGAAACATCCTACTCTCTAATCCATAACTGATGGTACCCCGACCTCAGATCTATCTTCGAAAAGAAAGTTGCTCCCCTCAACTGGTCGAATAGATCATCGATTCGAGGCAACGGATACTTATTCCGTATCGTGACCTTGTTCAATTCTCGGTAGTCCACATACAATCTTAGTGAACCATCTCTCTTCTTTACAAACAAGACTGGAGCTCCCCAAGGTGAGGTACTCCTACGAATGAATCCCTGACCTAATAGCTGCTCTATCTGATCTCGTAGCTCTCGCATCTCTTCCGGAGCCATACGGTACGGTGCGCGTGCTATAGGTCTCGTATCCGGCAATAAATCTATAATGAAGTCTATCTCACGACTGGGCGGTAGGCCTGGTATCTCCTGGAACACATCGAAATACTCCCTAACAACTGGGATCGAATCCAAAGGAATCACAACTTCCTTAGAGGTATCCTCCTCTATGTAATATAAATGAGAGGTCGAACCTCCCTCTGGGCGAGGCATCGCCACTATAAACATCTCTTGCCCAGGAATGGAAAAAACAATGCTTCCACCGAAGCAATCAATCATGGCTCTATAAGCTGCGAGCCAATCCATACCAATGATCACATCATGCTCGTGCATGTCTAAGACTAGCATGTCTGCAGGCAATACCAAGCTACCAATCTCTACCCCTACTCCCCGGCATATAAAGAATATAAGTGACCCACTCCCCAGTGGTGAGTCGACACACGTCATGATGCTCTCTGCTGTGGCTAACAACCCTAAGGACTTCGTAAAATGCGTAGCTATAAAACAATGCGTTGCCCCCGTATCAAACAAAACTTTACCCATAGTACCATGGATAGGAAACATACCCTCAATCGCGGGTGGTGCCTGTTGAGCTGCTGCCTGGTGGACGTTATAGACATGTCCATACTGCAATTGCCCCTGCTGCACTGGAGCTACTGGAATGGCTGGTAGGGCTGGCACCTGGGCTGGAGCTGGGAGGGGAGGTGGGAAAAGTGGTCTCTGCGGCTCATTACGGGCTCCCTGCTGCTGTGGGGCCCTATCGCCCTCTGGGCAATCCTGGCGCCTATGGCCATGTTTGCCGCACCCAAAGCATCTGCCTTTGAAGTTACCGCCCCTCTGACCCTGCTGTCCACGGCCCTGCTGGCCGTTACCTCCACGCCACTGGCCCTGTTGGCCCTGATGTGCACGCTGTTGGCCTTGCTGTCCCTGTTGCTGTCCCTGTGGTCGGTGTTGGCCCTGCTGGCCCTGCTGATTAGGCTGGCCCTGATGGCCCTGCCTGAAACCCCCGAATCCCTGCCTAGAATCACCTGAACGAAATCGCTTTACAGGGTCCCCCTGATGGGAACTCTGCTCGTGCTGACGAGTCTGTCCATGAGTTGGTGCCCCACCGGCACTATTACCCCCGGTCCTGCCCTGCTGGCTGGACTCTCCTGCTCTCTTGCTTCCCTGAAGATGGAAGCGGTGATCCTGGCAATGTAGTAACGCTGCATTGAGTACGTCAGTGAAAGTACTCAGGGATAGATTTCCAATGAGGTGCTGACGGATCCTCCAAGCTAACCCATCGACAAACAGCAAAATCTTCTTTCCCTCAGTGGGTGCCTCATCCGGCACAATAGTGAGAAGTCTCGTGAACTCCTCCTCATACTCAGCTACAGTAAGGTTCTCCTGCTTCAGATTTAGTAATTTCCGCCTCATCTCAGTCTGCACTGTGGGTGGAAAATACTTGCGGTCAAACCGCTCCCAGAATAACTGAATAGGGATCGTGTCCCTCTCCTCCAAAGTAGTAGTGGACTCCCACCACTGTAATGCGGCTCCCACCAATTTAAAGGAAGCCAATAACTGCTTTTGCACGTCAGTGCACTCATACATACGGAGGTCCCGCTGGATGTCTTTCTTCCATTGGCTGACTGTAACAATATCGGAGCTACCAGAAAACTCAGGGGGATGCACTTTCTAAAAAGCATCCCGAACCCTCTCCCATGCGGATGGAAGCTGTGCTGGTGCTGGCGCCACTGCCTAAACCTGGGGTGGAGCCTGCTGAATCACCACTATTGCAGCATTCACCGCCTGAGCAACAATGGCGGCTACTTCATTCGCATTCATTGTGCCCGGTGCCTGAGCTGCTGGCTGCTCGGCTTGGGAACGCCTATCTTTCGGAGCACGTCTCGGAGGCATCTGAAATGTGAACAAGTTTATTAGTCTACAGTTATCAACAAATCTCGAATAACTGAAGACTTAAATGTAAAAGTAAGAATACAACAGTCCTAAAAATAGGGCTCTATAGCAATAACGTTAAGCTGAAAGTGAAATAAGCCGTACAGATCCTATGGACACTAGAACCTGATGCTCTGATACCACCTGTGACACCCCGCCTAATTAAATACCAGGCGATCACTCCTTTATTAAATTAAATCAAGGTTAACAGTTGGTTCATTCTCAGCATCACTGTCGATAAAAATAAATTTTCCAATTTAACACCCTAAATAATTAAGCTAAGTGTCAAAAACATTTTTCATACAAACTTTCCAAATTTTAATTAAAGAAAAGACTTATTTATTTAAAACAACATTTCTACAATTAAGAATCACACCACGATGAACTAAATAATAACATACATTCGTCAATCGAATGTCAACATAATAAAACTAAAATCACAAGTCCATACTGAAATAAATCCCAAAGAACAATACTGGAAATGGCTGAAATATAAATGTCCCAACAACAAATGAGATGATAAAAAGGGCGACACGTGCCCAATAAATGAGAGTACTAAGAGTGGAGTCAATAACATAAGCCGTCTACTCAAGTGACCTGCAACTCCCACCTAAGCTGCAGCTCGTTCTTCTCAAGAGATCCTAAGCAAGACGCCCCTGTGGCTGGGCACCTGAAAATATATATATATATACAATAGAGAGAGAGAGAAAAAGAAACGGCTCAGAGCCCGAAAGTGTGTTTGATTTTAAAATACCTTAAGCAAGTATTTAAATTGATACAGGCCAATGCAACAACATATTAGTGCGTCTCTCTCTTGAGAAATACTCACCTCTCTTCTAATGTGCATACCTATCGCACTAACCTTCCCAACGGTTTGTTTTAGCATCTAACATACTAGTCTTTCTAACAGCTTTAACTTAACTTAAATTACTCGTAAGATTTATAATACACGATATCCACTTTAAAAGATGTTCCAACAAGTAGCCCAAAATTCTCTATTTTTAACTTCATAAAAATAATAAAGTTCCCGTGACATTTTATACTTTCTCAAAACAAGTATTTAATAATTTGAGTCAACAACCATGTTCTACTTATCAAATCTCAGTAGAGAGTTTCAAATATCATAATCTCACATATATATATTAACTACTCGTATAATATATATATATATATATATATATATATATATATATATAACAGCACCCCGAATAAAACTATGGTGCGTGCATACTTCCACTATCCAAAGCCCCATATCACTCATTTTAAGGGGAATACATTCGGAATCACTCCCGAATTGTATTAACATAAATACACAAACAATATTGAGGCGAAGCATAAATTCCAAGTCTCTAAGAGGGTGGCACATACCGGCGTCTCTTAGGACCGTCTGAACTATCACATCGATAGCCTGTACCAAGGACATCTATCTTCTAGGGTACAAGTCAATATCCCCCATAATGGTCCCATCGAGATAAGACTTGTCCCAGCGCGGAAACCTCAGTTATAGCAAGTAGCGTGGGTATGATTTTCACATGCATATAATATATGTACACACAATCATATAAATATACCACTTTATCGAATTAATATAGGTTCTTCTCATCACCCGTAATTATACCCTTTATCCTTAATTACACAGTTATGGAATTACATATAAGGTTTTATTCCTAACCTTAACTCGAAGGGTTTTCTCACTTAGTACCTAACACTCATGGATTACATCCTCAAAATTCTGAAATTCAATAAGTGACTTTATTAGATTTCAACGTAACTCTCTTACGTACCTCACCCTTTAAATTCATAAATCTACCAACCTAAAGTAAATATCCCATAAATACCATTTTCGTTGAAGATTAAAGGTTCTAACATTTATCCATATACCCTACTGGTCCTCAATGTCTCCCAATTCATTTTATTTAGAATGCCCAAAGATAATTTCACGATAACTTACGTTAACTAATTAAACAAGGGAAATGGGAGTCTGCCAGGAGGGGTCGATCGATCGAACCTTCGATCGATCGATGCTCTATCTTCGATCGATCAATCAAGCAGGTCTGGGTAAAAATTCTGCAGAATTGCAGTTACGGGATTCATCAAAATTCTTCATCAATATCCATATTTTCCAACACTAATCGACCCAAAAAGTCTACTACTAACATACTAACATAATTCCAGATGTTTTTAACGTTCATCATGCGTGTATACATCATTAATCATGGTTAAACAATCCAAAATCTCATCTAAACATCAAGAACCCTAAAGTTTTCATAACTATTATCCAATTCAGTTTTTCTCCAGAATATCTTCCTCATATAACATCAAAATTCGTGGGTAATACATCTATAACATCAAGAGTTTCCAGCATACGGTTTTAATCTTCTCTACATGCAATTTCCTATCAAAATTTAGGGTTTTCTTACATGGATTACATTCCTAATTAATCCTAAACTAATATGAACATTGCACTAACGAAATACGCAAGTTAAACACTTGCCTGGGATTTTCAGAAGTCTGATTTCCTGTGGATTATGGTGTGGTTGCGTTCTCCTCCTCGCGATCTACGCGTAGGTGATGACGGCGGTGCAAACAGAGGTGTTTTGGCCTTGAATTTCCTAGAAAGGTCTCTCCTCTCTTCTCCAATGGCCGTCCTAGGGTTCTGTATGTTCTATCCCTAAATGGCTAACCTAACCAGCTGATAAAGGCTGCTAAAATTCGTGGGTTTAATTACCCTATTTTGGAAAAAGACCAAAATGCCCTCCCGGGTCACTAATTAGGCCTAAAAACACCCCAAGACCCGAACCAAACCCCCGGGTACACTTTTCTGACTATCTCAACCCTTCCGGATGCGTCGGCGCATTCAAAACGACCATACGGACAACTTATAAAATATTCACTTTTTATTTAACACAATTAGTCCCGACATGACACGGGCACGTCCCGACTTAAATTTCCGAAATAGTCATTTAATTCACTTATGACATTCAATATAACCATTATAATATGTTACTATGCTCATTAGTAATATTCAACAAGTTTCCCATAATTACTAACTCTAGTCACGTTAATAATTATAACATAATTAATTTCCGGATTTTTATTAAATAACAGTCACATTAAATTTAATAAATCCCCAAATTAAATATAGCATAAAAATACGGGGTATTACATTTTTTGTTTGTTCTTTCTGATTCTTTGTGTCCCTTTCAATTTTGGTAATCTATAATTATGTTCCCTAGGTTGTAGTAGCTGGGGATTGTATCGTGGTTTGGCTCAATTGAGTGAAATTGGACCTAGCATGGTCAATGCATCTTGGTTACTGAGTGCACCCTTGTTTAAAGTATCCTTTTATACTGCACAAAAAAATTTATAAGTGTGGCTATGCGTTCGGATGCACGGTTTGCTTGTAGTATCTATTTTCCTTAAGATTAAAAACTTATGGATCAGTCGGTATGGCAATTAACAACCAGTTGGATAATGATTTGAGGACATCGTATAGTGTTAGAACTTGAGGAAACATAGCACGAAGTGTTGTTTTGCCATGGTGAATGGATTGGTGTAATACCCAGGTGACTGTTCCATAGTCGTATGCCTAAAGTGACCCTAGGTTCATATGAGGGTCCTATGGAAAGATATTTATCAAAAGCATAAATTGGGACTTAGTTATCATGTCGCCCCTCGATGTGAGAGGCTAGCGATGCGAGGTTAGTATCGAGTTTAGGGGAACTTGTATGGTTATGGTGACTCAAGAATTTGAGGAGACTTAGGGTGTGTAGTCCTAAGAATTGAAATAATTTACGATGATGGATGGGATGTTAGTTACGCATTTATTTTCACTTAGTTGATTGTCGATCACTTAGAGTGTTACCGTGGTGGATATATAGGCAGGTCTTGGTGTTAGCAAAGAAACCTTAGGACTTGATTGAGTTTGATCACCAGGTAAGTGGAGACTCGAGGATTGTTATGTGACATTGATGGATACTTAATAGTGAGAATTAGAATATTTTGCATGTTGAGTTCTTTGGTGACTTATCTTGTAAAAGAAGGTATGATTATTTCTTAGTGGTTTGGTATCTTGATAACCCAGCCTTAAAGAGTCACCTTGACTTAAAGTGAGGATTGATAACCTCAGGAATTTGAGGAATTTATGGACCAATAATTTTGAGGATAAAATTTCTTAAGGAGGGAAGAACATAACACTGGCCCCGTAATTTTAACCATGCCCATATAATTTGGTTAGTTGTTACATCCCATTTGGGCTCTGCACTTGCTAAGGTGGATCATAAGTCAAATGTGTGTAACTTAGTGGTCCTAGTGCAGTCGGATTGGAATTTTAATGGATTAAAGTTATATAGTGAATTTTTATCATTCGAATGAGGAGACTTTATTGTTTGAATGAGGATCTAAAGAACTCTAATGGCTGAGAAAATGGTTGATTTCCCTAGCTCTATGGAATCTCGTTGAAAATCCATGTTAAAACGAAGTACTCAGTCATTTGAATGAAAGGGTACATCCCTTTCGAACAATCTACTTATCAAGACCCATTTAACCCTAGATTTTTGCCTCGTTAGTACCTAGTTCGAAGTCACATTCGAATGAAAGTGGATCTCATTTGAACGCGGTACAACATTGTTTGAACAATCGAACATAATTTTGAGATTTCTCCACATTTTAATGTGTTCTCACGATGAGTATCGTCAAATTGGATGATGTGTCAATCTCTTAGTGGCTCAGATCAAAACGTGGGATAAAGACTTGATGGACCATTAGATAATGGGTTGAGTTAGGGGGATTTGTGGGATTTAACCCTTAGGGGTTTTGGAGTATTTAAATGAGGCTTTGGCTCATTTGGGGCATTTTCATAAGATTTTACTTCTCTCTCTACCACCTTAGAGCTCATATGGAACTCAACCCCCACACACCACTCTAGTACCACCATGACTCCACCTTAAACCACCAAAGATTAATCATCTTCTACCATATTAAAACTCATAAAACTGAAATACACCACACTATCTAGCAAGATGGATTTTTACGGAGATGTTGTTGGGGGTTTTTGAAGAAGAAAGTATAAGCGCTTATGGAGTTTGAAGGGGATCTTTCATGTAGCTTTCAAGTAAAAATCTTAGTTGAGATAGGCAACCTCTTTTAGAACACCTTAGGAGGTGTGAGGTTGCTCTCTTCTTATACACTTCATCCACCATTGTTGAAGCGTCCTTCAATGTGGGAAACTATACTCTTAAATTAAGAACTTTATTTTCCATGGCATTAGTTTTGTAGTTAGAGTTTGTAAAAGTAGGATGCATATATGATTTAAGAAAGTTATTTATTATGGTTTTGTGAAAATGGTATATAAAATATTCCAAAAGTTTTCAGATAAATAATATATTTCAAGAAATCTTTATATCTAAATATTTTATGGAATAGAATGTTTGAAATGTTATTTTGTCTTGTTGAAAATATTTAATAATCAAATGTCTCAAGGTTTTCTTGTGAAAATTGAGATTTTTATATAAATAAATGTTTACCCAAGTTTTGAAGAAACAAAAATGTCTTTGAGCTTAAAAAGCTTGTTTATGCAAATATAATGACATTTCTAGAATGAACCATGTGTTGAACCCATTTGGGATTTGTGGAATTAAACTCCATACCCTCATGTATATAAACTTATAGTATTTTGATGATGAGCATATAAAACAGTTTAATGATGGTTTTATTGGGTTTAACCATAAAATAAAGAAAATGAAAATTTCATCCCTGAAAGTGTGTTAAAAGGTGTGGAAAATATGGTAAGTGGGTGTTTCTAGACTACATGTGAAAATAAAGGGAAATGGTATTTTCTTATAGAGTACTCGCTAAAATGCCAAATGATTTCTTTGATAAACAAAGTAATGAAATAAAGAGAATGCCAACTTGATATGTATGTTAATCCAAAGTGTTAAATAAGTGTTAATGAGTTAAAAATATTTAAGAAGTTAGTATGTGTAACTTAATAATATTTTTTGGAAATAACAAACGTGAAATTGAGGAAAAGGCAAGTTGGGAAATAAATAGGTAAAATCGTAATTTTGTGTAGAGTGAAATATTTTTATGACGTAAAAATATTGGAAAAGATGTTACACAAAATGTTCCTCAATGAAAGTGATTTTTTGGATAAAATCGATCCAATTGTATAAAGGGCAAGAAATGGGTATTTTCAAAATGTAACACAAGGTGGGGATGAAATCCCTAGATTTTGGCTTCAGCCGGTAAAGGTGGAATAATGTAGACATTTTATAAATTTTAAAACACATTAATATGAGATCGAAAAAGAATTAAGATGCGTCCGGAGTCCTAGGGTGAACGACCCAAAAATACTAGCCAGAGCATATGGTTGCATAAACGATTGTGTAGATCCCATTAGATTATGTGATTACTTGGAGGATTTGAAGAAAAAGATAATAAACAGTGGAACGTGTCAAGAAATTTGTTTCATTATGAATATAAGAAAAGATAACCTAACTTGAATGAAATTAATACATATTCTGGTTGAAAGATAATGTGGACAAGTAAAGTGAGAAATTGACTAATGTCCATGAAATAAAGAGAAATGGTAAAGTGAAGTGATCTATTGGGTAATTATGTAACCTAAGGAGGTTTAGCCCATAATTAACCCAAGAATGTGTTATGAAATGTTCCAATGAAAAATAAGTATTTTCTAACAAGGTGCGTGCATGTATTGAAATGTGATTTTCATGAAAAATACTATGGTAAATTTGGTACGAGTAAAAGAACTTCGTAAAAGATGTGCTTTTCTCGAAATAAAAAGGTATTTGTTTAAAGTATATTTAACATGGTGTGTTTAATCTAGAGATAAATGTCAAGACAAGAAAAATGGATTCTTTTATAAGACTAAAGCGAATTAATGGAAATAAGTAACGTTTTGGAACTAAATGTTTTCATGAATTAATACACACACACACACATAGAGTAATTGCATGTGCACGTAGGAAAAAGTGTTAAGAGTCTTTTTATGTCATTTGATTCTATGGTACATTGTCTTATTTTTTTCACTAGGCATTCGGTTCATTCCCTCCTCTTTGTTGCAGCAGGTTATTTGTGCTTTCGTATTTTGAGAGCGTTACTGTTTTAAGTATTCTTTTTATTTTACTTTAGTAGCTCTGTATGCTTGGATTCTGGGGATGTTTCCGACAGGTCCCTCACATAGTTTGATTTAAATTGGAATCGCATGCTAAATAAGTGAAATATTAACTAAATAAAATTGGACTAGCAACATTATTTAGGTTGTCTCATCATACTTCACACCTAATGTTCGGGTCGAAACATGTTGACTACAGGAAATTTTTAAATTTCGACCGGGGTGTTACATCTGTGGAGTTATTTTTTAAGCCAAGTTGTAGTACATATGTTATTACTAACGTTTATGAGAATGTCAATACAACAAAGATTTTAGGCAACCTCTAATGCCCACTAATTAGGTCTATAAGATACTATTAGTTGGAATTAATTAATTTTTCTATTACTACAAAAAGAGATGGGAAGTAAATCAATTACTAAGGGAAATATATCATTTGACTTTATTTTGATGTATTTTGAGCTTCACATCTCTATTTTTTTATATTAAACCATAATGTTTTATAGTTTTTATACATCATCTAAATGCAAGTGAATTACATTTAATTTACTTACTAATTTAAGATAAAATACAAACGATACACGAACCATAACAATAGAAAGGATATATCATGTAGCAAAGTTAGTGTATGGGAAACTTCTAACATGATCAACTGGACGATCTAACATGGGGAGAAGAAAATGAGAGTCATGAAGTATAATTTCTAATGACTCTAAGTCCTATTTCCTAACCCAAATAAATAGGTGTGTAACGACGCATGGGGGTTTTGGAAATCGAAGTGAATTTATTCTTAAACTTCCTAGGAGCATTCGTAATTTTGTAATAGAAATGCCTAAGGTGACCTTGCCTACCACAATGATTTCAAGTGTAGATATCGCAGTAAACATTACCTAAAGATGGACCTCTCATAATGTTCCTTAGTGTCTCTCTCATATGCTAGGTCTTGGCTTTGGGAATGGGAGCAACATGATCATCAAAGCTAACTCCACATCTATCATCTTTGATTTGGACGGTGCCTAACATCCTATTAAACTTTTTCGATCTAGACTCCAAATTAAACTTAACCTTTCTCGAATCTTTCAATTTCTCCTCAAGCTCACCAATCTTAGACTCGAATAAACGCCTAGACTCCTCAAACTCTAGAAGCTCCTTTTTCATGGCCTTCATTAAGCCACAAAGACTATCTCTCTCCCTCTCATCATATTTTAGTTTCTCCTGAGGAGTCTTCTCACGAGAGCCCTAAGATCCTTAGTCAAAGCATCGGTATTATCCTTATCAATGGCATGTTCTTTTAACTTAGATTCCGACTTCAAGTTTTTCATCTTCCCCCCCAAAGTGTTCGGATATAAATCATGGAAGGCAACTTGTAACTCATACTCCTCAACCTCTTTATCCTCACTCTCTTAACCCTCAATTTGTTAGGCTTCACTACCTATGGCTATGGAAGAGTCATGCAAAGAAATATCTTCATGGGAAGATTTATTGTTATCATTCACATGACTAGCCACTAAGGTGGTAAGGTTTCACTCATTTGATGAAAATTTTCCCTCTTCCGAATCACTATCACTTAGGTTGTAAACACAATCTATCGATTTATTAACTTCCTTCCTTAGATTAGTGGCGCACTCAGCTTTCCTATGACCATAGTCCTCACAATAAATACACCTCTCAATGTCATCCTTTTTAACTAAAGTCTTAAGTGCAGCCTTGATACACATTTTTCAATTAGAACCTTCAAATAATTGTGTTATAAGATCATCAAATCCACTAAAATACATACTTAAAGACATAAGGAACATGTATACAGTAAAATAGTGTCCTAGATATGATACCAATTTGAGAAGTCCCTTTTGTGTGTGTACCTTAGGCAAAGTCAATCTTTTCAAAATTTCCAATTTTATTAAGCACCAAGTATGTGAACAAATTTTAATTATCCTAATTTTATCTTCTTAATCCTAAACATGCATCTAGTGATATAAGCAGATAAAGTATGAGGAAACCACTAAGGGAAAAAATCTCGGATGACCCCAGCCAGACAATCACTTTGATATAGAAGTTATAAAGAAAGAATTTAGTGTTACACAATGACTCGTTCCCTATAAGCCTTAACGCCTCTTCTTCTTTTAAACCGCTCCTTCACAATGCAACGTAGGAGTCCAACTATGCAAGGTCCACAACACATGAGTCCACGCGTACCTCTGTATCCAATGATGAGCCTCTACAACCATCTATGATTAGGAATATGGAGTCCACTTCTTCTTGAAAGTGGGGAAACCTCGAGCTAAAGCTCTTATACCAATTTTCAGACGCATGATATCGATTACTTGTTGGATTCGCAAATTTCCAATTAAAACTTATTTAGTTTGATGTCATTTTTTTATCCAAATTAAATGTTTTTATTTAATCCCTAATCATGCATTTATGCGAATAATCATGTCATCATAAACAATCACAAATTATTGGACAAACAAAATTCAGGAAAAATCCCCCGAAAGGGCAAAACCTTTTATTTCATAAAATGTTTTGCAAATTGGAACTTACAATACACTTACAGAAATATGCAATAAATTTACCACAGCAAAACCACATTGATCGCAGACTAGAAACTAATAATGGACTCCCTCAAGAACCCACAAGAACAACAACTCTCCTCAATAAAGAACACCCCCGAGTATCCTCAAGTGACCGTAGTTGTCTGTAAGCAACTCTCTTAATAGCTACCAATCCAACAGTAGACATGGCACTCCATATGAAAAAACTTCAATATAAGTGATTTGGGTTCCACAAAACATTTAGAAAAAAATAATTGGGATGTTCTGGTGTGAACCAACCACATAAAAGCCCTAAACATTAAAGACTAAAAGATCTGTCGACATGCAGTTCCGTTTTGCAAAAAAAGTCTTAATGAAAAAGGACTCCAAAGAAGGTATTTATAGCTGAATAAAAAATTTGAGGAGACGCAGATCGTTCGAACGACTTCAAATGACATCTTCATATCATTTTAACGACATCTCATGTCGTTATTAACGACCTTATAAATGGCAATCAAAAACATAAAATAGTATGGGTTCGTTTGAAGCAGTAAAGAAATAACCCTTTGAGGGACCCATCAAATGACATTGCCTGTTATTAGAAGCAATATTTTGAAAGATTTATCAATGTCATTTGAATTACATTGATATGCCATTTGAACGACATTAATGAGAAACTTTTATTTTAAAAAGCTCGCCTACAGGTCTTGAAAAATTATTTTGACTTAGAAAAAATGCCTCACTTTTTTTAAAAATAGTATCGAAAAAATCCCAATATAAATGTAAACCATTTAAAAAACTTAAACACATTCTAATTAAATTTACCTCGTGTCGTGCAAATGTTGAAGTGTGCTTGAAATTTGGATCCGTCGTCTTGAGCAAATGATCGTGAGCTTCTCTCGACGGTTGTAGCGGTATACAACATATCTATGTAAACTACGGACAATGGAATTTATGTCCTTACAAATATGCCCCTATGTCTATGCCGATACAAAATAAAAATATCCAAATTATCAAAACAAAAAATCCTATACAAATATAATACCCTCCCGTGCAACCTAAAAGCGGGAAAGATATTAAAAATGCAAGTATTCAAAATCTTCAACTTTTAAAATCTCCAAATCTCTTTACTTTCCTTGCACTTATTTTGTGTGCTTTCCAAATTATCATCAAAGTCCCACACACAATAAAAAAAGAAAATACTTTCATGACGTTTTGAGTTTGAAATGAGATAAACATAAATCAAATCATGTAAATCAAATCGCAAATCTCCCCCATAATACAAACTAAACTCCCCCATAATTCATAATCCGTTATCCCACTTTTTATTTGTCCAAAATAAACAAGGAAAAAAAGCCCAAATAAATACGGAGTGTCATGATAAGCATAGAAATAATAGCAAGAATAAATCAACTACGCTAATGCAATGATAAACTCAAAAGCATCCAACAACTTTTTTTATTTTTTTATTTTTTCAAGAAAAAACAATTTAGAAAAATATCACACCCCATGAATTTAGACTAAAATAACCAAATAGTGGAAATGGAATGAATGGGTGTGAACAAATTCGATAGGAAGATCAATGCAATCAAACATAGCATATGTGCACGATGAATATGGATACTCCTAACGAATAATCTAAAAATCATCCTTAGGTGTCAAAATGTGAATTTAAAGGACATCGACTTACTCTAGTCGACACATCAAAGTCAAATATGATTTCTACACTAATAATGTCTAAAACTATGTAATTGTTTTTCAAGACTTTGTCAGGACGTGCAAACCCGTTGTTTTATTTCCAATCAAACACCCTCATAAATAATAAACCTTTTTATTTTTCTATTGAGGTGATCTAAATCCTAGTGGCCCCTTTTTGGAATATTTATCTTTTTATTACCTTAATTTTTGGGGGGCTCTATTCAAATGATGGCTTTCACTACATGATTACTATTCACTCGTAGCTCTTTCCCTTGTTCACTCATCATTTTTTCAAATTAAAACAAATTCCTCACAGGCAACGGTTCTTACATGTACTACTTTCATTTGGTTCATTTTAAAGACATAATTGAGATGAAAACACTTCGACCAACATGTGATAGACAAGAACAATAATCAAATAAATATGTGCATGTGTACATTAAAGGAAATC
The DNA here is from genome assembly GCA_949130495.1 of Sambucus nigra. Classification (NCBI taxonomy): domain Eukaryota; kingdom Viridiplantae; phylum Streptophyta; class Magnoliopsida; order Dipsacales; family Adoxaceae; genus Sambucus; species Sambucus nigra. The sequence continues at coordinate 479,041,670 of OX422217.1, read as the reverse complement.
ATAATTCAAACATATAGGAAGTAACAACTAGAAACATCTCAATGACTCCAAACATTATAAAACACAAAATGAAATGAAGATGTGTATCAAATCACTATCAAATAGTCACATGGAAATGGAATGATATAGTGACTTGGTCATCCTAAATGTCCATTCATAAACGGTGTAAAATGAAATACAAAAATCTTTTTGTATTTTTCCAAAAAATTTATCAAAAATAAAATATTTTTTGGCATTTTCAATTTTTTCTACAAAAAATAGAAAATATATTTGTATTTTTCCAAAACTTTTCAAAAATAAAAATCTTTTGGTTTTTTGAAAAATATATCAAAATGGAAAAGATAAATACAAAAGTGGTACACACTAGCAATAGGCATAAAATATCATCATGAAAATCATCATATGCTAGCAAACAAGTCTAAACCTCAATAGTTAAGTGTGGAGGAGTGTTCCAAAGGTGGTGACATACTATGAAAAACATCCACCAAATCATGTGAAATCTTGACCAAAAACTTAATTTGCTCACAAATATGTGCAAACTCTCTCATGTGATTGTAGGATCAAGTGGACCATCATGTGAGGGTGCATGTGTAGAAGCATATTGTGGAAAAAATTTGTGCGACACATTACACAACTTAAAGCAGAATTTCCTAAGGTAATATTTTTTCTTACAATGGGAGCAAACATACATGAGCCTAGGAACACCTCTCTTAAAACGTCTAGGATGCACTCTCATATTGAGTAACTGACACTTAGGTGGGTATGGTTGAGAGCTATATGGATCTATCAGAAACTCGGGAACTGGCTCTGGTGCAACATGGGAAGTAAGCGCACCATCATAATCTATTCATAATCTATCAATATTACCCAAAGTGGGATCGAGGAGCATCTTACCAACCTTCTTAGATTTGTCCTCTATAGTGACCTTGACCTCCCAGGCATGTTAGATATCTCTCTCTAGTTGTAACATATGGGCTTCAAGTTCCCTCTTTTTACGACCTACGGTGATCGACTACTCACTCAAAGAAACCGTCACCTTCTCAAGTTGACTAACTGACGCCTCAAATCACCTCTAAACTTCTATCTATCTCTCAAATTATTACACCTTAAGACCTAATTCCTTATTTATCTTCTTCATCTTTAAGGTCTCGGCATATAAATCTCTAAACACTTTTTTGAGTTCACTTTCACCTTCACTCTCAAACGTACTCTCACACTCACTCGAAACACTCAAATCATCATCGGGGCTCTCACGTGCACAAGTGTCCTCATCGTCATGGGACAAACTAGTTGTGCTCACGTGACTAACTAAAAAGACAACAAACATCCCATGTGATGACTCATCCCCGGAATCATTCACCTCTTCGTCACTATCTCTAAAACTGGCTAGCATGGCAATTTTCTTGCATTTTTTCTTTAGCATAGTGGGGCATTCAATGCCTTGTGTCATTTGCCCTCGCACTCAAAACATCTTTCCTCTTCTTCTTTCTCTTTGTCACCAGTCTCATTGGCCTCCTCTTTCTTTTTATTTTTCTCAAAACACTTTTTATTGGAAGAATTTTCTTTTGAAAATTTGAGAAACTTTTTTAAAAATTCATAATCATGACCACATCATGAATAGCAAACTCTCCCTCAGACTCAAAATCACAAAAATCTCTCTTTCTTCTTCTTCTTCTTCTTCTTCTTCTTCTTCTTCTTCTTCTTCTTCTTCTTCTTCTTCTTCTTCTTCTTCTTATTATTATTATTATTATTATTATTATTATTATTATTATTATTATTATTATTATTATTATTATTATTATTATTATTATTATTATTATTATTATTATTATTATTATTATTATTATTATTATTATTATTATTATTATTATTATTATCTTTCTTCCTAGAGACTTGCTCACTCTTCCTAGATTGTGCCTTAAGTTCAATCCCTTTATCCTTATGCTTAACGATTTTGGGAACATGTCAATCTCATAAGTTTGAAGGTCTCCTTCGGGTTTTTCTAACTGAAGTGTATCAAATATCCCCAAAGAATTTATAAGAGTGACCTTAGGAATAAAATGGGATGGGAATGACCTCAAAATCTTTTTGACAACCCTCGTCTCATCAATTTTATCACCCAAATTAAAACTTGTGTTGACTATGTCTCACAACCTAGCATAAAACTCATCAAAATACTCAGACTCAGACATCGTGATTTTCTCAAATTCGGTGGTCAAATTTTGCAACTTCTATGTCTTAACTGTGTTGTTACCCTCATGTGTCAATTGGAGGATATCCCATGCATCTTTAGACGTGGTGTACATAATAATACGTTGGAACTGGTCAGGGGTGATGACTCCAGAAATAGCACTCAGGCCACGGGAATTAAAATTTCTCCATTTAAAATCATCCACAGTCCAGTTAGACATAATTTTGGGACAAGTGACATTATCAACGGTGACGGTGGGAGGATTCCACCCTCTTTCACAAACAATCTAGGCACGTTCATCGATAACCTTTAAACCAGATTTCATGTGGGATTTTCAATATGCATAATTTGTTCCATCAAAGACGGGCAACCGATTATATAAGTTGTCCATCAAATTTTTCAAAATCAGATTTTTCAGAAAAATCGATATCACAAAGATTTTGCGAAAAAAGAATCACTCAGTAAATTAGAGTAACCGTATCTCATATCAATTTGAAAGTGAAAAAAATCTCGAGCTAAAGGTCTGATACCAATCTGTAGGTGTGTGATATCGATTACTTATTGGATTCGTAAATTTCCTATTAAAACTTATTTATTTCGATGTCAAATTTTTATCCAAATTAAATCCATTTTTTTTAAACCCTAATCATGCATCATTGTGAATAATCATGCCATTATAAACAATCAAAAATTTCTAAACAACAGATTTCAGGAAAAAATGTTTTGCAAATCACAACTTACAATACACTTACAGAAATCTACAATGAATTTACTGCAGCAAACCCACATAGACCGAAATCTAGAAACTAATAATGGACTCCCATAAGAATCCACAATAATCTCATCTATCCTCAGCAAAGAACACCCCCGAGTATCCTCAAGTGACCGCAATCCTCAGGAGGCAACTCCCTCAAGAGCTACCAATCCATCAGTAAAGATGGCACTCCACAAAAACAAAGTTCAATAGAAGTGATTTGGGTTCCAAAAAAGAGTCACAAAAAAAATTGGGATATTTTGGTGTGAATCAAATAAATAATAAGCCCTAAATTTTGAAGACTAAAAGGTTTGCCAAGATGTAGTTTCATTTGTAAAAAGTCTTAATGAAAAAGGACTCTAAAGTAGGTATTTATAGTTGAATAAAAAAGTTGAGGCGGCACAGGTCATTCGAACGACTTCAAATGACATCTACATGTCATTTGAAATACATCACATGTCGTTACTAACAACCTTACAAACGACAGTTAAAAAAAATAAAACAACATGCTTTCGTTTATAGTAGTAAAGAAATGACCCCTTGAGCTACCCTTCAAATGACATTACCTCTCGTTAGAAGCAATCTATTGAATGAATTATGAATGTCATTTGAACGACATTGCTATTTTGTTTGAATGACTTGAACGAAAATACGTTATTTTAAAAAGCTCGACTACATGTCTTGAATAATTATTTTGACTTAGAAAAATGCCTCACTTTGTTTTAAAATAGTTTCGAAAAATATCCCAATGTAAATGTAAACCATTTACAAAACTTAAACACATCTAATGAAATTATACCTCATGTCAAGAAAATGTTCAAATGTGCTTGAAATTTGGATCTGTCATCTTCAATAAGTGATCGTGATCTTCTCTCGACGGTTGTAGCAGTATACGACATACTCTATGTACACTAAAGACAATGGAATTTATGTCATTACACTTCTTCACCGTAGTCATCACGTACGGAGTCCACCGCACAAAAATAACTGTTCAAGAAGAAAGAACAAAACCAGTGGTGCAGACCAAGTCTCTATTACATATGGAATATGTAAACTCGGATCTTGAAACAATAAAGGATGTTTTTTATTTGTAAACCTTTGGTAAATAATTTCAGAAAATGAATTTCATTTTTTTCTATCCTATATCTCAAAGTGCTTTTTGTCCGGAATAATGACAATACATACAAATTGACACTAATTGGAAATTTTTCCTTGCATGTTTTTATGAAATCTTGAGTTTTATGTAGAGAAAAACATATGTTGAAAATCACTATTCACTATAGTTTTTCTTCAAGCTTCTTTAAGTGTTCTTGTGATATACATTGATATTATTGATATTTAAAGTGATTTGAAGTTTGATTACTTCTTCTCAAGACTTGAACAAAGTTTTGACAATTTTTTTCTTGATAGACTTTCATATTTTTTATATTTTAAAAATACTCGTGAGAATATTTTTTACTATCCAAACATCTTAGAATTTCCATCAACCTTTAGGAATATCATATATTATGAAGTATAAATACATTTGTGGCTTCTCATATTTGTTCCAAGACTTGGAACAAATTTTTTTTTCTTCAAACTCTCAAAGAATAAAGTTGCTTCTACTTTGAAGAAGACGGTTTTCATTACACCAAAAAACAAAAATGGTCTTAGTTAATAGAACAAAGTTTTAGACCATGACTTGCGGGTCAAGGTCCAAAACTGTGACCCCTAACTATTTACCATAACCAAATAAGTGACCAGGGTAGTGGGTGGCCTCATTTAGGGGTTGGTCAGGTCTATTGACCGTGACCAAAGAGGTCCTATTCCAAATTCGTGACTCCACCTTGAGCTATTTTGGCGCCAAGTTTCCCACTTATTTTGTCACACTGGTTGTCACGGTCAATAATCGTTACCCACTTGTGACCATATACAGTGACCAGGATTAAGGGACAAGGTCTAAATCCGTGACTCTATGTGACATATTATAGCACTAAATACTAGTCACGATTTATAACAATCCATTTCAAATTGGCAAAATTTTCTTTTCCATTAATACGTATTTTATCACTCACTAATGATAATTATTATAAGTGTATACGTACACTCACTTTGTTTAATAAGATCACAACTCACTTTTTCGGTTCATTTGACTTAGTAGCTCTATCACTTCCACCCGTCTAATCAGATTCGCATTAGTTAAAGAAGTTATTTTTTTAGCAATATTAGGCTTTTAACTAATTTTGATTAGTACAAGTGGGCAACACCCGAACAAGGGGTTTATAGGAGTCTTGGATACCACATTTGGTGGTTTGAATTAATATTCACTTGTATCTAAAATCCTTAACGTAGAATTGTATATGAAACCTCATGTTCAATGATTATGATCTTGGAAATAAATCAAGTAGATGATTTAGAAGGAGTATGAGATAAACTTGTGTTGGATTGTTAGGTTGATGGTTATTGTGGCTTGTGTTGGATGGTCATGGTTTGATACAGATGATGGATACTTAAAACGCTCACTCTATTACTTCTTTAGAATAAACCATTAACTAATTACTTATCTTAATGACTACCCTGTCCTAAAGACTAAACGTTTAGAATATAGTCATTTGGTTAACTTATTGTGGCTGTGTTCACCCCTTCCATAAATGTCTATTGTTTAGGTGAACATAAATTGGTGGAAGGGCTTGCAAAATTGGTGGACAAATAGTAACTTTAGGTTTAATTAAATTAAAATGAACTTAAATCTTTGTTTTTGATTAATCGGATGGAAACCAAAATTTTTTTAGGATTAATTAGATCCATAACTTGTTGTGTCTTCACTATTAAGACTCATATTCACCCCCCCCCCCCCCCCTTCTACATATATTTTCTCTAGAAAAATGAGTCACCGTAGTAATTATTGGAAATAAGAGTACGAGAAGGTGCAATTTGACATCACTAAAACATCTTTCATTTGTGCGTGCCATAAGGAGAGAACTCCGATTCACAAGTATGGTAATAGGAAAATTGAATAATTTAATTACCTTACAAATCGTGGAGTTCATCTCTTGAAAGAATATTTGTTCAATAATATTCTATTTTCATTGCCAGAATGATGAGATGAGGTAGTTATAATATATTTGTCATGCATATTCCTGACAGGGCACTGACGTTGGTGATAGGGTTATAAAAGGCTTAAAAAATATTCATCCATTATGGATACAATTTCGTAAATAGAGCATTCACCCAGATTGTGACATCTCGTGATACATGAAGATTAAAAATGTTCTTGAAAAAAAGTTGAAGAATAAAGGATTCCAAGTTCATATCACGAACCTTTATATGTTAATCATAGACATGCTTTCGCCTACTTGGTCGTGTGCAAAATTTCATAGAATTTAAAAAACTAATACTAATTGGATGGAAATCAGACACATCGAACATGTTTTAAAAGTTATCAAAAAGATATATATATATATATATATATATGGAGAGAGAGAGAGAGAGAGAGAGAGGCGTAAATTGTATTTTCTTACATACGTTGCTAATTTATTTTAATTGTAGGAAATGTCTAACGACAACGATGATAATCAACAAACTAGCATAACACTGCCAAATAGGCGCTCTCCTACACCCCAAGCTGAATTATTAACTCCTCTAGGATATCATTCTACTAAATTGGAGATTCATTCGACTCCATCTTTGAGTCTTCAAACTAAAAAAAAACTCAATAATCCAACACTAACTTCTATTATCGAGGGATCCCAAGCAAACCGTAAGAAGCGTAATTCTTTTTCCATTGGCGGGGATAATCCAACTAGTGATGAAGGAGACGTTCATCTTTTTAAAAACCATTTCTTATCTCTAGGAAAGATTACTCTGGGTGTTGGGGTGAAGACAACTGGTAGAAGGTTGATCTTTCCTTAAAGGATGGCATTTGGGAGCAACTTAATAAAACATTTTCATTCCCAACTAGTTCGAAGCCAAAGGTTTTTTTCAAGGTAGTTGATGCTTTAAAAACCTATCAAAAAAACCTTCGAGATAATTTTTTCCCCAAGGAGGCAATGAGTTATAACGTTTTAGGGCTGAAAGGAAAAGTTCTCCAAAGTTAAAATACCCACTGACCAACGGAACAATTTCTTGGAGAATGAGGCTAAGGAGTGAAAAAGGAATGAGAGGGTAAGAAATAAGTGGAAAAAATAAAAAAAGGTTGATGCCCAGAGACTTGGGACAAAATATTATGATGTTATTATGGGTGAATGGGTGGAAGCGGACCAAGGGGACTGCAAAAGAAGGTAAAAAAATCTAATCAGGTCAACTTCTACTTGCATGCTCGATGGGAAAATGGACCAATAAATTTCCACACAAACTGGCATTGACTTTGTTGAGTTTTAATTTATTTATCACATATATTAACATTATAATATTGCTATTGTTAAAATCATAGTCCTAAATATAATATTATATTACAGGAAATGATAGAGGGCATGTCACGCAGTCAGTTTACGTGTAATCCCAATAACATTTAATCTGATACCCTAAACAAGTGTTTGGGAGGGACCATAATGGGAGGACAATAGGTGTAGGCTCATGTATGACAAGTACCAAATTATATCATCGTGGCCCTTTATTTGATGAGATCTCTTCAGTGAGGGGTTAGCAAGGGGGTTAGAAGAAGGTGCCAAGATGAAATGAGAGGTTTCAGAGATTCGGAAGGACATGTCACTCCTGACAAATTAAATCCATGGGTTGGTCAAACTCTTAAGTCACAACAGGGTTACCCTCCTCAAATGCCTCAAACATTCTCCTATCCTCCCCTGGAACATTTCCTAATGCGTCCTCCCAGAACATTACCCTCGCAAATGCCTACACTTGTAACATTTCGTGCATCATTGGCATCCATGCATGCTGACTTTGGCGAGGCGTGTTGTGTACAAAACTTGATCGACACCAGGGTTATTGGAACGTGCAATCTCATTTCCATAATTATCAAAACACATGTCTATAATCGACCTTAAGCTATGGGTGAAGCTCGGATTTTGTTCGACAAAATATACTTTGGTTGTGGTGATGAGGCTATGTACGTTGAACACAGGGAAGGGAAATTGTTCTCAAATTATGAAAATTGTTTGGTTACCAGTCCAGTTAATTTGTTGGTCAAGCCTACGCGTCAAACAATGTTTTCTTTTTGAAGAAATTTGTAATATTCTAATTAATTGGTTGTACTATCTGTTTCATTTGAATGAATTTTCTTTTAATGAATTTTCTTGTAATATTTGTTTTAGATCGAGTTTAATGAATTTAGTTTTACTATCTATTTCGTTTGAATGAATTTTCTTTGATTGAATTTGCTTGTAATATTTTTTTTGATCAAGTTATATAAATTTGCTTTGAATTTGTTTTTAATTTTGAAGATTGTTGAATGGTTTTCTCACAATACAAATAGTGGATGTGAGAGAGACACAAAGTATCAAATAATCATGTCAAGGGTGTTCGGGAATTTATTGAATATACAATTAGAAATCTTAATAGTGATAAGATTTCGTATCCGTGCAACCATCGTATAAATGTTAAATTTAAGTCTTTGGAAGACGTTGAATTGCATTTACTAATGTGGGGTACGATGCAAGACTATAAGATATGGACATTCAATGGGAAAAATAATGTACCATATGTTCTGGAAGAATTATCGATACATAACCGCGTGATGGAACTCCACCGGAAAGAATTGGTGAACGAATCTCTAGCACATCGTCCTTTGACCGACCTAATTGATGATGCTTACGGAGTCCACCACAATCAAAACCACCGAGCTACTGATATGGATAATGTGTATTATGATTAACTCAATGATAAAGTTGATGTTAAATTATCTGAAGATCAAAATTACATATGATTGAAAGTCGAAGGACCTAGACCATTATATAAAAATTATGAAGAAGGACACTTGCCATTATATGCAATGATCGGTTTGGATAATTTGAATAGTAAATTTGGTTTGTTGTGCAACAGCATAACCAAAATTCTTAAGTGTGTTAAAGACATTCTCTCAAAAGAGAACACGTTATCAGACAATTACCCTAGCCTAAAGAAGAGCTTGATGGGTTTGGGTTTGAAGTACAAATCCATTCATGCATTCATTTATGATTTCATGTTGTATCGCAATGAGCATGAAGAGAAGGGCGAGTGCCCAGTATGCAATGAGCCTAGATATGTTCGTTATGAGAATCAAAAAATCAAGTTTGCAAAATATCACAAGTGATCGCAAGTTTCACAAAAGGTTTTGAAGTATTTCCCCCTCGATCCACGACGAAAGAGATTTTTCACTATACCGTGGATAGAGGAGGCCATGACATGGCACTCTCTATGCAAGGTGGGTGGGAATTTGATGCATTATCCAATTGATTAAATCATATGGAAAATTTTAGATGCACGACATCGTGAATTTTCAAAAGAACTGTGCAATATCCATCTTGCATTATCAACCGATGGGTTTAACCATTTTGGTAATTTAAGTACTAATCAGAGTTATTAGTTAGTTATCATGGCACCTTTAAGTCTCCCTGTGACACTATGGATGGAAAAGGAATTAACATGGTTATCTTTATTGATACTCGGACCGAAAGGCTCCCAATGATAATATTGATATATTCTTAGCCCCATTAATCTAAGAACTTAAAGAATTATGGGATAAAGGCATGATGGTGTTTGACTCCCATAAGGGAGAAAAGTTCACACTTAAAGCAATATTGATGTGGGTGATCCACAACCTTCCTACTTATGGGACCTTATTCGGTTGAAATGTTCATGGTTATTAAAGATGTCCCGTATGTGGGGTGGATACTGAAGCCAGTTGGCTAACTCATAGTGGTAAGATGAAATATATGATGTATTCTAGATTTCTGTCGACCAGTCACCCTTTTAGGAATGACAAGTCTAACTTCTTTCATGTCGGTCATGATGGTAGGACGAAACCTATTCGAATTTTTAGTCAACAAATTGAGGAGAAGACGAAGTCTATGACTGAAGGGAATAGGTACATAGGCAAACACCCTCATTTTGTAAACTTGAAGCATAAAGCTAGTTGGATCCGAACGACTCTAGTAAAATAAAGGCATAGTCCAGACGATCAATATTTTTTGACTTGTCATATTGGCAAGATCATCATGTAAGATGTGATGCACACAGAGAAGAATATTGCGAAACATCTAATGGGAACCCATCTGTGTGGTTCTCATTTAAAATATAGAGAGCGGTCATGTCGCGATCTATAAGGTATGAAAATAAAGAAGAAAATGTTGTTAAAAAATGAACCTATAATAGGAAAAATTTAAATCGCCCGAATGGTTTCACTTTAACTACTAGTGAGAAAAATATTCTCATAGACATGTTGTTCAACTTGAGACGCAAACTGGTTATTTTAATAATTTGCGTAAGATATTAAACTACCAAACAAATTACCTAAAATAGTGCAAGTTTCACGACTGGCACGTCATCATTCAATTTGTCCCTCCACTATTTAGGCATTGTTTCTCTGAACCCAAAGATCTCCTTCAGTAATTATGAAAATCAGTTTGTGCTTTAACCTACTTTGTGCAAAAGTAGTAAATCGAAAGAACATTAGATCCGTGAAATCAACTTTAGCTGAGGCAGTTTGTGTATTCGAGAAATATTTTCCTTTGTTGTTCTTTGATATCAGCATCCACCTACTTATGTATTTATATGATGAGGCTTTGTTACGTGGTCCTGTTAGCTATCGCTAGATGTATACTTTCGATCGCTGGATGATAACTGATAACTTGGCTTTTTGGTGTTTTTTCCATTGTTGTCAAGCCAAGTTAATCAATTCCTTTATCACCAACACAAAAATATAACAAACTAGAATAGAGGTAAGTAATGATGTCAATCCTAATCTAAGGATTAAAACAATTGAAAATTAATGCAATTCATTTTTTATTTAATTTCTTTTTAGACTTTTTGCTTCTTTTTTTTTAGCTTTCTTCAATATTAAAACAATTTTGTGATGAGGGTGAAATAAGACTAAACTAAATCAAAGATCTAAAGACTAACTAAAAAGTGTGATGAAAAGTAAGTGAAATCTAGCTAAATAAAAATTTTAAATATGAGATGAATGAGGAAATCAAAGTGAGAGCTAACAAGGGATGGGATTACACTAGATATCCTAGTTAATGTTATTAATTAATTGATTCAAATATTATTCAAAATTACAAATCAACTCTTGTTGCAAATATAATTTTAATAATAACCTTTTAGAAAAATAAATTTAACACTCCTAGAACTCTTGAAAAGTAGATCCAAACATCATTTAACAAACCACCCACTAGAATCGATTTACTAAATTACTAAATTAGTTTAAATTATAGAAATAAATATAAAAAAAAACGACACACAAATAAAGCCTAAAAATATATACAAGACTATAAACAAAATATAAAATAAATTCTAAAAATTAAAAGCGACTCAAGTGAAAATCTAAAAAATTAATTAAATAAAATAAAAATAAAATAAAGGGTGCAAACTAAACACACGAGGCTCGGGGATGGGTTAAGGTTCAGGTTTGGGGACTGGTTAACGGGTATGGGGATTATTTTTAACTCATTTAACTACATCATCACCGCATTTTTCCTCGTAATAAAGATTTTAAAACTGCATATGCAAGCAAGCCTACAAAATAGATAAATACGAGCATGAGACCCTTTTTGTCTAGAATTAGTAATTAAAAATCTTCTATTGGGGTATTATTTAAACAATTTTGGGTGCTTTTCAACCTTTAAAGATTACGTAAACAATATATGGTATATTGGAGAGTTAATTGATGAAGAATACGTAACTGTGGAAGGTAAGGACATTATTTTACATTGTCCGTTCACAATTGAGTATGTCGTTACCACTACAACTGTCGAAGAATTATTCAAGTTCATTCAAGCGTTGAGACGGATCCAAATATCAATATTATTCAATATTCAAATCGCTGCAAGATGAATTTTGGTGAGATCGTATTTAAGTCCCTTTACGGTTCACTTAAAAGTATTTTTAGGATGTTTAAATATTTCTGTTAAATTTTCTTCAATTGATTATATCTAACGATTTTGTTCTCGGACACCTTTCTATAGAAAAATCATAACTAATTAAAAAAAATCGGAAAATAACGAAACTGGCGGCCACGCGTTTGTATCAAAATTATCTACAATCATGGCCTAGAATCTCATTTGATAGGTCGTTCGAATGACATCAGATCTTATTGGAACGAAATGGGATCTCGTTCAAACGATGCCCCGACCCAAATTTTTTATATAAAGCGCGTTAAATCATTCCGTTTTCAAAAAGGAGACCTGACGATTTTCGATATCAGTAATCTGGTAACAGTAGAACACTTCATCTTCTTCAATTTTAGGGTTTAAAACTGTAACACCCCGTAATTTTGAGGATTTAAAATTTAATTATTTTTGGGAGATATAAAAATATTTGAAATGGGAGAAACGTAAATTTAAGTTTTGGAGAATTTATTTGAGTGGGAAGAATTATTTATATTTGGCGACTTTAAGTTTCATTGTTTGATATTTTGTGTGTCATATTTTGATGTCAAAATTGGAGAATATTATAAAGTATTTCGGATGACAATTTTGAGTGCACGATTGAGTCCGAATAGGTCGAGATAGTCAGAAAAGAGTACCCCGGGGTAGTAATCGGGTTTTGGGGAATTTTTGGGCATAGCCGGGCCCACAAAATGTGATTCAGGCCATTTTAATTAGGCCCATGTGGCCAAAAACGGGAGTAAGTATTTTTAACCTAATTGAAGGACTTATTGAACGGCAGTTAACAATTCTAAACCTAGGGTTTGAGAGAGGTACAGAGGGAACAAATCAAGAAGCAAATTGGGGATCTTTTTGGAGACAAATCGAGGGACAAATTAGGTGTTCTTCATCAACACCTTTTCTACACCAATGGATCAGACTCTACGAATAATTCCAATTAAGTATTTAACTCTTTTGATTCTTAAATTGATGATAATCAATTCATATTATCAGAGGTGTAAAGAAAAATTCGTTTTGGGGTGGGTATTCATGTAAAATTGGGTTTTCGGTAATTGTTATACTTTAATTAGATTAAGGGTGGAATTTATTATAGCTATGATTCTGGAATGAAGAGGTATGAGACATATGTTAAAATCAGTAAGAATCGATGATAAATTTCTGTTAATAGGAATGAAAATCGAATTGGATATTCGAAACCCGGATAAAACCCAAATCGGGAAAATGTTGGAATTAATGGAAATTAGTTGTTGGATTAAAGTTTCTAGGATGATTAGAACCTGTTTCATGTGAAAATATCATTGATTATGACTAGAGGATGTGAAGAAAGGAACTAAAAGCTTGGTTGGGTTAACAATGGCTGAAAAAACAAGTCGGAGAAGAAGGGTACCTATTCGATCGATCGATAGTCCCAGAATTCTGTCAGGTCCGCCAGTTTTATATATAAAGGGAAATTAATTTTGATTTTTCTACTACTTCTTATTAAGTGATAAATGCATATGTAGCATATATTCCTTAGAAATTATAAGGGGATATAATTGGGTTTAGGAGGGTGATAATTGTATGCCATGAGATGAATAAATTTTGAGAAATAATTCGTAAGTATTGATTTTGGACTGAGGGAAAATATTCGGGTATTGTAGTTGAGTAGCACTACATTATTAAAGGAATTGAGGTGTAATTAATTAATTATGGGGAGAAATATAGAATCGGGTATTAACGATGGTACGGGCCAAGTGAGCGAGTCCGAGTATAATGGTTAGGCGACACCAAGTATTAAATTGATTGATGTGTAAATTAATTAAATTAGAGTCGAATCATAGACTCAGGCAAGTATTATATTGATTAATGTGTAAAGTATTTATATTAGAGTCGGACCATAGACTCGGGGGAAATATTATATTAACTGATGCGTGAACTAAATAAATTAGATTCGGACCAATATATCAGGAAGATGATAAATTAATAAGTGAGAAAATAAATTAAGTTGAGTCGGGATAGAGACTCGGGAAATTTCAGGCTAGTGTTACGGGGTTTTTTTAGTACATGGTAAAGCCGAGGTTTATACTATATATACGGTGTGGTGATTGTATATATATATATATATATATATATATATATATATATATATATATATATATATATATATATATATATATATATATATATATATATATATATATATATGTGTGTGTGTGTGTGTGTGTGTGTGTGTGTGTGTGTGTGTGTATTTATTGTGTGTGCTATTAAATATCAGTGACTAGATATTTAATTAATTTATATACTCTAGTGCTATCAAGGGATCTTGCATGATGTGGATGAATCCCTAGCTTGAGGAGTAGGGTGAGTATATCCCTAGGTCATAGCGCCCGGTATATGGGTCAGGGGTTTATCACACTTTAAGGGAAGGAATATGACCGCCTCCACTACGTTTTTATTTTGGGCCAGGTTGGTGAGCGATTCCAACTTGGGTAACTAGGTTGTGTGAGCACACCTAGTAAGATAGCACTTTAGAGTGAATCATCCGGTGAGGGTATACTCGGAGGGATAGATATACATATGATATATGTGTGGATGTTTTTAGTAAAATTACATATATAATGGCGTTAAATATTATATGCGAGTCATAATACGGTATGTGATGTATTTGTTTTATATAACTTGTGTCGTAGTTATATGATATTATTTAAAAGAAATTAATAAAGTTAATTGGTGGAATATAATACTTGGTTTAGAGTAGAAAGGCAGTGGGATATTACACCAAGACTAGTTGGACGGGGTAGTACAACTAGGTGGGGTTAAGGTAACCGTTAGGTGTGGACATCAGTGGAGGGGTGAGTCTATCCTCAAAATAGTGCGACACTAACTTAAATATGGAGCGCATTCATATATTTTTTTTAATTAATGCAGTTAATTCACTTGATAAATATTTTCAAAAATGTTTTGGGTTCTAACCCTTGCTATAAAACTATTTTCAAAACCTTTTAGGTGTCCATGCACAAGGACTCCATGATTGATATTCTATTCTAGGGACACAGAACTGCGGCATATGTGGATACTAGCAGGAGCTTGGATTAGACACATCGTTCATTCTTTCCTAGAGTAGGAGTCATCTATATGTTTCAGTTTACGTAGGGCATGTCGCCCAGACTTTTCAATTGTAGTTTTCAGATTTATTTATTCACGTGTGAAATATTTGTATTGGACTATTTACTTTGGTGACCGATGGTTTATTCGACATGTAGTTTATTATTTATGCAGTTGATTTATTCCAGTCGTGGTGTATGACTCATATTATATTTTCGCATATTATTAGTTGTTTAGTTAAAAGATAAAATTTGGCACCAGCTTTTTGGAATACTAAGTGGTTAGTAAGTTTTAAAAAGGTTTTCAACAGTGATACTAAGGATGACCCAACTGGGATTCCTGTTTTAATTTGGTATAGGACTAATCACCCGGTATTTTATTAGGTGGGGTGTCACAGATGGTATCAGAGCATCAGGTTCTAGTGTCCTTAGGATCTGTGCGGATTTTCAATTTTTAGCTTAGCGTTCTTTGATGTACAACCCTATCATAGGATTGTTGTATTCTCATACGTATGCGCATTTACTTTCTTTTTCCAATTACTTTATATTTGAGGGTGATCTCATATGATTCGATTCTCATTCCAGATGCCGCCCAAGAGAGATAGAGCAGATAGGGAAGCAGGGGGAGATGAGACTAGAGAGGCTCATCAGGAGCCAGAGTTACCGCAATAACTACCAGAGATGATTTCGACAGCACAGGTAATTGAATTAGTGGCACAGGCAGTTGAGTCAACAATGATCGTTATGGCAAGGTACTTTCCACGAGATCAGCCATAGGCGTTAGTAGTACCAGATGTTCAGGCCCACCCGGGGCCTTCGGGGTGGTAGCAAGTATGAGAGGTTTTTCAAAAAGGGCATCTGCCATAGTTTCGAGGAGGTTCAGATGTGGTGCTTGCGTGTCAGTAGAAGAGAGATATCCAATGTCACCTACGCATGGTAGATTGCAATGAGGTGCAGAAGCAAATGATAGCCACTTTTAGGTTAGTGGAAGCAGCGCTACAGTGGTTGGAGTCGATCACCACAGTTGAGGAAAGGGATACATTAACTATTGTATAGTTTTGGTCTTGGTTCGACTGCCACTATTTCCCGCCAGTAGTCGAGGCTGAAATGAGGAGAAAATTTAGTGCGGTGACTCAGGGGGACCATTCCGTGGCCGATTACGAGGAAGAATTCACTGATTTGGCAAATTTTGTACCGGATGTGGTACGCAATGAAGAAAGAAAGAGGTCAAGATTCATGGGTGGGTTAGTCTAGAGGATCAGACAAAATCTGATTGGTAATCCCACATTAGTAGCTTATACGGATGTCGTAAATGCAACACTGCTGCACTGTCAGGAATATTGCTTCCACATGAAAGGAAGCAAGAGGGGAGTAGAACCCAGTCAATCGGATAAAGCAGCAGGGAACAGTACCAATTGAAGCCCTTATACCTTTGACTCACTTGAGTTTATTGTATAAGTGCTCATCTAGTTTGGAAATTGTGACAAAAATTATGTCCATCCTAGAAACCAAAGAGCCTCAGAAGTTGGATTGCCTATTCATCCCTCTTACTTGTAGTGATCAAGAGACTATTTACAACTCTCACACACAGTAGAATTCAATTCATACATGTCATACTGCATAATAATATGTGTACATATGTTTAGTGTGTTTAAATCCCTAAGTTTGATTTTTAATAATTTTTTTTGGGATTTTTTAAATAATTTTTAAACCATGTTTTATTAATTAAAACTTGATTTATAAGTTTTTGGGGTCAAACTCTAAATATACTTTGTTCTGTATTTTGCCATAATGTTACCTTGGGTAGAAACTGAAAGCGGCATAAAAATGAGGGTATGGATTTAATTATTTTAGACAGGTGTTTCAGATCCTGTATTTGCCCTACATCTGTCTGCATCTGATTGGTTGGAAGTGTGTTTCTTTACTGAGATAACAGCGCGTGTGTTATCAACCCTTGGATCATTTGTTATCAATGGTCTGCATGTCGTCTTGATGAATCCCTGTGTAACCTTATAAACCAATCAACTTTCGTTTAAACCACCGCCTTGTTTGAGCCCTTAGATTCAAGTCAATTTAAATTGACTTAATCCTAACCCTTGATTTTGAACCAACATCTCGAACCTTCTCCTCTCACTATAAAAAGGCCTCTATTCTCAGACTTCGAAGACTTTTGCCTTTTCATTGTTTCTGAGAGAAGAGAGAGTAGAGAGAGAAGAGAGAAGAGAGAAGAGAGAAGAGAGAAACCAGAGAGAGAAAGAAATTTAGAAACCCTAACTTCATTCGTTTAAATCCTCTTCAAACCTAGCCCAAACACGTCTTTAAAACACCATTCCCAAAAACACTACCCTGAGTGTTCTTGAGTGTTTGAGAGTTTGAGTTGAGTTATTTTTGTTACTGTAACCTTGTGTTCGTGAGATATTGTTTCCAACTTAGACTTTTACTTAGATCTAGTTTCTGATTTCATAGAAATCTCAGATTTGAGTTATTCATGTTACATTACACTTAGTTTCATTCTTTATTTCCCATCTTGAGAAATATATTGTTGATTATTTTCTCTAAAACGCTTTCTTACTTTGAAATCAACAATAAATGCTTTATGTTTCTTGTTCTTGTAAAACTAAACCTTTGACCTTGTTTGGAATCTCACTTGGAGGTTTTCAATCTCGAAAATATTTTCAAAACTGAGATTGATTAAGATCTTGGCTGATTTCTAAGCAAGATATCCGTGGATTCTGGGATTAATTGAAAGGTCAAATAAGGTCAACGTTTTGTAAGAAGAAAGAAAAGAAAAGATCACAGCATATAGTGTAACTGTAATTTGTTAGGACTGTTTGTACTTAATAAATGTGTGTGTGTGCATGCATGTGTTAGAAAGCACCTCCACAAACACTTACACTCTACAACACGAAAAGTGTTGGTAATAAGATCTTGTGAACACAAGTCGACGTAAAGTGCTGGAACAAATCAGAAGTTGACAAACTGAGAGAACTACATCTAAAATCAGAACTGCAGAGAAGTTATAAGGACACCAGAGGGTACATTCCTAAACTTATATAGGTCTGAGTTGTTTGCATGTTAGTTATATAGTTTATAACTCATAAATTTGTTTTAGTGGATTTTTCATTTTACTCCGTAGAGGGATTCGTGGATGTTTCCTCAATTGGTGAGGTTTTACCACGTAAAAAATTGTGAACAGAATCTTTCTACATTTTCTCTTCTCAGTCTTGGTTGTGCTGTGTTTAAAACTTGTTTAAAATATCTTTTAAACTTGTTGCCTAAATCTTGAATAAGATCTCGTACATACTGTTTTATTAAACACTTCTAGTGATTAATCCTTTTTGATTTAAGAAAAGAGTTTCTTCAAAAAACAACTCGGAGTTACTTAAATAGTTTATTTTCAATAAACGGCTTTAGTAATGCATTTTTCAATTGGTATCAGAGTTTGGTAAAACTGCTTTTAAAGAGATTCTGTGTTTCTGAAATTGTTTTCTGAAAATCAAATATGGACGAGAAAAATGAGAGATTTGGTAACTTGACCAGACCTCCAATCTTTGATGGAACCAATTTTGCTTACTAGAAAGTAAGGATGATTGCTTTCATTCAATGAACTTTGGGAGATGATGTCTGGGACATTGTTGAAAATGGTTATACTTTTCGTACTAAACTAGCCAACGAAGGAAGTAATGAGAGAGTTAAGGAAGCTTTAAGTGAGTTCACTCAAGAAGAGAAACAAGTTTCTCAAAATAATAACAAAGGAAAGAATGCCATATTTATGTCCATAAATGAACATGAGTTCAAAAGAATTTCATCTTGTACCACTTCTAAGGAAGCTTGGGACACCTTGGTTACTGCTCATGAAGGAGACACTAGAGTTAAGGCTGCTAAAACCCAAATGCTTATCCAGCAGTATAACTCCTTAATTATGTCTGAGACTGAATCATTTGATGACTTCTATATGAACCTGACTGATATTGTGACCAAAATGCATGCTAATGGTATAACCTATGATAGACAAGAAATTGTATCTAAAATTCTGAGATCATTACCACAGAAGTTTGATAACAAAAGATATGCTATTGAGGAAATGTGTGATATAAATCTCACTCCTGAATTACTCAGTAGTAAATTAAGAACTGTGGAAATGGAACAGGAATTTAAGAAAAAATTAACCCAATCCCATAGTAAACAGACTAGTGCTAATCTAAGCTTCTCTTCTAAATTGATGAAGCCTGAGTTTAATACTTCCAATGATGAATCTGATGAGGACTGCGATATAGAGAGTTTGGACAATCAGATTGCCTTAATGACAAAATAGTTCAAGAAAATCATTAAGTTTAGAAACAAAGTGGCAAATAAGCAAGGCAAGTCAAATTATCCAACTCCCTCTAGTCACCGACCTCATGAGAAAAACAATGACAAAAATCACAAGGACTCTCATATCAGACCTAATAGAGACCTTAAGAAGATTGAATGCTATAGATGTGGTAAACTGGGGCACATTGCACAAGACTGTAGAGTTAATTTGAACACTCAAAACAAACACACTAGAGCTAACATCTGCAAAATATGGGATGATTCAAGTGACTCTGAAAATGAGGAACCTGAGTCATCAGATGTTTTTGATCCTTGCATGTCTTTCTTTGCCAAGATTATTTATAATGATGACATGCCTATGTTTGTTAATGAGGATGAACCAAATAATTCAATGACTGATACTTCGAATGTGGTTATTACTGGTTTAGATGCTTTGATTACTGAGAATGTTCCATGTTCTACCTCGGGGTGTGTGAGTCAAAACGAATGCGATAATGGCGATGTTAATGGGTGTGTAAGTTCTAAGAATGAAGCCTTAGGGGTCACTTCACACACAACACTTAGTGACTCGGACAATGAAGACCTCCCAGACATTCACACACTTTACACTAAGACTCTCAAGAAAAGCGCTAGACTATAAAAGACTGTTAAAGACCTTACCAAGAAATTGGAAGATCTAAGCCTGATGGTTAAACTGAATGCTGAAGAGTACAATACCCAATGTTTAACTCATGAAAGTGAAATTAAAGTTTTTGATGAAAAACTGAACAATTTGACTGAAACAAATGAAATTCTGGAGAAAAGTACAAAGGACATTGTTAGAATTGGAACAAACCAAAGAAAAGATAGCAACTGTTTTCAAAAACTTTACAAAATTTGAAAATAATTCTAACTGTTTTGATGAATTTGTTGCTGAATCTAAAACCAATTATGATGATCGAACTGGTATAGGATTTTGTCCCAATTTGAAAACACAAACAAAACCTTTTGAACCTATCAAGTTTGTGTCAGGAGGCAAAAGACCTATTGAAACATGCCCAGATTTTCATTCCCAAAAAACCGAGTTTGATTTAAAACATCAAAACGTCAACATTGGGGAATCAAGTTTCTCTAAGCATGAAAGTCCACCTAAGGCTAAATACGTCTGCCCTTTTATCAGAAAGAGTGAACCTACTTTCAAACCTGTACTACCCAGGAATAAAGTTCAGACTGGAAACTTTTCAAAACCTCTATTTAGAGACTTTCCTAAGGAGATCCCCATCTTGATCAATCTTTATTGCTCCTACTGTGACATATATGGTCACTCTTTCGATGGTTGCTATGCTAGGAGACTTGTTAAACCTATCTATAATCCTCGTACTTACCAGAACTTTAACTATTCTAGGAGGATTCGAAACAATTATATACTTCCTAGATAGCCAGATAAAAACTCTAACTATAGAAAGAGAAAGACCAAACCTAAAAGAACATTTCCTATAAGGAATCCTAAGAACTTTACTAAACAAAATGCTCAAGTATTTCACAAAATTCAAAATCATGCGCAAAACATTTTTCAGCAAAAATCTAATGCTCGCAAATTTTATCAGTTGAGAGCTAATAAGCGCAAGATGAAAACTAGAGCAATTTGGATTAGAAAAGATGATCTATTACCTCAGATGAAGTGTAATATTGTTGTTACTTCTTTAAAAGCTGAACACACATCATCTGGTTGGTATTTAGACTCTGGATGTTCTAAGCACATGACTGGAGATGAATCTAAACTTTTAAACAAAACCAGATTTGCTGGTGGTAAAGTCATTTTTGGTGATGGAGTTTCATCTCAAATCATAGGCAAAGGAACTCTCCAAGAAGATGGGCTTCCTATTCTTAAAGATGTTCTTCTAGTTAAAGGTCTAAAGGCCAACTTTCTTAGTATTTCTCAATTTTGTGACTCAGACCATACTGTTACCTTTTCAAAGAACAATTGCAAGATTTTAAATGAAAAAGGTGAATGCATAATTACTGGATTCAGAACTCCTAACAACTGCTACACTGTCAAGAACAATTCTGAAATTTGTAATGTTGCCAGAATGGATGACAACGAGATATGTCATAATAGAATGGGTCACATAAATTACGATAATCTTAGTAAATTGTCTACTCACAACATAGTAAGAGGTATTCCAAAAATTAAACCCATTCATAATATTGTTTGTGGTTCCCGTCAAGAAGGTAAAATTATTAAGGCCCCTCATAAGAAAGTCAAAGATATTCTCACCTCTAATCCCTTAAAACTCCTCCATATGGACCTAATGGGTCCTTCCCAAACTGTTAGCCTTTGTGGACACAGTTATATCTTAGTTATGGTTGATGACTTCACCAGATTTACTTGGGTAGCCTTTTTAAAACAAAAGTTTGACATTTTTCAAACCTTCCTAAAAATTCTTCTTAGGATTGAAAATGAAAAGGACACTCAAATAAATAGAATCCGTAGTGATAGAGGTGGTGAATTCAAAGACACTGGTATTACAGAATACTGTGACTATAATGGTTACAAAGACGAGTTCAGTGCTCCTAAGACTCCTCAACAAAATGGAATCACCGAGAGAAAGAATTGTACCTTGGAAGAGATGGCACGTGTCATGTTACATGCCAAGAATTTACCTAAATACTTTTGGGTAGAATCTATTCGTACTGCGTGTCACATCATTAATAGGGTCTATCTTAGAAAGAATTCCAAACAAACCCCTTATGAACTATGGTACAATAAAAAGCCTAATCTTAAATATCTTAGAACCTTTGGTAGTACTTGTTATGTATGCAAAGATAGGGAACACTTATCTAAATTTGAGAGCCGGGGAGATAAAGCCATATTTCTAGGATACTCACCTAACAGTAGAGCTTATCGAGTGAATAATCTTCGCACTAAAACCATGATGGAATCCATAAATGTAATTGTTAGTGACACTACTGTAGAAAGCAAGACTGGTGAATTACCTATTGAAGAAGAGTCTTCAAATATTTTAGAAAATGACCCTTATGAAATAGATAATTCATTACTTATTGAGACACCTGAAGTACCTAACTGGGTTTCTAAATATCATCCCATAAACAACATAGTTGGCAACCCTAGTGAGCCAGTGCGTACAAGATCCCAACTTAGAAATTATGAACATTATGCATGTTTTGTTTCCCTTGTGGAACCAAAGAATGTAAATGAGGCATTGAATGACTCTCATTAGATTTCTGCTATGCAGGATGAACTTTTACAATTTTGCCATTCATGATGTATGGTATCTTGTTCCACGTCCTGATCACAAAAAGGTTGTTGGTACTCGTTGGATTTTCAAAAATAAAACTGTTGAAAATGGGATAATAATTAGAAATAAAGCTAGATTAGTTGGTCAAGGATACTTTAAAATAGAAGGAATTGATTTTAACGAGACCTTTGCCCTTGTTACTCGTTTAGAATCAGTTCGTCTGCTTTTCGGTATAGCTGGTCACATGCATTTTACATTATATCAAATGGATGTCAAATCTGCGTTCCTTAATGGAATACTGGCTGAGGAAACCTATGTAGAACAACCTAAAGGGTTCATTGACCCTAAATATCCAAATCATGTATTTCGTCTGAAAAAGGCATTATATGACCTTAAACAAGCTCCTAGAGCTTGGTATGAGCGTCTTTCCAGTTTTCTTTTGGATAAAGGTTTCAAAAGAGGTGGAAATGACCAAACTCTATTTGTCAAACATTTTGACAAACACATTACTATTGCTCAAGTATATGTAGACGATATTATATTTGGATCAACTTCTACCTCAGAAGTAAAATCCTTTTCTGAAATTATGAGTAAGGAATTTCAGATGCCCCTTATGGAGGAGTTGCAGTTCTTCCTAGGTCTCCAAGTCAAACAAAATCCAGAAGGATTATTTGTTTCGCAATCTAAGTATGCTTTAGAGATCGTTAAGAAATTCGGCCTCGAGAGTGCTAAAGATGCTAACACGCCTATGAGTACTACGGTAAAATTGTCAAAAGATGAAAATGGAAAATATGTAGATCCTACTCTATATCGTAGTATGATTGGCACACTACTCTATCTTACTGCCTTGCGTCCTGATATCATGTATGTTGTGTGTGTATGTGCTCGTTATCAAAACAACCCTAAAGAAAGCCATTTGAATTCTGTTAAATGTATAATTAAATATGTTAAAGGCACTCTGCATCTAGGACTTTGGTACACTAATGACACACCAAGCACTATTATTGGGTACACTGATGCTGACTGGGCTGGATGTACTGATGATAGTAAAAGAACTTCAGGAGCATGTTATTATATTGGTAATAACTTGGTAGGATGGAGTAGTAAAAAAACAAAACTGCACATCACTCTCGACTGCTGAATCTGAATACATAGCCGCTGGTAGCTGCTGTGCTCAATTATTGTGGCTTAAACAAATGCTAAGTGATTATGGTATTCAAGAAAACCAATTGCATCTCTATTGTGATAATCAAAGTGCGATTAATATTTCTAAAAACCCTGTTCAACACTCGCGAACAAAGCATATAAAAATAAGACATCATTTTATACGCGAATTAGTTGAATCTAAGGAATTAGAAATCAATTATCTTCCTACTGATCTACAACTCGCAGATATGTTTACCAAACCTATAGATTATAATAGATTCATTTCATTACGAAAATCTATTGGTATGGTTTGCGCTGAGTAATACCTTTGCTGCTTGTCCAAGTTTTTCCCTTTGTCCATTTGAGACAAAATGGGGGAGAAATTTGAGTCTACCAATCTCTTACATATACTAAACAACTTGATCTTAGTGATTCATTACAGTTATTCCTTTTTGTACAGTCATTCTCAACTAATGTATTAGGGTATTAAACTGTAAATAGTTGAGTTATGTACTTTTTGATTTCTAGGATTTGGGTAGATAGAATTTTGATAGGACTAAGTTTTTCTTATTTTTGTTGCCCTACGAGTCCTAGTTGACTCAAAGGAGATTTTGTCTCATATTTCCAAAGGGGGAGATTAAAGCCCTTATACCTTTGACTCACTTGAGATCTATTGTATAAGTGCTCATCTAGTTTGGAAATTGTGACGAAATTATGTCCATCCAAGAAACCAAAGAGCCTCAGAAGTTGGATTGCCTATTCATCTCTCTTACTTGTAGTGATCAAGAGACTATTGCCAACTCTCACACACAGTAGAATTCAATTCATAAATGTCATACTGCATAATAATGTGTGTACATATGTTGAGTGTGTTTAAATCCCTAAGTTTGATTTTTAATAATTTTTTTGGGATTTTTTAAAAAAATTTTAAACCATGTTTTATTAATTAAAACTTGATTTATAAGTTTTTGGGGTCAAACTCTAAATATACTTTGTTGTGTATTTTGGCATAATGTTACCTTGGGTAGAAACCGAAAGCGGCATAAACATGAGGGTATAGCTTTAATTATTTTAGACGCGCGTTTCAGATCCTGTATTTGCCCTACATCTGTCTGCATCTGATTGGTTGGAAGTGTGTTTCTTTACTGAGATAACAATGCGTGTGTTATCAACCCTTGGATCATTTGTTATCAATGGTATGCATGTCGTCTTGATGAATCCATGTGTAACCTTCTAAACCAATCAGCTTTCGTTTAAACCACCGCCTTGTTTGAGCCCTTAGATTCAAGTCAATTTAAATTGACTTAATCCTAACCCTTGATTTTGAACCAACATCTCGAACCTTCTCCTCTCACTATAAAAAGGCCTCTATTCTCAGACTTCGAAGACTTTTGCCTTTTCATTGTTTCTGAGAGAAGATAGAGTAGAGAGAGAAGAGAGAAGAGAGAAGAGAGAAACCAGAGAGAGAAAAAAAGTTAGAAACCCTAACTTCATTCGTCTAAATCCTCTTCAAACCTAACCCAAACACCTCTTTAAAACACCATTCCCAAAAACACTACCCTGAGTGTTCTTGATTGTTTGAGAGTTTGAGTTGAGTTATTTTTGTTGTTGTAACCTTGTGTTCGTGAGATCATGTTTCCAACTTAGACTTTTACTTAGATCTAGTTTCTGATTTCATAGAAATCTCAGATCTGAGTTATTCATGTTACATTACACTTAGTTTCATTCTTTATTTCTCATCTTGAGAAATATATTGTTGATTATTTTCTCTAAAACTCTTTCTTACTTTGAAATCAATAATAAATGCTTTTTGTTTCTTGTTCTTGTAAAACTAAACCTTTGACCTAGTTTGGAATCTCACTTGGAGGTTTTCAATCTCGAAAATATTTTCAAAACTGAGATTGATTAAGATCTTGGCTGATTTCTAAGTAAGATATCCGTGGATTCTGGGATTAATTGAAAGGTCAAATAAGGTTCAAAGTTTTGTAAGAAGAAAGAAAAGAAAAGATCACAGCATATAGTGTAACTGTAATTTGTTAGGACTGTTTGTAATTAATAAGTGTGTGTGTGTGCATGCATGTGTTAGAAAGCACCTCCACAAACACTTACACCCTACAACACAAAAAGTGTTGGTAATAAGATCTTGTGAACATAAGTCGACGTAAAGTGCTGGAACAAATCAGAAGTTGACAAACTGAGAGAACTACATCTACAATCAGAATTGCAGAGAAGTTATAAGGACACCAGAGGGTACATTCCTAAACTTATATAGTTCTGAGTTGTTTGCATTTTAGTTATATAGTTTGTAACTCATAAATTTGTTTTAGTGGATTTTTCATTTTACTCCGTAGAGGGATTCGTGGATGTTTCCTCAATTGGTGAGGTTTTACCACGTAAAAAATTCAAATATCACACGTCTAAAGTCATGTCAAAATTCTGGCCGACTACTATGTTGACAGATCAAACACCCTATAGTAAAATGTTGATTACTTCCTCTACAGAACTCCGATTGACATGATTCTAAGTTCATTGGATAGCTAAGAGAAATTACTTTCCAGACATGTATGTTTTACACCCTAATTCAAAGACAAAGAAAATGGCATACGTTTAAAGTTGTGTCGAAAATTCTGGCAAATTGACATCTTGTGTTCATCAATTAAACCCTAAGTCATTCAAAAATCATGTTCTTCATCCAAAAAACCCATAAAGATTCCATGTTAATCATCAAATATATTCAAATTTCATTTTATCTTTACTTAAAGATTCATTCTACATGAAATCCTACCCAAACATGTGATGAATTCAAATATTTAATTCATGATTTTTCAATAGACTCAACCAATTATTAAAACATCCAACACATGGGTATTATAACTTGAATTTTATTTTCAATAAACACTTGACTTATATCCAGTAGGTCTAATTTCGTGATTGTGGTTGATGATTGATGATCTTTCTCCTTCAATCTTCCTTCCCAATGATTTTGTGGTGAAAGTCTCATTTGAATCCTTCCCACTTCTTCCTTCTTGCCTTAGAATTGTTTCTCTCTTCTCTCTAATGGATATGGTGTGTTTTTATTCTACCTAACCCTAGCCTCCAACTCTTATAATCTGACTTAGAGTTCTAAAATTCGTGGGTATCCTCACCCTAAAATGTAAAAAGGCCAGAATGCCCTCGTATGGACCCGATTTAGCCCAAAAATGCCCCGAGACTCAATTGTTACCCTCAGGTACTCTTTTCTTACTATCTAGACCAATCCGGACTCAACCGCACACTCAGAATTGTCATCCGAAATACTTTTTTGATATTTCCAAATTTCGACCTCAAAATGCGACACACATTTAATTCGGAGAATTAAACTTAAAAGTCGCCAAAATAATTAATTCTTCTTACCCAAATAAATTCTCCAAATCATAAATTTAAGTTTCTCTAATTTAAATATTTTTATAACTCCCAAAATAATGAAATATTAAATACTGAAAATTTCGGGGTGTTACAACCGATGGTTTATTCGGCATATAGTTTATTATTTATGCAATTGATTTATTTCAGTCGTGGTGTATGACTCATATTATATTTCCGCATGTTATTGGTTGTTTAATTAAAAGATAAAATTTGGCACAAGCTTTTTGGAATGCTAGGTGGTTAGTAAGTTTTAAAAAGGTTTTTGATAGTGATGCTAAGGATTAACCAACTGGGATTCCTGTTTTAATTTGGTATAGGACTGATCACCCGGTATTTTATTAGGCGGGATGTCACAAAAACCTTTTATTTTTCCATTCACAAAACATCCCAATCTTTAGTGAATTGCTTTAGAACCCAAGATACAATCTTGTTGAAATTTACTCTTATAGGGAGGATAACCTACACCAATATTTGGATAGAGTGTCCATGTGGATTCGCTATGTGTGGATTCATTGCTGAAGACTGCAGTCATTGAGGTTCACTGCGTGTGGCTCTTTACGGAAGATAGAACTGCGTATTCTTGTGGAGTAGCTGCGGTTATTCCATTGATGATGACAGCGACCGACACCTGAGGGTATTCGTGTGTTAAAAATCTATTTCATTATAACCGTGTAAGTTATGATTTGAAATTATAGTGGAATAAAAAAATTTGCCCCTGTGGGGAATTTTTCGTCATATTGTGACTATCCTATTATTTGATTTCCTTTGCATGCTTATTGCTTTATGATTTCATATCACTTAGATGCATGTGTTAGGACTGAATTAAAACTTGAGTTTCATTAAAACTGGTTTGGTTGGAAAACAATTAAAATTGATTTATTTGAGAAGTCGCATTTATTCTGCTGTAGCACTTCTAGAAATTGGTATCTGAGCGGGTGTCGCTAATTTATCGCGTTTGATCATGTTTTCCAAAAAATTGTGTTTGAACATGTTTTTTATTAAAAATAGCTTTTGGAGGTTTTGATGATTTTCGATGTCAACTTTTTTAAAAATCTAATTGGAAAATTGACACGAACTCCTATTTTATATCTTCTATTGAAAAGTGTTCTGACAGGTGTTTGAGTTTTGAGGGAATTGGTCACATGATAGATGAGTGTCCAACAAATTTAGGGAAGCAATTGAAAAAATTGGCGTCTCGAGTTTCTACCCTTAGTGAGAGTGATTCAGAAGAAGAATTTTTTTATGCTTCTAGGCAAGAGCTTCCCGCCCATGTGATTAGTGACGATAATGAAGGTGACGGGAGTGAGGACGAGTTGAAGCTTTGAAAATAAAGAAAGAAAATTTTAAATTGAAAGCTCAATTGCAAGAGAGTGTCTTAAAAAATGAAAAAGATGTTTTGGTTGAAGAACTTAGGGCACGAGAGAAAATTTGGAGAGAGAAGCTTGGATTTGTCGAGGGTGATAGAGATGATCTTCGAGGCGTGATGGAAGCTATAAAAAGGAGCTTCTTGAGTTTGAGGATTCTAGGCGCTTACTTGAATCTAGGATAGATGAACTTGAGAAACATTTGACAGATTCGAGTAATGTGAAATTCAATTTGGAGGATAGGTGTGAAAAGCTTGATAAAATTTTAGGGACTGGCCAAATTAAGGAGTATAGGGGTGGTATAGGCTTCGATGATAGTGTCTCACCCATTCCCAAAGCCAACCCCACACATGTGAGAGAGACTCCTAGTGTTGTTAGGAGAGAGGAACCTAGGATTATTAAGAGAGAGAGACCGAAGGTTGTCAAGCGAGAGGCACCTAGGAACATCGTGCGAGAGGCACCTAGGAATTTAAGGAGAGGCAACTAAGAAATTTTAGGAAAGGACCACCTTTAGGTAACATTCACCGCCCGATTTACACTTGCACACATTATGGTAAGCAAGGTCATCTTAGCGTTTGTGTAACAAACTTTTGAATGGAAATTATATTTAGAGGCTTATGGTCTAATTGTTCAGGACTCTCTTCTTCTTGCACGCGATTCACCCCATGTGAGATCTTTTGGTTGATTGTGATGATATTTGTCATACACTAGTTATGCGTCTTGATATACTTTTACTAGTGTTATGACTCACTTTGTTGTAGTTTAAATTGCTTTTTCTTATGATATGTACTGTTTTGAATCTGTCAGCATCTTTCAGGCATCCTATTCTGGAATTTGTTTTTCACTGGGTAACACTGCATGATATTTTAGGTAACCCTTGAAAATTTGATATCTTATTAGAACGAGATTTTATCTCATGAGAAACACTTCTCGTGAGATGCCTTGTCGTTCGAACAACAGGTTGTCTCATTCGAGTGACCTCTGGATAATTTCTTTTCTCTTTTGTTGCAGTACCCTGAGTTCATTGGTTACATTTATGGTACTGCTGGTTGCTTCTGGAACAATTTTTAAATGCAACTTCTCTTAATGTTCATGCTTATTTGATAACACTGCATATTTTCTTTAATCACACTTGCTTTGACTAATGATTCATTTGTGTGATTTATGTTTTGCTAGCATAGGATGACATTCATGCTGATATTATGCTTGTTGCTGATGGTACTTCATTTGCCATATATTTTGAAAAACCAAAAATATTTTCGCTTTTGAAAATTTTTAAAATAGATAAAAACATTTTTGTATTTTATTTTACACCATATATAAATGGAAACTTAGGATGACCGAGTCACAATTTCATTCCTTTTATCCATGTGATAATTTGATAGTGTTTTGAGACAATATATCATGTCATCCACGTGCTTTATAATGTTTGGAGTCATTGAGATGTAATTAGTTATTACTTCCTCCATGTTTTACTCATTTGTCCTTTACTGCACACGTGCACGAATTTGTTTGATTATTGTACTTTTCTATCACATGTTGGTCGAGTGTTTTCATCTCCATCCTATCCTTAAAACGAACCAAATGCAATAATACGAGAGTAATAAGAGTAGTGCATGTAAAAACCACTGCACGTGAGAAATTTATTTAGGACCTAAAAAAGTGAGGAATTAAAAATTATCCGGGGTGCAATAAGGTTTTAAAAGAGCTCGAAAAAATTGAATGGCAATAAAAAGAATATTATGCCAATAATGGGCCAATAGGTTTTCTCTAAGTTGAGAATTTAGTACCTCATTAGATATAAAAACCTGCATTATTTTATATGAGGTAGTTTTGGTTGAAAAGTAATCAATGGGTTTGCACGTCCTTTAAAAAGTTCTCGAAACGACACTAAATTGTATTGTACGTTATTGGTGTGAAAATCACTTAAGCTTTGATTTGTTGATTTGATTTAGTTGATATCATCTAAATTCAACAACTTTACATCTAAGGATTATTTTGATATTCATTCGATAGGAGTACACGTATGCATCATGCACATATGCTTGATTGAGTTTTATTACCTATTGAATTTGTTCACACCAATTCATTCCATATCCATTATTTGGTTGTCTTAATGTTATTCATGGTATGTTTATTTTTGTAAATTGTTTTTTGTTTGAAAAAATTCAAAAATTCAAAAATAGTTTGTGGATCTTTTAAGTATATTATCTACATGCGCGTAGTTTGATCCATATTTATATTGTGTACCGTGACACTCCATGTTTAGCTTTTCTAATTCGGACAAATAAAAAGGGGGAGAACGAATTATAATTTTATGGGGGAATTTGCATTAAGGGGAAGATTAATTTGATTATATTGATTGATTTATTCTTATATCATTTCAAACTCGATGCGTCACGATGGTATTTTCTTTATCTCATGTGTGTAGGTACGAAGATTGATGATCATTATGATGCACACCCTGATGAGAAAAGCTTAAAGATTTGAACATTTGAAGTTGAAGACTTTTGAAGAAAACTGGAAAGACTTGCACTTTTAGTACCTTTTCAGTTTTGGGTTCATGGGAGGGTATTAAATTTGTATAGGCATTTTGATTTTATAATTAGGATTGTTTTTATTTTGTAACAGCATATACATAGAGGAGATCTGTAAGTATATTATTTTACATCGCTCGTTCACAATTGAGTATGTCGTATACCGCTACAACCGTCGAAGAATTATTCAAGTTCATTCAAGTATCGAGACAGATCCGAATATCAAGCTTCTTCAACATTCATACCTCTGCAAGATGAATTTTGGTAAGATTGTATTTAAGTCTCTTTACGTTTCACTTCAAAGTATTTAGGATGTCTAAATTTTTTTGTTAAATTTTTCTAAATTCATTATATCTAAAGATTTTGTTCTCGGACACCTTTCTGTAGAAAAATCATAACTAATTAAAAAAAATCAGAAAACTATGAAACTGGCGGTCATGCATTCGTATCGAAATTATCTATAATAATGGACTAGAATATCATTTGATAGGTCGTTTAAACAATATCATATCTCGTTCGAACGAAATGGGATCTCATTCGAATGACACGCCGACTCAATTTTTTTATATAAAGGGCGTTAAATCATTCTGTTTTTAAAAAGGAGACTTGGCGATGTTCGATATCAGTAATCTTCTAACAGTAGAATATTTTGTCTTCTTCAATTTTAAGGTTTAAAACCTTTTCTTTTTCAATTCATAAAACATCTCAATCTTTAATGAATTGTTTTGGAACACAAGGTACAATCTTATTGAAGTTTACTCTCGTAAGGAGGATAACCTACACTGATATTTGGATTGCGTGTCCATGTGGTCTCGCTGCATGTAGATTCATTGCTGAAGATTGTGGTCATTGAGGTTCGCTGCATGTGGATATTTGCTAAAGATAAAACTGTGTGTTCTTGTAGAGTAGCTCAGGTTGTTCCATTGTTGACGACATTAACCGACACCTGAGGGTATTCGTGTGTCAAAAATCCATTTCATTATAACCGTGTAAGTTGTGATTTACAATTATAATGGAATAAAAGGTTTTTCCTCTGTGGGGGATTTTTCCTCATATTGTGACTATCCTGTTATTTTGTTTTCTTTGCATGCTCATTGCTTTATGATTTGATATCACTTATATGCATGTGTTAAGAGTGAATTAAAACTTGGGTTTCATTAAAACTGGATTGGTTGGCACACAATTAAAATTGATTTATTTGAGAAGTCACATTTATTTCGCTGTAGCACTTCTAGATGGGCACATCCCTATACGTTCAAGAACATATACCAGAATAAGAGCTAAGTAAGTTCAATCCTCGTGAAGAATAAGTGATCTAGGAACCTGAGGATTTTAAGGATGAATTACCTTTTGGGAAACGTAAAGACGTGAGACTCATTAATCTATAATTCGAGCAAGAAGTTCGTTATGTCTTCGAATCACAAGATGAAGTGGGAGACTTGAGAGAGTAAGTAGCTACATAATTAACCGAATCACTCTTGTTTGATTTTATGTATAATATATATTATGATCTAAACTCAATAATTTACCTTTAGGAAGTACGAGAAGGAAATTTCCCAAAATCAAAGGATTATTTACACAACGACTGGTTTTAGGGCATGGACATAAAAAAAGTACTTTTGACCTCTTATGTGTGCGGTTATTCAATCGTGTGTGGTGAAAAACAAATCCTAATATAAATTTATTAATAAATGCATCTTCTAAAAAGAGGTGATGTCTAATCAAGTCTTTCACGCCTACCAAAAGATCCTAAATTTTAAGCAAAAGAGTTTCACAAATTCCGCACCAATGGTTTTGATTTCGTTGCATATCCATTTGAAGAAAATCTTTTGATGCAAAATGGAAGAATTTAAATTTTTTCCTTAACTACATGTTTCTCTAGCAAAAGCGATAAAAATATAAAAGATATGGTGCTAACTTATTATAGAATTGTCCAACAAATATTGGAACTCGGTTATTTAGATTTCACAGAAATCGTATTCTATTGTGAGTGGGTGAAGGTGTAGGACACTATGAATGCTTCTAAAGTTGATCCTGATTCCGAACCTGTCATAGTAGATTTATCGAATATGAAGAGTAAAGATTGCACAGTCGACTAACCTTTTATTTGTGCCTTTCAAAACGTAAATAAGGTATTTTACTCGAAGTGTAAAAACGATGGCAATTGGTCTATTGTTGTGCATGCCCTAAAGGATATGATTACTGAAGCAGATACATTAAAGGCTCATAAAGTGTTCAAGTATGCTCTTGATGACAACCCTGATTTAAAGAATCTTTTTGTTCATTTAGATAAATATTGAGTACCAAAAGATTATTTTACCCTTGACAATCCTATTTGTATCCTGGGCCTTGACAATCCAATTTGTATCCTATTAGTATTTTAATTTATGAATGTTTAGTTTTAATTATGAACGTCTAGTCTGACTTATGAATGTTTTGGGGCATGTAACCTCACACGGGATGCTTGGTTTAATTTATGTATGTATTTATCTTGAGCCCTCTTTTCTCGTACGATGTGTGGTTGGTTGTCCATGTTAATGCGGGTGAGTTGCTCTATAAGGTGTTTGGCCTCTAACTTGCACCTTTTCAAATCACCTTGAAACTGACCACATAGTCACGGGCCGCTCGGTTTGAGAACATGACCAAAACTTGCATTATGGGTTAGTCACCAACCTTGTTCATCATACAAACTACGTGGACATTGAAACCAATTTTGGCTATGTAGGTATTTTAAAGTTATTTTTGGGATTCAAGTCTATTGTTACTTAACACTTGGGACGGTTTGAAGTTCTATTTGCAGGCTTCAATAGAGAATGGACATTTTTAACATATTCATGCAAGAATTCATTCTATTTTAATTTTTGTTGTGCATATTCACACAAGCATTCGTTGTATTTTCTTGTTACTGTATAGATTCACACTAACATGCATTGTATTTTTTGTTGTACGGATTCACGCAAGCAATTATTGTATTTTATTACATATTCACACAAACATGCATTAGGTAAATTATGTTGTATTATTACATATTCACGCAAGCATGCGTTAGTTAACTTTTATTACATATTGTGGAAATATTTATTTCTGAAAATGTAAATAGGTTTAAAAAATGTTCCAGTTTTTTTGGGATGCAGAAAAAATAAATTTAATTTTTACAATTTTTTATTTGGTCACAGTCCAAAATCATGACCATATAAATTTTTTTAAATTAAAATAAATTTTTGATAACGATCCAAAAGTCGTGATCCCAAATTTATTTTAATTTAAAAAATATATATGGTCACAGTTTTGGACCATGACCAATAATTTTTTATAAATGAAAAAAATACAGGGTTACGATTTTGACTCGTGACCAACCGTAACCCCCTGTGGTATTCGGGTCACGGATTTGGATTGTGACACACATTTTCCCCTCTAGGTCATGGACTTGGATCGTGACCCCCCGTGATATTCTGGTCATGTGTGGACCTTAACCCAAGTTCTCCCCTATGGGCCACGAGTACTAAACGTGATCCTTTATTTTGTCACACTTAATATTGTCACGGGTTTAGACCGTGATCCATAGTGGTGGTCAAGGGTCAAAATCGTGACCATTGGCGATATATGGTGTAGTGTGGAATGGGGACTTTACAACATTGGTTGCGGCCCAAAACTTCTCGCAGTTGTGTAGCGTACTCCAGTTGTTGGTGCTCTCTACGAAGAATATGGTGGGAAATATTTTCTAATTGGTCATAGCATCGAGATGGTGTAAGTCTCTATCTTCTAGTTGTAAAACCATACCATATTAAATTTTTCATTCTTTCAGCCCAAGGTTTTTTTTCATTGTGGGTTTTTCTCCATATGCCTTAGTATTGTGCTATATTTTTTACCTATTCTGCACTTAGATTAAATCATCTAATATTGAAGATAAAATTCGGTGCAATCTATTTGCTAAATAATTTTTCACATAAACCTTAGGTGTTTTTTGTTTACCATTAATAAGAAATTAAAGGAAAACATTATCTCCTTTTGACAAGAAAGTTTCATGGAATATTCTTTGTCCATCTCAATTTCAAGCACACGCACTCCCAACTTGTATCAGAGCTAGACCTCACTTGTATAGGTTTAATAACCTTGATAAAGATCTAGCGTGTGTGACAATGGATCTTAGCATGTACGATAATATTCGTGATTTAATTGGTGAACCTAATTGGCATGCTTTTGTCAGACTTACAATCATAACTGAATGTTTGAATCATTCTACTTATAATATTGAAGATGTTTATATTAGTAGTAGTAGTAGTAGTAGTGATAGTGATAGTGAAGAAGATGATCCCCAAACTTCTTGTGACACGTTTCACATAGAATCCACAAGATTACTGAAAAATAATGTGATTCTATCTACCAAGTTATAGAAGAAAATGTCATTAAAAAGAGTGAAGATGATTCCTCTTCTCGGTTATCCATTGAAAGGGATATATTATTAAAAAATAAAAAACCTTAAAAATGAGAAAACTGAAATATATATTGAGCTTTGTTTTGTAAAGAAGAAAATGATTTCTTTTTTAATTTTGGAAGCTCATGGTCCTGCCATCTTTTCTAAAACCAAATGTCTTGATGTTGAATTTAGTGACATCATAGATTTTATTAATAAGTTAAAGGACCAAAAGGAGGTCCTAAAGAAGAGAATGAATGTTTTTTCACATTGATAAAAGAAAGAGATGATTTGACCATCTCATTGGACAATTTAAAAGGGAATATAAACTTTGTGAAGAAACCAATGTCAATATTTCTAAAAAAATTAATAAACTTCAAAAATACTTGGATTCTAGCAAACTAGACTTTCCTAGAGGAGAGATAATTTTTGTCAAACCTTCATCATTAAATGAGACAACACCTATTGAAGGTGTTTTTAAAAAAATTCAAAATAAATGGAAAGATGTTCTTAATTATTTGAAGGGGAAGAATGTTGTTCCTCCTATTTATGCTAATAAAAATCATACATGTGATTATAAAATACCTAAAAAGGACTTTGTTCGTTCTTATTGCCATAAGAAAGGTCACCTCAAAGATTTCCATTACAAGTTGAATAATGTTCAATATTTTAAAAATATTGTTCCTACACCAAAAATTCAAATGACTAGACCAAAAAAATTTAAATGTGATTATTGTCACAAATTTGGTCCTTTGAAGGAGTTTTTCTTTTTTTCTCAAACTAACCTTACCTTTGTATCATGGTAAGAGTGGTAAGATTTTTATAAGGAACAACCAAGACAAAAAGTCTTTAGATTCTAGAAAATTTTCACATAGACCCTTTGAAAGAAAATTACAAGTTAATAACAATAAAAATATGTTTTAGAAAAAGGACCATAGTAATAGAAGCAAAGTGAAGA
Organism: Sambucus nigra; assembly: GCA_949130495.1. Taxonomy (NCBI): domain Eukaryota; kingdom Viridiplantae; phylum Streptophyta; class Magnoliopsida; order Dipsacales; family Adoxaceae; genus Sambucus; species Sambucus nigra. The sequence goes on along the minus strand of OX422217.1, from coordinate 479,005,245 downwards.
AAAATATACCTAAGGTCCCGTTTAAATCCAATTCTCCTCGTGTGAGTCATGTATGGGTTAGGAAGAACATTTCGAATGAACCTAAACATGAAACTAAAAGGATTCCAAAATTTATTTCTTCCACCTATAAATGATACAGGTTGTTTTGTGTTTGGTCATAGCCCTTGTTAGTATGTCATTTCATATATCGTATGCTAAGCTATATAATTTTTTTTTGTATGTGACTTAATATTTAAGTTATATCATCTTTGATAACTCATATATGAATTATTTATCTTCTTGATTTGTTCTTGACTCCGACCTTGAATAATTTGAAAAGACTTTGTTTTGAAGAATACTTTATTTTACAAAACTTCTTTGCAATGGGTTTTTTATCTTTTCCATTTCTCCAAATTTTTCTTCCAATCTCTATATGGATCCTTTTCATGCATCATTGGCATCACCAGATTTTTGTGTTACAAATATTAGTAGTCGAGCTTTCTTCTTGAACTCGTTTCTCGGTCTTAATAGCAGTTTGTTGGGCATTTGATCTATATTGAGTTGTGCTTTCCCTTTAATCAGATGGTCATCTAGTATTACCAGATCTTTCCCTAGGAACGTTTATGTTCCCCCTGGGTCCCAAACGATCAAAGGGAGATGCAGGACTTAATATCTCTAAGGCATTTTGGGTTTTTGGAGAATAAGACTGTATATGAAAAGATTATTATATTATGAGTAATGAAGATGACCTTGGATGATAGGAGACATATCTTTCTGATATCGAATGGCTGCGCTGACCACCTCTTGGTGGGGGTGGTGGCATGTTTCCTTGAGGAGATAGAGCAGGTGCTCTAGCTTGGATGGTTTATTCAAGTTACTTGATAGTATCTTGCATGTACTTTTGACCTCTTGCAAGATTGACTACAACCCCAGTTAAATCATTTGCGGATGGAGGAGAAGAAGGAGCAACCAGAATACCTTCGTTACTGAGACTTGATTCATAAACTTCAGCCGTTTAGGTGTTTGATTGAGTGAGATCGATTAGAAATTTCGTTCCTACAAATAGCACCAATATGTTGATCCAAAAAACTAAACTACGCTAATTCATTGATCACAAATGAATAGAAATAAGAGATAAGAGATTTTTAAAGTGGTTCGGCTTGATGAAAGATCCTACATCCACTGTTGCGTATTGCTTTGGGATTGTTCAATTGCCTCTCTTTTTGTGTGTCCTTGTATGTAGGGTTTGCAATATATTTATATCCTCCATGGGGTATACAAGAGATGGAATATCAAAGGATGGAATGTCTTTATATCGTAGACATTGAGATCTGTATAATCATTAATATATACAACTGTTGGTGTTTGCCTGTCATATTGGTTTGCATTCTTGAGTTGGTCGGCATTCTTAGAGTTGGTCGGTATTCCATACTTAATGATTAGGATTAATCTCCCACTATATAACACATGTCAGTCTCTGAATGTACATGTATATGGATAATTTATGGTATCAACAGAAGTCCCCAATGTTTCATGCTTGAAGTTTTTACAAGAGTATGGAGCATTTGGTTCTTAAAGTTGCTCAGATAATAATTTTACGCCTGGTCGGTTACCGACTTCCCATACTTGTAAAATTTTGTGGTTTAATTATGGGGATATAATGCACATGGAATTTTTTAGATTATCCATCACTTTAACGAATCATTATTGGGCAAATTCGTCTTTTCTGCCTTTTAGCCACCACGAGTTCAATCGACGCTGCCTTTTAATCATTACTTTTTCGATTTTCGAGGCGACCTATAAAAAGAAGGAAAAGCGACGAATTTTTGCCATCTAAAATCTTCTGAGTGTTTCTAGGCTACTATGTCTTTAACCTTTCTTTTTTTCTCGAATGATCATTTTTTGTTCTTCAGTTCTTACCGAATCCTTAATTCCTATAAGAATTCTTTCTTTTCTCTTATTTCTTCACCATGGTTTACTTTGTTGATTCCCTTGATGAGTTCAGAAATGAATTTAAAATTCCTTTTAGGTTGTTTTGGAACACGTTATTTTACCTCCTAATTTTTCCTCACTTGCTGAGGGTCACTGGTTTCCATCTATTTTTTATAGCTGAATGTGGGTTTACTTTTCCTCCCAACCCAGTATGTCTTGAATTTTGTTAATACTTTGATGTTGTCCCAACTAGGCTAGTCCCCAATACTTGGAGGGTTGGGAATGGGGTGTATAGGTTGAATCAAATTCATAGCACTCATCTAGGGATTCCAAAGATAATGTTTTGTTACAAGTGGGTAACAATCGATACCACTTTTTATTTAAAGACTAAGGTTGTAAATAAAGCATTAGTAGTTAATCTTTCGGACTCCAATAGGGACTGTTTTGAGAATGGGGTTGTTGCAAAAAACTAGAAATACACCCCTTTGACTGGAAATGTTGTGTACCAGGGGCCTAGGTGCCCTCCTTTTGGCAATAGGATAGGTTATTCCTCATTTAACTAATTTGCCTTGTACATATCTTGTTTAAATGTTACACTAATTATTGCTCTGTGACTTCTTATTGCAGTTGATCAGAAGAGAAGGTGCCCTAAGGAAACTGAGGTGAATTTGAGAGAGTTGAAGTTTATTTAGGGACTTCATCAAAGGATTGGCGAGGAGCATATTAGGTCCACATATTATTGCTACAGTACAAGAATACAATTTTTTCCTTCGTTGCTCATCCTACTCCTTCCCATGTCATTGACCTTGAACAAGAATATCCTTCCACTTCTTCTGCCACTGCATGTGGTAGTGGTGGCCTTATTTCCCTTTCCCCCTCCTCCTTAGATTCCTATTAACCCCTTACTGCATCTATGGGGAAGAGGAATATTCCCAACATTTTGGGAGATATTTATGCTAATCCTCCTACCAGAGGAGATGATAGAGGGATATCTTTTTTGGCGTATAAATTAAAGATGAACCCACTAAAGTGTGTTTTTGGAGTGACATGTGGGAAATTCCTAGGATTTGTGGTTAATCGACAAGGGGTACAGATGGACCAGGATAAACAGTGGGCGATCTTAGAAATTCCACGCCCAAGAACGGCAAAGGAGCTAAAGAGTTTCCTCGAAAAAGTCTCCTACCTTAGGAGATTTGTACCTGGATTGGATGAAATAACACACCCGCTGATGGAGCTATTATGAAAGAACATGAAATTTAGGTGGGAGGAGATTCACCAGGAGTCTCTCGATGGACTGAAGAAGCTGCTCGTTTCACCACAGACCATGGTTCCCCCAAAGGAGGGCATACCGTTGTAGTTGTACCTCACATCGACCATGAGGTCTATGGGAGCATTACTGGAACAAGAGGTCGATGAGTAAGAAAAACTAGTCTACTACCTTAGCAGGATCATCCATGGACCAGAAGTCAGATACAGTAGCTTAGAAAGGCATTGTTTAGCCTTAGTCTTTGTAGCGCAAAAACTTAAAGATCATATGTTGTCTTTTACAATTCATATTATGACTAGATGTGATCGTATTAAGTATTTGATAGCAATAACGATTTTGATTGGTAGAGCATCTAGGTGGTTCCTCATCCTATCCGAGTATGACTTGAATTATGTGGTTCCTTGCACAATCAAAACCCAGGCATACGCTGTTCTGTTAGCTATCTTCCCCTTAGGAACATTTGAGCCACCCAAAGAAAGTATTACAGGAGATGATTTGCAGGCCAATCATCTAGACGCGACGGAGGAGGAATGGACAATGCAGTTCGATGGATCCTCGATAGAAAAGAAAGGAGGAGTAGAAGTTATTCTTTCAAAAGGAAGGGAGGATATTTTCCTTTCCTACAAGTTAGATTTCCCTTGTTCAAACAACGAGGAAGAATACGAAGCATTGGTGTTGGGATTGCTAGAGGCTCTTCGAAAGGGAATTCGTTCACTTTGCATCAATGGGGATTCAAACTTGGTGGTTCAGCAATTAAATGGAGAATACTCATTGAAACATATGAGCCTGGCACCATATAGGACAATCATTTAGAGGCTCCTTTGCCAATTCCATCAGACCAAGGTCAAGAGACAGCCCAGAATGATGAACCATCACCCAGACGCATATGCCACCATTGCCCAGAAGATGGTCATGAGTAACGATACAACTACCGTAATGATCCAATGAAGAATAACTCCTTCGATGGTACAGTCAATTCTACCAATAGAAGAGGACGCAAATTGGAGGGGAGAGATCAAAAGGTAATTGAAATCTGGGGAAGGAGCGATGGGGCTGAGAGAATTAGCCCAATACTTCACGAATCAGGGGAACCTTTACTTCACAAACGTAGGAGGATGGTTATCGAGGTGCATCGGCCCAGAAAAAGCAGAGAGAAGATTGAAGGAAACACATGAAGAGCACTGTGAAATAACTGAGATACCTCTCTACCAAAGAATACAGAGGGAGTGGTATTTTTGGCCAAAATAAAACAGGACGCGAAAGAGTTACAATGGAAGTGCGATAAATGCCAGTTATTCTTCGTGGCAGCTAAATATCATTTTGTGGAGGCTCAGGCTGACTGTAGATAGCCCTATATTGACTTCATTAAAGATGGAGTTTTCCCAATAGAGAAAATTTATGCAATGGGTCTCTGGCGAAGGGCCCTGAGATTCTACGTTCAGGAGGGATAGCTTTATTGAAGGGGATACCTCAATAGGCCGTTGTGTTGCATCACGAAGGAAGAAGAGATCGAGGTCCTCAAACAAACACACGATCCAGCTCATATAAGAAGGTCTAAGTTATATGACCAATTGATGACTTTGGAATACTATTGGCCAACGATGGAGAATGATTCTGCAGAGTTCATTCGAAGGTGCAAAGCTTATCAACTTTATGGAAATATGATCCATGCCCCATCAGTGGACCTACACTCCCTGGAATTGCCTTATCCTTTTCACACATGGGCATTCGACCTGGTAGGGGAAATACATTCTTCTTCGAGGGTGAAGATATGGATACTCGTAGCAACGGAGTCTTCATAAGGTGAGCTGAAGCGATACCACTGAGAAGGGCAACATCGGGGGTGGTGAGAAACTTTATTAGAGAATATATCATTTGCCATTTTTGGATCCCAATGGTTATCCTTTGAGATAATGGAACCCTTTTCTTCAATTCAGAAGTAACGATGCTCACAGATATGTACTCTATTGTCCATCATACTTCGATGGTTGCATATCCAAAGGGAAATGGTCAGGCCCAAGCGACTAACAAAACTTTGGTTAATATCTTGGCTAAAATAATTGAAGATTTCCCAGGATCGTGGGATGAAAAGATACCAGTCGTATTATGGTCCTATCGAATAACTAAGAAGAAGCCCACAGGGTATACCCCGTTCTCTATTATTTATGGGGCCGAAGCGATTCTCCCAGTGGAGTTAGAAGTTCCCTTTGCTCGATATGCTTTGTGAAGTAGTATGCTCCCTCAGAATAGACATGTGCAGTTGGAAGCGTTGGATGAACACAGAGATCATGTGATGCAATACTTTAAAATGTATACAAAACAACTCTCCAGGGCATATGATAACTTACTAAGACCAAGGAAGTTCGTGGAGGGAGACCTCGTATTGAAAGCAGTAGTGAAACACATCAGGGGGGCTTCCTCTACCCAAGTTTGTAGCAAATTGGGAAGGACCTTTCATTGTAAAAGAATCTCATGACTCATGTTATTGCTTAATTTCTAAGATTGAAGAAGATAGGCCATTTAAGATCAACAACAAATGGCTGAAGGTCTATCGTGTGTAGGTAATTATGTTTAGACCACTAATGTAGTTGGCTGTTGTTATGAATACACAAGTTCTTTTTATAATGAGTATGCAATTTCTTTTTATTATAAATCAAGTAGAGATGAAAGAATTACAAAACTTCACACTTCACAATCTATGCAAACAGTTGTAACAGAAAGAAATGGCATGAGAAAATAAGTATCTTTTTCCATTCATAAACTTTGGGGAATTACAAAATTGGGAGCTATTGCCCAAGAATTACATGAGAAGAAAAGAAAAAACATATATACAAGTTCATTGGCCTAAGAGGAACCACGAATCTGGAGAAGAGAAAAAATCTCCAAGAAGGCCCGAAGAAGGTGCTTGGCAAGACCATTGAGCATTGATAGAGACCTACAACCTTAATTGCGCTTGTGTGTGCTCGATTAGGAGATTTTACCATTTTAGCTTCGTCAGATGAAGAGCTTCTTCTATTCCCTCCACCTCCTTGTCAATAGCTCCAAGAAGAGTTTCTAGCTCGGCCAACTTAGTTTTCTCAGCCCACTGGTCCTCCTGATGTTTCCGTAAGAGTTCCCACTGACTATCCATTCATTGACTTTTCAAGGTCTTCAAATGCATGATAAGCCATCCAAAATGAAAGCCGTCGTAACCCAACTCCCTCAGATAACCCAAAAATTTATTAAGCAGGCGTCTGGTAACGTTTGAGGTCGGAGTGTTTGTAGTTTTAGCAACGATGGTAGTCATGCCCTGAAGCCTGTAACTCATAATAGAGATGTTTGAATGCAGGTAATCCATCGTCAATGTCTCAAGATAATGATTTAAAAGTTTTTCAACGACCAGACGATGGTTGGAAATCATTTGAGAAGAACGTCGAAGCACCATCAGGCAGAACGCGTGAGGAGCTAGGTCAGGCAGAGGAAGCTCACAGCTAGATTTTCTCTCAGTAGGGGAACCGGTCATGGAACCTTGATCATTGTGGCTGTAATCTTTTGAAATGATAGGTTCCCAGTAGGGCGAGGCTATGGGCGAGGGAGATGGTGGAGAATCCTCTCGAGAAACCTGAGAACAGTTTGAGGAAATATGGAGTTTATGAAAAAATCTTAACAAGTGTTTTTTTGTTAAGTCACCGATATAGGTGGAGTTTATGAAAAAATCTTAACAAGTGTTTTCGTTGTTAAGTCACCAATATAGGTGGAGTTTTTGGAAAATCTTAACAAGTGTTTTCGTTGTTAATTCACTGATATAGGTGGAGTTTATGCAAATATCTTAACAAGTGTTTTCGTTGTTAAGTCACCGATATAGGTGGAGGTTTTAGAAAATACTAACAAGTGTTTTTATTATTAAGACACCGATATAGGTTGAGTTTAGGAAAAAATCTTAACAAGTGTTTTTGTTGTTAAGTCACCAATATAGGTGGAGTTTTTGGAAAATCTTAACAAGTGTTTTCGTTGTTAAGTCACCAATATAGGTGGAGTTTATGCAAAAAAAACTTAACAAGTGTTTTCATTGATTTAGTCACCTACATAGGTGAAGTTTGGGAAGCTGAGAAATGCCAAGAAATTAGCGAAGTACCTCAGCAGTAGTAAGAATGAGAATGGGAGTCACCACGGGGGCCATAACGATAGAAACCGTTGGGGGTGGACTCATTGCCTCAGTAGCTTCAACGGAGCCCTTGGATGAAGAAGCCTCAATGGTAGGCAAACTTTTCGTTCCAATAAACGGTACCAGTGCCAACGAAGGTGGTTCACCAAAAGAACAAGAGGGACCTCCAAGCGATGCCCCAGCATGGGCAGGCACTAAAGAATCACCACGTGAGACAGCAGCATCAATAAAGCTAAGTGTTAGAAATGACAAATTAGTACTCAAAAATAGAGAATACTTATAAACGTTACTTACCCCCGTTATGGCACTAAAGAGAGGAATTGAAGTTAGAGGTCTCGTCGGTACAGGGGGAAGAAGGATGCTGGCTACCAGAGACACCATCTCAACCTAGGGCACCCCAACATGTCAAGGTTTAGCATAATATATAGAAAGAAAAGGGGTGCAGTAAAGAAATATTGCCATACCTAATAGGTAATAGATAATATGTTATCGGGGGAACTTTCTGCAACTGGAATAAGGGGCAGAAGAGCCTCAAGCTGAGGTTCTAATTCGGAAGAAGCTGGGGGTGGGCTCATTGCCTCAGTATATTCAATGATAGTATCCCCCGCAGCAGCACCTCTAGCCCATTGGGAGGATGAACGACGAGAGTAAGTAAGACTTATCAGGGGGAATGGGGAAGGGTAGTGTCTGGTGGAGAGATATCGTAATGCCCCCCATAAAACGGCTTACGGAAGGGCTGGGGGATTGGGCCCTTCTTCTTCAACTCCCTGCACCAAAATATTTTCTTATTAAGAAATGTGAAAATGAATCACAACTTAAGAGAATGGTAATAAGAAATAAAGAATTCACACATACCTCAGATCCATAGGGAGAACGAGATGAGATAACCACTAGTGAAGGTGGAGAGGAGGCAATAGCAGAGGGAGTAGAAGATGGAGGTATATCGGCTGTTCGTTTCTTCTAGGACTTAGTGCCCAGAGTTTTCTTCCTTATGACCGTTACATCACCAACTTGAGGTACCCTAGACCTTTTTCTCCTCTTTACCAATGGCTCAGTCAGATCAACCATGATCGTGGGAAAGGCAGCCGAAGGAGGAATGACGACAGCGCGCCGTTGAAACTCAACATTTATTCTTTCAACCTTAGCTTGCACCTGCCTCCTCTGCTCTTCAGCTACCTCTGGAGACATAGGAGGGGGAACGGAGGCAATGGGAAATGCCTCCAAAGGTTTTTTTTTCTTGAACTTGGGGCTTAGACTTCGAGGACTTGGAATTCTTGGCCTTCTTACCAGGTGGATGAGAAGGCCCTTCTCCCGCTGCATTTTTTGTCAAAGAGGCGGTTTGTTTGGGAGCTACAACGACTTTGGGTTTTGTGATGGTAGTTGGGATCTTTGGGCAATGACGGGGTAGGTCCTAGGAAGATTCTTTAATGGTTTTACTAAAGGGAAACTCAACCCCAAGCACGGAGTTCCCCTTAAGACCTAGCTCAGAAGAAGAGAAAGAAAGGACTGAGGGATATTAAGGGGGGACTAAATGTACTCACGAATCATCTCCAACTGCCCCAAATGGAACTTGGTGGCAAAAGAGGTGGAAACATCTCCCTTCCTAGTGGCACTAGGAAGGGTGACCGGCCATTGATGGTGGACGTAACACCAAGCACCGCGACTGCAGTATAGAAGGTGCAGGCTTCAATGAAAGTGGCCCTTGGGTGGTTGTGTTAAAACACGGGTGGAGGGGCCCCCTGATCAATCCCGAACTGCTTGCTACATCTGTCAGGGTTGTAAAGATCTGAGGTGTACCCCCATTCAGTATAGGAAAGAAGAAACCGGGGGGTAAATAGAAGCACCACGGCTTGTGAGGGATCTTCTACAACTGGGATGAACTTGACCGTTGTGGCTGCAAAAGGAATGAAATCCCAACTGTGGGAAAATGTAGACTTACTGTATGGCCTCACCACAAAGGAGTCTAAAACATCAAAAACATCCATTATATCCTTTTGACTTTGTTTTTTATGAAAACATAGGAGGCGTGGGGGCTTAATGCCGCCCACAGGCAGAGGAATAAACTTGGCAGCGATGGCAGGAAAACGGGTGTAAAGAAATCCCATCAAAATGATGGTGTTGGCAAAATTGGCAAAGTTATAACGGCCTAGTGATCGTGCCATGTCTATGTGGGTTCGATCTAACTAGGTGTAGAGGAACCCCAAGGCGATGGCGGCCAGAGGAATGTTGAAACCCCTGGCCAAATGAATGGAAATATTTATAAGTTCCCTCATGGGCTGATCGTTGGGTTTCCTAATCAGGAAGAAGCGTGAAAGTAACATAAGTATGTAGGCTGGTAGTTCCATGGATGTACCTCTACCTCAGACTGTTGCAGCATTGACATCCTTTGGGGTTAGAGCCTTAAAAAAATAGCTGATGAGGGTTGTAAATGTGGCTTTTTTCGAGGAACCAGTGCAACTGCATCAGATTCAGACCAACTTAGCTCGATCAGCAGCCTCTTCGGTATCCAAGCCCTCTTCGTGATATGTGAACTCACCCATTGGCTTAAATTCTAGGAGCTCGTATACATCCTCTAACGTAACATTTCCATCTAAAAACTAGCACTTAGAGCCCCACGTTATGCTTAGAGAGGGTGAACTCCCCAAACCAATAGGCTCGATGAAGCCCAACCTTTGCAAGAGTAGAAAGGTGAGAACTCTCCATATGTGTATGCTAGACACTGAAATTGGATGGTTACCCCTCGGGTGCTTCGAAGTCAATCTGAGAATAGGGGAAGTCACCACAGTCCAGACAAAAATGCTGAGTCCCGTCTGGTGGAAGATAGCCCCACTTTGATGAATCTATTTCCTCGTCACCCAACAGTAAGGGGCCGAACTTGGATGAGAAATGGCAAGTCTTGTATTCATTATAAAATTACAATCTAGCAAAACGTGTTTGTCGCTATCTTCATTAGCTAAACATCCCCTACAAACCGGAGCAAGTCTTATACCAATTTTTTGGATTTCAGTCTCAAAAGGCACAAAATTATTCAATAATTTCCAAATGAAATTAGAAACTTTTATGGGACATTCTTTAGACCAATTTATTTTCCAAGTGAGAGAAGTTGGATTATTTTTTCTACATATTTGGAATGCTTCTTTCAAAGAGAAATCACCAGAGTAGGATGGAATCCGTATTTGATTGTAAACGTCAATATGATCGTCAGCTATGCTAGATATAGATTTAATTCTTCTCATAGTAGAGGATCCAGACTTCAATAACATTCTACTCTGATATTTAGATCTCATAAAAGAGGCCCAAATACCTTTATCAAATAAAAATTTCCAATACAATTTCATGCTAGAAGCATTAATGATATCTTCCAATCTTCTAAAATTGAATCCTCCTTCTTCAAACGGAAAACAAATATCATGCCACTTAGACCATTGGTAAGGTTTATCTTTATTAACACCACCCCAATAAAATTTAGAAAAAATATTATGCAATCTTTTAATAATAGTTTTAGGGGGGATAATAACAGAGATGATGTGAATAGGTATGGATAAATAGACACATCTAATCAGAGTGGCCCTACCAGCTTGAGAAATTAACTTAACGTATATATAGATAATATAAATCCCGGCCTTACTATGTACTAAAACCCGTAACACTAGCCGGTATATTCCCGAGTCTATGGTCCGACTTTAATTCAATTAATTCACTCCTTAATAATTTATTAGTTTCTCGATTCTACAGTCCGACTCTAATTTAATTAATTTACACAGTAATTAATTATTACCAATTTGAGTTTATGGTCCGACTTTAATTTAATTAATTTACACATTATTTAATTATTACCAATCCGAGTATATGGTCCGACTCTAGTTTAATTAATTTACACATTAATTAATTTAACACTTGGTGTCACCCAAACATTATACCCGGACTCACTTGTGACACCCCGACTAATTAAATACCGGGTAGCTACTCCTTTATAAAATTAATTCAAAATGCCAAGTTGGCTCAGTTAATAGCATCACTGTCGAAAACATTTTATTATATCTAACCACCTAGTATTTAAAAAAACAAGTTGCCAAATTTTAATTTAAGTCTGATTAACATGCAAGAAATGAAATGAAGAAATAGATAACACCATTCACCATACTGAAATGAAATGAATAACCATCACAATAGAGTAAATAAAGTCTGGAGGAAACCCCTCACTACAATCCCATAACTGAAATGAATAACTGAAACAAATACATGCTAAAGTCTGAAAACTGAAATGTAAAAGATGCTCTAAGTAGAAATGGGAGACATGCCCTACAACTGATAGATAGTGACTCTGGAATCCAAAGAATAGAAGCGTCTATGAGCAAATCCTTGTAGCTTCCACAAACAGCTACAGCTCGTCACCTGAATGAGTACCTATGCTTGGTGTCCTTGTGGCTGGGCACCTAAAATGGTTTTACAAAGAAAAAGATTTGAAAAGCAAACGGGTCAGAGCCCGAATGTGTTATATTTTAAAAACCTGCAAGTGCTTTAAAAACATTTAAAACATTAAATGCAAAGTACATGTTAGGACGTACACTCGCATGATATTCTCACCTCTCGTCTAACTGTGCACTCCTAACGTAATTACCCATCTATAACTACCCTTTCCACTAGCTAGGTGACAACGTAACTAGCTAGACTACCAAAGGTTCTACCCATAATACTTGGTTCCCTTATCATATAACGCTCTTAATCAAATAGGGTTTAGTTTAACTCAGATACTCAATATACACTATATATATTACTATTAGTCAACTCACTATATAACTCAAAACAACACCGTAATATATTTACAACATTAACATGAGGATTCCCATTAATATAATGTATATTAATAATCTCATAAATATACAATACAAGCACCCCGCAATTTAAGCTGTAGTGCACACATACTCTGCTATCCATCCCGGTACATCACGTACATAAGGATCACATACTCCGAATCTCTCAGGAATAGTTCAGATAACACAAATCACAAATAGTGGAGGCGAACAGAGTCACCATCACATGGGTCACGCACATACCTACGCTCCCATGGTCAGCGGACTTATTAATATCACAATAAGTCTTTCTATGACCTATGTTCATCAAGGTACCAGTCTATATCCCCCCCGTAGGCACACAAGGATTAGAGGGTCCTAAGCGAACGAAACCTCCCGTGATAGCATGTATGGTAGGTATGTCATACATACAATCCATATATCAATACTAAGTAAACACACATCTTAGTAATACCGTATTATACTCGTAGTACATTTTGCACTCTCGTACTAATTATAATTATCACAGCTTATTTTATTTCGGTTCATAATTATACGTGCCATAATTTATCCTCACATCGTAGAAGACACTCACGTCTCAACCCAAACGGTTCATTGAATATAACTCTAGTGTATGATTTACTCATCTCAATAACCCAAAAGTCCCAAATCAATCACTATATCATCAAAGGAATACTAACTCTACCCTTGAACCAGTTCCCGGGACTTCGAAAGTCAAAACAGTCCAAAAAGGACCAAACTGTCAACTCGTTAGAAGTCTCGTTCGAACGAGGCTTCGAACGAGTTTGGACTGTCAGGTCGTTAGAAGTCTCGTTCGAACGAGGTTGTTCGAACGAGATCCCAGTTCTTCCGAACGAACTGACCCTTCTAACGATATCTCGTTCGAACGAGATATCGAACGAAATCCCCACTCATTAGTAGCGACTGGTCAACTCGTTAGAAGCTCGTTCGAACGAGTTCGTTCGAACGACATGGGGGCTGCTTCTAACGAGAGGCCAGTTTCGGCCCAGAATTTCCCAAAAATCATTTTTCCCCATTTTTACTCCTCAAATCACCTCTAAAATTTATCCCAACAATTGTTTTAAAGTCTCTAAACAATTCTAAACATAGTATAACCACATCCTATCACGTTTGTATGGATTTACTCACCCAAATCATCAATCAATTTACAATTATTTAAACTTTTCCCCAATTCATTTATGAACATGAACCCTAAAATTTGGAACCTTCAATTCATCAATTAAAATCCGTTTTTCTTTCACCCAAAACATGTATTAACATCAGATTAATCATTTACCTATCCTTCTACATGCAATCCTTCTCAAATTCCTCAAGTTTTATCATCTAGACTACATGGGTTTTCATATTTCATCAAGAACAACCATAAATCTGAATTTTCTAACATGGAAAAGACATTCTCAGTAATTAAATGGAAATAAAGTCACTTGCCTTGGTTTGATTTCTGAATTTGGTGTGGATTTGGTGTAGAATTTCTGCAGAATTCCTCTCTCTCTCTCTCCTTCTCCAAGCTTTCTTCTCTAAAAAGCTATGGTGGCTAGGGTTTGCTTTGGGGAACTTATGAAAACCTAATTTAATAAACCTCCGTAGCTTGTTGGGTTAATAAGGGTTGGTTGGGTCAAATCCTTATCAGATTACAACTCTCAATTTTCGTCACTTTTAATTACCCAAAAATACCAAATTACTAAAATACCCTTTATGGTGCCGGAATGGCCTAAAAATACCCCGGGACCCAAACTATACCCCCGGCTAGTGTTTTCTGACTATCTCGACCCTTCCGGACGCGTCGGCGCACTCAAAACGACCATTCGGATTATAGATTTTAAATTCACTTTTAGTATCAAAATTTTATACCGTGACGCGGCGGTCCCACGCGTCTCAACAAAATTTCCAAATTGCCGTATATAAATCTCACGACAAATTTTATAATACCAAATACATTTATATTCATATATGCACTTAATCAAATACCAATTCGCATCCCATTAGTATTTATAACCCGGATTAATTTCCAATTAATACACATTTAATTAATTAATCCCAAAAATAAATATAGCCAAAAGTACGGGGTATTACATACTTCCCCCCTAATAACTGAATTTCGTCCCGAAATTCGAAACTAGAAAGTACCTGCTAAAAATAGCTCTGGATAACGTTTGCGCATCTCATCCTCGCGCTCCCATGTGGACTCCTCGACATTGTGATGTCGCCACTGAACACGCACTAACGGGACTATCTTTGACCGCAGTTTCCTCTCGCTTCGGTCCAAAATAGCAATTGGCCCCTCCTCGTAGGAGCTATCCGGATGGAGATCGATGTCCTCCACAGCAATGTGAGAATGAGCCAAATCATCTCTAAGGTATTTCCTCAGCGAGGAAATATGGAACACGTCGTGAATCCGATGCAAGTGCTCTGGTAATCCAAGTCTATACGCAACCGGTCTGATCCGCTCAATAATAGGAAACGGCCCCACATACCTCGGTGCCAACTTCCCCTTCTTCCCGAAACGCATAATCCCCTTCATAGGAGATACCCTGAGCAAAACCTGGTCCCCCACTTGGAACTCCCTGAAAAACCTCTTTGCATCAGCATAACTCTTCTGCTTGTCTTGAGCTACCCGAATGCGACTCCGAATCAACTCAATCCTTGCCGAAGTATCCTGAATCACTTCCGGCCCAAGTAGTTTGTTGTCCCCCACTTCCAACCAACATGCTGGGGAACGACAAGGCCTACCGTACAATGCCTCAAACGGAGCCATGCCAATCGTGAACTGATAGGAGTTGTTGTAAGCAAACTCCACCAGTGGAAGGTACTGCTCCCATCCACCCCCGAAGTCAATAATGCACATGTGTAGCATGTCCTCCAACATCTGATTGGTGCGCTCTGTCTGCCCATCTGTCTGCGGATGATAAGCCGTACTTAATCGCAATTTCGTGCCCATGGCCTCCTGGAAACTCTCCCAAAACCTCGAAACAAATATCTTGTCTCTGTCAGACACGATATTCAGGGGCACACCGTGAAGTCTCACAATCTCTGAAATGAAGAGATGGGCATACTGTCCCGTAGTGTAGTCAGTCCTTACGGGTAAGAAGTGAGCGACCTTGGACAACCTGTCCACAATTACCCAAACAGAGTCGTGACCCCTCTGCGACGTAGGCAACCCTGTGACAAAATCCATGGATATGCTCTCCCACATCCACACTGGAACCTCCAACGGCTGTAGCAATCCTGCTGGTCTCTGATGATCCACTTTTACAAGCTGACAAGTGGCGCATTTCGAGACAAACTCAGCGATATCTCTCTTCATACCGCTCCACCAATACTGCCGTCTCATGTCTTGGTACATTTTGTCCCCTCCGGGATGTACCGCAAACCGTGAGCCATGCGACTCTGCCATCACATCGTGCCGCAATTCTTCCCCTTCCGAAACTACCAATCTCCCATTGAAGCGCAATCCCCCGTCTGAGCTAACGGTATAGGACTCGGCTCCCTCTGCTAGCAACCGAACTATATGCTCCTGACAGAACGTGTCATTAGCCTGTGCCCGTACTACCTTTGTGACAATCTGCGGGGTAACGGTCATCACAGACATGAAAGATCGGGCCACTGCATCCTGGTGTCCCAATTCCTTCCACTTAGCTTTCCACACCTCTGCCACCTCATCTGCTGGCCTGCGGCTCAACGCGTCTGCTACCACGTTAGCCTTACCCGGGTGGTACTGGATGTCGAACTGGTAGTCCTTCACAAATTCAAGCCACCTACGCTGCCGCATATTCAGTTCCTTCTGCGTGAACAGATACTGTAGTGACTTGTGGTCCGTGAACAGCTGAAACTTCTCCCCCAAAAGATAGTGCCTCCAAATCCGTAAGGCAAATACTACTGCCGCCAACTCCAAATCATGCGTGGGGTAATTATTCTCATGAGGCTTAAGCTTACGGGAAGCATAAGCTATGGCCTGTCTCTCCTGCTGCAACACACCTCCCAGTCCTTGCAAAGACGCATCGGTGTAAACCAAATACTCAACTCCCGGTCTCGGCAACGCTAACACAGGTGCTGAGGTCAATTTGTCCTTCAACTCATCGAATGCCAACTGACAGGCATCACTCCAGATATATGGCACACCCTTACGAGTAAGATGTGTCAAAGGACCTGCTATCTCTGAGAAACCCCGAATAAACCTCCTGTAGTATCCTGCTAGACCCAAGAAACTACGAATCTCCGTTGGTGTCGTGGGCTGTCCCCACTCCCTCACCGCTGATACCTTCCCCGGATCAACTGATATTCCCTGGTCGGAAATAATGTGACCCAAGAACTGGACTTCCTTCAGCCAAAATCCACACTTCTCGTATTTTGCATACAGCTCGTTCTGACGAAGTGTCTGCAAAACCAGCCTCAAATGCTCGGCGTGCTCCTCCTCTGTCTGAGAGTAAACCAGAATGTCATCAATGAAGACAATGACAAACTGATCTAGGAAATCTCTGAACACCCTGTTCATCAAGTCCATAAACACTGCTGGAGCGTTGGTCAAGCCGAAAGGCATAACCCGAAACTCGTAAGAACCATATCTCGACAAGAACGCAGTCTTCGAGACATCCTCCTCCCTGATACGCAACTGATGGTATCCTGACCTCAAGTCAATCTTCGAGAAGAAAGAAGCTCCTCTCAACTGGTCGAATAAGTCATCGATTCGAGGCAACGGATACTTATTCCGTATCGTGACCTTATTCAACTCTCGGTAGTCCACGCACAATCTCAGTGAACCATCCCTCTTCTTCACAAACAAAACCGGAGCGCCCCAAGGTGAGGTACTCCTGCGAATAAAGCCTTGTCCCAACAACTGCTCTATCTGATCCCGTAGCTCTCTCATCTCAGCTGGAGCCATACGGTACGGTGCGCGTGCTATAGGTCTCGTACCTGGTAGCAAATCTATAACGAAGTCTATCTCCCGACTGGGTGGTAAGCCTGGTATCTCCTGAAACACATCTGAATACTCCCTGACAACCGGGATCGAATCTAAAGGAATCACAACCTCCTTAGAGGTATCCTCCTCTATGTCATACAGATGAGCGGTCGATCCTCCCTCTGGGCGAGGCATCGCCACTATAAACATCTCTTGCCCCGGAATGGCAAAAACAATACTCCCGCTGAAGCAATCAATCATGGCCCTATATGCTACGAGCCAATCCATACCGATGATCACATCGTGAACATGCATGTCTAACACTAACATGTCTGCAGGCAATACTAAACCACCAATCTCTACCCCCACTCCCCGGCATATAAAGAAAATAAGTGACCCACTCCCTAATGGTGAGTCGACACACGTCACTGTGCTTTCTGCCGTAGCTAACAATCCTAAAGCTTTCGCGAAGTGTGTAGCAATAAAATAGTGTGTAGCACCCGTATCAAATAACACCCGACCCATAGTGCCATGGATAGGAAACGTACCCTCGATCGCGGGCGGTGCCTGTGGAACTGCAGCCTGGTGAACGTTGTAGACACGTCCATACTGTAGCTGCCCCTACTGAGCTGGGACTGCTGGAATGGGTTGCAAAGCTGCCATCTGTGGCGGTGCAGGAAGAGCGGCGGGAAACATAGGTCTATGTGGCTCCTGGCGAGCACCCTGCTGCTGCTGCTGTGGGCCCCTGCCCTTATCAGGACAATCCTGCTTCTTATGGCCAGTCTTGCCACAAGTAAAGCACTTCCCTGGGAAGTTCCCTCCCCTCTGCCCCTGCTGTCCCCGGCCCTGGTGGCCGTTACCATTCCTCCCTTGGCCCTGCTGGCCCTGATGGAACTGCTGCCCATTCTGCCCCTGCTGGCCCTGATGGCCGTTTGGACCCTGATGGCCCTGGCGAAAACCTCCCTGTCCCTGCCTGTAGTTCCCTGACCGAAACCTCTTATTGTCCCCCTGCTGGGTACCCTGCTCAGTCTGTCTCTGCCCCTGACCGATTTGTGCCCCGCTGGTACCATGTCCTCCAGTCCTGCCCTGATGGCTAGACTCCCCTGACCGCTTGCCCTCGGCCATATGAAAACGGTGGTCCTGGCAGTGTAGTAATGCAGCGTTAACCACATCAGAATACGTGGCCAACGATAGGTTCCCAAGCAGATGCTGCCGGATTCTCCAATTCAACCCATCAGTGAACTTCTCTATCTTCTTCTTCTCTGTTGGAATCTCGTCTGGAACGATATTCAACAGGTTAGTGAACTCGGCCTCACACTCGGCCACGGTCTTGCCCTCTTGCTTCAAACTCATTAGCTTCCTCCTCATCTCTGTATGAACTGTGGACGGAAAGTACTTGCGGTCGAACCGCACCCAGAACTCCTAAATCGTGAGGGTATCCCTCTCCTTCGCGGTGGTAATGGACTCCCACCACTGCAGTGCAGATCCCACTAGCTTGAAAGTAGCTAGCACCTGTTTCTGGATGTCAGTGCACTCATGCATCCTCAAATGCCTCTGTATGTCCTTCCTCCATTGGCTCGAGACTACCACGTTTGAGCTACCTGCAAACTCTGGCGGATGCGCTTTCTGAAAAGCGTCTCATACACGTTCCCAAGTAGACGGGAATGCATTAACCTGTGCTGGCGCGGCAACTGGCGCCTGAAGCGGTGCCTGCTGAATCACGGCAATCGCGGCATTTACCGCTTGGGCTACAATAGCGGCAACCTCAGCGGCGTTCAACATACCCTGAACTGGAGCGGGCTGGGGTTCGGGCATTGCATTCCAGGTAACTCGTCGTGCACGTCGTGGAGGCATCTGAAATAAGAACAAAGTTTATAAGTTCACGGTTATAAACTTAATATAGCTGAAGAACGAAGCATACACAAAAGAGTACAACAGTCCTAAAATATAGGGCTCTATATCAAAGAAAACGTAGCGGAAACATAATAGCCGTACAGATCCTAAAGGACACTAGAACCTGATGCTCTGATACCACCTGTGACACCCCGACTAATTAAATACCGGGTAGCTACTCCTTTATAAAATTAATTCAAAATGCCAAGTTGGCTCAGTTAATAGCATCACTGTCGAAAACATTTTATTATATCTAACCACCTAGTATTTAAAAAAACAAGTTGCCAAATTTTAATTTAAGTCTGATTAACATGCAAGAAATGAAATGAAGAAATAGATAACACCATTCACCATACTGAAATGAAATGAATAACCATCACAATAGAGTAAATAAAGTCTGGAGGAAACCCCTCACTACAATCCCATAACTGAAATGAATAACTGAAACAAATACATGCTAAAGTCTGAAAACTGAAATGTAAAAGATGCTCTAAGTAGAAATGGGAGACATGCCCTACAACTGATAGATAGTGACTCTGGAATCCAAAGAATAGAAGCGTCTATGAGCAAATCCTTGTAGCTTCCACAAACAGCTACAGCTCGTCACCTGAATGAGTACCTATGCTTGGTGTCCTTGTGGCTGGGCACCTAAAATGGTTTTACAAAGAAAAAGATTTGAAAAGCAAACGGGTCAGAGCCCGAATGTGTTATATTTTAAAAACCTGCAAGTGCTTTAAAAACATTTAAAACATTAAATGCAAAGTACATGTTAGGACGTACACTCGCATGATATTCTCACCTCTCGTCTAACTGTGCACTCCTAACGTAATTACCCATCTATAACTACCCTTTCCACTAGCTAGGTGACAACGTAACTAGCTAGACTACCAAAGGTTCTACCCATAATACTTGGTTCCCTTATCATATAACGCTCTTAATCAAATAGGGTTTAGTTTAACTCAGATACTCAATATACACTATATATATTACTATTAGTCAACTCACTATATAACTCAAAACAACACCGTAATATATTTACAACATTAACATGAGGATTCCCATTAATATAATGTATATTAATAATCTCATAAATATACAATACAAGCACCCCGCAATTTAAGCTGTAGTGCACACATACTCTGCTATCCATCCCGGTACATCACGTACATAAGGATCACATACTCCGAATCTCTCAGGAATAGTTCAGATAACACAAATCACAAATAGTGGAGGCGAACAGAGTCACCATCACATGGGTCACGCACATACCTACGCTCCCATGGTCAGCGGACTTATTAATATCACAATAAGTCTTTCTATGACCTATGTTCATCAAGGTACCAGTCTATATCCCCCCCGTAGGCACACAAGGATTAGAGGGTCCTAAGCGAACGAAACCTCCCGTGATAGCATGTATGGTAGGTATGTCATACATACAATCCATATATCAATACTAAGTAAACACACATCTTAGTAATACCGTATTATACTCGTAGTACATTTTGCACTCTCGTACTAATTATAATTATCACAGCTTATTTTATTCCGGTTCATAATTATACGTGCCATAATTTATCCTCACATCGTAGAAGACACTCACGTCTCAACCCAAACGGTTCATTGAATATAACTCTAGTGTATGATTTACTCATCTCAATAACCCAAAAGTCCCAAATCAATCACTATATCATCAAAGGAATACTAACTCTACCCTTGAACCAGTTCCCGGGACTTCGAAAGTCAAAACAGTCCAAAAAGGACCAAACTGTCAACTCGTTAGAAGTCTCGTTCGAACGAGGCTTCGAACGAGTTTGGACTGTCAGGTCGTTAGAAGTCTCGTTCGAACGAGGCTGTTCGAACGAGATCCCAGTTCTTCCGAACGAACTGACCCTTCTAACGATATCTCGTTCGAACGAGATATCGAACGAAATCCCCACTCGTTAGTAGCGACTGGTCAACTCGTTAGAAGCTCGTTCGAACGAGTTCGTTCGAACGACATGGGGGCTGCTTCTAACGAGAGGCCAGTTTCGGCCTAGAATTTCCCAAAAATTGTTTTTCCCCATTTTTACTCCTCAAATCACCTCTAAAATTTATCCCAACAATTGTTTTAAAGTCTCTAAATAATTCTAAACATAGTATAACCACATCCTATCACGTTTGTATGGATTTACTCACCCAAATCATCAATCAATTTACAATTATTTAAACTTTTCCCCAATTCATTTATGAACATGAACCCTAAAATTTGGAACCTTCAATTCATCAATTAAAATCCATTTTTATTTCACCCAAAACATGTATTAACATCAGATTAATCATTTACCTATCCTTCTACATGCAATCCTTCTCAAATTCCTCAAGTTTTATCATCTAGACTACATGGGTTTTCATATTTCATCAAGAACAACCATAAATCTGAATTTTCTAACATGGAAAAGACATTCTCAGTAATTAAATGGAAATAAAGTCACTTGCCTTGGTTTGATTTCTGAATTTGGTGTGGATTTGGTGTAGAATTTCTGCAGAATTCCTCTCTCTCTCTCTCCTTCTCCAAGCTTTCTTCTCTAAAAAGCTATGGTGGCTAGGGTTTGCTTTGGGGAACTTATGAAAACCTAATTTAATAAACCTCCGTAGCTTGTTGGGTTAATAAGGGTTGGTTGGGTCAAATCCTTATCAGATTACAACTCTCAATTTTCGTCACTTTTAATTACCCAAAAATACCAAATTACCCCCGGCTAGTGTTTTCTGACTATCTCGACCCTTCCGAACGCGTCGGCGCACTCAAAACGACCATTCGGATTATAGATTTTAAATTCACTTTTAGTATCAAAATTTTATACCGTGACGCGGCGGTCCCACGCGTCTCAACAAAATTTCCAAATTGCCGTATATAAATCTCACGACAAATTTTATAATACCAAATACATATATATTCATATATGCACTTAATCAAATACCAATTCGCATCCCATTAGTATTTATAACCCGGATTAATTTCCAATTAATACACATTTAATTAATTAATCCAAAAAATAAATATAGCCAAAAGTACGGGGTATTACATCACTCACTTGGCACGTACCATCGTTTCTATATTTCACCCCATAACTAATTAATTACTCCTTTATTCCTTTAACAATGTAGTGCCACTCAACTACAATATCTGAACCTTTTCCCTCAGTCCAAAACCAATACATATGAATTAATTCCCGAAATTTAATCGTCCCGTGACATACAATTATCACCCTCATAAACCCAATTATAATTACCTAAAAATACCAAGAGTCATGCCTCTATTTAATTTCATCATTTAAATCTGCCGAAGACCCTTTTTCAATAAAAATCTCCCTTGTAATTAAAAACTGGCGTTACTGCCAAAAATCCCTGGGTCGATCGATCGATCGACTAGGTCATCGTCTTCTCCAGCCTTCTGTTCGCCATGGATGAACCCTCAAGCTTTTATTCTCATTCCAAACCCTTACCCAATCATAAACAACATTTCATTTACATAGAAATATATTCTAAACTTCCTAGAAGACTTAAATCATTCATCAATTCATCAAAATCCCAAATTTTTCCCGAATTGGGTCTCACCCGGGTTTATCCTACGGATATATGAATTCGTCCCAATGATTCAAAATTTATCACCAATACTTACTAATTATAATCCTACAATTGATTCCATCAATCCCATATCCATATTCACCATTAGTTTAGTCTCAAATCTACATATACTAATCAAATCCGGAAAACCCCTTTTTAGCTATTTAACCCATAACCAAAATAGATTTTTGATACACATACTATGATATGAATTGATTATCACAATTTAATAAATCACAACAGTTAACCACTTGCTTGGAATCGTTCTTAGAGTCTGATCCGTTGTTGTAGGGATTGGTTGATGATGAACACTTACTTTTATCCCTTAATTTTCCTCCCAAAGGTACCCAATTGCCTCTTGATTTATTTCCTTTGGGTCTCTATCAAACCCTAGGTTTAGAGTTGTGTTGACTATCGTTCAACACTTCCCAAATTAGTATTGAAGCTCCTAATCCCGTTTTGGCAACATGGGCCTAATTAAAATGATCCAGATCACCCCTTGTGGGCCCAGCTATGCCCAAAATGCCCCGAGACCCAATTACTACTCCTGAGTTCTCTTTTTTTACTATCTCGACCCATCCAGACTCAACCGCGCACTCAGAATCATCATCCAAAATACTTTATAACATTCTCCAATTTTGACCTCAAAAATGCGACACACATTCATTCGGACAATTTACTTATAGTTGCCCAATAATAAATAATTCTTCCCACTTAAATAAATTCTCCAAATCATAAATTTAAGTTTCTGCAATTTAAATATTTCTATTTCTCCCAAAAATAATTATATTTCAAATCCTCAAAATTACGGGGTGTTACAAACTCCCCCCCTTACAAAGGAATTTCGTCCCCGAAATTAAGATAAGCCTAGTGCTCCAAGCTTCAAATATCACTCTCTAGTCATGAGCCTCTAAGCTCTCTATATCTATCTCTCCCACTTCTAACTATAAATTACACAAATATGCATTTTAATTAACCAGGGCGCCCATACACCCTGTACCCGTGCTTGACCTCACAAAAGTTATTTTAATTAACTTGGGTGCCCATACACCCTATTCACGTGCTTTACCGCACGAAAGTTACCCGACTATGTTAGCCGTGACCCGTAATATAACTTCCAACCCGTAGTCATATTACATATATATATATATATATATATATATATATAGTGGCTTGGGTACCCAACCCATGTACAAACGATCAAACATCTCCCAACTTCCAACGTTGCGCTAAGATTCATGCGTGGGACGTCTCGCAAGAGAAATCCAAACAAGGAACCCCCTCGATACACTACTACCTAACATTGTCGATCGTTGAGATCCATTAGACCCTCAGTCCATAGCACGTACCCCCAAATACTTGTCTCTTAACACAAAAGCATGCACGCCTACCCTTATTCTACAAAATACAACATAAAATACCGCGCCCTTACTATCATTAGTTGTTGCGCAAAATAAACCCCGAGCTATCTCTCCCTGCTCGAAAATAAATCTAACCACCCTGATTCACTTCAGTAAACACCTCTATGTGACACCCCACCTAATAAAATACTGGGCGATCACTCCTATATCAAATTAAAACAGGAGTCTCATATGGTTCATTCTTAGCATCACTGTCGAAAACCAATTTAGTTACTAATATCCTATTAGGCTGGCGTCAAATTTTTAATTAACTAATCTTTTTAACTAAACCATTTAAATAAATCAATTACAACAGTTTATATGCAGCAACTGAAATGAAATAAAATAAAATAACTGAACACTCGGTACAATAATACAACCAAATTGAATGCCAAACTAAAAGGAGATAAAAGAATAAATGAGCACAGTTGAGCCATAAGCCCTAATGTTTCTAAAATACCTCCTATCTAGATCTCATTGATAGAAGCATCTAATATAAACCTTCTTGCATCCACAGCTGCGGCAGCAGACGTCTGACTCGAAAGAATCATCATCTAGGCGTCCCTGTGTCTAGACACCGATATATATATAGCAAGATGGGAAAAAGGAGAAACGGGTCAGAGCTAGAGTTTTGAAAACATTTTAGCAAGTGCTTAAAATCCATATTTTAAAAATATGTTATTTCTCATATTTAAACTCGTATTGCTCTCACATGAGAAACACCTCACCCCATTTCAAATAGTGCACAACTATCGCATACCTTTTTAAACAACCTAGTTAAGCTACCTTTCCTAACTAATGTAATTACCCATCTTCTAATAATCCTCATCAATTCGAGTACTAAGGACTAAACTTCTCCCCATTCCCAACATTACGTTATGTTCGTGCGTGGGGTGTATTGCGAAGAGAAATCCAAACAAGGAACCCCCCCCCCCCGATACACTACTACGTGATAATGTTGATCATCGGGATCCATTAGGCCTTTAGTACATACCATATTTATACCATCCCGTACTAATTAATAGTTCTCATTAGAACCTAAGATTCATATTCATATAAATCCGGATATTCATTTACCGGAAGTAATATCACACTTTATTCATTCTTTTCACTTTATACAAGGTTAGGTTATATGATATCTCATCTCATATATATAAACAATATACTATACGCAACAAGTATATTAATCATTCGCCGAACTATAATATATATAAGTGGCTTAGTTATTCTCATTTACTAAGCATCCGTGGATTATCTCAAGTACACATATATGTTAATCACAATACATATATCCACATCCGACACCCATAGGCTTAATTGTGGTGCACACATACTCTGCTATCCAATCCAAGTACATCTCGTACTAAGGGATCACATGTTCCACATCGCTCAGGAACTGTATCAATACAAATCACACATATTAGAAGCGAACATGGTTCCAAGCCTATGGGCTACGAACATACCTACGCACCCATATGACCATCAAAACTATCATTATCTCAGATAGTCCATACCTAGGTTCCATGCTCTTGAGGTACCAAATCTAAAATCCCCCCGAAGGAAACACGGGATAAGATTGTCCTCTTTCGAACGCCAACCTCCCGTGATAGCACGTATGGTAGGTATGTCATACATATAATAAACAATAATATAGGTACACATTCCACCTATATAAATATATCATCAGTTAGGTATTCACACAACCATATTATAATGATAGGTATTTATCTCACCTATACATAATTCCCCATAGGTAATTATTTAGCCCATGTATATAATAACAGCAGGGCATACACACCACCCATATAATAATCCCCATGCGTAGTATATGTATATCTCGAATATACTACGCATTTATCAATTTTTGACTAATCCCCAATATTTTATTTTCTGAGCTCTTCTCACTGCACAATGATAATATCAACAACCCCGATATATTCATTCATCTCATAATATATATACTTTAACGACATCGTATATATATTATTTATATCCCTTCTCAACATACTATGGCTATAATCTCCAAACTCTTATAATGATAGCCAATAACCTCGAACATTTCCATTCATAATAATATAAGCATATGTAATACCCCATACTTTCAAAGATATTTAAATTACACTGTGGATGTAATTTGGTAATTTGAAAAATTATTATGAATAGTAATTCGGGGATTAATTAGTGAAATTAAATAAATTTAATGTTATAAAGTGAATAGTAAAAATTCGTTTTCAAGTGTCGGACTAATATTTACATGGATTATATTTTCTTACGAGACTAAGTATATGAGCGGATTATTTTTAATTACATGTCGCAGTTTGGTAACGCGACAAAGAAAAATATTTTAAATTGGAAAACACACGTATTGAAAATGTTGGGTCAAAATAGTGAATTTTAGTTAAGTGACTCGGATGGAGATTTTGACTCTTCCATTGGGTTCGGAATGGCCGAGATAGTCAAAATAGAGTACCCGGGGGTAGTATTTGGGATCTGGGCATTTTTGAACTAGTAGGGACTCGTAAAAGAGTACACGCGTCATTTAACAATCGAGTATACATCCAATTTCGGGTTTAATAAGAGGAAAGCCCTTATTTCCCCCAAATATCAGCCTTAATAGAGAGAAAGAAGAAGAAATAAAAGAGTAGAAAAGAAGATATTTCCGGCCAAAATTCGCGGGATTCGACTCGGGGTCGTCGGATTTAATCCACGAGACAAGTGTTTAACTTGCTTTATGATTAAGTGTGTTAATTTCTCATATTGTAGTTGGAATATAACTAAAGACTTTTGGGTTGAAATTTCGTGGATCAAACGGGTTTTCGAAAGATTAAAACGGATGTAACTCGATTAATAGCCAATTTGAGAAACTTGGAATTTATTGAAATTAATTGTTGAAAATGGGTTCTAGGATTATTAGAACCCTTTCTATATATGTATTTATGGTTGTTTGAGGTCGAATAATAATGAGAGAGGAGATAAAAAGATTGGAGATGCTTTAATGGAGGTTTGGATTTTTGCAGAAGAAGGTGAACAGTGACCAGTGTCACTTTCGAACTGTTTCGGCTAGGAAGACAGCTGATTCAGCTCTCGGTCAAAGATGAAAGTTGAAGATCTTTTTTGCTACGGTCTTATGAGCGCCGACCGTGTATTTTTCTTATTTTTTTTTAATTAGTTGTGATTTTTGTAAGAAATCAGTTCCGGGGTTGAAATCATCAACTCGAAAATAAAATCGAAAATTGGAAAAATAAAGGCTAGAATTGTTTGGAGATAAGTATTTGGGGTTCCTAAAGATAGTGTGGGGACTTCTAAATATTTCTTTGTAGTATGTACCTTGGGTTAGTTGAAAGTAAAATCCAAGATTTACCCAAATAGGGGTGTTCGTGAGGAATAATACTTAAAGAGGTATTTAGGTGTGATTTGAATAATAAATAAGAGAGTACGGATCGGGGGTAATATTTTAAGGGTGTGACTGCTTATATTATTATAAATGGAAATGTTCGAGGTTATTGGCTATCATTATAAGAGTTTGGAAATTATAGCCATAATATATTGATAAGGGATATAAATAATATATATACGATGTCGTTAAAGTATATATATTATGAGACGAATTAATATATCGGGGTTGTTGATATTATCATTATGCGGTGAGAAAAGCTCGAAAAATAAAATATTGGGGATTAGTCAAAAATTGATTAATGCGTATCATATTCGAGATATGAATATACTACGTATGGGGATTATTATATGGGTGGAGCGTATGCCCTGATGTTATTATATACGTGGGCTAAATAATTACCTATGGGGAATTATGTATAGGTGAGATAAATACCTATCATTATAATATATTTGTGTGAAAACCTAACTGATGATACATTTATATAGGTGGAATGTGTACCTATATTATTGTTTATTATATGTATGACATACCTACCATACTTTCTATCACGGGAGTTTGGCGTTCGAAAGAGGACAATCTTATCCTGTGTTACCTTCGGGGGGATTTTAGATTTGGTACCTCAAGAGCATGCAACCTAGGTACGGGATATCTGAGAGAATGATAGTGTTGACAGTCATATGGGTGCGTAGGTATGTGCGTAGCCCATAGGCTTGGAACCATATTCGCCTCCAATATGTGTGATTTGTATTGATACAGTTCCTGAGCGATGTGGAACATGTGATCCTTTAGTACGAGATGTACTTGGATTGGATAGCAGAGTATGTGTGCACCGCTTCTAAGCCTATGGATGCCGGATATGGATATATGTATTGTGATTAACATATATTTGTACTTGAGATAATCCACGGATGCTTAGTAAATGAGAATGACTAAGTCACTTATATTATAGTTCGGTGGATGATTAATATACTTGTTGCGTATAGTATATTGTTTATATATATGAGATGAGATATCATATAACCCAACCTTGTATAAAGTGAAAAGAATGAATAAAGTGTGATAGTACTTCCGGTAAATGAATATTCGGATTTATATGAATATGAATCTTAGGTTCTAATGAGAACTATTAATAAATACGGGATGGTATAAATATGGTATGTACTGAAGGCCTAATGGATCCCGATTATCAACATTGTCACGTAGTAGTGTATCAGGGGGTTCCTTATTTTGATTTCGCTTCACGAGACACACGACGCACGAACGTAATGTAATGTTGGGAATGGGGAGAAGTTTAGTCCTTAGTACTCTAATTGATGAGGATTATTAGAAGATGGGTAATTACATTAGTTAGGCAGGGTAGCTTAACTAGGCTGTTTAAAAAGGTATGTGATAGTTGTGCACTGTTAGAAGAGGGGTGAGGTGTATCTTATGTGAGAGCGATACCAGTTTAAATATGAGAAATAACATATTTTTAAAATATGGATTTTAAGCACTTGCTAAAATATTTTCAAACCTCGGCCTCAGACCCGTTTCTCTATTTTCCCCTATATATATAATAAGTTAGGGAAGTTTTTGAATTGTCTACACATTTTAACGGTCAAGATGTGTGCCACCGACTTACATATTTTTACACATTTTAAGGGTTCAGATCTCATCTCTTTCTTTTTTACAAACCTACCCCTTAATTCTTTGGTTTCCCCTCATTTTTTCCTTATCAAATTTGCACTTTAATTCAAAAATTGGGGCATTTTGGTAACACAACCCCATCTTTCTCGGTATCTCCCACTTGCCCCCGTCTCCCTCATTCTCTCTCTTACTCGGCCACCGTCCACAAAGCTCTCCATCTCAAAACAAAAACCCTCCCTCATCTTCTCCCTGTCAGTCATCTCCCTCTGCTCTGTACCATCATCGATGTTCATTTGGTTTGTTTATCGGGTGTATAAAAATTATTGGTTTGTAACATTTAACATCTACTGATTTGTAACATCTAACAATAATCAGCTCGATTTTTATTTTTTTCTCAGGTACATGGTGTACTAATTTTGCTCAAAGAGAGTTCTATTAGGTACATGGTTTATTTTTCAATTTTTTATTTTTGGTACATGGTTTGTTTGTCGATTTTTGGTTTTCATGGTTTAATCTTATCAAAGAGAGTTCTATCAGGTACATCGTTTGTTTATCAAGTACATGATTATACTAATCAGAAATCCCTAACTCTGAAAGCTTGATACTAAAAATACCAGCAGTTATAGGTTATTGTGAAGCATAGTGATATTATAAATTAATCCCTTTAGTTTAGTCATTGATCATTAGCAGCCCTAATTTCAATATGCACAGAAGGGATTGGAGGGCTATAATGGTAGCCCTGATTTCGAGATAGTGGGAAAGCTATAGACCAAGTTGGAGTTTCAATTACATACCTATGTATCGGTTTGATCGGTGAAAACAGGTTTTGTTTGGTCTCCGATAACGGATAATACTACATTTTAGCACTACAATTTTCTTTGTTATATATATTGTTAACCGGTTCATTTATGTTCTTGAAATTTAGTTCATTTATAGCGCATACACTTCAGGGTTGATTAAGCAGCTCTCTCTGGATAGTGAGTTGTTATTTTTTATTTATTCTTAGTGTTTATTCTCTAATATGGTGAAAAACCTTCTCATTCATTACCACATATGGTATACTCATTTAAATCCATTGTGTTATCTGTTTCACTTTTGGCTATGAAAACTTTTTTTGTATTGGTGACACTATTACCTTTATGGGGTTTGTTTAATTGTCTAGGTGATTTTATGTTCCATTAAAGTGGGTTTTTTTATAATGTATGTTTCTAGGGTTTCAAAGATATCACATTGATTATGAGGTTAAATATTGTCATAGATGTTGTTGTATGTATTCGATCGAAAAGTTCCAGGTGTGTGATTCATTGTGAACCTAGGGTTTAATGAGTTTTCAATTTTGGGAACTTTGTGACTCATTACCAGTGTATATTGTTTTGCAGATTTAGCTTGATGCTTGAAATGAAGGTATAAAACACATTCAGAGATATTTTTAATTTCACGTGTTTTCACATTTGGTTAGTGTTTGTGTATATTTTTAATTTCATATTTGGGCATTGGCATGACTCTTATGTTTGGTTAGTGTTTGCATGCACTTTTAATTTCATATTTGGGCATTGGCATGACTCTTATGTTTGGTTAGTGTTTGCGTATATATTTAATTTCATATTTGGGCATTGGCATGTGTTTTCACATTTAGGGTTTTTAATTTCAGTGTATTTTCATGATTTGTTTATTTGTGAGTCTGATTTGTTTGAAAAACTCCAAATTATTATAATATCTTATCTGTTTGAATTTCAGAAGAACAAGGTCATGTGTTCAACTGCTAGAAGACCATGGCACTGTCTCCATGTGTTCAACAGCTAAATTAAACCATTTTGCTATTCTATATTCTGCTCAGTCTCAGGATGAATACTAACTTAACTGCCCAAGGTATACTCTGCTTTTCTATACTTAGTTTGGTTTATCACTTTCAAATCCAGGCTCCATATTTGGTTTAATAATAGTTATGTTTTGTTGTTCAAATCCATGCTCCATATTTTTGTAACAACAACTATGTTCGATTTTTTGTCTTCAGATCTTCTGGTACTTTGTTTTACTAAAGTTTAGGCTCCTTTATCCCCAATGTTAGTTTTTATATTTATCTCTTATGTTAATTTGTATTCACTGTCAGCTTACTTAGAACAACCTTATATTACTTGCACTACGAAGGATGGCATCGTGTGATTACATATTGGTTGAAAATGTACATATGGTACTTGCACTGTGAAGGATGTACTCCAAATTACTTGAATGATATTTTTGTTTTATCAAAATTTAGATTTCGTTTTGTTTTTCATTTTGTTGTTGGTTTTTACTGTTTTGCATCAAAAGCTTAACCGATATTTTAATCAATTACTCTAAACATTCTCGAGATGAACTTATTAACAATGATGAGCATATTTATCTATTTTCTTTCTTGGATATGTAGGTGTGATTTTGGTGCTTGAAAGTTTAGGCTGGGACAACTTTCAATGGTAATTTCAACATATTAATTCCCATCTTTACGCAAATTTGAACATATTAGATGACAACCCCTATATTATAGCTACAGTATGAAAAATATAGCTACATAGATGCTTTATAGCTACATAGTTGTTGTATAGCTGTATAGATGACAATCCCTATATTTTTGTTTGTATTCGTGTTATGCGTGCGAGTATGTGCATACATAATTTACAGGGAATGGAATGAATAGAAATATAACTGATATCATCTACTGATACAGCAGATATCAGTTATATTTCTACTAATCATATTGAGTTAACATCTTCTAATCCTACTGATATAGCAGCTAACTGATATCAGCTAATGATATAGCAGATATCAGTTATATTGACACTGATATAGTAGGTATAGCAGATATCAGTTAACATCTCACTGAGTAGTATGTCGAGACTAATTAGTGTATTACAACATGATTCCCTATGTACTATGTGTATTATTTAATGAAACTCATACACATGTATCCATATAACATAACATATTACAACATGATTCCCTATGTACTATGTGTATTATTTAATGAAACTCATACACAAATAGAATATTAAAAACAAATTAAAGTTGTAGTAGCCATATAACATAACGCAATTGCATTGGTTTTTAAAACTGAACAAAGCTTGAATTGCAGGTTATATTATAAGTTATAACACTTAAATGCTATCATATGATTTCCATTTTTTTGGTTCGTTTTACACCTGATATTTGTTCTTGATACTGTGAGATATGGTATTTGCAACTATCGATCACTCCAACTGTGAGATATCCTATTTTCTCTATAACATTTATTGTTGTAAATAAATACTACTGATCACATTTGTTGTAAATAATATGCTTCTGATCAAACTACTTACATAGTTGTTCTAATCAAATTTATTGTTTAGGTAGCAGGTATCAACAACAGGTGTGTTTAATGATGTTTCCCTGTAAAAGAAGTGTAATAGCATATACTTTATAGGTACCTACAACAACATACATTTCTCGATTTCTTTATTTTTTTGCAGGTGTGTTATAGCATTGTTTTATAGGTAGCAGCAACATAAGTGTTGATTTACACCATCACGTAGTAGCAGCAGCAACACCATCACGTAGCAGCAGCAGCAGCACCATCAGGTAGAAGGTAGTTGTTTCATTCGGTAATGTTCATTTTCATCTTCAGTTTACATGTTAGCATGTTTAGTTCCTATGTTTGCATCTATCAGAAGCTAAAATTTATAAGGGGTTGAGTTTTTTCATGACAGAACTCGGGTATGAGCCCCAATACTTGGCCTCTCACCCCATGTTTTTAGCGTATAACTTGGAACGAGAGGTTGGTGTCCGAGTACAATGTTTTTAAGTATCTTATTTTCGTTTTGAGTAAACCATTGTGAAAATGATATATAATGATTGGGTTAAACATTGTGATTTTCTTTGTACAAATGCCGCAATTAATTTTATGTTAAGTTTTTTTTTAAGATCACTCTTGCAAGCATTAGTGATGCAGGTACCGAGTTTAATTCACTCTAGTGTATTTTCCATCTGTAGTGTTCTTGTAAGGTTTCCAATAGTATAAAGATCAATAGAAATTTGAGCTAAAGATGACTGATAAGTCATTTCAATTTTACTGGAATTCAATCATACATGAATCTACTATTGTGCAGGAATTTCCCTTCTCAGATGCCCCACTAGAAAAAAGAGAGCATGTCTTAGATATGTACAAGGAGATCTTTGCTAAAAAAAAGATAGCATGTGAGACTTTGGTGCAGCACCTATGGCATAGCAAGGGCAGTGCTGCTGTTGTAGCACCTGATCAGCGCTGAGCAGGCGCTGAGGTGGGATATGCAGGTGAGACTTTGGTGCATCTTACGTGATTTATGGTAATTTTTTATTTTAATTATTATTTCCCTACTTCAATCTCTTTATTTATTCATACATTTGCCTTTTGCATTTACTGGAAGTAAAATTTTCTTTGCAGTGGAACATCGGAAGTTTGAATCGCACAATACTCTTCTGCGATTTGTCTCTCCACCAATGTTTTTCCCAGGTATAGTTAAGTTTGAAGTTTCTTTTATTTGTTCCATTGGGTTAAATTAACATGTAGAGTTCATAGTTTAGGTAAGTCAGGTATTGGAACAGAGGGAGAAGTTTTTACCGAAAGAATCTATTAGAGTAAGTAAGGTATATTTTACTGTAAACTAAATTTTGTGTCTTAGAGTTTAAATATAACCAAACATATCACCTTGCAGCTAATGCCAAGGCTTACTGCTCGAACAATTGCTAAATAATCAATTCAACTTATTGTTGATGAACAAGTGGAACTCAGGGACTCAGCAGTCTCAAAGAGGTGGTTGCCCTCAATTAAATCTTTTTTTACCTTATCAGATTTCTATTAATCTTTCCTTTTTTAGACCTGCTTGAATAAGAGCTCATATCCCAAAGCTCGCAATGAGTTTGATCATATTCAAGGACGGATTATCTAATTCACATAGCCCGATTAACTATGATTCGCCAGATGTATTGAAAAAATAAATAAAATCAACAATCTTTTCTTTATTTTGTGCAAGCAGAATCATAGTTTGATTGGGCCAGATAATAAAGGGATAACAATTAAGTCTTGCGTCTATTGTCGATCGTTTCTACTTCAACGCCATTGTCTTTTGAAGTTTACAACCTTATGCATGTAGTTTCTTATATGTACTTTTATTTGTTTAAGTTGATTCCAATGAATAGGTTATTTGTATTCTTTTGCAGCTCGTCCAACCGAAATTCCATTTTTAGTTTTGGTAAATGGTAGCTCCATTGATCGAAAACATTCTCAGTCGCATATAAGGCAAAGCTTCCCAAGCCACTTAGACTCGACAAAAGACAAATATAGAGGGCCCCCAAAACTGTACTCTCCCTCATCTTCTCCCCCTCCATCACCCCCCACTCTCCCCCTATCTCCTTCCTCACTTACACACGCATAGTATATATGCAATGCATATATGCAGCCCCCTCCTCCCTCCCCCCTTCCCCACTCACACACACACATACACACAACTATCCCTCATCTTCTCTCCTTCCACCGCCCCTTGCCCCGTCCCCTCCTCCCTTCCCCACTCACACGTACACATGTGCACACAAACACACACAAACACACACACAAACACACACACACACAACTCTCCATCTTCTCCCCCCGCCCTGCCCCCTCCCCCTCCCCCTTCCTCACTCACACACGCACACATTGTTACCTTCACCTGAAAAAAGTACCTCGCCCCCCCTTCCCCACACATGCACACGCACAAATCTCACACCCAATCAATTTCCACTTCCCAATAGGATATTATTTGTAATTTTTATCGAAGCTGATACAATAGTTTGCTCTCCATTTCTGTTCGATATTGCCACAGTTTGGACTTTTTATCGAATAACATGGCTAGGAAATTACTATTAATTTTTATTGTTACCCACTTTTCAGTATAACATGGCTAGGAAATTACTATAAATCTTGTTTTCCTTGGATGCAAATAAGATTAGGATGAAAAAAGCTCATGTATGTTACTGATTGTATATTTACTTATGTGATTGTATATTTGTTCGAGAAACTGATTAATTATGTTTATTGTTTCTCAAAACATACAGAAAATCGAGAGGGAGAGAATGATAATGACGAGAGGTGGGAAGAAGGACGGGAAGACAACAGTAGTAGCTCTCACCCCATCTAAGATGGTGGTCAACACCATGGCACATACATTTTGAGGAAGTTCCACAGAAAGAATAAATTCATATTGTCCTTTCCCGGCCTTCTAGCTCCCATATCCGAATTTGGGATTTTTTTTATTGTTGGATTTGTTGTTACCCCATAAATAGGGTGGATAGTCCAATAAACAAAGGAGGCTATGTCCAATTTTTAAAAAAAATTGACACTTTGTTTTTTTTCAGACAGTGAATTTGATTGATGAATATTGTATATTTCATTTTATATGTGAATTTGTTTGATGATTTTAGACAATTTGGATATTTGACTATTTTTTATTTGTTAAGAAGGGTGAATAGTTCTATAAACAAAGGAGACTATATCTAATTTTTTTTAAAATTTGACACTATGTTTTTTTGAGACACAATATGAATTCGATGGATGAATATTTTATATTTCGTATTATATGTGAATTTATTTGATGAATTTAGACAATTTGAATGTTATTGGACTATTTTTTGTTTGTTAAGCATGGTGAATAGTCTTATAAATAAATGATATTATGACCAATTGTTTTAAAATTACACTTCGGATTTTTTGCGTGTCGCTATTATGTACTTTGAAGAATTGTCGCCGTTTCGCGATTACGTACTTTGGAAAATTTCGTCGTGCCTTCAGGCACGGGCATACGCTAGTATATATATATACAAGTGTCCAGACACAAGGACGCCTGGATGATGATTCTTTCGAGTCAGACGTTTGTTGCAGTAGCTGTGGATGCAAGCAAGTTTATATTAGACACTTCTATCATTGAAATCTAGATAGGAGGTATTGTAGAAACATTCGAGCTTATGGACCAACTATACTCATTTATTCTTTTATCGCCTTTTAGTTTGGCATTCGATTTGGTTGTATTATTGTACCGAGTGTTCGGTTATTTTATTTTATTTCATTTTAGTTGCTGCATATAAACTGTTGTAATTATTTTATTTGAATGGTTTGGTTAAAAAGATTAGTTAATTAAAAATTTGATGCCGTCCTAATAGGATATTAGTAATTAAATTGGTTTTCGACAGTGATGAAAAGAATGAAACATATGAGACTCCTGTTTTAAATTGATATAGGAGTGATCGCTAGGTATTTTATTAGGCGGGGTGTCACACCCTACTTATCGGGATAAAATATGAGAACAGAAGACCTCATTATGTGTTTATCGCACTACACAATACAACATATATACACACATATATATGGGCTAGACCCCCTCTTAGGTGATACCTAGTAAAAATCATTCATACCCCGGTGTTGCGAGCACCAAAACTTACCCTCACTATCCACAATAGTTCAAGTCAATCGCAAACCGGACGATATATGGAACAATAATCTACCCTACTCCCATAATTCCCGAAAGTAGTAACTCCTCGCATAATACCAATCCCCTCTCTGTGTACACCCCCACTCTCTCGTGGTTAACACCAAAGAAATACACTACGCCACAGAAATATGTATATGTAATATGGCTGCTATAGCCATCACACCCACTAAATTCGACTTACCCGCGAACTCTAGTGAAAATAATTCTTATATTGTGACACCCTCACTGTCATTCAAAACATACCCGATGCCCATAGGATAAAATAAATTACCTCCATACTCCAGCTGCAATGGCTGATCCTCGGGTTCCTGAGCAGCTTCCCCCTGCCCAAACGCACTCATGACTTGTTGTAGTGGCTGCACATCCAGGACCTCGTCCTGTAGTTGACACCATCCTCGCTGAGTAAAATCTCTCTTCACGTGTACCTCTTCCCCACAAACGAAGCACCTCCTAAAATATTCACCCTACCGCTGATCTCTTCCTTGCTCGCCTTGTCACAAGTCCTGGCCATCCTGTCGATAGCCTCTAGACCTAAATTGCTTAGTCTGATTCCTCTGTCGGGAATCCTGCCCCTAATGTCCCCCTGTCTGCTTTTGGGACACCCCACTGGTATTATTCCCTCCTACTTTATCCGACTGACTGGGTTCCACTCCCCTCTTACTTCCTCTCATGTGGAAGCGATATTCCTGGCAGTGAAGGAGTGCTACATTTACGACGTCCGTATAAGCTACTTATTCGGGATTACCAATCAAATGTTGTCTGATCCTCTAGACTAACCCATCCATGAACTTTGACTTCTTTCTTTCTTCATCGCGTACCTCATCCAGTATAAAATTTTACAAACAAGTGAATTCTTCCTCATAATTGGCCACTGAATGGTCCCCTTGAGTCACCTCACTGAATTTTCTCCTCATTTCAACCTCGACTTCTGGCGGGAAATACTGGCGGTCGAACCGAACCCAAAACTCTGCAATAGTTAATGTATCTCTTTCCTCAACCGTGGTGATCGACTACCACCACTGAAGCTCTGCTCCCACTAACCTAAAAATGGCTAGCATTTTCTTCTACACCTCATTGTAATCTACCATGAGTATGTGACGATGGATATCTCTCTTCCACTGACACACTAGCACCACATCTAAACCCCTTCGAAACTCTGGTGTGTAGACCTTTTGAAATACCTCTCATACTTGCTGCCACTCTGATTGCCCCTGGTGGACCTGAACATTCGCTACCACTAACACCTGTGGATGATCTCATGGAAAGTACCTTGCCATTGCGATCATCATCGCTTGAACTGCCTATGTAACTAATTCAGTTACCTGTGCAGATGAAATCATCTTTGGCAGTTACTGTGGTAACTCTGGCTCCTGTTGAGCCTCCCTAGTCTCATCTCCCCCTGCTTCCCTAGCTTCTGTATCTCTCCTGGGCGACAACTGAAATAAGAATCGAAACGTATGAGTTCACCCTCAAATATAAAGTAATTAGCAAAAGAATGTAAATGCGCATACGTATAAGAATACAATAACCCTGTGATAAAGCTCTACATCAAAGGACGCTAAGCTGAAACGTGAAAAGCCGCACCGATCCTAAGGACATTAAAACCTGATGCTCTGATACCATCTGTGATAGCCCGCCTAATAAAATACCGGGTGATCAGTTCTATACCAAATTAAAACAGAATTCCCAGTTGGTTCATCCTTAGCATCACTGTCGAAAACTTTTTAAAACTTTCTAACCACCTAGTATTCCAAAAAGCTGGAGCCAAATTTTATCTTTTTTTTTCATAACACAACCAATAACATGCGAAAAGATAATATGAGTCATACACTATGACTGAATTAAGTCAACTAACAAAAATAATAAACTACATGCCGAATAAACCATCGGTCACCAAAGTAAATAGTCTAATACAAATATTCAATACCTGAATAAATAAATCTAAATACTCTACTGAAAGTCTGGGCGACATGCCCTAAATAAAATTGAAACAGATAAATGATTCATATTCTAGGAATGAATGAACGATGCGTCTAATCCAAGCTTCTGCTAGCATCCACATATGTCGCAGCTCCGTGTCCCTGGAATAGAATATCAAGTCTGCCGTCCTTGTAGCTGGACACCTAAAAGATTTTGAAAATAATTTTATAGTAAGGGTTAGAACCCAAAACATTTTGAAAATATTTAGAAAGTGAATTAACTTCATTAATTTAAAATATATGAATGTGATCCATGTTTAAGTTAGTGTCGCACTCTCTTGAGGACATTCTTTTCCCTCCACTAATGTGCACACCTAACGATTACCTTAACCCCACCTAGTTGTACTACCCCATCAAACTAGTCCTTGTAGTCCTCCCTTGCCTTTCCACTCTAAACCGAGTATTATTATCCATGGGTTGTAAGTTATCTCACTAATTAACTTAATTAATTTGCTTTAAATAATATCATAGAACTGTGACAAAAGTTATATAAAACAATTACATAACACAATGTATTATTACCCGCAAATAATATTTACTACCATTATATACGTACCTTTATCACAACATCCACACATATATCATATGTATATCCATCCCTTTAAGTATACCCTCACCAGATGATTCCCTCTAATATGCTATCTCACTAGGTGTGCTCACATAACCTAGTTTCCCAAGTTGAAATCGCTCACCAACCTGACCCAAAATATAAACGTAGTGGAGGAGGTCATATTCCTTCCCAGAAAGTGAGATAGACCCCTCACCCATATACCGGACGCTATGACATGTGGATATACTCACCCTACTCTTTAAGCTAGGGGATTCACCCACATCGCGCAACCTCCCTTAATAGCACTAGAATATATAACTTAAATAAATATATAGTCCCTGATATTTAATATCACACATAAAGAACACACACACACACATATATATATATATATATATACTATCATCACACCGTATATATAGATAATAGAAATCTCGACTTTATCGTGTACTAAAACCCGTAACACTAGCCTGTATATTCCCGAGTCTATGGTCCAACGCTAATTCAATTAATTCACTCCTTAATAATTTATTAGTTTCCCGAGTCTACAATCCGACTATAATTTAATTAATTTACACATTAATTAATTATTACCAATCTGAGTCTATGGTCCGACTCTAATTTAATTACTTTACACATTAGTTAATTATTACCAATCCGAGTCTATGGTCCGACTCTAATTTAATTAATTTACACATTTATTAATTTAACACTTGGTGTCACCCAACCATTATACCCGGACTCGCTCACTTGGCCCGTACCATCGTTAATACCCAATTCTATATTTTGCCCCATAATTATTTACACCTCGATTCCTTTAATAATCTAGTGCCACTCAACTACAATATCTAAACCTTTTCCATCGGTCCAAA
Source organism: Sambucus nigra (assembly GCA_949130495.1). Classification (NCBI taxonomy): domain Eukaryota; kingdom Viridiplantae; phylum Streptophyta; class Magnoliopsida; order Dipsacales; family Adoxaceae; genus Sambucus; species Sambucus nigra. Next base: position 478,965,360 of record OX422217.1, on the reverse strand, counting down.
ACCAATACCTACGAATTAATTCTTGAAATTTAATCGTCCCGTGACATACAATTATCACCCTCCTAAACCTAATTATAATTACCTAAAAATACCAAGAGTCATGCCCCTATTTAATTTTCATCATTTAAATCTTCCCAAGGCCCATTTTCAATAAAAAAAATCTCCCATGTAATTAAAAACTGGCATCACTGCCAAAAATTCCGGATCATTGATCGATCGACCAGGTCATCGTCTTCTCCAGCCTTCTATTCGGCCATGGTTGAACCCTCAAGCTTTTATTCTCATTCCAAACCTTTACCCAATCATAACCAACATTTCATTTACATAGAAATATATTCTAAACTTCCTAGAAGACTTAAATCATTCATCAATTCATAAAAATCCTAAACTTTTCCCGAATTGGGTCTCACTTGGGTTTATCCTACGGAGAAATGAATTCATCCCACTCATTCAAAATTTGTCACCAATACTTAGTAATTATAATCCTACAATTGATTACAGCAATCCCATATCCATATTGACCATTAGTTTAGTCTCAAATCTACATATACTAATCAAATTCGAAAAACCCCTTTTTAGCTATTTAACCCATAACCAAAATATATTTTTGATACATATACTATGATATGAATTGATTATCACAATTTAACAAGTCATAACAGTTAACCACTCACCTGGAATCGTTCGTAGAGTCTGATCCGTTGTTGTAGAGAATGGTTGACGACGAACACTCATTTTTGTCCCTTAATTTGCCTCCAAAAGGTCCCCAATTGCCTCTTGATTTGTTTCCTCTGTGTCTCTCTCAAACCCTAAGTTTAGAGTTGTGTTAAGTGCCGTTCAACACTTTACAAATTAGTATTAAAACTCCTAATCCCGTTTTTGGCCACATGGGCCTAATTAAAATGGCCCAAATCACCCAGTGTGGGCCCGTCTATGTCCAAAATTCCCCGAGACCCGATTACTACTCCCGAGTACTCTTTTCAGACTATCTCAACCCATACGGACTCAACCACACACTCAGAATCGTTATCCGAAATACTCTATAACATTCTCCAATTTTGACCTCAAATAAGCGACACACATTCATTTAGACAATTTACTTAAAGTTGCCCAATAATAAATAATTCTTCCCACTTAAATAAATTCTCCAAATAATTAATTTAAGTTTCTCCAATTTAAATATTTATATTTCTCCCAAAAATAATTAAATTTTAAAATAATTAAATCCTCAAAATTACGGAGTGTTACATCTCCCTCTAGCGAAGTTACTTCTAAGTTCGTCACTACCTTCTGAGTTATACACGAGAGATTTGGGAGTTTAAATTGAGTTAATCTTCATTGAGTTTGTGTGTGCATGTACTATAATTAATCCAAGGTTTTGGCTAATTAACTTATCATTACCGTACTCAAAAGGGGTTACGCCTCCATCTTATCTAAACTACCCTCTTACAATTATTATCTCTTGATTTGTTCTTCATAATATTAACTTCCCTCGTTGTTCTTGTGCAGTTACTCGTTGATTTCAACAATCTGTTGGAGAAATATGAGGCTTTGAGAGATTTTTCCTTTGGTGAAGTTGAAGAAGCTTTGAATGAGTTAAAACGTGTTTGCTTGAATCCCAATAAGCCTTGGATACTGAGAAACAAAAATGGCAGGGTGGGATGAAAGTTTCTAAAGAAGCTGCTAAGACTGCTTGGGGTTTTGCTGACACGTTGCAAAAGGAATTAGATGCTGAAAAAGTCAAGTATGCCTAGCTTTAGAAGGACCTGGATGCTGAAAAGGTGAAGAGAGCTAAGGCCGGAGAGGCTGGCTTCAATAAAGGTTGGCATAAGTCCTTTAGTGCAGCTTCTTCGCAAATTGAGTTTATGAAGAAAAAGTTATTCAAGGACTGATGGTCTGCTGCTTTGGTGGAGGTAGGCACTCCAAAGGCCGAGCTATTTTCTCGGCATGATCCTGGGACTCCTCCAAATCTGGATGAAGAAGTTGATGATGGGGGTTCTAGTGAATCTTTGATAATGATGGACCATGTCGATCAACATGGTGATTTCTGGGACTACACCCTTCAAAGTTAATCCTCCTCCTTTTTAAGCTCCCGCTTCTTCTTCAACTAATCCTGAAGCAGATAAGAAGAAAGTGTAAAATCAAGGAGTTTTTATTTTTATTTTTCAATACTTGTATTTTTTTTCTTTTTTTCCTTTTTGAATATGTATCTGTACTTCCCTTTCTATTAATGAAAAGAAAGATATTTTTATTCCTCTGCTTGTGTTTTTTCAATACTCTGCAACTTGTTGATTAAAGAATTTCTTTTTCTGAATAGTTTATGGATAACCTGGAACACTTCTCATCTACCGACTCCGAGTTACTCGAGATGTGTAATTAGCTTTTCCAAGTTGGTAACTTATCTGTGACTGAGGCTGACATACTGCAGTTTCTAGGAGAAGGGGAACTCGAGCAAGCCAAAGAGGCACATGTTCATCTGAAGTTTCTTCTTGATCGTGTTGTGGCCAACAATGTTGCCTATAAGTGTAAGGACAAAAGTCTCCAATTGAGTCTTATGTAGTGTTGGCTCAATTTCGGACAAAAACACTTGAGTCATAGGATGAAGTTCTTGAGCATCCATCAAGCCTATGATATATTCAAGTTGAAGATGTTGCGGCCTACTTTTCAAGAGAAAATCATTGCTGAGTTTCAGTCCCACATTTCACTTCATCAACATCATATTTCAAGTCTCCAAACGTATGAATGCTTTTATATATTTGTAGGAGACTTGGAATATTATTTAAGGGTGAAGTTTTTATTTAAAATAATGTTTTGAGGCTTAAAATTAAAAAATGAACATTGTGTCATTTCGTTCTAAATTTACGTTCGAACGAGGATGTCGTTCGAACGAGTTTGCCAACGAGTTTTCCCATTTTGTCCACTAACTTTTCGTTAGAAAAGTCATTCGAACAAAAATCTTGTTCGAACGAGATTTCTGGTTGAATTTTTTTTTGGCAGTTTTGTCCCACTTTCCCACCTTTGTACCCACTAACCCATTTCCAGATTTATTTAGTGCGGGAACCTCTTTTGAAAAACTAACTTTGGATAACTCAAGACACACCTTTGAGAGAAAAATATAGAGATTATTTCCTACCATCAAAAGTTCATTGTTTACGAATTTGTTTAGCATACATTAAGTAAATTCTTCCAAAACACTTACACCCAAAGTTTGTTTAATCCAAGTTCCTACTTTTATATATATTTCTTGGAGTGTTTGACACCGGGTCCCCTTTTCTACCCAAGAAGAAAATATTTTGGGTTTTTTCTCAACCCCGAAAAAAGGAGAAACATTTTGTTTATGCTATAGTGTTCCCACTCGAAGAAAGGATTCGTGTGAGGGTGACGGTGTCCAAGAGCCCCATTGGTGGTGTCCGAGACTGTGGAGGAGTCCACAGTTATTCGCTAGGCTGAGGTTTAAGATCGAAGTAGAGCGTCAAGGCTTGAAAGGATTCGAGTCTTTTGCGTAAGTCCTCTTATTGAGTCTTTGTAAAATTCATACCATATTTAGTGAATTTGTTAGGCCAGGGTCGTCCGAGTTTTTTTCTCATTTGGATTTTCCTCGTACATCGGCGCCTTGTGGGATTGTGAATTTGTTTTATCTTTTGCAAAAATTACCTAGAACGCATGCTTAGGGTAAAAGGATAAAACTGGGTTTAATTCTCAATCTTGATTAAAAATGGTGCATGTTTAATTATTTGGGCAAGTTTATTTTAAGTTAATTTAATTCAAGTTGGCACTAAATTAATTGGATAATATTCTTCCCTAAGTTGTTTAATCTTGATAATTAAATTAATTTGGGTTGAGTGAATTTAAAGTGTGTGTGCGTGTGTTTACTTTAATTCACTATGTAGTGTTTAATTTTAATTTGTTTTAAGAAATTAAAATTTGTGTTCACTATAATTTTCCACCTTTTTAAAGAAGAGAAAATTAAATAAATTTTGTTAGTACCATCTTTATTCCGCACTTATAGGAAATTAAAGTGAAAGTTTTTAAAATTGGGGGTCCTAGATTTCCAACAAGTGGTATCAGAGCCGGAGCGCTAATTTATTGCATTAAGATCTTTTTAAATATTTTTCGTTAAAAAATGGATTTTTTCCCCATTTTCTAAATTTCCTATTTTCGATGGTTCTAATTACGCTTATGGGAAAGCACGTATGCGTTTGGTACTTAGGGCTATAGACGAGAGGGTTTGTTATCTGTAGTTAATGGGTGGTCCCCACATACTTGTTTAATAGAGAATGAGCGTGTCCCCAACCCTGTTGAGCGTTGGAGTGAGAACGAATTTAAATCCACTAATTTCAATTCCCTAGGTTTAAATGCCTTGTTTAGCATAGTCACACCGGATTAATTCTGGTGTATCATGACGTGTGAAACCGATAAGGAAGCTTGGGATATCCTACAACTCACTCACGAGGGAACAAGTGTCTTTAAGGCTTCTAAACACCAAAACCTCACCACTCAATTTGAAACCATCAAAATGAATGAAAAATAGACTTTTGATGAATTTTATGCTAGACTCTCCGACATAGTAAATTCTTCATTTAATTTAGAAGAGAAAATACCCGACAACCGAGTTGTAAATAAAATTCTTTGGTCCGTACCCGATAGATTTATCCTTAAGGTGACCGTGTTAAATTCTTTGTCCACCCTACACTCTACCAAACTTGAGGAACTCGTAGGTGATTTACAAACCTATGAACTAGATATGTTCCCCTCCAAAAATGAAAAGAAAATTGATAAGGGAATTACTTTGAAAGACCGTAAAGAGGAAAAACATGTTGTGGACGACGAGAGTGATAGTGACTCGGAAGTTATGGCTATGTTTGCTAGGAATTTTCGTAAATTTCTTAAATTTAACAAAGATAAATTTAAAAATGATTTTAAGAAATGTGAAAAATCTAAGCATGACAAAGCCGAAAAAATCCCTAAAACTTATAATGAAAATTTAAATAGGGATGAGTCAAATAGGTTCTATGGTTGTGAGGGTTATGTCCATAGAGCAAGAGAGTGCCCCACTAAACTAAGGAGAGAAGGCAAACAACCAATTTCCTATAATTTCAACCTTAGTGATGAAAGTGAAAAGGAAGAGGGACCCGAATCCCCCATTCAACTCAACTTTACCACGTTAATGACTTGTCATGTTAGTGATGGAGAGAAGTTGTCCGACGATGACATCTCAAATTATGACACTTTCGAGGCCTTTATTTGTGAACTTAAAAAGGATAATGCTAGTGAGAGTGGAGTAGAGAGCGAGAGTGAAAGTGAAAATGAGGTTGATGTGAGTGAACTTCAATTTGTATTTCAAGAATTATATGCCGAATATATAAATTGAAAAGAGAAAATTTGAAGTTAGAAGCAATTTTAAAGGAGCGTGCCAAGGTTGTCCATGAGAGTACTTTAGTTGATGAGCTTAGGACACGAGAGAGAGCTCTTCGAGAGAATCTTGAATATGTAGAAGGCGAGAGAGATAGCCTTAGAGGTTTAATGGTTTCAATGAAAATGAAGCTTCTCACGTTTAAAGAGAGCAATGTTTGATTAGAGTCTTACATTTTAGATTTAGAAAATAAATTAATAGACTCTAGTAAAGTCAAATTTGATTTAGAGTGTCGTTCGGAGAAATTAGATAAAATATTAGGAATGGTCCAAATTAAATACGACATTTGTGGTTTAGGCTTCGATACTTGTAATGAGTCAACTCATAAACACAGAACCAATGTTTTAAGAGAATCACCTAGGAAAAACTTTTAGAGATCAATCCTTAGGTACCACCTTTCGACGCATTTTTACTTGTTCTCATTGTGGTCGAAAAGGTCATCTTAGGATGTTTTGCTTTGATCTTAAATGAAGTCCTAGAAAATTCCAACATAAGGCAACCGAGGTAGACAAGATTCCTATATCCCGAGATCGTCATTCATCATTAGTTTGGGTTAGGAGATTCGACTTGGTAGCTTTACAAGATAGGATTTTTTATCCTCATTTGATTTCACGCAATACCTACCTTGTTAAATCTAAAGGTTGAATGTGTTAGTTGTTTGCATACTCCAGCCTTTTATGCTTTATATCATATATCCTTGCTAGTTGTATGCATGTTTATCATCTTTCTAGTCTATGTTCCATGATTAATCACATGCTAGAATTATGATTTATGTTTATCTTTTGTATTATATTTGTTTCATTTTAAGTTTCATTAATTGAAAAATACAAAAAGATTTTGTTTATCAATTGTGTTTTTATCTTAAGAGTAATTTAGACGTAATGAAAAATACAAATGATTTTTGTTTTTCTTTTGAGTAAATATTTTTTATGTTTGGTTAAAAATTTTCAAAACCTCAAAAAGATTTTTGTTTTGTGTGTATTTTTAGTTTGACACACTTTATGTAGCATATACATGTGTTTGAATCCCTTCCATGTGGATAGAAATTTTGGTCAAGATTGTCAATCCTTAAAATGATCTTTGCCATCCCTACATGGAGTAGTTGGATTTTGCATTGCTTAATAAATTCTATTTTCATATGCCTCAATTCACACATGCACGATTCCATTTGAAATTTAAATGTCACATGTATATTTGAGCTAAGTGAGATGTTCTCCCATCAATTTAGTCATCTACATTTTGCTATGACTATGGATGATTTGTGCATGTAATAATCGTTTCTTGAATTTAAAAAAATAGAAAAATATGTTTATCCGGTGTAGTTGTTTATCAATGGAATCGGGTTGCGAAAGACAAAATTACTTTGCGTGAAAAGCCACCATTGAATTTTTTGCCTTAAAAATGTGGCATTAAAACGAATATTTGCCAAGACCGAAATAGTTTTGTTAATATGTTCAAAATAAAAGAAAAAGAAAATTGTGAGGAGTTTGGTTGGTCATATTAACGGGTTTGCACAATGACTTTGTATCCTAGTTAAGCTTTTATTGTCATGACTTTATTGGTTTGTAGAATCATCAAAACTATAGGCTTATGTGCATTGTGTATGTTTGTTCATAGAGTTCAATATATGTTGTCACATGAGGCTATATCTAAATGTGATTAAATTTTGCAATCAAATGAGAACTCTGTGAACATGTTTTAATTGATTGGGTCGAAATTTAATTGTTACTAGTTCACACCCCAACACTTCCCTTTACCCCATGTATTTGGACACGTGTTTGCCATACGAGTGTGAAAAGCTTAATGTATTTTGTGTCATGTTTGGTGTTTATTCCTATATATATGTGCGTGTGCGTTAGTGATATTCATTATGTCTACATATATATGGTAATTTGTTTTAGTCTTTGCCATTTTAGCTAGTCCACCTATGATTTAATTCATAATTGGTATCTAATTGGTTGCAAAATGTTTGTTTGATATCATATGCTTTGTCTCTTATGTTTTAAATTGATATCGTTTTGTTCGCATCATAGTTAGAATCCATTATTCTTGCTTGGATTAGTTATTGTCTATTGTTACCCATATGCTTTCATTTCCTTAACATTTTATGCATCTTCGTTGTACTCGTTTTTCCATATATATATCCTTTGTGTAGTTTTTAAGGAGAGAGTTAATACTTAATTCTATTGGGGGAGAAATGAGTATTTTATTAATTATTCCTGAACAAATATGAGGAGATAATGATAGGGGGATAAATGGTATCTCATCCTATTATAATCATATCTTAGTTTAAGAGATTTGACTTAGGGGGAGAGCGCTGTGTTCTTAGGTTGATCATAGTTGATAAAAGAGATTTAATTTAGCGAGGTTATTCATTTTACATGCATTTTATATTCTTGATATTCCTTATGCGTTTGATAGTCTGCTTAAGTGTACAGGAATTTTTCTAAGTGGAAAATTTCATCGGAAAAGCTATTTATCCTAAGTGGTCCCTGAGTCAAGCTTCTTATTTTTATTTTTGGGTGGGAATTTTTTGAGTCTAGTAGAGCTTAACGGCCCTTTAGGATTTTGTTTTGGTTTTTGTCCCAGAATGGCCAAAGGGGGAGATTTGTAAGGACGCAAGTCTCCAATTGAGTCTTATGCAGTGTTGGCTCAATTCCGGACAAAAACACTTGAGTTATAGGATAGAGTTCTTGACCATCCATCAAGCCTATGACATGTTCAAGTTGTAGATGTTTCGGCCTACGTTTCAAGAGAACATCATTGCTGAGTTTCAGTGCCACATTTCACGTCATCAACATCATATTTCAAGTCTCCAAAGGTATCAATGCTTTTATATATTTGTAGGAGACTTGGAATATTATTTAAGACTGTAATTTTTATATAAAATAAAGTTTTGGGGCTTAATTGAAAAATAAACATTCTGACATTTCGTTCGAAATTGTCGTTCGAACGAGAATGTTGTTCAAACGAGAATGTTCTTTGAACGAGTTTGCCAACGATTTTTTCAATTTTGGCCCCTTAATTTTCGTTAGAAAATTCGTTTGAACAAAAAGTGGTTCAAACGACATGTCATTCGAACGAAAATCTTGTTCGAACGAGATTTCTGGCGGGAATTGTTTTTGGCAGTTTTGTCCCACTTTCCCACCTTTGTACCCACTAACTCACTTCGAGATGTATTTAGTGAGGGAACCTCTATTGAAAAACTAACTTTTCATAACTCAAAACACACCTTTGAAAGAAAAATCAAGAGAGTATTTCCTACCATCAAAAGCTCATTGTTTAAGTGTTTTTGAGCATACATGAAGTAAATTCTTTCAAAACACTTACACACAAAGTTTGTTTAATCCAAGTTCCCACGTTTATACATGAAAAGTGTGAGTGGCCCAAGATATGTGTGTTTCAAACAAAACCAATTTTTCTCCGAAAAAGATCCAACTTTTAATTATGCACCAAACCAAGTTGTGAGAAACTCAATTCTTACTTTAATCCAGTTTTATCTTGATTAATCCTAAACATGCATCTAGTGATTAAAGCATGTAAAGTAAAGTAAAGAATACTCACAACGCCAGATGTACGAGGAAAAAACCCAAAACGGAAAAACAACCTCGGACGGCCCAAGCTAGACAATCACTGTGAACAATGGTTTTACAAAGACAGATTAGCCTTACACTAAGACTCGATCCTACGGGTCTTGATGCACCTTCTAATCTTCAACCGTTCTTCAATAGTGCCCATGCAGAAATTCCGTCTTCCACGATCTATGTCCACAACACACGTGTCCATGTATGTCTCGGTGTCCACCGATATGGCTTCGATACGTCTACGATGTCGAACACGATGTCCGTCGCTTCTTCACCGCAAAACCCTTTGTGTTCAATGTGTAGAATAAACAACTTTGGTGCAGCAAGATCACGTAAACATAAAAGAATGATAACTCGGATCTTTGCAAACTCTAAGGATGTGTTTATGCCTTGTAAACCTTAGAACACATGTGCAAACAAGGCTCTGGTTCATAAAACTATTTTCCGGAATGCACACTTACGAAATTCTGATGCAAACACTATTTAAATAGGATTTAAATGCCTCCTCAAAAAACGTGTCATTCGAACGACTTAAGCATGTCGTTTGCACGACATTGAATCTCATTCAAACGAGATCCAATGTCGTTCGAGCGATAGCGTGAAAGTTTGACTTTCTTTGACTTTCTGATTAAAACGTCTCTTAACAAAGAGATTCAAATTAGTCAAACTCTATTTAGAGCTTATCATCATAAAACGAAGTGTAAACCTTTAAAACACTTTTAAAACATTTAAAAACATTTTTCTTTATAAAAATTACATCCTTATATTTTATAAAATAATTCTGAGCACCATTAATTATACGCATTCATACCTGAGTGATCTCGGAATGAAATTAACTTTGAAGACGATTAAACTTGCACCGATTAAACTTTGGCATGATTTAATTCTTTGAATCTTTGTCGCAATGTCTTCAATTTCTTCAATACGTCATAGACCAAGTGGGATCGTGACAAAATAAAATTCTCCCTATGACATATTACAAGCACAGTTTTATTCACGGAATTAAGTCAAAATAATACAGGGACTCAATTGGAAATTTATGTCCTTATAAATATCCCCCTTGATTATTCCGGGACAAAACTAAACCAGTGAAATGCCTAACTGGGTCGTTAAGCCGTATGACGCTAAAATACCATCCCATAAACCCAAAAATAAAAATACAGGACACGGACTAGAATATGTAGCACTAGAAAGCATGAACTGTCTGAATGTGATGTAGACTTGAAATCTTGAATCAGTGAAAGCATACATACACACATGAAATAGACAAATAGATACCCAGTGAAGTATGGAGGAACAAATGATACCAATTAATATTTCTAATACGAAAAAATCATTTGAAGCATGTGAGCAATTATTTGATACCAATTTGAAACAAATATAATCAAACAATATGTAAATCCAGATATCAATAGAAGCACTCAACAAATCTCCCCCTACATACATCTTTCCCCTTTTTTGTCTTGAATAGAAAATTCGGTGAAAAGATAAACCAATATGAAATATCTCGCATGAGAATATAAAACCAATTTGAATCAAGTTGATTCCAATTTGAGAAATAAAACACGCTAAAATATTATGAAACAATCAGCTAATTATGATCAAACAATAACAAATCAGTAGCTAGTAAACCAAGGAATCACACACAGAGTATACTAATCAAATCAAGTGTGATAAACAGACTCATATGCAAAATACCAATTTGGAACATAAAAGAACCTGCATATAACCAAACAGTCCAGAAATGCTTCCCGCAGTACCAAAAATGTATCATATTAAACCAGAGGACTACAAACCAATCAGAAGCCATTTTTCATCCAGTCGTTCGAACGAGCCAAGGACTTCGCTCAAACGAGATGAGGAAGTCGCTCGAACGAAGTACAAAATTCGTTCGCGCGAGATGAGTTGTCGTTTGAACGACTTCGCGCGACTTGCCAAAAATTCCCAGATTCCCAGAAATATTATCAAGTACTTCCCAGTGAAAAAATTTCCACAAAATATTCCAGGAAGGGCCTGAGAGATGCAAAACAGTGCTAAAACAGTAGGATTTTAACACAAAAGGCAAAAAGTCATAAAAACTAAAAATGCGAGTTACATGCAAACATAGTACCGATGTGCTCAAACATGGATATGGAATGAATGGGCGTGAAAATACAAAAAATGAGTCATAATTCCAACACATCGAAACAATCAAGAAGCTCTAATTGATAGCGATAAATCATCAAACTTTATCTGTGACGACCCGGTTTTGATTACGATAAACCATGTTTAAATCATGATTACCGTATGGGATGGGGATAATTTGTTATTAGAATATATATAATTTTAAGTTATTGTGTTTAGTATAATCCTACCTTCATAACTTATGAAATATTAAATTAGTCACAAACACAAATTTGTGAAGTTTTTGGTAAAAATGTCCGGGTTGGAGGCTAGTTTTGACCCTTATAATGTAACAACTGACTTAAGGTCAAAACCATATAATTGTGTAGATGTGAGTTATGGTTGTGACACAACAAACGGTGTGTTGAACGGAGGTCGAAACGAGAAGTTATGCTGGAATTATGAAGTAGGGGCAAATTTGTCCATTCGTTAAATGATATTTCGTCTTATTAGGCTAACAAATGGTGGGTTTTGATTGGTTGAGGAGGGAGGTTGGTTTCTACCGACTTTGAAGGCTTGAAATAAGCTATTCCTTCAGAATATTTCAGCCATTAAATATTTTGGCTTTAGAGGAAGAGAGAATTGGAGAGTTAGGAAGAAAAAAGTGAGGAGAAAAATTGGAGAAAAATCCGTAAAAATTACGTAAAAGCCCCGAAGGTAATCCTAACTGAAAAATCTTGTTATTTTTCTTATATTACTGTTATAGATGATAAGAAATCATCATTTGTTTACTAAACTCTCATCCCTTAATATATATGTGTGGTTAGATGAAAGTTTAAGTTAAGTTGAATGTGTAAACCCTTGAAATTATTTGTTTAGAAACCTTGTTTATTCACACTTCCATATCTTTTTGTATACTTACTAGAATTGAGTGATTCTGATTGGATATTAACAAATATTAATATGTGTGTTACATATCCAAAAATCGTGTGCAAATACCAAGAAATGAATCTTTGGTGATAGTTTGAATTTCAGGTGTTAAATTTGCCCCAAATGGATAAGTATGCACACCAGGTGTTCGATGTTTTGCTTGACATGACAAATGAACCTTAAAAATTATGAAACTTTAATTTTGTATTGTTAAATATGTTTATGGATGTTGGGTGAAATATTACAGGAAGTTATGATGTAGGAAAATTATGAAAATTCTTGGAAGTTGACTAAATGATAAAGGAACATATAGGGCAAATTTTCTTTATAATAAAGAAATTGACACATCTTGCTCTAGGAAACTTGAAATGATGTGTTGTCTTTTATATTGGGAACCTAATATGATAAGAATTGGGTTACCAAGAAGAAATTAAAGTATGATCGGGTTATGATTTAAATATGTTAGAGGTCGTAACATGAATGTGAATGGATATTAATTTATGATAAAGGATTTGAATGGAATCATATGATGCTTTTGAATTGAGTTACGGTTAAGTATTATTTGGATGGTTAAGATCCTTATGATGATACTAATATTGTAAGAATTTATATTTTAAAGGAAAGAAGAACTGGTTGAACAAGTGTCGGACAAAGGCAAAGGAAAAATACATGAAGTGACCAAGGTGAGTGTACTCACTGGAAAAAGATGTATAATACATAGCTATGGAGATGATTTGAATATCACTCACGGGTAAGATGTATTAAACATGGTTATGGATATGATATGAATATCACTCACTGGTAAGATGTATTATACATGGTTATGGATATGATTAGAATAATATTGAATATCAATTTGTTCATTTCGGTTTATCGAAAGGAGGAGTTACTCCTCGACCAGGAATGGGGGAGATTTGTCTATTAAAGGCAAGGGGTTACTCCTCGACCAGGAATGGGGGAGAATTGTCTATTGTAGATAGGATATGTGAATCATGATTCGGATAAGTTGGTCATTCTATATGAATGAGCCGGATAAGTGTATAATTGATAATTCTTTATGAATGAGCCGGATAAGTATATAATTGGTAATTCTTTATGAATGGACCGGATAAGTAATACATGATTGTTAATGATCCGGATAAGTACCTATGTATTACCACATGTATATGATTTATTGCATTTAATTTTATGCAATAGTTTAGTAGTGATGCATTTATTGGGCTCTTTTGCTCACAGTTACTATGGTTATACGTTTCAGGTAACATGATGTCACTGCCAAATCTCGGAGGTCGGGTTGGCTTAGCAAAGGATGTATAAACCCTAATTTTGGTCAATTGAAAAAGGGGTAATTTAATTTTACTTATCCTTGAAGTAAGTTTTTAATAATCATAATAACTTTTAAAAAATGTGAAAAGTTTGGCTTTATGGCTTCATGCTGTTAACGAAAAAGAATACTCGAGAAGATGGTTTGGTTAAGGTAATTATGATATGACTCACCTTGAATTTCAAACTTAATTATAAGTAGATGGGTTGGGGTGTGTCATTATCATAGACATATGACAATTAAAGTGTGAGCTTAATGAACTAAACATACTACAGGCACACAAATCTAGAATCTTGATGATTCTACAAATAATAGGTTCAAATTTCAATTTTTCAACATTAGGATTAGATGTGCAAACCCATTTAAATTTTCTCCAACCAAACTCCCTCAATAATATCATATTTTTTCAAGTCCTTTTGAGGGTTCTAGCATTCTCAACTTAGAGAAAATCTTATTGGCCCTTTTCTTCGCATAATACATTTTCTTTTGGGCTCTTTTGAATTGTGGCTATCACAACGAGTTAATTTTGAACTCTTGCAGCCCTTTCCCGTGAATCACTCATCATTTTTACCAATTTTAAATCCTCACGATAAACGGTTATTACATGCACACTTCTCCTTAAGTCTACTTACGCATAGATGACAAGATTGAGATAAGAACGCCACACCAAATTCAAATATGCCAGAGAAGTCAAACATCCATATAAACTCGTGCATGTGTGCAATGTTGGAATATATACAAAGTCGAATCAAAATGCATATCAACTTCGAAACCACCCCATATAAACAATGGTTAAGATCATTCTAAGTATCGATAATAATGACCAAATGTCCACATGGATAATGAATTGATGGGGGGTTCAAGAACACTAATATGCAAGATCAAACATGTAAACTCAAAAATAAAATCTTTTTCTATTTTTCAAATAAGACTCAAACAAATGAAAACTAAAATACAAAGATATAAACATGTCATATCACTAGCAAATAATAAACCATGATGCAAGGGCTAGCATATGACAAAACATGCAAGCTACTATCCATAAGAAATAGCAAGAGATGAATCGTGTGCATGCATGTGAGAATCAACCAACGAAGCATTTATCATTTCCAAAACATATTTCCTAACACAAATAGGTGTATAACTAACAAAACAGGTTTTGGGGACCAATGGGACACGACTTTTAGTCTTCCTACGGTCTTTTCTAAGATCAAAACAAAAACTCCTAAGGTGACCTTTCCTACCACAATGCAAGCATGTGAAAACACGACGAGGAACAGGACCTTTAGGTTGACCTTTTCTAATACCCTCGGATGTGGTTAATGCTCTAAAACAAACTATGGTTTTTTCTTTTATAATCGAACCACTAGAACAAGATAAGACGCTACCATCACTACTCGAGTCATTTAAATCATTTTTTAACTTCAAAACTTTCGACTCAAGTAATCGATTAGATTCCTCAAACTTTAGGGGCTCCTTCTTTAAATTTTCAATTACCCCTAGAAGGTTATCTTTCTCCCCCTCAATGTGATCAAACTTATCCCTAAGAGCCTTTTCTCGTGCCACAAAATCATTAATCGAATTATTTTCCTCAACGGCACAAAATCTAGAATTTTTTAAATTGTCTAACTCTTTTTCTAAAACGAGGACTCTATCATCACTCTCCTTTTTTCCCAATTTTAATATATTAAAATCTTTAAAAAAGGAACAAAAGTGCTCACGACAAATATCTCTTTGAATTTGAAACGTTTGCAAATATTTAATCTTATTTTTAAAACCGGAATTTTCTTTTTCCAAAACTTCAATACGTTTTGCAAACTTTAAATTCAAACGATGTAAATCGTCAAAGCTTAGAGAATCCATCGAGAGAAAACAACCATAGGAGAGATAAAAAAACACACGGGATGACAAAATAAATAAATTATGTTTTCTAGCTCTTATACCAATTTGAAAAGTTTGAGTGGCCCGATATATGTGTGTTTCAAACAAAACCATTTTTTCTCTGAAAAAGGTCCAACTTTTAATTATGCACCAAACCAAGTTGTGAAAAACTCAATTCTTACTTTAATCAAGTTTTATCTTGATTAATCCTAAGCATGCATCTAGTGATTAAAGCAAGTAAAGTAAAGTAAAGAATACTCACAACGTCGGAAGTACGAGAAAAAAACCCAAAATGGGAAAACAACCTCTAATGGCCCAAGCCAGACAATGACTATGAACAATGGTTTTACAAAGACAGATTTACCTTACACTAAGACTCGATCCCCACGGGTCTTGATGGTCCTTCTGATCTTCAATCGTTCTTCAATAGTGCCCACGTAGAAATTCCATCTTCCACGATCTCTGTCCACAACACACGCGTCCACGTATGTTTCAGTGTCCACCGATATGGCTTTGATACGTCTACGATGTCGAACACGATGTCCATCTCTTCTTCACCGTAAAACTCTTTGTGTTCAATGTATAGAACAAACAACTTTGGTGCAACAAGATCACGTAAGCATATAATAATGATAACTCGGAAATTTGTAAACTCTAAGGATGTGTTTATGCCTTGTAAACCATAGAAAACATGTGCAAACAAGGTTCTGGTTCGTAAAACTATTTTCAAGAATGCACCCATACGAAATTCTGATGCAAACACTGTTTAAATAGGATTTAAATTCCGCCTAAAAAAATGTGTCATTGGAACTACTTAAGCATGTCGTTCGCACGACATTGTATCTCGTTCGAACGAGATCCAATGTTGTTCGAGCGACAGTGCGAAAGTTTGACTTTCTTTGACTTTCTGATTAAAACGTCTCTTAACAAAGAGATTCAAATTAGTCAAACTCTATTTCGAGCTTATCATCATAAAACTAAGTGTAAATCTTTAAAACACTTTTAAAACATTTAATATCATTTTTCCTTTTAAAAATTACATCCTTATCTTTTATAAAATAATTCTGACCACCATTAATTATACGCATTCATACCTGAGTGATCTCGAAATGAAATTAACTTTGAAGACGATTAAACTTGCACCGATTAAACTTCGGCATGATTTAATTCTTTGAAGCTTTGCCGCAACGTCTTCAATTTCTTCAATATGACATATTACAAACACATTTTTGTTCACGGAATTAATTCAAAACAAAACAGGGACTCAATTGGAAATTTATGTCCTGACAATATATATTGCTTCGAGTGTTTGTCACCGGGTCCCCTTTTCTACCCTAGAAGAAAAGATTTTGGGTCTTTTCTCTTCCCCAACAAAAGGAGAAATGGTTTTTTTACATTGCGGTGTTCCCAGTCAAAGAAAGGCTTCGTGGGAGGGTGACGGTGTCCAAGAGCCCCATTGGTGGAGTCCGAGACTATGGAGGAGTCCGAGGTTATTCTCTAGCGGAGGTTGAAGATCGAAGGAGCACGTCAAGTCTTGAAGGGAGTCAAGTCTGTTATGTAAGTCCTCTTGTAGAGTCTTTGTAAAAATAACCTAGAACGCATACCATACTTAGTGAATTTGTTAGGCCTGGGTCGTCCCAAATGTTATCCCGATTTGGGTTTTATTCGTACATTGGTGTGTTGTGGGATTGTGAATTATTTTATCTTTTGCAAAAATCACCTAGAACGCATGCTTAGGGTAAAAAGATAAAATTGGATTTAATTTTCAATCTTGATTAAAAATGGTGCATGTTTAATTATTTCGGCAAGTTTATTTTAAGTTAATTTAATTCAATTTGGCACTAAATTAATTGGATAATATTGTTGCCTAAGTTGTTTAATTTTGATAATTTAACTAATTTTGTTTGAGTGAATTTAAAGTGTGTGTGTCTGTGTTTACTTTAATTCACTTTGTAGTGTTTAATTTTAATTTGTTTCTAGAAATTAAAATTTGTGCTCACTATAATTTTCCACCTTTTTAAAGAAAAGAAAATTAAATAAATTTTGGAAAATTAAATTTTGTTAGTAACCGTCTTTATTCCCCACTTATAGGTTAAAGTGAAAGTTTTTAAAATTGGGTGTTTCCCAACATATTGAAATGATTAAAGAGCTGCAGGAGGGACATAATGAAGCTAGGGAACTTTTGCATGAAGACTATGAGCAAAAGTTGGATAAATTTGCTTCTCATTTTCAAAGGCAAGAATTCTTGTTAAAACGTGAGATAAATGAAGCAAGGGACATTGCCAAGCTTTTGGAGGAAGAAAATAACAACTTGAGAGATGAATTTGATGCTTTGAAGTCATCCAATGCTATTATTGCTACTACAGATGAAGGTCATTCCTTCTTGGAAGCTAAAAACGCAAGTTTGAGTGAAGAGTTGGAGGTTATGAAGAAAATAAAACCTACTTCTTCATCTTACCGAGGTAGAATCAAATCCAGCCGAGGTATTGGATGAAGTACTACAGAAGAAGTTAGGACCCAACATACACTTGTAGATCAAGCGGCGAAGTTAAAAGATAAATATCAAGCTATTGCTGAGATGTCCCAGAAGCTACAGACCTTGTCTGAACAACTATCCACACAATATTCTCAATTACAGGCCAAGGAAGGAGTGTTCCATAAGCTGCATTATTAGGTTGACAAATTAACCTTTCAATTCCATAATCAACCAAGGGAAGTATGGGTGGATGGGTATAATGAAGCTATGCGGCATCTTGATTATAAGCTTCAACAAGCTAAGAATGAAAGTTGCAAATGGGGTTGGATTAATGCTTTGAGAGTGATGAAAGTGGATCAAAATAGCACATTGTGGGACTGGTATGATCTAGGATTGTTTGAGCTTGACAATCTTCCTTTCAATTTAGATGTCAAATGGATTCATGTTCATCGTATTCCTCAATGCTTGATTTCAAAGTACTTGGGAAATTACAAGCTTCATGATGAACTAAAGATCATCTGACCTCCTCACTTGCTTGATCGTCCTAGTATCAACAATACCACAATGCTTCAAGATTTTAACTTCATAAACACTCCTTATACTTTAGATGATCCTCCTACTGGAATGGACCCTGTTTCTAAAGCTTAAAGAAAACGTCATGTAGAATAAAACTTTGTACTTTGTTTTGTTAACACAGTTTTGTAATTGATTTGATTTAATAAAATGAAAATTTGATCAACTTATCTTATGTTGAATGTTAATCATTTCTTTATCATTAATTCTATTGATACACTTTGTTTAAGTTGAGTATCAATGATCAATGAGTGCATATGTTATATTAGCATACTGAGATTAAAATTTAAATTTAGATTTAATTAGATGAATACATAGGTTCTCCTAACAAACTTAGATTCAAATCTAAATTTAGAGCTAGTTACCCATGTGTCTCCAAAGGTTTTACTAATGCAACCAAGTATTGGATCTTTGCATTAAATACCATTGGTGTGAGCAGGCATTTGTGGAATATGTGCTTACGTTCCTCTTGAGGAACCTTTACAAAGTTCTTCCTATACTTTTCCCAGTACGATGAAGATCTTGTTATATCCTTATGTTTGCATACCAAGTTTCTTAAGGATTTAACATCCTATTGAGTTGGATTTTGTGTATCCATGATCAAGTTTATAGCTGCTTCGAGCAACTTATTGATTCTGTTGAGCAACTTTCAGGATAATATTTATTGAGTCAAGCAACAAGTTTCTGAACCGGGTAATAATTTATAACTTTTTTAACAACTTAATGTAGTGCATAGCACGAGTACTCCCAAATAAATGAACATAAAATATGGAAAGAAACTGAGGATTTTATTAATATTTCTAGTTGAAAATTGATTACAATGTATTGGATAATACTTTTGGATATGCTCTGTATGCCATGGGTTTTTGAATTCTTCACCTTCTAAGGTTTCAATGCGATAGGTTCCAGGTCAGATCACTACTAAAACACGGCTTGTTATTTTTTGGTAGCACTTTCTTCAACAAATAATCTCCCTCCTTCAAGTTGGTCGGTTTCATCCATTTATTGTAAAAGTGATTTGTTCTTTACTGATAAGACTCATTGTGCATGGCAGCATCTTCTCTTACTTCTTTCAGCATGTCTATATCCAACCTTCTCATTAAGTCACTTACAGGAGAGTTAAAATTCAAAACTTAGTGGGATGGTAAGCCTAGCTCGGCAGGAATGACAACTTTAGTCCCAAATGCTAACATATATAGGGATTCCCCAGTTATTGTTCGCGATGTTGTTCTGTATGCCCACAAGACAGAGTGTATCGCATTTATCCAATTTCCCTTGGCATCATCAAGCCTTTTTTTCAACCAATTAAGTAAGGTTATGTTCGTAACTTTAGTTTGTTCATTACTCTGAGGATGTCCTGGAGCAGAATGCAATTTCTGAACATTTGATTGAGCACGGTAATTTACTAACTCCTCATTGTCAACTATGTTCCATGGTCGGTAATGAAAGCATAAGGCAACCCATACCTACAGATGATGTTTTTCCATATGAATTGATAAACATTTTCATAAGGTATATCTATCAAAGGCTCTGCCTCCACCCATTTTGTAAAATAATCCACGGCGACCACTAAGTATTTAAATCTTCCTCGGGTAGTTGGAAGTGGACCAACCAAGTCTACACACCATATGGGAAATGACCATGGTGAAGTAATTGAATTGAGAGCAGCCTGCGGAGTTTTATGAATTGTAGAGAATCCCTTACATTTATCACACTTCTTGGCAAAATGCATAGACTACTCGCATTGTTGGCCAGTAATATCCTTGAGTACTGATTCTTTACAGAAGTGTTCTTCCTGTTATGTGATCTCCACATGATCCTTAATGTACCTCCTGAATTAGATATTGGACCTCTAATGGATGTACATAGCATTGCAAATTAGCTGTTAGTCCTCTCCTGTACAAAACACCTTTATCTAACACATACCAAGATGCTTTATACTTTAACTTCTTAGTTTCCATCATATCTGCTGGTAGAGTTCCTTCTTTAATGTATTAACTGATATGATCCATCCAGGATGGCCCCATATCTATGGAAATGAAATCGATTATCAAATCTTCATCTTTGCTCCTATTGGCCAAAATCTCAATAGGGATAGTTCGTCAAAGTTTAATTCTATTAGTAGAGGCTAGCCGAGCAAGGGCATCAGCTCGGGCATTTTCCAACCTTGTCATTATATTCATATGAATAGGTGGTAATTTTATAATGACTTCCATCACCTTGGATAAATATATAGTTGTCAATTCTGTTTTGGCTCTGCATAAACCCAGTGTTTGGTTTACTACCAGCTGAGAGTCTCTATGTGCCACAACTTGCTTGAAACTCAATGAGTGGGCTAAACTTAAGACTAT
This sequence comes from Sambucus nigra, assembly GCA_949130495.1. NCBI lineage: Eukaryota > Viridiplantae > Streptophyta > Magnoliopsida > Dipsacales > Adoxaceae > Sambucus > Sambucus nigra. The sequence goes on along the minus strand of OX422217.1, from coordinate 478,944,725 downwards.
AATAAGGGTTTCGTACTATGCTTCATTACTTAAAGCCTGGAATTGAAAAGTTAGTGCATACTCAATATCAATACCATCAAGAGTGTAAAGTATTATACCTGATCCACTGTCGGTTGAACAAGAGCATCCATTAATATATAAGTTCCATATGGGGATACTGTTGTCTAATGCTTGATTTGTCAAACTCCCGTAGTGGAATACTTTTCTATTTGCTTCTTCATACCTCATGGTCATCTCCTATGTTCGGGAAGAGAATTCTGGTAGTTCTGCACTCATTTCTTCTAAAGAAAGTCCATGTCTGATCACTTTGTTGCTAGGGGACCTCAAAGTAGGTGAACTCGGCTATGAAATCTTCTTCTTCTTGGGCTTTTAAAGAAGATGGTTCATATATGATATCATACTCCCCCAATTCCACAACCCAGTATATTAACCTACCAGATTTCTCTGGTTTGAGCAAAGCCTTCCTTAGAGGCATATCAGTGTAAACTATAATTGTATGGCTTCTAAATAGGGTTTCATACATCAATATGCTTCAATCAATTTCGATGTTAATTTCTCCAAGCGAGGGTATCTGATTTCTGATCCTCAGAATGCCATACTGGTATAGTAGACGAGTTTTTAAACTCCACTCTCCTCTCGAATTAATGCAGAACTCACAGCTGATTTAGAAACAACTAAGTACATGTACAAGTTTTTGCCTATGATTGGTTGGTAGAGAAATGGAGGAGACCCTAAATAATTTTTCAACTCCCCAAAATCTTTTTCACATTCTTTATTCCATTTAAGGATTTTTCTGAGCAACTTGAAGAACGGCAGGCATATATCTATAGCTCGGGACACAAATCTGTCCAGGGTTGCTACTCGCCTAGTTAGTCTTTGTACATCCTTCTTGCAGGTAGGAGATTACAATTCAATAAGTGACTTAATCTTGTATTTATTTTCTTTAATTCCCTTTTGATTTATAATGTACTCGGGGAACATTCCATCTTGGACTTCAAAAACACATTTGGTCCGATTCAACTTCATCTGATGCTTATCCACTTGATCAAAAGTTTGGCTGAGGTCGGTAATATGATCGAATGCCTTTTTTACTTTTGTAAGCATATCATCTACGTATACTTCCATATTCTTACATGTCTATTCCTCGAACACCTTGTTGATCATCCTTTGATATGTAGCACCTTCATTTTTCAAACTAAAAGGAAAATATTATAACAGAATGTTCCTCGGGGAGTAATGAAAGAAGTCTTATCCCTGTCCTCAGGCTTCATTGTTATCTCGTTACAACAAGAGTAAGCATCCATAAAGTCGAAAAGCTCATGTCCTAATGTAGCATCCGCGAGCTAATCTATTCGGGGCAAAGGAAGGTGATCCTTTGGGCATGCTTTATTCCAATCCGTGAAGTCTACACACATTCTCCACTTATTTTTTTTCTTTTTTACCATTACTACATTGGCCAACCAGTCTGGGTATTTCACTTCATTGATAAAAGTTATTTTTTGAAGCTTTTTTACCTCTTCTTGTATGGCTTTCTTCTTCTCGGGGATGAACACTCTTTGCCTTTATTTGACTGGTTTAACTTCTTTGTTTACGTTGGGCTTATGAAAATTGAAATTAGGATCTATCATATGCATGTCTTCATGACTCCAGGAAAATGCATGATTTCTCTATTTAAGGAAACTCACTAGTTCCTGTTTAAGAACAGGATCCAATGTTGTCCCTATTTGAGTGGTGCGTTCTGATTTATCATCGTCTGACACAATGTTTTCGGTTGCTTCCATAATCTGTCCCTTTACTAGCTCTATTTTCTCTCTTGGATTTAAGGTTTCAACCTCAGATTCTTCATTAATTTTAGGAGTATCCACTTGGTAGGTAGTGATTTTCTTCTTTATATCTTCCAAGTCTTCTTGTTCAGAAGAATACTAATAAAACTTTCAAACTACTTTCTGATCACCTTTCACAATTTCCACACCAAAATTAGTAAGGAATTTTAGACACTAATGAAGATTGGATGGTATTGCTTCTAACTTCTTTATCCCTAATATGACCATGATTATATTATAAGTTGAATGGACATTTTTATCCATTACAAAGAAACAGATCTTCTCTGCTCAGCTAGCAGGCCAAGTACCTATCATCACCTCCATTTTAATAGTTTCCAATGGGAAGACTTTCTCACCTGAAAAGCCTATTAGTGGTCTATGATAAGGTTCTGATTGGCTAAGTTTAAAATCCAAGTTGATGAAATAAGGATAGAACATGATATCTGTCGAGCTACCATTATCTACTAATACTCTAGAGACAATGATTTTTTCTTTACTGACTTTTATTACTATTGGGTCGCCATGAGGATACAGTACTCCTAGAAGGTCATTTTTATAAAAATCAATTACTACTTTGTCTATGTTAACCTTCCTTGGTCGATCCTCCTCTACAAGATTGCCGACGCACATCTTCATTATTCTTGATTTCTTCCAAAACATGGTGAATTCCCATAGTTAACAGAGTTTAGTCGTTGTACTTCTTGAGATGCTCCAAAACCCCTTTCTGTCTTAATTCCCTATTCTCTTTGAACTCTTTATGATCTTTCTTATCATTTTTGCTATCAACTTTTTTACCCGAGATATGCTTAGCTACCATTGCTTCCTCAACATTCATGATCTTTTATCGTTTATCCATCACTTCTGCCAGTATCTTCAGAGGATCCTTAGCAAGGGTTTAATATAGTTTTTCAGGAAGCAATCCACTCATGAGGACCCTTATGACAGTCTTCTCCTCATAATCAACTATTTCTAGTTTCTCGTTATTAAAACGAGCGATATAATCTCTGGTGATCCCTCCATCTTTCTGTCTCACACTATGTAAGTGTTCCACCCTTTTCATAGGTTTTGATCCAAAGAAAAAATTGTTAATGAATATCTTGGATAATTGGTTGAAGCTAGAAATTTTTCCCCGAGGAAGACCATTGTACCAGATTTGGGCAGATCCGGCAATGGTTTCAGAAAATGCTCTACACCTCATCTCGTCGAGGAAAACATAAATATCAGAATCTACCTGGTATTATTCTATATGAATAACTGGATCAATTTTTCCATCATATTTGAGTGTTACTACTAGAGCCGATAACTTTTCTGGAGTAGGGAAATCCACAATTGCTTGAACAAATGGAGACCCTTTCACAAAACTTCTTTGCAGTGGGTTTTTTGTCTTTGACATTTCTCCCAATCAGTCTTCCAATCTCTGTATGGATCCTTTCCATGCATCATTGGCCGCATTAGATTTGTGCGTTGCAAATTTATTAGTATCCAAGCTTTCTTCTTGAACCTGTTGCTCGGTCCTAGTAGCAGTTCGTCGGGCATTTGATCTAGATTGAGCCGTGCTTTCCATTTGATCAGATTGTCGTCTAGTATTACCAGATCTTACCCTATGACCATTTATGTTCCCCATGGGTCCCAAACGATCAAAGGGAGATGCAAGACGTAATATCTCTAAGGAGCTTGGCCTTTCTGGACAATAAGACTTAATGTAAAAAGATTATGATGTTCTAAGTGATGAAGTTGACCTTGGATGAAAGGAGACATAACTTGCCGATATCGAATGGTTGCGCCGAACACCTCTTGGTGGGGGTGGGGGCATATTTCCTTGAGAAGATATATCAAGTGCTCCGGCTTGGAGGGTTTGTGCAAATTGCTTGATAGTATCTTACATGGCCTTTTTACCTCTTGAAAGACTGGCCAGAATCCCAGTTAAATCATTTACAGATGGAGGAGCAGAAGGATCAGGCAGAATACCTTCATTCATGGGACTTGATTCAGGAATATCATCCATTTAGGTGTTTAATTGAATGAGATCGATTAGAAATATCGTTCCCACAGACGGCGCCAATATGTTGATGCAAAAAATTATACTAGTCTAATTAATTGATCACAAATAAATAAAAATAAGAGATAAGAGATTTTCAAAGTGGTTCGACTTGATGAAAAATCCTACGTCCTTTGTTGTGTATTTCTTTGGGATGGTTCAATTGCCTCTCTTTTCGCGTGTCCCTGTATGTAGGGTTTATAATGTATTTATAGCCCCCATGGGGTATATAAGAGATGGACTATCAAAGGATGGAATGTCTTTATATCGTAGACATTTACATTTATACAATCATTAATATATACAACTGTTGTGTTTTCCTGTCACGTTGGTCGGCATTATTGAGTTGGTCGGTATTCCAAGAGTTGGCCGACATTCTTGGAGTTGGTCGGTATTCCATCATTAATGACTAGGAATAATCTCCCACTGTATAACACGTGTCAGTATCTGAATGGTCCAAGTAGATGGATAATTGTTTATATCAACATTTATGATCCTTGGTTTTTATTTAGTCTTGTATGATATTGGTTTTCTAAGCTTGTTAGATATTATTTTATCCCATGAGTTTAAATGTAAACGTACATGCTTAATTATCTTACTAATGGTTTTATTTATGAATTTTAATTCTTCATCGTTAAAATCTTTATAGCTCGAAATTCTTTAGTAAATTGAGCTTGCTACTTTTAAGATTTGTCATAAATCATGCACTTTACATCTCACCATAAACATAAGCATTTCCATGAAAAATATAATTAAGGGATTCATTTTTTACTTCTACCAGAAACTAAAAGTGTTATGCAATGTTCGGATGAAAGGGTATCATTATTAATACTTTGTGGACGAGAGTTTTTATCATCATGGCTGGAGTTGAAAATATATAAGTTCAAAATCATGAGTGGTGATGTGATAAGGGATGCACCTGTGGGTCATGAGAACTCCCTTTGAAAATTTAAAAATAGGTCCCCACCCTTTATAATGAACGAGCAGACGTCGCCACATGCAAAATTTTATCAAAACCGGTGCCTTAAAGATTTTTATCTATCTAAAAATTCAGTAACATCAATTATATGAGACTTAAAAGGTTTTGATCATAAATATCTAGTTTAGGAAGAAAAAAGTGGAAGAGGAATTTGTTTATTTATTTTTACGAAAAATAGGGCATTGTCTTAAATTGTTGTAATACCCGGTATTTTTTAAGATAAAATAAAACTATTTTTTTATGAAATAAAATTCAATGGAGTTTAAATTAAATAAGTCAAATTAAATTAATTAAGTGTCGAGTGAATTTATTTACTATTATTTCCTGTTATGTGAAATGGACCTTGCATGATAAATAAATTTCAATTGGAAAAAAAATTGCATGTGCATTAAATAATTTACGTGTAACTCAATAAAGATATAATTTTTGGATTAAAATATTCAGGATGCACTTTGGGAGGTTTTAAGGGCTCGTTACGACATTTTAGACCTTTAGAAATGGTCTCGTAGAATATAGATATGAGTTAAGAGGTTATTGGACTAGTTAAATAAGGTATTTGGGCTCATTTGGAAGTCTAAAGTTTTGGTCTAAGTCCCAACTCGAAAATAGTAACTTAGTTTCCTATATTAAGAGTTAAATAACTCCACACCACTTTACATCCAAGAACCCTAAGATAACACTTTAGGAGAAAGAGGCAACAACCCTAGTAGGAAAATTAGAAGAGAAAGATCCAAGGAAGAATCCAAGAATCAACCAAGAAACAATCCAAGACCCATTGCAAGAATTCTCTTGCTTAATGTTTATTATTTATAACTACTTCTTTATTCATTGTATGTTATGATCCTTGTAGAAATTTTGGATTTAGGTGTTTTGGTGAATTGATGATGAAAATTTAATATATTTATGATAAGTGACTATTATAAGTCATTAAGGAATCCAGAATTTAGGATGGTTCAATTATAAAGATTTAATTAATAGAAATCATGCTTAGGGCTCTTATTGAAATAGTTGTGTTGATTCATACGTAGGAGACTTTTACACATATTATAAGGATTGAAATTGTGATTATTATTGCCCTTGTATGTAATATAAATTTGAGGAGATTAATTGTTATGAAAATTTTGATTTGTTATGAACATAGATTGATCACTCAAAATTATAGGAGTTTAGAATATGAATTCATTGTTAAAATACATGAGCAATTACACTAAGGTGATGAACTAATTATTAGAGATCCATTGGGTGGCACATATATGAGTAGGAACCTAGAAAATAAAGTTAGTCTTTAGAAAGTGCAATTCCCGTAAGGAAGAAAAACTGGGAGAATGGGTTCCGGAGGAGCGAACAGGTTCACTCGTGGACTAAACCAGTTCGAGTCCTGGGGGGCCTTACCGCGGGGTCCACCATTGAGCGGGCGATTTTGAGAAGTTCATATGAGTTAGTAGAACCGTGTTTGGGTATTCATGGAATTTATTAAAAAGGAAAATGTATGACTATTTAACAGAGAAGGTTTAAATTAACTAGATGGTTAATAATATCCTATAAAGAGGAACTATTTAATAATTCACATGTGCATAAATTATTAAATAAAAATAAGTTTGGAACATTATTTTTGGATAGATATGGGGTAACTGTTAGGATAATTACCTTTACATATGATAATATGTAATTATATTTTTTTGTGGACATACCAATATTCGTGGACTATCCTGTCAGTTGGGCCACGAGCGTTCGAGACCAGACACACGCCGGAACAGGTGGGCTAGGCGTAGTATTAGGTCATATTTTAGGTACTACATAGAAGTGCCACTTATAGGAGTTAAGTGTTCATGTTGGATTCATGTGATACCGTTTGGTATGGGTTATGAAATTGTGAAACTTCATAGGTACCACCCCACTTGCCTGTGTTTTATTTGTCTATATTGGATAAGAGACTCATATGGACTCATCGATTGAGCACGAGAGAGTCACTATAGGTAGATTCCTTAATGTCGCATATATAATGACATATATGAAATTAATTGAAATAAATGAAATAATTCCTAACTCTAATGTTGTGTACTAAAGATATAAACCCAATGCTACGCACTATGAATGATATTAGATGACATCTCTTTTTGGGTAGTGTATCGGGGGTAACTTTGGAAACAATTACTTGGGTAGTGTATTCGAGTAGCATTGATTTTAGGTGAGGCATGGGATATATTATTCATGAGAATGACGATGGTAACACTCACTTTGAATTCACTATAATTTTGTCCCAATAAAATGAGTAAGTTAATTCTTGCACATTTTAAGGCGTTGAACCAAAATTCAAATGTTTTCTCCACCCAGGTGTACCTAGGCAAGGATAACAGGATTGACAAGAGACTAGTCTTGTTGTCGCTTCCATTTCAGAGATTTTAGTTCTTGATTCTATCTTAGGTCGTCCTTTCATTTTGACTATTTCTTGTTGACTATTTCCTTTTGGATTATTATAAGAGCATAAGACCTAAGTTTATTTCCTTTCAGTTAGGTTGAGATATTAGTCTATGTTGGAGTTTTATTTATTAAGTTATTCATACTTTAGATGGTAATTTAGTGGTGTGTGATTCTTTCTTCGCTTGCAATTAAATTCTTTTATGTCTATTAAATTATTATGTTATGATTTGATATTAAGGATGACAAAAATTGACAACAAACCCCATATTATGCGTATTGTGTTAGGCCAACCTTTACGTGAAAAAATGGGGGTTGTTACAGTTTGTATCAAAGCATCCAGGTTCTAGTGTCCTTAGGATATGTATTGTGTTCATTACATTCTGCATTACATTCTTTGATATGTAGAGCCTATAATTAGGTTTCTTTATACTCTTATGATTTGTGCTAATCTGAATTGTGTTTGCTTTTAGATGGTGATTAAAAGGAGTGGTAGACCTAGGCACGCATCCGCACCTGCTAAAAATGAGGAGACTCGGTTGGAGCCACAGCAGCAGCCCCACCGGGTCCCACAGTTGATCACACTAGCTGACATCGCTACCATCATGAATCGGACGATCTCTACCATGATGGAAGTAATGTTCCACCACTTTCCACCACAATAGGCATGGCAACAACCACCACCACCATAGGAGGTTACAACACTAGCCTGGGCACCAGGTTTAGTTTGGGACAGAGCTAGGTAGGCCTTCGTAAAGGGCCAACCTCCAGAGTTTGTGGGAAGTCCAGATATTATAGTGGCAAGCAGGTGGAATAAGGATATTCAACGAAGTCTACGTGTAGTAGAGTGTACTCTAATATAAAAGCATATGTTGGATTCATTTCGGCTTATGGGGGACGCACTCTAGTGGTGGGAATCATTCACTTTAGATGCAGAGAGAGATAACTTGACTATAGATGACTTCTGGGAGAGATTCGAGGCAAACTATTTCCCTCAGGAGATGCAGTTGGAGATGAGGAGTCGATTTATGGACTCAACTAGGAGGGTCGCACAGTGGCGGAGTACGAGGATGAGTTCACCACTCTTTCGTACTTTGCAAAGGAGGATGTGAATACAGAGTAGAGCAAGATGGACAGATTTATAGCGGGATCAGCTTAGCACATTTGGAAGGCACTCTTAGGGAACTCGATATTCACCACGTATATCAGATAGTGAACGCCACCCTTCTCCACTGCCAGGATCACAGGGCCTTCCAGAGGAACAAGGGTGAGAAGCGATAGGGAGACTAACCATCGAACCAGCAGGGTAAGATGAGTGGGAATAGCGATCATGGGACCCAGGAGTTTAAGGGTGCTTCGTCATACAAGGAAAATAAAGAAGATAAAAGGGTTCATTATTAGTGAAGAAGAAGGGAGATTCCTTGAAGGATTTTAGGATCATAAAAATAAACATGATGAGGCTATGTTTCTTGATGGCAGTATTTGTAGTTATTTTGGCCATGGTCTTTACTTCCATCAATGCTCAGGTCTCTCAACCTACACCTGCCACTTCTAATGATGGAGAAGCAATTCACTAAGGAATAGCATATGTGTTGATGTTGGTTGCTTTGGCGATCACCTACATCATTCACTGATCATTTGAAGCTACGGAGCTTGTCAAGATTGATTCATTTGGATTTTGGAATGTTTATTTCTTGTTTATTTTACTATTTAATTCAACCCCCTATTCTTGCGATGTAAAGATTCTTTTCCCCCCTTCTATTCTTTGGTATTATAAGCATATTGGCTATTTGGAAATGATAAAGTCCTTACTTCGTCAAAAAAAATGAGAATGCTTCGTCCACATATCAACATAAATGATTTAGGGGTTCCGATGATCGAAAAAGGTAGGGCCCTGGGCATCAGGGATAGGTCCAGTAGGGCCAGTAGTATAGGGGCCATCAAGGCCAAGGTCGGTAGGGTCGAGGCAGCAGGGATAACAGACAGAGAGTTGCTTGTTTATCGGGAACTATTATGCTTTAGAGAAAAGGACCATACATCAAGGTGGTGTCCTCGGGCTATTAAGAAACACATGATCAGGGTGAATAAAGAGGATATCCAGTGCCATAGGGGCATCACCAATAGTAACCACCTCCAAGAGTTGCAGCACTAGTCGCACCAGCACCCGCTGTCCCACCTCAAGGGACCCTCCACAGTTGCAGTACGGACATGTGTACCACATTATGCCGGCAGAGGGAGCCGCTCCAATTCAGTCTGTTGAGGGTACGTTCCTTAGTTTTGAACATATAGTTCGTATTTTATTTAACGCAAAGGGGAACTCATTCATTTGTTAGCACCAGTTTTGCACGTGAGACTCGGATGATAGATTTTATTTCTAATATTGTTCTTCACATAGACTCACCTGTGGGTAGAGTCTATAGGGGTCAAGATAGCATGACGCACTTTTGTGGTGGACTTTCTCGTACTATATATGCATGAGTACGATGTATATTAGGGATAGACTGGCTAGATACATACAAATCTTGTGTTGACTGTTATGATAGGTCCATCGTTTTCGCCATTCTAAGGTAGGAGATGTACCTAGTTACAATGCCACACCTCGGGGGTAGGTTGATCACACACTTATACTATATTGAGGAGGAAAGTTCTTCAGAGGTCGTAGTGTGGATATATTCCCTCTAAGAAGTTAGAAAGTTTTTTATGTATTTGGGGAGATCCCAGGGTTGCCACTTAGTCGGGAGATAGACTTCATGATTGATTTAATTCTGGGAACAAGACCCATTTTCTGCATACTGTATCGGATGGATCTTCTAGATATGAGGGAGATTCAGTACCAAATTGAGAATTTTTTAGGACGGGGGTTCATTAGGAGGAGCACTTCATTGTGGAGTGCTCTAGTTTTATTCATCGAGAAGAATGATGGATCCTAACGACTTTGTATCGACTACAAGGAGTTAAATAAAGTCACCATACAAAATAAATATTTTTCCCCTCATTGATGATTTGTTTAACAAGCTGAGGGGTGCTGCATAATTTTTGAAAATCAATTTGAGATTGGGTTATCATCAGTTGAGGGTCCAGGAGCAAGATATCTTCAAGATGACAATTCTTACGAGGTATGAGTCATATGAGTTTTTTTATTATACCTTTTGGAATAACTAATGCACCAGTGGTATTTTTTGATTTAATGAATCGGGTTCAGGCATTATTTGGATTAGTTTGTCATAGTGTTGATTAACATTCTAATTTATTCTCAGACTGCGAGGAGCAAGCACAACATTTGTGGGTAGTCATATAGACACTACGAGACCACCAACTATATGCTAAGTTCAATAAATGTGATTTTTGGTTGCAATTTTCCGGCCACATTGTGTTTGGGAGGGGAATATTAGTGCATTCAGGGAAGGTTTCGGCAATGATGGAGTGGGAACATTCCACTACACCCACTGAAGTACGTAGCTCTTGGAATTAGCCGGGTACTACCGTCGGTTCATTTTAGGGTTTTTAAAGATAATTAGGGCCTTAATTAATTTTATATTGAAGTACGCGCCATTTGTATGGGATGACGTGTCCCGGTAGCAGTTTGATGGGCTGAAGACTAGATTGACTACAGCACCGGTTCTATAATTACGTCGGGAAGGGATAGACTATAAGGTATTCACAGATGCGTCCTTTAGGGGACTTGGAGGGGTATTGATGCAAGAGGAGAGACTTATAGATTATTCTTAACGAAAGCTAAAGCCTCACGAGGGACATTACCCCACCCACGACTTGTAGTTAGCCGACGTGATTTTTGCACTGCGAGTGTGGAGGCATTATCTCCTAATATTTTTTTAAAATAGATTTGAGATATGTTTATCATCAGTTGAGGTTCTGAGAGTAAGATATCTCCAAGATGTCATTTCTTACAAGATATGGGTCATATGAGTTTTTGGTTATGCCTTTTGGGTTAACCAACGCACCATTCATGTTTACGGATTTAATGAATCGATTATTCAATGATTGTGTGGATTAATTTTTCATAGCGTTTATTGATGATATTTTGATTTTTTTCTTGGACTGTGAAGGAGCACGCCCGGTATTTAATAGTAGTCTTACAGACACTACGAGACCACCAGCTATATGCTAAGTTTGAGAAATGTGGTTTTTAGTTATAAGAAGTGCATTTATTGGGCCACATTATGTATAAGAGGGGGATATCGGTGTACCTAGGGAAAGTTTCTGTAATGATGGCGTGGGGATAACCCATTACACCTACCGAGGTACGCAACTTCTTAGGATTAGCCTGGTACTACAATCGATTCATTCAGAGGTTATTAAGGATAGTTGGGCCCCTAACAAACTTTATGAGGGATGACGTATCATTTGTATGGGATTATATGTGTTAGCAGGCATTTAAAGAGCTAAAGAATGGATTTGCTACCGCACTGGTTTTTGCATTACCTCAGGTAAGGATAGACTATAAAGTCTTCACAGATGCATCCTTGAGGGGACTCGGAGGGGTATTGATTCAGGAAAGAGGTCGATATCTTATGCTTCACGAAAGCTAAAGCCTCATGAAGGATATTACCCCACCCATGACTTGGAATCAACAGGCATGATTTTTATATTACGAGTATAGAGGCATTACCTCCTAGGGGAGAAGTTCCAGCTATTCATAGACCATAAGTGCCTACTGTATTTTTTTACGCAGCGGGAGTAGAACATGAGACATGGGTGATGGATAGATTTTGTGAAGGATTACAGTTCGCCATTCAATATTATCCGGAGAAGGAAAATGTTATAGCGCAAGATTTGAGCCGCAGGTCGATATTGGAGTTGGCGACAGTATGTAAGGCGAAATGGAAGTCACTTCATGGGCATGATGAATTGACCCATGAATTTATGGAGGTTCTCACCAAAACTCCTGAGATCATTACTCGTGTCGTGAAGGCATTAGCAAGATATCAACTTTGCCAGGAGCGTGTTAGGAAGTTGTTTATAAAAGGGGCATATCATTATTCTGTTGGATTGGATGATGGATTGAGATTCGAAGGTAGGCTAGTTGTCCTAGATGATGAAGAGTTGAGGTGAGATGTTATGTCTGAGGCTCATGGTTCACGCTTTATGGTACATCCTGGAGGGAATAAGATGTACCAAGACATACGACGTCAGTATTAGTGGGTCGGGATAAAGAGGGACATAGCAATTTTTTTGTCCAAGTGTAATACATGTCAGCTGGTGAAAGTGGACCATCAGTGTCCTGTAGGTTTGTTACAGCCTTTGGAGATCCCAATGTATAAATAGGAGGTTATCTCCATGGATTTCATCATTGGGATACCAACATCACAAAGGGGGCACGATTCCATATAGGTGATTATCGATAGGATGATGAAGGTGTCTCATTTTTTATCCACCCTAACATATTACCATTTAGATAAGTACGGTAAACTTTTGATCACAAAGATTATGAGATTACATGGGAAACTTCTCAACAGGACGTTTGTGTCCCATTTCTAGAGAAGCTTTTAGTAGGCTTTATGGGAAGAGTTGAGATTAAGCACCTCCTATCATCCTCAGATCGATAGGCAGACGGAGAGGGTGAATTTAATGCTGGAGGACATGCTACAGATGTGAATATTATACTTTAAGGGGAGCTGGGAGCAGTGTCTACCCTTGGTGAAATTTTCATACAACAACAGCTACCAGTTCACGATTAGGATGACACCATTTGAGACACTTTACGGGAGACCTTGTCATTAAACCTCATGCTTGTTAGAGGCGGAGAGAAAAAAAATCTCAGATGATATTACATTCACGACACCTTAAAGAAGGTGGAGATGATTCGATCTAGGATACGAATTGCCCGGGATTGGCAAAAGATCTACGTGGATGCGGTTCGGAGACACTTAGATTTTAATATTGGGGATTAGGTTCTAATTTAAAGTGTCTCCCATGAAGGGAGTGATGAGGTTTGGGAAGAAGGGGAAGTTGGCTCCCCGATATGTAGGAACATTCCCTATCCTTGAGAGGATTGGACCTATAGCATATTAGTTGGGATTACCGGACCACCTGCAGTGGATGCATGACGTCTTCCACGTATCTAAATTGGGAACATCCCCTAGAGACAAGATATCATACCAGCATATCAATATTGATGAGATAGATCTCCAATTAAATGCTACCTATGAGGAGATACCCGTAGCAATTTTGGACCCTCTGGAGCGTCAACTTTGATCCAATGTTGTTCCATTGGTACGTATACAGTGGGAACATCATAAGGAGGATGAGTCGACTTTGGAAATGGAGGATGACATGCGGATGAGATATCCGAAACTCTTCTGGCTGGGTACCTATTTTTCTAGATTCGAAAGATGAAATCCCATTATTAGGGGGAGAATGTAGTACCCCGTATTTTTATAAGATAAAATAAAACTTTTATTTTCATGAAATAAAATTCAAGGGAGTTTAAATTAAATCGGTCAAATTGAATTAATTAAGTGCTGAGTGAATTTATTTACGATTGTTTCCTATTATGTAAAATCGACCTTGCATGATAAATAAATTTCAATACGAAAAAAAAATAATTGCATGTGTATTAAATAATTTACGTGTAAATTAATTAAAATATACTTTTTGGATAAAATAATTGGTACGCACTTCGGTAGGTTTTAAGGGCTCATTAAGACTTTTTAGACCTTTAGAAATGGTCCCGGGGTATATATATATATATATATATATATATATATATATATATATATATATATATATATATATATATATATATATATATATATATATATGAGTTAGGGGTTATTAGACTCGTTGAATAAGGTATTTAGGCTCATTTGGTGGTCTAAAATTATGGCCTAAGGCCCAACACGGGCTTAATAAGTTAATTACCTATATTAAGAGATAACTAACTCCCCACCACTTTACATCCAAGAACCCTAAGAGCAAACTTTAGGAAAAAGAGGCAAGAACCCTAATAGAAAAATTCAGAGAGAAAGATCCCAGGAATCAACCAAGAAACAATCCAAGATTCAAGGCAAGAATTCTCTTGCTTAATTTTTATTGGTTAAAATTACTTTTTTATTCATTGTGTGTTGTGATCCATGTAGAAATTTTGGATTTCGGTTTTTTTGGTGACTTGATGATGAAAAATGAATATATTTATGACAAAATAATTATAAGTCATTAGGGAATCCAAAATTCAGGATGGTTCGATTATAGAGATTAAATGAATAGAAATCATGCTTAGGGCTCTTATTGAAATGGTTGTGTTGATTCATAGGTAGGAGACTTTTACACATAATATTAGGACTGAAATTATGATTATTGTAGCCCTGGTATGTAACAGAAATTTAAGGATATTAATTGTTATGGAAATTTTGAATTGTTATGAACATAAATTGATCACTCAAATTTATGGGAATTTAGAATATGAATTCATTGTTAAAATACATGATTAATTTCCCTGAGTTGATGAACTAATTATTAGAGATCCATTGTGTGGAAAATATATGAGTAGGAACCTAGGAAAATCATGTTTGGCTTCAGAATGTGCAATTCCTGTATATAAGAAAAATTAGGAGAATGGGTTCTGAAGGAGCAAACCGGTTATCCCTTGGGCCGAACCGATTCGTCTCTTGGGGGCCTGGCCCCGGGGTTCGTCACTAGGTCTTGGTGATTTTTAGAAGTTTATACGAGTTGGTAGAACTATGTTTGGATATTGGTGGATTTTATTAAAAATGGAAACGTATGACTATTTATCAGAGAAGGACTAAATTAACAAGATAGTTAATAATATCCTATAAAGAATAACTAGTTAATAATTCACATGTGGGTAAATTATTAAATAGAATAAGTTCAGAA
The DNA here is from genome assembly GCA_949130495.1 of Sambucus nigra. Taxonomy (NCBI): domain Eukaryota; kingdom Viridiplantae; phylum Streptophyta; class Magnoliopsida; order Dipsacales; family Adoxaceae; genus Sambucus; species Sambucus nigra. The sequence continues at coordinate 478,929,613 of OX422217.1, read as the reverse complement.
TATTATTTTTGGCCAGCTATGGATTAATTATTAGGATAATTATATTTATATATGATAATATGTAAATATATTTTTGTATGGACATACCGATCATCGTCCTATCGATTGGGGTACACGCGTTCGGGACGGGAGCACACGTCGGCAAAGGTGGGCAAGGTATAGTGTTAGGTCATATTTTGTGTACAACGTGGCAGTTCCACTTATAGGAGTTAAGTGTTGATGCTGGATCCATGTGACACCGCTTGGCATGGGTCGTGCAATAGTGAAACTGCGTAGGTACTGCCCCACTTGCTTGTCTTTTATTTGTTCGTTTTGGATAGGAGACTTTCACGGACTCACCAATAGAGTAAAAAAGAGACATTATAGGTAGATGACTTAGTGTCGCATATATAATGAAATATATCAAATTAATTCAAATGAATGAAAGAATTCCTAACTCTAGTGTTGTGGACTAAAGATATAGACCTAATACTACGTAATATGAATGATATTAGATGATATGTCTTTATGGGTAATGTATTGGGGTAAATTGGGAAACAATAAGTTGAGAGTATTTAACTTTGTTTCAATACATTATCTTGCTAGATTCATCTGTATACTATTGTTTGCACTTATTTTGTGTCCGTATCAAGTTATGAATGGGTATTTGAGTAGAATTTCTTTTAGGTGAGGAGTGAGATACATTATTTATGAGTGTAATGATGGGAACACTCACATTGAATTCAATATAATTTTTCCCCCATTAAAACGAGTAAGTTAATTCTTGCACACTTTAGGGCACTGACCCAAAATTAAAATATCTTCTCCCAACAGGTGTGCCTAGACAAGGATAGATGGATCAATAGGAGACCAGTCTTGTGTGGCTTCCATTTCAGGGATTTCAGTTCTTGATTCTATCTTATGTTGTCCTTTAATTTTTACTATTTCATTTTGAATTATTGCAAGGGCATAAGCTTAAAGTTTATTTCCTTTCAATCGGGTTGAGATATTAGTATATGTTGGAGTTTTGTTTGTTTGTTTATTCATATTCAGGATTTTTATTTAGTGGTGCGTGATTCTTTATTCACTTGCAATTAAATTCATTTATTCTATTAAATTATTATTTTATGGTTGGGTGTTAAGGATGATATAAATTGACAACCAGCCCCATCTTCAGCCTATTGTGTCTGGACAACCTTTACGTGAGAAAATGGGTGTTGTTATAATTGTACTAAGTCAATAAAATTTAAAAGTGAGTTAAAACATTGATCTTCATTCTTCTATTTTATGGGCTAATGTTCATTTTATTCACTTTCAATCACAAGTTATGTCTTTAAATTACTCGAACTTTTATATAGATTGAACTTAACCTTAGGCTTTCAGATGCTAAACAATTCTTTATATAGAGTATTTTGCATAACCAATAACCTTTGTATGATCTTTTGGTTCTTGTTTGATCATTCAACCTGGTATTTACGGGATGAAAATTTACATGCCTATAAGTTAAGAATCATTTGCGTACATTTACTTACTTGTGTGATTTTTTTCACACTTTTGGTGTGCTAGAAGTTGTCGCAACCTGCCGTCACAGGAGCTTCACCGTAGCAATATCGTCGTGACCAACAAGAAGCCTATCGCTACAATGACAAAAGTTGGGTTTGATTAAAATGCCAAAATCTAGAGTTAAAAAAAGCACTTTTATCCATTTCAAATGCGTTGCAAGAAGCTCTTTTTGTACCATTCTCCTTCCATATTATTCTCATTTTCCCCATATAGTATATCTTGCACATATCTTAAAAGATTTATTTAAAATGCATGCTTGGTGATTTTGTTCTTTGTTGAGTGATAAAATTTTGGTAAATACTTGCTCTTGTATAGTCTTAATTGGCTTTAGAATTAATGTTGCTTATCCACGTTCTTAGAGTATTTATATTACCATTGACTTTGATATTGATACAATACTTCCATATATATTGATACCACAATTTTTACATTTGGGAAAAACATGCTACATCCAAATCTTATTTTTGATCATTCATTGTTTTGATCATATTTAGTAGGATGCTAGGATAAATTCTTACATCTTATTTTGGCGTATCCTATTTCTAGGGTGGTTGCTAAAACATTGTTTTATCCATGCTTCATCTTTGTATTTCTCTTCGACATATTTCATATATACTTTCTTTGACATGATATATCATTTGGTGTCTTGAATTGTATTTATGTTTTTAGTTTTAGGATTGATCGCATAAATTTGTATATTTTATATCCTATACTCTTTGTTCACTATGCTTAGCTTTATGTTAAAAACAATTTGAGTGTTTATTTTAAAATCTTGATGATCATTTATATATTTGTCTTATTATATCATTGTTTATTATTTATGACTTTATATGATATACCATGTGATTCATATTCCATATTTCTATCATCTCCTTGTGCTTATTGTGATACATAGCATGTTTTCAACAATCTAAGCTTATTTTCTCTAATTATTTCATAAAGTTTTGTCCCTTATGTTTTTATAGATTCGTTTTCTTAATTTCTTCATCTTTCCTAAATGGGGAGAAATTTTCTAAAGGGGGAGAATCAATTTGTGACTAAAGAAATCTAGATATAGGATAAAAAGAGAGAATATGTTATAATATGGTAAGGAGAATTTAATTATGGATAATAGATTTTTAGCATTTTAGGTGATATATATTTGGTCACTACTTATCATAGTTATCATTGTTGCCTCATATATTGTTACCTTATGTTCATATCCAATTTTAACTTGTATCTTAATTGGATATTGTGGATATTGGTTTCAATTATTTGGATTATCTTTTTCTAGATTACTTTTTTATTCTCTTATCTTTTCCTTTGTCAATTCCATGATAAAAAGGGGTGGAGAGTTTTCCTCTTAGGGAGAGAGAGCTTTATTCTTACAAGAAATAGGTAAATGAATTAGTGAAAGTATAATCTTACGGAATGAAGTTTATATACCATACCTTATAAATATATTTGATAAACTTGGAATATTTTCTTTTTAGTAATTAGATGAGTCGCTTTAATATTAATTTATCAATTGTGTTATCATATTACTTATATTTCACTTTCATTTCATTACATAATAGTATTTTGATATGTTTTTTATGTGTTTGATAGGAGTACAAGATTTCCAAATGGTTGTGGAGTCTCTTGTGATTGATTCAAGTGTGTAATTCTACTATTTCATGACTTTGGTCGGGAGATTCGCGTCCTAGGTGGTATATATGATTCATTGGTTTGTACTTTATATTATAAAAAGGGGGAAGATTTTTTTGTGTTTTATCATGGAATATACAAAGGGGAATATTATACTCATTGTGCCCCATAGGATTAGGTTGTCTTATTCTGTTGATCAAAACTCACTTTGTGTCTCTAGTCCAAGAGGTCATTTCGAAAAGCTTTAAGTCAATATTTATTCATGGGACTTCATCAACTTCATATCGACACCGTTTAGTTCCACATCTATGAGAATGCCACTTTAAGGAAATGTAATGGACTTAGATGACATAGAACACTCATGGTTTAACGCAACTTAAATTGGAAAATATGTTAAACTAGTGTGTGTGCGTGTTTGAGACGTTTTTTTTTATTTTTGTCATATACATATGCTTACATTTGAAAATATCTCAAAAAAACTTATCTTGAGTCTTTGCAGCGAAATTTTACTTTGTTGGTTGTGCTTTGTGAAAAAATAAAAAATCTTGTCATCGGCATGACCTTGTCACTGGTGCTTCTCTCAAGTGAGGTATTTCGTCACTGTGGTGAGTAATTCCACGGGTACAGAGGCACTATGGCAACAGAAGTTACGCCTATATTCATCGATAAATCAAATGAAATTATGTTGGCTTTTTTAAACACTTTTTGGCCTCAAACTTTATGCAAATCACCTGTTAACTATATATTTTGTATATATTTGGTTTTGACTATTTTGTTTGGACAAATAGTCTCAAAACCTTCAAAATATTGTGTCCGTTAGTTCATTTATATGTTTCTATCTACTTAATGTGGTCTTTTTCTCCAATACAAAATAGATGTTGTTTTTTATGAAAACTTGAATTTTAGAGAGAGAGAAACATATGCAGAAAATCACCATTCAGTAGATTTTTCTTAAAGCTTCTTTAAGTTTTCTTGAGATATTCATTGCAATTATTGAAACTTAAAGTCATTTGAAGTTTTATTACTTCTTCTCAAAACTTGAACAAACTTTTGAAAAATTTATTCTTAAGAATCTTTAATATTTTTTATATGTCAAAAATACTTGTGAGTATATTGATTAGCCAAATACCTTAAAACTTCCATCAACCTTTAGGAATCTCACATTCTAGGAAGTAGAAATACATTTTTGGCTTCTCATATTTTTTCCAAGGCTTATAACACAGTTTTTATTCAAACTCTAAAAGAAAAAAGTTGCTTCGACTTTAAAGAAAAACATTTTGCCACAAGGACGTTGCAGACAGAAACCCATTGCAGTTGTGTAGCGTACTCCAGATGTTGTCACTCTCTACGGTGGATATGGTGGAAAAGAGTGTATACTCTATCATAGCGTTGAGAGGGTGTAATTCTATGTGTTGGAGTTATAAAAATCTACAATAGTACATTTATCGTTCTGTCGGCCCACGATTTTTTCCTATTGTGATTTTTTCCTCATACACCTTGGTATTGTACTATATTTTTTTACTTATTATGAACTTATATTAAATAACATTATATTGAAGATAAAATTTTGTGTAATCTATTTGGTAAATAATTTGTCACGTAGACATTAGTTCTTGTTTGTTTACCCTTAATAAGAAATTAAAGGAAAACCTTATCTCCTTTTGACAAGAAATTTTAATTGGGTATTCTTTGTCCATTTTAGTTTCGAGAACACACACTCTCAGATTCAACTAATTGATTGAAAATTTGAGTTGGATTGTGTCATTCTATTGTATTTTGTATCATTTTATTAGGTCTAGATTTAATAAAATGAGATTAATGATACTAAAATTGTATTTAATTAGCCTTAAAGTTAATTGATATAGTATTTTCATTTTTTTTAACAAACTAAAAGTTCCAACTAGTCACAACTGAAATGTTACATGGATTGTTTAATATAATAATATGTCACACAAAAATATAAGTGATTCAACAAGTTTTATTGTCTACATCCAAATAGTGTAGGGGGTTTAATTTTAGAATAAGATAATTACAAAATTTCCCTAAGTGCAATAAAGATATATAAAATCGACACAAAGATATATGTGGTTCAGCAAGTCTTAATTACGTACGTCAATGGGAGAAAGAAAAGGAGGGATTTTATTATGATAAACAAGTGAAGGGGACTTGGGCGATCATGCCATGTGGGTCGACACATGGCATTTAGGCGTCAAGGCGGTACAGTCGGTCGAATAACTAGGAAGGGCTAACTCAGAATTTAGGAAGATCATAATAAATCAAGGACGATCAATCCCTACATAACTCCACCAACCCAGAGATAATATCAAAGTAGAAATACCTAAATTTGTAGGAACCTTATACTTATAAATAAGGGAGATCTCACCCTATTTTGGGATATTTGATTGTACTCCAATCTCGACGACTTGGACTCTCGACTAGAAACCCTAGCACTCCAATCGTTCTTCCCTTTTCTCAATAATATGCATTTCCCTCCTTCTCCATGGACATGTATAGGACGGTCTGCTAAACTATGTACATATTTTGTCACATATTTTATTGTATTCATATATATGGGTCCGATTTGTAATCTTGCAATTATTGTGGGTTTAATATCCCCTACAATTTGGCATCATCTATGGGAAAATTTTGAATTCATACCATCGTGAATCATCTTACTATAGTAATATGAGTGCTCACCAACCTCATTGTTCACAAGCTAGAAGTCGTATCTAGTCTAAGGTAAGAATTATTAAGAGGGAGAAAACTTCTTTGAGGTCCCCTCCATCACCTAATCGACCAAGGTCATGGGATGCTCACCAAGAAGGTCAAGTCCTAGTCAGTGATGGTATACTCCTCTAGCAAAATGATCGATAAAGAGAGTATCATCTCAATTAGTCAGCCTTTATGAGGATATATTGGACGATCGCAATGATGAGATCACCCGTTTAAGAAGGCACTTGATCGAGTAGTGAAAATCACGTTGCTTCCATTCTCACAATCTGGAACACCACGGGAGGTGAAGAATCCATTCTCTAAGGCACTTGAAGAGAAATCGAGATGATTGAGTTTCCATATCAAGGAGCCCATATGGAGTGAAATCTAATCCACGACTTGTCAACCAGATAATGTCCCACCATTTTTTTCAAACAAAATCATGTACGGGTAGAGTCAACACACAGGACAAAGTGAACCCATCCCAAGTTTCCCCTAAAAAATATCACTAGTGACGATGTTAGATACCTCATGAAAAAAGATTTGAAGAGTAGGTTAAACCCCAACTTATCATGAACTCCGAAGGATCTCGCTAGGAAAGCATTAGGGCATGGATAGGCCTCACCCTTTACGATAGAGATTAAAATATCAGATCCACTGAAGAAATTTTCAATCCAAACGATCACCACTTATGGTTGAAAGGCAGACCATGCTCATTACATCAAATAAGACCAATAGATAATGTCCCTCTAGAGTCACCATGACGCCATCATGTATCGAGTTTTTCCCAATACTCTGGGGGATATTTGTCTCAAATTGTTTAAATAATTCATGCCCAGGTTGATTTCATTATTCATGGAACTGGCAGAGTATTTCATAATTTTCTTGATTACCAGCATCAAGGCATCTAAAGAGGTCATTGATCCCTCTCAAAAGAAAGAAATTAAAGTCCCTCAAGAAATACGCATAATGATATTAGGAAGTGCTCAATGAAATTAATGATTGCAATTTGTAGTTAGCAATCTCATCCACTAATTTCTTACCCACTAAATCAGATGATCTATACCAATCCTTGACCAAGAAACAAGCTTTAACTATGGACGAAATCATGATGTGCATTGAGGAATAAGCCAAGGTATAAGATTAACTTCTCAACGCGGAGACTCTAACCGATCAAGGTTAGAAATAGTCTACAAAGAATAGTCTGAAGAAGATGCCCAAACGGGGAAATTGGTCGACTCTAGAAAAGAAGGAAACACAAAACAATACATCTAAGGGACATTTTAGGTCATAAAACAACGAGATCACCTATAAGGCAATAGATACCTTTTTTAAAGAGTCGATCTACAAGTTGATAGATCAAATAAAGGACAAACTGTTCTTCAAGAGACCAACAAAGATGGTTAGCGATCTAAATAATAGGAACAATAATCTTAGGTGTACCTACTGTAAAGACCACGGTCATCTCATAGAGAATTGCAAAATGTTTAAGTGGAACCTAGAGGATCTCGTGAAAGTTGGGCATCTTAAGGATTATGTTGACTCAGCTAAGATTACGTCCTCAACTCTGGTAAATAAAATTCAGAAAGGGGGCAAGGAATATGATCTCTCACCATTAGGAATGGTGATAGCCATACATGGTTACACTGATCCCTCACAATGAACATGGAAGAAACTCGAAGAAAGAGTGAAGATTTGGGCTTGCATCCAAGATATTTTCTAAGGTGAAGTATCCCAACCCATCCTAGATAAACGGGAGCGTAATAATATAGATGTTGAATGAACAAATATGTTTACCGATGAGGATCTAGTCGAAGTGAATATGCCCCATAAGGACACTCTGGTTCTGACCCTCAAATAGAAAACTTCGACATCCGAACCCTATGTGGGTAGAAGCTAGAAAAAGAGCAATGAGTTGAAAAGATGGAGACCAAAGGACTTACTCATCTTTGATCATGAAAAAGTTCAAAATTAATAGTTGTTGGGATCTAAAATTTTTTCTAAATAATGCATACCTTCCTTCTTCTTACACATTATTATAGATGCCTCCTCTTTTATTCTAAAATTTATATTCATCGCCCCTATAAGTAGACCTGATAGCATACAGTGTTGTGTCGTGTTGAATTTTTTGAAAGCGGTGTGATATTGATTAAACCAAATTCGCAAGTTTCCAATTTATACTTATTTAATCAGAGTCAATTTTTAAACCAAATTAATTCAACCCTAAAACATGTATCTACGTGGGTGAAATCAAACCAACATAAATATAAATTTTGACACACAAATTTCAGGAAAAAAAACTTTTCGGGTAAAACCTTTTATTTCACTATGAGTAATAAATAGCAAATTACATACACAATGAAATCCGCAATGAATATCGCGCAGCTACTTACATAGACACGCAACCTAGAGTCAGCAATGGAATAATCGCAGTAGCCCACAGAAATACGCAGTCCAATTCATCCAGGAACACCCACGATCACTCCCAGTCGACATGTAGTCGTAGTCAGCCATAGAGATAACACTCCACCAAAAACTAACTTCACCAAAGTTTAATCTTGGGTTTTAAAACAATACACTAAAAGATTGGGATGTTTTGTGAATTGAAAACAAAAAGGATAAAACCCTTAAATGAAGAAGACAAAGTATTCTGCTAGTTTGCAGTTTGTGCAGAATGAAAAATGTCAGATATTCTTAACAAAAACTGAGTGATTTAACACGTTTTATATAAAAAACATTGAGTCGGCATATCGCTCGAACGAGATCAGGTTGTCGCTCAAACGAGGACACGTGTCGCTCGAATGAGCTTCGTACGATAAGTAAAGTCGCTTGAATGATCTTTTCATATTACTAGAATGACAGTTAAAAAATATAAAAAATTTATTTCGTTAAAAACTCCACCTCAACACTTCGAAAAAATTCTTTAACGAAAAACAACGCCTCAAGTGTTTGAAAATATTTTAGGAAAATTATCCCAACACTTATAATTAACCATTAAGGTACTTAAATACAAGCTTACTAAAATTGATTTCGCAGAGGCATCTTTGTTTGAGAACGTTGATATTCGAATCCATTTTGACGTATGATTGAACTTGAAAAAGTCGTTGACAGTTGTAGCAGTATACGACATACAATAATATAAACAGGACAATAAAATAATATCGTTACAAATGTCCCCCTATCTCTATGCCGGTATAAAATAAAAGCATCTAAATTTTCAAATCAAAATCCCTATACAAATCTAATACCCTCCCATGAACCCAAAACTGAAAAGGTATCAAAAAATGCAAGTCTGAAACTTTCTTCAAACATCTTCAACATCAAATCTTCAAATCTTTAATCTCTTCTCATCAGGGTGTGAAAAATAATGATCTTAAATTTTTTACCTACACACATGAGACAAATCAAATACTTTCTTGATGCATCGAGTTTGAAATGATATAAGAATAAATCAATTATCAATAATCAAATCTCCCCCATAATGCTAACTACCCCATAAAATCATAATACATTCTCCCCCTTTTTATTTGTCCTAAATAGAAAGAATAAACAAAATAAACATGGAGTGTTACTAAAAATATTCATAGCAAACATAGATCAAACTATGCTCATGCAAAGGAATCCTCAAAAAGTATCCACAAACCATTTTTGATTTTTCAATTTTTTAAAGCAAAAATAATATTTTTTAAATCACACCATGAATTTATACTAAGATAACCAAATCAAGAAAACATAATGAATGGGTGTGAACATATTCGATAGTCAAATCAATGCAATCAAACATAACAAATGTGCACAATGAATATGTGTACTCCTAATGAATGAACATCAAAATCGTCATTAGATGTCGAAAATGTGAATTTAGATGATATCGTCTTAATGAAATCGACAAATCAAAGTGAGACATAATTTTCACACCAATAACATCTAAAACTATGTAATACTTTTTCATGACTTTCAAGGATGGGAAAACTTGTTCTATATTCCATCCAAACTCCCTCATAAATAATAATGCATTTATTTTTTCTTTTGAGGTGATCTAAACCTATTGGCCCCTTTTTGGCATATTTATCTTTTTTCTTCCTTAATTTATTTGGGCTCTTTTAAATGATGGCTTTCACGACGATTTGATTTTGTACTCTCACATCCCTTTCCCGTGTTCATTCATCATTTTTTTTCAAATTTAAACAAATTCCTCACGAGCAACGGTTCTTACATGCACTACTTTCATTGTCAAGTTTTATCGCATTTGGTTCATTTTAAAGACGGAATTGAGATGGAAACACTTCGACCAACATGTGATTTGACAAGTACAATAATCAAACAAATCCGTGCAAGTGTGCATTAAAAGAGACTAAGAGTGAAACATGTAGGAAGTAATCAAAAATTACATCTTAATGACTCCAAACATGATAAAGCACAAAAATGTGTAGCATCCCGATCAAAATAATAACGGGTGGCTAGCCCTATGCTACATTAAATCAGGAGTTTCAGATGGCTCAGTCTCAACACCAACTGTCGGTAAAAATATAATATAGACTAACGACCCGATATCATGTAAGCGAGATGTTAAAATTTAAATAAAACATATAACAGACAACAAACCAACACTATAAGATACAAACAAAGAAAAGAAAAATGCATAGAAGAACTATGATAAATGAAATGCTAGAATAAAATGAAATGAGTAACTACAGTCGAATATACCACAAAGAAATAAACCCGAATAAGATGTCGGGTCATAGCCAATACAATGACTGAAATGGAATAAATATAAACATTTATAAATATCCCTTGGGTGTAAACTCGATATACAACATGAATCCAACCTAGATTTTTAAAGAAGTAGGAAGCGACTACATTCTACATCCCGCAACCGTCCGCACCTGTCACGGCTCCCAAGACTTTGGATAGAAGGTCATTCGGCATCCATGCGGTAGGACACCTGTAGTAATATATATACATGCAGGAGAGAAAAGTAAACGGCTCAGAGCCCGAATTGAAAAAATATTTAGCAAGTGTGTTAACCGTGCATAATAAATATCAATGCGCTTATTTCATAATTAGAGTGGAATCGCACTCTCGTGAAACCCCAACTCACCCATCATCTATTGACACACACCTACTCGCGTCCTGAAATTTTAGTTAAATTACCCCAATTATAAGGACAACCTAACTTACCATAGGCCCAGCTTATACCCACGAGATATGCCTTCCTATCATAACCCAAGAATACACTCTTTCTAAACACACTTAATTATTTTTACAAACATGTATGCCATACTAGGCTTAATGGATTCCGGTTTATAATTTAATTAATTATAATTCTTAATACGTTACCCGTAAAAATTTGGGTTTAATCATATGATTTAATTTCTAAATAACATGCATACAAATTATTATTGACAAAACTTCTCTCTAATCTCAACACTACACTACGTTTCGTGTGTGGGGTGTCTCGCAAAGTGAAATCCAAACAAGGAACCACCCCGTTACACTACTCCTTTATAATGTCGATCCCAGAGATCCATTATGCCATACATACAATTTTATACTACTACAAATACTAAATTTAGTTTACCATATAAAAACAACTTAAAAGCTCCAATAATATCCTTGGGATGATGTAACCGAAATATTCCTTAAATGCGATACATCAACCCCCATCAATCTAGTACATCATAATCATCCAATAGGTACTCCATAAAGATTACATATCCTTTCACCTTTAGGATATATATATATATATAGGCATTTATTCTAACCATCCATATAATATAGGATCTTGGTTTTTGAAAATATGTACATTTTTAACGGTGCGGATGAGTGCCACATCAAAAGACATTTTTCCAAAATGAAGGGTTGATATGGATTCTTACAACTTTAATTCAAAATTTGAATTCTAAATTTCCCTCCTATACCCACTTACTTTTAAAATTCAAAATTTGTAATCTCCCCTCAATTTAAACAATATTTTATTTCATTCCACCATCCCCATTTTATTTTCAGCTGTCACCTCTCTCTCTCTCTCTTTCTCTCTCTAAACAGACGATCTCAGCATCCCCTTCCTTTCGGGTTTCTCCACCACCATGCACAAAACACACGATCTTCTAATTTCTTACCACAAAAAATTAACCTATGTTGCTCACGATCATCACATTATGTCGCTACTCTCCAGTTCTAGAGTTGAGTTATTTTCTTTCAGGTAAGGGTTTTTTTCACGAGGATATGCATGTTTTTTGGGGGAGAGAGAGGGTTCATTGAATCATTATCTCAAAGCCCTGAAGTGTTTTATTTAATTTATGGGTTTCTAATGGGTTCAATTTTTTGGATTTAGGGGTTCTTGATCTTAATGGAACGAACAATTTTATGGAGTGAACGATTTTTTGGATTTCAACGTTTGAGTTTCTTGATGTTAAAATCAGTTTCACTATTTCTATATCTCCTCCCCTTACGGTTCTAACTCTTGGTTTTTAATTATTTTTTGATTTCTAATTCATTTTATTAACTGCTAAAGCTCTCTCAGTCGGACCATACAAGATCTAAGCGTGGCCGGCGGTTTAAAGCAGCGGTTGGAGTATCTTGATTTCCTTCCACAAATCGTGATTTCCTTCCATAAATCAAAACGCTGGGCCATCTTGGGTGTGGTTAACGATCGTCTTGGGTTTGTTTCTGGTAAACAAATTTGCTTCCACAGATCAGAACGCCGGACCATCACAGGTCAGTGCGTAAACCAAATCGTGAGTATACCACATACGGTGTGAGTAATACAATCCCACATCCGGTGTGATTCAAATCTTAAGTATACCACATTCGGTGTGAGTAATTTCTTTGATACTTTCTTGATTTCTGAATCTGCTTGAGATTGCTACGGCTGAATCAATTTTTTTGACAAATAAACGAAGGTATGATTTCTGTGAATTGAATTGTTGATTTCTGACTCTGGCTGATATTGCTACTGCTGATTCCAATTTTTTTGAGAAATTATTGAAGGTGGGATTTCTGACTCTAGCTGAGATTGAGCTTGGTCATGACACCAATAAGCCCAGGGATGGAACATGAGCCATTTCTGGTGATACAGTGGACAAAATGGGTTTCAGAGTTAGTAAAATGGGAGGTATGTTCCAATTACAGAAGTATCAATATTTTCCCCATCTATGATTTGCTATCTTCATTGGCCACATATTTTGTTTGACATTATCTTTGCATATGGTGATGCTGAGTTTTTTTTAAAACAAATACAGAGTTAGCACCCAAACTAGGCCAGATCCAAATTGGGTAATAGTCCAAACAGCCCAGATCGTCCACCGGAAAGTATCAGACATGAATGCATTTTTCTCAGACTTTGGTCTTCTCATACACGAATGCATTTTTCTCTTTCTTCTACTTTTCCAGACCAACTTTGACGTTGTTGAGATCTAGATCATCTTTATTCTATTGAACAAATTCTTATATTGGTATTTGAGAAATTATTTTCAATTGTATTGGTGTTTTGGCGTGTTAATAGTTATAATGTTTGAACATATTTTAAATAATATTTTGGGGTGTTTCTGAATTATTAGAATTTGAATTGTTTGTTGGGAAAAAATGGGTTATCTTCAAGAAAATTCCCTTACTCCATTTTAAGTGTTCGACATAATTCCTCACTCAATTTTTCATGTCTTTTTTTTAACCAAATTCCCTTACTCCGTTTTTTATGTATAATTGACGGTTTGGTCAGTTGAGTAAGTTGATTTGTGTTGTTGACCACTATTTTGGGCATCATCCTTAAAATCAAATGCACAAAAAATGTTCACCATAGGTATTTTTCAAATGTGCACCAAATGTTCGATGAAATGATTGAGTGATATGTCCATGTCTTTTTTAGTCTAGGGATCAAGACGCGGGTATAGATTTTGGTTAGAAAAAATATAATTTTGTACATGTTGCTGAGTGGGAGAGCGTTTTCTTTTAATGTTTTATTTAGTTCTCAAAAGTAGCCTTTCGGTTTTTATTTTGTTGGGAAAGCACTATGGATCCAGATATTATGTGAGATGTCAACTCGGGCGTTCATGCTTTATGCCATTGTTGAAAGCACTTTGATGGTAGAGTTTTATGGGGACATTATCACACATTTTTATATTATTTTTGGTTCACACATTATATTCATAAATAATATGTTCTCCATATTGCTTTTACAGTTGGTGTTAAAATGGAACCATGTTGCATTTAGTAGGTAACAATTTCTAAAATGTTGGGTTTAGACTCTTAACTTGGAAACCTATATTAAAATGGATATTATTCAAATGTATAATTTTCCTTACTTATTATTTAAATGGATAATTTGTCAAAAAAAAAAAGAAAATAAGTAATTGTGACTATATTATTCATGATTGGTGAGGAAAAGTGTTTTTAAAATTGGTAATTTACATACTATATAATTTGACCATGAGTGACACTTTCTAAAATTTTCATAACTAGACATAATGTGACATGACATGAAATAGTATTTTTTACCAATTACGAACACTATCCAAGTAAAAGTGATTAGGGGTGGCAAAACGGGTCAATGAGTTGTGTTTTCAAACAACTCGACACAACATGAAAAGAAGCCAGTGGACTCGCACACGACATGACATGATAGCGTGTTTTTTTTCTTTAACCGGAACACAATACGTTAAAATCATGACAGGACATGATAAGTAAATATGATTCGATTGGACACGATTAGAACCGACCCCACACGACACGATTGGACAGAATTAGACCACTTAATAAGGAATTAAATAAAAAGTAGGTCTAAATAGTGGGTTGATAGTGGGTTTAATTGGGGTCAATAGTGGGTCTATATAGGGAATATATCGTGTTCTTAATTGTCTCACTATTGTGTTATTATCGGGTCAACCCGATGGGTTAAAAAATCCAGACTTGAACACAAAAGACCGTGCCAATTTCGTTTCATTTCGTGTCGTGTTATCGTTTTGTTCCCAAAATTGCCACCCCTAAAAGTGACCACAGACAAAATGTATTTTATAAACTAAAAATGATACGACATGAAATATTACTGTTTACTTACCTCGAATACGACCCAGTATTTTTTTAACAAAAAATGAACTTGACCAAAATAAAAATGACACGACACTTTATTTTGTCGGGTAATGAAATTTTCGTTGTTTTACATTTACATACTTTGAAATTTTTAGCCGTTTTGAAATTACGTATTTTGAAAATTTTATTATTTACATTGTACACGACTTTATTCTTTTCAAAATTATATGTGTGCCTTCAGGCACAGACATACTTCTAAAAAAATTTATCATTTTGTAATTACGAACTTTGAAATTTTTTGTTGTTTATCGATCACGTACTTTGAAGAAAATTTGTTGTCTCACGATTATGAACTTTGGAAAATTTTCGCCATTCCTTCAGGAACGGGCATACTCTAGGTCATGTTTAACAAAATTGTGTTGTAATAAAATAAGTTTTAGTGTTGAAAAGTTATAAACAATATAAAAAATATTTTTTACAAAATAAAAATGACCTCGGCCAAAATATACACGACACGACATGAGATTTTATTTCCAATCACGAACCCTATCGTTTTGGAGGATAGTCCTATAAATAACGAATATTATGGCCATTTTTTTAAATTACACTTTGTTTTGTCGGGGAACGAAATTTTCACCGTTTTGTAACTATTCACTTTGAAAATTTTGTCGTTTCGCGATTACGTACTTTGGAAATTTTTGGAAACGTGCCTTCAGGCACGGGCATATGCAAGTATATATATATATACCATCATCTATACCCATGACCAAGTGTACATATCACGTCTCTTGTACAAGGGCCATGCACATAATACACCCGGCTATATATATCGCCGATAAACTGCATCATGCTATCATCTTCCAGGGAATTACTCACATACCATTCTGGGGACCACGGTCGGACTCAATATCACCGACATCGGGGCCAAACACACACATACGACGTCCCGAGAAACAGTCATAGCTCTTAACCGATCAATGAGATGAGACACACCCACCACGTCCCATCCCAAAACAAATGCATATCAAATAATAACACCATGGACGACTATGACCTGGGGAATATCCACACCCTCCTCATTGAGCCAGGATGCTCACCCTCTGCTTGGAAACTTCCCAATGATATCATGAGCTGGGAATGCTTAACCACATAAGTATATATATCGTTCACATGCTCAATATACATACATCCGTATGATCCCATATTATGATCAAACATTAAACCATCTTATACGGTTTAGATATTAATACCATGTATATCCACAACATAAATATATCCATATATTCATATCTATATAGATATATATATCCAAATATCCACATATCTATATATACAAACTGATTCTCGTTCATATGTATAAGATATAAATAAACTCGGCTATAGGTATACATAATCCTCAATATACAAGCCGTCACCACAAACTCATTTAATTTACCTCGGTATGTGAATACAATCCCTCACTCGAAACATATTCATCCATTTTTCCTATGATGAATAGTCTCCCAAACAACATATGTATATATATGTCCAACATTAGGGTTATCACCCAAAGTTTAGTGTAGGAAACCATCACTACACATACCATCTATACTAGAGAGCACATTGATGAATCTAGTAATAATTTCGACTATTGGTATACCCATAACTAATAGTTTATAAGCCACAAGCTCAATCTTACATTCATAACATAATCCTATTACTTAGGGAAAATACCCGTTGTAAATCACACAACAATAAACAACATCTACCACCAACTAGATTTACACACTTTACACTAGTTGGTAATATGATCCCATCGCTCTCGATTTTTTACTATAGTTCAATCACTCTTATGAATCCCCTAGTCTAACGCCTCTCTGATTTATTCCTTAAATTATATCATTACCGAGGGTATGCGACCACTCTCTTTCATTTGGCCCCAAATTGTATCTTAATAATATTCTCTCCTTATAAGGATTGGTTATAAATGTCGGCCTAGAAATTTCACAACATACCCTCGCAACTCTCTCTAAGAGTTCTTAGCCTCCCATCACATCTATACTTACTTTTGATCTATAAATAGGATTCTCAATCCCAATGAGGTTTCCCCACAATCTCTATACACAACTCCAAATGCATACATGGATATATTTTTCCCAAATTGTTTCAAGAAGTCCCCAAAATCATAATATGTGACAAACCCCTTATATGTCTCCAAAACATATCTCTTACATCATAAGAAAAAGCCCCAAATCAATAATGCCAACCGAAAAGGGTTTGAAATCATTATAGAGAAAATTCCTCAAAATGCCCTGTTTTCGAATCGATTTGACCCTATTCCGAATCGATTCGGCCCAGCGAATCGATTCGGCCTCTAAGGCGAATCGATTCGGGTCCAAAGACCAAGGCTTCTGTCTCAGGCCGAATTGATTCGCCTTGGGTCCGAATTGATTCGGTTATTGCAGACCTGCCAATTTGCCTAAACCGAATCGATTCGCTTAAGGGGCGAATCGATTCGGGTCTGTAGAATTTGAAGGGTTCTTCTTCTTCAATGAACCCACGAATTCTAAACCCCAAAATTTCTATTCTAACCCCCAAACCTTCATCAAATAATGATTTTAAGCCAATAAATCAACCCAAAGTTGATCCCAACTATTTTTACACCATTAAACCCATATTTAAACATTGATTTCAAGATTTAAACCAAAAATCTAGGTTTTGATATTATTACCCAAAATCCATTTCTTTGACCTAAAAAGTATGAAATAAAATACACAAATGACTTATTTAGCAAGATTAAACACTTGCCTCAATTTTGTAGAGGTTGGATTGTCCTCGTGATCGCGGTTGGGCCGGAATCTCCAAGCTTTTCTTCCTCTCTCTCTTCTTTTCTTCTTCTTTCCTTCTTTTTTTCTCTCTTCTTTCTCTTTCTCTCTTTCTCTAAATGATATGGCTTAATCCGTAAGCCTTTAAAACATAAGTCCCAATTTTAAATGTTAATACCCACTTTAAATGATTCGTGTACTCCAATTCGAGTCAAACTTACTTAAAAACATTCCGGAGCCGAAATAAAACCCAATGACGATCATTTTGACTATCTCAACCCTTACGGGATCGTTGGTATCCTCAAAATCATCATCCGGAATACTTTGAAATGTCCTCTATTTTTGGACTTAAATTCCCAATTTTTAAAATTCTCCAATTAAATTAAAAAAAAATTCCCAAAAATTTAATTACTCAGTCACCAAAGTCAAGGGTTGTTACATACTTCCCCCTTTACAGAAATTTCCCCCGCGAAATTTAAGATATGCTTAGGACCTCAATCTCATCTAGTCCTTACATCAATCCTCAAGATCACTATACCGATCCTTTCTAGTTCTCACGCCGAACCATATACTTTCAAAACAAACTACTACCTAGGGCGCCCATACACCCCGTACCCGAGCTCCACTCGTAGAATTATAGTCAGGCTCCATTAGCCTCAACTCGTAATATACTATCACCAATATAATCTATAACAACATATTAACTATATAAAAATTTGAAAATTCCCAATGGTTGAACTCTCCTCAATTCTTAACGCTAGCTACCTTCGTGCAGGGGAGGTCTCGCAAGCGAAATCCAAACAAGGAACCCTCCTAATACACTACTGTGTAGCTAGGTCGGGGATTGAGATTATTTGAACCAGGGTTAAGGTTTTATAAAAGATTTTCATATTTTAAATATTGCCCGAAGGCCTATATAATAATATAATATAAAACAAATCCATGTCTTTAGACATGCCAAGCAAACGCCTTATGTTTAGGACACAAGGTCTCAATAAATACAACACTCTAACCACTACCTAGTTCTCAAACTAGCACAAGTATGAGCTAAATTATCCGCTCAACATTAAATCTACTAAACTTTGAATCTCTCAAGTATGAAATTCCTATACATCACATCAACACCTTTCCATAAAATAAGTTCTTCCCTCATCGAAACACTATAATTGCACGCCCTAACCTATCCATAAGGCAATAACCTTATAACCACTACTCGACAAACCTCGACATTTCGCACTTCCGAAATTCAATAATACAACTTTCTACTACCTCTTCATAAGACGGTCTATTATATCAAAAGATGCCATACAAAGGCCATACTTGCTCACTCCTTCCTCCAAGGAAATTCTATACACCCTAACGGTGTAGCGGCTACTACTCATCATAACATACGCGCGGCATTCCCAACATCGCACAAAGCATGACTTAAACCCAAAGAAAGGTACTCTACCTTATACTTTCATAATACAATTGCTTTACTTCATCCTTGGATCCTTATTTAAAGTCCTCTACTTCTTCCAGGACAATCATTATTCCTAAACCTATTTCTCCACGAGAGAAACATCTTCCTCAAAATCCTTCCTAAACCAAAAACTCCCTCAGTCCTACTCAATGAAACTGAGTCTCCAATTTCTTTCTCCCTCTCCCCAGAAGGCAATACTCCTGATACTGGGACAACTCCACCTACCTCACATCGGTAAGAGTCACCAACACCAGGTTTCCTAACAAAGGTAGACGGGTTTCTCAATCTAAACCTCCCAAGGACTACACTACATGCCTCTCCTCAGACTTACCTTACTATGTCCAAGATTCGCCATTTGAGAATTTTTTTTTCTTACTCAACCACCTATAGGTCACCCTGAACCACTGCTAGAGTTCTCTTTCTTACCTCCGCCTGAGTTGAGGAAAACAAATACCTCCAATCAAAGCGTACCCAAAATCTATTATGGGTATTGTATCTCTAATCTTGTCCTTTCCTAGACAACATAATCTAGGCGACGTCTAAAACGAGAGAAATTGTTATCAGAACGTCGATCAAGTGAATATACTTCGCAAAAGAAGATAAGCGTAGTGAACACAACAGTCCTAATAGAAGGGCTTTATATCAAGAACGTTAACGGAAGAACGCAGAAAACCCACACAAATCCTAAAGACTCTAGAACTTGATGCTCTGATACCATCTATAAAACCCCACTCAAAATAATAACGGGTGGCCAGCCCTATACAACATTAAATCAGGAATTTCAGATGGCGCAGTCTCAACACCAACTGTCATTACAAATATAATATAGACCAACTACCGGATATCATGTAAGCGAGATGTTAAAATTTAAATAAAACATATCAAAGGAAAAAAACAAACACTATAAGCTACTAACAAAGAAAAGAAAAATGCATACAAGAACTATGATAAATGAAATGCTAGAATAAAATTAAATGAGAAACTACAACCGAATATACAACAAAGCAATAAACTCGAATAAGCTGTCAGGTCACAGCCAATACAATGACTGAAATGGAATAAATATAAATATTTATAAATATCCCTTGGGTGTAAACCCGATATACAACATGAATCCTACCTAGATTTTTAGAGAAGTAGGAAGCGACTACATTCTACATCCCGCAACAGTCCGCACCTATCACGGCTCCAAAGACTCTGGATAGAAGGTCATCCGGCATCCATGCGGTAGGACACCTGTAGTAATATATATATACATGCTTGAGAGAAAAGTATATGGGTCAGAGCCCGAGTTGTAAAAATATTTAGCAAGTGTGTTAACTGTGCATAATCGTATCAATGCACTTATTTCATAATTAAAGTGGAATCGTACTCTCGTAAAACCCCAACTCACCGCTCATCTATCGGCGTGCACCTATTCGTGTCCTGAAATTTTAGTTAAATTACCCCAATTATAAGAACAACCTAACTTACCATAGGCCCAGCCTATACCCACGAGATCTGCCTTCCTATCATAACCCAAGAATCCACTCTTTCTAAACACACTTAATTATTTTTACAAACATGTATGCCATACTAAGCTTAATGGATTCCGATTTATAATTTAATTAATTATAATTCTTAATACGTTACCCATAAACATTTGGGTTTAATCATATGATTTAATTTCTAAATAACATGCATACAAATTATTATTGACAAAACTTCTCTCCAATCTCAACACTGCACTACGTTTCATGCGTGGGCTGTCTCACAAAGCGAAATCCAAACAAGGAACCACCCCATTACACTACTCCTTGACAATGTCGATCCTAGAGATCCATTATGCCATACATACAATTTTATACTACTACAACTACTAAATTTAGTTTACCATAAAAAAACAACTTAAAATCTCCAATAATATCCTTGGGATGATGTAACCGAAATATTCCTTAAATGTGATACATCAACCCCCATCAATCTAGTACATCATAATCATCCAAGATGTACTCCATAAAGATTACATATCCTTTCACGTATAGGATATATATAAATATATATATAGGCATTTATTCTAACCATATATATATATACCATCATCCATACCCATGACCAAGTGTACATATCACATCTGATGTACAAGGTCCATGCACATAATACACCCGTCTATATATATCGTCGATAAACTGCACCATGCTATCATCTTCCAGGGCAATACTCACATACCATCCTGGGGACCACGGTCGGACTCAAAATCACCGACATCGAGGACAAACACACACACAAGACATCTCGGGAAGCGATCATAGCTCCTAACCGGTCAATGAGATGAGACATACCCACCACGTCCCACCCCAAAAGAAATGCATATCACATAATAACACCATGGATGACTATGACCTGGGGAATATCCACACCCTTCTCATTGAGCCAGGATGCTCACCCTATGCGCGGAAACTTCCCAATGATAGCATGAGTGTGGTATGCTTAACCACATAAGTATATATATCGTTCACACGCATAATATACATACATCCATATGATCCCATCATATGATCAAACATTAAACCATCTTATACGGTTTAGATATTCATACCATGTGTATCCACAACATAAATATATCCATATATTCATATCTATACAGATATATATATATATATATATCCACATATCCACATATCTATTTATACAAACTAATTCTCGTTCATATGTATAAGATATGTATAAACTCGGCTATAGGTATACATAATCCTCAATATACAAGCCGTCACCACAAACTCATTTAATTTACCTCGGTATGTGAATACAATCCCTCACTCGAAACATATTCATCCATTTTTCCTATGATGAATAGTCTCCCAAACAACATATTTATATATGTGTCCAGCATTAGGGTTATCACCCAAAGTTTAATGTAGGAAACCATCACTACACATACCATCTATATCCGAGAGCACATTGATGAATCAAGTAATAATTTTGACTATTAGTATACCCATAACTAATAGTCTATAAGCCTCAAGCTCAATCTTACATTCATCACATAATCCCATTACTTAGGGAAAATACCCGTTATAAATCACACACCAATAAACAACATCTACCCTAACTAGATTTACACACTCTACTCTAGTTGGTAATATGATCTCATCGCTCTCGATTTTTTACTACGGTTCAATCACTCTTATGAATCCCCTAGTCTAACGCCTCTCGGATTTATTCCTTAAATTATATCATTACCAAGGGTATGCGACCACTCTCTTTCATTTGGCCCCAAATTGTATCTTAATAATATTATATCCTTATAAGGATTGGATATAAATGTCTGCCTAGAAATTTCACAACATACCCTCGTAACTCTCTCTAAGAGTTATTAGCCTCCCATCACATCTATAGTTACTTTTGATCTATAAGTAGGATTCTCAA
Source organism: Sambucus nigra (assembly GCA_949130495.1). Lineage (NCBI taxonomy): Eukaryota > Viridiplantae > Streptophyta > Magnoliopsida > Dipsacales > Adoxaceae > Sambucus > Sambucus nigra. The sequence goes on along the minus strand of OX422217.1, from coordinate 478,907,032 downwards.
TCCCAATGACGTTTCCCCACAATCTCTATACACAACTCCAAATGCATATATGGATTTATTTTTCCCAAATTGTTCCAAGAAGTCCCCAAAATCATAATATGTGAGAAACCGCTTATATGTCTCCAAAACATATCTCTTACATCATAAGAGAAAGCCCCAAATAAATAAACCCAACCAAAAAGTTTCAAATCATTATAGAGAAAATTCCTCAAAAATGCCCTGTTTCTGAATCAATTCGGCCCTATTCCGAATCGATTCAGCCCAGCGAATCGATTCGTCCACTAAGGCGAATCGATTCGGGTCTAAAGACTTGGGCTTCTGTCTTAGGTCGAATCGATTCGTCTTGGGTCCAAATCGATTCGGTCAATGGAGACCTGCCAATTTTCCTAAACCGAATAGATTCACTTAAGGGGTGAATCGATTCGAGACTGCAGAATTTGAAGGGTTCTTCTTCTTCAATGAAACCACGAATTCTAAACCCTAAAATTTCTATTGTAACCCCCAAGCCTTCATCAAATAATGATTTTAAGCCAATAAATCAACCCAAAGTTGATCCCAACTATTTTTACACCATTAAACCCATATTTAAACATTGATTTCAAGATTTAAACCCAAAAATCTAGGTTTTGATATTATTACCCAAAATCCATTTCTTTTACCCACAAATTATGAAATCAAATACACAAATGACTTATTTAGAAATATTAAACACTTGCCTCAATTTTGTTGAGGTTGGATCGTCCTCGTGATCGCGGTTGGGCTGGAATCTCCAAGCTTTTCTTCCTCTCTCTCTTCTTTTCTTCTTCTTTCCATCTTCTTTTCTCTCTTCTTTCTCTTTCTCTCTTTCTCTAAATGAGATGGCTTAATCCATAAGCCTTTAAAATATAAGTCCCAATTTTAAATGTTAATACACACTTTAAATGACTCGTTTACTCCAATTATAGTCAAACTGACTTAAAAACATTCTGGAGCCGAAATAAAACCCAATGACGATCATTTTGACTATCTCGACCCTTTCGGGATCGTTGGTACCCTCAAACTAATCATCCGGAATACTTTGAAATGTCCTCTATTTTTGGACTTCAAATCCCAAATTTTAAAATTCTCCAATTCAATTAAATTTTATTTTCCCAAAAATTTAATTTCTCAGTCTCCAAAGTCAAGGGTTGTTACAAAATGAAATGATTATGCATATCAGAACACTATCAAACAGTCACGTGGATATGGAATAAAATTGTGACTCGTTCATCCTAAGTGTCCATTCATGTATGGTGTTAACCAAAATACAAAACTCTATTTGTGTGTTTCTACAAAATTTATCAAAATAAAATCTTTTTATATTTTTCCAAAAATTTTCAAAAAAAAATCTAATTCAAAAAGTTAACAAGTCATAACACTAGAAATAATATATCGTGAGGCATAGCTAGCGTATGACAAACTAACCATCAAGCAATCATTGATATGAAATAGCATGTGATGCATCATGTGCAAGCATGTGAGACTTAACCAATATAGAATTTAACATCTCTAAAAGTGATTTCCTAACCCAAATCGGTGTGTACCTAACTCGAGGGGCTATGGGAATCGATGGAACACCATCCTTAAGTTTCCTAGAACCTTTTCCAAGATCAAAACAAAAATGCATAAGGTGACCTTTCCTACCATAGTACGAACATGTGAAAACGGATGGAATGACACCTGTGGTGACAATGATTGTGCAACACAAATAAATGTGAAAGAAGTAATGACCAAGAAAGAACAAAGAAAATAAAAAGTCAATCACACAACAATGGATGTACGTGGTTCAGCAAAGATGTGCCTACGTCCACGGTGGTGCAGTCAGTATTATTTCTAAATATTCTGGAGAGTGAGTACAGAGAATACAACTTGTCGTTTGCCCCGGACCTAGGGTTTAATTTATATATGTGTATGTTAGTTAGTGGAGATGATGGGTTCCTCCATATTAGCCATCTTCCCTATAACTTCCCTTTATGGGATCGTGCTCCCCTATAACTTCCCTTCATGGGATTGTGGGGAAATTTGATCAATACAAAAGATGAGGGGCCTGGACTTTGGGCCGCTAGGGCTGGGCTACTCGTCCAGGCCTATAGCACTAAATTCCGGGTACCCACAATTGCCCCTAAATTTGTTGTGCCATGCATGTGGGCCCAACAGATTTAAATGATTAGCCATAATAGTCGTGTTGCAATTCCTTGGGAGCTATAGAGTTGATTTCTGGCGGCAGCTGCTTCGCTTACTGTGCGATATGATTAGATTTTGAAGGTTTGTTGGAATAAGGCTCATTTATTTTCGTCGTTTCAGCTTTTCCAGCACTCTTCTATCTTCTGAGTAATCTTGCGCTTCGTACCTTCTACTTTCGATCTCCATTCTCGTTGCTTCTTCATCATTTGACCTGATCTTCTGTCTTGTAAGTTTCTCGTGCCCTTTGCATTTTCTCTTTGGTTTGTAGCTTTTCTTGTACTTTCCAATGGAGAAGATTGGAAATAGGTCAATCTCAGAATTTAGAAAATTCTACAACATTCCTGAGTGGGTAGAGATTGAGTGTTGTGCTTCGCCCCCTAGGAACGTTAGGGATTTAGAGGATGCCCACTGGATTCATGCTTTGTTGCTTTCCCAGGGGGGACTTATTTTTCCCCCTAATGACCTGTTTTTGCATTTCTTTAGCTATTTTAGTGTTGTACCTGCACAATGTTTGCCCAATCTATGGAAAATAGTGAACGACGTGCATAGGATAAACCAATTGTATGGCACAAGGTTAGGGCTTGTCGAGGTCTGCTTTTGTTACTCCTTCTCTCGAACTAGTTCAGGTGTCCTGTACCTCAAAGCTAGGAGCCCTGATAGGGTATTGTTAGTAAATCTACTTGATTCCCATAAGGACTACTGGCAGGAAGATTTTCTTGTTAGGAATTGGCAGTTCTCTCCCCAATCTGAAGGGTCGAGGTCTGAAAGATTCACTGTTCCCTTTTATGGGGAAGAATATATAGGTAGATATTTGTACTGTTGCTTCAATCTCTACTGACTCATGACTTTTCTAACTCCTTTCTGCATTTTCTTTTACAGCGAGGTCAAGGAACGTGGAGCCTGCTCTTAGCGAGGTCCGAATTTCTGAGTTGGTTAAAGCTTGGAACATCAGGGAGCCTTTGGGTGACGGCGAGCATCCTAGATCTGCCGCTTTCTTGTTAGAGTATAAGAACGTAGGCTCGAGTTTCATAGCACGACCTGTGGACAGTGTTCCAGAGTTTACTTCCCTCGAAGAGACTACTGCCGAGCTAATTCAGTTGGACGAAGAGGAGAGGAGCTCTGAAAGTGAGCCTGTCGGTAATCTTGGTGGAGGGAGCTCTGTCAGTAGCAGTTCTTCTAATTCTGAGGAGGATTCTGAAGCTCAAGGATCATCGAGCACTTCCAACAGTTCTGGTGAAGAGATGCCTCCCAGGAAGAATTTGATTAGAGATGATGACGATGATGATGACGTGCTCCTTGCACAGATATCCAAGAAACTGAAGTCTATATCTGGGGTCATAGCTACTGGTTCTCGGCATTCTTCTCAGGAGCAAGAGAAGAAGAGGAGAGAGGAGGAGCAGATGAGAGAGAGGGAGAGGAAAAAGGACGAGGAGAGGAGGAAGGTGGAGGAGAAGAAGAAAGTGGAGGAGAGAAAGAGAAGGGATAGAGAAAAGGAGGAGGAGAGGAGGAAGATGGAATCGATGACCAAAATAGGTCAAGCCTTGGTCCCAGTGCCTGCCTTGCCTGATAGGGCTTCAGTGGCCACTTCTCCTCAGCTAGCCCCTGCGCTGCTCGAGAGAGTAGTCCTTCCTGCGGATCGCCAGAGGGCGTTGGGGTCCCATCAACTGGCTCTGGAAGCTAGCCAGAGGCTTGCCTTGGTAAAGTTCTCTTCTAATTCTCAATTTCTTTTAACAAGTCTCGATGGTTTCTTCTTTGTTCTTTGCAGTTTGTGACCGACTTCACTGTGCTCTATCTCTCTCGCGACCAGCTGGTGAGGAGGAATGATGAGATGGAACAGAAAAAATATTCTCTGCAAGCCAGGGGCTCTCAGCTTGAGGCCGACTTGAAGGCTGCTGATGCAGCTCGAGTTTCATCTGACCTGGCCCTTGTCAATTCTGCTCATGAGAGAGATGATGCGGTCAGGGAGCTAGGCGAGCTGAGGAAGGCTTATGATCTAGTGTGCACAAGCAAGCTGGACCTTGCAGATAAGAACAGGGTTCTGGCCGATCAACTGGAGGCGGAGAAAGGCCAGGCAGCCACCCTTAAGGAGGACTCGTACAACTCTGGCTGGGCTATTGCGTATGAGGACGCTGAAGTTCAGATAGGCTATATTAGCCGTCTAAACTTTAATAAAGGGTGGAATAAGGCTCTCGTGGCTGCTGGGGTGGACGTTGCATCCCCACTCTTTGACGAGCACGATCCAGGACCGAAGCTAGTTATAGATGAGGACCCTGCCCCAACTGCTGAAGGCACTGATCCTGTCTCTCGGGCGACTCCCGCTGACGCTCCTTTAGTTAAGAGCACTGAGGACACCCCTGCAGAGGGTAATGCCCCTGCTGATGCTGATAAGGACAAGAGACCATCCACCTCTGGGCCACCCGAGGTTGTTAATTGATAGGGCTTCTTTGTAATTTTTTCTTTTTCAATCTGATGTAACCACGTTCCTTATTAATAAAAAGACTTTATTTTTGTTTATGCTGATCTCTTTCTCTTCTCTTTCTTTTACTTGTAGTTGGTTGATGTTGATGACTATATTCATGTTACCTCCCAACTGGGTAGGACTCTTGGTCCTAATGAAAGCCCTGAAATTCGCCAGGCCTTTGCTAGACTTTGCAAGTTTGCTAAGTCAAGGAACCAAAAATATAAAGAGCAATCTGAGCTAGTGGCTAAGCTGAAGGATAGGCTCCAGGAAATGGAACAAATCGGTGCCTCAGTACAAGAAGAAGTTAGTGCGCTGAGAGCAAAGTTGCTGGAGGCCACCGAGATTAACCAAGTTGGGGAGTTCCTGCAGCAGGAGAACAAAGACCTGAGGCGGGAGGTCACGAAGCTTAAGGAGCATTCTCCGAGCACCGTTCCAATAGTCCTGCAGGGCTCTTCATCATCACGAGCTGCTCGACCTCCCCTCCCGCGTGCTGGCAGGAGTGTCAGGGGTAGGAATAGGGAAGCCGTCGAACAGCGTGATAGGGAGATTAGGGAGTTGCGCGATGATGTTCGGCGAGCTTATGTAATTGCTGCTGGGCTCCAGAGGGACGTTTCCCGATTGCGGCATCTATTCAAGAAGGGCCCTCGCCAAGTGTGGTCTGATGGCTACGACCAGGGCTGGTTGAATGCTCCCACGAGACTATCAGAGTTTGAAGAACTTTCTTTAATCAGAGGGTGGTTGAGTGCCCTGAGGGAGCTACAGGTCCCGAGGAACTCAGTGTTATGGTATCGATACGAGATGTCCTCCTCCACTCTGATGCCTAATCCATTTAGGAGGGATGATCAATGGATCCCCATTGATGCGATTCCCCGGCAGCTATTGGAGTTGGACGCAAGTAAGGTCGTGGAAGAGCTAGCCCCCTCTCCTGATGATGGAAGGAGATCTAAAGTCGCTGATTATCTTGCTCGGAGGCTTCCACTTCCTTGAGATTTTGTTATTCTTTTTCTTTTTGATAATGTAAATTCTTTGGCCGAGCTTCGCCGACTAAACATGTATTATCATTGTTTGTAAATGTAAAGGATTAATGAAAAGTTCGGGTTTTGGGCAAGTTTGCCGACTAAACGTGTTCATCCAATCTTTTAATATTTTCGCTGCTTCATAATCTTTTTTATTTTATCATGCGAGTGTCCCCCCAGTCCAGTACAGTGCAAGAATACCATTGTGCCCTCACTTTACCTTTTAGGTTGTGTCGTCACACTCTCTTAGGCCTAAGTAGGGCAATTGGCGAGGACACACCTGTGGTATTGGATGTCTTCATCCGATCAGGATTTTGTTTAACCAAAGTAGGTTTGATGCCTAAAAATACACTGTAGGGCTTCATATATTGCCAGGGGAAATGCTAAGAGGTATGTCGTGCTTCATGACGTTGACCTGAGGAGGGGTGTTCCTCTGCTATGTCGACCATTATGCCTGTGATTTGGAAGGGATGTGTAATAAAATGTAACTGTTACAAATTAGAGAGTGATCAACTGAGAGATTTTCATTAGTGAAATGGGAAATGAACTGTCCTTTCACATAACGAATACAATAAAAGATTTATTAATAGAATTCCTAAAAATAGAGTGTCTTGAGATTAGCTGTGTTCCATGCTCGTGGTATCTCCCTGCCCTCCATCGTTTCCAAATGATAGGCACCTTGCAGGTCGTCTCTAATTATCTTATAAGGTCCTTCCCTGTTTGGGCCCAGCTTCCCGTCTGATGGATTCACTGTGTTGCCCAGGACCTTTCATAGAACATAGTCCCCAACTTTGAATCTCCTCGGGTTAACCCTTTTGCTGTAGTGCTTCGCGAGCTATTGTTGATAACTCGCTAGTTTCACTAGGGCAAGTTCCCTGTGCTCGTCGGCTAGGTCGAGTTCAACGAGCAAAGCCTCATCGTTCTGGCCTTGTTCGACAAGGTCGGATCTCATTGTTGGAAATCCCGCCTCTAGTGGGATGATTGCCTCCATACCATATGTTAGCGAGAATGGCGTTTCTCTTATTTCTCGCCTAGGAGTCGTTCTGTATGCCCATAGGATATGCGGTAGCTCGGTTGCCCATGCGCCTTTGGCTTGCTCTAACCGCTTCTTCAATCCAGCGATCACTGTTTTGTTGGAAGCTTCAGCTTGTCCGTTGCTTTGAGGGTAGGCGACCGAGCTGAAGTGGTGCCTGATCCCGTGTTCGTTGCAGAAGTCCTGAAAAGGGCCACTCTCGAACTGTGTTCCATTGTCAGTGATGATGGTTCTGGGGATTTCTAATCGAGTGATTATATTCCTCCATACGAACCTTATCATGTCAGCATCTAGGATGTTCGCCAGTGGTTCTGCCTCGATCCACTTGGTAAAGTAGTCAGTTGTAACCAACAGGTATTTTCGATTGCCAGCAGCGGTGAGCAGTGGTCCCACGATGTCCATTCCCCACTGGGCGAAAGGCTAGGGGCTGGTCATGGATTTTAATTCGTTGGCGGGCTGGTGGACCATAGGAGCGTGAAGCTGGCATTTCAGGCATTTGCGGACATATACTGCGGAGTCCTTTTGCATGTATGGCCACTAATAGCCTTCCTTCATTGCTTGAAAGGCTAGAGACCTTCCTCCGACGTGACTTCCACAGATTCCTTCGTGAAGCTCGTGAAGCTCGTGAAGCACTGCCTTGACATCTTCTGGGTAGACGCATCTAAGGTAGGGACCGGAGAAAGATCTTTTATACAAGTCGCCTCATGTGGATAAGTGAAAGCGAGCAGCTTTGACCCTTATCTAGTGGGCAGTTCTCTTGTCTTCTGGAAGCGTTCCGTCCTTTAAATAGTCCTTCAAGGGATCCATCCAGCTGGGGGCTGATTCCAATTGGAGTATTGGTTCCGCGTTTGGCAGCTCGCAGCTGGGGTAAATTCTTGGGCAACTGAGGAAATCGATAGGGATAACCCTTTTAAGGCTAGAATCAACTGCCAAACTCAGGGCTGCTAACGCATCAGCGTGGCTGTTTTGCCCCCTGGGAAATTGCTGGATGTTGATCTCTTCAAAGCTCGTCATTAAGTTTTTCACCAAGGAGAGGTAGGCTGCCATTCTTTCATCCTTTACGTTATAGTCTCCACTTATCTGGTTGGAAACTAGTTGCGAATTGCCGAATACCTGCAAACGCTTTGCTCCCAGAGTTTGCGCTTTTTGGAGACCTGCTATTAGGGCTTCGTATTCTGCTTCGTTGTTGGAGGCTGCAAATCCCAGCCTGATTCCTTGTTCAAGGACTGTGTTTTCTGGAGTGATGAGAACAATTCCTACCCCTGCCCCCTTTGAGTTGAGTCTCCATCAACGAATAGTTTCCAGCTTTCCACTGTAGCTTGGTTGTTTTCCTTTGTTAGATTAGGATGGTCGGAGGGTTCTTCGCCTGTGAATTCAGCTATGAAATCAGTGAGGATTTGACCCTTGATAGCTGTCCTTGGTTAAAATTGGATGTCAAATCGGTCGAGCTCGACTGACCATTTAGACAATCTGCCTGACAAATCCGCCTTCCTTAGGACAGCCTTGAGGGGGTGTGATGTAAGGACGATGATCGTATGAGCTTTGAAGTAATGCTTCAGCTTTCTTGAGGCTATTATTAGGGCGAATGAGAGCTTTTCCAATGGTAGGTAGCGCTGCTCGGCATCTAATAGGGTTTTGCTCCCTTAATAGAAGGGATGTTGGATTCCTGTAACTTCGCACATTAGCGTCGAGCTGACAGTATGACTGGATACAGAGAGGTAGAGGTACAAAGAGTCCATTTGCTGTGGTATGACAAGCAGTGGTGGAGTGCTTAGGTAGGACTTGAGCTCGTCCAATGCTCGCAAGCAATCTGGGCTCCACTCTACTGTTTTGCTGCCCTTTAAGAGTTGGAAGAAAGGCTTGCATCTCTCGGAGGATTTAGAAATGAAATGATTTAGAGCGGGGCGCATTCCAGTGAGCTTCTATACATCCCGAATTGTGCGAGGAGGTTGCACTCTGTTGATTGCATCAATCTGGTCCGGATTAGCCTCTATGCCTCGCTTGCTGACCAAATACCCAAGAAACTTTCCTGACTGGACACCGAAGGAACACTTGCTCGCATTAAGTTTCATTCGATACTTCCTGAGGATTTCGAAGGTACTTGATAGGTCCGAGAGGTGATTCTCCTTCTCCTTGCTCTTGACGAGCATGTCATCGATGTAGACCTCCATTGTGTCTCCCATTTGATTCTTGAACATTTTAGTAACTAGCCGCTGATAGGTTGCCCCTGCATTTTTTAGCCCAAAAGGCATGACCTTGTAATAATATAAACCAACCGTCGTGATAAACGTCGTTTTATCCTGATTTGGGGCATATAAGGGAATTTGGTGTTACCCTGAGTATGCGTCCAGGAAACTCATTCGTTCGTGAGATGCGGTGGCGTCTACTAGTTGGTCTATTTTTGGAAGAGGGAAGCTATCCTTGGGGCAGGCTTTGTTGAGGTCAGTGAAGTCTATGCAAACTCTCCACTTTCCGTTGCTTTTCGGAATAACCACTGGGTTGGATAACCATTTGGGGAATTTCACTTCCCGTATGGATCCTGCATCCAACAGTTTTTTGACTTCTTTTTCTATTGCTCTGGCCTTCTCGGGGGCAGTTCGTCGTGCCTGCTGCGTTATCGGCTTGAATATGGGATCGACGTGCAACTGGTGGTAGACCATATTGGGATCGATTCCTGGCAGCTCATAAGGTTCCCAAGCGAAAACATCTATGTTGCTTCTGAGTAAGGTTGACAACTCCTTTTGCTCTTGGTTGGTGAGTGACGCTCCGATCAGGAAGACTCTGCTATTGTCGTCTTCCCTAGCCGCCACTTCTACCAGGTCCTCGACGACATGCTCGGAGGGGAGGAGCCTGGTCTCTTCTACTCCAGGCCTTCCGTATTTTAATTGCTATTTGGAAGGAATTGCACCTTCCTCCACTTTCTCACTGGGTTGATCAGCTTTTTTCTCTGGCTTTGGTCGGATGGTCGCTATGAATCACTTCCTTGCCATCGCCTGGTCACCATGTATCTCCATTACTCCTCGCTCGGTAACATATTTGAGCTTCTGATGGTAGGTCAAGGAGACTGCCTTCATCGCGTGAAGCCATCCCCTGCCGAGGATGGCCTGATACGGTGAATCAATGTCGACCATCAAAAACTCGATCATCTTGGAGACATTTCCAGCGCGCACTGGCAGTACTATTTTGCCCATGGGCATGGTTATTTTTCCAGCGAAGCCGACCAGAAGGATAGTAGCTCCCTTTAGGTCGGCGACGCTCAACTTCAATTTCCTGAATAGGTCGATGTACATTACTTCGGATGAGCTTCCTTGATCGACGAACAGCCTGTCGATGTCAAAGTTGGCTATCCTGAGTGTAATGACCAAGGCATCATGATGTAGGGTCCTTACTCCCACTAGGTCTTGATCCGTGAAAACAATATGCTTATTGTAATTGATGTCCTCTGCTCGTCGACGTTTTCCTGACTGTGATTTTGTTGGATCAATCAGAAAAGCTTGCATTACCGCTGTCAGTTTATTTACTTCCATTCGAGCTGAGTTCCCTTGTATTTGCTTAATATCAGATACTCCGTGGATTACTGCGAATTCATGTCCGGCATCATCCTCCAGCACGTTGTCGGGTTTCGCCTCTTTGTGGGAAGCCACTTTCTCTACCTTCTTTTCCACAAAGTCATTCAAATGTCCAAACTGGACCAACTCCTCGAGGTGGGACTTAAGAGCCTTGCAGTGCTCAGTCTTATGCCCTCCCTCTTTGTGGAAAGCGCATCTTAATGCATTGTTTCTTTTCGAGGGGTCTCCTCCCATTTTCCGGGGCCATTTGATGAACGTCTCATCCTTGATCTTCGCGAGAATTTTGTAAATTGGCTCTTTGAAGACGGTGTTGACCGCCTGGAACGATTTTGTTACGTCAGGGTTCCCTCCGTTTCGGGAGCCATTCTTGCCCCCACTCTTTCCTCAGTTCTTCTGGTTCTCAACTTTCTCACTTCCCTTGGTAGTGAGCTTGGCTCGACCGTTTTCTTCTACATTAAGGCGGGTGACATCTTCTACCTTTTCGCATTTCTCAATCCGGGCCATCAGGTCGTCAATGGTCATAGCTTCCTTCTTCGTCAAGGACTAGTAAAGGAGGGAAGAGCTAGGCAACCCAATTTTGAAGGAAGCCACTGCCACCTCTTTCGCGCAGTCCTCGATCTCGTTGAATAACTCCCAGTACCTCTTCGCATAGTCTCGGAGTGTTTCTTGAGGCATTTTCTTCATGGTTAATAGAGCATCCATCCTTTTGGGATGGGAGCTGCTGGTAATGAACCGGGCCATAAAGAGCTCGGCCAGGGATTTGAAATTTCTGATGGATCGATGAGGGAGTTTTTCGAACCATTTCTGGGCCACGTCATGGAGGCTCGAGGGGAAAATACGGCACATCAGTGCATCTCGGTGATTCCAGAGGGTCATGGCCTGCCGGTACTGCCTGACATGATCAATGGGATCAGTCTTCCCGTCGTAAATTTTGAACCTTGGAATGGAAAATTTCTTGGGAGCCTCTTCCTCTTCAATTTCCCTCGTGAAGGGTGATTTCATATGGGTCTTGAGGGCTCTCCTGGCGAGTTCTCTTGTCGACCTGGTGCCGCGGTGAGCTGGATGTTGGTCCATTTCTCTGCGGACCAGGTTCCGTATGTTCTCGTCGCTGCGAGCAGGGCTCTAGTAGCGGCGAGCTCTTCTTAGTTGTTCACGGAGGTCGTCGTCTGAGTCGCCACCTTTGACCCCTTGATATTCCCACCTAGGGATCCTTCCTCGGGTGCGAGATTTGCTCGCCTGAGGGCTAGGAGTGCGATAGGGGTGTCTCCTGGTATCAGGACGTAGTTCCTTCTCTAGTCTTTCCAGTCTTCTTTTCAAGCGAGCATTCTCAGCCTCGTATCTGCGAGAAGACTCCCTCTGCTCGTGGAGCCTTGCCTCGTATGCATCAATCAATCTGGATATCTGCGTGGACCCTGCGGGTCCTTGACCTTCTTCTGAGGTTGGCCTTTCTGAGCGAGCCCCACGATCTGAACGTCGGACTTCAGACCTAATTCTGCGAGGAGCAGGTGGCTCTTGAATATCTCCTGCATAAGGAGCATTGCTGCTGTGACCAGACATCTTAGATTCTTTTCTTGGCGTGGGCTCTTCTCGGGGAAAGATGAACGCTTCCCACAGACGGCGTCAATTGTGGTGACAATGATTGTGCAACACAAATAAATGTGAGAGAAGTAATGACCAAGAAAGAACAAAGAAAATAAAACGCCAATCACACAACAACGGATGTACGTGGTTCAGCAAAGATGTGCCTACGTCCACGGTGGTGCAGTCAGTATTATTTCTCAATATTCTGGAGAGTGAGTACAGAGAATACAACTTGTCCTTTGCCCAGGACCTAGGTTTTAATTTATATATGTGTATGTTAGTTAGTGGAGATGATGGGTTCCTCCATATTAGCCATCTTCCCTATAACTTCCCTTTATGGGATCGTGCTCCCCTATAACTTCCCTTCATGGGATCATGAGAAAATTGGATCAATACAAAAGATGAGGGGCCTGGACTTTGGGCCGCTAGGGCTGGGCTACTCGTCCAGGCCTATAGCACTAAATTCCGGGTACCCACAACACCTATAGGTTGACCTTTTCTAACGTCCTTAGGATTAGTTGACCCTCTAAAATAAATAATGGTCTTGACTTTAACATTGGAAGCATTAGAACACAACGAGCCACTATAATTGCTACCAACACTACTCGATTCCGTCAAATTATTTTTAAACTCCAAAAATTTTTACTCAAGCAACGAATTCGGCTCTTCCAATTTTAGGGAATCATTTTCAAAATTTTCCATTATTATTAGAAACTTATCACGTTTTCCCTTAAAATATGCACACTTATCCCTACGAGTCTCTTCACATGCCATAAATTCATCGATTAAAATGTTTTTATCATATTTGGCACAAACACAAACCCTATATTTTTTAAAGTCCTCCAATTATTTTTATAAAAATAGGACTCTATCATCACACTCCTTTTTGGACAGTTCTAATTTTCTAAAGTCATGGTCCAAGGCAACAAATTTCTCATGATAAAAATCTCTTTCATTTTGAACCGTTTGCAAAAAAATCCATAGAGGATTTAAAACGACAATGTCTTCTTCCAAAACTTTAATTCTTTTTGCAAACGTCAAATTCAAACTATTTAGATCGTCAAAACTATTATTTGTGCCATCCAAAATAAACATCCAATTATATAAGTCTTCCATCAGAAATATCGCAAAAAAAATTCAAAATCATATTTTTCAAAAAAATCAATATCACAAAATTTGCAAAAAATGAATCAAACGCAATAACTTAGTGCAACCGGCTCTGATATCAATTTTTCAAAGCGATGTGATGCTGATTAAACCAAATTCGTAAGTATCTAATTTAGACTTATTTAATTGGAATCAATTTTTAAAACCAAATTAATTTAGCCTTAAAACATGCATCTATGTGGCTGAAATCAAACCAACATAAATATAATTGCTGACACACAAATTTCAGGAAAAAAAACCTTTCGGGTAAAACCTTTTATTTCATTATGAATAATAAATCGCAACTTACATACACAATGAAATTCGCAATGAATATCGCACAGAGACTCACATAGACGCGCAGCCTCGAGTCACCGATAGAACAACCGCAAGATCCCACAAGGGCAGGGCATCCAATTCAGTTAGGAACACCCACGAGCACTCCCAAAAGACCTGCAGTCGTAATCAGCCGGAGAGATAACACTCCACAAATAAATAACTTCACCAAATTTGAATCGTGGGTTCCAAAACAATTAACTAAAAGATTGGGATATTTTGTGAATTAAAAACAAAAAAGATTAAACCCTTAAATGAAAAAAGACAAAGTATTATGGGGGTTTGCAGTTTGTGCAGAATGAAAAACGTCGATCTTGTTAATGAAAACAGAGTGATTTAACACGCTTTATATAGAAAAATTAAGTCGATAGATCGCTCGGACGAGATCGTTTTGTCACTGAACGAGGAGACATGTCGCTTGAACGAGCTTCGTGCGACAAGGCAATGTCGCTTGAATGACCTCTGCATGTCGCTCGAACAACAGTTTAAAAAAATAAAAAAAATTATTTCATTAAAAACTCCGTCTCAACATTTAGCAAATATTCTTTGATGAAAAACAACGCCTCAAGTGTTTGAAAATATTTTAGAAAAATTATCCCAACACTTATAATGAACCATTAAGGTACTTAAACACAACTTTACCAAAATTAATCTCGTGGAGGCGTATTTGTTGAAGAGCGCTGATATTCGGATCTGTCTTAACGCATGATTGAACATGAATAAGTCTTCCACTATTGTAGCGGTATACGACATACAATAATGTAAATAGGATAATAAAATAATGTCCTTACAAATTTGGGTAAAAAATTACTCTTTTTATGCAATCTCTAAGAGTTCTGTATACTTCGGTATGTGTCATATAAGGCTTATTTTATGTTTACTTATCGCATCTTTTTATAAATAATAGGTCTTGTCATGTATAATTGGTTTTGTCCTCCATTAGTGTTAGTTTTTCTAACAGATTGATTCATTAGTAACCTAAATTCATTTAGTCAACCAATCAATTGATAAATTTGGGTGGATTGTGTCGTGTTATTCTATTGTGTATCATTTTATTAAGCCTGGATTTAAGCAAATGAGATTACTGATACTAAAAGTGTACTTAATTACCATTGAAATTAATTGACATAATATTCTCATTTTTATTTTTTGAACAAAATAAAAGTTTGAATGAGCCAAAAAATCGTGAAATGTCATGTAGAGGGTTTAATTCTACAATATGATGCACAAAAATATAAGTGATTCAACATGTTTTCTTGCCTACATCCAAAAAGTGTAGATGGATTTAATTTTAAAATAATATGATTACATGATTTCCTTAAGTGTATTATAAAAATATAAAATTGACACAAAGATATACGTGGTTCAATAGCCATTTATTCCCTACATCAATAGGGGAAAGAAAATGAGGGGTTTTATTTTGATAAACAGACGTGGGTGTTAAGATGCTAGTTGTGATCTACGTCTACTAACACATGAAGGTTCGTGATTTCCCCCTTTATACTAATAGGTCTCATTTATATATTACATAAGATTCCTATCAATCTAAAATATAATTAAGTATATACTTCTTGATCATCCACCATTTTTTCCTCTATTTAGATTGACATGGTTGAGTTATAATAAAACTTCTCACTTCAGAATGTTTATCCCTAAGGATTTTCTCTAATTTTAAGAATTTGGAGTCATCTGAGAATAGTCAGTCACCTAGCTTTAATCAGCCATGTTTTGGTGAATGACAATGTGGTGATTAGTCATACATAAGGGTAGTTTGGAAACCTTGTTGCCACATGTACTCTTTTATATTCTAGACCAACCTAATCCTCCTTCAACTACCCTAAAATTAAGGCGAGTCATCCTTGAAGCGTGCTCGGCTTGATTGTAGAAATAAATGCAACGTGTATTGTTATGGCATCCTAGGAAATTGGCATGTATCCCACTCAAACATGGTGGGAAAGAAATTATGGGGATGTACATGTAAACCCTATGCCATTAGGGTTGAGTTCTCTATCATTGCACATCCCCAAGCAATCATAGCGTGTTTGACGTATGAACTTGGGTGCATAAAGGGTAGCTCCAGGAACAAGGCGTTGTCTTGTCACTTTGGCAATTTGATATTAATGGTTCAAAACCCTTATTATTTTCCTTTCTTCTACATTTCTCCGTGCATTATCATTCTTTATTACCACCATTTCGCTCTTCATCTCAATAATTTTTACCTCAATTTCTCCCTAACACTTTTTTAGCTTCACCTATATATTTTATTTTCAAAAAAGTGTTTAGAAAAAGATTAGTATACTAAAAAGTGTGAAAACTCGGATTCTTAATCTTAGTGAGGAACTAGTTAATCTCTCAAATGAGGAGATTTTTATTATTACCATTGTAATCACTAGATGTGGAGTCTATTTACCCCTCCATCACTTGTTAGTCGAAGTTTTCCACTTTATAGGGTCATGCCCCTTTAAGTTAAAGATACGTTATTGTTGATTTTTATGGTAATGGCGGTTATTGATAGTAGAAATTGGTTTCGTACCGATCTTAGTTAGGTTGGACCATTTTACTAATACTCAAGCAGTTAATAAATGAATAAGTTATGCATTTAATTAACATCATGATGACGAACACACACACACACACACACAGAGTAAAAAAACCCGTATTTATGTGATTTGGCCTAACAGGTGCAGTCAATTGTATTTCTTCAATTTATAATATCTATAGGGACTAGTTTACAAGCTTTATCACTTTAATTTAGCAACATACCGGTGCAAGCTCACAAATCTCATGAGTTTTTAAAATCTAAATGGTTACTATTTATAGGTGAGTGAGATGGGAGAATGTGTGTGACACCCCGCCCAATTATATATCGATTGATCAGTCGTTTATTAAATTAAAAACAAGATTCTCATTTCGTTCATTCTTAGCAATACTGTCGAAAAATATATTAATTACTAATCACCTAATAGTTAGTTAAGCAAGTGTCAAATTTTATCTTTCGTTAAATAGATAAAAGCATAAAGAAAAAAAATAAAATAAACCATCCACACCGTCACTATCTAAATTGATACAGAATAATAAATGACTTGCCGAATAAACCAACGGCTACAAAATCCAAAAATATCCAACAGCTAATAATAAATCTCAATACAAAATCTGAACTGAAATAATCTGCATAAGTCCTGAAGGAAACACACCCAAAATAAAATACTGAGATAAGATTCCTAATCTAGGAATATAATAAAGAAGCATCTACTCCAACTCCTGCATGCATCTACATATGCTGCAGTTGTGTATCCCTCGAATAGATAATCAAGTTTGGCATCCCTGTGGATGGACACCTAAAAAGTGTTGAAAATATTTACAGCAAGGGTTAGAACACAAAACATTTTAAAAATATTTATCAAGTGATTAACATTGCAGTAAATAAGTTAGTGTCGCATTTCCTTGAGACAATTCCCACCCCTCATCTAAAGTGCACACATAATGCTTCTTCCGAACCCTCCTAGTTGTACTACCCCGTGTACCTAGCCTTGTTATGCATACTTCTTGACACACTACTCTAATCCGAGTAATCTTACTGTTGACCCTTAAGTTATTTATCGCATTAACTTTGATTAATCATTTTTAAATAAAACTGTATAACAGTCTCACTAGTTATATGGAAGTAATACCCTTTTACTTCATGTAATTTACCTTTTTATAAATATCTACACAATTATATATGTATAATTATTAATATAATTCCACTTCATCTATTTCACCTGTATATAAGTATCTACACTATTATATACGTACAATAATACTACAACATTCACACACGTGACGTATGTATATCCATTGTCCCGAGTAATAACTCACCGGATGTTTTCTCTACAATTCCATCATATCCCAGGTATGTTCACTCTAACCCGTTTACCACAAATCGGACTAGCTCACACCGAACTTTCGCAAAAATATCGCAAACATAGTGGAGGCGGTCATATTTCTTCGAGAATGAGACCGAATCATACCCAAAATGCCTCACCACGATATAAATCACACAATAAAATAATAGACGACCTGAAGACTAAACGCACCCTGCATTCACTAGTCAGGGGATTCACCCACATCGCGCAACTTCCTATTATAGCACTAGAGGGGTATGCATTTTAATAAATATTATTCACGCCAATATTTATAAAGCACGCAAATATATATATGTAATCAAATTAAACCGGCTAACCCGTGCCTGACTCCTGTAGCACTAGCCCTAAATACCTGAGTCATTCCCCGACTCTACATTTAATTAGTTTCACATAAATTAAATCATTAAAGTAGTGTTACTCAATTACAATGCCTAGACATATCCACTCGGCCAGTTTTTTGAGTCCTACGAATTTTATTTCCCTGAATTCGTTAATAAAACCAATCACTAATTAATTTTCACTTTGTAATAATTTCCCTCTTAAATTCCCCCTTCTCAACAAGGTAAATAAAATAAGCCTATACAAGGTTTTTGGCAAGTTTTCTATCCCTTACATTTAGAAATTTACATTTCAAATCTCCATTTTTAACCTTAAGAATCACTTGGCCAAACACCCCCACCCCCCCCCCCCCCCCCAAACCTATGCGGCCTGACCCTCGAACCGATTCGCCCTACCTGGGCGCGACTCTTCTTCCTCGCGATTCTATTTCCACCATTATTAAACCCTTAGGCTTTTATTCATCAAATCCCGAACTCAAACAATCTTCCCATCATATTTCTACTCTCTAAATAAGTTCTAAACATCATAATGATCGTCAAACATCATAAACTTGTTTCTTCCCCCAATATTTCCCAAATCAGGTTTATAACAGTTTACACAAATATCATCCTAGGTTCAATTATATCAATCCAAGTTAAATGAGTTTAACTACTATATTTCAAATAAAAATCAAATTCAAACAATCTTATATAATAGTCCATCATCAATTGAAGAATTAATCTACACGATTTACTCCAATTATCAAAAACCCAATTTCATATCAACACCCTCCCAAAAACGGGTTTTCAATTACACCATTATGATATGAATCGATTATCACAGATTTGTATTGAAAGAAAAATTAACCACTTTCCTGTATTGATTCGTAGGGTCTGATCCTTCGACGTAGACGACGATTCGATGAAGAACATCCTTATTCATTCTAGGTTTGGCTCCCAAAAATCCCCCCACCTTCTCCCCCTTTTTTTCTCTACAGCTCTAAGGTTTTCTAAATGAGTTATGGTTTCTCATAATTCCTTAACTTAGGTTAAATAATGTTAATCCCATTTTTAGGCTAATGGACGAAGCCCAAATGACCTAAACTCCCCCATGTGGGCCCGACTATGCCTACAAATGTCTCGAGGCCCAATTACTACCCCCGAGTACTCTTTTCCGACTACCTCAACCTATTCGGAATCAATCGTGCCCTCTAAATTATCATCCGAGTTACTCTATATAACTATTCTTATTTCACTTCAAAACATGTTCCACGTGAAAATTAATGTCAACCTGAATTAATAAAATCTAAATCACCAAATTAAATAGATTCTCCAAATTAAATACATTTTCCAAATCACTAATTTAATTTAAATTTTATATCCTCATAAATATGGGGTGTTACATACTTCTCCCCATACAAAGGGATTTTGTCTTCGAAATTCGGATAATTCTATTACTCCATGTCTCGAATATACCCGTATTCGCCAACTCCTAAGATCACTACATATATCCTTACTGCTTCTACTCGCGGATTATATCAAAATTAAATTAATTACCCAAGGCGCCCATACACCTTATACCCATGCTTCTCAGGATAAATTCTATCGAGCTCCACTAGCCTTACATTGTCATATAACTTCCAACTCACTATTAGAACTACATATATGTATAATAGCCAAGGTACCAAATGTATGTCCTATTGACCAAACATCTCCCAACTTCCAACGTTGCACTAAGTTTCATGCATGGAATGTATGGCAAAGCAAAATCAAAACAAGGACCCCCCCGATACACTACTACCTAACATTATGGGTCGTTGAGATCCGTTAAGCCCTCAGTATATAGTACGTACCCCCAACTCCCTGTCTCCTCGTCCACTCTCATGTTACAAAAGATGACATATAATACGGTGCCCTTACTATCATTAGTTTCTCTGAGCTAAGACAATAACGAGATGTATCACTCCGCTCAATAATAAACCAGTATATGAATCACATTAGGAAATGTACCTACTCACCGGGACCACATATAACAATACAACATATTCTTATAAATCTACTATGCAATACACCACAACATATATGCATATATCTCTCCACTATAGCCCCAAACTATCGTTAACCATCCGAAACTTAGAAAATCATCTACCTTACTCCTATAACTCTCGAAAGTAGTAATCTCACGTGTAATGCAAACATTCTCTTAGTGTGCACACCTTCTCTCTAATCGGTAACACCAAAGATCCCCACTACCCCACAGTAATTATATATGCATACTATAGCTATTCGACCAATGCCCCCACTAAATCAGTCTCACTGGCGAATTCTAGTGACCATGATCTTACTTGTGACGCCCCTATCTCATAAAAATATCCCCTATACTCAAAGGATAATAAAGACAATTTACCTCTATATTCTAACTGCTTCGTCTGGTCAATGGGTTCCTGATCGAAATCCTCAAGTCTGAACTGACCCACGAACTCCTGTAGTGGTTGTACATCCAGAACCTCATCTTGTAGTTGCCCCCAGTCTCTCTTAGGGAAATCGCTCTTCATGTGGCCTATTTCTCCACAAACGAAACATTTTCAAAAAATCCTTCCTAACCCTGACCCTGTCTTTGTTGGCCTCACCCGCCATTCTTTTAGTCCTGGCGGCCCTGAGGGGTGAAATGAGGCCCTGCTACCCTACCTGAATTCATCTATCTTAAATCGATAGTCTCCATATTTAAACCTCTTAGCTGGATTCTGCTTCTGGGAGTCCTGCTCATGTTGTTGTTGTTCACCACTGGCACTGTCCCCACCTACCTTCTCAGCCTGACTGGATCCACTCATCCTTTTTTCTATAGCTCATGTTAAAACGTTGATCCTAGAAATGAAGTAACATTGCATTGACAACCTCTGTGTATGTCTCTAATGCCGAATTACCCAACAAGTGTTGTCGGATCCTCTAGGAAAGTCCATCCACAAACTTACGCATTCTCTTCTATTCAGTGTTCACCTCATCTTTTATAAAGTTTGCTAATCGATTAAAATCTTCCTCGTATTCTTCCACGGTCCTATATCCTTGTGAAACATTGAGAAACGGTCGCCGTATCTCTGTCTGAGTTGCGAATGAAAAATACTTGCGATCAAACTGCACCTAGAGCTGACCAATGGTCATCATATCGATCTCCTCTGCCGTGGTCACACTACCTCCTAAGAAGTATGTATTATTTTTTAATTTTGTTTCATCCCCGATCATATGTTTAGAACATCCGAAGTGTAAATACCATCCAATCCTTAACTTTAACTACTCTAGAAAAGGAAGAAATACTTATGTTCTCCATAGACAGGCCGCAAACAACTCTAACTATAAAAAGAAAAAGGGAGGTTCCAAAACTAAGAAAACACCATTTAACAAGACGTAACAAACCTTTTCTAAATCAAAAGGCCACAAAACTTTTAAAACTAGGCCAATTCCGATTAGAAAAGATGATCTATCATCCCATATCAAGTGCAACATTGTCATTTAAGTAGGTGTATATATCCTTTTCTGAAAACATTCTTCAAGAGTGTGTCCAAAAACGTCGCAGTGAAACAGTACTGATGGGTGTTGGTCTTAACTTTATCATTAAAGTCTTTAAAGATGGGTTTGGCTCTATTTGGTATAGTCGTCCAATTTTTATTGGTCTTACGTTTTTGTCTTTGGTATCTAACGGGTGGACAAACATATTTGGCATAACCATTTGAATTAGACTATTGATTGTACTTACATGTTTTTCTTGGGAGACATTGAGACTAGATTCCCCTTTTTGAACAGGTTGATAAGTTTGGCCTTATTTGATAAAATTAACATTTTTAGGAGAAACTTTCGTCTTACTGGTGTGCATTATTTCTACAAAACCTAGGTCAGACTTATCTTCGGAGTCAAATTGGCTTCCAACAATAATTTCCTCATAAGATTTAGCTTAGGTTTCAAAGTGTTGACATTTTTTAAACACATTTGAGACCTTTTGCTTAGACTCTTCCATTTCAACAAGGGTTGCCTTATATTTTTGTTAAAATTCATGATAATTCTTAGACAAATCTTTTATTTTTAAGGAAAATTCTTGAATCTCACTCTCATGAGAAATACACTAGGCAGTATAATCTTTAGTATTCTTCCTAATGGTCTAGTTTAGTAAATCGATGCACTCAGTTAATGATTTTATCATTTTTTCAAGATGAGCACTCTTACTAACCATTTTCATGTTTAACTCTTGTAAATTAGGCAAATCATCATCAGACTCGCTAAGTGTGTCGTTGGAAGTGTTCCCTAAAACATTACTTGGTTCTTTTGGACTAACGCACACGTTCAGTTTGTCGAAAGTATTAACGTTTTAACTCATATTTAGATTACTCTCTACAATAAAAGGAGCAGTATTAATGTCCACATTAACAGGCAACACAGAGTTGTGAGTAGGTAGACATACATCATCAACATTATATACAATTTTCGCAAAGAAATACATCCAATACCCATCATTATGGGATAACTATGTTTCATCTTCATCAGAATCACTAGAGTCGTCCCACATTTTACACTCATTATCCTTGTTATTGTTGCTAAAATTAGTTAGACATTTACTAGCATAATGTCCCACTTTACCACATCTATAACATTTCACATCTTTTAGGTATGTCTTAGGTCTGTTATTGTCATAGGTCCTTTTATTGTTAGGTGAGTGTTTGGCATTTTCTCTGTCATGAGGTATGCAATTTTGATTTCCATAATAATTTGACTTGCGAGGTTTAGAGGCTACAACATTTCTGAATTACAAAATCTTTTTGAAATGCTTGATCATAAGAGTTATTTGATTGTCAAGGTCATCCAAATTACAGTCATCAGCACAGTAAGGGTCAAAGTCCAAAGAACTTATTTTAGAAACATGCATTGTAGACTAAAACACAAAATTAGAACTAGTGGGTTTCTTATTCTGTCTGGTCAGTTGCTTTTTGAAGTGTAACTCCAATTCTACAGTCCTCAGTTTACTACTAAGAAATTCAGGAGTCATATTAGGGTCGTCCATTTCTTCAATGGCATATCTTTTATTGTCAAATTTGGAAGGTAGTAACCTAAGAATCTTTTGAACAATTTCCTTTCTACTATATGTTAAACCATTCGCATGAAATTTAGTGAAAATATCAATTCACCTAATATAGAAATCATCAAAGGATTCATTGTCATCCATTATCGGGTTGTCATATTATTGTGCTAGCATTCGAGTTTTTCCTGCCTTAACTCTTTCATCACCTTCATGAGCAGTGACAAGAGTGTCCCATGCCTCTTTAGAAGTCCAACATATGGATATTGTTTAAAATCGGTGTTCAATAATGGACATAAAGATGGCATTCTTTCCTTTGTTATTATCTTGGGATGACTTTTTCTCTTCCTTAGTAAATTCACTAAGAAGTTTCTTAATCCTTGTTGGATTAGTTTCAGAGATAGGCTTAGTAGGATGTTCATACCCTCTTTCCATCATTTCCCACACATCATCACCAAGGGTTTCTTGAATGAAAGAAATCATTCGTACTTTCTAGTATGAAAAGTTATTTCCATCAAAGAGTGGTGGTCTGGAGAGGTTACCATACTTCTCAAATCCTTCTTCCATATTAAGAATATTTTTTAAAGAAGTTTCAAAAACAATTTCTAAAGTTCCAGGATCATAAAAGATGGTCCTACTCTGATACCACTTGAAAAAACTTGTTTACTAGATTGATAACAAAATGTTTTAAGTTGAGTAAACTCCGAATAAACTTTTTGGACAAAACTCTTTTCAAATAACAACACAAGATGTGTTCAAAATTGTTTTCTGAATATGTAGTCTAGATTTGGTAGTTAATTACCTAAGGTTTTAGAAATTAAAAACCATCCACTAAGTCCAACATGCAGTACCAATCACAACAGAAATTAAGAACATTTAAAGTAAAGAACACTGGAATTTTAATGTGGTAAGACCCTTAATCAAGGGAAACATCCACGGTGCCCTCTACGGCACAAAATAAAAAATCCACTAAAATAAAGAATCAAGTTACAAAACTTAAGCAAACACACAAAGATCCTAAATCTAAGTTTAGAATTATACCTACATGAGCTACTCCACTCAAAAGGTTTTCTGACAAGAACTGATCTTTTCTTATTGCTTCTTTCCCTTTTCCTTGACCTCCTTTTCTTTCAATTCTGATTCCAGTAACTCTATCAAATTCCAAGTCTCTCAAACAGAACCATTATGACTAAGTGTTCGTGTGTGAGAATGTGTATGTGAGGTGTAATAATGAAGATTTATGTAACTCATCCTCTCAAATTATTTATACAGACAAGTTACTATGAATCAGTAGGTACTATACGACATGCAAAGTCTTCTTCAAATCATTTTGTCAAATAAGCTTCTTATCAAGATTAGATCTGAAAAACAACGTTGCTTCTTAAGGATATGATTTAAACTTGAAGAAACAAAGGTTTATTTTTCAAAATCTTTTGAAATAGAATGGATCTAAAATAAAAGATCCAAAAGATAATAAAAAGTAAGTATGTGATATTCTGTTTTAGAAAATCTCAAGTTTCAACAGTGAAACTTAATATTTTCTTAGAGATGAGTTCTGAGAGAAACTTAGATTTGAAGAGGTCTTCAAATATCGAACAAACTCAAGACCAATCTCACAGAAACCCTAAAATGGATCTAACTCTCAAGTTTTAGGTTTTTGATGTATGAAACGTTGAAGGTTATGGTGTTTAGGTGAATTCAAAACACTCAGATGTGTGAGGATATGAAGATTAAGGTTTCTTCTCTCTCCCTCTTCTCTCTTTTATTTCCTCTCCCTCTTTTCCCTTCTCTTTCTTCTCTCTCTTCTCTCTCTTATCTCTTTTTCTCTATGTTTGGATGAAATCCAAAAGTCTCAAATGGGTGAGACTAAATGGTTTTTTATATAGGCTTTGGAAGGATCTCGAATATCTTGGGCAATCCTACAGATGAGATTGAGTTTGACTTATTGACTACCAATCTAATGATCTACAACGAGCGGTGCTAACAACTTAATCTTATTGGTTAAACCGGTAAAACATGGATTGCAAATAAACACATGTAGGCCATTGATAAAGATCATCCAAGGGCTAAGATCAAATGTGGGGAATGTGTTTTGTAGAAAACATAAATTAACAAACTCAGGAGCCAACATGTGTACGGTGGAAATATGCTGCAAAACGCGTGTTTTAAAAATAATTACAAACTCCCCTTGAAGTCTCTAGCGCTTTGAGATCCTACCCAAGCTAATTTCTAATGAATTAAAACACTTTATAAAATACAAATTTTAAACCCAACAATTTTAAAAACCAAATTTTAATAATTCCAAAAATTATTTAAAATATTTTTAAAATGTTGATAATGAATTAAATTGATTTAAAAATTAGTTAAAATGTTTAAAAACAACATATGCACATAAGAACAAAAAATATGCAATGTTAAGTGTCCTATAGTGGTTAAAGGTAAAATTAACTTCCCTTTAGTTTGATCTTGAGGTTTTCTTGGACTGTATATCTTCATTCATGCTTGAACCTTTGTGAGATGGAGCAACTCATAAAAACTAATCTATTTTGTCTCAATATCCAAACTAGTTCAAACTTCTATATATATAGACTCAAGTAAGTTAATATATAGTGTGTTCTCAGCGAGCACCTTGCACAAAACCAATGTAACTCGAATGAACCGACCGCGTAGCCACCGGACTCCCGATTTGAGTATACGACGAGAATTGGTAAAATTTAGACATAGGCCTAAAATACGGCGTCAAGGGGTGAAAATGTAAAACAACCACAAAATTGTCCAATAAAAGGAACAGGCACCTCGCGCGTGGCTAATGTAACTCATAAAAACCGATTGCGTAGTCAACGGACTCCCGATTTAAGTATACGATGAGAATTTATAAAAAAAATTAGACTTGCGCTTAAAAATATGGCATGAAGGGGTGAAATCAAAAAACATCAAAAGGATCCCGTAAGAGGTACGATCACCTCGCAAGGGACCAATGTAACTCATTAGAACCGATCGCGTAGTCCCCAGCCTCTCGGCTTGAGTATACAACGCGAATTTGCAAAATTTAGACATGGCCCTAAGAACATGACGTCAATGGGTGAAAATGTAAAACGGCCACAAAATGGCCTCATGAGAGGCACGAGCACCATGCAATGGACCAATGTAACTCGTATGAACTGACCTCGAAGTCACCAGACTCTCGGTTTGAGTATACGACGAGAATTTGCAAAATTTAGACTTGGGCATAAAAATATGGTGTCAAGCGGTGAAAATGTAAAATAGCCAAAAAAAAAGGTCCCGTAAGAGGCACGAGCACCTCACACGGGACCAATGTAACTCATACGAACCAATTGCGTAGTCCCCAGACTCCCGGTTTTAGTATACGATGAGAATTTGCAAAATTTAGACTGTGGCCTAAAATATGGCGTCAAGGCGTGAAAACATAAAATAATCACAACACGATCTAGTAAGAGGTGTGTACACCTCGCACGGGACCAAGATAACTCGTACGAACCGATGGCATTGTCCCCAGACTCCCTGTTTGAGTATACAATGAGAAATTTCAATCGGTTAGACTCACGCTTAAAAACATGCCATCAAAGGGTGAAAACATAAAATAGCCACAAAGCGGTCTCGTAACAGGCATGAGCACATCGCAAGGGGCCAATGTAACTCGTACAAACTAACCGCGTAGTCACCGGACTCCTGGTTTGACTATACGACAAGAATTTACAAAATTTAGACTTAGGCCTCAAATATGGCGTCTAGGGGTGAAAACATAAAATAGCCACAAAATTATTTCGTAAGAGGCATGGGCACCTTGAATGGGACTAATATAACTCGTACAAACCGATCGCATAGTCACCGGACTCCCGGTTTGAGTATACGATGAAAATTTGTAAAAAGTTAGACTTGGGCTTAAAAACATGGCGTCAAGCGGTGAAAATGTAAAACAGACACAAAACGGTCCCGTAAGAGGAACGATCACCTCGCACGGGACCAATATAACTCGTAGGAACCGACTTCATATCATTGGCCTCCCAGGTTGAGTATATAACGACAATTTGCAAAATTTAGACAGAGCTTAAAAACATGGCATCAAGGAGAGAAAACGTAAAACAGTCACAAAACGGTCCCGTCAGAGGCACGAGCACCTCACACAGGACCAATGTAACTCGTTTGAACCGACCGCGCAGTCACTGGAGTCCTGGTTTGAGTGTAAACGAGAATTTGCAAAATTTAGACTTAGGCCTAAAATATGGAATCAAGGGGTGAAAACATAAAAAACACAAAACAGTCCCACAAGAGGTGCGGGCACCATGCATGGGACCAATGTAACTCGTAAGAACTGACGGCATAATCACCAGACTCCCCGTTTGAGTATACGATGAGAATTTATAATTGGTTAGACTTACGCTTAAAAATATGTCGTCAAAGGGTGAAAGCATAAAACTGACAAAAAAGGGACCTATAAGAGGCAAGAGCACCTCGCACGGCACCAATGTAATTCATACAAACCGATCGTGTAGTCACCAGACTCCCGGTTTGAGTATACGGCGAGAATTTGCAAAATATAGACTTAGGCCTAAAATAGGGCGTCAAGGGGAGAAAACATAAAATAGCCACAAAACGGTCTCGTAAGAGGTACGAGAAGCTCGCACGGGACCAATTTAACTAGTACGAACCGATCGCATAGTCATCAGCCTCCCAGTTTGAGTATACGATGAGATTTTGCAAAATTTAGACTTGGGCCTAAAAACATGGCATCAAAGGGTGAAAACAAAAAACATCAACAAAAAGGTCCCATAAGAGGAACGAGCATCATGCGCTGAACCAATGTAACTCATATGAACCGTCCTCTTAGTCACCGAACTCCTAATTTGAGTATAAGACGAGAATTTGCAAAATTTAGAATTAACCCTAAAATATGGCGTAAAGGGGTGAAAACATAAAATAGCCACAAAACGGTCACGTAAGAGGCACGAGAACCTCGCACAGGACCAATGTAACTCGTATGAACCGATCGCATAGTCCCTGGACTCCTAGTTTGTGTATATGACGAGAATTTACAAAAAAATAGACTGAGGCTTAAAAACATAGATTCAATGGGTGAAATCATAAAACAGCCACAAAACGGTATCGTAAGAGGCACGAGCACCTCGCACGTAACCAATGTAACTCCTACCAACCCATCGCATAGTCACCGGACTCCCAGTTTAAGTATACGATGAGATTTTGCAAACTTTAGACTTAGGCCTAAAATATGGCGTCAAGGAGTGAAAATAAAAAACAACCACAAACGTTCTTGTAAGAAGTGCGGGCACCTCACACGGTACCAATGTAACTCGTATGAACCGATAGCATAGTCATTGGACTCCCCGTTTGAGTATACGATGGGAATTCACAAAGTTTAAGCATAGGCCTAAAATTTCGTGTCTAGGGGAGAAAACATAAAAAAGCCACAAAACGGTCCTGTAAGAGGCACGGGCACCTTGCACGGGACTAATATAACTCGTACGAACTGATTGCATAGTCACCGGACTCCCGGTTTGAGTATACGATGAGAATTTGTAAAAAATTATACTTGGGCTAAAAAACATGGTGTCAAGGGGTGAAAACGTAAAGCAGACACAAAACGGTCCCGTAAGAGGTATGAGAACCTCACACTGGACCAATGTAACTCGTAGGAACCGACCACGTAGGAACCGACCACGTAGTCACTGTCCCCCTATTTGAGTATACGACGAGAAATTACACAATTTAGACTTGGTCCCAAAAACATGGTGTCAAGGGGTGAAAATGTAACACAGTCGCAAAATAGTCTACTAAAAGGCACGAGTACCTTATACGCGACCAATGTAACTCGTACGAACTGATCGCAAGGACACCGGACTCCTGGTTTGATTATATGGTGGGAATTTTAAAAATTTAGACTTACGCCAAAAAAAGACGTCAAGGGGTGAAAATGTAGAAATACCACAAAACCGTCTTGTAAGAGGCACGGGCACCTCACACTAGACCAATGTAACTCGTAAAAACCGATCGCGTAGTCATCGGACTCCCGATACGAGTATATGACGAGAATTTGCCAAAAATTAGACGTGGGCCTAAAGTATGGCTTCAAGAGGTGAAAATGAAAAACAAATAAAAAAATGGTCCCGTAAGTGGCATGGGCATCTCGTACGGGAACAATGTAACTCGTATGAACCGACCGCGCAGTCACTGGACTCCCGGTTTGAGTATATGATGAGAATTTGCAAAAAATTAGACGTGGTATTAAAAACATGGTCTCAACGGGTGAAAATGTAAAACATGCACAAAACGGTCTCATAAGGGCCATGAGGACCTCACACGGGACCAATGTAACTCATACGACTCGATCGCATAGTCCTCCTTGTTTAAGTATACGACGAGAATTTGCAAAATTTAGACTTAGGCCCAAAATATGGCATCAAGGAGTGAAAACGTAAAACAACCACAAAACGTTCCAATAAGTGCGGGAACCTCGCACGGTACCAATGTAACATGTACGAACCGACAGCGTAGTCACCAGACTCCCCGTTTGAGTATACGATGAGAATTTGAAAATTTTAGACTTAGGCCTAAAATATGGCGTCAAGGGGTGAAAAGGTAAAACATCGACAAAACTGTCCCGTAAGAGGCACAAGCACCTCACATAGGACCAATGTAACTTGTATGAACCGACCACGCAGTCACCAGAGTCCCGGTTTGAGTGTTCGATGAGAAATTGCAAAATTTAGACTTAGGCCTAAAACATGGAATCAAGGGTGAAAACATAAAAAACCATAAAACGGTCCCACAAGAGGTGCGGGCACCATGCATGGGACCAATATAACTCGTATGAACCGACGACATAGTCACCAGGCGCCCCGTTTGAGTATACGACGAGACTTTGTAATCGATTAGACTTACGCTTAAAAACATGTCATCAAAGGGTGAAAGTATAAAACAGACAAAAAACGGACCTATAAGAGGCAAAAGCACCTCGCATGGCACCAATGTAATTTATACGAACTGACTGTGTAGTCATCGGACTCCCGGTTTGAGTATATGACGAAAATTTGCAAAATTTAGACTTCCCGTAAGTGGTATGAGCACCTCGCATGGGACCAATGTAACTTATACGAACCGACTGCATAGTCACCGGCCTCCTAGTTTAAGTATACGACGAGATTTTGCAAAATTTAGAATTGGGCCTAAAAACATGGCGTCAAGGGGTGAAAACGAAAAAATCAACAAAGTGGTCCCATAAGAGGAACGAGCATCACGCGCGAGACCAATGTAACTCATACAAACCGTCCACTTAGTCACCGGACTCCTGATTTGAGTATACGACGAGAATTTGCAAAATTTATACTTAGCCCTAAAATATCGCGTAAAAGGGTGAAAACATAAAACAGCCACAAAACAGTCCCATAAGAGGCACGGGCACCTCGTACAGGACCAATGTAACTCGTATGAACCCATCGCTTAGTCCCCGGACTCCGCGTTTGAGTATATGACGAGAGTTTACTAAAAATTAGACTTGGGCTTAAAAACATAGCGTCAAGGCATGAAATCATAGAACAGCCACAAAAGGTCTCGTAAGAGGCACGAGCACATCGCACGGGACCAATGCAACTCATCCAGATCGATCGTGTAGTCACTTGACTCCCGATTTAAGTATACGGCGAGAATTTGCAAAATTGAGACTTAGGCCTAAAATATGACGTCAAGGAGTGAAAATAAAAAACAACCACAAAATGTTCCCGCAAAAGGTGTGGGCACCTCACACGGTACCAATGTAACTCGTATGAACTGAGAGTAGTCACTGGACTCCCCGTTTGAGTATACGACGAGATTCGTAAAATTTAAACTTAGGCCTAAAATTTTGCGTCCAGGGTTGAAAACGTAAAATAACCACAAAACGGTCTCGTAAGAGGAACGAGCACCTTGAATGGGACTAATATAACTCGTACGAACCGATCGCGTAGTCATCGGACTCCCGATTTGAGTATACTATGATTATTTGCAAAAACTTAGACTTGGTCTTAAAAACATGGCATCAAGGGGTGAAAACGTAAAATAGACACAAAACGGTCTCGTAAGAGGTACTAGCACCTCACACGGGACCAATGTAACTCGTAGGAACCGACCGTGTAGTCACTGCCCCCCCCCCCCCCCGATTTAAATGTATGACGAGAATTTACAAAATTTAAACTTGGGCCTAAAAACATGGCCTCAAGGGGTGAAAATGTAAAATAGCCACAAAACAGTCTAGTAAGAGGCATGAGTACCTCGTACGCGACCAATGTAACTCATACGAACTGACCGCGATGTCACTTGACTCCTGGTTTGAGTATACGATAAGAATTTACAAAATTTAGACTTACGCCAAAAAATGACGTCAAGGGGTCAAAATGTAAAAAAGTCACAAAACCATCTCGTAAGAGGCACGGGCACCTCATACTAGACCAATGTAACTCGTACAAAATGACCGCATAGTCATCGGACTCCCGATTTGAGTATATGATGAGAAATTGTCAAAAAATTAGACTTGGGCCTAAAGTATGGTGTCAAGGGGTGAAAACAAAAAACAAACAAAAAATGGTCCCGTAAGTGGCACGAGCATCTCGCACGGGAACAATGTAACTGGTATGAGCCGATCGCGTAGTCACCGGACTCCCGATTTGAGTATATGATGAGAATTTGCAAAAAATTAGACTTGGGATTAAAAACATTATTTCATCGGGTGAAAATGTAAAACATCCACAAAACGGTCTCGTAAGGGGCATGAGGACCACACACGGGACCAATGTAACTCGTACGGATCGATCGCGTAGTCACCCGACTCCTGTTTTAAGTATACGACGAGAATGTGAAAAATTTAGACTTAGGCCTAAAATATGGCATCAAGGAGTGAAAACGTAAAACAACCACAAAATGTTCCAATAAGAGGTGCGGGAACCTCTCACGATACCAATGTAACGCGTACGAATTGACAGCATAGTCACCAGACTCCCCGTTTGAGTAAATGACGAGAATTTGAACATTTAAGACTTATGAGTAAAATATGGCGTCAAGGGGTGAAAACATAAAAGTGCGACAAAATCGTCACGTAAGAGGCACGAGCACCTCACACAGGATCAATGTAACTCGTATGAACCAACCACGCAGTCACCAGAGTCCCGATTTGAGCGTACGACGAGAATTTGCAAAATTTAGACTTAGGCCTAAAATACAAAGGGTGAAAATACAAAAAATAACAAAATGGTCCCACGAGAGGTGCGGGCACTATGAATGGGACCAATATAACTCATACGAACCGATGGCATAGTCACTAGGCTCCCTATTTGAGTATGCGACGAGAATTTGTAATCGGTTAGCCTTATGCTTAAAAACATGTTGTCAAAGGGTGAAAGCATAAAACAGATAAAAAACGGACCTGTAAGAGGCAAGAGTGCTTTGCACAGAACCAATGTAATTCGAAAGAACCGACCATGTAGTCACCAGACTCCCAGTTTGAGTATACGACGAGAATTTGCAAAATTTAGACTTAGGCCTAAAATAGGGCATCAGGGGAGAAAACATAAAACAACCACAAAACGGTTCCATAAGAGGTACGAGAACCTCGCACGGAACCAATGTAACTCGTACGAACCGACCGCATAGTCACCGGCCTCCCAGTTTGAGTATACGACGAGATTTTGAAAAATTTAGACTTGGGTCTAAAAACATGGCATCGAGGGGTGAAAACGAAAAACATCAACAAAATGGTTCCATAAGAGGAACGACAATCACACGCGGGAACAATGTAACTCATACGAACCGTCAGCTTAGTCACCGGACTCCTGATTTGAGTATACGACGAGAATTTGCAAACTTAGACTTAGCCCAAAAATATGGCATAAAGGGGTGAAAACATAAAACCGCCACAAAACGGTCCCGTAAGAGGCATGCGCACCTCGTACAGGATCAATATAACTCGTATGAACCGACCGCATAGTCCCCGGACTCCCCGTTTGAGTATACGATGGGAATTCGCAACATTTTAACTTATGAATAAAATTTTGTGTCTAGGGGTGAAAATATAAAATAGCCACAAAACGGTCCCGTAAGAGGCACGGGGACCTTGTATGGGACTAATATTACTCGTACGAACCGATTACGTGGTCATCGGACTCCCAGTTTGAGTATACGATGAGAATTTGCAAAAAATTACACTTAGGCTTAAAAACATGGCATCAAGTGGTGAAAACGTAAAGTAGACACAAAACGGTCCCGTAAGAGGTATGAGAACCTCGTACGGGACCAATGTAACACGTAGGAACTGACCGCGTAGTCATCGTCCCCCATATTTGAGTATAAGACGAGAATTTACAAAATTTAGACTTAGGCCTAAAAAAATGGCGTCAAGGGGCGAAAATGTAAGACAGTCACATAACAGTCTAGTAAGAGGCACGAGTACCTCACACGCGACCAATATAACTTGTAGGAACTGAGAGGGAAGGCACCAGACTCCTGGTTTGAGTATATGGGGAGAATTTACAAAATTTAGACTTACGCCAAAAAATACGTCAAGGGGTGAAAATGTAAAAAGCCACAAAATCGTCTTGTAAGAGGCACGGACACCTCACACTAGACCAATGTAACTCGTAAAAACCGACCGCGTAGTCACCGGACTCCCGATTTGAGTATACGACAAGAATTTGCCAAAAAATTAGACGTGGGCGTAAAGTATGGCGTCAAGGGGTGAAAATAAAAAAACAAACAAAAAATGGTCCTGTAAGTGGCATGGGCATCTCGTACGGGAACAATGTAACTCGTATGAACCGATCGCATAGTCACAGGACTCTCGATTTGAGTATATGATGAGAATTTGCAAAAAATTAAACTTGGGATTAAAAACATGGTGTCAACGGGTGAAAATGTAAAACATCCACAAAACGGTCTCAAAAGGGGCATGAGGACCTTGCACGGGACCAAAGTAATTCGTACGAATCGATCGCGTAGTCACCGAACTCCTGGTTTAAGTATACGATGAGAATTTGCAAAATTTAGAATAGGCCTAAAATATGGCATCAAGGAGTGAAAATGTAAAACAACCACAAAACATTCCAATAAGAGGTGCGGGAACCTCGCACGGTACCAATGCAACTCGTATGAACGGACAACGTAGTCACCAGACTCCCCGTTTTAGTATACGACGAGAATTTGAAAATTTTAGACTTAGGCCTAAAATATGGCGTCAAGGGGTGAAAATGTAAAACATCAACAAAACCGTCCTGTAAGAGGCATGAGCACCTCACACAGGACCAATGTAACTCGTATGAACCGACCACGCAGTCACCAGAGTCCCGATTTGAGTGTACGACGAGAATTTGCAAAATTTAGAATTAGGTCTAAAATATGGAATCAAGGGTGAAAACATGAAAACCCACAAAACGATCCCACGAGAGGTGCAGGCACCATGCATGGGACCAATATAACTCGTACGAACCGACGACATAGTCACCAGGCGCCCCGTTTGAGTATACGACGATAATTTATAATCGGTTATACTTATGCTTAAAAACATATCATCGAAGGGTGAAAGCATAAATTTGACAAAAAAACGGACCCGTAAGAGGCAAAAGCACCTCGCACGGCACCAATGTAATTCACACGAATCGATCATGTAGTCATCGGACTCCCGGTTTGAGTATACGGCGAGAATTTACAAAATTTAGACTTCACATAAGAGGTACAAGCACCTCGTATGGAGCCAATGTAACTCGTACGAACCGACCGCGAAGTCATCAGCCTCCCAGTTTGAGTATACGATGAGATTTTACAAAATTTAGACTTGGGCCTAAAAACATGGCATCAAGGGGTGAAAAAGAAAAACATCAACAAAACAGTCCCATAAGAGGAACGAGCATCACGCGCGGGGCCAATGTAACTCATACGAACCGTCCCCTTAGTCACCGAACTCCTGATTTGAGTTTTCGATGATAATTTGTAAAATTTAGACTTAGCGCTAAAATATGGCGTAAAGGGGTGAAAACAAAAAACAGCCACAAAACGGTCCCGTAAGAGGTACGGGCACCTCGCATCGGACCAATGTAACTTGTATGAGCCGATCGCGTAGTCCTCGGACTCCGAGTTTGAGTATATGACGAGAATTTAAAAAAAAATAGACTTGGGCTTAAAAACATAGCGTTAAGGTGTGAAATCGTAGAACAACCACAAAAGCTCTCGTAAGAGGCATGAGCACCTCGCACGGGACAAATGTAACTCATACGAACCGATCGCCTAGTCACCGGATTCCTGGTTTAAGTATACGGTGAGAATTTGCAAAATTTAGACTTCAGCCTAAAATATGGTGTCAAGGTGTGAAAATAAAAAAAAAAACTACAAAATGTTCCCTTAAGAGTTTCGGGCAGCTCACATGGTACCAATGTAACTCATATAGTCACTAGACTCCCCGTTTGAGTATAATACGGGAATTCATAAAATTTAAACATAGGCCTAAAATTTCACGTCTAGGGTTGAAAATGTAAAATAGCCACAAAACGGTCCCGTAAGAGGAATGAGTACCTTGTATGGGACTAATATAACTCGTACGAACCGATCGCGCAGTCACTGGATTCCCGGTTTGAGTATATGATGGGAATTTAAAAAAAAATAGACTTGGGCTTAAAAACATGGCATCATGGGGTGAAAACGTAAGACATATACAAAACGGTCACGTAAGAGGTACGAGCACCTCACACGGGACCAATGTAACGCATAGGAACCAACCGCGCAGTCACCAGCCCCCCGATTTAAGTATGCGATGAGAATTTACAAAATTTAAACTTGGGCCTAAAAACATGGCATCAAGGGGTGAAAATGTAAAACAGCCACAAAACAATCTAGTAAGAGGCACGAGTACCTCGCACGCGACCAATGTAACTCATACGAACTGACCGCGATGTCACTTGACTCTTGGTTTGAGTATACGATGAGAATTTACAAAATTTAAACTTACGCCAATAAATGACGTCAAGGGGTGAAACTGTAAAAAAGCCACCAAACCATCTCGTAAGAGGCATGGGCACCTCGTACTAGACCAATGTAACTCGTACAAACCGACCGCGTAGTCACCGGACTACCGATTTGAGTATACGACGAGAATTTGCCAAAAAAATAGACATGGGCCTAAAGTATGGCGTCAAGGGGTGAAAACGAAAAACAAACAAAAAAATGGTCCCGTAAGTGGCATGGGCATCTCGCACGGGAACAATGTAACTGGTATGAACCGACCGCACAGTCATTGGACTCCCGTTTTGAGTATATAATGAGAATTTGCAAAAAATTAGACTTGGGATTAAAAACATGGTGTCAACGGGTGAAAATGTAAAACATCCACAAAACAGTCTCGTAAGGGGCTTGAGTACTTCACACGAGACCAATGTAACTCGTACGAATCGATAGCGTAGTCACCCGACTCCTGGTTTAAGTATATGACGAGAATTTGTAAAATTTTGACTTAGGCCTAAAATATGGCGTCAAGGGGTGAAAACGTAAAACAACCATAAAACCAATAAGAGGTGCGGGAACCTCGCACGGTACAAATGTAACACGTACGAACCGGCAGTGTAGTCACCAGACTCCCTGTTTAAGTATACGACAAGAATTTGAAAATTTTAGACTTTGGCCTAAAATATGGCGTCAAGGGGTGAAAACGTAAAATAGCCCCAAAACGGTCCCGTAAGATACACGGGCACCTTGCAAAAGACCAATGTAACTCGTACGAACCGATCGAGAAGTCACCAGACTCCTGATTTGAGTATACGACGATAATTTGCAACAAATTAGACCTAGGCTTAAAAACATGGCGTCAAGGGGTGAAAATGTAAAACGGTCACAAAACGGCCCCGTAAGAGGTATGAGCACCTCGCATGGGAACAATGTAACTTATAGGAACCGACTGCGTACTCACCGGCCTCGTAGTTTGAGTATACGATAAGAATTTGGAAAATTTAGACTTGGGCCTAAATATATGGCGTCAAGGGGTGAAAATATAAAACAACCTCAAAATAATCTCGTAAGAGACACGAGCACCTCAAAGGGACCGGTATAACTTGTATGAATCGATCACGTAGTCACAAAAATTCTGATTTGAGTATACGACGAGAATTTATAAAATTTTGACTTAGTCCTAAATTATGCCGTCAAGGGGTGAAATCATAAAACAACCACAAAACGGTCCCGTAAGAGGTGTGGGCACCTCGCGCGGGACCAATTTAACTCGTACGAACCGACAACGTAGTCATTGGACTCCCTATTTTAGTATACAATGAGAAATTTCAATCGGTTTGACTTATGCTTAAAAAATGTCGTCAAAGAGTGAAAACATAAAATAGCCAAAAATGGTGACGTAAGAGGCACGAGCACCTCGCACCGGACCAATGTAACTCGTACGAACCGATCACGTAGTCATTGAACTCCCAATTTAAGTATACGTCGAGAATTTGTAAAATTTAGACTTAGGCCTAAAATATTGCGTCAAGGGATGAAAACATAAAAAAGCCGCAAAACGGTCCCATGCGAGGCATGGGTACCTCGCACGGGACCAATGTAACTCATAGGAACCGATCGCGTAGTCACCGGACTCCCAGATTGAGTATACGATGAGAATTTGCAAAAAAGTAGACTGCGGTTTAAAAACATGGCGTCAAGGAGTGAAAACGTAAAACTAAAATAAAATAATCTCGTAAGAAGTACAAGCACCTTGCATGGGACCAATGTAACTCATAGGAACTAACCGCATTGTCACCAGCGTCCCGGTTTAAGTATACGACCTGAATTTGTAAAATTTAAACTTGGGCCTAAAACATGGCGTCAAGGGGTAAAAACATAAAACATCCATAAATGGTTCTATAAGAGGCACAAGCAAAACGCAAGGGACTAATGTAACTCGTACGAACCAACCGCATAGTCACCGGACTCCCGATTTGAGTATACGATGAGAATCTCCAAAATTTAGACTTGGGCTTAAAAGTATGGCGTCAAGGGGTGAAAATGAATAAAAACACAAAACGCTCTCGTAAGAGGCACGAGCATCTCGCACGTGACCAATGTAAGTCGTACGTACTGATCGCCTAGTAATCGGCCTCTCGATTTGAGTATACCACGAGAATTTGTAAAAATTATACTTGGGCCTAAAAACATGGCGTTAAGGGGTGAAAACATAAAATAGCTACAAAACGGTCTCATAAGAGGTACGAGCACCTCGCACGGGACCAATGTAACTCGTACAAACTGATCGCATAGTCACCGGCCTCCCAATTTGAGTATTTGACGAGAATTTGCAAAATTTAGACTTGGTCTTAAAAACATGGTGTCAAGGGGTGAAAATGTAAAACAACCACAAAACGGTCCAGTAAGATGGGCGGGCACCTCGCACAGGACCAATGCTACTCATACAAACTGACAGCGTAGTCACCGGACTCACCATTTGAGTATATAATGAGAATTTACAATCAGTTAAACTTACGCTTAAAACATGTCGTGAAAGAGTGAAAACATAAAACAACCACAAAACGGTCCCATAAGGGGCACGAGCACCTCGTATGGGACCAATATTATTCATACGTACCGCCCGCATAGTCACCGGACTACTGGTTTGTGTATACGGAAAAAATATGCAAAATTTAGACTTAGATCTAAAATTGGCGTCAATGGGTGACAACGTAAAACAACAACAAAACGATCTCGTAAGAGGTATGGGCACCACGCATGGGACCAATGTAACTGGACGAATTGATCGCATAGTCACCAGACTCCCAGTTTGAGTATATGATGAGAATTTCAAAAAAAATAAACTTGGTCTTAAAAACATGGCGTCAAGGGGTGAAAACATAAAACAGTCACAAAAAGGTCCCATAAGAGGTACGGGCACCTCATGCGGGACCAATATATCTTGTAGGAACCGACTGCAAAGTCACTGGCTTCCCGATTTGAGTATACGACGAGAATTTGAAAATTTTAGACTTGGGCCTAAAAACATGGAGTCAAGGGGTGAAAACATAAAATAGCCACTAAACGGTCTCATAAGAGGCATGAGCACCTCGCACGGGACCAATGTAACTCGTACGAACCGATCGCATAGTCACCAGACTCCCAATTTAAGTATACGATGACAATTTGCAAAATTTAGACTTAGGCCTAAAAACATGGCGTCAATGGATGAAAACGTAAAATAATAAAAAAAACGGTCCCATAAGAGGCACAAGCACCACGTACGGGACCAATGTAACTCGTACGAACTAATCGTGTAATCACCGGACTCCTAGTTTTAGTATACGATGAGAATTTGTAAAATTTAGACATGGGCCTAAAAATATGACATTAAGGGGTGAATATGTAAACAGTAACAAAATGGTCCCATAAGAGGCATGAGCTCCTTGTACGGAACCAATCTAACTCGTACAAATCGATCTCATAGTCGCCGGACTCCCGATTTGAGTATACGACGAGAATTTACAAAATTTACACTTAGGCCTAAAATATGGCGTCAAGGGTTAAAAACGTAAAATATCCACAAAAAGGTCTCGTAAGAGGTGTAGGCATCTCGTACGAAACCAATGTAACTCATACGAATCGATCGTGTAGTCCCCGGACTTTCGGTTTGAGTATATGACAAGAATTTGCAAAATCTTAGACTTTGTCTTAAAAACATGGCGTGAAGTGGTGAAAATGTAAAATAGACACAAAACGGTCTCGTAAGAGGTATGAGCACCTCGCACGGGACCAATGTAACTTATACAGACTGACAGTGTAGTCACCGGCCTCCTAATTTGAGTATTTGACCAGAATTTGCAAAATTTAGACTTGGTCTTAAAAACATGGCGTCAAGGGGTGAAAATGTAAAACAGCCACAAAACGGTCCCGTAAGAGGTACAAGCACCTCACACGGGACCAATGTAACTCATATGAATCGATCGAATAGTCATTGGCCTCCCAATTTGAGTATTTGATGAGAATTCACAAAATTTAGACTTGGGCCTAAAAACATGGCGTTAAGGGGTGAAAACGTAAAATAGCCATAAAACGGTCCTGTAAGAGGCACGAGCACCTCACACAGGACCAATGTAACTCGTATGAACCGATCACGTAGTCACCAGACACCCGGTTTGACTATACGATGAGAATTTGCAAAATTTAGACTAAGTACTAAAATATGGCGTCGAGGGGTGAAAACATAAAACAATCATAACACGGTCTAGTAAGAAGTGTGGACACCTCGCACTTGACCAATATAACTCGTACGAATCGACGGCGTAGTCACCGGACTCCCCGTTTGAGTATACAATGAGAAATTTCAATCAGTTAGACTCACGCTTAAAAATATGCCTTCAAATGGTGAAAACATAAAATAGCCACAAAACGGTCTCGTAAGAGGCATGAGCACATCGCAAGGTACCAATGTAACTCGTACAAACTAACCGCGTAGTCACCGGACTCCCAATTTGAGTATTTGACAATAATTTGCAAAATTTTGACTTGGGTCTAAAAACATGACGCCAAGGGGTGAAAACGTAAAACAGCCAAAAAAGGTCCCGTAAGAGGTACGACTCCTCGCATGAAACCAATGTTACTCGTACAAACCAACCGCGTA
Organism: Sambucus nigra; assembly: GCA_949130495.1. Lineage (NCBI taxonomy): Eukaryota > Viridiplantae > Streptophyta > Magnoliopsida > Dipsacales > Adoxaceae > Sambucus > Sambucus nigra. The sequence goes on along the minus strand of OX422217.1, from coordinate 478,866,772 downwards.
GTCACCGAACTCCCGTTTTGAGCATAAGCAAGAATTTGCAAAATTTAGATTTAGTCCTAAAGTATGGTGTCAAGGGGTGAAAACATAAAATACCACAAATCGTTCTCGTAAGAGGCGTGGACACCTCGTACGGGACCAATGTAACTCGTTGGAGCCGATCACACAGTCACCAGACTCTCGATTTGAGTATGCATTGAGAATTTACAAAAAAAATAGGCTTGGGTTTAAAAACATGGCATCAAGGGAAAAAAACGTAAAACATCCACAAAATGATCCCATAAGAGGCATGGTCACCTCACACGAGATCAATGTAACTCGTACGAACAGATCGCTAAGTCGCAGGACTCCCCATTTGAGTATAGAACGAGAATTTGTAAAAAATTAGATTTGGGCTTAAAAACATGGAATCAAGGGGTGAAAACATAAAACAACCACAAAATGGTCACATAAGAGGTATGAGAACCTCGCACGTGACCAATGTAACTCGTACGAACCGAATGCGTAGTCACCGACCTCCCAGTTTAATTATACGACGAGAATTTGTAAAATTTAGACTTGGGCCTAAAAACATGGCATCAAGGGGTGAAAATGTAAAACATTCACAAAACGGTCCCGTAAGAGGCACGAGCACCACGCACGGGACCAATGTAACTCGTACTAACCAATCGCATTATCACCGAACACCCGATTTGAGTATATGATGAGAATTTATAAAATTTTGACTTAGGCCTAAAAATGTGGCATCAAGGGGTGAAAATGTAAAGCCATCATAAAATGGTCCGTAAGAGGCACGAGATCCTCGCAAGGGACCCTTGTGACTCATACGAATCGATCATGTAGTCACGGGACACCCGGTTTGAGTATACGGCGAGAATTCACAAAATTTAGGCTTAGGCCTAAAATATGGCGTCAATGGGTGAAAATGTAAAATAGTCACAAAACGATCCCGTAAAACGCAAGGGCACCTCGCACATCACCAATGTGAGTCGTACAAATTGATCACGTAGTAATCAAACTCCCATTTTGAGTAAGAGGTATGAGCATCTCGCACGTGACCAATGTAACTCGTACGAACTAATCGCGTAGTAATCGGCCTCCCGGTTTGAGTATAGCACGAGAATTTGCAAAATTTATTCTTGGGCCTAAAAATATGGCGTCAAGGGGTGAAAATATAAAATAACCACAAAACAATCCCGTAAGAGGAACTAGCACCATGCACAGGACCAATGTAACACGTACAAACCGACCGCGCAGTCACCGGTCTCGCGATTTGAGTATACGATGAATTTGCAAAATTTAGACTTGGGCCTAAAAAGATGGCATCAAGGGGTGAAAACATAAAACAACAACAAAACGGTCCCGTAAGAGGCACGAGCTCCATTCACGGGACCAAAGTAACTCATACGAACCGATCTCGTAGTCACCGGACTCCCGATTTTAGTATACAATGATAATTTGCAAAATTTGGACTTTGGCCTAAAATACGGCGTCAAGGAGTGAAAACGTAAAAAACTCACAAAATGTTCTCATAAGAGGTGCGAGAAGCTCGCACGGGACAAGTGTAACTCATAACAACCGAAGGCATAGTCACCGGACTCCCCGTTGGAGTGTAAGACGAGAATTTGCAAAATTTAGACTTGGGCCAAAAAAGGTGGCGTCAAGGGGTGAAAACATAAAACAACCATAAAATGGTCCCGTAAGAGGCACGAGCACCTTGCAGGGGACTAATGTAACTCGTATTAACTGATCGCGTAGTCACCGAACTCCCTATTTGAGTATACGATAAGAATTTGAAAAATTTAGACTTAGGCCTAAAATATGGCGTCAAGAGGTAAAAATGTAAAACAACAACAAGATGATACTGTAAGAGGTGCGGGCACCTTGTAAGGTGTAGACACCCCATTCTAGAACCTCCTAACCTCTCCTTAGGTCCCTAGCACCTCCCTTCATAACTATAAACCTAAGTCATACCCCGAGTACTTACCCCGAGGCCAGAGGGCACTCCCAGGCTCCGTTTGACCAAAAGTCAAACTCTTTATCTTGATCAAGACTAAATGAATCCTTTAAGGTCACTAAAACCCCTTTCCAACGGTTCGCCCCGTGCACGGTTCTGACTTACGATGCGGACGAACGACCCATTTTCCCCCAAAACTTGATCAAGAGGTCACCGGACGCTCCCAGGCCCCATTTGACCAAAATCAACTCTTTAACCCGATCGAGACTAAAGGAATATTCAAAGGGAACTAAAACCACTTTCCAACGGTCCTCCCCGTGTGCGATTTTGACTTACGGTACGAACGAATGATTCATTTTACTTCGAAAGGTCACTGAATTCTTCCAGGCCCTGGTTGACCAAAGTCAACTCCTTAAACTAAGTCAATATCTTTGGAATGTCAAAATACATCTCCTAACATTTCCGACGGTCCGCCTCCTGTGCGATTCGGACTTACCATGTGGCCGAATGATCCGTTTGCGTCCGATAATCCCCCGTCCAAAGGACTGATGAGCGCTTTCGAGCCACATTTGACCTAAAGAAAACTCCTGAGCCTGGGAGAAGTCCAAGAACTTTCAAAGGTCTCTAAAATACCTTTCTATAGGTTTGCCTCGTGCGTGATTCGGATCAATGGTTTGCATTTTACGACCATTTTTTTGAAGGAACCTGAAAGTAACTGCCAAACGGCAGTTTCCAAACCCTGCCAAACACCTGTCGATTGGCAACACTAGAACTATGCCGATCGGCAATGCCCTGGGCCTATAAAAGGGAGGTCCTGACCTCATTACAAAAGAAGTCAAGATATGAAATCCGTCACTCTCAGCTGAGACACGCCGTCTAATTAAATACCGAGTAGCTACTCCTTTAAAAAATTAATACAGAATATCAAGTTGGTTCAGTCTTAGCATCACGGTCGAAAACAATTAGTTAATTACGAGCCACCTAATATTTAAAAAGAGAGATGCCAAATTTTATTAATTAAATTAACATAATCCAAGTAATTAAGTCAACAACCATTAATCGCATAAACAATCTCAAATGAATAATCAATGAAAAGAAAATAACTGAGTCTGGAGTAAACACTCCAATAATAATACCAGAGTAAATAAAGTCCCGATACAAGAGTCTGAATAAATAAACCAATATATGAAATAAAACTAAAAGTCTGAGAATGCTATCTCTAAATGGAAATGGGAGACATGCCCTAACATATGAGTAACCCTGAGTAGAATCAAGTATAGAATATGGAGGCGTCTAATACCGAGATCCTGTAACTTCCACAGCAGCTACAACACGTCAATGTAATGGAACTCCTATGTTTGGCGTCCATGTGCTGGGAACCTAAAATATTTTTACCAGGCAAAATATATTTGGAAGAAAACGGGTCAGAGCTCGAGGTGAAAACAGTTTAAAAGTTTAGCAAGTGTTTAAATTACAATTAAACGACACATATTATAAACATGTTAGTCGCGTACTCTCACATGAGTTTCTCACCTCTCAACTAATGTGCACGCCTAATGTATTCCCTTAACCCATCCTAGTTATGCTGGTAACTAACTAGTCTGTACCATTTCTGCTTTCGCACTCTCTCATAGGGTATCTACAAGTAACACCCAAACAAGTTATATTCATAACCCATATTCACATTCATTATATTACTTATCTCGAGTGTTAATTAAATTCTCACATTCTTAGCCCATTCAAATATCTTAGTAATTCACATCTACTAAGCAACAGTGAACCAGTCACAAGTATATATATATAATTCACTCACAGTGCATATATATACATATATGGAACCCCTAGACTAAGTTGCGGTGCACGCATACTCTGCTATCAAACCCATGTACATCACGTATGTACGGATCACGTGTTTCGAATCACTCAGGAGCTATCTCAAAACAAATCACACATATTGGAGGCGAACATAGTTCACATACCTATGGGTCACGCACATACCTACGCTCCCATGGTCAGCTAACTTATCAACTCACAAATAAGTCATTCACAGTCCTATGTCCTTAAGGTACCAGTCAAAATCCCCCCAAAGGTACACAAGGATAAGAGGGTCCTTTTCCAAAAACTAACCTCCCGTGATAGCAAGTATGGTAGGTATGTCATACACATAAGAAATCCATTCACTAGGCATTCACACAACCTTAGTAATTATATTTCGATATAGATACTCGCATTCTATCTAGTAAGTCTCGTACGTAGTAAGATTATCCGGAACATTATACATAATTATATATTTAACTTGATAATTCTCTAGTCGTATCAATTTGAGTAGCTAAACCTACCCTAAAAGGTTACTAGGTCTCCTATTAGTTTCTAATGTTATCTCAGTAACTGTTATTGTTCGTATCCTTACCTCAGCATTTATTCCCATTATAGTTTTAATTCGAACAATTTCTAATCGTACCTCACTCAGATGTCCCTCGTAAGCAATAGTATTCGATTCCCTAAGGTAATCCATTTTTTCGGGCTTCAACTAAGACCCTACTGACCTTAACTAAGTCCCAAAATATCATATTAATCACCCTAATAATCACCCTAATAATCATTTTGGGATTTTCCTTAAACCTTAGAAGGAAACAATTACCAAAAATCAGAAGAGGTCGATCGATCGATGAGTCGATCGATTGATACTCATGAGTCGATCGATCAATCAAACAGGTATTTGCCCATAATTTTCTTTAACAGTTACGGTTTTCCTCTTTTTTACACGTCTAATTCTTCATTATAACGTCCCAAACTCCCAACCAAATATACTAACATGTTTGCATAATTTCCAATGTTTTATAATCATCAAATCACAACGGGACATCAAATTCTTGGATCAATTCACATAAATTTCATATAAAAAACCTAGTTCTCCTATTTCTTCAAGAACTCTATATAATTCATTACAAATTCATAATTATCTACACATGGATCATGATTTCGTGGCTGCTAAAATCCCAGAAGTTAATCTATATGCAAAACCTTCCCAGATTACTATTTCAATTCTTTAAGTCCATTCAATTATCCTTATTCAAGGTTATTCTCCAATTCTAACCTAACATGGATGATATATGCACTAAATTATTGCAAATTAAATAACTTGCCTGGTAATGAAGATTATGATCCTCTGAAGTAGATGATATAGAAATGCTTATCTCTTTCCGATCTATCCGATGGTGATAACGGTGGTGCAAAAAGTCCAAAGATAGTGGTTCTCCTTTGGTAACTTCCTCCGCTTCATTTCTAATGGCCGTCTGTGAATCTTGGTGATGGAAACCCTAAAGCTCTAACCTATTGGCTGATAAATCTTTCTAAATTTCATGGGTCACTATTCACCGAAAATAGAAATGACTAATATACCCCCTCAGGTTGCTGGTTAGGCGTAAGAATGCCCTGGGATCCAAGATAAACCCCCGACTAGTGTTTTCAGACTATCTCGACCCTTCCGGACACGTTTGCATCCTCAAAATGCTCATACGGATGATATAAAAATAAAATACTTTTAAATCCATTAAATTGGGTCCTGATATGACTCACACTCGCGTCCCAACTAAATTACCAAAATTATCGTATTTTCAACTCACATCAATTTTAATAAATTCAATAACCACATATTATCATAATCACTCATTAATATTCAATATTATCATCATATTTAAATACTAACTCTCGTCTCGCTAGATATTTAAATTCGAATTAATTTCCATCCCAAATTAATTTAATTAATCCCGCAATTAAAAGAAATTTCATTTAATTAATCTCATAATTAAAAGCCATAAAATTACGGGGTATTACATACTTCCCCCCTAATAACGGAATTTCATCCCAAAATTAAAAAAAAGGCATACCTTGAAAAATTAGGTATCCTCCACTACTCAAAACAAAATACAAAGAAAGGCTCAATCACTACGGCCCTCGCATCATAACAAGTTTGTTGAACACTCTTCACACTATCGCAGTTATAGGGTTACACCTCAATAAATATACCTCACGTTGTGTTCTTACTAAACAACATTCGAATAATAATAGCCTACACATCATTGTCTATATTATCTTAATATTATTGGGAGATCGTACCTCACTTCATGTCAACTCCCGCATTTATTTAAACACAAAACTCTCCTCCTGGGAGAAACTATAAAACATCAGATTACTCTTGTCCGTTATTTGAATCTCTGTTCCTTACATTGTGACTTTTACACAAGGGAAAACAACTTCAGACGGTTAGTTTAACCCATTATAGTCATCAGACTTCAACTTCTGACTGATCGAGAACTCTAATAATCCGCTCGCCTCTAAGCGTTCAAAGGAAGAATGGTAAAATTTATCCACTCTAAACCTCAGTAATTACCTTGTCCATTATAAATAGGTGCGGGTTCTTTCGTACAACTTTCCTATTAGGTAATATCATATCCCCATTACCATATTATACTGCACTTACTAAAAATGAAATGATCCCAATGAATCCAAAATTTCTTTCATAAGGTTTTGCGAGTCGTCAATCACCTTGCGCCTATTACTCGGGCTATTGGTGATACAACTTTCTCAAACGGAACTTTTCCCACTACTTCCTTATACCTCATATTGAAGGTGGGTTTCGGGTATTTCATCCTCGTTCGAATTAATACTGGGTAGGACCTCATACCGATGCGGTCACTATCTAATATTGTAAATCACCCAAAGATATAACAATTTCTTTCCTTCTTGACAATCCGTTCCATACATTCGAAGGAATTCATTACTCATCTTTATGAATGCAACCCATCAAAAAAATTTACCATCTTGACTCTTCCGCTACTAGAATCATCAGCTTGACACAAAGATTCTAGTTGATACCCTTATTCCAACCGATTTCTATCTATAAGTGGTGCACGTGGGGCTACTAATTATGTCTCGCTCAACACTGACTTCCACTTATAAATCCTCCCATTATGTGGTACTTAATAACCCTCTTTTCCTTCGACGTATTCCAAAAGTTCCATCCCGTGCACCATTCACCATGTTGTGCACATTTGGACTCCTTATATCTTATTGACATCCTCACTCTATTTACGCGTAAGCCACCCTCAACCTTCGATTGGGTGGAACTCTGCTTCAAATCATCCATAATAGTTAAATATTTGTCTTCTAAAGGGATACCCCCTTTTTAAATGGCTTCCCACTACCCTTCAACCAATTTTGTATGTGTTACTCTGATTGCACAAGAATCTATAGATTGTCGTCCTTGTCACGACGCTTAATCCACTCTACCACTTCCATTTTCTTATTTCCACAAGTAAGAATTTCACCCATCTATGTCTCTTCTTCCGGCCATCCTGACACCAGCAAACCAAGGTGTCCATACACCCTATACACCGTGCAAATGGATTTAAACATCACATATGCTTCATAAGTACTCCAAACTCTTTATTGTCCCTGCATTTGCAAAGTGGCTACACCAATTTGGGTATTCTCAATAACCCCCGAATTTGAAATTTTAAGTCTTCTTAAATATCATTTCATCCTTCAACCCACCAAAATAAGACAAAATTATCAGTACTTCCTCACCACACAATTGGCTCTATAGGCCTTATATCGTAATTTCTTGTTGAACTTCTAGTTATAACTACATACTTCCATAATGATCGAGGTACCCAAATCATGGACGAGTGCCCAAACATCTCCTTACTACCAATCTTATGCTAAGTTTCATGCTTGGGATGTCTCACAAAGCGAAATCCAAATAAGGACCCCCCCCCCCGATACACCACTTCTTAGCATTGTCGGTAATCGGAATCCTTTAGGCCTTCAGTCCATAACATGTACCCATATATTCCCATCTTATCACAATAAAGTTACATTTCCTTTTACAAAATTCTTAAACAAGGAACTTCTTTCGAAAGACATTGTCTCTTAACATTGATGATAATCACATTCCATAAACATCATGCAAATATAATCGGGGCTCTGAAAATCCCATTCCCAGACATACAACTATGAGTATTAACTCCCACGTCTCTAAAGGGTGATATAACAATGCACTCTTCTTATTACCACATCCTGAGCATTAATTATAATAACCAGCTAAATCTTTCCGATGAACAGTAAACCAAATACACTCCGAAACAATATCAATAAAGTTCCTACACATACCGAGAACCAATGTCCGAGACCATTATACTTTTCAAAGTATCACACTATATATATACCTATATATAAATATATAAACGAGAGTCTGAACCTCTCGCGGATGGGGCCTCTCCATAACAAAAACATTCTACACAAAGGTAGTAACCCCAATGGACTAGAAATAACCGCACACAATCGATTTAATCATTATCATAAAACCATAATTAGGATAATATCATACTCGAATAACACAACACTAAAATGAGTAATTTCAATAAAGTATATACCACTATCTATACACCCATTCATCCTTCGCGGATAACACTAAAGGTAACCCCACTATACGAGGGAAAAATATTCACATAAATAATAACATTGTCGAGATACTCAATAAACTCGTCTCTCGTGCAAATATAGTAATAATAAAAATAATATGCAGTAACTCGTTCCTGACACATACAATGCGCATCATCATATGAGGATATAACTCATACTTCTACCTTACCAATCGCCTTGGCTGTTCAAATTATTCCTGGACTTTACACACATGTCCATACCAAATCGAAAGTTTCAATAACTATTGCCCTTGCTAAGCACCTTACCCTTATCCCTCGACTTGCTTCAGGGAACATTTTAACGCACGGGTTTTACTCCCCGCAAAATACCTCTACACATACTTCACTTATCTCCGGTTACACTGACCATGTTAAGGTTATCCTTCTCTCAGACGTTGGTAGTCTCGACTCTAATGACTACCTCTTTTGTTCCCATAGCTTTGACGGCCCTAAGGAACATGCTACTGGCTTTAGCCACTCTTACTGAAATCACCATCGCTTGGCAATAATTCATCTATCCAAATCATTTAAATGGGTCTCCTGATGGGTCTCCCCCTTGTGGTGCTTCACCAACACCATTTCCCCCCAGTCTTACTCTATATAAATTCTTCGATTCTTGTAGCTCCCCTCACAAGGAGGTGTTTACCTCCATGTTAACACAACGCGAATTTGTTACCATCTGCACTGACCGTCCAAGAAAAATTCCCCAGAAGTGCTAACAATTCTTCTTGTAAATTAATTTTCCCCTTAAATGTCTTCTTCTCCACTGCACCTACTTCATCTGGTGTAAGGTTCGCTAATTAATTAAATTTCTTTATACAAAGTGACCTTTGTCCGACCCTCTTATGTGAGTTCATAACAACGTTCGCATCTTATCCTGAACATCAGATGAAGGAACATATGGTCATACCGTACATATGCGCCTTCTCTTGACAAAACATTCCACTTCTAAGTGTGGTGGTCATCTCTCACCATTGTAACTCTGCTCTTACGAGCCAAGAAAAATTTACCCCAAATTTTCATTTCCTATTAGCCGTACTCCAATATATGCCCAAACCTTTGGATATTTTACTTTCGTTGGCTAATGCACGCCATTTTTGCATTTCTAGTATTTCCACTATCGGTTCTCTTCAAAGTTTCGTTTAACTCCCTCCCATTACAACCTTTCTCGGTGAGTCTAATTTCACCCCACTTTCTACTCTAGTGATACCTGAAGTCATATGTTGCCCTAACCGTCTTTACCGTCTTAGATTTCCATATCATAATAGGGGTGACCTCACCTACGATCATCATTCTTGAATATACCTTATAACCTCAACTGAGCTTTGCCTCATGCCGTCCGCCCAACTCGCACGATATACTGCATTGTTCGGCACACGAACACTCCCGAAAACAAATAAGATTCACTATCATATTAATTATAGTAGGAGAACGAAATCTCACCAAAGAAATCAACAGTCCTAAACATAGGGCTCTATTTAAAAAAAAGCTATGCTGGAAGCATAATAAGCCGCATAGATCCTCATGGACACTAGAAACTGATGCTCTGATACCACCTGTGACACCCCGTCTAATTAAATACCGAGTAGTTACTCCTTTATAAAATTAATACAGAATATCAAGTTGGTTCAGTCTTAGCATCACTGTCGAAAACAATTAATTAACTACTAGCCACCTAATATTTAAAAAGAGAGATGCCAAATTTTATTAATTAAATTAACATAATCCAAGTAATTCAGTCAACAACCATTAATCGCATAAACAATCTCAAATGAATAATCAATGAAAAGAAATAAACTGAGTCTGGAGTGTAACACCCCGCTCAAAATAATAACGGGTGGACAGTCCTATACTACATTAAATCAGGAATCTCAGATGACTCAGTCTTAGCACCAATAGACTATACAATAACCGATAAGGCTAACTACCTGAAATCATATAAACGAGATGCCAAAATTAAATAAAACATTCCATGGACAACAAATCAACAATATAGAATCTACTATCAAAGGGTAAATGTACACATGAACCGTGATAAAAGAAGTGCTAACATAAAATGAAATGAGTATCTACAAGGAAAAATATACCAGAATAAGTTATCGGGTCACAGACAGTACAACAACCATAAAGAGGAAATATAAACAACTATATAAATAACTCTTGGGTGTAGACTCGATGTACAACATGAACCCTATCTATATTTATGCAGGAGTAGGAAGAGACTACAAACTAGATCCCGCAACAGTCCGCATCTGCTACGGCTCCCAAGACTCTGGATAGAAAAGCATCTGGTATCCATGCGGGAGGCCACCTGTAGTACAACATATGTATAGCAAAAAAGAAATATAAACGGTTCAGAGCCCGAGGTGTAAAATTTTTTAGCAAGTGTGTTAACCGTGCATAATAAATATAAATGCACTATTTTATAATTAAAGTGGAGTCGCACTCTCGTGAAACCCCAATTTCACCTCTCATCTACAATGCGCACCTATTCGCATCCGGGACTCTTAATTAAGTTACCCCACCCATAAGGACAATCTACCTTTCAATAGGCCCGGCCTATACCCACAAGACCTGCCATCCTAACATAACCCAAGAATCCTTCCCATTCTAATCACACTTAATTATATTTACACATATATGCCTTACTAGGCTTTATTGATTTCAATTATTAGCTTACACCAGTTGTAAGTCTTAATATGTTACACATTAACATTAGGCTTCAATAAAATAATTTATTCTCTAAATAACACACATACAATTTAATAAGGACGAAACTTCTCTCCACTCTCAACATTGCACTACGTTTCGTGCGTGGGGCATCTCGCAAAGCGCAATCCAAACAAGGACCCCCCCCCCCCCCCAATACACTACTCCTTGATAATGTCGATCGTAGGGATCCATTATTTCCACACAAATCCTACTACTACAACTATCTTAATACTCCATATAATATCTATTGAAATCCTAGGGTCGACATAACCGCAATTGTCTCTGAATACGATACTTCGACCCCAATAAAATAGTACACAAAAATCACCCAAGATGTACATCATCGAAACTCCATATCCTTTTCACCTATAGGATATAGAAGTATATATATATTTAGTCTGAATATATATATATATATATATACACAATCATTCATTCCTATAACCAAGCATACATATCACATATAATGTACACTATGAAATTCACATAACATAACCGGCTATAGGATGCCGAAATACTGTACCATGCTATCATCTTCCAGGGCATCACTCATATACAAGACCGGGGACCACCGGTGGGACTAAATGACAACCACTTCGTGGTCAAACAACCAAATCAAAGCGCATGGGAAGTGGTCATAGTTCCTAACCAGCAGGTGAGAACGACCCATACCCAAGATTTCTCACCCCCAAAATATGAAATCAAACAAATAAATAAAATGGACAACTATGACCTAGGAAATAAAAACACCCTTCTCCTCAAGAAAGAGTGCTCACCCTCATCGCGCAACTTCCCATGATAGCATGTGCCTGCTATGCCTTACACACAAGTATATATATCATTCACATACACAATATATATACATCCATATGATCACATCATATAATCAAACCATCACGCACGGCATAGATATTCACAACAGGAGTACATACATATGTACATATCCATTCATATATATATATATACACACACGCACATATATATATACCATCTCTCATTCGTATGTATGAAATTTATAAACTCGGCTATACGTGTATATAATCCTCTTTATACTAGCCGTCATCCCGAACGTATTTAATTTAATTCCTTATATAAATACGATCCCTCACTTGAAGTATATTCATCCATTGCCCCTATGATATGAATAGTCTTCCAATATATTCAACATTAAGGTTATCACCCCAAAGTTTAATGTGTATAACAATCCCTACACTTCCCATCAATATCCAAAAGCACATCAATATATCTAGTATTAATTACGACTATTGGTATACACGTGACTAATAGTCTACAAGCCTCAAGCTTAAACTTAAATTCATTTCAAGTATTGGAATCCCAATTGTTACTCACACAACCAATAATCGGCAAAGCCTTAAGCTCAAAACTACATTTATTTTATGATAACATAATATATTGGGATACCCATATGTAATCACTCGTCGAGATGTATAGACTAGTCCAACGGTAAGTATACTCATAACTAATTGTCGACAACAAGTTAAATAACCCTCACTTGAGATTATGGTTCAATGTCTCATGGTGAACCTTACACATTTACATAATTACCATATTCCTTAAGTAAATCCTCACTAAGGATAAGCGACTTCTCTCTCTTAGTTCCCTAATTATATCCTAAATAGAATCCCATTGCTATAAGGAATTGACACACTAGTCGACATCTAAATTTCACATTATGCTATCATAACTTACTCAAAATATCCTCAACCTCACCTCATGTATTAACTCACATCTAATCTCCAAATAGGATTCCCATCCCTAATGAGGTTCCCCACTACTTTGATACAATAATTTCAAAACATCTATATCTTCCCAAACTAATACGATAAGCCCCCGCGATCACAGCATGTGAGAAACCCTAAAAATACTCCAAACCTATCTCTCGCATCATATATTTGAGTTCCAAAACAAAGAAACCCACCGAAAAGGATTTAAAACTCATTTTAGAATAATTAAGCAAAACTGCCCTGTTTCCGAATTGATTCGGTCCCTCCAAATCTATTAAATACGGTGCAAGCCGAGTATTTTGTTAAATACAATGTAAGTCGGGTATTTTGTTAGATATGATGTAAATCAGATATTTTGCTAAAAATGGAGGTTACAACACAAGAAAATAAACTTAATATATTTGTGAAAATGAACTTAATATATTTGTGAAAGAGCTTTTACAAAGGAGTAACCGAGGTAAATTTAAGAAGATTCGGAGCCCTAGGGTACGATTTTGGTTTAAACTCAAAACCACTATCTAAGGAAGAGATGGTTGCGACATTTATGGTGGGCGGTGAAAGCCCAAAAATATAAATGAGATATGGTGAGTTTCATGATAAAGTTACAATTATAAAGAAGGAAATGAACTTGTCAAACTTAAAGAAAAGGGATAATTTGCTAGGTAAAAGATTACGATAATTGTATTCTGATTTTTTTAAGCAATGTGAATCACAAACCATAGAAAATATGTAATAAAATAAATTGTGATACCTAACATGAAATTAAATGAAATGAAAGACATAGGTAAAGCCCATATTAACACGAGAATGTGTGGGTAAGTTGATGTGCTAAAAAAAAGATAAAAGGATAAATATTTGACACGTTAAGTGTGAATAATTATTTTAAAACACTAAGTGCGAGTGTGAAAATGTTTATTTTAGGAACAACAAGCGTGTGTCGATTTGAGTATAAGTTGATATTCTAAATACGAAAAGCGAACGGTTTAAAGATAGTCTAAGAATATGATTTTCAAATTAACCACATGAGTTAATGGGTCAAAGGAAAAATGGCGAATGTACAGGTTAATGGTATTTTACCGAATTAAACATAATGTTTTAGAAATAAAACTTGGTTAATGCATTTATTGTATAGTAATTGCATGTACATTTAAAAGAAAAATATCAATTAGTGGCTAATCATTTATTTCCACTAAAATGTATATTTTATGGCAACATTTATGTTTGCCACTAAAAGATAATGTATTAGTAGCAACAAATTAAAATCGCTACTAATTTTATAACTAAATATAAAGCGGGAACGAAAAATTCTAATTATTTGTAAACTTAAAATATTTTCTACTAATATAAATTTATTAGTAGCAAATATATTAGTTTGCCAGAAAAAATGTTTAAGATACACCCCATTTACCCACAAAATTAGTTTCTAATAAACCAAAAAAACATTTTAGGAGATTCCCAGTAAAATACTTCCAAACCGAACCGAGTCCCATTCATCCCCAAATCCTCTTCATCTTCCATTTATCCCACAAATACATAAATAAGATTCATCGAATATCTTATAATCACAGCTCTAGATATCTTGTATGCATATATTTATGTGTGTATATATATATGTATATATCGGGACATATATATTTATAAACAAATATATTACTTGCGATTCATAGGTCTTGATTATCTTGCGACAATTCATCGGTCTGGAAACAAAATCGAATAGGTCTTTTTGCATAAGCATTTGTGAAGACACCATTAATTCAAAAGAAGAAAATGAAGGTGGATGGATCAGGTCCTGAAAGCTGATAGAGCTTCTGGTTCATTCAATCTTTCCAATCGATCTCTCAAGCTTAATTTCTAGTCCAATCTCCATTATGAGTATGCAATTCTACATTTTATACACATGTGGTTTATTTTATTGTTAAACATTTTTTAACAGTTGGTTGATTCATCCTTAATTTCAATCATTGTGCCTCAAAAATGTATTTTTGTTTTTATAAATTTTTATATGTACTGTAATATATGTTGCGGTATCATGATATAGGCAAAGTAATCCTGGTAAAATGATTTCAAAGACATTTTCTAATTAGTTCAATTGAAACAAAATTTTCCCTATAAGTCATATTACATGTTTTCAATCCATATTTATTACATGTTTGTTTTCCATAGGGTGCATGATTTGAAATTATTTACCTTCTGGTTTCTAATGGAACCTATTGAAACAAATATGTCTTCTAATGGGACTAAGTGGAGTAAAAATAAATAAAATTCGTAAGACGTGGTTTGACTACATACTTAGTAGAAAAGACTTAATGGTAAAAATCGCTATTGTTAGGTATTTGTTAAGAAAAGTGGACACTCGTAACTTTTTTCAATTAGAGAAATTAAAGTGTTTCCATTGCACATTCTCGAAAAATCTTTGGATTTTGGCCTTTGGGAGTTTGAGGCGATCACAGGTCTATTTGAATACAAAATCGGATATCTATGCTTTGCTTTGTCTGGATAAACTTTGCATTGTCTAATTTATCTGGATACGTTCCTCTAATTTCTCTTGATAAACTTTTCTAATTTTTCTGGATCCGTTCCTCTAATTTCTCTTGATAAACATTGCATTGAGATGCGATGGATAGACATTTCAAATATATTTTGATAATGGACATTATCAATAGTTAAATGGAGTTGAAAATTTACATACATATAATGCTTTAAAATAATTACTGAGTGTTATAATTGTTAGATGATTCTTACCTTTAGATGAGATTACTATTAGTCAATGTTCTAAAAGGCGCGAGGCGTGGTCGAGGCGTAGAGGTCAAGCCTTAGGAGCCTAGGCGTGCCTAGGCAAAGCCTAGGTGTAAAAAGGCGTTTTTCCTTTTTTTATTATTTTAATTATTCTAAGGCTAGTAATATTGTAAAATAATACATACCTTGAATTTTGAAAACATATTCATATGTTTGGTAGCCATCTTACTCATATTCATGCTCCATAACCAATATTTGTCAACTAATCCTTTGTTTTAAAAAAAATATGCTTTAAGCCTTTTACCAAGAATAAGGTGTAGGCGATGCGTTTCTCTCAAGCCTCAAGCCTAGGCGGGCCTTTTAGAACACGACTATCAGTCGATGTAAAAGAAAATAAATAATTCATTTTGTGTTTTTATCTTATCTAAGGTAAACACATTGATCTAGCTAATATTTTAGTTTGTGCGTAACAATGTTGTACAATCTGCTATTATGTTGCATAATCTACTATGTTTTATCGGGATGTTTGAATAAATTTCCTGTTTCAATAATTTTTTTGGATATAAAATCAAATTCATAATATTTTTATATTGAACAAATTTTCCATTTCACTAGTTATATTGTTGATTTGGATATTTGATGGATTTTGAGACCACGGGTCTGGAACGATTTGGGTTTGTAATTTGTGTTTTGATTTTACTTTTGGTTAATGTCTTATACATAGTAACTTACACAAAATTTGTGTCATATACATATACACACACACGTGCGTGCGCACACACACTAGTGTATGCCCGTGCATGAAGGCACAATAAAAAATTTAAAAGTACATAATCACAAAATGGCGAAAATATTCAAAGTACGTAATTGCAAAATAAAAAAAAATCGTTCCCCAACAAAACAAAGTGTAGTTTTAAAAAAATTGGTCATAATTTACAAAGTCGTGCCCGTCATGTCTCTAACTCGCATGCCTACAACACTTCTTGTATCATCACACGGACAATAAATATTAGGCAAGAAGATAGAAGTGATATGTAAATAAAATAATATTTAACATTAGTTGCATGTAAATAAATGAATACTTGTCATTAGTTGCATGTAAATAAAACTCCAACGACAATACTAATAGCAATTAAGTAGGCTAAAAGTGAAATTATCATAAAGAGATAATCAATAACTAAGATTAATATTTTTGTACGCATCAGTAAAAAACTATTACAAATATAAGTTGAGAAAAATAGCCAATAAAACTTTCACAAGATTCTACTATACAACCACAAAATTTTGAATCTACAAATAACGAAAAACTAATCTCTGTGGAAGAGGACATAATAAGATTAATACAAAAAATTCCCCCGAAATTAAGTAAACATATATGAAATGAAGTGAATCTATATCGAAGCTTTTCATTTCTGCATTACTCTCATCATTCTTGAGGCCAACATCCAAATCCCTTTGAATGTTTGAGGATGCAGTGATATCGATTATTTATTTAATTCGCAAATTTACAATTAAAACTTATTTAATTAGACTCTATCTTAGATCCAAATTTTATTAACCCCTAAACATGCGATATATGTGATTAAACCAATCATTAAAACTAAACAATAACAAATCAAACACAAATCGAGGGACAAATAAATTTCAGGAAAAAATCCCCCGAAAGGGTAAAACCTTTATTTCAATAAATGTTTGCAAATCGCAACTTACAAAACACTTAAAGAAATATGCAATGAATATTCCGCGAAACACTCACATAGGCCGCAACCTAGCACTAACAAAGATCCCTTCGAGAACCTCAATAACTGCAGTCATCAGCAAGCAACTCCCGCAAGAACTAGCAATCCAGCAGTAGAGAAGACACTCTACAAGAACAAATTTCCAAGAAGTATTTGCATTCCATATATGATTCACAAAAGAATTGGGATTGATTTTGGTGAATCAAAAACATAAAAATCCCTTAAAGTAAAGACTCAAATGTCTACCAAGATGCAGTTTTCATTTTGCAAAATTCTTCTTGAAATAGGTTACCAAAACAGGTACTTGTAGTTGAACAAAATTCTTGAGGCATCGCATGTCATTAGAAGTCGTTCGGATGATATGTTTATGTTGTTTGAATAACATCAGATGTCGTTACTAACGACTTAAGAAATGACGATTAAAATTGCAAAATAGGATGTGGTCGTTTGAAGCAAACAAAAAATGACCCTTCGAGCAATCCTTCGAACAACATTGCATGTCGTTAGAAGCTCTCGTTTGAACGACTTATCAATTTCACTTGAATGACATAAACGAGAAATTTTATTTTTAAAAAGCTCGCCTATAGGTCTTCAAAAAATTATTTTGACTTAGGAAATTGCCTCAGTTTGTTAAAAAGAGTTTCAAAAAATATCCCAATACTAAAGTAAAGCATTTACGAAACTTAAACACTAAATATATGAAATTATACCTCATATCGCGCATATGTTGAAGATACTTCGAAATTCGAATCCGTTTTCATGAACTTGTGAACGTGAACTTCTTCGACGGTTGTAGCGGTATACAGCATACTCTATGTAAACTCCGGACAAAGGAAAATATGTACTTACAAATCTCCCTCTATGTCTATGCAAATACAAAATAAAAACATCTGAACTATAAAAAAAATCCTACACAAATCTAAAACCCTCCCATGCAACCCCAAAGCCGGAAAGATACTAAAAATGCAAGTCGTCAAACTCTCTTCAAAATCTTAAACTTTGAAACTTTTCAAATCTCTTTGCTTTCCTTGCGCTTCTTTTTGTGTGCTTTACAAATGATCATCAAAGTCCTACACACAATAAACAAACAAATACCTTCGTGAGATATCGAGTTTGAAATAAGATAAACATCAAATCAAAAAAAATAAAGTCTCAAATCTCCCCCATAATTCAAATTCTCGCACTCCCCCATAATTCGTAATTCATTCTCCCCTTTTTTATTCATCCGAAATAGACAAGGAAAAGAATAAACCAAATTAATGCGGAGTGTCACGATAAGCATAACAAATATGTATCAATTACGCTCATGCAAGGATAAACTCGAAAGCAAATATAACCAATTATTTTTGAAAATTTTCAATTTATAAAAAAATTCAAATTTCACAAATACAATACACACCATGAATTTACACTAAGATAACCAAATCGTGGATACAGAATGAATGGGTGTGAACAAATTCGATAGAAAAATTAATGCAATCAAACATAACATATGTGGACGATGAATATGGATACACCCACGAACCTCTCTCTCCCTCTCTCTCTCACTCTGCCGCCAAACCTGTTTAGGGTTGCATGGCAGCCATTATTCCCTTGACAACCCCCCTAATCCCAAACCACCCGATCCACAAAGATAAGAGAAAAAATCGTTTGCATCTATTCTTGGAGGTGGTAATAGTCAATCCATTGGGCTTAAACCTAAAGCCAATACAAAGGAGAACCAGCCTTACATTTTAGTGACGAATATATCTCAATATTGGCGACACCATATAAACACACACTTATTGGAGAATTCCCTTTTATAAGACCTACTATGGAAACGATTATGGAGGTTTTTCTCACTTTCTCATTGAAAGCAACCTTCGATATTAGTCTCATTGATCAAACTCATATACTCATTAAGTTATCATTTAAAGAAGACTACCTAAGACTCTGGCTCAGAGAAAAATGGTACATTTGTAAGCCCCTCTCAGGATTATGAAATGGACTCCTGATTTTAATCCTTAAGTTGATTCGACAATTTAACCCTTCTGGGGTTCTCTACCTCTATTACATGTGCATTTTTTCAACAAAACTGCACTATTCTCTATCCTACAAGCAGTTGTTAAGCCTCTGAAATTGGATGAAGCCACTGTGAATGTCTCTAGGCCTAGACAAACAAGAGTTTACGTGGAAATTGATATCTCTAAATCGATGGCCAAATGCATATGGATCAATTGTGGTAACAATGGTTTTTGGCAACCATTTATATATGAGACTGTAAGGACACAAATTTCCAATTGAGTCCATATATAGTTTTGGCTCAATTCCGGACAAAAACATTTATTAATAGGATAGTATTTATTGTAATATTCTCAAGCCTATGAAGTGTATGTTGAAGACGTAGCGGCAAAGAATTTAAAGCTTCATCAAAATGTCGGTTTGCGTGCCTCGTTTCTACGTCATCAACTAAGGTTCCATGCTCCCAAGGTATGAATGTAATAATATTTATATAGGAGCTTGGAACAATTTGTATTGGGTGTTAGGTGTAATAAAAACTGCATTTTATTTTCAGAAAGAATCAAATAGAACTTTAATATAAGTATATAAAAGTTTCTGGGCCAAAATCGAATTTTTCAATCTTTCTGGTCGTTCGTTAGAAATGTCGTTCGAACGAGTTTTTTCGTTCGAACCATATTTCGTTCGAACGAGTTTTGTTGTTCGAACCATTTTCGTTCGAACGAGTTTTGTCGTTCGAACCAGTTTCGTTCGAACGAGTTTTGCCAACGACCCTAACTGGTCAGTCGTTCGATATGTCGTTCGATATGTTGTTCGAATGAATGCTCGTTCTAACGAGGTATCGAACGAAATTCTAACGAGCCCAGGCTGGTCACTCGTTAGAAGTCTCGTTCGAACGAGAATCAAGTTCGTTCGAACGAGATTCCAGCGGGAACAGTTATTTGGCAGTTTTTTGCAGTTTTTCCCCACTCCTCCACTTGGTTTTCAACCAACTTTTTTCATACATTATTATGTGCTGGAAACACATTTTCCAAGACAAATTTTCCATCCTAATACATCTCCTAGAGAGATTTAGAGAGATTATTTTAAAAAGGAAAATGTTCATGTTTGAGTGTTCTTCAACCTAAAGAAAAATCTTTAAACACTTAGTTTACACCCATTGTTGTTTATTCCAAGTTCTATATATACATATCTTTGCTTGGAGTTTTTGGCACCGGTTTTCTCTACCGAATTCAAGAGACGTTTCGGGTTTGCTTCTACACCCCATCACAAAGAAGACTTTTGTGGAGATTCTACCCACACGGATAAAGGCTCCATGCTTGGGTGACGGTGACCATATAAAGTCCCATCGATGAATTCCGAGACCACGGTGGAGCTCTGTTGGTTATCCGCTAATTGGAGGTTGATACTAGAAGAAGCATCATGGCTTGAGAGGGTTCGAGTTTAGGAAGTAAGTCTTTTGTCTTGTATCTTGTAATACCATTTTTAGTGGATTTGAGGCTAGGGCCGTCCCGAGGTTTTTTCCCGTTAGTGGTTTTTTCCTCGTACATCGTGGTGTAGTGTGACATTGTTTATTTTTATCTTGCACAATATTTAGAACGCATGATTTAGGCTTAATTCAAGATAAAATTTGGTTTAATTATCACACTCATTTAATTTGGGACTCAAATTAAATATTGGGTAAAATTGTGTAATTCTAGTCACTTGCTAAAACTGGTTTCGCCTAACTTTGAATAATTGTTAATTATTACTTAGGCAAATTCTAGGACTTGAATTATGTTTTAATTTGTTTTGAGAAATTAAAACTTGTTGTTGTTATTCTTTCAAAGTTAAAACCATCTCAACGCTTCCGCATTTTTTTTAAAGGAAATTATATTTTAATTTGTGATTATTAAAATCCGGGGCTTTTCAAATTGGTATCAGAGCCAAAAACGATAAATTATTTCGTTAAGATCTTTTTAATTTTTGGCTAAAATGGATTTTTCCCCATTTTCAAAATTTCCTATTTTCGATGGTTCTAACTACGCGTATTGGAAAGCGCGAATGAAATCGGCACTTAAATCTATCGATGAACGTGTTTGGATGTCTGTTGTTACCGGGTACACCCCACCAACTCATCTAATTGAAAATGAACGTGTTCCCAAACCCATCGATAGATGGACCGAAAATGAATTTAAGCTTGCAAATTTTAATTCCCGTGGTTTAAATGCCTTATTTAGCGCTGTCGCACCGGATGAATTCCGACGTATTATGACGTGTGAAACCGCTAAAGAAGCTTGGGATATTTTACAATTAACTCATGAAGGAACGAGTGTCGTTAAAGCTTCAAAACTCCAAAACCTCACCACTCAATTTGAAACTATCAAAATGGATGAAAAAGAAACGTTTGATAAATTTTATGCTAGACTTTCTGACATTGTTAATTCAGCCTTTAACTTGGGAGAGAAAATACCTGACGACAGTGTTGTAAAGAAAATTTTGAGGTCTCTACCCGATAGATTTATTCCTAAAGTGACCGTTTTAAATTCTTTACCCACTTTAGCCTCTACGAAATTAGAAGAGCTTGTAGGTGACTTACAAACCTATGAACTAGATATGTTTCCCTCTAAAAATGAAAAGAAAATTGAAAAGGTCGTTGCTTTAAAAGCCCGAAAAGAGGTTAAACAAGTAGTAGAGAGCGATAGTGATAGTGACTCGGAAGATATGGCTTTGTTTGCTCGTAAATTTAGAAAATTTCTTAAATTCAACAAAGATAAATATAAAAATGATTTTAAGAAATTTGAATCTTCTAAACATGATAAAAACGAGAAGATTTCTAAAGACGATAAGATCCCTAAACCAAGTAATGAAAATGTTGATAGGGACGAGTCTAATAAATGTTTTGGTTGTGAAGGTTATGGCCATAGGGCTTATGAGTGCCCCACTAAACTAAGGAAAGATAGTAAGCGACCTATTTCATATAATGCAACCCTTAGTGATGGTGATAAGGAAGAAAAGCCCGATTCCCCCACTAAAAAAACTTTGTGGCTTTTATGGCTAGTCATGTGAGTGATAATGAGAAATCATCGATTGATGACACGATAGCACATGCCACTTCCAAGGTCATTGTTCATGATTCCCTTGTTTTTAATGATAGTGAGAGTGGAGAAGAGAGTGAAAATGAAGAAGAGTTTGATGTGAGTGAACTTCAAAATGCGTTTCATGAATTATATAAAGAATCTATTAATTTGAAAAGAACTAATTTGAAGTTAGAAGCTTGTTTAAGAAAGAGTGTCAAGGTCGTTGATGATAGTGCCTTAATAGAAGACCTTAGGACACATGTGAGGACTCTTCAAGAGAAGCTTGAATATGTAGAAGGCGAAAGAGATAGCCTTAGGGGTTTAATGGAATCCTTGAAAAAGGAGCTTCTTGCTTTTGAAGAGTGAAATGTTTTACTGGAATCTAACATTGTTGAATTGGAAAATAAATTAAAAGATTCTAGTATTGTCAAATTTGATTTGGAGTGTCGTTCGGAAAAACTAGATAAAATGTTAGGAACGGTCCAAATTAAAAATGACACTTGTGGTTTAGGCTTCAATCCTTGTAATGAATTTACTCATAATGCCCAAACCAATGTTTTAGGAGAATCAACTAGGAATACTTTTAAAGATCACTCCTTAAGTAAATCTTTTCGACATGTTCTCACTTGTACACATTGTGGTCGACAAGGTCATCTTAGGAAATTTTGTTTAGATCTTAAACGAATTCCTAGAAAATCCCATAGTAAAGTAACCACGATAGCTAACGTTCCTACACCCCAAGATAGTAATTCTTCATTAATTTGGGTTAGGAAATCCGACTTGGTTACCTTACAAAATAGGGATTTTGATTCTCATTTACTTTCACATCCTTCCTCCCTTGCTAAATCTAATGGATGAATGTGTTAGTGTTTGCATACTTTAGCGTTTGTACTTCATGCTATATTCATATGATAAATGTATGCTTGTTTAGTCATTCTCTAGTCATTGCCTTATTTCATATCACATGCTAGCAATTATGACTTGTTTATCTTTTTGTATTATATCTTGTGTTTGAATCGACTGCATAATATAAAAAGATTTTTGTTTATCATTTGTGTTTTATTTATTTCATTTAAGCTTAATGAAAATTACAAATGATTTTTGTTTGTCCTTTTGAGTAAATATTTATTTTTGATTAAAAATGTTAAAAACTCAAAAAGATTTTGTTTTGTGTGTATTCTTGTTTGACACACTTTATGTGGCATATATTTGTGTTTGAATCCTATCGTTTACGCTTCCATGTGTCTAGAACTTTTGGTTTAGATTTTCAATCCTTAAAATGTTCTTTACCATGTTTTATATGGAGTAGTTGGATTTTGTATTGTTTAAATGGATTCTATTTCTATATGCCTCTATTCACACATGCACGAGCTCTTTTGAAATCTTAATGTCACATGTTATATTTGAGCTTTTTGAGGTGTTCTCCTATCAATCTAGTCATCTACATATCCATGACCTAGGAGGACTAGTGCATGTCAAAATCCGTTGCATGTGAGATTTGTGTGAAAAATGAAAACATGATAAATTTATATATGCACGGGGAAGGACTCCGAAAGGATGAATTAAATCCTTTGCGATAGTAAGCCACCGTTGATTGGATCTAAAAGAAATACGTGATCCAAAGGCCTAAAAACAGAATATTTGGCACTTAAAATACATCAATTGCCAAGGCCTATGTTTGTTTGATATATTCATTCAAAAAGAATATATATGCTCATTGAGGGAGAATTGGATGGTATATCAACGGTTTGCACAATGTCCGTTTATCCTAACTGTCTTTAATGTCATGACTCTATTTGGTTTGTAGAATCATCATCATGCTAGGCTTGTATGCATTGTGTATGTTTGTTCTTTGAGTTCAATCTTTATATTGTCACATGAGGTTATATTTAAATGTGATAAAGTTTGCAATCAAATGAGAACTGCGTGAACGTTTCTTAAGTGTTTGGGTCTATATTTAATTGTTGCTAGTTCACACCCCTACACTTCCGTTTCCATATGACACATTTTTGCCATACGAGTGTGCAAACTTATTGTATTTTGTGTCATGTCTGTGTTTATATCTATCTATATATGCACGTACTTATTGGTATATTTATAGTATATATATATATGATATTTTTTTGTCTTTGCCTTGCTTTTATTGCCCATATGCTGTCATGTCTTTTATTTAAGCTTTCACATGCTGTTTATTAGTTCTTTATCCTTTGCCTATTCCCGAACAAAAAGGGGGAGAATGATGATAGGGGGATAAATGGTATCTAATCCTATTATTATCGTATCTTCGTTTGGGGGAGATTTATCTTAGGGGGAGATGTCTTTCTAAGTAGGTCATGTGTTTAAAGGAAGAATTAATTTAGGGGGAGTAATTAATTAATTACATTTAATATTCTGATATTTCCTATGCATTTGATGAGTTTGCTTAAGTGTGCAGGAATTATTCTAAAGCGGCATCTTTCTATGGCAAAGCGTTTGATCCTTGGGTTGAGTCAAGATTGGGCGGGTTATGTTTTGAGTCTAGTAGAGCTTGACGGCCCTTTAGGATTTTTGTTTGGTTTTTGTCCCAGAATAGCCAAAGGGGGAGATTTGTAAGGACACAAATTTCCAATTGAGTCCATATATAGTTTTGGCTCAATTCCGGACAAAAACATTTATTCATAGGATAGTATTTATTGTAATATTCTCAAGCCTATGAAGTGTATGTTGAAGACGTAGCAGCAAAGAATTCAAAGCTTCATCAAAATGCCGGTTTGCATGCCTCGTTTCTACGTCATCAACTAAGGTTCCATGCTCCCAAGGTATGAATGTAATAATATTTATATAGGATCTTGGAACAATTTGTATTGGATGTTAGGTGTAATAAAAATTGCATTTTATTTTCAGAAAGAATCAAATAGAACTTTAATATAAGTATATAAAAGTTTCTGGGCCAAAATCGAATTTTTCAATCTTTCTGGTCGTTCGTTAGAAATGTCGTTCGAACGAGTTTTTTCGTTCGAACCAAATTTCGTTCGAACGAGTTTTGTCGTTCGAACCAGTTTCGTTCGAACGAGTTTTGCCAATGACCCTAACTGGTCAGTCGTTCGATATGTCGTTCGATATGTCGTTCGAATGAATGCTCGTTCTAACGAGGTATCTAACGAACTTCTAACGAGCCCAGGCTGGTCACTCGTTAGAAGTCTCATTTGAACGAGAATCAAGTTCGTTCGAACGAGATTCCAACGGGAACAGTTATTTGGCAGTTTTTTGCAGTTTTTCCCCACTCCTCCACTTGGTTTTCAACCAACTTTTTTCATACATTATTATGTGCGGGAAACACATTTTCCAAGATAACTTTTCCATTCTAATACATCTCCTAGAGAGATTTTGAGAGATTATTTTAAAAAGGAAAATGTTCATGTTTGAGTGTTCTTCAACCTAAAGAAAAATCTTTAAACACTTAGTTTACACCCATTGTTGTTTATTCCAAGTTCTATATATACATATCTTTGCTTGGAGTTTTTGGCACCGGTTTTCTCTACCGAATTCAAGAGACGTTTCGGGTTTGCTTCTACACCCCATCACAAAGAAGACTTTTGTGGAGATTCTACCCACACGGAGAAAGGCTCCATGCTTGGGTGACGGTGACCATATAAAGTCCCATCGGTGAATTCCGAGACCACGGTGGAGCTCCGTTGGTTATCCGCTAATTGGAGGTTGATACTAGAAGAAGCATCACGGCTTGAGAGGGTTCGAGTTTAGGAAGTAAGTCTTTTGTCTTGTATCTTGTAATACCATTTTTAGTGGATTTGAGGCTAGGGCCGTCCCGAGGTTTTTTCCCGTTAGTGGTTTTTTCCTCGTACATCGCGGTGTAGTGTGACATTGTTTATTTTTATCTTGCACAATATTTAGAACGCATGCTTTAGGCTTAATTCAAGATAAAATTTGGTTTAATTATCACACTCATTTAATTTGGGACTCAAATTAAATATTGGGTAAAATTGTGTAATTCTAGTCACTTGCTAAAACTGGTTTCGCCTAACTTTGAATAATTGTTAATTATGACTTAGGCAAATTCTAGGACTTGAATTATGTTTTAATTTGTTTTGAGAAATTAAAACTTGTTGTTGTTATTCTTTCAAAGTTAAAACCATCTCAACGCTTCCGCATTTTTTTTAAAGGAAATTATATTTTAATTTGTGATTATTAAAATCCGGGGCTTTTCAGAGACGGTACCTGTATTCTGCCACCATTCTAAGAGATCAGGCCATTCAGAACACTCTTGCACAAAGAAGATGGAACCGAGTTTTACCCACATAGAACGTAATGCTGATCACAAAGGCAAAGAGATTCAATCAAACACAACCAAGACATTAACTAAACCTACCCAGGTATGGCATGAAAAGAATACCAAGAATGTTAACCAATCATTGCCAAATAAAAAAATACATCCAACACCCTTTCTAACCCAAACTTTATACCCATTATTTCTACAAACTTTGAACCAGGAGAAACATCTAACCAACACACCCTATCAACTCTCCCAATCAATAACACCCCTAGAACTACTATTGCAGCACCTTACCCTAATTCAATGAACCCTGAAATCGGAACTAATCATAACCTTCCTAAGACCGTTGTTAAACCTATCTCTACCCACACTTACCTATCTAACCCCTCATAAAATAAAACATCGAGCATAAACTATGATCCCGAGATTCTTGGAAAACATACTCCCATTTTCTTGGAAATTGAAGTTATGGAAGAAAGTGAAATTCCAGAAGTCCCAATTGATATGTCACTTGTTCCTGCTCTTATCAAATTCCCCCAAACCTTTCTTTGCTGAACCAACTATCTTTATCCCAAAGACCTTACATTTTCCCTTCTATAATTATGCCTAGAGATAAATGGAAACTAAAATGGGGCTCAGATACTGAAGGAGATGAAAATGATACAACATTTTGTAAAGAAAATTCTTTAAGGTTTTCGAACGAGCTGACTGAGAAATACCAATGCTTACGAAAAGAAGAGGAGTTCACAGTGGTGACAAGAAGGAAGAGGAAAAACTATCAAAAATTGGTGCAAAATTATCCAATTACTACCAGATTAGCAGGTAAAGTAACAAATACTAAAACTCTAACCTTGTCTCAATGATTAATCTCCTATTTTGGAACATCCGAGGGGTGGAAAACTTACCCTCTATTTGTAGACTAAAGAGAATCATCAAAAAGAATAATATTGATGTGGTGGCATTGATGGAGCCTAAAATTGATGAAATAAAGTTGTAGCAGGTTGGAAAGAAAATAAATTTCTTTGGAGGTGTGTCAAACTCTAATAGCAAAATTTGTTTTTTTTGGGAAATTCAATTGGGTCATTGAAACAATTAAAAGTAAAGACCAGACCCTTACTCTTAGAGATAATCATGCCAATTTTGATAGCCCTATCATTTTTTCGGCAGTGTACGCTAAATGTGATAGAGTGGATAGAGAGGAACTTTGGGAGGATATTCTTGATACTGCTAACAGTTATAAGGAAAAATGGTTAATTGTAGGGGACTTCAACATAGTATTAACTCATGATGAGAAGATTGGGGGTAACAATATAGACTATAGAGGGGCAGCTGATTTCAATGGTACTTTAAACCAAGCACGTCTTCTTCCATTTCCTTTCACTGGCTCTCGATTTACTTGGTGTAACAACAACGATGGGGCATCTCGTATTTGGGCCAGACTAGATAGAGTTATTGGAAATGAAGAATGGTTTCTTACCATTTATCAAACCTCCATACAACATCTTTCTCGTACCAAATCTAACCACACTCCTATTATTACCAATATTGTAGTTCTAGCTGATAAAACTCCTAGACCTTTTCGCTTTATAAATGCCTGGATAAATCACCATTCATTCAAATATATTGTTAAAAATGCGTGGGAACTTCCTCAAACAGGTGAACCTATGAAGATTTTTGCCTCAAAATTGAAGCACCTTAAACAGACCCTCAAGGCTTGGAACTTGATGACTATAAAAAAAATTGATGTTAGCCTATGTGAAGCCGAGGATAACCTTCTGAATAAAGAACACCTATATGATCTTGTTCCCAGTGAGAATAACAGAACTGAATGGAGTAAAGGCCAAGCAGACTACCTCTTGAAGCTGAAAAATAAGGAAGAATACTGGAGACAAAAGGCGAGTATTAAATGGGCAAAAGTGGGAGATTGTAATACTAAGGTTTTTCACTCTATAGTGAACCACAAGCGAAGTATCAACACTATCCACAAAATCAAAAAGATGAATGGCTCCTCGACACAATCAGTTTATTAAATGGAACATGAAATTTGAAATCACTTTAAATCAATTATGGGAGAAAAATCAACCTTGGCCCCCAATGAATTTTTTTTCCAGTGCATACCAAAACTGAGGAATAACGAGATGAATGAAATGATGGCTCAGATTCCAAGAAAGGAAGAAATTCAAGAAGTAGTTTTTGCTATGAATAAAAATGGTGCAAAAGGTCCGGATGGCTTTAATGGTATGTTTTATCAACAGTCTTGGGTCATTATTAAGGAGGACCTTATAGCAGCGATTCAATCCTTTTTTGTAGGAAGGGAAATACCTCTAAGATGGTCTTCCACAACCATTATCCTCATTCCAAAAATCCAAAATCCAAAAGAATGCTCAAAATACCGTCCTATAAGTTTGTGCAATTTTTGCAACAAAATTTTAACCAAAATCATTGCCAATCGCTTAAGAGATATGTGACACCCCGACTAATAAAATACCGGGTATCTACTCCTTTATTATATTAACTCAAAATGCCAAGTTGGTTCAGTTCATAGCATCACTGTCGAAAATATTTTTTTTTTATAATTACTAACCACCTAGTATTTAAAAAGTGAGTTGCCAATTTTAATTAAATCCGATTATTATGCAACAAGTGAATTATGAAATGCTAACATAACCACCACAACATAATCACAATAGAATAACCATCAGATAATAATGAGTCTGGAGGAATACTCCTCACAACAATCCAAATACTGCAATAAATAAATACCAAGTATGCATCACTAAATTAATTACAACCCAAAGTCTGAAATAACTGAAATATAAGATGTCTCTAAAGGAATGGGGAGACATGCCCAACAAAATAAGAAAATCTAATAATAGAATCAAGATCGAAGATGGAAGCGTCTACTATCAATGTCCTGTAACTTCCACAGCAGCTACAGCACGTCACCTGAATAGAAATCCTATGCATGGTGTCTTTGTGGCTGGGCACCTAAAAGGTTTTACAAAAAAAATAGATTTGAAAGCAAACGGGTCAGAGCCCGATTGTGAAAATAGTTTAAAATTTTGCAAGTGTTTAATATCATTAAACAGTGAATATAAAGTACATGATAGTGTGTGCACTCACATGAGTTCCTCACCTCTCTACTAATTGTGCACTCCTATCGTACCCGTACCCATTCTAGTTGTTCCCATATCTAACTAGACCTATACCAAATTCCAACATTTTTAAACGATATCCAATTCAATTTTTCCAACAACTTTTATTGAACAGAGTGTTATAACTTGCTACACAGTTTTTCCATGTTAGTACTACTAATTTTTAGAGATCTTCCATTTTCACTTTATAAATTGTTGCTATTATTTATCCTCACATTTATAAACGACAATTCATTTCAATTAATAGTATATTATTCTCATCATAAATATACAATACTAGCACCCCGAGACTAAGCTGCGGTGCTCACATACTCTGCTATCAAATCCCGGCACATCACGTACATGAGGACCACGTATTCCGAATCTCTCAGGAAACGTTTCATTAACAACAATCACAAACAATGGAGGCGAACATAGTTCACATCACATGGGTCACGCACATACCTACGCTCCCATGATCAGCAGACTAATTAACTTCTCAATAAGTCCTTCTTTGCCCTATGTCCTCGAGGTACCAATCTAGATCTCCCCCTTAGGCACACAAAGATTAGATGGCCCTAAATGAACGCCAACCTCCCATGATAGCAAGTACGGTAGGTATGTTATACACAGATAACTACATATACTAAGCATTCACATCTCTTAGATATTACAATATTTTATTAGTGGTATACTTTTCGTTCTTATACCAACATTTAGTATTATACAACTCACAAGTCCCTGGTTCATATGTATTTAAGTTATCAACTCTTCTCACGTCGTGATTTGCTACTCGCTTCCCAAACCACAACTGTCATCCGGTTTACTATAAGATTCTAGGTTTTACTCTTCAATGTACCCCAATCTCCCAACTATACCCATTAGTTAATTAGGGAAGGTTATCTCACCATTAAAATAAGTCTACGGGATACTAGAAATAAATTCAGGCCAAAAAGGCCATTCTGTCAACTCGTTAGAAGTCTCGTTCAAACGAGTTCGTTCGAACGAAGGGCTTCGAACGAAATACCAACTCGTTAGAAGTTCGTTCGAACGAGGTCGTTCGAACGAGGTCGTTCGAACGACCTGGGCATGTCTTCTAACGAGATGGCAGTTTCAGCCCAGAAATTCCCAAATCCGTTTTTCTCAATTCTTCTCTCCTCTAAATCCACACTAAGACCATCCAAATTATGTTTTATTGTATATAAACCATTTCTAATCACCCTAGATCATTCCTTAACATATTTAAGGGGTCTAATCTTATAAATCATTATGGAATTAATATAAATCTCCAAATATTTCCCCAATCCCTATGAACATGAACTCATAATTTTGTTATGCCCAATTACTCATCATAAATCCGTTTTTAAATCATCATATATATCTCTTCGAATATTAAATCAGTCCATCATCATTCTACATGCAAATCCTAACCCAAATTCAAAGCTCCTCCAATAATTTCATGGGTTTTCTTCAAAAAGTTCAATATAAGATAATTCCTACACTAAGCATGGAAGACATATTCAATGCATTAAAAATACCAAATCACTTGCCTTAGATTGTTCTTCAGAATTGATGTTTGTGAATGAAGGTTGATTCTCTCCTTTCTCAACAGATTTTCTCCCAAGGTTGAAGATGGCTTGGTTTTGGTTCTTGTAACTTATCTCCAACTTCTCTCAAAACTCCGTAGCCCACTTTCTAAACTTTTGCTGGTAATGGCCTTAGTGGCCCCTTTAGAATAATAAATATTAACTATAATTTTCGTGGGTTTTAATTCCCATATTTTTAAAATTACCAAAATACCCTTTTAAGTTGCCGGTTTGGCCTAAAAATGCCCCGGGACCCAAACTAAACCCCCGGCTAGTGTTTTTCGACTATTTCGACCGTTCCGGACTCATTGACACACTCAAAATGACCATTCGATTGATAAAAATTAAAATTCAATTTTTAATTCAAATAATTACATTTCTGACGCTACTGACACGCGCGTCCCAACTAAATTTCCCAAATTATCGTATTTCAGTCTCGCAATAATTTTAATATTTTCAATCTTCATATATTGCCGTATATACACATCATAATCAAATGCCAACTCACATCTCGTTAGTATTTATATCCGAATTAATTTTCAATTAATTCACATTTAATTTAATTAATCCCTTAAATAAATATCAATAAAATTACGAGGTATTACATACTTCCCCCCTAATAACAGAATTTCGTCCCGAAATTCGAAACTAAAAAGTACCTTGTAAAAACAACTCTGGATAACATTCGCGCATCTCATACTCGCGCTCCCATGTGGACTCCTCAGCATTATGATGCCGCCACTGAACACGTACCAACGGTACTATCTTTGACCGCAGTTTTCGTTCGCTTCGGTCCAAAATGGCAATCGGCCCCTCCTCGTAGGAACAATCGGGCTAGAGATCGATGTCCTCCAAAGCAATGTGAGTATGGGTCAAATCGTCCCTAAGATATTTCCTTAGCGAGGAAATATGGAACACATCGTGAATCCTATGCAAGTGCTCCGGTAACCCAAGTCTATACGAAACTAGCCCAATCCGCTCGATGATAGGAAATGGCCCCACATATCTCGGTGCCAGTTTCCCCTTCTTCCCAAAATGCATAATCCCCTTCATAGGAGATACTCTGAGTAAAACCTGGTCCCCCACTTTTAATTCTCTGAAGAACCTCTTGGCATCAGCATAGCTCTTCTACCGGTCCTGAGCTACCCGAATGCGACTCCGTATTATCTCTATCCTTGCCGAAGTATCCTGAATCACTTTTGGCCCAAGGATTTTGTTGTCCCCCACTTCTAACCAACATGCTGGGGAACGACAAGGTCTACCATACAAGGCCTCAAATGGAGCCATACCAATGGTGAACTGATAGGAGTTATTATAAGCAAACTCCACCAGTGGAAGGTACTGCTCCCATCCACCCCCCAAATCCTATGATGCACATACGCAACATGTCCTCCAACATCTGATTTGTACGCTCGGTCTGCCCATCGGTCTGCGGGTGATAAGTCGTACTCAACCACAATTCATTTCCCATGGCCTCCTGGAAACTCTCCCAAAACCATGAAACAAATATCTTGTCTCGGTCAGACACGATATTTAGAGGCACACCGTGAAGTCTCACTATTTTCGTAATAAAAATCTGGGCATACTGTCCCATAGTGTAGTCTGCCCTCACGGGTAGAAAATGAGCAACTTTGATCAAACGGTCCACAATTACCCAAATGGAGTCGTGACCCCTATGTGACGTAGGTAATCCCGTGATAAAGTCCATGGATATGCTCTCCCATATCCACATCGGAACATCTAATGGCTGTAAAAATCCTGTCGGTCTCTGATGATCCATTTTTACCAGCTGACAAGTGGCGCATTTAGAAACAAACACGGCAATATCTCTCTTTATCCCGCTCCACCAATACTGACATCTCATATCTTGGTACATTTTGTCCCCACCAGGGTGTACCGTGAACCGTGAGCCGTGCGATTTTGCCATCACCTCGTGTCGCAAGTCTTCCCCTTCCGGAATAACTAGTCTCCCATTGAAGCGTAATCCCTCGTCTGAGCTAACGGTATAGGACTCGGCTCCCTCTGCTAGTAATCGAACTATCTGCTCCTGAAAGAACGAGTTATTTGCCTGGGCCTGAATCACTCTCGTAACAATGTGAGGTGTAATAGTCATCACAGACATAAACGATCGGGCCACTACATCCTTGTGTCCCAACTCCTTCCACTTAGCTTTCCACACCTCAGCCACTTCATTTACTAGCCTACGGATCAACGCGTCTGCTACCACGTTAGCCTTTCCCAGGTGATATTGGATATCAAACTGATAATCCTTCACAAACTCAACACACCGTCTTTGACGCATATTCAATTCCTTCTGCGTGAAGAGGTACTGTAGAGACTTGTGGTCCGTGAACAACCGAAACTTCTCCCCCAGGAGATAATGTCTCCAAATCTGAAGGGAAAATACAACTGCCGCTAACTCCAAGTCATGGGTGGGGTAATTCTTCTCGTCAGGCTTAAGCTTACGGGAAGCATAAGCTATGGCCTGACTCTCCTGCTGCAGTACACCTCCAAGTCCTTGTAAGGACGCATCGGTGTAGACTAAATACTCAACTCCTAGTCTCGGCAATTCCAACACAGGTGCTGAGGTCAACTTGTCCTTCAACTCATCGAATGCCAACTGACAGGCATCGCTCTAGATAAATAGCACACCCTTGCGAGTCAGATGTGTCAAAGGACTCGCTATCTTTGAGAAACCCCGAATAAACCTTTTGTAGTATCCTGTTAGGCCAAGAAACTACGTATTTTAGTCGGTGTTGTGGGATGTCCCCACTCTTTCACCGCAGATACCTTCCCCGGATCAACAGATATCCCCTGGTCTGAAATGATATGCCCCAAAAACTGAACCTCCTTCAGCCAAAACCTCCACTTCTCATACTTTGCATAAAGCTCGTTCTGACGTAGCGTCTGCAAAACCTGTCTTAAATGCTCGGCGTGCTCCTCTTTTGTCTGGGAGTAAACCAGAATGTCATCAATAAAGACAATGACGAACTGGTCTAGGAACTCTCTGAACACCCTATTCATCAAGTCCATAAACACTACTGGAGCATTGGTCAAGCCAAAAGGCATAACCCGAAATTCGTAGGAACCATATCTCGTTAAGAAAGCAGTCTTCGAGACGTCCTATTCCCTGATACGCAACTGATGGTATCCCGATTGCAAATATATATTTGAGAAGAAGGAAGCTCCTCTCAGCTGGTCGAATAAGTCATCGATTCGGAGCAACGGATACTTATTCCGTATCGTGACCTTATTCAACTCTTGGTAATCTACACACAACCTCAACGATCCATCCCTCTTCTTTACGAACAACACAGGGGCACCCCACGGCGAAGTACTCCTCCGGATAAACCCCTGACCCAATAACTGCTCAATCTGATCCCGTAACTCTCTCATCTCTGCCGGAGCCATACGGTAAGGTGCGCGAGCAATAGGCCGAGTGTCCGGCATCAAATCGATCATAAAATCTATCTCCCTACTCGGAGGTAGTCCAGGTATATCCTGAAATACATCGGCAAACTCCCTAACAACTGGAATCACATCGAGTGGTATCACCACTTCCTTAGAGGTCTCCTCCTCTATATAGTACAAGTGAGTGGACGATCCTCCCTCAGGGTGAGGCATCGCCACTAAAAACATCTCCTGTCCGGGAATGGCAAAGATAATACTCCTACTAAAACAGTCAACATGGCTCGGTATGAAACTAGCCAATCCATACCAATAATCGCATCGTACTCAGTCATCTCTAACACTAACATATCAGTGGGTAAAGTAAACCTCCCGATCTCTATACCCACACCTCTACAAATAAGGGAAATCACGGAACCCCTACTCAACGGTGAATCTACACAAGTAACCGTGCTCTCGGCGGTGTCTAATAACCCAATAGTGCGTGCAAATCTCATGGAAATAAAATAATGTGTGGCCCTCGTGTCAAATAAAATGCGCCCCATAGTCCCCTGAATAGAGAACATACCCTCAATGGCAGGTGGATCCTATGGGGCTGTGACATGCTAAAGTTGATACACTCTCCCATACTGAAGTTGTCCCTACTGAACTGGGACTGCTAGAATGGGTGGTAATGCTGCCATCTGTGGTGGTGTTGGGAGGGCGGCGGGAAACATAGGCCTCTGTGGCTCATGTCGAGCACCCTGCTACTGCTGTTGTGGGGCCCTGCCCCTATCAGGACAATCTTGGCATTTGTGTCCAATCTTGCCACAAATGAAGCACTTTTCCGAGAAGTTTCCCCCTCGTTGTCCCTGTTGCCCACGACCCTGATGGTCATTACCATTTCTCCCCTGGCCATGCTGGCCCTACTGAAACTGCTGTTGTTGACCATTCTGACCCTGCTGTCCCTGATGGCCATTATGACCCTGATGGCCATGCCTGAAACCTCCCTGTCCACCTCCAGATCTGAATCTCTTAGAATCCCCCTCTTGGGAACCCTGGTCACCCTTCCTGTGATGTCCCTGAGAAGATTGTGCCCCGCTGGCACCATTTCCCCCGATCCTGCCCTGTTGATTGGACTCCCCTGATCTCTTGCTCGCAGACATGTGGAAGCGATGATCCTGGCAGTGAATTAATGCAGCGTTAACCACATCAGAATAAGTGGTCAACGAGAGATTTCCCAACAAGTGTTGACGGATCCTCCAAGTCAATCCATCCGTGAACTTCTGAATCTTATTTTCCTCAGTCGGTATCTCATCGGGAATAATGTTCAAGAGATTAGTGAATTCGGCCTCATACTCGACCACGGTCCTCCCCTCCTTCTTGAGGTTCATCAATTTCCTCCTCATTTCAGTGTGGACAGCTGACGGAAAATATTTGCGATTGAACCGCACCCAGAACTCCTGAATAGAAAGGGCATCCCTCTCCTCTACGGTGGTAATGGACTCCCACCACCGCAATGCAGATCCAACTAGCTTGAAAGTAGACAGTATCTGCTTCTGAACATCTGTGCACTCGTACATCCTTAAGTGCCTCTGAAAGTCCTTCCTCCACTGACTGGATACCACAACATCGGTGCTACCTGCAAACTCCGAAGGGTGTGCTTTCTGAAAAGAATCACGAACGCATTCCCAAGCAGACGAGAATGTATGAGCCTGAGCTGGAGCAACTACCGGCGCCTGGGGTGGTGCCTGTTGTACAACGGCTAGGGCGGCATTTACCGCTTGGGCTACAATAGTTGCAACCTCGACGGTATTCATAGTGCCCTGAACTGGTGCAGGTTGTGTATCCCTAGGAACTCACTGCGCACGTCATGGATGCATCTGAAATGAGAGTAAAGTCTTATAAGTTCGCATTTATTATCTCAAAATAGCTGAAGAGCGAAGCATACACAAAAGAATACAACAGTCCTAAAATATAGGGCTTTATATCAAAGAAAGCTCAGTGGAAATATAATAAGCCGTACAGATCCTAAGGACACTAGAACCAGATGCTCTGATACCACCTGTGACACCCCAACTAATTAAATATCGGGTAGCTACGCCTTTATTAAATTAACTCAAAATGCCAAGTTGGTTCAGTTCAAAGCATCTCTGTCGAAAATATTTTTTTTTATAATTACTAACCCCCTAGTATTTAAAAAGTGAGTTGCCAATTTTAATTAAATCCGATTATTATGCAACAAGTGAATTATGAAATGCTAACATAACCACCACAACATAATCACAATAGAATAACCATCAAATAATAATGAGTCTCGAGGAATACTCCTCACAACAATCCAAATACTGCAATAAATAAATACCAAGTCATCATCACTAAATTAATTACAACCCAAAGTCTGAAATAACTGAAATGTAAGATGTCTCTAAAGGAATGGGACGACATGCCCAACAAACTAAGAAAATCTTATAATAGAATCAATATCGAAGATGGAGGGGTCTACTATCAAGGTCCTGTAACTTCCACAGCAGCTACATCACGTCACCTGAATAGAAATCCTATGCATGGTGTCCTTGTGGCTGGGCACTTAAAAGGTTTTACAAAAAAAATAGATTTGAAAGATAACGGGTCAGAGCCCGATTGTGAAAATAGTTTAAAATTTTGCAAGTGTTTAATATCATTAAACAGTGAATATAAAGTACATGATAGTGTGTGCACTCACATGAGTTCCTCACCTCTCAACTAATTGTGCACTCCTATCGTACCCGTACCCATTCTAGTTGTTCCCATATCTAACTAGACCTATACCAAATTCCAACATTTTTAAACGATATCCAATTCAATTTTTCCAACAACTTTTATTTAACAGAGTGTTGTAACTTGCTACACAGTTTTCCCATGTTAGTACTACTAATTTCTAGAGATCTTCCATTTTCACTTTACAAATTGTTGCTATTATTTATTCTTACATTTATACACGAAAATTCATTTCAATTAATAGTATATTATTCTCATCATAAATATATAATACTAGCACCCCGAGACTAAGCTGCGGTGCTCACATAATCTGCTATTAAATCCCGGTACATCACGTACATGAGGACCATGTATTCCGAATCTCTCAGGAAACGTTTCATTAACAACAATCACAAACAATGGAGGCGAACATAGTTCACATCACATGGGTCACGCACATACATACGCTCCCATGATCAGCAGACTTATTAACTTCTCAATAAGTCCTTCTCTGCCCTATGTCCTCGAGGTACCAATCTAGATCTCCCTCTTAGGCACACAAAGATTAGATGGCCCTAAATGAACGCCAACCTCCCATGATTGCAAGTACGGTAGGTATGTTATACACAGATAACTACATATACTAAGCATTCACACATCTTAGATATTACAATATTTTATTAGTGGTATACTTCTCGTTCTTATACCAACATTTAGTATTATACAACTCACAAGTCCCCGATTCATATGTATTTAAGTTATCAACTCTTCTCACGTCGTGATTTGTTACTCGCTTCCCAAACCACAACTGTCATCCGGTTTACTATAAGATTTTAGGTTTTACTCTTCAATGTACCCCAATCTCCCAACTATACCCATTAGTTAATAAGGTAAGGTTATCTCACTATTAAAATAAGTCTACGGGATACTAGAAATAAATTCAGGCCAAAAAGGCCATTCTGTCAACTCGTTAGAAGTCTCGTTCGAACGAGGTCGTTCGAACGAGTTTTTTCGAACGAAGGGTTTTTTCGAACGAGTTTTGACGAGGCGAGGAGATAAGCAAATAAAGCTCGATGGGAGAATGCTACAATAAAAGAACGAAGGAATGGACTTTTTGAAAGATTTGTGGAGTTATCTAATCACATAGCCCGTAATAATACATGAGTAGCAGAAGAGATGCATGAAGTATAAATGATCAATTGCCTCATATTTATTTCCTTTGTACTTGTTTTTTTTGTGAACATTGAAGCGGTTTATGTAATTGGTGTATTTGACTTCATTTTGATGTGGAATGGTTCAAATATTGGCCGTCACAATGAGTATACAATATTATATATGTATTGATTATTTTGTGAAGTAATGAAAAAGTATAAAAGTTCTTACGAGATTGTCTTATTTATCTTAAGTATTAGAAATTGAATGCATTAGTCATTATTTGTCAATTATTTTATGCATAAAATATAAAAATTGAATGCAATAACTATTATTGGAGGCAATAATTCTCTAAGGAAAAATATTTTTAGTGGCAAATCTGAATTGCCATCGAACTATCCTTACCTCAAGTTAGTGGCAAATAACATATCTTTTGGTGGCAATTTTGATAATTTTTTATATCAAATAATCTGTCACTAAAAGTACATCATTTAGTAGGAAAATTTGTTTGCCACTAAATTAGTTACATTTAGTAGCAAACACCAAAATATTTCCACTAAAGGTACCAATAGTAGGTCTTTAATAGCAAAGTTGTGACAATTTTTTTTACCACTAAATGATTTGGTGGGAAATTTTTAATGATTAGTCAAAATTTTGTTTTGCAACTAAAAGTATTTTTTCTTCTACCAATTATAGCTTCGCATTCGTTTCCTTTCTTCCATTCCTTTCTGTATCACATTTTTAGGGAACCCCACTAGGCATTTGGTCACCCCATTCCCTATGTTACGATAGGTTAATCGACATTCTGTCTTTTGAGATTGTTTTACAGGTGTTGATGTAAAAAATTAGATCGCTCTAATTATTCAATCACAGATAAATAAAATAAGACAAAGATTTTAAAGTGGTTCAGCCTTATATGAATGGCCTACGTCCACTGTTATGTTATTGCTGAATGTTTGGGAATTCTCGAGTACAAATTCTCTCCAGAAATTCCGGTCCCTTTGAATGAGGGTGATACAAGGTATTTATAGCCCTTAGGCTGTACATGAAAGGGTTGATACATTAAATGATATACATATGAAAGGGTAATACATTTAAGGCAGCGTGTGCGTTAAGATGATAAACATTCAATGAATAGTTAAACTGTTGATTATCTGGCAATTAATGCTACGGCCGAGATGCAGCTCGGACCGCCTTAGTTGCTCGTTGCTCAGGAGTTCCTCGGAGCGCTAGAGTACCTCGGAGTACTGAAGTTCCTCGGTGTATCCTCGTTGCTCGGAGAGAACATGAGTTGGTCGGGGAAATGAACTTCCTCGTTGCTATTGTGCCACGTAGATTGACACGTGTCTTCATATTATTCGTCCATATCAGCATATTAATTTTGGTATCAACAGAAGCCCCCAATGTTTCATATTTCGAACTTGGAGGAGTATGGAACATTCTGTCTCGGTATATGGCGATATTAAATGACTTTCCTGGGTTTTAGGAGCCTTTTCTTCATATTTGAATTTCCTTCCAAATTCGCAGAATCCGCCATTTTGCTTTGGTCTTCGTGCCCTTTTTGTCCTTTTAGCCGCCGGAAGTTCGATAGTTTCTTTTTGTAATCATTTCTTTCGCCATTTCCCAAGGCACAGTATTTAAACTTCCCAAGCAATCATACCGTCTTCTACCTTTTCCAATTTTCTTGCTTTCGAATTCTCCATAGTCTTTCTTTCTCTTGTGCGTTCATCCCTGTTTTCGTTCGTTGTCAACAGATCTCCTTTCTTCCTGTAAGATCTTCTTCCTTCTTCTTTTATTCACCATGGTTTATATTATTGAATCTATTGAAAAATTCCGTTCTGATTATTCCATTCCATCTTGGGTAACTCTGTAGACTCTTTCTGAGCCCTTTGATTATTTTCGTTTGGCTGAGGGACATTGGTTCCCCAGCCTCTTTATTGCTGAGTGTGGATTTTCTTTTCCACCCAACTCTTTATGCTTAGAATTCTGCCAACATTTCGATGTTGTTCCTATAAAAGTATCCCCCAATACATGGAGAATAGTTAATGGGGTGCATAAATTAAATCAAACTCATGGAACTCGCATAGGAATTCCTGAGATTATGTATTGCTATAGATGGGCTGTTTTAGATAACGTTTATTATTTAAAAACCAGATTTTTGAATAGAGCTTTAGTAGTCAACCTCCCTGATGCCAACAGGGATTA
Organism: Sambucus nigra; assembly: GCA_949130495.1. Lineage (NCBI taxonomy): Eukaryota > Viridiplantae > Streptophyta > Magnoliopsida > Dipsacales > Adoxaceae > Sambucus > Sambucus nigra. The sequence goes on along the minus strand of OX422217.1, from coordinate 478,825,871 downwards.
TTTTGAACATGGGTTAGTTTTCAAAAATTGGAAACATGCTCCTTTAGTCGGAGACGAAGTGTATGAAGGTCCCAAATGCCCCCCATATGGCAATGGGATAGGTTATTCTCATTTTATTTTATTCTCGAAATTGTGACTTCATCATGTTTGAATAAATGCATGATTGACATTTCAAATTGTTTTTGTTTGCAGTTAATAGCAAGAGAAAAACTCCTAAAGAATCAGAAGTTAATATATGGCAATTGAAACATATCTGGAGCTTGCATCAGAAAATTGCTGACGAGCACATCAGGTCTGCCTCATACTTGTTGCAGTACAGGAGTTATACGTCGTCTTTTACTGCTCGCCCTGTGGTCAGCTCCAGTGATCCAGTGCAAATTCCTGAAGACTCTGATCCGGAATCTCATATTCCTTTGAGCCAGAAAATGGGCAAGAGAAGAGTTCCTGCTCTCTTCGAGGAAAGTTCCTCTGCTGGCGATGGGAAGAAAACCAAGGTTAATGTCCCAAAGGGGACAAAGAAAATTGATGATGCTCCTTCTGTTGCTGTTCAGAAGGTTGCCGAGAAGCCCCCAGTGGCTCCTGTGCAGAAGGATGCACCTGTTGAGGTAATCACTATCTCACCAACCAAAAGTTCCTCTTTGGTTGAGGTTGCTGAAAAGGCATCGAGGAGATTGAGGAAATCCTCCTCGGTCAGTATTTCTGGAGCCATTCCCCCACTCCCAGCTGGTGGAGATGGTGTTCCAATTATTGTTCCTCCGAGCTCTACGATGAGTTTGTCAAAATTTTTACCCATCCCCGAGGTGCAAGGTACTTAAGAAGACCTTACTCGGGATGTGGTTACTTCTCTGGCTGCTCGTCATTTGGCTTCAGTAAGTATCTCTACTCCGAGCTTTTATATTTTCCTTTGTTATTTCCCATGTTTGTTTCTGATTTCATTTTCCTCTTTTGATTGCAGTTGACGAGTTGTTTCAATTTAATCCTTAAAAAGGATGAAGCAATCAAAGCTTCTTGCTCCTCGTCCACTGTGGAGGGAGCACTGGAGAAAGCTATTAAATCTGTGAGTGAGTCCCGTCAGAAGTATGACGATGATAAAACTGAATGGGAGAAGAAATTGGCTGCGTCTGATGCAGAGAAGGTACAACTGGGTAATAAGGTGAAGGACTTGGAGAGAGAAAATAAAGATTATGCCGAGAAACTTTCAGTCTTTGGGGAGCTTGAGAATAAATTGAAATCGGCTGAAGAAGAGCTGACCCTCCTGCGAGAAGTAAATCGTCAGAAGAAGGAGGTGGAGACCAAATTAAAGGCCACCGAGAATCTTATGTCCGAGAAGCTATCCTCGGAAAAAATGAAGAGAAAAACAGCTGTGAAGATGTCCTTTAAAACTGGTTGGGACAAAGGATGGGATAGGGGGGTGGCAGCTATGACGACCCAGGTGAAATATGGAAGTCTGAAATATTTTCATGATGGTTGGGTTGCAGCACTGCAGGAGTTGAAGGTGAGTGAGGACTCAGAGCTATTTCAACAACATCTCCCTGGACCTCCTCCAGTTATTGAAGATGAGTGTTCAGACGAAGCTGCATCTGAAGAATCTTCAATGACAGTGGGTGATCAAGTCCTTATTCCACCATCCAACCAGACAGCCACCGAGGAGATTTCGTCATTGCCTGCTCTTCCAGAACAAATCCCAGCTTCTACTAATCATACCATTGTTCCTACCGAGCAACCAAGCTCCTCATCCCAGCCTCCCGAGAAAGTCTTGGGAGACAAGAAAAAGGTGTGAAGTTGTTCGGTACTCTTTTTCTGTTCTTCTTTTACTTATCCTCTGTATTCCAAATGATGTAATTTTGTTGATGATGTAATAAAATCACATCTTTTTGTTCCTCTTCATTGTTGATGCTCTGTCTGTTTTTATTTATTAACTCTTGCCTTCTCTTCTTTATTAATTTGTGGCTAGAATGGAACTGATATCTGCACATGATACAAAGCTGATGCAGCAATGCCATGAATATTATAAGGCTGGTCATATAAATTTGAGTGTATCAGAAATTGCTGACATCCTAGGCCATGATGCTTCAGAACAAGCAATTGAGGCTTATCAATACCTGAAGGATTTACTTGACCGAGCTGTGGCCAATAATGTGGCCTACTATGACTTGATCGAGGAGCTTCATTGTACCTTAGAAGATCTTTAGAATCAGCACAATGAATCAACTGCCTTGTTGCACAAGGAATATGAGAATAGGTATCAACAGCTTTCCTCTGAGACAGGTCACAAAAAGATCATTGCTGGGTACGATGTTAGGGAGAGAACCCTAAAAGGTGAAGTTGAGGCCTGCAGACAGATCGCCGAGCTGCTGGAACAAGAGAACAACAATTTGCAGAAAAAGTTGGCACAATATGAGTCTGCAGCTTCATCCTCTACTGCCTTGGTACCGGTCACTGATGAAGGATTCTCATTCTTAGAGGTTGAAAATGCCAAATTAAGGTAAGAATTGGATACTTTAAGAAAGTCTGGTGTTTCTACTACTGCTCGGGGACGAGGAAGAGGTTCTCGTGGGCGAGGAAGAGCTGTTCAAAATGTTGTCGAGGAGCAAAGTTCTCCACCTGCTCGGAGTCGATCAAGAGTTCTCAGCCGTAATGTTGAAGAAGCTCGCACTCAGTCTACTTTGGAAACTCAAGCGTTCCAATTGAATGCAAAAGATCGTGCTTTGTCTGAAATGTCCAAGAAAAACCTATCTTTGGAAGATCAACTTACTGCGACGAAGTCTGCTTTGAATAATAAAGATGTTTTTGCCAGGAGCCTTCACGAGCAACTAGAGAGAATAACTTTCCAATTCCACAAACAACCTCGTGAGTTTTGGATGGCAGGCTACAATGAAGCCCTTTGTCACTTGGATGCTCGCCTTGAAAATGCCAATAATGAAGGTTATAAACAGGGATGGTTGAACGCACTGGGTGTGTTAAAGCTAGAGCAGGGCCATTATTTATGGTATTATCATGCTCCTGAGCTACTAGACTTGCCTGTACCGCCTTATAAACTGGACATGGAATGGATCCCAGCTCGTTCTATTCCTCGGAGCTTAATTTCAAAATATCTTGGTGACTATAGTCTTCATTCTCAGATTGAATTATCTCGTCCCGAGCATCTCTTGGATACTCCTTCAGTAATGAATGTCAGAATGTTGAGGGACTTGAATTTTATCAATTCTCCCCAAACATTAAATGATCCTCCTGCTGGCAAAGAACCTGTATCGAAGGCTGAGGGGAAAAAACCAATAGAATAGGATTTTCAATGTAATAGTTAGCAAACATATGTAACTTGTAATTTATTTTGAATTTTAATGAAAGACTTTCATTTTCTGTTTGCAAATCTGTATTGCTATTCTTTTGTACGTGTCTAACACTTTTACATCTGTGCATATGTATCTGTTAAAAAGATAACAATTTTGTGTTGTTCATCAACCAACTTAGTAATAAACAGTTACAAGTATCAAAAATGTTGTTCGATCACTTAATAATAAAGTAATGAGTATAAAAATGTTTAAAATTTTTCCAACCAACTAAGGTTGTAAAATTGTACTCGTCGACCAAGTATAATTAGCGAGAGTTTTCATAAAATGTGTCGGACCAACCACGTTGATGGACCCTCCTCGTCAATAAGTTCTCCTCGTTGACCAACTACAATTAGTGGGTTTTTATCCCCGACCAACTATACTTGGCTCAGTTTGGAATATTTTGTATTTTCTGGAATGATTTTACCTTCCGACCAACTTGTTGGCATATTTTGTTTCTTAACCAGCCAAAATTGGCATTTTAAGAATGTTGTTCTTGCCCTTTTACCATCCAAAGTTGGTCGTGGGAACTATCTTGTCCACAAGCTCTTTTACCAACCGAAGTTGATCACGCAAGTGTACGCCTCTTAACCAAAGGAGTATAATTTGTTCTCGCTATTTTACCAACTGAAGTTTATCACGCTCGAACTATCAGGTTCTTTCGAACTATCTTATCCACAAGCTCTTTTACCAACCGAAGTTGATCACGCAAGTGTACGCCTCCTAACCAAAGGAGTATAATTTGTTCTATCTATTTTACCAACCGAAGTTGATCACGCTCGAACTATCAGGTTCTTTCGAACTATCTTATCCACAAGCTCTTTTACCAACCGAAGTTGATCACGCAAGTGTACGCCTCCTAACCAAAGGAGTATAATTTGTTCTCGCTATTTTACCAATCGAAGTTGATCACGCTCGAACTATCAGTGTAGTGTATCACACTAGTATTCCCCAAAAAACTTGTAATAAAAGGAAGAAGATGGTGAAACATCATCGTTTTATTCATAATGAAGGAATTGCTTTACATTTTACATTACTGATAATACTTGCGTAGGTGTTCAGCATTCCATGCATTCTTAAATTCCTCTCCTTCTAGAGTTGCTATTCGGTAAGTTCCTGGTCGAACAACTTCTGTAACTCGGTAAGGTCCATGCCAGTTGGCTTCAAGCTTATTGTGCTTCTGAATGACCTTCTTAGCACATAATCCCCTTCTTTTAAGTCGCATTTCTTCACCCTTTTGTTGTAGAACAGAGCTGTGCGTTGTTGGTAAGCAGCATTCCTAATGGCTGCCTCTTCTCTAACCTCCTCGAGCATGTCCAAATCTAATCTTATCATCAAGTCACTGACTGGGGAATTGAAATTCGGCACTCTGTGTGTTGGGAGACCCAACTCAGCAGGTATTGCAGCCTCACTTCCAAATGCCAGCATGTATGGTGATTCTCCAGTTGCTGCTCGGGGAGTTATTCGGTAAGCCCACAATACTGACTGTAGCTCATTAATCCAATTAGCTTTAGCCTCACTTAGCCTCTTCTTCAAACCATTTAGTAGCGTTCTGTTTGTCACCTCAGTCTGCCCATTACTTTATCCTCACTTAGCCTCTTCCTCGACCTTGTATCACCTCAGCCTCTTCTTCAAACCACAGACGGCGCCAATCTGTTGATGTAAAAAATTAGATCGCTCTAATTATTCAATCACAGATAAATAAAATAAGATAAAGATTTTAAAGTGGTTCAGCCTTATATGAATGACCTATGTCCACTGTTATGTTATTGCTGAATGTTTGGGAATTCTCGAGTACAAATTCTCTCCAGAAATTCCGGTCCCTTTGAATGAGGGTGATACAAGGTATTTATAGCCCTTAGGCTGTACATGAAAGGGTTGATACATTAAATGATATACATATGAAAGGGTAATACATTTAAGGCAGCGTGTGCGTCAAGATGATAAACATTCAATGAATAGTTGAACTGTTGATTATCTGGCAATTAATGCTACGGCCGAGATGCAGCTCGGACCGCCTTAGTTGCTCGTTGCTCAGGAGTTCCTCGGAGCGCTAGAGTACCTCGGAGTGCTGAAGTTCCTCGGTGTATCCTCGTTGCTCGGAGAGAACATGAGTTGGTCGGGGAAATGAACTTCCTCGTTGCTATTGTGCCACGTAGATTGACACGTGTCTTCATATTATTCGTCCATATCAGCATATTAATTTTGGTATCAACAACAGGTAATTGGTTTATTATTCTTACATTACTAAGTCTTATTACTGGAATGTTATGGTATTGCCTAATGGGTTCCACACTTGTCATTATTATGTGTATATACTGTGAAAATAGAATTGCATATTCACTTCGTAATTTAAATTAATTAAAACGGACTAAAAATATTATTTTGGTACCTTAAATCACTTCACACTTAACGCAACTAAACCGGTCAGAGTTAACCCACGGGTAACTAAAAAGTCCGGGTTGGGGCAATATAACTTTGTATCAGAGCTTTAGGTTCAAATTCCTATTGAGAGTGATGTGTGGCTATTAGACTGGGATTTGATCCTACAAATAATAAGTTAGATCTTGGAACTCTGACTTGTAAGGCGAGTTGGAACTCCAATTTGTACACACATGCAATTGCCATGTTGGAATAAGAGCTTTGACATTGTTGGAAGTTTCATTTGTCAATAATAATTAATAGGAATTAGTCGTCTTGTTATCTCCTATCGTCAACATCGAATATGATAATAGGTATCCTAGTAGAAGTTGGCCTCGGAAGCATGAATCGCTACTAGAATAAATCGATGGGATTTTTTGAAAATTTGGGAAATGTCTCGTGGTGATTAGTTATAAGGAGTTTATGAAAGTTTTTTGACGTTTCAACCAGAAAATTGAAATAATTTCATTAAGAAAGTTCGACTAGAATTGTATTTAAGCATCCACATTCAGTGTAAGAGTAGTACGAAGAGTAAAAAAATGCTTAATGTCAGATTAGTATCTTGGTGAAAATCCTTGTTACATCAGGCGTTCGCAACACAAATAACAATGCTGTGAGACAAGAAGGAGCATAAATAGTGGTTGGTTCTAAAAATTGTAGATATTATTTTTGAGTGTTTGAAAGGAGTATAAGGCAGTGGTGACTCAGTCCTGAGTCGCAACAAGTGTTGGAAAAGAAGAAAGTACTTAGTGCGATTAAGTCTCAGAGTGGACACAAGACTAGACTAGTTAAATACGAGTTAGTTCAACATATGCAATCATCGATACGACATTCGTCATCCTTCTGGGTGAGGACTAAGAGCTAAAAATATTCTCGACATTTCGTCTTCTGGGGTAAAGGTTCCTTGAGATTAATTTAAGCACTAGTTTTATCGTGTGGATACGACGCGTCGACTTCTAAGGGATGTGATGCTATAAGACAAGAACTTCCTTACCTTCGAAGGAAAATAGTTAGAATATTTTTTAGCCAATTACTGGTGACATCAATGTAAGATACTTGCACCGCATCCCCGGATAAGCATTTATTGTGACAATAGTCACTCGACAAATGTCCCCGCTTATCGACAATGTTATTCATATCTATTGGAAATTAAAGGCTATATAGCCTCACCATCTTTATCAGTGGTCCACAGATAAGAGTTCGCATTATGGGCGGAGACTTGTATGGTTTTCATAGTGCCAGCAACAACTCTGACATTTGGTTTAATTTGGTTCTCTGGAGGTAAATTGGGCGTCTTATATCACCTTAGCATAGTGAGGTGGTTGGCATAATAAGGAATAGCGCACAAGAGCATTAGTACTCCCAAATTACCACACATGCTTGTAGTGGTAACATCACCATGCTCATGATAAGAGAAATTCAAATGAGAAACTAACACATACCTTCCTATGTGGATTCACAAATTTCAATGACATAATGAATTTGATTCTTTGCACATTTCATGTAGAATTCAACATTTAAGGAATGAAGTGTCAAATTTTAATGATTTTGGAACACCATGATTTTCCAAAATAAATAAGTGATAGTTTGTGGAATTCACATGTAAATCTAAGTGAGTAAATGTTGTCTTGGATTTTCAAGGGTCACCGTAATTAAAGTGAGGACAATATGTACCCATTGCAAAGTGCAAATGTCTAAGTCATAATTTGTCAATGGTGACATCCAAAGGGAATGATTGATATTGTTTAGAGATAAAAAATGGTTTAAATATGGTTTGTCAAGTTTTGTTTCCAAGCATCGAATCGAGAAATGTTGTGTTTTCAAACATAGGAGGATTCAAGTCATGATATCTAGAAAGGTTAATAACGTCTCGATAATTTCCCACGGCATGCAATGTGTTGGTCAAAGGTGAACAAGTATATTGACTTCATCTATAAGTATGGAAGTCTCACATTGTGATACTCTTAATAATGGTATTCTCATATTTATTTCATAAATTTTATAACTCTATCGTTTGGGTCTGGTAATGAGTCAATAGACTAAACTAAGGCTTATGGTTGGGTTAAGGACTATCTTAATTAATAACAAGTAAACTAGTATGGATTCAATCGTGTTAAATGAGTGTGGGCATGTGGTGAGTAAAAATCTCGTTGTTTGTACATATGCAATCTTTCATGTTTTGGAAAGGAGTGATCAAACTATTTATTGTATCCTAGTTGCGTTTCAAATGGTTAGAGGTTATCAATCGATTATCCTTTGGTCATGATGACAGTATTGGCTCAGTGTTAAATGTAGATTTATGCTAGTTATGGTTGATGCATCACGATAAATGAGGTATTTATTCATAAAAGGATTATGTGAGATTAAATGAGTATCATAGTGTGATTTGTTGCATGTGTAATAGTGGTTTTCATTATATGTGGTAACTTGCTTGAATTAGACTTAGTGCTTCGTTATGAATGGACCTATAGAATTATTTACTACGACCAGAAAAATAGGGCATCAGGTATGGTACTATCATATACTAACATGTGTTGGAAAGGTTATCTACGTCACTTGTTTGTGTGGACATTAAGTCTTGGAAATTTGGGAAGAGGGTTAAAAAATAGTTAGACTTATAATAGTCTTGAGTATCCTTAGGACAATTGAATTAGTTAGAAATAAGCAAGATGATAAGTTATGCCGTTACCTCAATCATAAAGGATTAGATAAATTGTGAAGCATATCATGAATATGGAATTAGAAATGAATGGTATTTTATACGTCATCCTTAAGTATGCAAATAGAAATGACTGATGTATCAGAATGCGTAAGTGGAGATCTCTAGGTTTTTTACGGGGGTGAGTTATATAATTATGCTAGTTGCTTGTGTTCCCCACGACTTTGAGACTAAAGGAACTTCATGTGTTACGCTCTTGTCAAAGAGCAAGAGAATAAAAGGATATATGTGATTATGTACAATGGGATAATAATCTTTAAGGTGAGTACCTAAAAAAGGAAGGATGCTAGAGTTATGATGATGTTATGGGCATCACCGCTGGTGAATGTTTTGAGATAATTATCTAGAAGCGATTAGTGGAATAAATGATCACCAGTAAGAATTTTGAGAACAAAGTTTTCGAAGGAGGAAATATATAATAACCCATATTTTTGGTTAATGGTTTAAATAGTATTTATGATTAAATCTTGTTAACTTATGCATTGTGGCATGTTATTAGGCAAAGTTATTCCATGTTAATGTGGAGAATATCACCAAGATATAAGTTACTGAGGCAAATTGATTAATGTTGGTGCAAGTGTGCAATTAGTGTGGACAAATTTGGGTAGTACCAAAGGAAGGTTTACAACTTAGAGAATGTTTTGAAACATAAAAAATTAGATAAATTTTTTAAGTGCTGACAACTTCAAGAAATTATATTTAAATAAGTTAGTTTGTGTAATAAAGTTGTCGAGTAATTTTATAGTAAATTAATAGGTTAGTATTATGAGGATTTTGAATTTAATTAAGGACTAATTAGTGAGTTAAACCAAGTTAGTTAGATAGTAGAATATTATTTAAAAAATTAATTTTTATTATAAGAAATAGAATTAAAACTTGGAAGGGACCTATAGCCATTTTTGTGAAAGGAAGAAGTAATTTGGAAATTTGGTAGGAAAAAAATGCAATTGACTTAAGACATTAAGGGATATACCCGTACCCTCAATTAGTGGGATGAGGAAGCAAAATTGAGTGGCACCTGTAGAGATGTATTAGTATTACTAAGTTACCATCTCAATTTTGACTATTAGATTATAAAGCTACATGTACTAATACTCACACGCGTGTAAAAATCCTATTGCATGTTTCTATATGATAAATGTATACGTACCATGTACATAGCTTGGGAGAAGTCCCGATTGCGGCATAAATTATCGAAATTGTGATGATGGAATAAGAACCGTGATGGTGGCCTTCCCTCTTGATGGGAAGTCCCAACACTAGAGGTAAATGTCGAGGCGAAGGTCTTTAGGGGGCTACTGACGTGAGGACTTTGGAAACTGACATGGTTGACCTACATGGGCATTATCAACTAGTCAGTGAGAATAATTGTGTTGTCAAACTCTCCATGGTCCATGTATTTTATCTGAAACGATTGCCTCCCTTAACCAAACAAATCTTAGAATTTAAAACAACTCAGGCCATATATGACATCAACTCGGAACCTAATTATAACGTGTTATGATTTACGTGGTTTAACACACTTCCTCTCAATTTATTTAATTTCCCTCTCATAGCATCATATAACGTGTTATGATTTACGTGGTTTAACACACTTCCTCTCAATTTATTTAATTTCCTTCTCATAGCATCATATAGTCACTCTTGCTTTGCACAGAGCAAAAAAAATCATTATATGATATATTGTAAAGGAAATTTTTTTTATCGAGTAAATTTATAGTTTTTCTTTTTTCTGTTTGGATAAAACTATTTGTGTCATAGGTTAGGATTTGTGTTGTTTGTCCTTCAAGATTATGATGTGTGATTAAAGACCGTAGTGGCCAAGTTAAAGCGACATTGAGTACATGTCAAATTCCATCTTCAATGTCAAGGGGATCTCAGTGAAGTATGAATATGTATTATATTGTTGATTTTTGGCTCTCCTTTTTTTTTTTTTTTTTTTTTTTTTCAGTTTTGGTTTATTTACAAATTTGCCATTTTGGCTCAAATCTATAAATACAAGTGTCATTTCTAGGTTTTGAGAGAGGACAAGTTTGAGAGCTATTTTGTGAGTTATCAAAGCTAAAGAGTGTTAGAGCTCCCATTTGAGGGGTGAGTTCTTGTGAGGTTGTGAGTGACTTTCTAAGAGAGATAAATTGTGTGTGTGTATAACCTTTGGGTTCTTCCATTTATCTATAGAAAGAAGAAATCCTCCTTGGTGGATGTAGCCCAAATTTGGGTGAACCACGGTATATCGCTGTTGTTTTGCTTTGATGATTGCTTGTATGTTCTTATTGTCACTTCATTGATGCTTGGTTGATTTGATTGGGAGTTTGCACACTAGTTCATTTTGGGAACAAGGTCTTGGGTGTTTTCCGCACACCAAGTGTTTGATAAATTTCCCGAGTGAGTTTTGTCGTCTTGGTCGCTAGAGATAGTCTTGCTTTAGCGCAACAAGTGGTATCAGAGCTTTGGTTGCATTGTTTGCCCGGTATTTTGGTTCGAGGTTGAATCAATTTTGGCATAGCTTTTGTTTTTGTTCCAAATGACGGAAAATGTGGAGAGTACTCGAGAATCAACCTCTACGAGCGGAGGCTCTAAGAGATGGGATTCGAGTTATGGATCGAGTGGCTCAATGAAGACGGACATGAAGGCTTTTGATGAGAAGATCAATTTCGGGTTATGGCAAAGACGAATGCGAGGCGTTCTTATCCAACAGAGGTTGCAATTAGCATTGTTGGGGGTAGAGGGACGACCGGTAGGCATGACCGATGCCGAGTGGATTGACATTGATCAAAGAGCGGCTTCGTGTATTGAGATGCTTATCACGGATGATGTGTTGAATAACGTGATAGCGGAGACCACGGCTAAAGGCATGTGGGATAAGCTTGAAGAGATTTATTTGGGAAAGTCGTTGTCAAATAAATTGTTCCTCAAGAAGAAACTCTTCAAGCTTGAGATGAAGGAGGGTGAGGATATGATGAAGCATATCAACGTTTTTAATGCCTTGATAAATGACTTGAACCGGATAGACGTTCAATTCATTGAGGAGGATCGAGCATTGTTGTTGCTTGCATCATTACCCGATTCATACGAGCATTTTGTGACCACGCTCATGTTTGGGAAGTCTACGCTCCGGTGCAACGAGGTTGTGCAAGATATTCAATCTCATGTCACGATGAGAAAGAAGGAAGGTGGAGGTGACGGGTATTCCCATAATGAAGGCCTTATGGCGAGAGATGGAGGTGGGCAAAATGGCGGGAGGAACTCCAACCGGGGATTTAATGACGGTAGTAGGTCTAGATCGAGAGGTGTTGGTGGTAAAGGGCCGAAATGCTACAAGTGCCGGGAATGGGGTCATATGATCCGAGAATGTCCTTTGTGGAACGACAAGGTTAAGGGCAAGGTTGATTCCGAGATGGCAACGGTAGCGAGTACGAATTATGAAGATGAACTTGGAGAACTTCTCACAATCTCCAAGGTTAACTCTCTTTCCCAAGATGATTGGATATTAGATTCGGGATCGTCGGATCACGTTTGCTCCAAGAGGGAATATTTTGAGACTTTCACAGAAAATGGAAAAGGTTCCATGTCTTTGGCTAACGGAGAGAAGGTTTCCGTTGAGGGTGTCGGGACGGTGAAACTCAAGATGTTCGATGGGGTGGAACGCACTTTGGGTGGTGTGGCCTATGTCCCAAAGTTGCGAAAGAATTTGATATCCATTAGCCGTTTGGATTCCAAGGGTTGCCGGGTGTCGGTGGCGGGTAGAGTTTTGAAAGTCACACGCGGTTGTATGGTCCTAGCGAGGGGAGAGGAGAGAGAGGGGTTGTATCGTCTAAATCAGACTTCGAGAAAGATGGGGAAGCGGTATGCACAAGTGATCGAACGTTCGAGGCATGTCTCGTTTGTGAACAAAGCGGAGACATTGAGTGCTAGCTTTCTGAGACTAGACGGTAGTGATGAGAGAATACCTACTAGTGGAGAGGATGGATCGAAGTCCCCCTCCAGGGCCAACGGGTGATGTTGACCCGGTTTAGTTGCACACATGCATTGGCCGATTCGAATCGAGGAGGTGTAGGACTGTGATGGATTCGAGGTGTGTGTAGCTAGTTCAAGGAAGGCCGATGAGTTATTGTTTGCGAGCATTGGCAAACGGGAGTTTTTCGTGACAAAGACTTGGTATATCTTTCGAGGGTGAGATTTGGAGGGTATGAGAGGTGAGGAATTTTCCCTCTCATCCGTGGTTATTTCTCAAGGTGGAAGATGGTGTTGATGTGTTTGAATGTTTCGTGTAAAGAAGGTGTATGCTATATGTATTGTGTGGGGGTGTACTCACCGGGTTACATGAGGAGCGAGCTTCACCGTATGGTTACATGGGAAGCATTCAGGGGAGTTCTTAGTTTAGAACTTGGTTCCTCGGCGGGTGGAGTCGTTTGGAGTCTTGGAGTGAAGACTTGCGGTATCTCACTTCATGGTTGAAGTTTGAGGTGGCTTAGCGTCGGGTGGAGCGTATTGGCTCTTTAAATGTCGGGATGATCTATGAGCGGATTTGATGTTTGCATTCCGAGTTCGGTTGGATCGTGAGGATCGCCTGGGGGAATCGCATTAGCTTGGTAGATGGTGGGACAGTCTTCAAGCGGGTTCAATTTCAGCATTCTAGAGATTGGTTGGATCGTCAGGATCGCCAAGGTGGAGTTTGTTGATTTTTGGCTCTCCTTTTTTTTTTTTTTTTTTTTCAGTTTTGGTTTATTTACAAATTTGCCATTTTGGCTCAAATCTATAAATACAAGTGTCATTTCTAGGTTTTGAGAGAGGACAAGTTTGAGAGCTATTTTGTGAGTTATCAAAGCTAAAGAGTGTTAGAGCTCCCATTTGAGGGGTGAGTTCTTGTGAGGTTGTGAGTGACTTTCTAAGAGAGATAAATTGTGTGTGTGTATAACCTTTGGGTTCCTCCATTTATCTATAGAAAGAAGAAATCCTCCTTGGTGGATGTAGCCCAAATTTGGGTGAACCACGGTATATCGCTGTTGTTTTGCTTTGATGATTGCTTGTATGTTCTTATTGTCACTTCATTGATGCTTGGTTGATTTGATTGGGAGTTTGCACACTAGTTCATTTTGGGAACAATGTCTTGGGTGTTTTCCGCACACCAAGTGTTTGATAAAATTCCCGAGTGAGTTTTGTCGTCTTGGTCGCTAGAGATAGTCTTGCTTTAGCGCAACAAGTGGTATCAGAGCTTTGGTTGCATTGTTTGCCCGGTATTTTGGTTCGAGGTTGAATCAATTTTGGCATAGCTTTTGTTTTTGTTCCAAATGACGGAAAATGTGGAGAGTACTCGAGAATCAACCTCTACGAGCGGAGGCTCTAAGAGATGGGATTCGAGTTATGGATCGAGTGGCTCAATGAAGACGGACATGAAGGCTTTTGATGAGAAGATCAATTTCGGGTTATGGCAAAGACGAATGCGAGGCGTTCTTATCCAACAGAGGTTGCAATTAGCATTGTTGGGGGTAGAGGGACGACCGGTAGGCATGACCGATGCCGAGTGGATTGACATTGATCAAAGAGCGGCTTCGTGTATTGAGATGCTTATCACGGATGATGTGTTGAATAACGTGATAGCGGAGACCACGGCTAAAGGCATGTGGGATAAGCTTGAAGAGATTTATTTGGGAAAGTCGTTGTCAAATAAATTGTTCCTCAAGAAGAAACTCTTCAAGCTTGAGATGAAGGAGGGTGAGGATATGATGAAGCATATCAACGTTTTTAATGCCTTGATAAATGACTTGAACCGGATAGACGTTCAATTCATTGAGGAGGATCGAGCATTGTTGTTGCTTGCATCATTACCCGATTCATACGAGCATTTTGTGACCACGCTCATGTTTGGGAAGTCTACGCTCCGGTGCAACGAGGTTGTGCAAGATATTCAATCTCATGTCACGATGAGAAAGAAGGAAGGTGGAGGTGACGGGTATTCCCATAATGAAGGCCTTATGGCGAGAGATGGAGGTGGGCAAAATGGCGGGAGGAACTCCAACCGGGGATTTAATGACGGTAGTAGGTCTAGATCGAGAGGTGTTGGTGGTAAAGGGCCGAAATGCTACAAGTGCCGGGAATGGGGTCATATGATCCGAGAATGTCCTTTGTGGAACGACAAGGTTAAGGGCAAGGTTGATTCCGAGATGGCAACGGTAGCGAGTACGAATTATGAAGATGAACTTGGAGAACTTCTCACAATCTCCAAGGTTAACTCTCTTTCCCAAGATGATTGGATATTAGATTCGGGATTGTCGGATCACGTTTGCTCCAAGAGGGAATATTTTGAGACTTTCACAGAAAATGGAAAAGGTTCCATGTCTTTGGCTAACGGAGAGAAGGTTTCCGTTGAGGGTGTCGGGACGGTGAAACTTAAGATGTTCGATGGGGTGGAACGCACTTTGGGTGGTGTGGCCTATGTCCCAAAGTTGCGAAAGAATTTGATATCCATTAGCCGTTTGGATTCCAAGGGTTGCCGGGTGTCGGTGGCGGGTAGAGTTTTGAAAGTCACACGCGGTTGTATGGTCCTAGCGAGGGGAGAGGAGAGAGAGGGGTTGTATCGTCTAAATCAGACATCGAGAAAGATGGGGAAGCGGTATGCACAAGTGATCGAACGTTCGAGGCATGTCTCGTTTGTGAACAAAGCGGAGACATTGAGTGCTAGCTTTCTGAGACTAGACGGTAGTGATGAGAGAATACCTACTAGTGGAGAGGATGGATCGAAGTCCCCCTCCAGGGCCAACGGGTGATGTTGACCCGGTTTAGTTGCACACATGCATTGGCCGATTCGAATCGAGGAGGTGTAGGACTGTGATGGATTCGAGGTGTGTGTAGCTAGTTCAAGGAAGGCCGATGAGTTATTATTTGCGAGCATTGGCAAACGGGAGTTTTTCGTGACAAAGACTTGGTATATCTTTCGAGGGTGAGATTTGGAGGGTATGAGAGGTGAGGAATTTTCCCTCTCATCCGTGGTTATTTCTCAAGGTGGAAGATGGTGTTGATGTGTTTGAATGTTTCGTGTAAAGAAGGTGTATGCTATATGTATTGTGTGGGGGTGTACTCACCGGGTTACATGAGGAGCGAGCTTCACCGTATGGTTACATGGGAAGCATTCAGGGGAGTTCTTAGTTTAGAACTTGGTTCCTCGGCGGGTGGAGTCGTTTGGAGTCTTGGAGTGAAGACTTGCGGTATCTCACTTCATGGTTGAAGTTTGAGGTGGCTTAGCGTCGGGTGGAGCGTATTGGCTTGTTAGATGTCGGGATGATCTTAGAGCGGATTTGATGTTTGCATTCCGAGTTCGGTTGGATCGTGAGGATCGCCTGGGGGAATCGCATTAGCTTGGTAGATGGTGGGACAGTCTTCAAGCGGGTTCAATTTCAGCATTCTAGAGATTGGTTGGATCGTCAGGATCGCCAAGGTGGAGTTTGTTGATTTTTGGCTCTCCTTTTTTTTTTTTTTTTTTCAGTTTTGGTTTATTTACAAATTTGCCATTTTGGCTCAAATCTATAAATAC
The DNA here is from genome assembly GCA_949130495.1 of Sambucus nigra. Taxonomy (NCBI): domain Eukaryota; kingdom Viridiplantae; phylum Streptophyta; class Magnoliopsida; order Dipsacales; family Adoxaceae; genus Sambucus; species Sambucus nigra. Next base: position 478,809,868 of record OX422217.1, on the reverse strand, counting down.
AAGTGTCATTTCTAGGTTTTGAGAGAGGACAAGTTTGAGAGCTATTTTGTGAGTTATCAAAGCTAAAGAGTGTTAGAGCTCCCATTTGAGGGGTGAGTTCTTGTGAGGTTGTGAGTGACTTTCTAAGAGAGATAAATTGTGTGTGTGTATAACCTTTGGGTTCCTCCATTTATCTATAGAAAGAAGAAATCCTCCTTGGTGGATGTAGCCCAAATTTGGGTGAACCATGGTATATCGCTGTTGTTTTGCTTTGATGATTGCTTGTATGTTCTTATTGTCACTTCATTGATGCTTGGTTGATTTGATTGGGAGTTTGCACACTAGTTCATTTTGGGAACAAGGTCTTGGGTGTTTTCCGCACACCAAGTGTTTGATAAATTTCCCGAGTGAGTTTTGTCGTCTTGGTCGCTAGAGATAGTCTTGCTTTAGCGCAACATATATTTCATCAATGGATACATGTTTTGGGTGTTGGTTTTCAAAATGTTTTGAGTCATTTTTTATAAAGATTTCTTAAAGTTAAAAGCCTTTTTAGTTTTAGCTTGTGCAAACGAGTCACATAGGTTCATTCAAATGATTTTATAAAATTCGTTCGAACGACTTGTTTTGTTCATTCAAACGAACTGAGTTTTTTCATTCAAACGAATGTTTATTGACCTTCCAACAAATTGTCCCTATCTAGCAGAACATTCTCGTTCAAAGGCCATTTAAAGATTGTTCAAATGAGTTTAGCAGGTTCATTCGAACAAGATTCATTTCGTTTAAATAAGAATTATATGTTCGTTTGAATGACCCTATCTATTTTATTCGAATGATATTTATCAAACTTTATGTTGCCTTGTGTTTTATGTTTTTTATAAATTGGAGTGTTTAAAAGTTTAAAGCTTTCAAAATTAATTTTTAAGGGCAATACAACTTTTAAAACCCTAGTTTACACCCATATGTTTGAGATCTAAGTTTTAACTTAATATGTTAGTTTGAGATCTCGTGTTTGAGCACCATTGTTTGTTTACTCTTCATCTTTGTACGAGTTATTTCATGCGACGGATTTTGTGCTTGTTGCAGTTTGACGTGGTGGACTCCGTGTTGCGGTGCAATTTGCTAGCCAAGATCAGTGGATATCGAGACGTGTGTGGATCACGTATTGTGATAGTTTGTGGGTGGATTCTTATGTGTCGGTGTGAAGAAGGTTCAAGGAATAAAGAAAACATCAAAACATGAAGGAGTCAAGTCGGTTGTGTAAGTCATTTTTTGTCCTTGTATAATTCCTAGATCATAGTGAATTTTAGATGGATGGGTCATTCGAGGTTTTTTTCTCTTATGGGTTTTCCTCGTGCATCGGTGTGTTATGGTTGCTTTATTTTACTCTTACTTTTATCACTTAGATGTATGTTTTAGGGAAAGATCAAATTTGGGCTAATTGTTTACACAACATTCAATTTAGTTGGGACATAGTTTAAAAAATCGTTTAATTAATTTGAAAAATTAAAAATTATTGTATGGGGAAATCTATATAACCCTTCGTGTAATAGCACTTTCAAATTAGTATCAGAGCGAGTACACTAAGTTATCATGTAGATCCCCATCTTAGTGCTATTTGAGGGTTGATTGTTTATCTCTCTCATTGTTTGTTTGTTTCTCTCTCAATGTTTGTTTATTTCTCTCGATGTGTCATCATAGTGTTAAGACAATCAAAGTCTTTAACGATGAGGATGATTTTCATATTCGAGAGGAGTTTAATTAGTTTTATAACCACGCTGATAGGTTAACTAAATTGAATTTGAAATTTGAGAAAAGAGTAAAATTTCTTGAAAAATAAAATTTGTGCTTAAAAGATGATATCAAATTTTTGCAAAATATTAAAAATCGAAAGGATATTCTTTACGAAAAGCTCAAGGACATGAAACATGATTTCAAAAATTTAGAAGTGTCCAAGAAATAAAATGAGCGTACAATCCGCATTTTAGAGAGTGAATAAGAGGACTCCAAGAATAAAGACACTCGGGTGGAAGAACATGCCATAGAAGATAACCTAAATTATTTGAAGATTTGAGGGCAAGTGAAAAGACTCTTAGGGATAAGTTTGATTATATTGAGGGGGAGCGAGATAAACTTCTAAGAATTGTTGAAAATATGAAGGAGTCCCCAATGGTTTGAGAGTATAAGTTTTTCCTTGAGTCTAGAATTTTGAAGTTAAAAAATAAAATAAGAGACTCAAGTCGCGTAGGTATTGGCTACAATAATGAGAAGGCTTTCACCGTTACAGCCAATACCACTTGTTTAAGAGTGTCAACCATTACCAAGGGCGTTACAAAATGTCAAACCAAGATTAACATTCATCATCGTGTCTAAACTTGTACACATTGTGGTAGGCGAGGTCACCTTATGTGATTTTGTTATGATCTTGAAAAAAGGTCCTAGGAAGTCTAAGTCCAGTGTCACCGAGGTTACCCAAACCCAAGATCATTACATTACACATATGTGGGTTAGGAAATCCTATTTGTAATCACTTAGTACTAGAGTTGTTGACTCTTTCATTCTTGCACATGATTTTTCTCATTCTATATCTAATGGTTGATTGCATTTATATGTTATTCATACAGTAGCTTTTGTGCTTCTTGTTATATGCTTTAACTAGTTGTATAATGTTTGTGTCTTTTGTAGTTTGTATTTTGATTTTTCATTTATTGGGTCAATTTGATATAATACAAAAGTATTTTATTTATATTTTGAGTCATTTTGAAAAATGTTTAAAAACTCAAAAAGATTTGGTTTGTTTTGTGTATTTTGGTTTTACACATTTTGTGCGACATATAGGCATGTTTGAATCCATTTTCATTCCATGTTTCCATGTGTCTAGAACATTTTATTATGATTTGGATTGTTGTTAATCATGCTTGCACGAAGTTGTTCGAATTTGATTTTCTTAATGGATTCACTTTGCATATGCCTCCGCACACATGTTCATGAGATCTTTTGGATTATAACTACCTGTGTTGGATGAGCTAAGTGGGGTGTTCTCCTATCAGTCTTGTAATAAACATATCTATTTTGATTGGAATTTTTTTTGCATGTAATAACTATTGCCCGATAGTTTGTTTTTTATTGAAAATATGAGGTTGCGATAAAAAAGGGATACGAAGGGAGTAAATCTACTTTTCATAAAATGCCACCATTGGAAAGAGACTAAAAGAAAAGACAGGCAAAAGAAAAGATAAATTACTAAGGCTTTCAAAATTAATGCTTCAAAGTTTGATATCTTAAAAATGAGAGGAAAAAAAATTAAATATCTATAATTTTGAGGGTGTTTAGTTAAAGATCAATGGGTTTGAAAAATGAGTCATAATTAATCATTAATACTTGTTGATATTGATTTGAGAGTCATTAAGATTTCTAGGATAGTTTGCATTGTGTATGTTTGTCCATTTTTTAGTTCATTCTATTTGACATCTGAGGCTAAATTTGAGTTTGATAAGTTAATGCGATCAAATAGAACTCCTTGGACTATCTTGAGTGATTTAGACATATTTAATTTATTTTCTAGTTCATGTACCCTTCATTATATAACACATTTGCTTTAAACACATTTATGCCATAAGAGTGTGGAAAACTTAAGTTTTTGTGTCTTTTATGATGTTTATACCTATGTATGCTTCTGCAATATTTTTATATATGCGTATATATATATGATATGTTTGTTTTGGGTCTTTGTGTTACATTTAATATATGTTTACCTTATGCTTAATATTTGTATCAAATTGGTATGCCATAATAGCCATATTGGTATCTTTTATTACATGTTTACATTGGTATCATTTGTTCATTATTTGGATTATTTGTGCTTATTTTTCCAAGTTAGTTTGTTATTGCAAGTTTCACTTCACATAATTGCATGATATACTTGTTTCCTTTATGTTCACCTATTACATTATGGGGATAAGCTTTTTATTATGGACTTTAGCTTTATCTATTCCCGAACAAAAAGGAAGAGAGACCAAACCTAAGGGTGATGCATACTCTAAGGGGGGAGATGTCAAACGAAGGGGAAGTTTTATTTTTTCATATGCGGATTATATTACATAGAGGAGGGGACCTCTATGGAGATAGTAATTCCCATTAATTTGGCTTCTATAGTTCGCGAGCTTTTCGATGTGTTCCAGGATATACCGGGACTACCTCCTAGCCAAAAGATAGATTTTGTTATAAATTTGATGTCAGTCACTCGATCGATAGCCCGTGCACCTTACAGTATGGCTCCAGTTGGAGCTAAGACTGTCATTTCAAGGGAAGGACATTCCAAAATGGCTCGGGAAGTTTCCTTATATGTAGGGAGTGGGACAACCATGGTTGAATGCGTCAATGTTGAGAAGTGCAAACAATAAGATTTGAGGATGGTAAATCATGCCAGTTAAGCATAAAAACCGAAGGAGTGAGATTTTTAGAGAAGGAATTGGGTCAAGAGAATTGAGCCCAAGAAGTTACAACCTGAGAGTGGTAGGTTTAGGCAGTACCAGTGGAGTCCTCCGTAACAGTAGCATATTAATCCTTAGGGTCAATGGGGCCCAGGAAGAAATAGGGTGGCCCGTAAAGCCATAAGTGAGGCCTAGAGATGTTAGGCCAACGTTTCAGTGGTGGGTGTAATCCGCAGATCAGGATAATTTTCCCACAATGAAGAGGGGGCAACTACTGGATGAAATCCTAAATGTATAACGAGTGCAAGTGATTATGGGTTGTTTTGGCCGCGAGAAGTGCATGTACGAACCATACGATTAGGAGAGATTGATGAAGTTTTGTTTCATCCTTGCGAGAAAAGGATTAGGTTAAGTGACATGTGTGTGTCACAATATATATATGGATTGTTAACACTAAAGTTCACGTGCGTGTCGAGTTTAGTGGGTACATTAATTTTGTATAATCTGGTTATAAGTGTATTGATCATGGGTAACAGGACTTTTTAGATGTCACCCGTGAGTAAGCCGGGTGAGCGTTAAAAGCATAATTATTATTATAATTTACCATTGCATTGAGTCAGCAAAGTAGATCTTATGATGGTAGTGTGGAGTGATAATTACCGAATGTTCGAACAATAATAGATGGCGTGATAGACTATCGCGTTGGGTACTCCAAGGGAGTAATATTATTTTGGTAAAGCGTCACCCGAAATAGGGTTGGGCCTACATATACGTATATATATATATATATATATATGACAACTTCATGGTATCGTAGACTTCAGTGAGTTGTTGTCTCTTTAGATGTGATCCCGGTGCATAACTATTTAATTACTGATGTGACTCAAGATAGATTGTGTTCTTTATCGAGCAACGAAAAATAGCTTGTTATATATAGCGCCGAAAACTTAGGATAGTGAGAGCACCATATTTCATGTTATTTTTAAGTACATACATAGATTGATATGGCAACATAAAGAGATTGTGGGAAGGTACATACTATGGACTGAGGACCTTACGGACCTCGACGACCGACAATGTTAGGTAATAGTGTATCGGGTGGATTCCTTATTTGGATTTCACTTTGCAAGACATCCCACGCATGAAACTAACGAACGTCGAGAGTTGGAGAGAAGTTTGGATGATAGTGCATGGGATTAGTACCTTAGTAATTGTACATATACGAGTATAATTGAGAGTTAATAATTCCACTATGATGTGAGGATATATTCCATTAATACAACGATGCTCGAGGAATAAGGTATATGTGCGCCCTAGGTAATTGAACCTTGGTTTTGTTTCCGTTCGGAACGTATGGGATAAGGTAAATGAAGATAGAAGTGGAGATATCAGGACTTGATTGTATGCTCACGATAATGGTATTGTATTAGGTCGTAGATTATGATTGTCATGTGGATTCGACAGCATTTAACCCGGGGAGTCGAAGTTATTCCGTAAGATTGGTAGAGGTTTACATTTCATGAGAAACTAATTATTAGAGCGGGGGAAGGACCTGTGATACGCGGGGAGGCAAAGTCACATGGATCACGGTTAGAGGTACATTTGAGAGAATATAAGATGTATCATATTATAAATGTTAGTGGTGATGAGATTTAATGAAGAGAAATATTGCTAAATTAGTTTTGCAACGGGTCACCTGTCCGTTGGAAAAGGGTGGACCACCCGAGACCAATAGGGGTTTCTTCAACCATTAGAGATTCTGAAGTAGGAATGAGAGGGTACTCCTAAGGATTTTATTTTTTACGACCCAACATGGGTGATATTGGATCGGTTGACCGAAGTAGCTCATGTTATGCCAGTTAGGATTGGTCATACTGTGGGACAGTATGTGCAGATCTTTATAATCGAGATAGTGAGGTTATATAGAGCACCGCTTGATATCGTATCCGAATGGGACAAGATTTTTTATCTTTCGATTTTGGGAGATATTCAAGAGGCCAGGGGTACCGAGTTGTGAATGAGTACGACCTATCATCCGCAGACAAATGGACAGAGTTGGCGGACTAGCCAGATGTTAGAGAATAAATTATATGTGTACCCTTGAATCTCATGGGAGGACGAGAGCAGTCCCTTCCACCAGTGGAGTTTGTGTACAATAACTCACATAAGTTCACTTTTGGGCATTGTGCAAGTTGAGGTATGACATAGTAAGCCTTGTTGTCCTCCTGCTTATTAGTTAAAGGTGGGGGACCAGGTGCTATTGTGAAGATCATAGATGAGTTAATACTTATAGTATAGTATGTGTGCAGAATATATATTGCGCAAATAACGTGCTAGTGTGTGATCATTGCGAGATGAGATCGAATGTATCTAAAGAATGATTAATCTACTAAGTTGAGAATAGTAGTAGGACATATCTAAAATTAAGTTTAAGTAGTTAAACTTAAATGGTAAGACTTGGGCAAGAGCCTACGTGGCAGAGAAACATGGAGTTTTAAATGAACATATGTGGGGTGTTCATTATTAAGGGTGTTCAATAGCGTACTATATGTGTGGTACGAAACAGTTTACTTGGGAGCGAAATGATGCAATGCACAACATATATATATAACATTGTTTTTACCTAGTATACTCTTTTCGAATTTCGGGACGAAATTCCATTGTGAGGGGGAAGTATGTAATACCCCGTATTTTTATGACAATAAAAAATTATGAGAATAATTATGATTGATGGATTAATTAAATTACAAAGTGAAACAATTTATTTATTAATTAATCTGGATTAAAATGATTATTAACTAGCGTGCACGGGGTTAATACTTATTGATGAAAATTATTGAATATTACTGTGTGGATATATAATATGGAATTATGAAATTTTATAAATTTTTGGATTATGAAATATGAAAGTTTGATATTTTAAGTCAAGACGCGCGTGTGAGTCGTGTCGAGACTAATTGAATGGAATAAAAATATAAATTATTTTTAAATAACTCGCATGGTCATTTCGAGTGCGCCATTGAGTCCAAAAGGGTCGAGATAATAAGAAAACTCTATTCGGGTATTTTATTTGGACTCTGGAATATTTTTAGGCCTAATCGGCACCCCGTAGGGGTATTTTTATCCTTTGAATTTATGGGAAAACATTATGGATGAAAATTAGGAAATCAAATATGGATGTACGTGTCTTATAGGGAAGTTATAAGTTCTAAACCTACGAGAGAGAAAAGAGAGAGTCACAGAGGGGGGAAGAAGGAGCCATAGGTGTTCTTCGTGCATAACTCAAGAACTCTCACCAAAAATCTCACCAAAGAGTAGATAGGGAGACGAGGAACACACCTATATCAACATCATTAGCAGATCAGACCTTCGAAATTGAGGTAAGTGTTTAATCCTTGCAAAATTGTAGCAACACTCATGTTCATGTTAGGGTAGTTACATAATTCCCATTTATGTTTCATAAATTTTGATGAAATTGGAGAATTAAGAACTTTAATTAAAAATCTGGAATCTAATTAGGTTAAATCCCTCATGTAAGTAGGTTAGAGATCACGAATTGATGATTAATTATGATGGACGAATCTGATTTTAGGCTCTTGTATGGAAATTTGAAGATCTAGGGTTTATTTTATTAATTTGGGGATTCTCAAAAATTATCAAGGTTTGTGTATGATTAAATAATTCTAAGTTGTTAGATATTATCCCCACATGTTTAATTATTGGTTGGAAGTGACTACTAGGAGTTTGGGACAAATCTGTAGAGGTTTTAGGTTAGAAAAAGGTTGGAAAATGCATAAATTAGAAGAATGGAGACGACGATGTCTCGTTCGAACGAGACGTGTAGTTATTCAAATGACCTGCTGATTCGTTCGAACGAAACCAGCTCTAGTTCGAACGACATGTACCATAAAACCCAAAATTCCTATTTTCCCCAAATCGTGTTACACAGTTAATTGAGTGAGAGAAACTGCCATTTAAGGATATTATCTTAGTGCAAAATTATTGGGAAGTATTTGTAGAGAAATACCTTAAGTAGTTGGAACGATATGTTAACCTTGGAGATTACGAGAGAGATAGTCATCGAAATAATTATACTATATGTAGATACGAGAAGAACAACACATATGGAAAGAACATTATAGAGTTGAGTGAATACCTAATAATTTTAATAGGATGATGACTATTATTTTATGATTATGATTATTATTATTGTGTGTATAGGATCCCTACGCTGCTTGTTATCGGGATGAGGTTATCGCGCAGTGGACAGTCCTATCTTGGGTGAGTTAATGGGGGGATATTTGACTTGTACCCAGAGCATATGAACTTGGATACGTGTTATCTGAGACGTAGGTTAGTTTCGACGGCTGAATGGGAGCGTAGGTATGTGCGTGACCCATTTGGCTGGTGAGTACGCTCGCCTCCAATATTTGTGTTATGAGATTTATGGTTCGTGAGAGACACCGGGACACGATAGTAGAGTATGCATTGCGCCAAGTGGTCCTAACCAAGGGGCGCAGGATTCGTATACATATATGTATAGGGATGATGTGACTATATATGTGTGTGTGTGTGTGTGTGTGTGAAATTAGCAAACTTATAAAAGTTGATAAGCAAAGTAATTTCAGTGGGTCAAATATTTACTATCAGAATAGTGAATGTAATATAGGGTTAGTTGGAATAAATGATCTTAATAGCGTATTGTATGGGCGATACGGGTTACTTCTTTGACATATATTTAGAAGTATAAGCCAATGATCTAGTTGGGGGCATTATGGACAACTAGGTTAGAATAGATGTACGTTAGGCGTGCGCAATAGTGGATAGGTGATAATCTCATGTGAGAGTTCAAAGCTAACATGTACATAATAATTGTATTATTGCAGTTTTAAATACTTGCTAAAACAAATATTTTTACAACTCGGGCTCTGACCCATTTCTTGCTATTCTTCTCTCTTTTGCTATATATATATATATATATATATATTATTTATCAGGTGGATCATTTAGCGAGCTGCAGCGGTTGTGGGAGTTGCAGGTTCTTGCATTAGACGCCTCTATCAGTTCTTTCTACTCCTTTTTCAAAAATTTATCGTAGGGCATGCTTTGCCCATCCTCAGTCATTTTAATTGGGATTGTACTTACTTTACGTTAGTCATTTATTTCAGTTACACTTGCAGATTTTATAATTTGTTGGTTGTAGACTTGGAACTGGAATGTTTTATCCAGTCTGATTTATTTCAGTATTTGATTCATGCCCAGTATTTATTATATTCTTGTGGAATATGAGTATCTTATATCTTAAAGAATGGAAATTTATTAATGAATTAATTGGGTATAATTAAATGGGAAAATGTTTTGACACTTAGCTTAATTATTTATTGGGTGATTAATAATATTAAATGTTTTCGACAGCGACGCTAAGAATGAACTCACCGAACATTCTGTTTTAATTTTAATAAAGGACTGATCACCCCATATTTAATTAGGCGGGGTGTCACATGATTTTTCATCTCATATTCACCAAGTTAATGATGTTTAATTAATTAACCAGATCCAAGTGATTTTTTATATTGGACTCGCAAAATTATGGTGTTATGCCATACCCCCTTTCGTTGTTTTGAGAGTGCATGGTTGAGCATCGTCTCGTCCATGCACTGTCGTCTCAGTCGAGAGAGATTTATTCACCAAGTTAATGATGCTTTAGTAAAATAACTAAATTAATGATGTTTAAGGTCTGAGTTTCACCAAACAGGTGATGTTTCATCTCATATTCACTAAGTTAATGATGTTTAATTAATTAACCACATCCAAGTGATTTTTCAATTTGGACTCACCAAATTATGGTGTTATGCCATACCCCCTCTCGTCGTTTTGAGAGTGCATAGTTGAGCATCGTCTCGTCCATGCACCGTCATCTCGGCCAAGAGATATTTGTTCACCAAGTTAATGATGTTTTAGTAAAATCACTAAATTAATGATGTTTAAATAACTAAGTTAACCATTCTTGGTGTTATTGAAAGTCCATGGATGGGGTCAGCCCCTTTCCAGGTTATCATTTCACCAAAGCTGATTTATTGCTAGCCCATCGCGGACGATAGATTATAACTTTTAAGGGTACTTGAAACTAATTATTCAAAATAAAATATATAAGTAATGAGGGAACTGGCCATTTTCACTTCTCACTGATAATAAGTCCTTTTACAACAATTCATAATGAAAAAATCTCATATACAATCATCTATTGCTAGTACCTTTTTAAGTGGTCAGCTTTCTAAGGATTGGAGAATGGTTACCCCTCTAAGTTCTCCAGCCGATAGGTGCCAGGGACTACCTCATCAATAACCTTGTAAGGACCATGCCAATTGTCATGAAGCTTGTTCGGCTTCTGCCAAGTCTTTTTCAAAACTATGTCTCCCGCTGCTATCGGCCTTAACTTTATCCTCTTGTTATAAAACTTGGTCGTCCTCTGTTGATAGGCCGCCACTTTGATCTCATCATCCTCTTTTCTTTCTACAATCAGATCTAGGTCAAGTCTTCTTTCTTCGAGGTTTCTCGCAGGGTCATATATCTGAACTTTGTGTGTGGGCAGAACAATCTCGATAGGGACTACTGCCTCTGAGCTGTATGCTAACATGAAGGGTGTTTCCCCTATCGGCGTCTTGGTTGTTGTCCTGTAGGCCTGTCACACAGCATGTATCTTTTCAGTCCATTTCCCCTTGGCCTCTTCTAACCTTTTCTTGATTCCATCAAGAATAGTTCTATTGGTGACCTGAGTCTAACCGTTGGTCGGGGGTCGGCCAGGCGACAAGAAGAACTGTTTGATGCCGACCCTTATACAATATTTTCTAAGGAAATGTTTTTTAACTGAGTATCATTGTCTGAGATGAGTGTGTTAGGCAAGACGTACCTATAAATTATGTTCTTCCATATGAATTTAAAGGTCTTCTTTTTAGTGATCTTGATCATAGCCTCGGCCTCTACCCACTTTGAAAAATAGACTTTCGCCACAATTAAATATCTTAGTTTCCCATGTCCCTTGGCAGAGGACCAACTAAATCAATCCCCCATACTGTAAATGGCCATGGTGAGGTGATAGACGTCAGAGGTTGGTGGGGCTAGTGAGGAATGGTGGCAAATCGTTGTCATTTTTCACAGTTCTTCACGTATTCAGCCGAATCCTTGGCCAGGGTCGGCCACCAATATCCTTGAGTGATGATTCTCTTTGTCAATGATCTACCCCCAATATGGCTTGAGCAACATCCTTCATGAACATCCTTCAAAATGTAGTTTACCTCGGCTAGGTGGACACATCTGAGTAGAGGAAAAATAAACCCTTTCTTGTACAACATGTCCCCTATGATAGAGAACTTAGCGGCCTTGTATCTCAACTTCCTTCTTTTTGCCTTAGACTCCGCCTAACTACCTTATTTGATATATTGAATAAGAGGTCCATCCAAGATGATCTCGGGTTCAAATTGATGCAAAATTTTAGCCTTGCGTCATCCTCTTCTATCATCAGCTGGGGAAGGATTTTTATTGGTGCCATCCTCTTAATCTATGTCTGTGTTGCTAAGGATAACCTTGCCAGAGCATCGGCTCAGCTATTATCCAATTGAGGCACCCTTTTGACTTTATCTCTCTAAAGTCCTTCATGATCTTCTTTACTTTTGCTAGGTATTTTTCCATTCTATCATCTTTGGATTCATAAATTCCCAGTACCTGATTAACCACGAGCTGAGAATTGCTATGGATCAAAAGTTGGCCGATGTTGAGAGCTCTGGCGAGGGAGATTCTAGCTATTAGGGACTTATACTTTGATTCATTATTGGAAGCTTTGAAACTGAACCTCAACTCATACTCTATGTCTGTTTCATCTGGGGCCGACACAATAGACCAGCTCCATTCTCATTTTCACAGGATGAACCATCAAAATACAAGTTCCATACTGCCCCTTTTGAAAATGGCCCCTCTTCAATAACACCATTTTTTAGTAAAAACTTATCAGTCTCGATCGTTGGATGTCTTGTAGCTCTTATCTCGGCCTTTGTTGGCTCTTTAGGGGTTTTGGCCGAATCTTCAAGGTCGTTTGCTTTTTCACTATCAGCATCATCCCATGTGAATTTTGCTACAAAGTCTGTTATGGCCTGCCCTTTGATTGCAACCCTTGGTTGATAGACTATGTCATACTTTCCTAGCTCAATATCCCAGGTCATCAATCTGCCTTATTTTTCTAGTTTATGGATAACTTGCCTAAGGGGAGAGTTTGTCAAAACAACCATTGTGTGAGCCTGAAAATAAGGCTTTATCCTTCTTGAAGCATGGATGAGAGCATAGGCCGATTTTTCCATCCTAGGATACCTCTTCTCAACCCCTTAGAGGGCCTTGCTGTTGAGATACAGTGGCCTTTTTACTACCTCGTCATCTCGTGATATCGCTGCGCTGATAGCCGACTCATACACGGCCAAATAAAAGTAAATCTTCTCCCATTGGACAGGACGGGATAGTAAAAGTGGTGAGTCGAGATATGACTTCAGCTCTAAAAAGGATTTCTCGCATTCCTCGTCCCACTCAAAATCTTTTCTAAGAATCTTAAAAAATTGAAGACACTTATCAGTTGCTCTAGAGACAAACCTGTTTAGCTTCATTTTATACTTGTCCATGGTGTCAAAAGTTTTTTTAAGGTCGACCGTGTGGGTATCGGCTCTTAAACACTTGGTCAATATATCATCTACATAAACTTCCAAAGTGTTTTCGATCTGATCTTCAAACATCTTGTTCACCAACTACTAATAGGTAGCCCTGACATTTTTCAAGCCAAAGGGAATAACCTTATAACAGTACGTCCCCTTATCGGTGATGAAGGTTGTCTTCTCTACGTCGATCGGTTCTATAAAAAATTGATCGTAGCCAGAGTATGCATTAATGAAGCTCATCAATTCATGCCCCACCATTGTGTCTACCATCTGACCAATACGAGAGAGAGGGAAATAGTCTTTGGGGTAAGACTTGTTCAAATCGGTGAAGTCCATACACATTCTCCACTTTCTATTGGCCTTGGGTACTATAATCGCATTTGAGAACCATTCAGGGTAGATGACCTCCCTGGTGAACTCGGCCTCTTCCAGCTTTTTAACTTCGTCTCTTATAACCTCATATTTCTCACGGGAGTAAATTCTTCTTCTCTGCTTTACAGATTTAGCACCATCCTCCACATTGAGTTTATGACACATTATCTCCGGGTCAATGCCTGACATATCAGCATGACTCCAAGCAAAGATGCTTTGCCTTCTCTTCAACAGCTTGATCAGCGCATCTTTAATCTCTAGTCTTAGGGCTTTGCCGACCTAGATGGGTTTTTTCATCTCATCCTCATTAAGGACGATGGATTCTACCTCTTCTGCGGCTTTCCCTTTATTGAGTTTCATCTCATCTCTAGTATCAAGGATGTCAATGTTGTACGTGGTTGTTACTTTCTTTTGTTCTTCTCTCTCCTCAACTGAGTTAAAGTAGCACTCCCACGTCGACGTTTGGTCACCTTGAACTTCCCCTACCCCATATAGAGTAGGGAATTTTATCATTTGGTGGACCATTGAAGGCACGACCTCAAACTGTTTGAGGGCCAATCATCCCAATATGAGGTTGTAGGATGAGAAGACATTTTTCGTCCATCACAAAAAAGTTAATCTTCTTGGTGATCCACCTCGGCCATTCATCTCCCATTCTGACATCCATTTCATACATCCTCAGGCGGTGAACCTTCTCTCCACTGAACCCTACCAAAGGATGATGATACGGGATAAGTCGGGCTTTGCTGAGTCCTAAGCCTGTGAATAATGGCCTGAGCATAACATCATAAGAGTTCCCTCCATCAACTAAGATTCTTAGTACTTCACATCCATGTACCCTGGTCATTATAACAAGCGGGTCGTCATGTGGATCTAGGATACCCTTGAAGTCTAGTCTTGAAAAACCGACTATGAGGGTTTCCATATCCACTTTCTTTCTTTTATTGGGCTTAGCATCAATGGAGGTTGAGTTAACAATCTCGGTCTTAGTTATTGCCTTTTCCACATGAGATTTTCAATCGGCAACCTCAAAGCCTCCCCCTACAAGGCCACCACAAATCATGTTTACCCGAAATGAGATCATGTTAAGCCTCTTCATTAGAACATCATCGTCTTTAGGTGGGAGATCCGGATCATCATTGTCTTTATCTCAGGAGCCATCCCGCCTTGTTGGGGCATCTTCTCTATATTTAGCATTTGTCCTCTTTCTACGGTTGTCTCGACCTCTATCGTCTCGGCCTTGCTCCGAACCATTCTTATCAACATATTTTCTCAGCTTTCCAGACTTTAATATTTTTTTGATCTCATCTTTGAGAGAAAAGCATTTATCCGTAAGGTTCCCGGGATCCTGGTGAAATTCACACCAAAGATTTCTATTCCTCTTATGAGGGGATGTCTTTAACTTTTTTTGCCACCTAATAGACCGGTCATTTTTTTTATCTCATTTAGAATGTGCTCGCAACTAACTGTTAGAGGTGTATAGTCTGCAAACTTGTCGTCTATCGACATTTTCTTATTATCCTTCCCCTTGAAACCCTTTCTATCGTGATGGGATATTTTTTCTTCATCTTCCTTTGTGTCCATTGCCTCCTCTGCATTCATGACTCTCTCGGTCGTAGCCAGGAGTTCAATTATGGACTTAGGAGGGTCATCGGCTAGCTTCTAGAGTAGTTTTCCTTTCTGAAGGCCTCCCATGAGGGTTGTCATCACGATAATTTCTTTATAGTCTTCTACTTCCAGCTTATCTTTATTAAAATGGGCTATGTACTCTTTTAGAGTCTCATCCTTCCCTTGTTTGATGTCCAACTGGTGGTTCGTCTGTTTCCTAGGTTTTACCCCAAAGCAAAAGTTGTGGACCAAACTATCGGCCAGATGGTTAAAATTTCCTATAGAGTTCTTAGGAAGAGAGGTGAACCATACGTGAGCCACCCCTGTCAAGGTGCTTGAAAATGCCCAACATTTCATCTCAACTGCTATTGAATAGATGTCGGAGGGCAATTCATACATCTCCACATGATGTACCGGGTTAGTTCTCCAATCATACTTCAGTGTAACTACTGGCGGTTTGACTTGGCCGGTGTTGGATAGTTTAGTATGTTCGCCATGAATGGGGATCCTTTACCATATCCTCTTTGCAAAGGGTCTCGACTTTTTATGATATCTCCTATTTTTTTCTCAAACCTCTATATCGACTCATTCCAAGGTTTTTCAGTGGCAATGTTGGTCTTTACAGGGATAGCATTTTCCCCAACCCCTTCTCTGTCGTCCGGCCGAGCCGAACGTCCTCTATTGACTGGACGGGCCAAGGGTACCCTCTTTGGATGTCAGGGTTGGCTGAGGACCTCTCTTTGCTAATCTTGATCTTCTAGAGTTATACAGTCGTCTCTCATCTCATTTCTTCTTGAGCCAATGACATACCTTGACCTGGAAAAGTGATTCTTTAAATCTCCCTATGGGTCGAGCCTGTCAATGACTGACCCTCTACTTAGCCTATCAAAGGCTGATTGCCTTGGACCACAGTCTCTACTGGTCCTATGTTCTCAGTTGGGTCTCTGTCCTTGGTCCCTATCTCCTTGAATAAGGCGTACAGTCCCTCTAGATATCTCATGAGGTTCCCAGCATTCAAAATCTCCCTTTTCGTCATCAAGGTTTTCTCCAACTAGGTCATCACGGAGTTTTTGACCTTGCCTTACCGGGCATAAATGCCTTGGGTTAGCAACGTCTCTCCGTCTTTGACAGAGCATGGGGTGGTCCCATAGTTTGCTGATCTAGTTCACCTTCCCTAGCGGCCGGAGTTACAAACTCTGCTCTTGCTTTGCCTGTCCTGGCCGCAAAGTTCTGGCTAAGCATAGCAAATTTATTTTGCATTTGCTATTGGCTAGATATGAGGGAGTGAAGATCCATCACCACCTCATCCATCTCTGACTGGGGTGGTGCTTGACTGGAACCTGCACCACCTCCTTGTGGAGCTGCAACTTGATTCTTAGGTGGAGGAGGCAGATCCATTGCCATTGGTGAAATTTATTTGAGCTATGAGCTTGAGAAGGAGAGGTTAAGAGCTCAGCAAGGGATCTTTCAATGGTGAAATAACTCCACAGAAGGGGGAGGAATGGTTCATCAACAGAAGTTTAGTGCAGGGAAGAGATGGCTATCCTTTTTCTCACAAACGGTGCCAGACTGATGATGCTTGAAATTGTACCACTATTCAAAGTGATAATGAGCTCAAGCAGGTATAGCAATGGTAAAAAGTAACAAGCAATATAGTGTAAGGATATTTTTGTCCATTTTCAATATGGATGTCGTACGTCGTTACACCGTTGAAGAAATTCAAGATCGCATCTACATCAACGGATCCGAATATCAAAAGCACCTTCAACATAAAATTATTTTTCTATTAAATCGGACCGGTCCGCCCAATTTAAAAACGAACCGATCCGTCTTCAGACAGATCTGCATCCAAGCCGGACCGATCCGCTTTTCTCCAAAAATAGAGAACCCCGAATCGAAGCCAAACTGAAAAATCCCTTTGAGAAAACGAACCGATCCGCCTCTAAAAAATAGACCGATCCTCTTCTGGTAAAATCGAACAGATCTTATGAGATTTTTTCAGCTTAGGTTTCCCTATATAAACCAACTTCAGGGGAGTTGTTTTTTAAGACTTTTGGAGACGAATTTAAGAATCCTAATTACTATAGTCTTCAGCCTTTTTGAGTCCCAAGACTCTTGTTTTGATTCACACAACTTTTCATACCTTTGTGAATCCTTTTTAACCCAATAACACAACCTTGTGTTTGTTCAACCCTTGTGGAGAAGCCGTCTTCCTTCTTTATTGCTGCTCACCTGAGTTCCCGAGGGAGATTCTAGCCGACGACATCGGAACCGATGCCTGCGGGTATTTCTGTGTCACTCGTGTTTTTCATTATAATCCGTGAAATTGTATTTTACAAATTATAGTGAAAAATAAAAGGTTTTGCCCCTTTGGGGGATTTTTCGTCACATGTGTGTGTTTGAATGTTCTTGCATTTCTACATCTTCTTCAATCACACCTAGTTGCATGTTTAGGATTTAATTGGATAAAACTGAGTTTAATTATACAATTTCTTAATTTGAACGCAAGTGCAACTCTTTCAAATTGGTATCAGAGCATGTTATGCTAATCTATCACGTATTCCTAATTTTTTGCAAAATATTTCTAAGATATCAATTTTCTAAAAAAATGATTTTTGAAAAAAAAAACATGTTCAATGGAGAAATCATATAATAAAATGCCAATTTTTAACGGGATAAACTATGCATATTGGAAAGCCCGCATGAGGTCTGCTTTAAAGGCCATAGATGAACATGTCTGGATTTTAGTTGAAAAAGGGAGGAAATCAACGTGACCAATTTAAAACCTGTCACTACATGGACTGAAGAAAAATATAAATGGTCATCTTTTAATTCTAAGGGTTTAAGTGCTATTTTCGGATCCATCACTCCTGACGAGTTCCGACATATCATGACGTGTTCCACGTCAAAAGAAGCATGGAATGTTTTGCAACTTACCCATGAAGGAACTAATGATGTGAAAGAGTCTAAACTGCAAAATTTAACAACTCAATTTGAAACAATCACCATGCTTGAATCTGAATGTTTTGATGAATTTTATACTAGGTTGTCTGATATTGTTAACATTAGCTTTAATCTTGGTGAACACATTCCTAATGCTAGAGTTGTTAAAAATATTCTTAGATCATTGCCTAAGCGTTTTATCCCCAAAGTCGTTGTGTTAAATTCTATCGGTAATCTAAATACGCTTAAATTGGAGGAACTTGTAGGAGACTTGCAAACGTATGAAATTGATATGTTTCCTAAATCTTTCAAGTCTAAAGATAAGGGAATTTCACTTAATGCCCAGGAGAGAAAGAGTGAGGGGTCAGCAAGAAAGAGGGGAGAGTCATCTAGAAAAAGCGAAACAGATATGTCACATTCTGAGTGTGATTTTGACTTAGATGATTTGGCCCTATTTGCAAAACATTTTAAGAAAATTCTCAAATTTAAGAAAAATGGAAATTTCAAAGATAAAAAGAATTTTCAGAAAAATAAGTTCGAAAAGAAAAATGAGAAAGATTTTAAAGACCCTCCTAGGAAAGACGATGAGAGATTCTATGATTGCGACGGTAAGGGTCATAGAGCCTTTGAGCGTGCCTCACGTCTGAACAGAGAAAAGGGCAAAGCTGTCCTAAATGCTACCCTTAGCGAAGATAGTGAGGTTGAGTCGGTGGACTCGGGAGATAAGTCACCGCATGAGTGTAACTTCACCGCATTCGTGGCTAGTCATGTGAGTACTTCTAGTGCTCCTCATGACGATGAGGATGTTGTTTCACAGGGACACCTCGACAGTGAGATCGATGTGAGTGAGGGGGAGGATGACACAAGTGAGAGCGAGAGTGATCTTCAACGCGCCTACGCCGAGCTTTATTCTGAGTCTTTTAAGACTAAAAAGCGTAACAAAGTGTTAGTTCTTAGGATCACCGCTTTAGAGGAAGATTTAAGAAAAGGGAGAGAGAGAGAGAGAGTCCTCCACCTGCACTACCTTAAGAGAGAGAGAAAAAGAGAGTATGCCTGTGTTGAGAAAGAGAGTTTGTTTAGAGAAAGAGAGAGTTGTTTTGAGAAAGAGAGAGGGGACTTGACTGAACAAGTGGCTAGTCTTACGAGTGAGATACATTCCTCCGTGGAGACTCGAAATAA
Organism: Sambucus nigra; assembly: GCA_949130495.1. Lineage (NCBI taxonomy): Eukaryota > Viridiplantae > Streptophyta > Magnoliopsida > Dipsacales > Adoxaceae > Sambucus > Sambucus nigra. Next base: position 478,790,661 of record OX422217.1, on the reverse strand, counting down.
ACTTGAAGCCCTCGTAGCCCAGCTTACTCATAATCTGGAGAAAGCACGGGAAGTCAAGGTACAAATCGAGGACAGATCTGGGAAGATGGGAAAGATGCTCCTCGGTCCCGCTTTAGGTTTTGGTGATAGGCAGGGAATAGGTTTTGATGGTGCCTCCACATCCCAAATAGCACCTGGACCAAATCCTGAGTTTAATACGACTCCATATGGCCATCGTCAAAAACCAAGAAGGAGAGTTAGACCAAGAAAAGGAAACCAAGGTCCGTCTATTACTATGTTTTTTTTTACTCATTGCAAAAGAAATGGCCACCTCAGGGAGTTTTGCTATAGTTTGGGTCGGACACAATGTACTACTGCTCTACCATAGCATATTAATGATTTTACCAGTCTGAGAGAGCGAGTTGAGTTTTTAGCTGCCACATCACAGTGTTTGATGGAGGAATTCCGATGGATGTCTTTGCCGTCAGTGAATACTTCTCACATTTCGGCTAAAACCACCAACAACAAAGTTAAACAAAAGGTCACCACTTCTTGGGTACCTAAGAAAGATAAAAAGGACTTTGTTGTTCATGTCGCTCTCAAAACACATAATACCCCAAAGTGGTATTTTGATAGTGGGTGCTCCAGACATATGACAGGTGATGCCTCATTTTTTACTTCTCTTGAGGATTATCAGGATGGTAGAGTCACCTTTGGAGATGGGAGCAAGCCTAGGATTGTAGGACGTGGTACTGTAGAGTTACCAGGATTTCTTAAGCTAGAGAATGTTTTGTACGTCAAAGGTTTGAAAGCAAACCTTCTCAGCATTAGCCAGCTGTGCGACGCTGACTTTGCCATAAAATTTTATCGGGACTCTTGTAAGGTCTATAATCAAGCCGGTAAACTTTTAGTGCGAAGGGTGAGGGCAGAGGATAATTGCTATGGGACTGAGCCCACATCCTCTCTTGTCTGCAACAGCGCTATGATCATTCCTATGGATCTATGGCACCAACGTCTAGGTCACGTGAACGTTAGAGATTTGACTCGATTAGCTAAAAAGGACCTAGTACGTGGCTTACCATCTCTTGGAAAGCCAACTTCCACAGTTTGTGGACCCTGTCAGTTGGAAAAGCAAATTCGTAGTCCTCATAGGAAGTTGCATTCCATTACCACCTCCCGTGTACTTGAGCTGATTCACATGGATCTTATGGGTCCGACTCGCACTGAGAGTCTGGGTGGTAAGAGGTATATTCTCGTGATGGTGGATGATTTCGCGAGATATTCGATTATAGGTTTTTTGAGAGAGAAATCAGATGTTGTAGAGTTTTTAATGACTAAGTGCCGTGTCCTACAAAACCAAAATGGAGTCATTATTAATAGGATGCGTAGTGACAATGGCACTGAATTCACAGAAGCAAATGTAAATCTTTACTGTGATAGCCTTGGGATCAAACATGAGTTTTCTGCTGTGAGGACTCCTCAGCAAAATGGGATTTTTGAGAGAAAGAATAGAACGATCCAGGAAATGGATAGATCTATGCTTCTAGGTCGTAAGGTTTCTAGGAGATTTTGGGCAGAGGCAGTGTCTACTGCATGCCACACAGTGAATAGGGTTTACCTGCGTCCATACACACTTAAGACGCCTTATGAATTGTGGACTGACAAGAAACCTAACCTTGCATATTTTCGTGTCTTTGGGAGTAAATGCTACATCCTACGGGATAGAGAGCAATTAGAAAAGTTTTAGTCCCGTAGTGACGAGGGAATATTGCTAGGATATTCATCGAATAGTAGAGCGTACCGGGTTTTTAACCTGAAGAGCTCTAGGTTTATGGAATTAATAAACGTCACCGTGCAAGATGACGAACCTCCGACGGCTATTGATCTTAACGTTCAGTGTGAGGATGAGGACTTCTCTGGGAGTGACTTACTAGTTCCTCACCCACACTCTGTGGACCCCTCTCTTGTGTTTGAGGATACACCTGCTTGGGTTCGCAAAAGTCATGATCCTTCTGCCATTGTTGGCGATCCCACTCTAGGGGTCAAGACTCGTGCTCAGCTAGAGAACGTTGTTAGTTATCTTTGATACACGTCCAAAGTCGAGCCCAAGAATCACAAAAAAAACTCAAGGATGAACACTGGATATCTGCCATGCAGGATGAGTTACTTCAGTTTAAAAAGAACAATGTCTGGGAACTTGTCCCCCGACCTAGTGAGACTAATGTGATAGGTACCAGGTGGATTTTTAAGAATGAAATGGATGAAAATGGTACCATGATCAGAAATAAGGCTACGTTGGTCGCTCAAGGCTACACACAGATAGAGGGTGTAGACTTTGGGGAGACATTTACTCCTGTTACGAGGCTTGAGTCCGTCCGCTTACTACTCGCCATTGCATGTCATATGCGCTTCAAGATATATCAGATGGATGTCAAGAGTGACTTTCTGAATGGCATTCTACAGGAGGAGGTTTATGTGGAACAACCAAAAGGGTTTGAAGACCCTAAGCACTCGAATCACGTCTACTATCTGAGGAAAGCCTTGTATGGTTTGAAGCAAGCACCCCGTGCTTGGTACGAGAGGCTTACTTCATATCTCTTATCCCATGGCTTCAAGAGAGGGGGAGTGAATATGACGTTATTCGTCAGGATAGATGACAGTGCTATTTTGGTTGCCCAGGTTTATGTGGATGACATAGTCTTTGGATCCACATGCTCCCAGTATGCTCATCACTTTAAGGAGGAGATGAAAAGTGAGTTTGAGATGAGCATGGTAAGTGAGCTTACTTTCTTCCTTGGTCTCCAGGTTCGTCAGCTAGAGGATGGGATGTTCATCTCCCAATCCAAGTATGCAAGAGACCTAGTGAAGAAATTTGGTTTAGACTCCGCTAAGCATGCACGTACACCTATGAGTACTTCTATCAATATTAGTAAGAACACTTCAGGCAATGACGTAGAGCAAACCTTATATCGGGGTATGATAGGTAGTATTCTCTACTTGACTGCCAGTCGTCCCGATATAGCCTTTAGTGTTGGAGTCTGTGCACGATATCAGGCATCCCCGAAAGAGTCACATTTACTCACTCTAAAACGTATTATCAAATATGTGAGTGGGACTCTCTCATACGGTATTTGGTATTCCTTTGATACCGATGACCGTTTTCCCGCCTATTCGGATACCGATTGGGCGGGGGATGCAGATGGTTGTAGGAGCACTTCTGGTGGGTGTTTCTATTTTGGTTCTTCTCTTGTCTCTTGGTTGATCAAGAAGCAAAACTCCATCTCTTTCTCCACTGCGGAGGCTGAGTACATCGCCGCCGGGAGTTGTTGCACGTAACTCTTGTGGATGAAGCAAATGTTGGAGGATTATGGAATTTCACAGGACACCATGATCATTTCCTATGATAACATGAGCGCGATACACATATCCCGTAATCCAGTCCAGCATCCGCGCACAAAGCACATCAGGTTACGCGAGCACTTCATACGTCAGTTAGCTGATGAGAAGGTCGTATCCTTGAGTTTCGTTCCCACCGACCGTCAGTTAGCCGATATTTTCACAAAACCTTTAGATACCCTTAGATTCGAGAGTCTTAGGAAGTATTTAGGGATTTGCATAGTTGACTGAGGGGTTGGTCAATGTCTAGCGTAGGACGCATTTTTTTCATATCAGCTGATGCTTATTGCTAGATTGTATCATTTGCTTTGTTATTTTTTATTTTTTTTTAAATCCAAAAAGATTTTCTTTTTATAAAATTTTAGAAAAGCTCAAAAAGATTTTTGTATTTTATTTGCACCTTTTATGGATGAGCATTTAAGATAGCCAAGTCACAATTTCATTCATGGTGTGACTTCTCATATTTTGTGTTGTTAATTTTTGAAAAATTCAAAAATAGAAGTTTATTTCCTTGTGACACCCCGATTTTGCTTGTTTGATTTCTTCTTCTCTTTTGTCTATTTGGGGACATCATAAAAAGGGGGGGAGAAATAATTATCATATGGGGGAGTTTTGAAGTTTTGAGTTTGAGGATCTATTTTAAAATTGATATCTATGTTTATCTCATTTCAAACTTGATACGTCACGGTATTTTGCTTTATCTCATGTGTGTAGGAACAAAGATTGAAGATCAATAATTGCACACCCTGATGAGAAAAGTTTTGATAATTTTTGAAGATTTTAACAGCAAACGATGTAGACTTATTCATTTGTACCTTTTCAGTTTTGGGTCATGGAAGGGTAGATTTGTATAGGCAAATTTGATATTTGATCATTCGGATATTTTTTTGTATGTACCGGCATAGACATAGGGGGAGATTTGTAAGGACATTTTTGTCCATTGTCAATATGTATGTCATACGCCGTTACACCGTTGAAAAAAATAAAGATTGCATATACATCAACGGATCCGAATATCAAAAGCATCTTCAACATGAAATTATTTTTTGGTAAATCAGACCGGTCCGCCCATTTTAAAAATGAACCGATCCACCTATGAACTGATCTGCATCCAAGCCGGACCGATCCGCTTTTCTCCAAAAATAGAGAACCCCGGATTAAAGCCAAATCGAAGAAGCCCTTTGAGAAAATGAACCGATCCGACCACGGACCGATCTGCCTCCAAAAAACGGACCGATCCGCTTCTAGTAAAATTGAACAGATCTTATGAGATTTTTTTGGCTCAGGTTTCCCTATATAAACCGTCTTCGGGGGAGTTGTTTTTTAAGACTTTTGGAGATGAATTTAAGAATCCTAATTACTCTACTCTTCAACCTTTTTGAGTCCCAAGACTCATGTTTTGATTCACACAACTTTTCATACCTTTATGAATCCTTTTTAACCCAAGAACACAACCTTATATTTGTTCAACCCTTGTGGAGAAGCCGTCTTCCTTCTTCATTGCTTCTCACCTGAGTTCTCGAGGGAGATTCTAGCCGACGACACCAGAATCGACGCCTATGGATATTTCTGTGTCACTCGTGTTTTTCATTGTAATCCGTGTAATTGTATTTTACAAATTATAGTGAAAAATAAAAGGTTTTGCCCCTTTGGGGGATTTTTCCTCACATGTGTGTGTTTGAATGTTCTTTCATGTTCTACATCTTGTTCAATCACACCTAGTTGCATGTTTAGGATTTAATTGGATAAAACTGAGTTTAATTATACAATTTCTTAATTTAAACACAAGAGAAACTCTTTCATATAGCAGTAAGAGAATGAGATGAGGCAAAGAGAATATGAGATAACAATTTAAGTGGTTCAGCCAATCAGGCCTACATCCACTCTGTGTGTGTAATCCACTAAATAAGGCCACAAATGGCCATGGATACAATTGCTCAAGCTTTTCTCTCTCTTACAATTAGTTCGACAGGGTTTTGCTAGGGTTTTTAATATTCGATCCCTTCTCATGGAGAAGATGAAGTGTATATATAGGGATTGGGGGGTGTAGTGTACCCCCCAAGCATGCAATCAACATACACATGAGGAGACTCCCAATCAGGATGAGACACCTGTCCCCAATCCATGGATACAATGATGAGGCAATATTCCCTCATGTGGGGGGATGATCTTGTTGCAACGGTTTCTCCCACGTGAGACCCCTCATGTTGGGACCTTATATTGCTCGTATAATAGGTGTCATTTTGTAGAGCATCGGCCTGGCTGAGGATGATATTGTACACATAATGGATCATCCAATGTAGGAAACAAGTAAGCGTGTCCTTTCTTAAATGCCTCTGGCCGAGGCTGTATGGTCGTCCATTCCATAGTATCAGCTATACGAGGGGACAAGTGATGCTCTTAATGTTTGAGGCCTTCAGCTGGTGTACCAGTCGGTGAAGTGGCTGAGGTTGTTCATATATATCTGGTCGACCCCATAATTGGTTGAGTCCTGGCCACATCTCGCTTGACTACTTCTGGGAGGGTCGGCTATCTTGTGCTACGTGGTCTCATAAAAGGACGAGGTCATACTTGGGTATATCAATATTCCTTTCATTTCATAACCATAACCCCAACTCTGTATTACAACCCTATAAAGTCCTATGTGATCCTAGGGTGATCCAATTTACAAGTTTAAATAGTTTTGATAATCTGTCAAAATACATTGCGCCTCCTTTAATGAAGGTATATTCCATTGAGATTACATATTTTCATTTTTTATGTCGCGTTCTTCATTAGTGGCATGTGCGTGGCCTAGTTTCCATTTATATTTACTCTTTATGCCCGCATGTCCCGTGTATTATCTCCCATTCATAGTGATTTCATTTTTTGAGCATAATATTCGGTGAGGATTGACATATATGCATGCTTTAACACTTATCCAATTTATTTAAGTTTTTTTGCCAAATCACACTTTGCATGTGCTCGCTCCCCTCCAACATTTTAAGGTTTCGCTTCTACGAAGTTAATTTCTATAATGTTAATAATATGGACTTTTGTGAGAATTCATTCACTTTGCTAATAACGAGCTTGAGATCTTTTTCATTATTGTTGGGCTTATCGTATGTTGGTTGGGCATACATTTTGAGGGAACTTTGATGTTTATGGGTTTCATCCCTGAAAACCCCCACGAGACAACACTCGTCGACTAGGGTAACCTAAGGGTTTAACGGCTTATTGCATATGCTAAAAGCAGTCGTGTTCCCTACAAAAGTGGTATTTATAGTTTTGATGCATATATATGTTTTTTACCGCCTTCAGTGCACCGGTTTTGTTTGTTTCATCACTAGGAACTAGCAATGTCTAAGTTAGAGGGTTTGATTAGTCACGAATATTTCATATGCGCTCCCGTTCTCTTTATGCATTCTAGCACTTTTAGTGTTCCTTATGCCTATAATTATGCTCGTTAACCAAACAACCTCATATATATATATATGCTCTCTGAGTACTTAGATAATATTTTTATTATGTGATTATATATCGTTAAAGGATCCTTGCAAAATTATTTTTATGAAAAATAGTGATAAGAATAACTGATTGAACTCTAGAATGTATGCAAAATTTTAAACTTTTTGGTGTCCCGTGTGTTGCCATTGTCGTCGTTGTTACCGTTATGTTTATTTTTTAGGCTTGACTGGGCTGCTACAGTAACCTGTAGTATTGTGGACTTGAGGAATTATTTTAAAAATCTTACTATTCATGCCACTGTTCACTCACTGTTCATTTAAATGTTCATCCGCATCTTTATGCATCTTTATTTGCCAAAATCCTAATTTACAATCAAATTTAATTTTTTTTTATTTTGAATTTATTTATTAATTCTTCTTTATTAGGTATTTTATAGCTATCATCATAAGTATTATCATTTAATCTTTTATAATGACAACAACTGACGACTCACTGACGCCAGCCAAAATGGACAAACCAGGTGATGCAAGCGATGACGCAACGCAGATAACGATCGAACGGATGATTAAAGATGCACGAGACTCTACTATTCACCTTTTGAAATATTAATCAGAAAACAAAATCGTCTCTTTCTCCTTCAACTTTTTCTTATCCTTTAATTTCTTCAATTGAAGAAATGCCTCACCTCTGAAGCCTTTAGCCTCCTATATAAAGGAAGCCTGTCCTTCATTACAAGACACATACGAGGCAATATCATTCCAACCTCTGTCAGACCTCAGATAGCATTCCATTTTTTTATCAAGTTTTCGACCAAGCATAGTAGAAATAGTTGTAAATTTATCTTGTAATTGTAAGTTTTCTTTCCATAGCTTGTAAATTTATATACTATTTGTAATTTCATGCAATATATTATGTAACTTAGTTGTTAGCTCATGGATTATTAGACGCAATAGTAGAACAACACCATTGGAAATCTACAGCCCCCCATATATTACTAATAATAGAAAGTATACCACCAGAGTGGGTAAGACAAGGTCAAATATGTCACAGTGGGCATAAAATTTTAATAGAAGATAGGAAAGATAAAATACTAGATTATTTTTTTCAATGTATAGATGACTCATCATATTTACAAGGACAAGATGCAATAACATAATTAATAAAAATATCTAATGTATATAAAATCATGAATGAAACACCAACGGATCATTTAAACTTAATAAAAGAAACTTTTAATATAAAAATCTTTACTCCAAAACATCCATATAGAATAACTCCAAATTATTTTAATAAATCTATAAATTCTGAAGATGTTGAAGACGCACTAGAACAAGAAAAAAGGGTTCCTTATCACCATCATCCAGGCGACTATTCTGACTCGGATGAGACTGTTATTTACTGTTTATCTATAAAAAATATTAGAATCAGAGCTGCTTTAATCATATATAATTATATAATAGGTAATGTTATCTAACGAAAGGAGTGGAATTACAACTTATAAGATTTGTGTTTTTATATTTTTGAATGTATTCTGAAAAATAATTTTAAAAAGACAACTATCTATTCAATATAAAATAGTTGACGACTACACGAAAGAATTTGAAGAAAAAAATAATAAGGATTATATAAACGCTACAATTAATAAGTGAATAATTAATATTGAAAAAGAAAAAAAATCAACATTTTAAGATAAAATTAGAAATATTAAGTGAAAAAGGAAGACTAGGATAATTTATTTATGCTTACTGAAAAACAAAAAATTAAAAAATTTATAACCTTAAGAATTTTTTTTTATAAAAACTCAATATAAACTTTATAATATAGGTATAAAAGTAGAAGACTATAAACTTTCCACCACTAGTAGTAATATAATATATAAATAAGAAGAAGTAGTAATATCTTTAGAAACAAAATTAGGAATATTAGCAGAAAAAGGTAGACTATAAGTATATGAGTAATAATATTAATAGTATTTTAGAAAAACTTAAAAAATTAGAAGATAACCAAGACTTTATTAAGGATACTCTAGATAATATAAATACAAGAACACATAATATAAAATTTGAATTAGAAAAACTTACTAAATTCTTACACGAACAAGAAACACCAGAAATAACCGAAATAATAGAAAATTTTAAACAAATTAAAATAGACACTAAAATCACTAAAATAAAACTAGACCTTTTTTATTCTAAAGATGACATCAACAAACAAAAATAAAGAAATATATATGATAGAAAATATATATATAATAATGAAGAAGACACTAAAAATATATATAGAAAAAGGTATTCAAAAAATAAAGAGACAGCAGTTGTATAAAAAAAATATGTTAGAATTTACTAATAAAATATATAATCACACTAGCCAAAGAAAAATAACAGTCATTAATAGCGAAGTAATTTTAGACTTATTTACTGAAGAATCTGCAAAAGAATTAAATAAAATAAATTTAGAATTTATGCATTTATGAGTAATAGTGATAGGACTAGTTGGATTAACCAGGTTAGAAGTAGGAACAAAAGTTCTAGTGTATATATATGATGATAGATGGAATGATCATAAACAAGCACAAATAGTTAGCGCAGAAGTAGACTTAGCAAAAAATGCGGCAGTAATAGGATGTATACCAAACTTCTCTATGGATATAAATGAATTTAGTGATTTACGTTCCATTTAATAGGATGTATACCAAACAAGCATTTTTTGCTAAATGGATGTATACCAAACCCAATCTAGGATTACTTGCTTTATTTATTGCTTACTTAGCTAGGATTACTTGCTTTATTTATTGCTTACTTTAGTGATGGGTTTCATGTAATTAATTAGATTGGGTTGTTCTTTTTATTATGCATAGGAGATTTAACAGAGTATATCATGTATGCTCCATATTTATGAACTTGCGTGTGTAATGTTCGGGGTATTAGTTGACGCCAAAATCATATTAGGCTTTTAAGACGATTTAGGGGGTGACAAATCTAGATTTAATTGATTGTTTAAATGATATTTAATCTTGCAAAATTCATGTTCCCATGTAACCATTTATACGTATTAAGCCGGGGTGAGGGATATTAGTCACTATCTATAGTTTTTATCCATTTTTGTTAATTATAGTTTAAGCACATGCCTACTATTATCTTTTCTTTTGTTAACAATTATCTTTTACACTTTTACTCGAGAAGTATTAAATCAATATAATTCTAACAACTAGTCTCTGTGGACTTCGATACCCGGACTGACCGGTAGTCCCTTAAAAGAGTGTAGTCAATAGTTTTATATTTTTGCATAGCGGTGGGAGCCGAGCATATCGAACGACGTATATATTTATACACTTGCGCTCTGATTTTTGCGTGTTTTTAGCAAGGTGGCCCCTTTTAAGGCCACCTTTGGAGACGGGGGGCTGCCTTCCTTCATCAAGCGTACACTCCATTGGACTACAAACAAGTGGGGATTTAATTTATTTAAATTGTATATGTATAATGAGTGCATTTATGTAGTTTCCTATGTACATATGTTGAGAGATATTAGCATTCCCAACAAACTTTGCACACTAGAGAGGGGTTATGTGTGGGTTACGCACATGTATGTTATGGTGTGAATGTTTTACATACTTTGCAAAAATGAACATTAATTCTATTAAAATAGAAATAAGTAATTAAGGGTAATGTATAAACTAATATTCTGAAAATATTATTTAAACCCTAGAGTCTTCATAAATTGTTATTTGGGTTATAAATTATGGTTTTATCCCACAAACTTTATAAAAATATTTTTATCTCCAAACTTCTAAAAAATTATAATTTAGACCCTAAACTTGTTAAAAATGCTTTTTTGCCTCTAAGAATGCATTGTATGAGATATTTGTAAAATATTATTTGTGGGTACCTCGATTAGTTATTTCGGTCCAGATGAGTAGCCCAATTAAGCACAACCCAAAGTCTAGGGGCCTCGCACTATAACTGATTCAGTTGTGACCCATTCAACTCCTAAAATCTCTCAAGAGATATTCTAGGGATCATGGGCTAACGTGGAGGAGTCCCACACCCCCACTCTTCGAAAAATACATGTATAAATAAACCCTCATCCCGGGGCAAAGGGCATTCAATTGTAAACACTCCCCTGGAGTAAAGAGAAATAAAATACTGAGAGAACCACAGTGGACGTAGACCTTCTTGTCAAACCACGTATATCTTGTGTTGTGTATGATTGTAATTATTTTAAATTTTTTATTTATTCTGGTGATCTATTTTGCTTATTATTTTGTGTTGAGTTTAATTGTCACCACAATTGGCGCCGTCTGTGGGAAGCATTTATTTTACTTTAAGAAAGCCTTCACTAATAAGAATTTGGAATGTATGGTCACAACAGCAATGCCCCTCAAGCAGGGGATATTCAAGAGAAACCTGCCCCTCACAGGATCGTATCAGATCTGAAGTTCAACGTTCAAATCCCAGGGCTTGCCCAGAACGGCAAGCTTCGAAGGAAAGCCAAGGACCAGCCAGGTCTCCAGGCTAATCGACGCCTATGAGGCTAGGCTCCAAGAGAAAGAGGAGGCCACTCGTAAGTAAGAAGATGAGAATGCTCATCTAAAGAGAAGACTAGAGAAAATGGAGAGAGAACTCCATCGTAGCACAAGGAAATAACAATATCGCACTCCTAGCCCTCAGGAGAGTAAATCTCACAGCCGAGGAATGAGCCCTTGATGTGGATCTCAAAGATTTGAGGAACACAGGTCAGATAATGGCTTACTCGAGAAACAACAACCAGTTCGCCATTACAGGATCCCAGGTCGAGGAAATGATGACATACGAAATTTGGTCCGGAGAGAAATGGCCGAACACCCAGCACATCGGGTTCCAGATTGACCAGAGAGCTAGCCAGGCGAGCTCTTAGGACCCAGATGAAATCCTCTTTCTTAATGGAAATAGAAGAAGAAGAAGAAGAAGAAGAAGAAGAAGAAGAAGAAGAAGAAGAAGAAGAAGAAGAAGAAGAAGAAGAAGAAGAAGAAGAAGACCCCAAGAAGTTTGTAATTCCCATATTCAAGATCTATGATGGAAAGACTCATCCCATCGACCATGTTAGTTAGTACAGGCAATCCATGACACTCTGGAACGATAAGGATGCATTAATGTGCCGGATCTTTCTGTCGAGCTTGCATGATGTGGCCCAGAAGTGATTCAAGAAACTCCCTCATAAATCCATCAGGAGTTTCGAGTCCCTGGCGGAGCTCTTCACAGCTCACTTCATTACCAGCATCTCCCACCCGAAGAGGATGGATGCTTTGCTGAAAATAAAGAAAACTCCTTAGGAGAGTCTCAAAGACTACACGAAGAGGTATTGGGAGCTATTTAACGAGGTCGAGGACTGCTCGAAACTGGTCTCCGTGGCATCCTTAAAGATAGGTTTACCCAGCTCTTGCCTCTTGCACTAGTCCCTCACTAAGAAGGAGGCCACAACCATCGACGACTTAATAGTCCGTATTGAGAAATACGCCAAAGTTGAAGATGTGACCCATCTCAATGCAGGTGAGAATAGTCATGCCAAGTTCGCCGGCAAGGTCAGCGACAAAGCTGAGAATTAAAAGAAAGGAAATAAGAATGGGGGCAGGAGCGGACCCAAGAATGGGAATAAAAGTGAAGCCCCAAAAGCATTTCAAGTAGTCAACACAGTTTTTAAGGAACTAATTTACAAAATTCTGGCGAAGATCAGCGACGAACCTATAATACGCCGTATTTCTACGTATTTATTATTTGATTAATTCGGAAAATTAATTGGATAAACACATTTTAGTTAAATTACATGTGTGACGTAATTTAATGTGGTTAAATAATAAAAGTGATTATTAAATATTAATCGAGAGATAGATAATAATTAATATTTAGTTATGAGATTTACTATACGCATAAATAGTAAATAATAGTGGATTTTTTATATACGGCATAGCGAGTGATATGTGCGTATTTTATTTTATCTCACCGGGAGTCGCGTGTAGACCATTTTGAGATGAGAAATGAGAAATATATTTTAAGTCACTTAAAATATAATTTAGAGGTCACGAATGATTTCGGATGGGTCGAAATAGTCAGAATAGTGTACTCGGGGGTATAGTTTGGGTCCCGGGTCAATTTTAGACCAAACCGACACCTTTTGAGGGTAATTTGGTAATTTTAAAAATAAGGGTTAAAAGACCTACGAAAATTAGCACCCTATATCTGGTAATTAGAATTTGGGGTTAGGGTTAATAACTCACAAAACTTAGAGAGGCTATTAAAGAGAAGGGGGAAACCAATTCCAAAGCTTAAGAAGGGATTCTTGAAGAATTGGACTTGAATCTTGCACCCAAATCATCCAAGGAAGAAGGATGGAGGGAGAAGAACATCAATCCACCATCAATAACATAAAATTAGACCCTATAAACTATGATTCAAGTGTTTATTGCAAATCAAATTCAAGTTATAATAAACGTGTGTAGGGAGTTTTAAGAATTGGTTAATTCTATTGAAAAACCTTGAATTAAATGTATGAATTGATCACATGTTTGGGTAGGAGTTCAAGTAGAATGAATCCTTATGTAAATATAAATTGAAATTTGAATATATTTGATGATTAACATATAATCTTCCTGAGTTCTTTGTTGAAGAACATGAATCTTGAATGACTTAGGGTTTAATTGATGAACACAAGATGTCAATCTGTCAAAAATTTTGATGTAACTTTAAACGTATTCCATTTTAATTTTGCTTCGAACTAGAGTGTGATCCATACATTCCTTGAAAGGTCTATCTCTTAGCTATCCAATGAACTTGGAATCAGGTCAATCGGAGTTCTGTAGATGGAGTAATCGACATGTTACTATAAGGTGTTTGATCTGCCAGCATAGTAATCTGCCAAAATTTTGATGTGACTTTAAACGTATACGATTTGAGTTGTAACCCTAATTAGAGTGAATCATATATGTACGGAAAGGTATATCTCTTAGATTTCCAATGAACTTGGAATCAGGTTAATCGGAGTTCTGTAGAGGGAGAAATCAAAATTTTACTAGAGGGTGTTTAATCTGCCTGAAGATTTATGATTCGTTTCTGCTACGAGCAAATGTAAGATCTTTCTTTTTAAGCCTCAAATGCCAAAAAATTTATTGGGAAAGTGTTTGGGACCTTGATGAAATATATTTCTGAAATAATGATATGGAATTAGGTCTATGATTGAGCGCTGGACTTTAATTTTATGAGAGAATTAAAGTGGAGATTCATAGGCTTGATTGTGACGTATTCTAAATCGAGATGATAAGAATATAATTATGGAAAAGCGTGAGCAAGCTTGTATTTGTTAGGTTAGTATGTTAACAAGGGTAACTACTTATTTGATATAACAAGGGATAACTAGGACCCTTAGAGTTGTGTGAATACTCGAATTAATACGAAAGTTAAATAAATTTGTAAAGCAAATAAGTATGGTAAATATAAGAGAGAAATATATTATGTACAAGCATGAATAATTTGGTTGTGTGAATACCTATTATATTGATTATTAGGTTGGGTGAATACCTAAAGTACGCTTACTCCTGTATTGGGGTCGATGATTTTTCGGACCATTACATGAAAGCTAGATTTGGGGTCGATGATTATCCGGACCAAATCGAAGATGAATAATATTGGGGTCGATGATAATGTCAGACCAATATACATACGTATGACCTTTACATTGGGGTCGAGGGATTTTCGAACAAATGTAAATGGTAGGGATATTGGGGTCGATGATAATGCCGAACCACTATACATACGTATAACCTTTACGTTGGGGTCGAGGAATTTCCAGACCAATGTAAATGGTAGGATTATTGGAGTATATGATTTGTGGGACCAATAAATCCTTTTAGTATATATTGTGGGTGAAATATATACCTTATGATTTTATACTTATGTGCGATAGTGGACTTGTAGATGATATATATAGAGATGTCCATCTAAATGGTAAATTAAGTAGAGAGAAACTTAATCACGAAATTTAAAATAGACTGGGAATAGACTATAGTAAATTAAGTAGTGAAACTTAATTATGGAGGTTAAACGATGATAGGATAATTGTGGTCGATGATTATCCGAACCAATTATCCTTATAGTATATGTTGTGAGTGAAATATATACCGTATAAATAATCTGCACGTGTGGGACAATAGATAATTAGATGTCGTGTAGACATCTAAAAGTAAGTTGAGTAGAGAAACTTAATTTTAATGATTTAATGTAGATAGTGGATATCTAAAGGATAAAATTAAGTGGTGAGACTTAATCATAGTTATGGAAAGATAGCATGTGAAGAATGTTACCATTGTGTTAATTAACAAATGAGGGATGTTAATAAATTTATGTACTGTATGGGTAGTACGGGAACTTGGACGTGTAGATAAGTTCAGTTGAATACTCGTGTCTAATTAGCTTTGGTAGTACATCTAGGTGGGCTAAGTATAGAACGTTAAGCGTGCACTATAAATGAGAGGTGAGGATAACTCAATAGAGAGTGTACGCGAACATGTGTAATCAATACTTGAATTTTATTATGATAAATGCTTGCTAGAAATTTTCAAAATGTTTTGAGTACTAACTCTTGCTATAAAATATTTTTAAAACCTTTTAGGTGTCCAGCCACAGGGACGCCAGACTTGAGGATTTCATTCCAGGGACTCAGAGTTGTAGCACTGTGGATGCTGACAGAATCTTGATTAGATGATTCTACCTTTCTGATCTAGTGTAGGATCTTATTTTGTATTCGTTGTATGAACATGTTGTCCGTTGACGGTTTATAGTTACTAAGTTATTTTGAGAATTGTGGATTGTGGTTTTAAACTTTAGCCGATGGTTTATCGGCAAGTATTTCATATATATATATATATATATATATATATATATATATATATATATTGTGTTGGATTGTGAATGTTTTATTTTTCTTTTCGCATGGTACATTTTCTTGTGTTGACGAAAGATAAAATTTGGCACCGGTCTAATTTCACTTAGTTGGTTAGTAATTAAAAAGTTTTCGATAGTGATGCTAAGAATGAACCATTTGAGAAACCTAATTTAATTTAATAATGGACTGATCACCCGGTATTTAATTAGGTGGGGTGTCATAGGTGGTATCAGAGAGCCAGGTTCTAGTGTCCATAGGATCTGTATGGCTTACTGCATTTAAAGCATACCGTTCGATTGATATATATCCCTATACTAAGGATTGTTGATTCCTATTGTGAGATTTTATTCTCCTACTATTCTGTATGATTGTAGTACATTTTATACACGTTCGTGTGTAATTCGTATACTGAACAACGTAAGCCATTTGAATTTTACTTCGAATTAGAGTGTGAACCATACATGCCTGGAAAGGTCTATCTCTTATCTATCCAATGAACTTGGAATCAGGTCAATCGGAGTTCTTTAGAGGGAGTAATAGACATGTTACTACAGGGTGTTTGATCTGCCAGCATAGTAATCTGCCAATATTTTTATGTGACTTTAAACGTGTATGATTTGAGTTGTACTTAGAATTAGAGTGTTAATCATAGATGTATGGAAAGGTCTATCTCTTAGCTTTCCAATGAACTTAGAATAAGGTCAATCAAAGTTCTGTAGAGGGATAAATCGAAATTTTACTAGAGGGTGTTTAATCTGCCTAAAGATTTATGATTCGTTTCTGCTGCGAGCAAATGTAAGATCTTTCTTTTTAAGCCTCAAATGCCTAAAATTTTACGGGAAAGTGTTTGGGACCTTGATGAAATATATTTCTGAAATAATGATATGGAAGTAGGTCTATGATTGAGCGTTGGACTTTAATTTTGTGAGAGAATTAAAGTGGAGATTCATAGGCTTGATTATGACGTATTCTAATTAGAGATGATAAGAATATAATTACGGAAAAGCGTGAGCAAGCTAAAATTTGTTAGGTTAGTATGTTAATAAGGGTAACTACTGATTTGATATAACAAGGGGTAACTAGGACCCTTAAAGTTGTGTGAATACTCGTAATAATGCGAAAGTGAAATAAATTTGTAAAGCAAACAAATATGGTAAATATTAGAGCGAAATATATTATGCACAAGCATGAATAATTTGGTTATGTGAATACCTATTATATTGATTATTAGGTTGGGTGAATACCTAAAGTATGCTTACTCCTGTATTGGGGTCGATGATTTTTCGGACCATTACATGAAAGCTCGATTTGGGGTCGATGATTATCCAGACCAATTCGAAGATGAATAATACTGGTGTCGATGATAATATCGAACCAATATACATACGTATGACCTTTACATTGGGGTCGAGGTATTTTCGGACCAATGTAAGTGGTAGGGATGTTGGGGTCGATGATAATGCCGAACCAATATACATACATATGACCTATACGTTGGGGTCGAGGTATTTTCGGACCAATGTAAATGGTAAGATTATTGGAGTCGATGATTTGCTGAACCAATAAATCCTTTTAGTATATATTATATGTGAAATATATACCTTATAATTTTATACTTATGTGCGATAGTAGACTTGTAGATGATATATATAGAGATGTTCATCTAAATGGTAAATTAAGTAGAGAGAAAATTAATCACGAAATTTAAAATAGACTGGGAATAGACTATAGTAAATTAAGTAGTGAAACTTAATTACGGAAGTTAAACGATGACAGGATAATTTTGGTCGATGAGTATCCGGAACAATGATCCTTATAGTATATATTGTGAGTAAAATATATACCGTATAAGTAATCTTCTTCTGTGGGATAGTAGATAGTTAGATGATGTGTAGATATCTAAAAGTAAGTTGAGTAGAGAAACTTAATTTTAAAGATTTAATGTAGATAGTGGATATCTAAAGGATAAAATTAAGTGGTGAGACTTAATCATAGTTATGGAAAGATAGCATGTGAAGAATGTTACTATTGTGTTAATTAACAAATGAGGGATGTTAATAAATTTATGTATTGTATGGATAGTACGGGAACTTGGACGTGTAGACAGGTACATTTGAATACTCTAGTCTAATTAGCTTGGGTAGTATAGCTTAGTGGGCTAAGTATAGAACGTTAAGCGTGCACTATAGATGAGGGGTGAGGAGAACTCAGGAAAGAGTGTACGCGAACATGTGTAATCAATAACTGAATTTTATTGTGATAATAAATGCTTGCTAAATATTTTCAAAATATTTTGAGTACTAACTCTTGCTATAAAATATTTTCAAAACCTTTTAGGTGTCCAGCCACATGGGCGCTAGACTTGAGGATTTCATTTCAGGGACTCGGATCTGTAGAACTGTGGATGCTGATAGGATCTTGATTAGACGATTATACCTTTCTGATCTAATGCAGGATCTTATTTTGTATTCCTTGTATGAACATGTTGTCCGTTGACGGGTTATAGTTATTGAGTTCTTTTGAGCATTGTGGATTGTGGTTTTAAACTTTAGTCGATGGTTTATCAACCAGTCTTTCATTTATACGTATTTTATTTAGATTTTCGCATGGTACATTTTATTGTGTTGACGAAAGATAAAATTTGGCACCGGTCTAATTTCACTTAGGTGGTTAGTAATTAAAAAGTTTTCGACGGTGATGCTAAGATTGAACCATTTGAGAAACCTGATTTAATTTAATAATGGACTGATCACCCGGTATTTAATTAGGTGGGGTGCCACAGGTGGAATCAGAGTTCCAGGTTCTAGTGTCCATAGGATCTGTACGGCTTACTGCATTTAAGGCGTACTATTCGATTGATATAGAGCCCTATGTTAAGGATTGTTGATTCCTATTGTGTGAATTAATCCTCCTACTATTATGTATAATTTTAGTACATTTTATACACGTTCATGTGTGATTTGTATGCGGAACAATGAAGGACGACTGGTGATGGCCGTTGGGAGAACAGTAGGAGGCGGGGCTCAGTTGGTGTTGTAAAATATATTTCGAGGAAGATGACCATAGTCGAGGTCACCTCTATTGTGTTTGAGTAGTTGATGCTTCTGCGTGAAGGGAGCTAAAAGAATTTGAGAAATTAGTTAGGGTGTAAGACTGGAAGTAAAGGTGCTAGTGAAACACCACATGGAGAGACCCATGTGGGGTACCCATTTAAATGATGTAGATAATTGAATTCTGACCGAGTGACGATGAATTCAGTCAGGGTTGGTAAGGCCAGTAGTGTGTTCCTTAGGCCAGCGGAGCTAAAGGAACAACGGGGGTCTAGCGTGGCCACAAATATAGGGGATTTTATCGAGAGATATTTTTATGTGGAGAGTGAGACCACACGTGTTGATTTTGCCCAAAGCGAGTAAAGGGACATGAGTATGGTTCCTAGTAGGGCAATGAATAAGATAGTTTTGGGGTTGGATTCGGACAAGCGTGTTATGTCCGAGAATCGTTTGAGCAGCCATGGAGATTGGCAAGGTAGAAATATGAGTTGTATCCTCGGGCGTATGAGGTATATTTTGTGTGATCGAGCGAGTCATGATATTTTGATTAACACTAGATTCACATGTGAGACGAGTTTAGTGGATATATCGATACATTATTATGTGTACTTATTATGCCGTTGTGTAGCGTAGTTATCATTGAATTCATCCGTAGGGGAGAGGGTATGGACTTAGTGGGGAATATATTAGAACTACTCGTTTTAGTGATGTATTATACGAGTATGATATTCTACTGGATATAGACTAGTTAATAATGGTTAGAGCGGTAGTTGTCCGTTAGTGCAAGCCTATCGTGTTCGCTATTCCAGGGCAGGATGTGCCATTTGGCGATTCCTCACCTGAAAGAGGGTTGAGCTCTCACTTATGATACATTTTGTTGGGGACTTTGGAGAGCATAGAGGTCTCATTACAGTAAATCCCGGTGTGTAGGACTAGATTGATATGATTCAGGGTATACTGGGTTACAGCCGAGCGGAGAGATTGATCTCGTTATTTTAGTTAGCGCTCAGTACTTAGTGATAGAAAGAGCGCATTGTTATATCACTCCCTTGGAGACGCGGGAGTTGAGAGATGTGTTGGATTCTAGGGTAAGGGATAACACTGTAGTTGTTACTCATTTTACGTCTGGAGAGAACATGTCGAACTGAGAGATATTATTCAAAAAAGGCACGTGAAGCCTGTAGTGCCTTGAAAAAGCACTGAAAATTTTCCTCTCACCACAGGTTGAAGGGTGAGACGATGTCGAGGAAAATTATATTATGATTAGTGGGGTGATTGAGAATACCCATGTTTTTATGGTCATAGATGATATGCACGGATTATGTTATGGTTGTGCAGATATGCACAAATGATAGGGTGTATGGGCACCCTCGTAAGTTAGTTCCAAAGATGTCCGAGATAGAAGGACGTGAAAATGAATGTGTAGAATGTATGCATGAGAGGTAACTATAAACAAGGTTAAAATGGTATGATGGATTGAATGTCATGTGAGAAAGACGATAATTCAAGCATATATCTGCAATGAGAGCTAGCGCACCCGAGATGGGTTAAAAGGTTGTGGAAAGCCATTTAAAATATACCCCTTGATAAAAAGGATACCAAATTATTGTGAGAAATTAGAGCGGAGTCTTACTCGAACGAGAGTTGAAGAGTGGCTTGCGCATGACTATAATGTTAGCATACTCCAAGGAAAAAAGGGGTGTATGAAGTACCGAATTTCGGAAGAGCATATGAGAATTAATACTTTAATTATTCGGTATAAAGAATGTACCTTGGAGATTACGAGAGAGATAGTAATCTGAATATTTATACTATACGTAGCTATGAGAAGAAAATACGTATGAGAAGTGTATGATTAGGTTGGTAATGTGCCTATGAATCTTAATAGGATGTGTGTATGCCGATTAGGTGATATTATTATTAAGAGCACTAATGGGTGATAACCCGGGGGTGTAAAAATCTTATTGTTAAGCGCACTAATGAGTGATAACTCGGGGGTACAAGAACTCTATTGTTAAGTGTACTAATGGGTGATAACCCAGGGGTACAAGGATATTATTGTTAAGTGTCGTAATGGGTGATAACCCAGGGGTACAAATATATTATTGTTAAGTGTACTAATGGGTGATAACCCGGGGGTACAAGGATATTATTGTTAAGTGTACTAATGGGTGATAATCCGGGGGTACAAGGATATTATTGTTAAGTGTACTAATGGGTTATAACCCGGGGGTACAAGTATATATAACTCGGGGTACAAGGATATTCTTGTTAAGTGTACTAATGGGTGATAACCCGGGGGTACAAGGATATTAATGTTAAGTGTACTAATGGGTGATAAATCGGGGGTACAAGGATATTATTGTTAAGTGAACTAATGGGTGATAACCCGGGGGTACAAGGATGTTATTGTCAGGTGCGCTAATGGGTGATAACCCGGGGGTGCAAGAACATTATCGATTAAGTGCGCTAATGGGTCTTAGACCGGGGGTGAAAGATTAGTATATATATGTATATGGATGATGTGACTATACATATATATATATATGGACTTGTGTATATTTCTACTGTGTGAAACTAGTAGATATAGTATTAATAATAAATGCTTTGCGCCAAGTGGTCTTAACATAAGGGTGCAGGATTAGTGTAAATATATAGGAATGATGAGACTATATATATATGATCATACTTGGGCAACTTTATACTTTGTGATTTTAAAAATAATAAGTTTTAGTACCGGCATTGTCCTAATTTCGGGGACAAAATTCCTTTGTAAGGGGGGAAATATGTAATATCCCGCATTTCTACGTATTTATGATTTAATTAATTCGAAAAATTAGTTGGATAAATACGTTTTAGTTAAATTACATGTGTGACGTAATTTAATGTGGTTAAATAATTAACATGATTATTAAATATTAATCGAGAGATAGAGACTGATTAATATTTAGTTATGAGATTTACTATATGCGTGAATAGTAAATAATGGTGAATTTTTTATATACGGCATAGCGAGTGATATGTGCGTATTTTATTTTATCTCACCGAGAGTCGCGTGTTGACCATTTTGAGGTGAGAAATGAGAAATATATTTTAAGTGACTTGGAATATAATTTAGAGGTCACGAATGATTTCAGATGGGTCGGAATAGTGTACCTGGGGGCATAGTTTGGGTCTCGAGTCAAATTTAGACCAAATCGGCACCTTTTGAGGGTAATTTGGTCATTTTAAAACTAAGAGTTAAAAGGCCTACGAAAATTAGCACCCTATATCTGGTAATTAGAATTTGGGGTTAGGGTTAATAACTCACACAACATAGAGAGGCCATTAAAGAGAAGGGGAAAACCAATTCCAAAGCTTAAGAAGGGATTCTTGAAGAATTGGACTTGAATCTTGCACCCAAATCATCCAAGGAAGAAGGATGGAGGGAGAACAACATCAATCCACCATCAACAACATAAAATCAGACCCTACAAACTATGAGTCAAGTGTTTATTCTAAATCAAATTCAAGTTATAATACTCGTGTGTAGGGAGTTTTAAGAATTGGTTAATTCTATTGAAAAACCTTGAATTAAGTGTATGAATTGATCACATGTTTGGGTAGGATTGCAAGTAGAATGAATCCATAACTAAAGGTAAAATTAAATTTGAATATATTTGATGATTAACATAGAATCTTTATGAGTTCTTGGTTGAAAAACATGTATCTTGAATGACTTAGGGTTTAATTGATGAATATAAGATGTCAATTTGCCAGAATTTTTGACATAAATTTAAACGTACATCATTTGAATTGTACTCCGAATTAGAGTGTGAACCATACATTCCTGGAAATTTCTATTTCTTATATATCCAATGAACTTGGAATTAGGACAATCGAAGGTCTGTAGAGGGAGTAATCGACATGTTACTACAGGGTGTTTGATCTGCCAGCATAGTAATCTGCCAAAATTTTGACGTGATTTTAAACGTATACGATTTGAGTTGTACTTCGAATTAGAGTGTGAATAATAGATGTATGGAAAGTTATATCTCTTATATTTACAATGAACTTTGAATCAGGTCAATCGGAGTTCTGTAGAGGGAGACATCAAAATTTAACCAGAGAGTGCTTAATCTGCCAGAAGATTTATGATTCGTTTCGACTGCGAAAAAATGTAAGATCTTACTTTTTAAGCCTCAAATGCGATAAATTTTATTGGGAAAGTGTTTGGGACCATGATGAAATATATTTATGGAATAATGATATGGAAGTAGGTCTATGATTGAGCGTTGGACTTTAAATTTGTGAGAGAATTACAGTGGAGATTCATAGGCTTGATTATGACATATTCTAAATCGAGATGATAAGAATATAATTATGAAAAAGCGTGAGAAAGCTTAAATATGTTAGGTTAGTATGTTAACGAGGGTAACTACTTATTTGATATAACAAGGGGTAACTAGGACCCTTAGAGTTGTGTGAATACTCGAATTAATACGAAAGTGAAATAAATTTGTAAAGCAAACAAGTATGGTAAATATTATAGGGAAATATACTACATACAAACATGAATAATTTAGTTGTGTGAATATCTATTATATTGATTATTAGGTTGGGTGAATACCAAAAGTATGATTACTCATGTATTGGGGTCGATGATTTTTTGGACCATTACATGAAAGCTCGATTTGGGGTCGATGATTATCCAGACCAAATCGAAGATGAATAATATTGGGGTCGATGATAATACCGGACCAATATACATACGTATGACCTTCACATTGGGGTCGAGGGACTTTCGAACCAATGTAAATGGTAGGGATATTGGGGTTGATGATAATGCCGAACCAATATACATACGTATGACATTTACGTTGGGGTCGAGGGATTTACGGACCAATGTAAATGGTAGGATTATTGGAGTCGATGATTTTCTGGACCAATAAATCATTTTAGTATATATTGTGTGTGAAATATATACCTTATGATTTTATACTTATGTGCGATAGTAGACTTGTAGATGTTATATATAGAGATGTACATCTAAATGGTAAATTAAGTAGAGAGAAACTTAATCACAAAATTTAAAATAGACTGGGAATAGACTATAGTAAATTAAGTAGTGAAACTTAATTATAGAGGTTAAACGATGATAGGATAATTGGGGTCGATGATTGTTGATACAAAAATTAGTCAGCTGACATGGACCAACTATATGAAGACATGTGTCATCATACGTGGCAAAATATATATCCACCGAACAACTCAGCGTGCCGAGCTACTAAGCGTACTGAGCTACTCAACTTGACGAGCTACTCAATGTACAGAGCATCTAATCAAGAAGATCAAGCGAAAATTACAGATTCAATGAACATCAGATTCAATGAACATTCTTATTATGTACAGATGTATATGTCTATTAAATAACGACATATTGTCTATTCACATGACAACCCAATGGCTATAAATACTTTGTAACCCCCTCCATAACGGGCAATCAGTTACCTGCAATCATAATTAAGATTAAGGCAAAACACCCAGAAATACAAGACAGTGGACATAAGCCATTTTCATTAAGGCTGAACCACTTTAAAAATCCTTTGTCTTATTTATTTATTCATATTTATCAGTGATTAGTTAATTAGATCAAATCTAGTTTTTTACATCAACAGATTGGCGCGTCTGTGGGAAACGACTATACGTAGCATTTTTCACTAAAACATTCATCATACATGGCTGAGCTCCCAAAATCTAATAATAGGAATAATGATGGAGTTCCTCCTAACCCATTTGTTCCTCCAACTGTCAATGAACTCACTGGATAGTGGCCAGCTTAGCCAGGGGATGAATAACTATGCAGGATACCATGCGGCAACTCATCCAAACTATCCAAAATGCAACGCCTGCCCAGTTAGGCTAGCCAAGCGTTCATAGAAACACTCATCTGTCGTCTTTGAGATCCAGACATACTCTGTTCCCTCATGTGTCCTTGTCCAGGCATAATAAATTGCGTCATACTGAGAGGTGCAGTGACCCGTCCTATCACCCTAGTCGGACATCTCCCATAAGAGTCATAGACTCTAAAATAATGTCACTTTAACCCTGGAACGAACAAGCTCCCGGGAGAGGTTGAGTAGAGTCTCCCCCTTTGATAGTTTGGGACCTAGGAGGAATAGGAATCCTCCTCGGATTGCATCGGAAAATTCTTAACGACCAAATGATCTAAGGGAAGGTTCTACCCAATCGCGCCCTATCGCTCGTATAGAGAGATCCCAAGAGGAAAATTCTGCACGATCTGTTGTGTGGGCAAATAGATCAGAGGCTGGAAATGACGCTTGGAAAGGATCCATTCAGAGGCTGGATGATAGGTTAGAGGAAATGGCTAAGGCGAGAAATCCCCTCCAAAGAACCTTTGTAAAAGGATCACCCTTCGTACAAGCAATTATGGATTTTCCCACACCATCGAAGTTTAAGGCTCCTGTAGTTACGCTGAAGTACGATGGAAAGACTCATCATATTCTCCACATAGAGCAGTGCCAAGCTGCTGCCGATATCTATGCAGTTCCCGATGAGATGAGGTGCAGGGCATTCTCATGAACTATCACTGGGTCAGCTCAAATATGGTATAACAACCTTCCTTGGGGATAGATTGCTACTTTTTATCAACTGCCATAGCTCTTTATAGGAAATTTCTATTTTGGTGCGAAGCCAGTCAAAAGGGTAGCACACCTGTTGAGTGTAAGGCAGAAAACACTAGGGATTACATCACCCGTTTTAACAACGAGAAACTGGAGATAATCGATTACGAAGAAAAGATAGTCATTACAACTCTGATGAACAGCCTTTTATCGAACAAGCTGTATTATACTTTGGCCAAAGATCCCCCAAAATCCATGGGGGAATTAATGGCTAAAGCAGCCAAAATAATGAACGCCGAAGAAGCTATGGTTGTAAAGAAGAATGGTAAGACCAAAGCAGAGACTAAAGATGAGGGCAGGTCGGAGAAGAAAGATCAAAAGCATAATGGGGCCAATAAGAAATTGAAAGGCAAAGAGACGATAGAGAACTTGAGGAAGTATGGGAATTATACTCCCTTAAAGGTGGATATAAAACATATTCTGGAGGAGATCAAGAACATCAAAGAACTAAATTTGCTGGAGAAGTTGAGGACAACCCCTGAAAGGAGGGATAAGTCCAAGTATTGCGAGTTCCACAAAGACCATGGCCACATGACCAAGCGGTTCATAGCTCTCCAGAATGATATTGAGGCACTCATTCGACGAGGGAAATTGAGCAGGTTTGTTGATCGCCAGAATGATGAGAAGACCAGTGATAGAGCAAGGCAAAGGTCTAAATCTCCTCGCCGAACAAGAGATGACAAGAAAAGGGATCATAAAGATAATTTGAAGGATGATCCCGACCTCCCTAAAAAGCCAATGCGACCAGAGCACGAGGTATTTTCAATCCATTTTGGTTCATTCGAATGTAATATGATTACATGTGGAGATGCAGGAGGAGAGGATCATACTGCTGAACGGAAAGCTTACCTCAATGAGGGCCAAGCTTGCTCCTATATACAATGAATAAATCTAGCGGAAGAGGATCGCTCGAGGAAGGTTAATAAGGATAAACGGGTCATTAGTTTTTCCAAAAGTGATCTGGAAGGTGTCTTGTATCCTCGCGATGACCCCTTGGTGATCAAGATAAGGATGAAGGATGTGATCATCTCAAGAGTATTGGTAGATAATGGTAGCTCAGCAGACATCATATTCTACCCTTGCTTTGACCGTTTAAACTTGAAACTAGCCCAGTTGGATCCATATCACAGGCCCCTCCTCGGTTTTACCAGCAAAAAAGTCTTTCCACTTGGGACGATCAAGTTGGACATGCTTATCGGTACCTGGCCTACTTGCAGAACATAAAAAGTAAGCTTTTTTATAATGGACAAAAATATCCAATCAGCTTATAACAGAATCATGGGAAGGGTAGGCTTGAAAAAGTTCGAAGCAGTGCCATCCACAATACCTCAATGCTTGAAGTTTCCGACCAACTTTGGTATGGGACTTGTGAAAGGTGATCAGAAAGTAGCTCAAGAATGCTACTATTTATCTGCCGAACAAGAAGAGTTAGAGGAAGCCAGGAAGAAGACCATCACTTACCAAGTGTATGAGTCTGAAGATGCAGAGATTGAGACATTGGACCCCAGAGATGAATCAAAGCTTGTGAAGGGTCAAGTCGTGGAAACAATGGAAAACATCATTCTAGATGACGAATGACCAGAACGAACAACTCAAATTGGCGCTTCACTGGATCCGATGATAAAAGAAAAGTTAGTGGAATTTTTTAGGCATAGGAAATAAGATTTTGAGTGGAGTCATGAAGATATGACGGGGACAGACCCAGCCTTCCTGTGCCACGAACTCAATGTGAATAAGGCGATCAAATCGGTGAAGCAAAAAAGAAGGGTCGTCAGCCCAGAGAAGAACCAAGCTATTCAGGAGGAAGTTGAGAAACCGCAAAATGCCTCTTTTATTGAGGATATCAAATATCCTGAGTGGTTAGCCAATGTCGTGATGGTTAAAAAGAAGAATAATAAATGGAGGATGTGCTTTGATTTCACGGATCTAAACAAAGCCTGCCCAAAATATCACTTCCCACTGCCCCGAATAGACCAACTGGTAGATGCTGCTTCGGGGCATAAATTATTGAGCTTCATGGATGCTTATTCCAACTACAACCAGATTAAGAAGAATCCAAAAGACAGGGAGAATACTTCTTTTATTACCCCAAAGGGAACATACTGCTACAATGTTATTCCTTTTGGTCTTAAAATTGCAGGTGCTACGTACCAGCGGCTAATGAATAAGGTGTTCGCAGAACAAATTAGCAGAAACATGGAGGTTTACATCGATGACATGCTGACTAAGAGCAAGAAAGTTGCTGACCACATAGCTGACCTAAGCCAAACCTTTGGCCAGCTGGAGAAATATCAGATGAAGATGAACCCGACTAAATGCGTATTTGGCGTACGAGAAGGCATATTCCTTAGGTATATTGTAAATCAGCGAGGCATTGAGTCAAATCCTGAGAATATTAAAGCTTTGCAGGAACTACGATATCCAACTACGAAGAAGGAGGTGCAAAGCCTCACGGCGCGTGTTGCATCTCTCAACAGGTTTATCTCACGAGAAACAGACAGATGTCTTCCATTCTTCAAGACACTCTGAAAAACTTTCGAATGGAATGATGAATGTGAGAAAGGATTTCAAGAGTTGAAGCGATATTTAGGGACCCCTCATTGTTGTCCCGGCTGGTGATGGGAGAAAAGATATATTTGTATTTGGTTGTTTCAAAAAGTGCAGTCAGTTCAGTATTAATAAGAGTAGAGGATGGAGTGCAAAAACCGGTGTATTATACAAGCAAAGCATTTCAAGGAGCAGAGATTAGATATCTAAGGTTGGAGAAGCTGGCATTAGCATTGATTGAGGCAAGCAGGAGGATGAAACTATACTTCCAGTCCCATACCATAGTGGTATACACCGATCTGCCACTCAGACAGGCTTTACACAAATTGGATAAATCAGGAAGATTGATGTATTGGGCGATGAAACTAGATTTATATGATATTATTTATGAGCCAAGGTCTTCGCTCAAAGGACAGGCAATGGCAGATTACATTGCGAAGTTCACTTACCCAAATACCTATGACCAACAGGGGTCTAATGAAGAACGACCCATGACTGCTAGAAGATCATCAAAGGCCGTCTTCGATCAACGTTCGACAGCAGATTTGTCAAAGGGGATAGAAATCGAGCAATAAGAATCCCCTGCTAAAAACCCAGTGTGGGTTGATGATAAAAGTAAGTACCAAATATTCCTTTAGAGAATTTTATCATACCAAGAGTTTAATAATTGTATACCTATATGGAATTTGTATGTTGATGGCTCTTCGTGTACCACAGGAAGCGGAGCCGGAATAATTATTAACAGTCTAGATGGATTGGATATAGAAAATGTTTTGTGTTTCAAGTTCAAAGCCTCCAACAATGAAGCTGAATATGAAGCTATGATTGTGGGCCTCAGTTTAGCCAAAATGCTAAATGTTGAGCAAGTTACGGTGTTTAGTGATTCATAACTAATCGTAAATTAGATTCTTGGGTTATATACAATGAAGGGAGACTTCAAGTCTAGGTTTCACGCCAAAGCTATGGAGATTGTATCTAATTTTATAGCGGTACAAGTGATCAGAATACCAAGATTAGAGAATGTGAGGGCTGACTCACTAGCTTAGTTAGCCTCAGCTACTCACACTGAGTTATAAAGAACGATTCCTATTGAGATATTGGCAAACCAGAGCATTGATGAAGATCTGATGGTGAGATTCATCACTTTGTACATGGGACCTTCATGGATGAATCCCATCAGAGCGTACGTCGAAGAAGGAATTTTACCAACTGAATAACTTATAGCCAAAAGGCTGAAGTTCAAAACTACTCGGTATGTGTTGAGCAATGGAATTCTGTACAAAAGAGGAATGATAGATGGTCTACAGAGATGTGTTCATCCATCGAAAGTTAAAGATCTGATAGAAGAAATTCACGAAGGCTCTTGTGGAGCTCATGTAGCAGGTCGAACCCTCCTGCAAAGGATGATGACACAAGGATACTATTGGCCAACGATGCGAGCTGACTATCAAGATTATGCCAAGAAATGCGATAAGTGTCAATGGTTCTCTACTATACGAAGAAGTCCACGGACATTATTAACCCCAATTACTTCCCCTTGGCCATTTTCCATGTGGGGAATAGACTTGGTCGGGCCTCTGCTAACTACTAAATGATGATTTAAATATTTGGTAGTCGCTGTTGATTATTTCATAAAGTGGGTGGATGCTGAACCTCTAACTGACATGGATTATGAACGAGTTTATCAGTTCATTTAGAGGAGTATTATTTACAGATATGGCCTACTACATGCTTTCATCACTGACCATGGTACCCAGTTTGATAATGCGGAGTTTGTTGCGTATTGTCACCAGACCAATGTCCAAAAGATTCATTCTGCACCAGGCCATCGCCAGAGTAATGGGCAAATAGAAGTGACAAACTGAACTCTATTTAATGGGTTGAAGAAATGATTGGACGTCGCGAAAGGGAACTGGATTAACGAACTGCATTCTGTATTATGGGCTTACCGAATAACTCCCCGAATAGCAACTGGGCA
Source organism: Sambucus nigra (assembly GCA_949130495.1). NCBI lineage: Eukaryota > Viridiplantae > Streptophyta > Magnoliopsida > Dipsacales > Adoxaceae > Sambucus > Sambucus nigra. The sequence continues at coordinate 478,760,671 of OX422217.1, read as the reverse complement.
ATCTCCTTACATGTTACCCTTTGGAAGCTAAGTAGTCATAACGGCTGAACTAGGCATACCTACTCATTGGGTGCTTAATTTCAACTCTCTAGTAAGCGATTTGATGAGACGCTTAGATCTGGACCTGCTCGAGGAAGTAAGAGAAGGCGTGACTATCCGAAATGTAGATTATCAATAAATAACTTCCATGTTCTACAATAAAAGAGTTAAGAAATGTGATCTTAAGGAGGGAGATTATGTACTCAAGAAAGTCATTCAGAAGCATAATAAGCTAGAGGCCAACTGGCATGGACCTTATCGTGTAACAGCGATTGTTCGACCTTAAACCTACAGAATATAAACTTTAGAGGGGGGAGAATTCAAAAATGTGTGAAATGTAGAGCATCTGCGTAAATATTATCAGTAGTGTAGATTCACATGTATTTCGTTCTTTCAATATGAATAAAATGATATTTTCCCCATTTTCTTTTTAGTTCAATTTTTTTTCGGAGTACTAGTGCTACACACTACACTTGAATTTTTTAAGAAGGCATCAGCAACCACCAACTACGATTGGTCGGCACATCAACAACCACCAACTACGGTTGGTCGGATACCAATAACCACCAACTACAGTTGGTCGGATATCAGCAACCGCCAACTAAGGTTGGTCGGCATTAATAAACTTAACCAACAATATTGGCATAACAATCACACAAGTCAAGTCATGTTTGATTATGGGTGACCTCAATGGGCATCCAAAACTAGGCAAGAAGATGGGTGACCTCAAGGGGCATCCACCGCCTAGGCACCAAGGTAATCTAGATAAGATTGCTACAACTAAGTAGGACCATGGGATGAAAATTATTCCATTGCTTAGGCACTTATGGTTGCAAGTCACTACAACTAGGCAACAAATGGGGTAAAGTTCCATTATCTAGGCAATTAAAACAAAACAGGACAAATTATCCCTTTATAAATATATATACTAATCAAAAGAAAATTACAATTTATTTCCAAGGAAAGAAAATTACAAAATAATGAACTTTTTCTTTGAATACAAATTTCCTATTCTATTGGCCTTTTTCCTTCCAATTTTGGTACAGGTTCCATTCCAGCGGGAAGATCATCCAAAGCATAAGGAGAGTTGATAAGATTCATATCTCACAGCATTCTAATGTTGCTCGAACTCGGTTGATCAAGCAAATGTTCATGTCTAAATATCTCAAAATCTCCATGAAGATGGTAGTCGCCAAGATACTTGGAGATCAAACATTGAGGAATGACACGAGCTGGAATCCAACTGACATCTATCTTAAAGGGAGGCACAGGTAGATCAAGTAATCGAGGCTCATACCAATCCCATAAGGAACTTCCTTTCTCAATTTTCATCACAGTCAAGGCGTTCAGCCATCCTTATTTGTATCCCTCATTATGTGATTGTCTCAACCGGGCATCGAGATGGCATAGATCTTCATTGTATCCCCCCATCCAATATTCTCTAGGTTGTTTGTGGAATTGATATGTCAACCTATCCACACGTTGATGAAGTTTTTTCACTAAGTTATCTTTATTCTCCAACGCAGAACTCTGGTTTGATAGTTGTTAGGTAAGACTTTGGATTTTCTGGGACATCTCATTTAAAGTTGTAGTCTTCGCCTTCAGCTAAACAGCCTGATTTGCTAAGGCTTGTTGAATCCTAGTTTTTTCAATGCTGCTCCGACTAGCTCTTGCTTTACCCCTCGAGGAGGATATAGTTTTGTCTCTTTTCAAAGCTTATAACTCTTCTCTCAAAGCAGCATTTTTAGTTTCCAAAAATGAAAAGCCCTCATCATTGACTGGGACCAGAGCTCCCGAAGAAGAAGCAGACTTTAACTATTTCAGTTCTTCTTGCAAGGCGATATTTTCCTCTTCCAACAGTTTTGCAATGTCTCTGTGCTCCTCAACTTCAAGTTTAAGCACGCTTTCTCTCTTTTTATGAGCTGAAATGAACTTGTCATAAACCCGATCAATAGTCAACTATTGGTACTTCTTCTCGTACCCCTCATGTAGAAGTACAACGATTTCTTTGTGTTGAAATTGAAGTTCCTCGATTGTTCCTTGAATATCTTCAATCATTTCATAGTAAGCGGAATTATTGGCCACAACCCGATCAAGCAAACATTTTAAATATTGATAAGCCTCAATGGCTCGGTCAGAGGCATCATGTACGAGAATATTAACTATTTCAACTTCAATAAAGTCTGTATGACCAGCCTGGAAGTAGTCATTACATTTCTTCATCAACTTTGTATCATAAGCTGACAAGAGTTCCATCCTGGCAATAAACTAGCAAGGAAAATAGGAATAAATCAACAACAGTGCAACTACATGTCGAGCAAGTAAAGGAGACAACTTAGAATAAATAACGAAGTTCATTTTATTAATCATATGAGGAGAAGGTACAACCAAAATTACAATGAAAGGGAAAAACAAAAAAGACAGAAAAATAATATAATTAAAGAGCCGAACAACTCCACACCTTCTCCTTATTTCCTACAACACCTTCGATCGATTTGGATGAAGGAGTTGGTTGCTCGGGGGGCACTTGAAGTTGCTCGATAGAAGTTATTGCCTGCTAAACTTGCTCAAAAGATTGAGAAGGGGTAGCGAAATGTTCTTGTTCTACTATCACCATAGAATGTTCATCAGATGCAGCTTCATCTTCCTCTTATTCTTTAATAGTAGGAGGAGGGCCATGAGTGTGTTTCTGAAAAAGTTCAGAATCATCGGCAATGTTCAATTCTTTCAAAGCTGCAACCCATCCATCTCTAAAGTATTCCAAACTTTCATACTCCATCTGGGAAGAGATAGCAACCAAAGCTCTATTCCATCCTTTGTCCCAGCCAGTGCTAAAGGACTTTTTTACCGCAGTTTTCCTCTTTGCTCTCTTCGAAGAGGATTTCTCCTTGAGCAGCTCTTTAACAGACTTCACCTTCTCCTCAAGCTCTTTCTTACGCCGTTCAACCTCTTTAAGCTTGTCATCAGCTTCCACTTGGATGGAAAGAGCAACCTTCAATTTTTCCTCCAACTCCTTGGCGGCATTTACAGCTTGTTGACGAGCTGACTCAGCCAATCGGAGTTTATTCTCCCATGCATCTTTGTGCTCTTCGTACTTCTTTCAGGACTCCCAACCCAACAAGGGCTTCCTCTACCCCCTGGATGAGGTTGAAGCTTTAGTGGCTTCATTCTTCTCTATGATGTTATCAAAGTATACCAAAAACTATAAAAAGAAAAAAGGCATAAATCAGAGCATGTACATGGTAATGAAGAATTAGAAAGATAAGTTTTATGACCACTTACTAAGGCAAGTAGTTGGGAAGCCACATCAATAACCTTATCCCAAGGAGTTGAAGTTTCAGCAGCTCGGTAATCAGGAAGAGTCCATGACTTGATCAATTTCTTGGACAAGTTAGGGGAAAGGACAACTGGATGACTAGCCCTCAAAGAAGAAATCCTAACTCCAATAGGTTGGGCAACAACATCCACACGTCTTTCAGTAAGACTCCTCTCAATCTTCTCAGAGGGGCATCTTCAATCACAGGTGCTGCCTTTTCTTCAATCAAAGGTGCTGCCTCTTTTGGGATAATAACTTCAATCAAAGGTGATGCCTCTTTAGGGGCAACAACGGGCTTCTTGCTGATATCTTTGGCAGGAGGAACAACATCCTTTTTCTTAGTTCCATCAGTGGGAACATCACCCTTGTTCTTCTTCGCCCCTTCAGCACCAGGGGCAGAATTGATAAAGAACTCAGGTACCCTCCTCTTCTTCGTCATCAAATCAGTAATAAAGGTACCCAAATTAAAAGAAGATTGTCCTACAGTTGCTGGAAATGCCGGTACTTGGTCAAGATTAACCACAGGAGGAATGAGAGGTCAGGAAATAAAAGACGAGGTGGTGTTCTTGTATCTCAATAAATAAGAAGCAGGCCTCACGTGCTCCCCATCAATGGATTTATGCAAACCCCAGTTAAGTGGTAAGTTTTTTGTATTTATGTCACTCTCTTTTGGAGGTTTCCTTTTGCTATCAACTGCAAAATAAAAACGTACATGTTAGTTACGCATTTTATCGAACAAAAATAGAGCTAAATTGAAAAATTAAAAACAACCTATCCCATTGCCATAAAGTGGACATCTGGGACCTTGGTATACATATTTTCCTTTTAACGGGGGGTGTTGCTAATTTTTCATCACAACCCCATGATCAAAATAGTCCCTATTAGTATCGGGAAGATTGACCACTAAAGCTCTAGTTGAAAACCTAGTTTTTAAATAAAAAGTAGTATCGTTGGTAACCTATTTATAACAATATATAATTTCAAGAATTTCTAAGCGAGTTCTATGTATTTGGTTTAATCTATGTACGCCATTAACTACCCTCCATGTATTTGGAGCTACTCTTGCAGGGATAATATTGAAATATTGGTAAAACTCCAAACACAAAGGGTTGGGCGAAAATGAAAACCCACATTCTGCTACAAAAATGGAGGGAAACTAATGTCATTCAGCTAAAGAAAATAAATTAGAAGGGCAAGGAGGTTCCTCTAGGATAACCCAAGAGGGAATTGTAAAATCAGCCCAGAATTTATCTAATGATTCGACAAGATAAACCATGATGACTAACGCAAAGAAAGAAGAAGGAAGATATTTTTACAAAAAACTGAGAAATCTGCTAAAGCGGGCGACAGAAAGAACGATCGTAAGGATACAGAGTGAAAGAGTCCGAAAGTCTAAAAAGCGAAAGGTGGAAGATGATTTGATTTTATCGCTTTTAAATGCCCAACATCTGGAAGCGAGAAAAGAAATGATTACTAGAAAAGACGATTGCGTTTTCGACGGTTAAATGAAGAAAAAGACGCAAATACCCAAGCGTTTGTCGAAAATTCAAAAAATTTACAAGTTTGCCATTTCGCGCTCAAAATCATCAACAAGACTGGGTAAATATGCCCGAGCAACTTCTGGGCATTCCACACTCTCATATTCAACCTCAACTGTGAGACATTGGGGGCTTCTGTTGATACAAAATTAGTCAGCTGATATGGACCAACTACATGAAAACACGTGTCATCTTATGTGGCAAAATGTATATCCACCGAATAACTCAGCGTGCTGAGCTACTCAGCGTGCCGAGCTACACAGCGCACCGAGCTACTCAACTTGACGAGCTACTTAATGTACAAAGCATCTAATCAAGAAGATCAAGCGACAATTACAGATTCAATGAACATTCTTATTATGTACAGATGTATATGTCTATTAAATAACGACATATTGTCTATTCATATTGACATCCTAAGGACTATAAATACATTATAATCCCTCCATAACGGGGAAATCGATCACCTGTGATCATAGTTAAGATTAAGGAAAAACACCCATCAATACAAGATAGTGGACTTAGGCCATTATCATTAAGGCATAACCACTTTAGAAATCCTTTGTCTTATTTCTTTATTCACATTTACCTGTGATTAGTTAATTAGATCAAATCTAGTTTTTTAAATCAACAATGATTATCCGGACCAATGATCCTTAATGTATATGTTGTGAGTGAAATATATACAATATAAATAATGTGCTTGTATGGGATAGTAGATAGTTAGATGACGTGCAGACATCTAAAAGTAAGTTGAGTAGAGAAACTTAATTTTAATGATTTAATGTAGATAGTGGATATCTAAAGGATAAAATTTAGTGGTGAGACTTAATCATAGTTATGGAAAGATAGCATGTGAAGAATGTTACTATTGTGTTAATTAACAAATGAGGGATGTTAATAAATTTATGTACTGTATGGGTAGTACGGGAACTTGGATGTGTAGATAAGTTCAGTTGAATACTCGTGTCTAATTAGCTTTGGTAGTATATCTAGGTGGGCTAAGTATAGAACGTTAAGCATGCACTATAAATGAGAGGTGAGGAGAACTCAATAGAGAGTGTACGCGAATATGTGTAATCAATAACTGAATTTTATTGTGATAAATACATGCTAGAAATTTTCAAAATGTTTTGAATACTAATTCTTGCTATAAAATATTTTTAAACCCTTTTAGGTGTCCAGCCACAGGGACGCCAGACTTGAGGATTTCATTCCAGGGACTCAAAGTTGTAGCACTGTGGATGCTGACAGGATCTTGATTAGATTATTCTAGGTTTCTGATCTAGTGTAGGATCTTATTTTGTATTCGTTGTATGAACATGTTGTTCGTTGACGGTTTATAGTTACTAAGTTATTTTGAGCATTGTGGATTGTGGTTTTAAACTTTAGCCGATGGTTTATCGGCAAGTATTTCATTTATATATATTGTGTTGGATTGTGAATGTTTTATTTTGCTTTTCGCATGGTACATTTTATTGTGTTGACGAAAGATAAAATTTGGCACCGGTCTAATTTCACTTAGTTGGTTAGTAATTAAAAAGTTTTCGATAGTGATGCTAAGAATGAACCATTTGAGAAACCTAATTTAATTTAATAATGGACTGATCACCCGGTATTTAATTAGGTGGGGTGCCATAGTTGGTATCAGAGATCCAGGTTCTAGTGTCCATAGGATCTGTACGGCTTACTTAATTTAAAGCATACCGTTCGATTGATATAGATCCCTATAGTAAGGATTGTTGATTCCTATTGTGAGATTTTATCCTCCTACTATTCTGTATGATTGTAGTACATTTTATACACGTTCGTGTGTAATTCGTATACTGAACAACGTATGAAATTTGAATTTTACTTCGAATTAGGTAGTGAACAATACATTCCTAGAAAGGTCTATCTTGTATCTATCAAATGAACTTGGAATCAGGTCAATCGGAGTTCTTTAGAGGGAGTAATCGACATGTTACTACAAGGTGTTTGATCTGCCAGCATAGTAATCTGCCAGAATTTTGATGTAACTTTAAACGTGTACGATTTGAGTTGTACTTCGAATTAGAGTGTTAATCATAGATGTACGTAAAGGTCTATCTCTTAGATTTCCAATGAACTTAGAATAAGGTCAATCGAAGTTCTGTAGAGGGAGAAATCGAAATTTTACTAGAGGGTGTTTAATCTGCCTAAATATTTTTGATTCTTTTCTGCTGCGAGCAAATGTAAGATCTTTCTTTTAAAGCCTCAAATGTCTAAAATTTTATCGGGCAATTGTTTGGGACCTCGATGAAATATATTTCTGGAATAATGATATGGAAGTAGGTATATGATTTAGCGTTGGACTTTAATTTTGTGGGATAATTAAGGTGGAGATTCATAGGCTTGCTTGTGACGTATTTTAATTCGAGATGATAAGAATATAATTATGAAAAAGCGTGAGCGAGCTTAAATTTATTGGATTAGTATGTTAACAAGGGTAACTACTGATTTGATATAACAAGGGGTAACTAGGACCCTTAGAGTTATGTGAATACTCGAATTAATACGAAAGTGAAATAAATTTATAAAGCAAATAAGTATGGTAAATATTAGAGCGAAATATATTACGTACAAGCATGAATAATTTGGTTATGTGAATACCTATTATATTGATTATTAGGTTGGGTGAATACCTAAAGTATGCTTACTTTTGTATTGGGGTCGATGATTTTTAGGACCATTACATGAAAGCTCGATTTGGGGTCGATGATTATCCAGACCAAATCGAAGATGAATAATACTGGTGTCGTTGATAATGCCGGACCAATATACATATGTATATCCTTTACATCGGGGTCGAGGGATTTCCAGACCAATGTAAATGGTAGGGATATTGGGGTCGATGATAATGCCAAACCAATATACATACGTATGACCTATACGTTGGGGTCGACGGATTTTCGGACCAATGTAAATGGTAGGATTATTGGAGTCGATGATTTGCTGAACCAATAAATCTTTTTAGTATATAATATCTTTGAAATATATACCTTGTTATTTTGTACTTAGGTGCGATAGTAGACTTGTTGATGATATATATAAAGATGTACATCTAAATGGTAAATTAAGTAGAGAGAAAATTAATCACGAAATTCGCAGTTTCTTGGGGTTGGCTGGTTATTATCGTCGCTTCATCAAAGGATTCTCAAAAATTGCCGGACCGTTGACGAATCTGACTCGGAATGGAATTACCTTCACATGGAGTGACAGTTGCCAGTTAGCATTTGATGAATTAAAAGACAAGTTGACATCAGCCCCCGTTCTTGCCTTGCCTAGGAGCGGAGTGGAATATCGAGTCTATACTGATACATCCTTACAAGGACTTGGGGGTGTTTTACAGCAGGAGGAGAAGGCTATTGCTTATGCGTCCCGAAAGCTTAAGCCACATGAGAAGAATTACCCCACCCATGACCTCGAGTTGGCAGCGGTTGCTTTTGCATTGAGAATATGGAGGCAATATCTCCTGGGCGAGCAGTTCACGCTATTCACAGATCATAAGTCATTGCAGTATCTTTTCACTCAGAAGGACCTGAATATGAGGCAAAGAAGGTGGCTTGAATTCGTGAAGGACTACCAATTTGATATACAGTATCACCCTGGTAAGGCTAACGTGGTGGCAGATGCGTTAAGCAGAAGACCTACCGGGGAGTTAGCAGGAGTTTGGAAGGCGAAGTGGAGTGAACTCCGACACGAGGATGATATGGCGTGAGCATGCTTGGCAGTTCTAGCTATCACCCCCGAGAACGTTATGCGGGTAGTGAGGGCACAGGCAGAAGACCCATTTTGTCAGGACAAAGTACGGCAGTTACTGGCCAAGGGGGCAGAGTTCTACTCCATCAGTTCAGAGGGTGGACTACATTTCAACGGTAGGCTGATAGTACCCGAAGATGATGATCTGAGGCATGCCGTTATGACAGAGTCACACGGGTCAAAATTCTCGGTACATCCAGGTGGGAACAAAATATACCAGGATATGCGACGAGTATATTGGTGGTCAGGTATGAAACGAGATATTGCAGAATTTGTGTCAAAGTATGTCACATGCCAGCTCATAAAGGTTGACCATCAAAGACCTTCAGGGATGCTACAACCACTAGAGATTCCCATGTGGAAATGGGAGAGTATCTCAATGGACTTTATTACCGGGTTACTAACCTCATAGAAGGGTCACGATTCCATATGAGTGATAGTGGATCATCTGACTAAGGTAGCCCATTTCTTATCGGTTCGTACGGATTATGATACTATGCGGTACGTGCAGTTATTCATTTCAGTGATTATTAAGCTGCACAGAGTTCCTATTAATATTGTGTCGGACCGAGATAAGATATTTGTGTCATATTTTTGGCAGAGCTTTCAGGAGGCCATGGGAACCGACTTACGGTTGAGTACGGCATATCACCCACAGACGGACGGCCAGACGGAAAGAGTAAACCAGATGTTAGAGGACATGCTGAGAATGTGTATTCTAGATTTTGGGGGAAATTGGGAGCCATACCTCCCTTTGGTAGAGTTTGTATATAATAACTCTTACCAATTCACTATTGGCATGGCTCCATTCGAGGCGCTTTACGGGAGGCCTTGTCGTTCACCCGCCTGTTGGTTAGAGGTGGGGGATAACAAGCTATTGGGGCCAGAGATGATATAAGAGACTTCCTCCAAAATAGAGTTGATTCGAGGACGTATTCGAATAGCCCAGGATAGGCAAAAGAGTTATGCTGACGCTGGTAGGAGACACGTGGAACTAGATGTGGGCGACCAGGTGTTAATTCGGGTATCTCCTATGAAAGGGATTACGAGGTTCGGCAAAAAGGGGAAGTTAGCACCGAGATATGTGGGGCCGTTTCCCATCATTGAGATAGTGGGACCGGTAGCTTACAGATTGGGACTCCCTGAGCATCTTCAGCGAATACACGATGTGTTACATGTGGCATCGCTGAAGAAATACAAGAGGAGCGAGAGAGCCTTCTGGCACATTCCACTGGAGGAGATCGATTTGCAGCCAGATTTCTCGTATGAAGAAAGACCCGTGGCTACCCTGGATTATAGTGAGCGCAAACTAAGATCCAAGGTGGTACCCTTAGTGCGAGTACAGTGGGGACATCACAATATGGATGAGTCCACTTGGGAACGGGAGGAGGATATGCGAGAACAATTATTCACAACATGTATTTTCTAATTTCGAGGACGAAATTCCTTTTGTAAGAGGGGAAGTATGTAATACCCCGTAATTTTGCTTAATTAGGAAAAATACGTTTTATTTAAATTACGTGAGTAGAGTAATTTAATGTGACTAAATAAATTATGTGAGTAGAGTAATTTAATGTGACTAAATACGTTTTATTTAAATTACGTGAGTAGAGTAATTTAATGAGATATAATGTTAATAAAGACAAATATGACGATTAAAAATTTACTAAATGTGAGTAGTAAATTTTCAATGTTGATATGTACGGTCTAGTGACTATATGGGCGTACCGGAGTTATCTCAACCGAGTGTCGCGCGTAGGACAAAATTAAGGATGAGAGTAGAAAAATATTTAAGAGACTCAAATGGTAATTTAGAGTCCACAGTTGATTCCGAAAGGGTCGAATTAGTCAAAATAGTGTACCCGGGGGTACTAGTTGAGTGCCGGGTCATTTTCGAGCTAAACCGGGACCATTCGGGGGCATTTTGGTCTCTTTACAATTATGGGAAAGAAGACCTACGAATTTTGTAACCCTAGATCAGATTATAAGAGTGGAGGCTAGGGTTAGACAAAAACATATCCACCATAGCCATTAGAGAAGAGGGAGAGAGACAAATTCCTAAGGCAAAAGAAGGAAGAAAGGATCATTTTAAGGAGATTTCACCACAAAGATTGTTGGGGAAGGAAGATTGAAGTATAAAAATCATCAACCATCATCAACAACCATGAAATCAAACCCTACAAATCATAAGGCAAGTGTTTATTTACAAAAGAATTGAGTTATAATACCCATGATTAAGCTTTGGTAAGAACATGGCTTTTATGATATTCTTTGGAATAAAACAATTGATTATGATCCATGATTGATAAGGATTGCATGTAGAACGTTTTTGGGTTTCCAAGTATGTTGATATCATAGAAAACTTGATGATAAATTCGTAAGAAAATCTGGAATTTGGATGAAATATATAAAGAATGCAGTTTTAGGGTTCTTGAATATTAAAGGGATTTTTAGTTAATTTGGCCAAGAATTATAATGATTTTGTTGTTTTAAATCGTTAGTAATCATCCCAGAACATGTAGGAATGATTAGAAATTGTTGTTTGTATATATGGTGGATTATCATGTAAGATAGAGAATTAAAAATGGTGAAACCCGTAGGAAGAAGATGAACTGGGTCTGTCACTGCTTGATCGATCGATCGACCCTTGAATGTCGATCGATCGAGCAGTCAATCGATCGACCATATCCCCTCGATCGATCGACCCTGGCTGGACTTTAGAGAATTTTGTGAAAAATTTCTTTAATTACCTTCGCTTAATGGGAACCTTAGAAATGATATTTTACCTTTGAGGGGACTTTATAATTACCAGTAGGTGTATCATTAGGTTTCTCCACAAATGATTGAGTGGAAATTTTGGAGAAATGGATTGACGAAAGAACGATCGATTTAGCCGTACGTTGAGATTTTTAGAATTTAATTACGGAATGAGTGAGATTTAATTCCGGAAAGAAAATACCAGTAGGTTAAAATTGACTTAACTACTGAATTAAGGGAGGGGTAACTAGGGCCCTTAGAGTTGCGTGAATACTCGAATAAATACAATAGTGAAATAAATTGTAATTAATAAGTACGGCGAATATAAGTAAAATATATTACGTATGGGTATGATTTGTTAGGTCGGGTGTGTACCTACTAAATTATATAAAAGTTTGGGTTAAGAGAATATTACCTAAATTGATTATGTTAGGGTCGATGTGACATTCCGAACTAACATAAAATTATTATATATTTGGGGTCGATGAAAAATGCCGAACCAAACTTTTAATTGGTGTCGCGATGAAAGAGTCCCGAACCAGAATATGTGTATATATTTATATTTTTAAATAGTTGGGGTCGATGGATCATGCCGAACCAACCTTCACTTGGGGTCGATGAATTGTTCCGAACCAAGAGTCCTTTATGTGTAATAAAAGGATATGTTAGTGGTAACTAATATTAAATACATTGTTGTGTGATAAAATGTATTCTATGTGCATAATCTACTAATTTAGAATAGTAGACAATGGAATGAAATGTAAATATCTTAGTAATAATAGCGTGATGTAATTATTACAAGAATAAGGACAACGAACAGTAAATCAGTTAACTACGGTATGGGTAGTATAACTAGGAAGACTAAGTATCCTCAATAGTTACGTACTACGTAAGAGAGGTGAGGAAGTTCAAGGGAGTGTACGAAATCTTAAAATGTGTAATCAATAACTTAATTGTGATAAACGCTTGCAAAATATTTTCAAATGTTTTGAGTACTAACTCTTGCTATGTAAAATTTTAAAAACCTTTTAGGTGCCCAGCCACAAGGACACCCAGCATGATTTCATTCCAGAGATTTGGGAGCTGCAGCAAGTGTGGATGTTGCAGGGATTGTTTAGACGCTCCTTCTTTTTCAATTCTAGTGCAGGATCTCAGTCTTAATATTCTTAGTTAGGACATGTTGTTCTACCTTTATTATTTCAGTTTATTCTAGTTATGGATTTGTAGTTATCATTTATTGGCCGTGGTTTTCGGCAAGACTTTACCTACTTTCAGAGTATCTTTACAAACTGCTTAATTATTTCTAATTTGTAATGTGGTTGCATGATGAATGTTCTGTTTTAAGAAGGTTAAAATTTGGCATCCGTTTAATTCCATTTGGGTGGTTAGTATATAAAAAGGCGTTCGACAGTGATGCTAAGAATGAACCATTTAAGAAACCTGTTTATATTAAAATAAGGCTTAATCACCCAAGGTTTAATTAGGCGGGGTGTCACAGGAGCTGTAGCACTGTGGATGCTGACAGGATCTTGATTAGACGATTATACCTTTCTGATCTAGTGTAGGATCTTATTTTGTATTCCTTGTATGAACATGTTGTTCGTTGATGGTTTATATGTTATTGAGTTCTTTTGAGAATTGTGGATTGTGGTTTTAAACTTTAGTCGATGGTTTATCGGCAAGTCTTTCATTTATATATATTGTTTTGGATTGTGAATGTTTTATTTAGATTTTCGCATGGTACATTTTATTGTGTTGACGAAAGATAAAATTTGGCACCGGTCTAATTTCACTTAGGTGATTAGTAATTAAAAAGTTTTCGACAGTGATGTTAAGAATGAACCATTTGAGAAACCTGATTTAATTTTATAATGGACTGATCACCCGGTATTTAATTAGGCGGGGTGCCATAGGTGGCATTAGAGTGACAGGTTCTAGTGTCCATAGGATGTGTACGGCTTTCTGCGTTTAAAGCGTACTGTGGCCATCATCGATCCCCGCCGCGAAGGAAAAGGATCCTTCGGGTCCCGCGCGTCCCTCTCGGGAGCGCTTTGGCCGGCGTCGTTTGAGATGTGGTGTAAAAATGTAGAGAGATTCAGAGTCGCCAGTCTATTTTACTCAAAAGAGACAAAAGAAAAAGGGGAAGCCACCCCAAAGGATGGCATCCAAATACATACTGGTGCGTGCGAAACCAAGATGATTCGAGAAGGGTTCGGAGGCTTAGTTAAGAAATGGGAAGGTGTTAGGCACCCATTCCGCCCTTTCGGTCTCTCATGAATATTTTCTATTTTTCTTTTGTTTCCCCTCGTGATATGTGTGCATGTGTATATATAGAATGGAGGTAGGAATCCTCGACTTGTATCATGGAAAAGATAAAGCGAGTCATCCGTAGGAAGATATAAGAGTAATATTAAAAAAAATAAGATTTACGCGATTACCCCTACGTTGATCGTTATAATGAAATGATAACGCATATGGTGTAATGTGTCACTAAGGTCAAGTATATAGAATATAAAGAGAATGGATTTAGAGAAGATAGAAAAAGAGAGAAAAAGTGATAAAAAGAACTCGAGTCTCGGGTTTTACCCCGAGACGCCTATGTAGCCTATAAAGGCATCAAATTCCACGTAGTTCGCATACAAAACGAGGGGTGGGGTTTATCCCATAAATTCAAATGGGGAATCTCTTATTTTTAAGCGTGTGTGTGTGTAGAAAAAGTGTTTTAGTTGTGAGAAAAGTGTGGAAGAAGTGTGAGAATCCCTACTTGGAATTTATGAGCAAACCCTCTTTTTCTTAGTTTTTGGGTTTTATGAAAATAAAAGATGTACAATAATACTAAATAAAAAGTAAATTAGGATGTGTGAGATGAGATAATAAAAGTGCTAAATTAGAAAACAAGTTATTGGGAATTTAAGAGAATTTAAGAGAGAGTTTGAGAAAGTTGGACCTTCTTGAAGATCTTGAGCTTGATCTTGAATGTTGGAGAGAATCCCTTGCACTTGGATGATGATGGAGAGTGGCTAATTCACCAAGTTTGATGAAAAGGATGGTGAAAAGTGGAAGTAAAAAAGGGATTTGGAAGTTGAAATCACACTGCCTTCGAGAGAGGTTTCTGGGATTCGTTGAGAGAGATTTTTATCAGATCTGGGCTCCCCTTTCAAATGAGATGAAGGAATCCTTTTATAGGCCCAGGTGGGTGTCGATCGGCATAGACCTATTCCTGCCTATCGGCAGGTGCCGATAGGTAGGGTCTAGAACCTGCCATTTGGCAGTGCGCTTCAGGCTTTTTCAGAAAATTAGTCGTCGAGGGCAAACCGTTGGTCAGAATCGTGCATGGGTCATACCATTAGAAAGGTAATTCAGAGACCTTTGAAAGTTCTTTGGACCTCTCCCGGGTTGGGGAGTTGACTTTGGGTCAAATATGACTCGGAAGCATTTATCGATCCATTGGACGGGGAATCGCTCGGACGCTAACGAATCGTTCATCCGCATGGTAAGTCCGAATCGTGCACGGGATAGACTGATGGAAAGGTTAGGAGATGTACTTCGACATTCCAAAGAGTTTGACTCGATTTGGGGAGTTGACTTTGGTCAACCAGGCCCGGGAAGCATTCGGTGACCTCCCGGAGTCAAACGGATCGTTCGTACGCATGATAAGTCGGAATCGCGCACGGGATGGACCGTTGGAAAGGGTATTTAGTGCCCTTTGAAGATTCATTTAGCCTTGTTCGAGCTGAAGAGTTGACATAGGTCAAACAGAGCCCGGAAGCGCCTGGTGGCCTCTAGGTCAAGTTTCGGACGCAAACGGATCGTTTGTCTGCACGATAAGTCAGAATCGTGCACGGGGTGGATCGTTAGAAAGGGTATTCAGTGCCCTTCGAAGATTCATTCAGTCTCGGTCGAGACGAAGAGTTTGACTTTTGGGTCAAACTGAGCCGGGGAGTGCCCGATGGCCTCCAGGTCAGTACTCGGGACATAACCTGGGTTTATGGTGATGAAGGGAGGTACTAGGGACCTAAGGAAAGTTAAGGGGGTAACAGAATGGGGTGTCTACACATACCATTCGATTGATATACTGCCCTATGCTAAGGATTGTTGATTCCTATTGTGTGATTTCATCCTCCTGCCGTTGTGTATAATTGTAGTACATTTTATACATGTTCATGTGTGATTTGTATACCGAACAATGAAGGACGACTGGTGATGGCCGTTGGGAGAATAGTAGGAGGCGGGGCTCACTTGGTGTTGTAAAATAAATTTTGGGGAAGATGACCATAGTCGAGGTCACCTCTTTTGTGTTTGAGCAGTTGATGCTTCTACGTGAAGGGAGCTAAAAGAATTTGAGAAATTAGTTAGGGTGTAAGACTGGAAGTAAAGGTGCTAGTGAAACACCACAAGAAGAGACCCATGTGGGGGACCCATTAAAATGATGTAGATAATTGAATTTTGACCGAGTGACAATGAATTCAGTCAGGGTTAGTAAGGCCAATAGTGTGTTCCTTAGGCCAGCGGAGCTAAAGGAACAATGGGGGTCCAGCGTGGCCACAAATATAGGGGATTTTATCGAGAAATATTTTTATGTGGAGAGTGAGACCACACGTGTTGATTTTTCCTAAAGTGAGTAAAGGGACATGAGTATGGATCCTAGTAGGGCAATGATTAAGATAGTTTTGGGGTTCGATTCGGACAAGCGTGTTATGTCCGAGAACCGTTTGAGCAGCTAGGGAGATTGGTAAGGTAGAAATATGAGTTGTATCCTTGGGCGTATGAGGTATATTTTGTGTGATCGAGCGAGTCATGATATTTTGATTAACACTAGATTCACATATGAGACGAGTTTAGTGGATATATCAATACATTATTATGTATCCTTATTATACCGTTGTGTAGCGGAGTTATCATTGAATTCATTCGTAGGGGAGAGGGTATGGACTTAGTGGGGAATATATTAGAACTACTCGTTTTAGTTATGTATTATACGAGTATGATATTCTACTGGATATAGATTGGTCAATAATGGTTAGAGCGGTAGTGGGCCGTTAGTGCAAGTCTATCGTGTTCGCTATTCCAGGGCAGGATGTGCCATTTGGCGATTCCTCACCTGAAAGAGGGTTGAGCTCTCACTTATGATACATTTTGTTGGGGACTTTGGAGAGCATAGAGGTCTCATTACAGTTAATCCCGATGTGTAGGGACTAGATTGATATGATTCAGGGTATACTGGGTTACAGCCGAGCGGATGGATTGAGCTCCTTATTTTATTTAGCGCTCAGTACTTAGTGATAGAAAGAGTGCATTGTTATATCACTCCTTTAGAGACGCGGAAGTTGAGAGATGTGTTGGATGCTAGGGTAAGGGCAAACACTGTAGTTGTTACTCATTTTACGTGTGGAGAGAACACGTCGAACTGAGAGATATTATGTAAAAAAGGCACGTGAAGCCTGTAGTGCCTTGAAAAAGCACTGAAAATTTTCCTCTCACCACAGGTTGAAGGGTGAGACGATGTCAAGGAAAATTATATTATGATTATTGGGGTGATTGATAATACCCATGTTTTTATGGGCACAGATGATATGCACGTATTATATTATGGTTGTGCAGATATGCACAAATGATAGGGTGTATGGGCACCCTGGTTAGTTAGTTCCAAAGATGTCTGAGATAGAAGGACGTGAAAATGAATGTGTAGAATGTATGCATGAGAGGTAACTATAAACAAGGTTAAAATGGTATGATGGATTGAATGTCGTGTGAGAAAGACGATAATTCAAGCATATATGTGCAATGAGAGCTAACGCACCCGAGATGGGTTAAAAGGCGGTGGAAAGCCATTTAAAACATACCTCTTGATAAAAAGGATACCAAATTATTGTGATAAAGTAGAGCGGAGTCTTACTCGAACGAGTGTTGAAGAGTGGCTTGCGCATGACTATAATGTTAGCATACTCCAAAGAATAAGGGGTGTATGAAGTATCGAATTCCGAAAGAGTATATGAGAATTAATACTTTAATTATTCGGTATAAAGAATGTACCTTGGAGATTACGAGAGAGGTAGTAATCTGAATATTTATACTATACGTAGCGATGAGAAGAAAATACGTATGAGAAGTGTATGATTAGGTTGGGAATGTGCCTATGAATCTTAATAGGATGTCAGTATGCCGATTAGGTGATATTATTATTAAGAGCACTAATGGGTGATAACCCGGGGGTGTAAAAATCTTATTGTTAAGCGCACTAATGAGTGATAACTTGGGGGTGCAGGAACTCTATTGTTAAGTGTACTAATGGGTGATAACCCAGGGGTACAAGGATATTATTGTTAAGTGTAGTAATGGGTGATAACCCAGGGGTACAAATATATTATTGTTAAGTGTACTAATGGGTGATAACCCGGGGTACAAGGATATTATTGTTAAGTGTACTAATGGGTGATAACCCGGGGGTACAAGGATATTATTGTTAAGTGTACTAATGGGTGATAACCCAGGGGTACAAGGATATTGTTGGTAAGTATACTAATCGGTGATAACTCTGGGGTACAAGGATATTCTTGTTAAGTGTACTAATGGGTGATAACCCGGGGGTACAAGGATATTATTGTTTAGTGTACTAATGGGTGATAACCCGGGGGTACAAGGATATTATTGTTAAGTGAACTAATGGGTGATAACCCGGGGGTACAAGGATGTTATTGTCAGGTGCGCTAATAGGTGATAACCCGGGGGTGCAAGAACATTATCGATTAAGTACGCTAATGGGTCTTAGCCCGGGGGTGCAGGATTAGTATATATATGTATATGGATGATGTGACTATATATATATATATATATATATATATATATGGATTTGTGAATATTTCTACTATGTGAAACTAGTAGATATGGTATAAATAATAAATGCTTTGTTCCAAGTAGTCTTAACAAAAGGGTGCAGGATTAGTGTAAATATATAGGAATAATGAGACTATATATATATATGAGCATACTTGGGCAGCTTTCTACTTTGTGATTTTAAAAATACTAAGTTTTAGTACCGGTATTGTCCTAACATCGGGGACGAAATTCCTTTGTAAGTGGGGAAGTATGTAATATCTCGCATTTCTACGTATTTATGATTTAATTAATTTGAAAAATTAGTTGAATAAATACGTTTTAGTTAAATTACATATGTGACGTAATTTAATGTGGTTAAATAATAAAAGTGATTATCAAATATTAATCGAGAGATAAAGACTGATTAATATTTAGTTCTGAGATTTACTATATGCGTGAATAGTAAATAATGGTGAATTTTTTATATACGGCATAGCGAGTGATATGTGCATATTTTATTTTATCTCACCGGGAGTCGCGTGTTGACCATTTTGTGGTGAGAAAAGATAAATATATTTTAAGTGACTCGGAATATAATTTAGAGGTCGCGAATGATTTCAGATGGGTCTAAATAGTCGGAATAATGTACCCGGGGGCATAGTTTGGGTCCCGGGTCAATTTTAGACCAAATCGGCACCTTTTGAGGGTAATTTGGTCATTTTAAAAATAAGAGTTAAAAGACCTACGAAAATTAGCACCCTAAATCTGGTAATTAGAATTGGGGGTTAGGTTTAATAACTCACAGAACTTAGAGAGGATATTAGAGAGAAGGGGGAAACCAATTCCAATGCTTAAGAAGGGATTCTTGATGAATTGGACTTGAATCTTGCACCCAAATCATCCAAGGAATAAGGATGGAGGGAGAAGAACATCAATCCACCATCAACAACATAAAATCAGATCCTAAAAACTATGAGTCAAGTGTTTATTTCAAATCAAATTCAAGTTATAATACTCGTGTGTAGGGAGTTTTAAGAATTGGTTAATTCTATTGAAAAACCTTGAATTAAATTTATGAATTGATCACATGTTTGGGTAGGATTGCAAGTAGAATGAATCCATAAGTAAAGATAAAATTAAATTTGAATATATTTGATGATTAACATAGAATCTTTATGTGTTCTTGGTTGAAACATGAATCTTGAATGACTTAGGGTTTAATTGATGAACATAAGATGTCAATCTACCAGAATTTTTGACATAAATTTAAACGTATGCCATTTGAATTGTACTCCCAATTAGAGTGTGAACCATACATTCCTGAAAAGTTATATTTCTTAGATATCCAATGAACTTGGAATTAGGTCAATCGAAGGTTTGTAGATGGAGTAATCAACATGTTACGACAGAGTGTTTGATCTGCCAGCATAGTAATCTGCCAGAATTTTGACATGATTTTAAATGTATACGATTTGAGTTGTACTTCGAATTAGAGTGTGAATAATAGATGTATGGAAAGGTATATCTCTTATATTTACAATGAACTTGGAATCAGGTCAACCGGATTTCTGTAGAGGGAGACATCAAAATTTAACCAGAGGGTGTTTAATCTACCAGAAGATTTATGATTCGTTTCGGCTGCGAGAAAATGTAAGATCTTTCTTTTTAATCCTCAAATGCCTAAAATTTTATTGGGGAAGTGTTTGGGACCTTGATGAAATATTATTCTGGAATAATGATATGGAAGTAGGTCTATGATTGAGCGTTGGACATTAAATTTGTGAGAGAATTACAGTGGTGATTCATACGCTTTATTGTGACGTATTCTAATTCGAGATGATAAGAATATAATTACAAAAAGGCGTGAGCGAGCTTAAATTTATTGGATTAGTATGTTAACAAGGGTAACTACTGATTTGATATAACAAGGGGTAACTAGGACCCTTAGAGTTGTGTGAATACTCGAAGTAATATGAAAGTGAAATAAATTTGTAAAGCAAACAAGTATGGTAAATATTAGAGCGAAATAAATTACGTACAAGCATGAATATTTGGTTATGTGAATACCTATTATATTGATTATTAGGTTGGGTGAATACCTAAAGTATTCTTACTCCTGTATTGGGGTCATGATTTTTCGGACCATTACATGAAAGCTCGATTTGGGGTCGATGATTATCCACATCAAATCGAAGATGAATAATACTGGTGTCGATGATAATGCCGGACCATTATTCATACTTATGACCTTTACATTGGGGTCGAGGGATTTTCGGACCAATGTAAATGGTAGGGATATTGGGGTCGATGATAATGCCGAACCAATATACAAACGTATGACCTATACGTTGGGGTCGAGGGATTTTCGGACGAATATAAATGGTAGGATTATTGGAGTTGATGATTTGCTGAACCAATAAATCCTTTTAGTATATATTATATGTGAAATATATATCTTATGATTTTAGACTTATGTGCAATAGTAGAATTGTAGATGATATATATAGTGATGTACATCTAAATGGTAAATTATGTAGAGAGAAAATTAATCATGAAATTTAAAATAGACTAGGAATAGACTATAGTAAATTAAGTAGTGAAACTTAATTATGGAGGTTAAACGAAGATAGGATAATTGGGGTCGATGATTATCCGGACCAATGATCGTTATAGTATATGTTGTGAGTGAAATATATATCGTATAAATAATCTGCTTGTGTGGAATTGTAGATAGTTAGATGACGTGTAGACATCTAAAAGTAAGTTGAGTAGAGAAACTTAATTTTAATGATTTAATGTAGATTGTGGATATCTAAAGGATAAAATTTAGTGGTGAGACTTAATCATAGTTATGGAAAGATAGCATGTGAAGAATGTTACTATTGTGTTAATTAACAAATGAGGGATGTTAATAAATTTATGTACTGTATGGGTAGTACTGGAACTTGGACGTGTAGATAAGTTCAGTTGAATGCTCGTGTCTAATTAGCTTTGGTAGTATTGCTTGGTGGGCTAAGTATAGAACGTTAAGTGTGCACTATAAATGAGAGGTGAGGAGAACTCAAGAGAGAGTGTACTCGAACATGTATAATCAATAACTGAATTTTATTGTGATAAATGCCTTTTAAATATTTTCAAAATGTTTTGAGTACCAACTCTTGCTATAAAATATTTTTAAAACCTTTTAGGTTTCTGGTCACAGGGATGCCAGACTTGAGGATTTCATTCCAGGAACTCAGAGTTGTAGCACTGTGGATGCTGACAGAATCTTGATTAGACGATTATACCTTTCTGATCTAGTGTAGGATCTTATTTTGTATTCCTTGTAGGAATATGTTGTCCGTTGACGGTTTATAGTTATTGAGTTCTTTTGAGCATTGTGGATTGTGGTTTTAAACTTTAGTCGATGGTTTATCGACAAGTCTTTCATTTATATATATTGTGTTGGATTTTGAATGTTTTATTTAGCTTTTCGCATGGTACATTTTATTGTGTTGACGAAAGATAAAATTTGTCACCGGTCTAATTTCACTTAGGTGGTTAGTAATTAAAAAGTTTTCGACATTGATGCTAAGAATGAAACATTTGAGAAACCCGATTTAATTTAATAATGGACTGATCACCCGGTATTTAATTAGGCGGGGTACCACAGAACCGTTCGTCAAATGGCCCAGGAAGATGGGTGGAGACCCCTCGAAGAGAAACAACGCACTGAGATGTGCATTCCACAAGGAGGGCGGGCTCAAAACCGAGTATTGCAAACCTCTCAAATCTGACCTCGAAGAGCTAACCCAAGTTGGGCACTTGAATGAGTTCATAGAGAAAAAGGCAGAGAAGGTAGCTTCCAATGGAGATCAGAGACCCGATAACGTGCTCGAGAAGGATATCGTCCATGAGTTCGCTGTAATTCATGGGGCATACAATCTAAATAAGATTCAAGGAAACACATCTCGGATGGAAGTTAAAAAGCTTACGATAGTAATGCATGCTTTTCAAATCAATCCAGCTAAAATGCAGACAGGAAAGCGTCGGCGAGCAGATGAAGTCGACTATAACAAACACATTGTGTTCACGGATGAAGACCTAGTGGGAGTAAGGACCCGATATCATGATGCCTTGATCATTACACTCGGGATAACTAACTACGATGTTGACAAGTTTCTCATCGACTAGGGTAGCTCATCCGAAGTAATGTATCTCGACCTATTCAGAAAGTTGAAGTTAAGCGTCGGTGACTGAAAGGAAGCCACCGTTCCTCTAGTTGGCTTCGCTGGTAAAGTGACCATCCCTTTGGGAAAGATTGTACCATGAGTAAAGGAAGGAAGTGTCTCCAAAATGATCGAATTTTTGGTGGTCGACATTAACTCACCCTACTAGGCCATCCTTAGTGGAGGGTGTCCACATACGATGAAGGCCATCCCCTCTACCCACCATCAGAAACTTAAATATGTGACTGAGCGAGGAGTGATGGAGATCCATAGAGATCAGGCAATGGCGAGAAAGTGCTTTATAGCAGCCATCCACCCAAAGCCGAAGAAGAAGGTCGAGAAAGCCAAAGATAAGGTTGAAGAGCAGTAAGGTCTGATACCTTCCAAATAGCAGCTAAAATATGGAAGATCTGGAGTAGAGGAGACCGGGCTCCTCCCCTTTGAGCGGGTCGTTGATAACCTGGAGGACGTCGCAGCCGGCGGCAACAAGAAATATAGGATGTTCTTGATCGTAGCCTCTCTCACAGATCGAGAGAAGAAGGAACTAACAGTAATTTTTCGAAATAACATAAACATTTTAGAGTGGGAACCCTATGAGCTGCCTGAGATTGATCCCAATGTGGTTTATCATCGGCTGCACATTGACCCGACTTTCAATACGACCGCACAAAATGCACGGTGAACTACACCCGAAAAGGCCAAGGCTACGGAGAAGGAAGTAAAAAAGCTGCTGGATGCAGGATCCATACAGGAAGTTCAATTCCCAAAGTGGCTATCCAACCCAGTAGTGGTTCCAAAAAGCAATGGAAAATGGAGAGTTTATATTGACTTCACTGACCTTAACAGAGCGTGCCCTAAAGACAATTTTCCTCTCCCAAAGATTGAACAGTTGGTGGATACCACAGCAGCTCATAAAAGAATGAGTTTCTAGACGCATGCTCCGGGTATCACCAAATCCCTCTACACGAGCCAGATTAAGACAAGACAACATTCATCACCACCGTTGGGTTGTATTATTACAAGGTCATGCCCTTTGGGCTAAAAAATGCAGGAGCAGCCTACCAGCGGTTGGTTACCAAAATGTTTAAAGACCAAATGGGAAGCACCATGGAGGTCTAAATCGATGATATGCTCGTCAAGAGCAGGCATAAATAAGACCACCTCTCGGACCTATCAAGGACCTTCAAAATCCTCAAGAAATACTGAATGAAGCTTAACACAAGTAAGTGTTCCTTTGGTTTCCAGTCAGGAAAATTTCTCGGGTACTTAGTTAGCAAGAGAGGCATTAAATCCAACCCGGACCAGATTGATGCCATCAATAGGGTGCAGCCCCCCGTACGATAATAGACGTGCAAAAGCTCACAGGAATGTTCGCCGACCTGAACCGATTCATCTTAAAATCATCCGAAAGATGCCAGCCATTCTTTCAACTTTTAAAGAAAAGTAAAGATGTAGAGTGGAATGAGGATTGCTCGAAGGCGCTAGAAGGACTCAAGGCTTCCCTCAGTACACCACCCTTGCTCGTGATCCCTCAAGATAATGACTCTCTATACATATACCTTGTAGTTTCCAGTCACGCTGTAAGTTCTGCACTGGCATGCGAAAGAACGGGGATCCAACACCCAGTCTATTACATGAGAAAAACTCTCTTGGACGCCAAACAAAGGTACCTACCACTGGAAAAGCTCACCTTTGCACTAGTGGTAGACTCAAGGAAATTGAAACATTACTTCGAAGCTCACTCCATCATCGTCCTTACATCTCACCCCCTTAAAGTAGTCCTGTAAAAAGCAGATATGTCCGATAGACTATCAAAATGGTCAGTCAAGCTCAAGTGATTTGACATCCAGTTTCATCTAGGGAATGTAATCAAGGGACAAGTCCTTGCCAACTTCATCATAGAATTTATAGGATAGCATCCTTGCGACAAACTTTAACCTAATTGTCAAAGGGAAAACCCCTCGACACAAGGTGTTTGGCGATTGTTCGTTGACGAAGCCTCCTACTCCAAAGGGGCAGGAGTTAGCATCATGCTACTTACCCCTGAAGATGTAATCCCCGAGTAAGGAATCAGGCTTGGATTTGAAGCCTCCAATAACAAAACAGAGTATGAAGCACTGATAGCAGGCCTACAGAAGGCACATGCACTAGGGGCAAAGCAACTCCAAGTGTTTAACGACTCACAGCTGGTCTCCAATTAAATAAGTGGTGACTTTCACGCTAGGTATGAGAGAATGGTGGCCTACCTCACCACGACGAAGAAATTAATGTCTAACTTCGAACAAGTCAGCATCCAACAGTTTCTGAGAGGACAAAACAACCATGCTGACACCCTAGCTACCTTGAGCTCAGCGATCAATTCTGACTTGAAGAGAATAATTCTGATCGACTTCCTTACCCAGCCAAGTATTACCCATATCAAAAAACTGCCAAACATAGTTCATGTTCTCCAGATTGAATCAGCCCCAAGTTGGATGGACCCCTTAAGGGATTATTTAAAAGATGGTGCCCTACCAAACGATAAGAAAATCGCTCATCAGATAAGAGTCAAAGATGCTCGCTTTCACTTATCTCTTGAAGGCAAACTGTATAAGAGGTCTTTTACCGTTCCTTACCTCTAATGCGTTCACCTAAAGGACGTATAACAAGTTCTATACGAGCTTCATGAGGGAATCTATGGGATTCATATTGGGGGCAGGTTTCTAGCTTTTCGAGTAATAAAAGAAGGCTACTGGTGGCCGTACATGCAGAAGGATTTTGGGATATATGCTCGCATGTGTGAAAAATGTCAACTTCACGCTCCTATGGTTCACCAACCAGCCAGCGACCTAAAGTCACTTACTAGCCCATGGCCTTTCGCCCAATGGGGAATGGACATCGTAGGACCTCTTCCTACCGCTGTCGGTAATTGTAAGTATTTATTGGTCGCGACGAACTACTTCACCAAATGGACAGAGGTAGAGTCGCTGGCAAACATCAAAGACGCGAATATGATAAGATTCATATGGAAGAACATTGTCACTCACTTCGGGATCGCAGCACCATCATCACTGACAACGGAACCCAATTCAAAAGTGGCCCCTTTCAGGGTTTCTGTAATGACCATGGGATTAGGCACCATTTTAGCTCAGTGGCATACCCTCAGAGGAACGGATAAGCCAAAGCTTCCAACAAAACAGTGATTAATGGATTGAATAAGCGATTGGAGCGAGCCAAAGGGGCATGGGTGAACAAGCTGCCCCACATCATATGGGCTTACCTCACTACCCCACGATGAGCAATTGAGGAAACACTATTCACACTGACATATGGTATGGAGGCAATCATCCCCTTGGAAGCTGGCTTCCCCACCATGAGGTCCACCCTGGTCAACCAAGGCCAGAACGATGCAGCGTTGCTCGCTGAACTTGACCTAGCTGAGGAACGAAGAGAGTTGGCTCTAGTGAAACTAGCAGGTTATCAACAACATCTAGCAAGCACTACAACAAGAAGGTCAATCCGAGAGCATTCCACGTTAGGGATTACCTCCTAAGGAAAGTTTTTGGAAGCGCAGTAAAACCATCATATGGTAAGCTAGGGCCAAACTGGGAGGGACCATTCAAGGTGATAAGGGAAACCTACAAGGAGCCTATCACTTAGAAAAGTTGGAGGGTAGGGAGATACCTCGAGCTTGGAATGCAGCCAATTTAAAGAAATTATACTTCTAGTTTTCTATGTTGATCTTTTAACCCAATGTTGAAATTCGCAATTCATTTCTGATTAATAAAAATTGTTTGGTAGTGGAATTCTATGAAGTGTTGATTTTTTTCTCAAATACTTTATAATTTATGCACCTTTTCCAAGTTACAGGCTCTCCTCTTAACATATAAAAGTAGGGTATTACCTTCCTTAGGTTTTAGTCATTAAACACGAATAACCTCCTAGCATTTCCCCTGGAAATATATGTAGCCCTATAGGGGACCCTTAGATAGCTCGACCAACTCAAGTTGGTCGCCAAACAATGTTTGGCTCAAAAAACCTGCTCGGATAGAACATCCAACACCATTGCCACACTTAGGCCTAAGGGAGTGTGATGACACGACCTAAAAGGTAAAGTGAGGCAGAATGGTATCTTATAAGCATACTGGACTGGGGGGATAGTCACTCAACAAAACAACTCTGCCTATATCAAATCTAGTCTGCTAAGAAGAGTCCAAGATAGTTGAACAAGAAATCAATGAAGTAAAAAATACACAACGTATGTTTAGTCGGTGAATATCCCAAAACATCATTATTTTACTACATCATTACATATACAAAGAGTTACATGTGATGATTAAAATAAATCCTAATGAGGATTAGGTCTCTGAGAAAGATAGTCAGCCACTTGGTCTCTTCGACCATTATCTGGGTGAGGAGCTAATGCCTCCTCGACTTCATTTAAATCTGATTCCAATAGCTGCCTTGGGATAACATCTATGGGGACCTACTGATCATACCTCCTGAATGGGTTAGGCATCAAAGTTGAGTGGGAGATCTCATGACAATACCAGAGGACAGAGTTCCTAGGGACCTGTAACTCCCTAAGAGCACTCAACCATTACCTAATAAAGGATAACTCTTTAACTTCCCCCAACTTGGTTGGAGCATCGGTCTAACCCTGATCATAACCATCAACTCACACTCACCAAGGACCTTTCTTGAAAAGATGCCTCAGTAAGGTAACATCTCTTTGAAGAATGACAGCTATCACTTACGCTCGACAAACATCATCTCGAAGCTCAACAATCTCCTTAACTGAACCTCTATCATCAGTACCAGCTCGTGGTCCAGTCGATGAAGAGGAACCACGTAAAACTCAAGGAGAAATTCTCGGTGTATTCTCTCGAAGTCACGAGGCTTCTCTCCTCAGAGCATTGCTCTCTTACTAAAGTACCTCTCCAACCAGATTAACCTCGGAGGCATCCTGGAGCTTAGCCTTCAGAGCATCCACTTCTTCTTGAATAGAAGCCTCGATCTCCTCCATCTCTTAAAGCCTATCCTTCATCTTGGAGACGAGATCTGACTGGTCCTTATAATCTTGGTTCATCAACCTAAGAGACTTACAGATCCTTACAAAGGCTTTGCGAACTCGATTGCTCGCATCAGGACCAATAATCTTTCCTACTTAAGAAATAACAGGTATATAATCATCAACATCAATCAGCTACAAACCATATAAGCATTGAAGAATAAATAAATCAGTACACGAAAGGAAACTGAATTTCATTTCATTAAAATAAGTATTAGAGTACATCAGCAAAAAGAAAGAACAACAAAAATACAAAGAGCTCCCTAAAGAAGACTAGCTGGCAACCTCAGTCTGCTCTGAGGTCGCTGGTTGCTTTCCCTTATCTGTAGCAGCTCCAGGCACACCTCCCTGAGATAGAGAAGTCACTATCCCCTGGTAAATGGGAGCATCAACAGTGATGGTCAAAATAGTAGGGGCACCTTTATTGGCAGTAGGAAGAGGCACCTCATCTACGACAGGCTTAGGACCAGGGTCGTGTCGTCAAAAAGGGCGGAATCAATATCCACCTCGATAACGAGTAAGGTCTTATCCCAACCCTCCTTAAAGTTGAGACGACCAATATAACCAATCTGAGCCTCAATATCCTCATACTCTGCGACCTATCCAGCATTGTACGAGCTCTCTTTGAGGGTGGCAGTCTTAGATTCCACCTTCTCCACCTTTCTAAACAACACTTTTTTCTCTTCAACTACATCCAGCTTGCTCGAGCAGACCAAGTCATAGGACTGCCTCAGCTCCTAAAGATCCTTGGTCGCTGCCTCTTTTGCTTTGTTGGCTTAAGTCAAGGTGAGATCAGAAGACTTTTGAGAAGCATTAGTAGTCTTTAAACTAGCCTCCAGCTCAGCATTCTTCCATCCAGATCGGCGTTTGTCCTAGGCAGCTCGTCACGACCGCGGTAGAGGATAGTGAATCAGACACAAACTGCATAGAGAAGGAAAATATTAGTAAAAGGAGTATTGAAAAGAACATTTCAAGAGTAGAGAAGGGAAAGTAGGCTTACCAAGTCTAGCCTCTGACTTGCCTTCAGGGCTAACTGGTCAGCCCCCATCGACCTCTGATGATCAGCCGGCAAAACTGCTCTCTCGAGCACCACCGGAGCCAACTGAGGAGAAAGGGAAACATAAGTCCCATCGGGCAAAGCATACACGGGCACCAAAGACTGACCTACATTTGTCCTCACTTCCTCTCTCCTATTTTTTTCTTCTCTCTCTTTCTTCTCCCTCTCAACCCTTTTTCTCTCTTCCACTTTCTTCCTCTTTTTTTCTTTCTTCCTCTCTCTCTCTTTCACCGCCGCTTCCTCTCTCTTCTTCCTCTCCTACTTATGAGAAACAGTTTGGGAGCCAGTGGCAGCGTCCCCACTCCCAGACTTTTTCTTCTTCAACCTCTGAGCAAGCAACACATTATCTTCGTTATCATCTTGGATCAAATTTTTCCTTGGAGGGGCCATAGCTTCCTCTCTGGAGCTACTTGAATCCCCTGAAGAATCCTGAGCCTCCGAACCCTCCTCCGATCTGGAAGATTCTTCACTACTTAATCTCTCCTCACTGTAATCACCTTCGATACCACCCATGTTAGCCCCCTCGCTCTCTTCACCAGAGTTGCTTTCCTCCTCATCCAATTGAATTGGGTCAGAAGCAACCTCTTCTCTGATATCTAGCTGAGGAATCCAATCCACAGGTCGTCCGATGAAACTAGACCCAATGTTCTTGTATTCGAGAAAAAATTCCACTAATCGAGGATGCTCACCGTTAGCTAAGAGTTCCCTGATTTTCCAAGCCTTAACCACCTCAGTAGGTCGAATCTTGCGAAGGGCGGGTTCTGAGTTCTTTGTGTTCGCTGAAAAAAGAAAGAGAAAAAGATATGAGAAAGACCATACAATAGGATAGAATCAATGAGCAGAACAAGAACTATTCCTACCTATATATTCCTCCCCATAAAAGGGAATCACGTGTCTCCCAGACCTGATCCCTTCAGTATGAGGAGGGAACTACCCCCCTCATGCCAGTAGTCCTTGTGGGAATCAGGTAGATTTACTACCAATACCCTATCAGGACTCCTAGATTTTAGGTAAAGAAGACAAGAGCTTGTTCGAGAAAAATAATAGAAATAGCAGATTTCAGCAAGCCCTAGATTGGTTCCATAAAGATGATTAATTCTATGCACACCATTGACAATTTTCCAAATATTTGGCAAGCAATGTGCAGGAACTATATCGAAGTAACTAAAAAAAGTACAAAAACATGCGATTTGGGGGAAAAGTAAGACCCCCCTGGGATAACAAAAGAACATGTATCCAGTGACCGTCCTCAATGTCCCTGACATTACGAGGAACAGGGGCACATTCGATGTCTACCCAGTTTGGAATATTGTAAAACTTCCTAAACTCAGTTATCGACCTATTGCCTATTTTCGTCATCAGAAAGGAGAAATCATAATATCGAATATGAAGAAATTCCAACAAAAAAAGAAGGAGTGTGAAGAACTTAAGAAGTAAGAATCAGCTTAAGACATTGCAAAGCCGCAAGTAGGAAAGATGAGAATATAAGGAAGAAGCTTGAAGATAGAAGATGAGACCTGGAAGTGAGAAAGCAACAGTGAGAGGTTGGAAAAATATAGAGAGTGCAAAGAAATTTGAAGCGACGTCAGGGAATGACCTCTCCAAGCTGTTTTAAACCTTTCTAATCATAACACACAAGAAACGAAGCAATCTGCCGCCTAAATCGATTCGAGAAGGGGGCTTCAATCCCAAAGTGCTGCACGATTCCAAAAAATGACATTATGGCAATCATTTAAAATTATTGGGCCCAAATTTTGACCCAAAATTTTTAGGGGCAATTGTGGGTACCTCGATTAGTTATTTCGGCCCAGATGAGTAGCTCAATTAAGCACAATTCAAAGTCTAGGGGCCTCGCGCTATAACTGATTCAGTTGTGAACCATTCAATTCCTAAAATCTCTTAGGAGATATTCTGGGGGTCATGGGCTAACGTGGAGGAGTCCCGCACCCCCACTCTTCCAAAAAAGACATGTATAAATAAAACCCTCAACCCGGGGCAAAGGGCATGAAATTGTAAACACTCCCCTGTAGTAAAGAGAAATAAAATACTGAGAGCACCACCGTGGACGTAAGCCTTCTTGCCGAACCACTTACATCTTGTGTTGTGTGTGATTGCAATTATTTCAAGTTCTTTATTTATTCTGGTGATCGCCTTTGCTTATTATTTTGTGTTGAGTTTAATTGTCACCACATTATTGAACATGAAAAAAATTATCAAACTACACCCAAACTTTTAAATAATTATAAAAACATCCCCAAAGTTTTGGTAAATTTACAAAATGCATTAAACTTGTGGTATGGGGAGTTATCCCCTATTCTTTAAATGTTTTTGGACTTAACTTTGTAAAAGAAACTACAAAGGAACTCCAATATTTTAGAAACATTATAAAATGAACATTAAATGCTTTTAAATATACAAAGGGAATATAAGTGTAAATAACGGATAAAGTATTCGTGCTTGGTTTGGCCATTGGCCAGGTACAAAATTTTAAAAAGTGAAAAGGGAACTTGAACAATGATATATTACTGTGCAAGATTGGTATTTTGTTAAATACGACATAAGTCGGGTATTTTCTTAAATGAAGTAAACTGGGTATTTTATTAAAAATGGTAGTTGGACAGTAAGAAAATCAACTCAATGAAAAGTGAAAGAGCTTTCTCAAAGGAGTAATCGAGGTAAATTTAAGAAGGGCCTGGAGTCCTAGGGTGCGACTTCGACTCAGACCCAAAGCCATTTTCTAGAGAAGCATTGGTTACAAAATTTATGAAAAGAGGTGAGAGCCCATAAACATAAATATGATACGATGAGCTCTAGGCTGAAATGGTAATTACAAAGAAGGAAATGAGTTTGGAAAACTTAAGGAAAGGGGAATAACTACTAAATAAAAGATTACGAAAATTTTATTTCAATTTTTTTAAGCAACATGGCTCACAAATCATGGAAAATATGTAATATAGTAAATTGGTGAAACCCAAATATTAAATGAAATGAAAAACCTAGTGCTTGAAAATTGGAGGAATAATAAGATGGCTACCAAGAGGATTGGTAAAGTCCAAGTTAACAGGTGAATGGATAGATAAGTTGATGCATTCAAAAATGGATAAAAGGATAAAATTTGACAAGTTAAGTGTGAATAATTATTTTCGAGCACCGGGTGCGTGTGTTGAAATGTTTTTTTAAGAACATCAGGTGTATGTCAATTCGAGTATAAGTTGATATCAAGTAAAAGGAAACCGAATGGTTTAAAGATAATCAAAGAATATGATTTCAAAATTAACCGCGTGAGTTAATGGGACAAATGGCACTTTTGCACGAATGAAAAAGGGCGAAGGTATGGGTCAATGGTATTTAACCGGATTAAATATAATGTTTTTGAAATAAAACATGAATAATGGATATATTGTATAGTAATTGCATGTATATTTGGGTAGAATTATACTGGTTTTATTATCACATTGGTTTATTTTCAGCCATTCCTTTATGTATAGGGAGCCCTAATGGGCATTAACTCATCCCATTCCCTTTGTTACGGTAAATTAATCAAGGTTCCATCTTTTGAGAGGGTTTTATAGGTAAGTGGTTTCTTATTCCTACGTTAGTATATCTTATCACTTGAACCAATTGGTTTTGCCTAATGGGTTCCGCACTTGTCATTATTATATATATATGCTTTGAAAATGGAATTACAGGTTCACTTAGTAATTTAAATCAATTAAAATGGAATATAAACATTATTTATTTTTCTTCAAATCACTTCGCACTTAATGCCACAAGACCGAACCAGTTTGAACCCAGCGTAACTCAAGAACCCAGGTCAAGGCATTACAACTTTCCTTTTTGGTATAAATATAATTGAGCAACCTTCACCCTTATTTCATGAGCCTATCTTTTATCCGAGGGAAATAGATCTTCCCCTAGATACTTTACTATTAAGTCCATCTAAATGGGAGCTCTTTCCATAGCTAATACCTGGTCAGCAACTTATTTTCTTTGGATGCTTGGTTGCGCCAGGAACTCCACCTTTATCACTCTCTCAAGATCAGACTTCACAGCTGAAAGTAATGTGTCCAAAGCATCCATATGTTTAGTTTTTACCCTTGGTTATTGTTTTATTTGAACATGCTATTATTAAAGGACCAAATCTTGAGCCTTTTCAAGGTAGGTTGACATATGTTCATCGCTAACATTTTAGTCTTTTGATATATGATTGGATACTAGCCTTGAGTTAAAAAATACATAAAGGTGACTGGTGCCTAAGGATAAGGCCTTATTTAGCCCCCATGAGAGCCTCATACTCTGCCTCATTATTCGATGACTCAAATTGAAATTGTATAGCATGCTCGAGGATGGTGTGATCTGGGGTGACTAACACTATACCCTTTCTAACTCTATTTATATTAGGTGCACCATCCATATCAAGAGTCCATCTCTTATTGAATTATGAGCCTTATTCGACTATTTAATCTTTAAACTTTGGGTTCTCGTCAATTCGATGCTTTTTGACAAACTCTGTGATGAAGTTTTCCAAAATTTACCCTTTAAATTCAATCTTAAGTTGATTAGGGATATTAAAACTCCCCATTTCAATCGACCATTTGCGTGAAGCTAGCATCAGTGGGAAAGATCATAGTTTGGTGTCTAGTAGTGTTTTACTAACATAGTAAATTAGGGCTTGGCATCCCTCTTTATCTTTGACAAAATCCTAGTTAGTCGAATGATCGGATATTGACAAGTACTAGTAAAGTAGATACTCCAGGTAAGGAACTATGAGTAGGGATGGTCGATTGATGTTATTCTTGATCTCCTCTAACGTTGGGGGAGCATTAATCATTTCATACTACATTTTTCTCATTTCTTAGTAATTGAAAGAAAGGTTAGCGTCGCTTCAAAGATTTGGAAATCAACTGATAGCATTTCAATTAGCTTTTGAACACCTCTAACGGTTTTAGAATGCTGAATCATTCTTATTACTTTGATGTGATAGAAATTCGCTTCGATTCCTTTTGCACTGACCAAGTATCTAAGTAATTTTCCGAATTATACTTTAAAGGATCATTTTGTTGAATTAAGCCTTATTTTATAATATAAAAGGACTTCAAATGTCTTCCCAAGATCTGAGAGGTAATGGCCCATTTGCTTACTCTTTACAAGATTTTCATCGATGTAAACCTTCATGGTATTCCCTAATTAGTACTTGAGCATCTTGGCGACTAATTGTTGGTATTTTGATCATGTGTTATTGTCTCCAAAGGTCATGATTATTTAACAATAAAGACCAAGTGTGGTGTGAAGTTAGTCTTTTTCTTGGTCGGGCCTGAACAATGGGATCTGATGGCGGCCGAAATAAGTGTCACTCATTCGCTTATGGCTAGTTGTGATGTCGACCAACTAGTGAATCTTTGGAAAGGGGAAGCTATCATCGGGAGATGCTTTATTTTGGTTGGTAAAGTCAATGCAAACTTTCCACTTCCCATTATTTTTCTTAATTACGACAGGATTCAAAATCCATTCAGGGAATTAAACTTTTTAATGGACCTTGTCTTTAGAAGTTTTTCAACCTCTTTTTCTACTACTCTTTCCTTTTGAAGACCTATTCTAAAAGCATTGTGTCACCATTGAGAAAGTCGAATTGATGTAAAACATAAAACACATTACTTTTAGATTTATGTCGAGAATATCATATAGCTGCCAAGTAAACACATTTATATTTTCTTTAATAAAGGAGTCTAAATCTTTTTTTTTTGGTGAGGGAGATACTGATGAGGAATATTTGGTCTGGGTGAGAATAATCAAACAAAACCTCTTATATTGACTTTATGACCTTGTTGATGGAGGCTACTCCCGTGTCTTCTACACCCGATCGCAAATACTTTAACTACTATTTTGTGGGGATGGTCACCTCTGAATTCTCCACATTTTCTTTCTTTTTCTCCTATTTTGGCCTAATGGTTACGATAAAACATTGGTGAGTAGAATCCTAATTTCCACATATCTCTATTACCCCCGGTCGGTAATGCATATAAGCTTTTGCTGGTAGGTGTATATAATGACCTTTATTGCGTGCAGCCATCCTCTTCCAGGGATTATGTTGTATGGAGATTCAATGCGTACCACTAAGAATTCAATTAGATTTTATATTCTCCTAGTTCATACAAGAATTACAACCTTTTCCAATGGCATACTCATTTTTCCTACAAATCCGTCTGGATGGTCGCCTCATTTAGGTATTCCATTCGAAAGTTGAGTTGGTCGAAAAACTTGAGGTATATAACCTCTGAAGAGATTCCCTAGTCCACTAATAGCTCATCCATATCCTAGTTAGCAAGTCTAAGCGTGATTACTATATGAGATCATGACTCGAAACAGATCCTCCTCACTCAAGAAAATATTCTTAGCGTAGTCAATTTCTTCTGACCAATGATGTTTATTGACAGTGGGCCTGTTCGGATAAATCTGGAAAGCCTCTTCCACTGCAGTGATCTTTTTATCTCCATTATTAAAACATTACCTTTGATCTGGTTAGGGTTTGAGGCTCCGTGGATCACTATAAATTTGTCCCCTAACTCATCGTCATCTAGTACATTGTTTGGATTTTGCTCACAATATTTTTAACTTTTCCCATTTCTCTTGTCGCTAAAATTATCCAGATGGCATGCCCAGGTTAGCTCACTGAGGTGTGATTTCAACGCCTTATAATTCTTTGTCTTTTGTTCGTATTCCTTATGACAGGAAAATCTCAGGGAGATGTTCCTTTGAAAGTGTCTCCTCCTATCTTTCTCGACCACTTGAAGTATTATTGGTCCTTGATCTCAGTCAAGATCTTCTATATTGGTTCTTTGAAGACTGTGTTAATGGCGCAATGAGCTTTTCTTGGATCTAACTTTTTTATCTACCTTTTAACTTCCATTATGATTCTTGCCCCTTTATTAGGAGCAACATCTGTGTCTCCATTCTTCCTCGCCTTTGGTCGACCATTGTCATGCTTTATTCATGTGATAATATATTTAACTTGGGCTTACTTTTCGATCCTTAACATAAGATCGTGGTTATTGTTTTTTCTTCTTGGTGAGGTATTTTTATAACACGGAGTTATTCTACAGGCCAATTTTAAATGTGGATATTATGACATATTCGGTGCAGTATTCCACCTCATTATATACCTCAAAATACCGCATGGCATACTCACGTAGGGTCTCTTAAGTCTTCTTCTTCAACATGAGGAGTGAATCAATCCTATTTGGGTGGATTATTCTTGTGATGAATCTTATGTTAAAGGCCTCCACGAGAAATTTAAAACTAGAGATGGATCTGTGAGACAACTTTTAGAACCAATCTTGTGCCACATCCCCTAAGCTTGAAGAAAATATTTGGCACATTATAGGTTCGTTATCATTTAAGAGCATCATGGCTTGGTTGTACTAGTGAACATAGTTAGTGAGATCTGTCTTTCCATCCTATATTTTGAATCTTGGCACAATGAACTTCTTTTTTGGTTCAGAGTCTTCAATTATCCAAGTGAACGAAGACTTCATCTGGCTGACAAGGGATCTTCGAGCTAGCTCCTTGGTAGTCTTGACTCCTCGATGAGCTGGGTGGTCATCCATTTACCATTATATAAGTTTACTAAGGTTTTCCTTACCATGGAAAATGATACATTGATCCTTAGTTTTTAATGATCTCGTTTAGTGGGAGAGATCTGGGTTGCATCACAAACTCCTTCCTCGGCTACAACCTTTTCCCGTCTGAGGCCTAATGGTGCGGGAGATCTACTAGTGCTTATGTTTATCCATATAGATCTCCTTCTCTATTCCATTCATAGGATGTTGCTAGCAAAAATTCTCTTCCTGTTGATGGCATATTGCTGACTCTTATTTACAAAGGCATTGTTCGTAAGCATCTATGAGCCGTGATATCTAATTGGATAATAGGGGTTCAATGATTTTCACCATTTTCTCCTCATAACGATTGTAATGAGAGCTGGGGGTACTCTAGCATTGGTGGTTTCTGATCTGAATTTGATCATATGAGAGACGTACTTAATGCAATCGTCTTAATGATCACTGTGAGATTGTGATTGATCGCTATGTGAATGAGACATGCTTGCTATTTATTGGTAAGATCGAGAAAATAAATCTATTTCCCATAGACGACGCAAGTTGTAGGTGATAAAATACCACTGATTAAGATTCAATACAAACCAATCGAACATAATAGAAAAATCATGCACAGATAAAAAAGAACAAGATGTAAGTGGTTCGATAATGTGCCTATGCCCAAGGAAGGTTCTTATTTGTTATTAATATAGTATTAATACTCGAGATTACATTGCCCTTTTCCTTGGGGGCTAGGTTTACATTTATAAGATGAAGTGATTGCCCCTGGAACCTCAATCACTTTAGCAGTTATCCCCAGCTGGTCGACCTTATCTCTTCCCCTGATCTTTGCAGGATAGTTATATTTAGTGATCCTTATTTACATGATGAACATAGTTGATCTATCCCCTTTCTCATATGTGGTGGATTATTTTCCAACCACACCAAGTAATACAACAATAAAGTAAAGTCCATAATTCTCAAGGAGGGGGACTTGGTGCTTCAAAATGTCATACATACGGGAAACAAACTGGAAGCTAATTGTCACGAAACTTATCGTATTACTCATGCATTCACCCAAGGACATATATAATTAAAACTTTAGTAGCATAACCTTTCAGCAACCCTTAGAATGCCTAACACCTTAAAAAATACTATCATAAGGAAAAAGTTTTGATGTTATTTTAAAAAGTGGTGTCATAAGAGGAGAACTATTATTAATGAAAAGACATTACTTCATGCATCATCAACATTTTATTTTTTATTATTGTCTCTACTTTTCATAAGCTAAAACCAATTATATGGGAAAGATTCTAGTGACGAAGTCATCGGGAAAAAACTTCAAGGGATTGCACCTTAGTGGAAATCATGATTATGAATGCCTACTTAATTATGCCCCACGTGTAAGTGGCCAACCTTAAGGGAAATAATTCCTCAGGAGGGTATAAAACACGCAAGAATAGAACCCTGACCTCACTCAAGTCATTACCAAGAGCTACTATAAGCAATAAACAAATAAGAGGGAAGAGGATCGTGAGGTAGGAGACCTATCACTTGGTGAACTTTATTGGGAAAAATCATAGCATGTATGATCTCATCCTTTGGACAAGTCATGGAACATATGACCTCATCCAGGGGGAGCTAGGGCAATCAAAAGTATTAAATAAGTTCGAGCATATCACAATGATCTAAAAATACTAAGTTACTGTGAAGACCCCTAAAAAATGTTTAAAAACATTAATGGCTTGAAAATAAGAATGTCTAAGGCTAAAGCCAAAACTATTATTATAATTATTCGGCTAAGAAATACATGATATGCAAAAAATTTAGAGCCCATAGTAATTATAGAAGAAAATAAAAAAGAGCATCGAACTATAAGCAATAAAATCATTCATGAAAGCGAAAAAGTCATGCATTCACCATAAAAAATTAAAAGGGTTAAGAGCCTTAAAAACTATTATATTATAAATCATCCCACTTTAGGGGTAAAAATATGAATATTAAAAAAGTTACACAAAATAATTTTAATCCTGATGAGAAGGATGTACAATCAGATCAGCTACACTAGAGGCTGGAATGGTGTTCGTCTCGACCACAAGAGCATTGTTAATCGCTGGAACCTCCTCCAAATTTATTTAAGGATACACCTCTATGTCATTATCTATGGTAAGGGCCATGGTTTCCTTGTATTAACCCTCCCAAGGCTTAATGGCTTCAACAATCTCAGGGTAATGCTTTACAACCCTTTTCTTAAGCTCGACATAACCATCGGTAAAGGAAATCATATTTCTTTAGTGAATTTTGGGGAAGCATACCTAAACTTTAGGATGATGGAATTATCCCCCTTTTGTTTATCCTTCAAGGAGGAATCCCTATCCTTGGCGTTCGTTACCTTCTTCTCTAAGCTGACCTTATCATTCTCAAATCAATTACCCGATACATTAGTTCAAGGTTTTGCTTCTGGTGCTCTTTGTATCACTTCTCCCTATTCTTGATAACTATGTCATGCTCTTTCAATATAATAGACACCATAATTTGTTTTATAGTAAAACAATAAGGAGTTAAAAAGGATACATAGTTAAAAATTGAAAAATAATGAAGCATAAAGAAATAAGCATCAGCAACAGAGCTCGGTGTTGAGAGTAAAACCATATAATGTTAGTTTTTAGATACCTCATATATTTATAAGTAAGATCCTAATTGGAATACCAAATGTTGTTAGTGGAATTACCATCACTGGCACGGATGGAGTCATCATTTATCAACATCTTAAAGAATAATAGGATTGTAGAATCCTTCATGTACACAGGAACGTCATTTTGAGGCTCAGACTCCACCTTCTCACCTAGTCATTTAGATCGACCACTTCTAATGATAACTGGCCCATGGACAAACCTATTCATTTATATCTTGGTCAACTTCACATTCTCAATTGTGGTGTTATGGGCCCCAGGTTGGGACTCGGGAGAAGTTATACTTGCTGCATCTGGAAGAGGATTCATGGTTCGGTTTCTATCCGTACAAGGATGCGATAATTCTTATCTCTCGTCCCACCGTTTATCCCTGAGGTCGAGTTTATCAGTTCAGTGGTTCGATGATTTCCCCTAGAAGATGTTAGACGCTATATCCAGTTTTTGTTGCACGCCCCTGGTTTAAGCCTGGGCCTAGGTGTATTCTATGCGAGGGGTTATCAATTGTTCAGACAAGCCAATTTGTTTTATATAAAAAAAAAACAAAAGGCTTAGGTTAGCCCTTTCGGCCTAATCATAGGCAGATTTAGGTCTGCCATTGATCCGAAGATTCTTAATGTAGGGTTTAGGTTATGATTTACGAGTGGGAAAGGTGTTAGCCACCCCATTTGTTCTTTATGATTCCTTAATTATATGTTTATTATCCCTCTTTACATTATGTGATTACTTTTTAGTTTATTTAGAACATGATTAAAGGCCTTATTTTGAGAATCTCTTAAAAAGTAGATAGGTGCTTAGGTATGAAAATAGTGTAGTGATAGGTGCGGGAATATTACTTAAACCGGTGAGGGTACACATGAGTGCTTGTGTGCGAGTGTCTATTTAGGATAACATGTGGCCATTAGTATATGTGTAAGTGTGAGAAAAAGCTCAGATTGTATAATGGGAGGCCGTTATTAGTATATAAAGGTGAAAGAAAGCTCGAACTGGGTAATGAGTGGCCGTTGTGTGTATGTGAGTGTGAGAGAAAGCTCAGGTTACATAAAGAAAGTTCGTAAATATATGTGTGTGCGGGCAAGAAATTACAGCTTGAGATAATTTGATATCTCGTTTGAGGTGAGGAGGAATAAAAAAGTAATATGAGATATGGGTGTATTTTTGTTGTGATAACATATCGACAGATATATTGTCAAAGATTGTGTTTCCGAGAAGGACTCGGTATTGTGCCTACATACAAGTGTATCCATGAGATTAAAGCCTAAACAATTCAATTATACACGTGTTAAAAAATAATGTGTGTGCAAGCGTAGGACTTGTCTTAAGAGGGGGAGAATATTTATGTGATCCAAAGGGTAGCTTTAGTGGAGGTTCATAATGGGAGTGGACCCGTAGATCTCCGACACTGGCACATCATATTATGATTATCGAATGATCACTAGTAGGAAGGTATTATCTTTTGGGCTAGTTTGGAGGTGTAGAAGGAGAGGATATGGCATATTTAGGATTAGAGTGTAACAGAATCCACCGAAAGAGGTCTATGTATCCTTTATCGACATGACTAAATCCCATAGGAGTCGTATGCCTCGAGCTGGTTACTCCGTATTTGGACTAGAGATAGGGGCATCCTTAATAGATAATACGTAAATATACGTATTACAGGCGTGAGATTCATGAATTTGATTCGGTATAACGCCTACATACCCAAGGAGACTTGGTAGTTCTAACAAACGAGACATATTTGTGAGTGTAGCCGACGGGATACCGGGTATGCAATATACAAAATTACGATATTTATGAAGCCTAGCCCATAAGATAGCATTTCCATTATGAGTTGGATTGATTACTTATATGTTAAAAATGCGCTAATGAAAGTTTTATGCTTGACAAGTATTTACAAGAAAATGTATATTCGGGTGCACCATCCTAGCGATGTGATTTGTTTTCTTAGAGAAGAGGTGTTAGTAGTTTGATTTTAGACTTTGTCTTAGCAAGGTTTCAGATTAACTCATCACACTTAAACTTTCCTAAGAACAGTCCTAAAAAGTATGTTGTATTTTGTCGTGGAATTGTATTAGAATTTATTTAACATGCAAGTATGTCATTTCAACTCAACAAACATTGGTGCTGTGTTAAAAACCAAGCTTTAAAATATAAATACTGTAAAGTGCTTATTGTGTCCCCTAAATAGGAGTCGGGCTAAGTGAGATAAATAGATATGGATAGTTTATCACAATATATATTTGGGGTATTAACCTGAAATTTTTGTAGAGTTTCTTTACCCTTATATCATCAGACGATTTATTCCCAGGGGAGTCTCCCCTATGAGGTGGCGCCATTTAGTAGGACAAATATTTGTTTAGAAGAACCGACCTTCACGGGGTGCATGCATAGATTTGCCTTTATATTTCGGAGGAAGTGACTTTTCAAAGGTACAAACTTCACTACACAGACTTTTGCCTCCTTTGTAAAAGCAAGATTTATAATTGTTATTCATGTTTTTAAATTTGGCATATCCCGTTACATCTTTACTTCATCATGTATATTCTCAAGAACTTTAAGTGAGGACAAGTTAGTGACCAAATACAACAATCGAAAATTGAAAGAGTTGAGATCATCACTATAATCGTTGGAGAAGGTATATGGTTTTGATTATGTGTAAACATTTTATTCAGGTGTTGTTTTTATAAAATGATTGAGGGTTGGTTTTAAAAAGATTTTCAAAGAAAAAATATATTTTATTTTTAAGTCATTTAAATGACTTTAAGTCTTTGTTTGAACGATATTGGTAGTTCATTCAAATGAACTTCAAATGAATATCAAACGAGATTTTTCTATTAGCAGAATAAATGTCATTTGAAGCTCGTTCAAATCATGTTCGAATGAGATTGGTTGTTTGTTCGAATGAGTTTTATTTTGATTCGAACGAGTTATGCATTTTCGTTCGAACAAGCCCTCGGGATTTGTGTTGCCTAAAAATCGTGTTCTCTATATAAAGGGATCCTGAGATCAGTTTTACATTGGACTTTTAGCGAAAATCACTTTCACATACAATACAAAAAGGTCTCTAAAATGTAGTTTTACAAAAACACTTTTGTTTCTTTCAATCCAAACCTCC
Organism: Sambucus nigra; assembly: GCA_949130495.1. NCBI lineage: Eukaryota > Viridiplantae > Streptophyta > Magnoliopsida > Dipsacales > Adoxaceae > Sambucus > Sambucus nigra. The sequence continues at coordinate 478,718,713 of OX422217.1, read as the reverse complement.
TAGATGATTTGTTGAGCATTTTATCAAACCCTATAAAGAACAAATACCATGTTCATATTCTTATGGAGTTGATTTTCCACTGTTGAAGATAGCAATACGATTTCTCAAGGCTGATCGATGGACACCGAGGCAAGTGGAGCCTGCTATGGAGCACTGTTGGATATGCATATCTGTCTGTAATAACCAGGAAGGAAGACACAACTATTCCACTTAGTAAAGTCTAAGTTTTTGTAAGCCTATTAATATCGTTCTTCAGTACGTAGTTATTAGAGTGTTGAAAAAAGGTTTTGGCCAAAGGGGATTTTCCTCATCTCTTGTAATATGGTTTATGGTTTGTTTGCTTCGATTTAGTTTTAATATCTTGAATCTTTATGATCACTTAATTAATCAAGATAAAATTTGGACTGAATTGAATTTGGATTTTTGTGACCTAATCAACGATTTTTACATATAATCGGACCACTATCGTTTTTTTAATTGGTATCAGAGCTTGTTTCTACAAGTTATTTAGATGAATCCTGGTGGTTATATGGATAATTCTTACAATATGCCACCTGTTTGTTAGCTGTATTTATGCCAATTGGAAATATCGAATGAGATCGTCTCTGAAATCGACCGACGAGCGCGTTTGGATTGTTATTGAAAGGGGATAGAGTCCTCCCACTACTACTAATGAAAATGTCATTTGTCTCAGGCCAAACATAATTTGGACCGAAGATGACCTTCGAGGAGTAATTTTAACTCTTGCGGCTTAAATGTGATTTTTGGTGTTGTCACACCCGACGAATTTCATCATATCATGACGTGCACCACGCCTAAAGAAGCTTGGGATCTCCTCCATATCACACACGAGGGTAACAATACTGATGAAGCTTCTAAGCTAAAAAACCTATGCTTGAATTTGAAATTTTGATGACTTTTTTGCACATTTTTCTGATATTGTGAATTCTAGTTTTAATTTGGGTGTGCAAATTCTGGAAATGAGAGTTGTTAAAAAAATTCTAAGGTCTCTTCAGTCTCGGTTCATTGCGAAAGTTATTGTCCTTAAGTCTATGGGAATTCTATACACGCTTAGGCTAGAGGAGCTCGTAAGTGATCTTCAAACTTATGAAGTAGACATGTTGCCCAAAACCAAAAAGAAAAAGGGGAAAGGGAAAGGGAATAGGTTTAAAGGCACAATTAAAGAAAAAGAAAAGTTTTATGGCTTTGATTTTGAATTTGATATTGATGATCTTGCCCTATTTGCTAAAAAATTCAAAATATTTCTCAAACTCAAAAATAAAAATTCTTCCAAAGTGGAGAGTAAAAGTTTTGAGAAAGGAAAAAATTTCAATGTGGGTAAGAATGTTTTTGAGAATGATTAAAGGAAAGTTAGAGGGGAGTATCCTAAGAAAGATGATTTAAAGAGGTTCTATGAGTGTGAGGGAAAAGGCCACAATGCCCACGACTGTGCCACTACGCTTAAGAGACAATGCAAAGGCAAAGTTGCTTGTAATGCCAGTCTAAACGATAGTGATGTTAAGTCATTGAATGTCGAAGATGAATCAACGCATGGACTTATCTTCACCGTATTCATGGCTAGTCATGTTTTCATTTTAAGTATGTCTCACACCGATAAGGATATTTTTAAATGTGATAACCTCGACAATGAGTCGAACCATTCAGGAGAGTTTGAGGATGATGATTTTAGTAGGGATAATATGGTCTTCAACATGCCTAATCCAAATTTTACACTGAGTACTTAAAAACCAAAAAGCAAAATAAAAATTTGACTCTTAGGGTGTTGAATTTAGAGAAAGAGTTGAAAATTTTGATAGAGAGTGAGACCTCAGTGAGAATCTCTTTGAGTGAGAAACTTCTTTTAGTGGGAAGGGAAACTAATGACTTTACTAATTAAATGGCTAGTCTTATAAGAGGTCTTCAAGCATCACTGGAGACTCGTGAGAAACTTAAAGCCCATATTTTCCAACTCGAAAAGGATCTTGAAAGTGCTCGGGAGGTCAGGGTCATTTTAGAGGAAACCTATTAAAAGGTTGGAAAGATGTTCCTAGGACCCGTTTTAGGTTTTAACGAGAGGAAATGGATAGCTTATGAAGGTGCATCCACTTTCGATATCGCACCCGAACCAATTCCCAAATTTGTGATGGATTCGTATGGGCCTCGACCTAACCCACCAAGGAGAATGCATCCTAGGCATTTTAACCAAGCTAGACCCAAATAAATCTAAGTTTGTACCCATTGCAAATGAATAAGTCATCTTAGGGAGTTTTTCTACAAGTTAGGAAGAGTTTATCATATAGATGCTGGCACATTCCACTATAGCGACTTTGTTAGTCTTAGAGATCAAGTTTAGTTTCTAGTCACTACTTCTAAAAGCTTGATGGAAGAATTTTAGAGGATGTCTATGCCTTTTGAGAACACTTTTGACACATCGACTAGTGCCAACAATGATAAGGACAAGCAAAAGGTTACCACCTATTAGGTACCTAAAAGTGACGAAAAATCCTATGTTGTTCATGTTACTCTTAAGTTTCATGATACTTCTCAATGGTATTTTTATAGTGGGTGATCTAGAAAAATGATTGTTGACAAGTCACTTTTTACCAACCTTATGGATTGCAAGGAAGGAAAAGTTACCTTTGGAAATGGGAATAGGTCTAGCATGTTAAGACGAGGATATGCAGATTTTTCGACTTTCCTAAGCTAGACAATGTATTGTATGTTGAAGGGTTGAAACCAAACTTAATAAGAATAAAAAACTTTACGATGCTTACTTTTTAGTAAAGTTTGATCGGTCGGAGTGCAACATTTTTTTATCAATCCGGTGAACTTTTTCTATAAGGTGTGAGGACTACTGGTAATTGCTACAACATCATTTCAAAGTCCTATTTAGTGTGCAATAAGGCTAAGGTCTCCTCCATGGACCTTTGTGTAACAACCCGTCCTTTTGGAGACAATCAAATTCCATTATTAAGTATAAATTGGAATTTGGAGATTTTCCCTAAATAGTGATTTTTGGGATTTTTGAGGATCAAATGATTTTCGATAGGTGTTGTAATTACTTTTGGGACTATATAGGTCGAAAAATTTTAATTACATGTCGTCGTGGAGTATAGCGACAAAAGAGGTAAGATGTTGAGTAGAAAACCCGCATTTACTTTTATGGGTTAGAATAGTGATTTGCGGTCAAGTACCTCGGATGGAAATTTCGACTGCACCATGAGTCTTGGAATGTCCGAGATAGTCGAAAAAGAGTGTCTGATTGTCGAAATTGAGTTCCGGGTAATTTTGGAGTTAAACGGGCTCGTAATTGAGTAAACGAGTCGTTTTGGGGTTTTAAGGGGTTAAACCCTTTTCTCTATATATAAAGAGGGAGAGAGGGAGAAAAAGAGAAAGAGAAAAGAGAAAAGAAGGAATAAAGAGAGAGAGGAGGAGAGAAAAGAGGAGAAGTGGGGGAAACTCTGGCCAAACTCCGCGAGATTCAGCTCGAGGTAGTCGGATTTCATCCTCCAGGCAAGTGTTTACTTGCTTTATTTCATTTTGTGCATTCCTCTCATATCACAATTGGTATAAACATGATTTTAGGGTTAGAACCTTGAAAATAAATTGGGTAAAATTTGGATATGAGTTTACAAATTGATGTAATGTAAACTCTTAATGATTTCTAGTATTAAAACCATGTTAATGGAGTATAAAATGAAATTGAAATGGGAGAAATGCCCAAACCTAGGTTTTATGGATTTTAGGGTTCAAATCCAAGAGATATGGGTTAATACCCAAAAATAATTGATGTGTTAGTTGTAAAACATGGATTAGATGTTTATTGAGTTGTTGGATGAGCTTAGAAACAACAAAAATAGAGAATAATGGAGGTTTGGAAAATATTTGAAGATAATAAATAGTGACCTGCGTGTTAACCGAATCGATTCGGCCAGGGAGAATCGATTCAGCTCTTGGTCAAAAAATAAAATTTGTAGATCTCTTCGACGCGGTCGCGTGGGCGCTGACTGCGTATTTTTCTGATTTTTTTTGGATTTATAGTGATTTTTCTACGGAAAGCTGTCCGAGATTGAAATCATTAGTTGTAACTTATTGGAGATAAATATTAGGGGTTCTCAAAAAGGATTTTTAGGACCTCTAAAGAATTTGAGGAGATATTAAAACTTTGGGTTTGTTGGAATAAATCCGAGTTATAATTTAAATGGTGAGTTTATTAAATTTTGGGTTTTGGGTTATATATAAAACCCTAAGCAGATTTGGGATTTTCGGACAAGCCGAATCGATTCGGACAGGCCGAATCGATTCGGTAAGAGACAGTTTGAAAGTAGAACCATTTTGAATCAATTCGGACAGGGCGAATCGATTCGGTGGCCAGCGAATCGATTCGGGCAGGCCGAATCGATTCGGTCCTGACAAAATTTTAAGGTTTTCTCCTTTTAAAGATTAGGGAGATTTAAACTATGGTTTTGGAGATTATTATCGAGGATTCTAGATATCACATTAGGACTCCTAGATAATGGTATTGAGGGTGAATAAACCCCGGGATGAAATAAGGAACCTCGGATTAATTTAGTGTACGATCTGGGGTATGGATTTAATGAATGCTTGGGAATACTTTGGGTTTAGTATCATGCTAATATGAAAGCATGATTATGATTCCTCGAGAGAATCTTTGGGATTATTGGTCATCGATAGATGGTTTGGAAAATATGGCCATTTTTATATATTCAGGAAGGAATATATGGTATATATATACTACGTGATTAAGTATATATGATATGATGTAAATTATTTTGAAAATATAAAAATGAATATTTTCAAAATGGAAGGATAAATGATTTTCATAATTGATAAATTATGGATTACACACCTCCCTAAATCGCTAACATAAGGGAAGTTGCGTGCAGTATGGTGATGCCCCCTGTCTAATGAATGCAGGGTGGCTATAGTCCTATAGGCCATATGGGCGATTATTGTTTACTGCGCTGGTTAGGGGATTCTGGGTGTGGTCTTGACTTTCCCGCAGGCATATGGTCGCTTCCCGACGTTGGTAGGTTCCCAGGTTGTCTTGTTTGATCGGCCCTGGAAGATGATAGCCATTTAGGGGCGCGTCCAGTGGGGAAACCCGGAGGGGCGGTCTTAGTTTTATTAAAGCAATTTATGATAATAAATTGGCTTTAATTTACATTTCCTGAGTATAAAAAGGGAAATGGGATAATGGTTTTGGCTTCGGTAACACTCCCGGATGGAAGAAGGGACGTGGAAGCATATGGTATGATCAAAGCATTTTTATGATAATGAAAATGGCTTTGAATACATTTCCTGAGTGTAAAAAAGGGAAATGGGATGATATAAAACGGAAAAGCATTTTTATGATAATAAAACTGGCTTTTAAAAAGTATATGATTTGTTAAAGCAATTCATGATAATGAATTGGCTTTTATATTTACATTTCCTGAGTATAAAAAGGAAAATGGGAAGTTTTGAGAAAATGAAAGTATTGATAAATACTTGATATATGAACCCTCATTCCGGGAGATAGATCCGGATGTTTATGGTAAATGTATATATATCTTTCTGTACTAAGGGACTAGCGGATCTCGACGATCGACCGTGCCGCGTATTAGTGTATCGGGGAGGTTCCTTGTTTGGATTTCGCTTTGCGAGACACCCCACGCACGAACATGGCATAGCGTTGAGACTGGGGTGAAGTTTAGCCCTTAGTACTTGGACTATCTGGGGTAGATAGTGGTTGGGTGATAGACTAGTTTAGCAGGGTAGCTTGACTTGAAGGTTTTAGATAGTTGCGCTAGATGTGAACTTTTAGAAGAGAGGTGAGGGGTATCTGATGGGAGTGCGATACCAATCTAAATATGAGAAAACCTTTTCTAAACAAATAAAGCATTTATGCACTTGCAAAATATTTTCAAACTCGGGCTCTGACCCGTTTATCTACTTTTCCCTCTCTTGTTATATATTATATATATATATATATAGGTGTCCAGACACAGGGACGCCTGGATGAAACTTCCTTCGAGTCAGACGTCTGCTGCAGCAGCTGTAGATGCGTGCGGGTTCTTGATAGACGCTTCTTTCAGTGTACTCTAGATAGGAGGTACTGTATAAGCATTCGGGCCAATGGCTCAACTGTATTTATTTATTCTTTTGCACAACATTCGATATGGTTGTATATTTGAACCGAGTATTCGGTTATTTATTTCATTTCATTTTTCCTTTCAGTTTCATTTACGCATAAACTGTGTGGATGTTTTTATTGTAATTGTTAAAAAGAGTAGTAAAGTTAAAATTTTGACACCGGCCTAATAGGTTATTAGTAATTAAATGGATTTTCGACAGTGATGCTAAGAATGATCCATATGAGACTCCTGTTATAATTTGATATAGGAGTGATCGCCCGATATTTTATTAGGCGGGGTGTTACACTTTGGAATCAACGACTAGGTCATGCCAATTCTAGATATCTTGAGAAATTAATAAGAAAGACCTAGTTTGTAGCTAACTATCTCTTGAAAAAGTAAATTCCTTGATTTGTGTCCTTTCCAACAAGGGAAACAAGTCAAGAGTCGCAATAATAATTTTATACCATTACCACATCCCATGTTTTAGAGTTATTACACACGGGTCTTTTGGGTTTCACGTGTATGGAGAGAATTGGTGGTTAGAAGTATATCCTAGTGATGGTTGATGATTTTTTTAGATATTCAATCGTTGGATTTCTTTGAGAAAAGTCTAATGCCATTGAGTTCCTAACAACAAAGTGTTGTTTACTTCAAAATCAGCATTGTGTCACTATAAATCGTATTCGGAGTGACAATGGCACTAAATTTAAAGTAGACATAGTTTATGGTTTTTGTGATGAATTCGGCATCAAACATGAGTTTTCGAACATTCCTACTCCTCAACAAAATGGGATCATTGAAAGGAAAAAATAGGACTATTCAAGAGATGGCAAAGTCCATTCTTCTTGGTAGGAATGTGCCTAGACATTTTTGGGCGGAGGCAATTAACACCGCATGCCAAACGGTGAATAGGGTTTATCTTTATCCATACACACAATACACTTCGTATAAGTTATGTATAGGTAAGAAACCCAACTTATCATATTTTTGAGTTTTTAGGAGTCCTTTTTATATCTTTATAGATAGAGAGAACTTAACAAAGTTCAACTTTAAAAGCGATGAGAGAATATTTTTAGTGTATTCATCGTCTAGTAGCCTATAGGGTGTTTAATCTTAAAATCTCTAAGGTCATGGAATCGATAAACGTCATGATTAGAGATGATGCATCGACTATGTTTACTGATCACGGTCTTGCGTGTGAGAACAATTCACCCTCTAATGATGATCTCAATATTGACCACACCACCACGGTGGACTCCGCTCTTAATATACCATCTTCTTGAGTTCAAAAGAGTCATAACCCTATCGACATACTTGGTGACCCCACACTAGGTGTCAAGACTCCTGCTCAACTAGATAATGTAGTTAGCTAATTTTGCTACACTTCCTCAATAAATACCAAGATTGTGAAGGAATCACGTAAGGATGAGCATTGGATATGATCTATGCAAGATAAGTTTCTTTCATTTCGAAAGAACGATGTTTGGAATTAGTCCCCCGACCTACAGAGACTAATGTGATTGGGACCAAGTGGGTATACAAGAAAAAATGGACGATAATGGTACCATTATTTGCAATAATTCTAGGTTGGTTGCTCAAGGTTACACACAAATTTAAGGTGTAAACTTTGATAAGAAATTAACTTTCGTTGCTAGACTTCAGTTCGTTTACTTACTACTCGCCATAACAAGTCATCTAAGGTTTAAGCTTTACCAACTCAATGCCAAGAGTTCTTTTCTCAATGAAATTCTTTAGGAGGAGGTTTATATGGAACAACCAAAGGGGTTTGAGTACCCAAAGCACATAGGGAATGTCTTTTATCTAAATAAGGCCTTGTATGGTTTGAAATAAGCACCCCGTGCTTGGTACGAAAGGCTAACTTCTTATCTCTTAGCTCGTGTTTTCAAGAGAGGGGGAGTTAATATGACGTTATTTGTTAGGAGAGAGGGCAATGATATCTTGGTTTCCTAAGTCCTTGTGGATGACATAGTATTTAGATCCATGTGTTCCCAACATACTCACACTTTTGAGGAGGAGATGGAGAGTGAATTTGAGATGAGCATGACTAGTGAACTCACTTTCTTCATAGTTCTTCAAGTGCATTAACTCAATAATGGTATATCTATATCTCAATCTAAATATATTAGGGACCTAGTGACCGAGCGAAAAAAGTGTGTTCGTGTGAGGACACAATCGTTGTGTGTTTCGCCGCCGTGATACAAAAAACCTAAGCTACTACTACACTTGACAAGCAAGCACAGCGGTAAGTCGGGTATCGTAAGAAATCCACAAGGAGTGATTGAATTTTAGATGTTAATTACTTTAAAACTTCAAGAATAAAAGTATAAAAGATGATAGGTTGGAAATGGTGATAAAAGAAAAAGAATAAGTTACGTTACACAAAAGTAAAGCGAGGATCGGGATCTCATTCTACCAAACGGATCGAAACAACTACTAATTAGAGTTTCGGTTCGAAAACATTTAATCGAGCATTTTTATTAATCATAAACATCACACAATAAGGAATTTAACCCAAAGTTGCGAGATTAAACATTTAATCAAAAATGGTCACACGCGGATTAAATTCGGATAATCGCTATAAACCCTAACGTTGCGTGACAAAGAAAGTTAAACGCATAATAATCCGACTTTAATATGCGAGGTTTCAATTAAATGCAATTTTACCCAAAGCCTAACTTTCGGAGCTCGACGCCCATTAATGGTGGAAACGCAATCCCAACCCGTAAAACTACTCACTACACATGATTAAACTAAGTAAAATAACTAATTACCAAAGAAAACAAGAATTGAACTACCAACAACTAATAAATCAAAGCAATAAATCAAGAGAACAAAGCTTAAACAAAGAATAGCAAATAATATAAATGGAGGGGAAGATGAATAGTAACTTACACAACCCAAATGGTGTCAACCCTAGGAGAGATAATCCAAACCCATAAATCCCCTCCTCTCTAACCTAAAAATGAATTTTTCTAGTCTAAAATTGATCTCCCAACTTAATACAATATTTTTACCCTTATACCCAACCAAAAACCAACTTAAAAATAAAGATTTTCGGACTTTTACTGTATCCGAATCGATTCGGGAAAGGAACGAATCGATTTGGAAACAGGGGAAGCAAATATCTGGCATTCTGGTGCAAACCGAATCGATTCGGTTTTTGGCCGAATCGATTCGCAAGCAACAGGTCTGAATCTGCAGCTTTGTCCTGTTTTACGGAAAATGCCACCATTTCTTCGTTATAGCTCAGAATGAGGCACGGTCGGAGGCTACGCGAAGATAACTCAGAGGAATACAACATCCAAGAAGATATTAGGCTAAAAAACCAAAATATGAAATGACTAAAATGCCCTTGAATGTGACCTTGAGTGTACTTTTACAGTAAAAACCATCCTAAAATGTCATAACTCCATCGATACAACTCGGAATCATGCACCGTTGGCGGCCACGCGAAGAGAAATCAAAGGGATTCAACTTCCGTGAAGAGCTCGGGATTCAAACCCGAATGCTGGAATTACTAAAATGCCCCCAAAGCTGCAAAAGTCGACGAAACATTTCCGAAAAGCGTCCGAACTTCATACTAAGCATCCAAATACCTACAAAAGCTCAATTAACCCCTGTAAAACATGTTAACATAGAAATCCGAGGTTGTCTGGATAACGAGCATAAGTATAGGGATTAAGATACCCAAGGGGGCTAATAAGGCGTAGGTTAACGGGTGAAATACGCAATATTTGCATCGTATCACCTAATGAATAAGTTGGTTTGGATTTTGCTAAGAACTCATGAACACCCATGAGTTCCTCAACTAATATTAGCAAAGACACTTTAGGCAGACGTAGGCCAAACACTTTATAAGAATATGATAGGTAGTCTCCCTGCTTGATCGCTAGCAGTCCTGACATCGTCTTTACTATTGGAGTTTGTTCACGTTACCAAGTATCCCCATAAGAGTCATAGTTTATTGAACTTAAACATATAATCAAATATATGAGTGATAGTATTTCTTATGGCATTTGGTATTCCTTTGATACCGATTACCATTTGTCGGCTTATTCGAATGTCGGTTGGGTCGAGGATGTTAATGGTTGTAAAAACACCTCGAGTGGATGCTTTTACTTTGGGAGTACTTTTGTCTTATGGTTGAGAAAGAAGCAAAATTCCATTTATTTATTCATGATGGAGGCCGAGTACATAATTACTGGGAGTTGTTGCACACAATTATTATGGGTGAAGCAAATGTTGGAGAATTATGGGATTTCTCAAAGCACAATGACTATTTCTTGCGATAATACATGTGCAATCCATATTTCTCATAATTTGGTCCATTTTTCCCGTACGAGTCACATTAGTATTCGTGAGAACTTTATTCGTTATCCTTTTGAGGAAAAGACCGTTTCCTTGATCTTCGTGGGTACCAAACATCAATTGGCTGACATTTTCACTAAACCTTAAGATGCACTTAGATTTGAGGATCTTAGGAAACCTTTGGGTCTTTGTGCCATTGATTGAGTTTGCGTATTTGTTATAGTATAGGGTGATTTTTATATTGCTATCATTTGTTCTCAATACTAGATTGTATTCTTGTGTATATATTGAAAAATCTAAAAAGATTTTCTTTTCTTTTAGAAAATTTCCAAAAAATTTCAAAACTATTTTTTTGATAATTTTTTTTAAATAACTCAAAAATATTTTGGTATTTTGTTTTACACCATATATGGATACGCATTTAAGATGTTCGATTCACAATTACATTCCATCCATTCACAAAAACAAAAGTGCCAAGGCCAATTGTTTAACACCATATATTTTTGTATATTTTTATATTGCTATAATTTTTTTGTTTCATTGATGTACAAAATTTGTGCCACGTCGAAAAACTCATGTTTCTATATAAAGGGGTCTTGGGATCAATTTTACATAGGAATTTTGACGAAAATCACTTTCCAATGCAATACCAAAAGGTCATAAAACCCTATTTTTACAAAAAAAACTTTTTTTTCTTTCAATCCAAACCCCTTGGATGATTTGTTGAGCATTTTATAAAACCTAGAAGAACACATACCATGTTCATATCCTTGTGAAGTTGATTCTCCACTGCTGAAGATAGGAATGTAGTTTCCTGAGGTTGATTAGTGGACACTAAGGCAAGTGGAGCTTGTTATGGATCCTTATCGGATCTGTATCGTTGTTTATTAACAACAAGGAAGGAAGATACGACTGCACCACTTAGTGGAGTCTAGGTTTTTGTAAGTCTGTCTGTGTCGTTCTGTAATACCTAATGGTAATAGTGCTGGAAAATAAATTTGCCCCAAAGGGATTTTTACTCATCTCATGTCTTATGATTTGTGGTTTGTTTGTTTCAATTTAGTTTAAATATCTTGCGTTTTTAGGTTAACCTAATTAATCAAGATAAAATTTAGACTAAAATGAATTTGGCTTTTGCGTGACCTAATCTGAGATTTCTACATATAATATGGCCACTCTCGTTTTTCATCCATATTTTGAAGGAAACAACTTTTCGAAAATACGAACTTTATTCGGGATTTTTCTGATTGAGCTTGAGTTTGTCGAACGCTCGGGGGGCGAAGAAAGTAAGAAAACCAAATCAATGTTGGGGGGGTGCTTTTGAATATTGGTGGGGACCTCCTTTTATAGGGTTGATTGGAGTCCTTTGATCATTCGATCAAAGAGGAATTTAACCGTTAGGTTAAATGCCTTGCCACGTGTATGGGGATAAGGGGTGGGGGAGACATGTTTAGGGTTGGGGTAAGATTGAAAACATTTTACAATCATTACCATGGTATTGTCAACCGTTCGGATAAAGGCTTTAACCATTCAGTCAAATGTCGATTAAATACTTTAACTGTTCGGCTAAAAGGGTGAATGGGGGAATTTAACCATTCAGTTAAAGGCCCCCTACAGATGATTTGTCTTTTGGCAGGTTCTTGATATTCCTATATTGCCCCTTTGAAGTTTCATTCTCATTTGTTTTGACCCCCTTATATTTGGGGTGGTTTCCCATTTTTACCCTTGGGATTTTCAGTGGGTGTTGGTTGAGGTTTTTTTACAGAGTGGGATAAATGACCCACATCTTGATTGCAAAGCAGGATGTCCACATCAACATACCGATTTTTAGCTTTGACCTAATTTTTCTTCAGGGCAACGATGGTGGCATGATCAACATCTTTGGGTATCATGTGCCTATTTGGGTTTGACATTATAAAAAAACTTCTGGTGACCTAAGAACTTCGATTGATCAATATTAAGAATGTAAATAAAAATAAGTAGACTCAAAGAATGTATCTAGGGTTTAGACTACGATACCATTTGTAACACCCCGTAAATTCAAGGGCCTTTAATTAAATAGTATTTTGGGAAAAAATAATTTATTTTATTTGGAGAAATTAAATTCATGATTTGAGATATTTTTGAATTTGAGGAATTTATTAATTTGACGAATTGAGGTTTAATATTTTGGATTATTTTGTGTTTCATTTTGAGGTTAAGAATTTGGAGAATGTTATGAATTAATTCGGATGACAATTCAGAGTGCACGGTTGAGTCCGGATGGGTCGAAATAGTTTGAAATGAGTGGTCATATTTATATATTGGGTTTCACGACTTAATTAGACATAAGTGAGCTCCAAATTTAGAGTTTGGGCCCTTTTTAAAGAGCCCATAGGCCCAAACACGGGACTTGAGTTTTTAACCCTAATAGTGAAAGGGTAATGCAACTTAAAGTCATTTTAGAAGACTAAAATTGGGGAGAGCTTAAGAAGAGAACTCTTAGAAGAGAATTTAGGTATTTTGGAAGGTTGCTTCAAGAACAAGAGGAGATCCTTGATTGCAATCCATCATCTTCATCAAAATACTTGGTTCTACAAATCTAAGGAAAGTGGTTTGATTTGTATTTGTTAAATTGCATTTTTCCTTCAATATTAAAGAAGGTGCGAATTAATTAATATGTTAGGGTTTGTTCTACATTTTAATTTGGGGATTTCATATTTGGGATTTATAAATCTGTAGAGATGATAAAATCATGTGGTTTTGATGCTCCAATTTGTGTAGATGATGTAGTTAAATTGAGATAATCAAATGGGTGAATTTAGAACAAGTCTAGGAAGGCTTTTGGGAAAAATCTGTGCATAAAGTGAGGTTTTAAAGCTTTAATGGCTATTCTGTCCGATGTGCCCTCTAGAAAATCGCATTTTATAAATTTTCTTCTCTAATGTATTTTCTCCAAATATGGCTCCAAAATGCCCCAAAACGGCATTTTAAAAATCTGGGCAGATTCATGGGGAAAATTTTAATTTAGGGTTTGAATTTGTGAAAAATCACCCTTGGATTAAGTAGAGGATAAATCCAATTTGAGAATTAAGATTTATATGGAGTGATTTCAAACCTTATTAATTAAGTGGGTAAACTTAATTGAGTGAAATTGAATAATGAATTGGGAATTTTGAATTTCGAGGCAAGAGAGATAGTCCGGGTATATTGGTTGAGTGACGCCGAGATAATTAATTAATGCTTGATTAATTCAATTGAGTCGGGATAGGGACTCGGGTGAAATGTTGGACTAGTGTCACGAGTGTTTAGGCACGAATTTTGTTGGGTTAATTTATTATAGGGTTATATAATAAATTAAGGAATATTCAAAAGTAAAAAGGGTGTTAACCGTGGGATTTAAGGGATAAGTTTTACATGATGAGATTTCGGGATAATGATGTAAGTCCAGGTAATTTAGTTGGGTGACACAACTTAAGTGATAAATATATAATTGTGGGAATTATTTAAATATCAAGTCGGTAGATAGACTTGGAAAGGTTAGGCTAGTGTTACAGATATTGTACACGGGTAGCCTGGATTTGATAATATATATACGGTGATGTGTAGTGTGTGTATATATATATATATATATATATATATATATATATATATATATATATATATATATATATATATATATATATATACGGTGATGTGTACTATATATTTATGATTTATAAATATTGGTGTGAATAATATTTATAGTAAAGCATACCCATTCTAGTGCTATCAGGGGAGGTTGCGCGATGTGGGTGAATCTCCTGACTAGAGAATGAAAGGTGAGTATAGTCCCCATGTCATAGCGTTCGAGTTCAAGAGTGAGTTGTGAGTGTTTCAACCTCACTACCGCGGGAAGCTATAGCCGCCTCGACAGTGTTTGTACATTTTTCTGAAATGGGTATCTGACCGTGTCAGGGTTTCAGGTGGATGAGTATACTCGGTTATGATAGCATCTAGAGAACACCCGTTGAGTGCCAACTCGAGGGATTGTTATATATCTATAACATGTATGTGTGAATTTTGTAGTGTGATTTTGTATATATGGTATAATTATATACGGATAAATACAGGATGAGAATTGTATTAATTATATAACTTGAGAGGTTGTCATATGATATGAAATGAGAAATGACTTAAATAAGTTAATGTGATTAATAGCTTATATAGCGTATACTAAACTTACTCGGGATAGAGTAGTGGGAAAAGTAGGATATATATATGACCAGACTAGTTACGGGATAGATAGCTAGATGGATCATGTATAGGTACGCTAGGCGTGCACATTAGTCAGGGGTGAGGTGTCCTCAAGAGAGTGCGCGACACTAACTTAAATATGAATAGAATTCGTGCATTTTAATTTACTGCATTTAAATTCACTTGCTAAATAATTTCAAAATATTTTGGGTTCTAACCCTTGCTATAAAATATTTTCAAAACCTTTCAGGTGTCCAGCCACAGGGACGCCAGTTTTGTTCTATTTCGGGGTTACGCAGCTACGACACATGTGGATGTTGCAGGACTTCGACTTAGCCGTTTCGGTCATTTCATTCCTAGAGTAGGATGCACTCAGTATTCCATTTGTGCATGTCGCCCTAGTTGTTCCATTGTATTTCAGTTAGATGATGTATTCAGTTTTTCCTCTTGTGGTTTATATTTGGTAATTTATTCATAGTCGGTGGTTGTCTCGACAAGGATTACATTTATCCCATTTTCAGTATTGTTTAATTCAGTGATTTGATGATGGTTAGTTATATATTATTTCACACGTTGTTGTTGGAATGTTAAATAAAAAGATAAAATTTGGCATCATGTCTTTTGAATACTAGGTGGTTAGTAAGTCTTAAAAAGTTTTCGACAGTGATGCTAAGAATGAACCAGATGATATTCCTGTTTAATTTGGTATAAGACTAATCACCTGGTATTTTATTAAGCAGGGTGTCACACCGTTGCAGATTTTGTAGGTGATTCTAATGATAAGTAATATTTGATGATGAGGATGATGGGGATGCTTTTACTCATCTTCCAAATCCTTTCTACTATGGTGTGAATGCCTTGAAAGTTATAGCATATGATCCCCCTAAATTAAGTGTGTGTGGGCACTCTCATAGAATAAATTTGGGTTAAATATGAGAGATATCATTTTTTCTCTCCTTACCCCTGTACAAAAATGTGAATAGTATTTTTCTTTTCCCTCTTAACTCTAGTAAATGTCACATGAAGCTTAAACCCCTTCTCTTGACCTATATAAACAAATACATGAAGTGAACTTAGTCTAATTAGGGTTTTCAGAGAGTTTGGACGTACTACTTGGGTAATGAACTATACTAGGGACCCAAGCCCAATAATTAATTTGATTTCCAAATCAAAATATGAAAATACCATATCACACCCGTGATATATAATTTCCCATTTAATTATAATTAATTACACTAAATAATTATAATTACGCTCCAATTTAATTATCTCAAAATTACTCGAATCATGAGGTCTTGTTTGCAAAGTTAGATAATGCATATGATGATTTCCCCACGTAAAGCATACAATACCCTCTTGGTGAAAATAAATTTGGTGCTAATTTATTTTTACCATTTTTTTATGCATTCCTTAATCTCAAAGTTAACTTATTTGATACTTTATCAGATTATAAAATCCACTGATCGGGTTTACTGGTAGAATAAAAACTTATAAGTTTATCAAGCGGTTGCCACAATCCAAGATATTTCCCAGACGCGAATTCCTCTATAATATGATTTCAGAAATACCCACACAATGACTGCCCATTTTGAGAGATTTAAACCCAATAAATTGGATTGCACCTACAATATTCAAATCAATAACTAAGTTGATATTTTGATCTTCATAATCCTCATGATCGAGAATTTATGCACCCTTTACAAACGTTGTGAGATTGTGCAAGTCTAATCTAGTTTTCACCTAGACTTGAATCTCACTCTTGTCCCGTTCAATAAATTCCTAACATATCAGTACGATCTTCTTTGAACTATCAAATATGTTCCCCTAGTCAAGATAAACTACTAAGATCGCACTCTCAACTTTACCGATGGGATGTCAGCTCCTTATTTAGTCCATGGACTATTTAATTGCACTAGAATTGAAATTTTGATCTTCCATGATCAGGCCGAACCCAACTCATTAGAATTCTTACTAAGTTCAATTGATCGACATATATATGCGACATATTTAAGATAAAATATAAGGCATTCTCACAAACATGATTTTTATTTCCAAATGAACTCGACACGCCTTTATTGAAAAATAAACATCATATATGGTTTTAAGGATAAAACTCCAAGAGTGTCAGGTGAAATGCATGGGAGATTGGGAAGAAGAGGAAAAGTGGAAACTAAAATAAAATTAAAAACGCTAGTGAAAGACGAGTAAACACATGGAAAATAAAAAAAGGCACATACTTACCAATTTTGTCTTCAACTTGAGGCCGATTAATTGCAACAATATAGCCAAACTGAGATAACTTGTCTAAAGAGAATATGTCCTCAAAGACTAGTGAGTCAGGTCGACAATATTTATTTACTAATCTCTTATTTGCTAGAGTGATCCGATAAGCTTCTTTCCGTATCAATTAACGATAAAGATTAGTTCAAGATCAAAGAATTAAACACATTTTTCAACATATAGCTTGAAGAGAAATGTAATATTACTAGTGGATGGATTACCCCACTATCATGGGACTACCAAAATTTGTTAGTATTATGAGGAAAGAACTCCCTTCAGCCATGGATGAAGAAGAACTTGTTTTTTCAAAAATTGGTTGCTAGACTGAACAATCCTAACTAATTTCTGCTATATCTTCCGAGGTGAAAGGTAATAAAAATCAGGCCTTGAGGTTATCCTTAAGGACATGGATAAACTTAAACATTCTTTCCATAATATCATGGCCATAAACTTATCACTAGTACACCATTGAGCCCAATTTTGTCTTGTATGCGCTGGGCTCGAGATGAGTAAGGCTGATCCCATAGTCCTTAGAGTTCCTTTGATAACAAAGTAAAGGGGAAAATTAAGTCCCACTACCAAAGCATATTGGGAGATCACAATATCTCCTATAAACACCAAGTCATTGGATCCCTCAGACCATTTTGGGCACCTATAGGGTTGCTTAAGGGGATATTATACAAATCCCTCTATTCAAGGAGTTCTGTAGAGGATATGTCACAAGGGAAATTTTCATCATCAATTTTAGTCAGGTCATAAGAACTCCCATCCGAGGATGAACTTTTGTTGTCTGAGTTGAGGGGAACTATACAAAAAGAACTGGTGGAAGAAGGGAAGGGGGAATAATAATAAGCCAACTTCATCGACTCATCATGGGTGGATACGGTTATCTCAGACGAAGTCTGATCAACCCAATTCCTACCTCCATTGACACCCAATATAGCAGAATCCATACTCTCAAAATCCATTAACTCATGACCACTATATTGAATGTTAGATGGGGAGAAAAATAAGATCATATGGACTCTAAAAGGTAGAACTTAAAAACCTTGAGGTCATTTTTATAAGTCCCCTACCTAAAAGGTGGTTGAACAACTGCTAAGGGAGTGGGGTGAACTGATATAGGGGTGGGTATATCCATGTTCATCTCCTACAATCTTTTCAACACTCTCTTAGTCCAATCATTCGTAGATTTTTTGGGAAAAGAAGAAATGCAAGTAGTCTAAAAGACCACTTTCCACAATTAAAAGGAAATATAAGAGAAAACCTAGCCCCAAAACTAAGCTAACTAACTCCAAATCTTCAGATGCCCCACAACAACCACAAATGAAATTTTTCTAGACTTCAGAGGAATACCATATAAAAAATCTAAACTTTTGCTACAAAATAACAAGAGTAATCCATGATTGAAACAAGAAATTAAAAAAAGAAAAATTCAAATGGATACGTGGACAAGAGAAAAACATGCTAAAAAGGGAAAAAATGACGAGGAAATCTCTATAACGGATGCTTCAACGATGAATGTGAATCAATTTGGGAAAAAATTATTTTCTTATGTTTTTTATCTATGTAATTTTTGAAAAACCATTATGGTGAAAGGAAAATGAGAAGAGTCTGGGAGTTTAAATATGAAAGACAACCTGTGATGTAGCACACTTTGGAAAGATAAAAATTTATTCAAAAAAATATGAGCGCTCAAGTCGAGGAGCATGCGTCGTAATGATGACATGATGCCACAGTGAGTATTTAACAGTGGCAGAGCCGAAATCACGCAATTAAAGACAAAGAAATTGGGTCGTCTAGGTAGGAAAACGTGAAGCCAGGCCAAACACACACCATAAAAATCTTTGTCAACCACAATTGTAGCACAACTATTTGGAAGAAACTAGTACAAAAGAAGTTTTCATGGACAAAGTGTGACACCCCGTAAAATTTTAAAATAGATTGATCAGGTCTAATACAGACTCATAGGAATCAAACAATTGCATATCATTTTAAGTATGACTATTATAAAACTAGATGCATAAAATAAATAAATAAAACATACCATAGGTGAATCACATAACTCTGATACCGAACTAACCAACAGTATTAGTACCATCATATACCTACAACTGTATTAATGTAAATCCAACTACTAAAATGATCTCAGGGTGGACTCCACACAACTGCATATATCTTAAAAAATGTTAATAGGAGACATTAACAACAAGTGTAAGTAGTATAATAATATAATTGACAATGGACTATAATATAATTATGCATCTTCTTCTTGTATTTTAGTAACTTTTAGGCTATCCCAGACCCAATAGTCCCAAATATCATATCAGTTTAATCCCCAACCCAAGTGAAGCCATGATTACCTATTATTCATCTTTTCATTGAATATTCATGAATAATTGTTCTACACTTCCCAAGTTTATATATCTAAATAGAACACACCTCTATGTGTATATTAAAATTTGTACTATTCATATCAATTATTATATAATTAACTCCATGAGTACCGAAGTGGCATCGTTGCATGCCCCGGGGTAATCCCGTCTCGATCCCTCGAGATTCTGAAATGGCGTTATTGTCCGACTTAGGGTACAAATCTGTCCATATATCTCACATGTACACATAATCAATATATATTTCATATAATGTATTATACAATTATTTACATGTCAAAAATGATATGAGTCTGATTATCTTCCCAAGTGATTTCGCATATACAATTAAAGGTCTTAGATCGGTAACTAAAATGTCCAAGTCTCCCAAATCATTCTAAATTTCATCTTTACCCAATTCTACCCTCGTCATGCGCATGACCCTCAAACCTTGTCGTTCACACAATTCGTTTGTACAGACCATAATTGTGTCCGTTTGAAAGGGGAAACAAATAAGCTCTCTCGTTTTTGTACTTTCTTCAACCTCTAGCCCCGATGCGACCCCTTTGTCCAGAACCCCCATTAACGACATATTTAATGGTTTTGATACCTACATATACCTTATATTATCCTATAAAAATCCCAGACCAATTTATATGTTGTCCTTACAAGTCTACTAGATTTATGTAAGGATTTATAAGTATTTTTCAGAATTAGAACCCTAGGTTTAAATTTTATTCTATATTCCTAAATTTCTAATTCATTCATGCAATATAAGGGCTTTTAATCAATCATATAAGTATAGCATAACCTTAATGTCAATTTATTCAATATCTCCCAAGTTCATGAAAAATTTCATCAATTTCTAATTATGAATGAGAACTTAATTATTACTAAATAAATTAAATCCCAAAATTTTATTGTGTAATTATCTAAATCAAATATTTATATGTTTAGATTTAGAATCCAATGTTTAACTATATTCTAACATAAAATAAAACAATTATATTCATATACTAAATAAACTTACCTCCAAATTCAAGTAAGATGAACTTCAATTGAAAAACCTCCAATTCTGCTCTTCTCCAATGTCCAATTGCCCTCTTTTTTTCTTCTCCACGCAGCCTCCCTCTTCTCTCTCTAGGTTTTATTTTCTCAAGTGTTAAAATGATCTAACCTAACCCCAATCTTCTTTTTTATATGTTTAACCACGAAATTTCGGTTAACACCCATATGCATCTTGACCCATTAAGCCAAAAATCCTCTTTAATCAGTCTAAAGTCAAGTCCAAACTATATACTAGCTTGTATGGCTTAAAACCCATTATTTTAAGTCCTAATGCAACATATTAAAGGTACCAAACATTAACTTAAAGTACCAAACCACATTTTATTATTTTAATTTATACGAGTCCCAAAAATCATCATTAAATTATTTATTTAATAATTATTATTAATTTATTACCTTGTATTAAGTTGCCTATGGGCTTAAAACCCATTATTTTAAGTCCTAATCCAACATTATAAATGTCACAAACATCAACCTAAAGTACCAAACCACACTTTATTATTATAATTTGTACGAGTAGTCAAAATCATTATTAAATTATTTATTTAAAAATTATTGTTAATTCATTACCCTGTATAAGTCATGTTTCAATTTTGAGTAATATACACATACACAACACATATGAAAAATATAAATAGTGACATCACATATCACTGAGGCACATATAATCATAAATAATCAGTTTTATTATTTTATTAATGCATTAAAATTACAGGTATTACATAAAGCCTTGGGGGCAGTTGTTAAACCCTAAATATGATATGCCACATGAAAAATCCAAAAGACACCACCCACCACATCGATCAACCCATCTTCAATATATTATGAGAATGGTACCATACTTGAGGGGCCTTGAGGTTGACCTTGTGTGAGTTCGACCTTAGCTATACCGATGCATATATTAATATAAGGGGAGATAAACCCCATCGAGTAACACCGTTAGTCCACTCAGCACAAGCCATGTGAGTGGATGACGATAACATGAAGGAAACATTCAATATGAGATAAGATATTGAGATCTTCTCACCATGTGTTATAACTAACTGATAATTATTCCCTTCCTTACATATTAAGCATGATCTCACCTAACTCTATAAAGGTGGAATATGTATCCTAAAGACAACACTGTAAAACCCCATATTTCTGAGGATATAGAATTTAAATTAAATTAGTGATATGGAAAATGTATTTAATTCGGTGATTTAGATTTAATTAATTCAGGTTGACATTTATTTTCACGTGGAACATATTTTGAAGTGAAATAAGAAAAGTTATATATTGTAATTCAGATGATAATTTAGAGGTCACGGTTGATTCCGAATTGGTCGAGATAGTCGAAAAAGAGTACCCCGGAGGTAGTAATTGGGTCTCGGGACATTTTTAGGAATAGTCGTGCCCACACGGGGGTATTCGAGTCATTTGGGCTTGACCCATTAGCCTAAAAATGGGATTAACATTATTCAACCTAATTTAAGGAATTAAGAGCACCTATATCTCATTTAGAAAACCCTAGAGATGCAGACAAGAAAAGAGGGAGAAAGTAGAGGGATTTTTGGGATCCAAATCAAGAATGATTGAGGGTGTTCTTCGTTGAATAGCCATCTACGTCAAAGGATTAGACCCTATAAATCAATAGAGGCAAGTGGTTAATTTTTCTTTCAATATAAATCTGTCATAATCGATTCATATCATAGTGGTGTAATTGAAAACCCATTTTTGGGAGGGTGTTGATATGAAACTGGGTTTTTGATAATTGAAGTAAATCGTGTAGATTAATTATTCAATTGATGATGGACTATTATATAAGATTGTTTGAATCTGATTTTTATTCAAAATACAGTAGTTAAACTCGTGTAATTGGATTGATAGAATTGAATCTAGGAAGAGATTTGTGTAAACTGTTATAAACCCGATTTGGGAAATATTGGGGAAAGATACAAGTTTGTGATGTTTGATGATCATTATGATGTTTAGAACTTGATTGGAGAGTAGAAATACGATGGGAAGATTGTTTGAGTTCTGGGTTTGATGAATAAAAGCTTAAGGGTTTAGTAATGGTTGCAACAACATCATGAAGAAGAAGAATCGCACCCAGGTAGGGAGAACCGGTACGGGGATCAGGCCGAATCGATTTGGGGGGTCTGTTTGTCGAAGTGATTCTTAGGGTTAAAAATGGAGACTTCCAATGTAAAAAGTCAAATGTAAGGGATATAAACCTTGCTAAAAACCTTGTATCGACTTATTATACCTCGATGAGAAGGGGGAATTTATGAGGGAAATTATTACAAAGTGAAAATTAATTAGTGATTGATTTTATTAACGAATTAAGGGAAATAAAAATGACGGTTTTAAAATGCGTCCCTTCAATTATCCCGGGAAAAAAGGTGCTAAAAATTCTCAAACACTTTAAGGGACGATAATTAAAAACCGTACCATTTGGTATATCAAAAGGGATCATTTTTAAAATTCGTCCCATTTGATATAGCAAATGGAACGGTTTCAAAAATTCGTCCCTAAAATTATCTCGAGAAAGATGAGCGCTAAAAATTCTCATACACTTTAATTGACGATTTTTAATAAGCGTCCCATTTGCTATACCAAAAGGGACGGTTTTTAAAAACCGTCCCATTTTTTATTTATCAAAAGGGGTGGTAACTAAAAACCGTCCCTTTTGGTATATCAAAAGAGACAAAATGACATGGCCGTCCCAAATACTCCTGTACCTAATACTCATTTTTCTTAACGGGCCGAGTGGACGTGTCTGGGCATTGTAGTTGAGTGACACTACTTTAATGATTTAATTTATGTGAAACTAATTACATATAGAGTCGGGGAATTGGACTTGGGTATTTATGGTTAGTGCTACAAGAGTCAGGCACGGGTTAGCCAGTTTAATAAGATTATATATATATTGGAGTGAATAATATTTATAGAGATACATACCCCTCTAGTGCTATCATAGGACGTTGCGCGATGTGGGTGAATCCCTTGGATAGTGAATGCAAGGCGAGTATAGTCCCCAGGTCATATCGCCCATTATTTTATTGTGTGATTTATTTTCGAGGTGAGACGTTTTGGGTATGATTCAGTCCAATTCTCGAGAAAATATGACCTCCTCCACTACGTTTGCGATCTTTTTACCAAAGTTCTGTGTGAGCTAGTCCGACTTGTGTCAACCGGGTTAAAGTGACCATACATCGGATATGATGTCATTATAGAGAAAGCATTCGTGGAGTTATTACTCGGGAGGATGGATATACATATGGCATGTGTGTGAATGTTGTAGTATTATTGTATGTATATAATAGTGTAGATATTTATATACGGGTGAACTACATGAAGTGGAATTGTATTAATTATTGTATGTATATAATAGTGTAGATATTTATATACGGGTGAATTACATGAAGTAAAAGGGTAACTAGTGAGACAGTTAAATAGTTTTATTTAAAAATAATTAATTAAAGTTAATGGGATAAAAAACTTGTGGATTAACAGTAAGATTACTCGGATTAGAGTAGTGTGTCGATAAGTATGCATAACAAAACTAGGTAGACGGGGTAGTATATCTAAGAGGGTTAGGAAGAAGCGTTAGGTGTGCACTTTAAATAAGGGGTGAGAGTTATCTCAAGGGAGTGCGACACTAACTTAAATATGAAGAGCATTCACTGCAATGTTAATCACTTGCTAAATATTTTCAAAATATTTTGGGTTCTAGACCTTGCAGTAAATATTTTCAAAACCTTTTAGGTGTCCTGCCACAAGGACGCCAAACTTGATTATCTATTCTAGGGATACGCAGCTACGACATATGTGGATGCAAGCAGGAGTTGTAGTAGACACTTCTTTTATTTCATTCCTAGATTAAAAATCTTATCTCAGCATTTTGTTTTGGGTGTGTTGCCTTCAAGAAAAATGAGTATAAGGGACGAAAAAAATCGACCCAAAAGTGTATTTTAGACGGATTTTGCAATGGCAAAAATTCATCCCTTATACTAGGCGTCACAAATATTTTAGGGATGGATTTTACCATCCTAAATTTTAATTCATGAATGCTCTACATTTGGCATTAGGGACGAATTGTTTCATCCCAAAAGGTGTTCCCGTGAAAAAATTCCCGCTCCCGCGAGTAGTATTAGGGACGAATGAGTCGTCCCTAGTACTACTCAGATTCTGACAACCCAATTAGGACGATAAAAACCGTCCTAAAAGGTAATTTCAATTAATGCAAAAATGGGTATTAGGGACGGTAAAAATCGTCCCAAAAGGTATTCTCAATTAATACAAAATAGGTATTAGGGACGGTTTATAGCCGTCCTAATTGATAAATAAAACATTGTCATAAATAATTATATTATTATATGCTGCTGCAATAATAAATGACGCCTAATTTGCTTTATAAATCAAATCATCCAATCATAAACACAATATATCAACTGCATTCATTGAAACACGTATCCAATAACAATTTCTTCCATTAAACCACATTCAAGTCGAAATATTTAAATGAGTACAAAATCATACTAATTAATAAGACATACAATTGTCAAAAAAATATCATCCTTAAATTAAGATGATAAATATAGCTGTCATGCTTCAAAAACTTCTCTTAGTGTCACATATAGTAGACACACTCAAAAACATATCTCTTCAACTTCTTGTGCACAACCTACAATCAATAAATAATCATTTTATGAAAATAATATTATAGTAAAATAAAATATCCAAATATATTAGTTAATCGTATTAACATCTCTTTACAATTTTTCAAAAAATTCGACAGAGTCTCCTTTGTTTATACATGAAAACTAACCTGTTTAATCAACACAAAAGCCCGCACGACCATAACAAATATCGAATATAACAATCTCGCATATCAACAATTCTTTACAATTTTTAAAAAAAATCGAAAAAACATGAAAACTAACCTGTTTAATCAACACAAAAGTCCGCACGGCCAGATTTTTTTTTTAGAAACCACAATCTCACATATTAAAAACAATAATAAATAAACAATCTACCTGGCGAAAACCATTTATTTGTTCATGTGTTCCACGTGAATAAAATATAACCCCAAAATGTTATCCTGCAAAAAAATATAAGACACAAAACAAAAAAGATATCGGTAATCAAATATTGTTTAAACCTAAGTCTAACTGTTTAAAAAATTTCCCCGTGTACTCAAACCGAGAGTCCAGTGATTACGCGATCAGTTCCTACGAGTTACATTGGTCCCATGCAAAGCTGCTCATGCCTATTACAGGACCGTTTTGTGATTGTTTTACGTTTTCACCCCATGACGACATGTTTTTAACCTAATTCTAACTGTTTATAAATTTGCATCATATACTCAAATTGGGAGTTCAATGACTACTCGGTCGATTTCTACGAGTTATATTGGTCTCGTGCGAGGTGTTCGTGCCTCTTATGGGACTGTTTTGTGATTATTTTACGTCTTCACCCTTTGATGACATGTTTTTAACCTAAGTCTAGCCTTTTTCATTCAAAATCTCATCGTATACTCTAACAGGGAGTCTGTTGACTACACGGTCGGTTCATACGAGTTACATTATTCCCATTCGAGATGTGCATGCCACTTATGGGACCGTTCTGTGGCTATTTTATGTTTTCACCCTTCAACGACATATTTTTAAGCCCGAGTCTAAATTTTTGCAAATTCTCCTTATATACTCATATCATTAGTCCCGTGACTACGTGGTCGGTTTTTACGAGTTATATTGATCCCGTGAAGGTGCTCGTGCCTCTTACGGGACCGTTTTGGGCCAGTTTTATATTTTCACCCCATGACGACATGTTTGTAAGCCCAAGTCTAATTTTTATAACCGTTTGAATATTCTCACCATATACTCAAATCGTAAGTCCGGTGACTACGCGGTCGATTTGTACGAGTTACATTGGTCATGTGCGAGCTGTTCGTGCCTCTTACGGGAATGTTTTTTGGATATTTTATGTTTTCACCCTTTGACGACATGTTTTTAAGCATAAGTCTAACCGATCGCAAATTCTCATCGTATACTCAAACGGGGTGTTTTATGAATACGCCGTCAATTTGTACGAGTTACATTGGTCCCGTACGAGGTGCCCGTCTCTCTTACGGGACTATTTTGTGGTTGTTTTACGTTTTTACCCCTTGACGTCGTATTTTAGGTATAAATCTAAATTTTGCAAATTCTCATCGTATACTCAAACCAGGAGTCCGATGACTACTTGTTCGGTTCGTACGAATTACATTGGTCCCATGCGAGGTGCTCGTGCCGCTTATGAGACTGTTTTGTGGCAATTTCACGTTTTCATCCCTTGACGCCATATTTTTAGGCCTAAGTCTAAATTTTGCAAATTCTCATTTTATACTCAAACGGGGAGACCGATGACTACACCGTCAGTTATTACGAGTTACAGTGGTCTCGTACGAGGTTCCCACACCTCTTACGGGAACATTCTGTGGTTTTTTTACATTTTCACTCCTTGACGCTGTATTTTAGGCCAAAGTCTAAATTCTGAAAATTCTCATCATATAATTAAACTGGGAGTCTTGTGACTACGCGATCGGTTCGTATGAGTTATATTGGTCTTGCTCGTGGATCTCGTGCCTCTTACGGGACTCCTTGACGCCATTTTTTTAATCCCAAGTCTAAATTTTTCAAATTCTCATCGCATACTCAAACCGGGAGTTCGGTCACTACGCGGTCGGTTCGTACGAATTACATTGGTCCCGTGGGTGGTGCTAGTGCCTCTTACGAGACCATTTTGTGGTTATTTTGCGTTTTCACCCCTTAATGCCATGTTTTTAGGCCCAAATCTAAATTTTGCAAATTCTCGTCATATATTCAAACCTGGAGGCCGATGACTACGCGATCTATTCATACGAGTTACATTGGTCCCGTGAGAGGTGCCCGTACCACTTACGAGACGGTTTTGTGGCTTTTTTACATTTTCACCCCTTGACGCCATATTTTTGGAGTAAGTCTAAATTTTGTAAAATCTCGTCGTATACTCAAACTAGGAGTCCAGTGAATTCGTGGTCAGTTCGTACGAGTTACATTGTCCCATGCGAGGTGCTCGTTCCACTTACGAGACCGTTTTGTGGCTGTTTTTTGTTTTCACCATTTGACGACATGTTTTTAAGAAGAAGTCTAACTGATTGTAAATTCTCGTCATATACTCAAACCGGGAGGCCGGTGACTATGCGGTCGATTCCTATGAGTTATATTGGTCCAGTGCGAGGTGCTCGTTCCTCTTACGGGACCATTTTGTGGATGTTTTACATTTTCACCCCCTGACGGCATTTTTTAAGCCCAAGTTTAATTTTTTTAAAATTATCATCGTATAATCAAACCGGGAGTCCGGTGACTATGCGTTCGATTCGTACGAATTACATTGGTTCCGTACGAGATGATCGTGCCTCTTTCGGGACGATTTTGTGGATGTTTTTAATTTTCACCCCTTGACGCCATCTTTTTAGGTCGAAGTCTAAATCTTGCAAATTCTCGTCGTATACTCAAACTGGGAGGCCGGTGACAACGCGGTCGGTTCGTATGAGTTACATTGGTCCCGTGCGAGGTGCTCGTCCCTCTTACGGGAACATTTTGTGGTATGTTTTCACACCTTGATGCCATGTTTTAAAGCCCAAGTCTAAGTTTTTGCAAATTCTCATTGTATACTGAAATTGGGAGTCCATGGACTACACGATCGACTCGTGGCCTCTTGTAGGACCGTTGTGTGGTTGTTTTATGTTTTCACCCCTTGACGCCATATTTTATGCCAAATTCTTAATTTGTAAATTCACGTCGTATACTCAAACCGAAATTTCAATGACTAGCATTCGGTGCATACGAGTAACATTGGTCCCATGCGAGGTGATCCTGCCTCTTATGGGACCATTTTGTGGATGTTTTATATTTTCACCCTTTGACGTCATATTTTTAAGCACAAGTCTAATCGATTACAAATTCTTATCATATACTCAAATCGGGAGTCCGATGACTGCATCGTCAGTTTGTATTAGTTACAATGGTCCCATGCGAGGTGCTCGCGCCTCTTACAGGATCGTTTTGTGTGTGTTTTACGTTTTCACCCCCTGATGTAATATTTTAGGCCATAGTTTAAATTTTGCAAATTTTAGCCGTATACTCAAATCAGGAGTCCAGTGACTACGCGGTCTGTTCGTACGACTAACATTGGTCCCGTGTTACGTGCTCTTGCCTCTTATGGGACCGTTTTGGGGCTCTTTTATGTTTACACCCTTTGATGGCATATTTTTAAGCGTAAGTTTATCAATTGTAAATTTTCATCGTATACACAAACAGGGAGTTCAGTGACTACGCCATCGATTTGTACGAGTTACATTGGTCCCGTGTGTGTCCATCCCTGATCCTCGTGGTGGGAGGGATGAAGAAGAGGGTGTTTTCTTATCGAAAGGATCTTGGTCCCGGGCATACCTCTCTGGAGCGCTTCGACCGACGTCGGTGATGAGGTTAAAAATGTAGAGAGATGGAGTCGCCAGTCTATTTTACTCAAAACAGAGAAAAGAAAAGGGATTCATCCCGAAAGACAGCATCTAAAGGCATACTGGATACATATGAAACAAAAATGATTCTAAAAGGGTTCGAAGGCTAAGTTACGAAATGGGAAGGTGTTAGGTACCCATTCCGCCCTTGCGGTCTCTCATGGATTGTTGCTATTTTCCTTTATTTCCCCATGATATGTGTGCATGTGTATATGTAGTGGAGATAGGAATCATCGACTTGTATCATGAAATAGATAAAGCGAGTCATCCGAAGGAATTTTCCCAAAAGTAATATTAGAAAATAGGATATACGCGATTATCCTAGCGTTGGTCATTATAATGGAACGATGACGCATAGGGGATAATACGCCACTAAGAACAAATACATGTATGTGTAATCATATAGATTTTAGGAGAATTAAGTTAAAGAATGTTGAAAAATAGATAATGGGAGAAAATTAGGAATAGGACTCAAATCTCGAGCTTTACCCCGAGACGCCTATGTAGCCTATAGAGGCATCAATATCCACGTAGTTTGTATGCAAAACGAGGGGTGGGATTTATCCCATAAATCCAATCGGGGACTTCTCTTATGGGTGCGTGTGTGTAAAAAAGTGTTTTAGCTGTGAGAAAAGTGTGAGAATTCCCATTTGGAATTTATGAGCAAACCCTCTTTTTCTTGTTTTTTTTTGTTTTATTTATATAAAAATAAGAGATGTGCAATAATACTAGATAAAAATAATATTAGGATATATGTGATGAGAGAATAAAAGTGCTAAGTAATAAAAGAAGTTAATGCTAATTTAGGAGAATTTGAAGAGAGAGTTGAGAAAGTTGGACGTTATTGAAGATCTTGAGCTAGATCTTGGATGTTGGAGAGAATCCCTTGCACTTGAGTGATGATAGAGGGTAGTTAATTCACAAAGTTTGATGAAAAAGATGATAACAGGTGAAGGTTGGAAAGGTATTTGGATGGGGAAATCACGCTGACTTCGAGAGAGGCTTTTTAAGCTCGTTGAGAGTGATGGATTTCAGATCTTAGGTTCTTTTTCAATGAGGTCAGGCCCTCCCTTTTATAGGCCCAGGGAATTGTCGATCGGTATAGTTCTGGTCTTGCCAATCGAACCTGCCATTTGGCAGTCTCTTTCAGGTTCCTTCGAAAAAATGGTCTTAAAACGCAAACCGTAGATCCGAATTGTGCATGGGAAAAACCGATGGAAAGGTATTTTAGAGACCTTCGAAAGTCTTTTAGACTGGTCCCGGGTATGGGAGTTGGCTTTTGGTCAAATGTGGCTCAGAAGCGCTCATCGGTCCTTTGGACGGGGGACTATCGGATGCAAATGGATCATTCAGCCACATGGTAAGTCAGAATCGCACACGGGGTGGACCGTGGAAAAGGTTAGGAGATGTATTTTGACATTTCAAAGAGATTAAATCAGTTTGGGGAGTTGACTTCGATCAACCGCGGCCTGGAAGCATTTAGTAACCTTGAGAAGTAAAATGGATCGTTCGTCCATACCATAAATCAGAATCGTGCACCGGGTGGACCCTTGGAAAGAGGTTTCAGCGCCCTTTAAAGATTCATTCAGTATCGATTGGGCTGAAGAGCTTATTTTGGTCAAACAGCGTCTGGGAGCATCCGGTGACCTCCTGATCAAGTTTCGGGGGAAAATAAGCCGTTCGTCCGCATCGTAAGTCAGAATCACGCACGGGGTAGATCGTTAGAAAGGGGTTTCAGTGCCCTTCAAGGATTTATTCAGTATTAGTCGAGCTGAAGAGTTTGAATTTTGTTCAAACGGAGCCTGGGAGTGCCCTATGGCCTCTGGGTCAGTACCCGAGGTATAACTTAGGTTTGTAGTGATGAAGGGAGGTGCGAGGGACCTAAGGAGAGGTTAGGGGGTGCTAAAATGGGGTGTCTATAGAGCCCCTCGATGAGTGAGTTTGGAACAAATGATAGCCATCGAATAGACACCGCATGATGCCTTTGAAAGAGCATAACCAATTCAGAGGGTTGAGGCCGATTCTGAGGACCTAAGGATAAGGATGACCGGTTCTGTGGGTTGAGGCCGATTTTGAGGGCTTGAAGATGAGGGTGACCAATTTTGCGGGTCGAAGCCAATTCTGAGGGCTTAAGTTGAGATGACTAATTCTGTGGGTAGAAGTCAATTTTGAGGACTTAAATTTAGCTGACCAATTCTGTGGGTCGAAGCCAATTCTGAGGGCTTGAAGATGAAGGTGACCAATTCTATAGGTCGAATCAAATTCTGAGGGCTTAAATTGAGATGACCAATTCTGCGAGTCGAAGCTAATTTTGAGGGCTTAAGTAGAGATGACCAATTCTGCGGGTCGAAGCCAATTCTGAGGGCTGAAATTTAGATTACCAATTCTGCGGGATAAAGCTAATTCTGAGGGCTTAAATTGAGATGACCGATTCTGTGGGTTGAAGTCAATTCTGAGGGCTTAAGTTGAGATGACCAATTCTATGGTTCGAAGCCAATTCTGAAGACTTAAACTGAGATGACTAATTCTGCGGGTCGAAGCCAATTTTGAGGGCTTAAATTGAGATTACCAATTCTGCAGGTCAAAGCCAATTTTAAGGGCTTAAATTAAGATGACCAATTCTGCGGGTCGAGGCCGATTTTAAGGTCTTGAAGACGAGGGTGACCAATTCTGCGGGTCAAAGCCAATTCGAAGGGCTTAAGTTGAGATGACCAATTCTATAGGTTGACACCAATTCTGAGGTCTTAAATTGAGATGACCGATTCTGCGGGTCGAAGCCAATTCTGTGGGCTTAATTTGAGATGACTAATTCTGCGGGTCGAAGCCATTTCTGGGGGCTTAAGTTGAGATGACCAATTCTGCAGGTCGAAACCAATTTTGAGGGGTTAATTTGAGATGACCAATTATGTGGGTCAAAGCCAATTCTGCGGGTCGAAGCCAATTTTGTGGACTTAAGTTGAGATGACCAATTCTGCGGGTCGAAGCCAATTCTGAAGGCTTAAGTTGAGATGACCAATTCTACGGGTCGAAGCCAATTCTGAGGGCTTAAATTGAGATAACCAATTTTGCGGGTTGAAATTGAGATGTTCTCGGGGAACTCTCCTGGGGAAATTACCTCATGATTTTTATTTGAGCTGGGGAGCCAATTACTGGGTAAATCCTCGTATCGTTTGGAGACTTTGCGAAGGAATAGCCAATCTGATGCTATAAATTCAATTGAGGAAGTGATTAGGTGGTCCAGGTTTTAGACATATTGCTTGGGGAAATTCGAGACCTTCGGGGAATAGGAGATGATCTTGAAGTTTGGGATGCTTTAGGGGTCCTCCGGGGACGTTGTCGGGGGGAGGTTCACTTGTATTTTGAGAGTTCCACTGAGGAAGTAGGTTTTTCGCTTGATGGAGAGTAAAATTTTCTTGGTGAAAATTTTCTAAATCCTCCCCGAGATGTTTTAGAATTTTCTGAGGATTTTTTAGGGTTTTGGGTATTTTCTGGGAATTTTTGTACGCAAATTAAAGGGGGGTGCCGGTCAGCATGGTGTGGAGGGTTCCAATTGGCATCACCCTTGGCATCCTATAAAAAGGGGCAGGTTCCCCTCATTTTTCATAGATTCTTGCCTTCTTTCTTTGTAATTTTCTTCTACGAATCGTTCTAGCATTCCATAATCTAAAAAATGGTCGCTTTCGTGAGCACTGTGTTACACATGGAGTGGTTGGTTGTTGACGACTGGGAGAATGTGGAGTGGAGGGCCAGGGCACCTCTTTCTTTGGGGAGTGAGAACTCTTTTGACGCATTTGAGCCAGTTACGGACGAGCGAACTTTGCTACGGGAGCCATCGCGTCATCGCTCTTCGAGGGTGGTGAACCCTGGTGGTTATGTAAGTACAAATATGACTTTTGGCATTCTCTTTTGGTGATTTTTTTTCTTGGATTCGATAAG
Source organism: Sambucus nigra (assembly GCA_949130495.1). Lineage (NCBI taxonomy): Eukaryota > Viridiplantae > Streptophyta > Magnoliopsida > Dipsacales > Adoxaceae > Sambucus > Sambucus nigra. The sequence goes on along the minus strand of OX422217.1, from coordinate 478,685,846 downwards.
GTCTTTCTTTGACAGTATGATGTTTCTTTATCGACTATGCGTGCCCGCGAGATGACGGGGCTTAAGGATGTCTGGTAACACCTTCCTCCTATGGTGCATTCGGTAGTATCGTCAACGGGCTTAGGGAGGCTAGCATTTGTGCTGGATGAGATGCCTCGTTTGACGGTGGTCTTATTCTCTCTTGGGAGAGGTGGTGGGACACTACCCACACCTTCTATTTTGGCTTTGGGGAGATGACTATGACTCCCATAGATGTGTAATAGCTACTGGGGATGCATTATGATGGAGAGCAGATAGAGGTGGATCGTTCCCTGCAGGTGAGGTCGGAGGCGGTGCGGGAGGCGCTCAGTGATATGGGGAGGATAGTATCTGGGACCCTATTCATCTTTCACTGCTAAGGGATTTTTTTCTGGGTAGGGTGATTGATGTGGAGGACGGGCTGCAGGTGAGACAGATGGATCGATTATTCATTTTGCTGGTGCTGGGGGGATTTTAGGTGGCGTCGAGCGGTGACGTTGTCCACTTACGGTTTTTACCATAATTAAGGATGTTTTCGAACATCCCTCTCTATGATTGGGGGAGCCTGACAACCCTTTATTTTTCTTTGGATGCTTTCAGTCGGTGCTGCCAGCAAACTTTTACTGGAGCCACGTATCTTCTTGAGGTATTCTGTAGTTTGCGCATTTTCCTTTCATGCATTCACATTTTCCTTGTGCGTCTTTTTTTTTATTGTGGTTTCTTATCTTTGGTAGACGTGGTTCTATAAGGTGATTGTGTGTAATACCCAGCTAATTTCTCAGAAGGATGAGACGGTTGGGAACTTTTGTAGGTTGTATCAGTGGCAGAAGGCCAATCGGCAGTCAAGGAAGTCTCTTTCTCTGGAGGCGGTGCATCTGGTCTTGAATGGCCTAACCAGTGATAGGGTAAGAGTTTTTTCTTCTTCATTCTTGGTCTTTGTGTGCTCTGATTCTATATTGGCTCATATCTGCTGGGGATATTTCAAGTGACCTTTTACCCTTGGAGGACGGTTGTTCAGGATACGGGATCGAATGGGGTGAATGCGCAAATGAGGGGTTTACTGGCTCATGAGTTTGGCCACTCTTGGCATCTAGGGGAGAGATTGGTTCGACAGATTGTTGAGGAGGAGGTGGTGGTGGTGCATGCGAGGCCCCCTATGTCTATGAAGCGGGATCGGCTATTACCAGAGGATGTGAGGATTACAGCGATGATTGGCAAGTCCTATCTATTGTACACCGATACGGCTGTGCCGTGTGATTATATGGACTTCGTGACGAGTTCAGGGTCCTCCCACAACGGTGGCGGACCGTCGATATCTGCGGCAGCGGCGACTTCGGAGATCCCCTTTGTGAGGTTGCATACCCCTTCATACAATATCCGTCGGGCTGATGGAGGGATGGTGCCTATGTTGCATCGTCCTCATGCGATGGACCTGGAGGAGTTGGGCCTGGAAGAGGAGGTTCTTTGTCCTTCGGTATATCTTTCTATTCTTTTCCTTCTTTTTGGTTACTTTTGATCTTTTTTTATCTTCTCGGGTTGATACTAATTTTGCCTTTTCTTGCAGCAAGTCTGGGTGTCCACCACTTGGCTGAGGGATATTAGGGACTGGATATCTTCGGCGACTGCCCATATTTGGGATGCAGTTCCTGTTCCTTCTTGTTTGGTGCCATCTGCCTCATCCGGGGAAGAGTCTGGTTCGGGTAGTGGTGGTGCGTCATCTCACTGCAGGGGAAAGAGAGCGCGTCGCAGGTGTGGGAGTTCTTAGAGAGAGGTGAAGTGTAGGTGAGATATATATATATAAGAGAGAGAGAGAGAGAGAGAGAGAGAGAGAGAGAGAGAGAGAGAGAGAGGGAGAGAGAGAGAGAATGTGGGTTCGGGCTGAGTCCCGTTTTTTTTCTTCTTTTCTTTATTTTCCTGTAAAATGATGTAACACAGAAACATATCTATGCAATGCAATGGAATTTTTTATTATCTTCTATTTAATGATGAATGAATGAATGCAAGCATATACGATTTTTACTTTGCTGCTGAGACCGTAAAAAGAAATATTTTTGGAAGTTTTGAAAGGAAGTTTTATTCACAATAAGGAATTATATAAAGATGAAAAAGGGAATTTGAAATTCTGTTTGAGAATATGAATTTATTTTTATTGAGTTTTCTAATTTTGACAAAAGAGGAAAAAGGTAAGTTTCTAAAAATAGGGGGTTGTCGATCGGCAAGCACCTTGTCCTGCCTATCGGCATGTCAGTCCGGTCTAATAAATCAAGGCTTTGATTAGTACTCTCTTCAGCCTTTGGTACCTTGTGGGGCAGGGTTCCATCCGATTTCTGCAGGGGTTATGTTTTTTTGTGAGGGTTTTCAAGTATAAAAGGGGTAAGGGTGGAGTGATTTCATCACATCTTCACATCCTAACCTTCTTATTCTGTGAGATGGCTCTCCCTGATAGTGTTGAGTTTTCCAACTACCTCGAGACTTTGGAGGCTATGTGCTCCTATAACGTCGACTACGATGCTTTCATCATGCGTCGAGTCTCTTTATGGCATTATCGGCCCATAGAACGGAACATGTTGATGGCGGCGGTACAATTCTGGTACCCCGAAGACCATGTATTCCACTTTGGCTTGGAAGAAGTCTATCCAACTTATAAGGAATTTTTTCCATGTTGGGGGTAAACCCTAATGTGGCGGCTACTATGCCTGAGTTTTCTCGATCTACCTGGGAGTTTTTGGTTAGAATTTTCCGTGTCTCGCCCTTGGCGGGTAGATCCTTAGTTACTGGAGGAATGATTTATCTTCCAACGGTGCTGCAGTCTGTGCATTTACAGGAGGTTGGTGATGTTGGATATGCCAGAGTCGTTGTTCTAGGCTTGGTTTTAAAATTTCTGTTGGTGATCGGGGAGCTGCTGGTGGACCCACAACTTGCAGCTATTATTTCATGGATGTCCTACCGTCGCAATCCTACGGCAGTGATACTGGCAGAGACTTTGAATGGCTTGGATGCCTGGCGAGAAGGTCATTCTGACTTTCTAAGGGGTAGCCCAGTGATGCTATTCATGTGGTTATCTAAGAGATTCTGCCTAATGATTACTTCGGAATACCCTTTGTCGGCTGTACCCAACTTCTTTTCACCCCATTTCATCAGTGTGGGCCTGGATATTGAGAGCTGGGAGAACTGGTTTGTGGAGCATGGTGCTTTAAAATTCTGCACTGGTCAGTGCCTTGGTGGGGACAGTTGCTGCCTATTCTGGAGCTGGGGGAATACCTATACGTCCGGCTGGTTAGTCTCAAACACACCTCTTTCTATTTCCCTTGGCCGATTCTACGCTAATTTAGCTGGGAGCAAGTCATGCCACCTCAGACATTAGATTTTTTCCCGATAGAAGATTTGACAGAGTGTCTGTGCATGCGACTTGTCTCTTCGTGGGAGAGTCGGCGTCCATCAACCCGTCCTTCTCATTATGTTGGGAGAGTCTGGCACATCCCTGGGGATTATATGAAGTGGTTGTAGAGAAGAGTAGTCAGCAAGATGTTGGTAGTGGAGACTGGACAAATGTGGCTTGTCTTATCCCATACCATGGAGGGTGTTGTGGTTTTTTCGAGGTTGGTTCGAGCGTATCGGTCTATGGAGCATCTGTGACACTCCATTTAAGTAGGGGAAGCTTGGGGACCCCAGGATGTAGATGATGATGGAGTGAGATCCTATAGTAACTGTGGGTAGAAATCTTGGAGAGTTTGTTTTGTAATGGGGAATAAATTTGGGGGTTTTATTTATCTTTCTAGGAAGGTATGGAGAAGGGAGTTATCTGTTCCTTTGCTTATGTAATTGTACTGTATTTTTTTATTAGTGAAATAAATAAGTTTTTGATCATCTAGCCGTGCCTTTTGATGTATTTTATATTTTTAATTATCTATACCGATCGCTAAGGCATGCATAATCCTTTTGTTCAAGTATAAGTTATAGTGAATTATCATTCTCGGAGATAAGAAAAGAATAGTTTTTTGTGAAAAAGAAAGGGTCATGCTCATGTAAGATGTATGAGCTGCCTATGTACCTCTGGGTTTTTTGAAAGGTTTTAATTTTTCTAAAAATGTTTTTTTTTACAGAGGATCGGGCCCATGTAGTTCTGGGTAAAGGGAAATGAAGATTTTTTTTAGAATAGAAGGGAGATGAGAAGAGTCGTAGTGCACCGAGATTTCGGACTAGGGGTAAAATTTCTGGAGACGGTCCAGGTTGGCTGGACGAGCCATCTCTTATCCATATAGGTCGATGAGCATAGCGGCACCGTCGGACAAGATCTTCTTGACAATGTATGGGCTGCTCCAATTGGGCTTGAATTTCCCTCTGGGGTCCCAGATGGGCTCTACTATCTGCTTGAAGGCTAAATCCCCTTCTCAGACACCGCGGTCCTTGACTCTTTTATTGAATGATCGCGTTATACGGCGATGGTACCCTTGTATATGGTATTGAGCTTTTAATCTCCTTTCATCTAGGAGGGTCAACTCGTCGAGACGGATTTGGTACCAGTCTTCTTCGCTGATAATGCTTTCAAGCATGATGCTCAACGAGGGTATTTCCAGCTCCACGGATAGGACTGCTTCCATGACGTAGACTAGAGAGTAATGGGTATCACCAGTAGAGGTTCAGATTGAGGCTCAGTAGCCCCAGAGGGCATGAGGTATTCGGTCGGCCCAATCTCGACTACTTTCGATCATCTTACTAATGGTGGCTTTGAGGTTTTTATTGGCTGCCTCGATTGCGCCATTGGTCTGAGGTCGGTAGGGAGAAGATTTGTGTCTCTGAATCCCGTACTTGTTGACCATTTCTGTGACTTCTACCTTAAAGTGCAACTCGTTATCTGACACTTGCTCATGCGGGACCCCATATCGGTAGATGATGTTCTTCTTGATGAATTTGACCACTTTTTTAGCTTTCAGGACTGTGTATGACTCATTTTCGACCAATTTGGTGAAGTAATCAATGGCAACTAGGATGAACTCATGTCTTTAGAAGCCTTGGTTGTAACCTTCCCTATGATGTCGCGGAGGCAGGTGTTGCAGGTTGGAAAACTGTTGGTAGTTGAGGCATCTCCGAACATAGGCGGTGCAATCCTGGATTATAGTGGTCCAGTAGTAACCTTATCGGATGATTTTCTCGGCAAACATGTGATCATTCATGTGGGGTCCGCATTCCCCGTTGTGGATTTTCTACATTACCTCTTCAATATCAGCCCTTGCGATACTGTATAGATGGGTTCCATCCAAGTTTCTCTTGAACAGTGCTTTGTGATAGATGATGTACTGGGCGGTTAGTCTTCGAAGGGCTGCTCGATCTTTCTTGTTGGAACCTTCGGGATACCTACTATTCTTGAGGAGGTGCCAAATATTATAGTACCAATAATTGGCTAACTCGAGATCTTCTTTGATGATGAGCTCAATGTGGTAGCAGTGGGTTGGTTTATCTTGCTTTTGGACTAGGAAGGGGGTCATTGTTATTCCTTTGGGCATGTCGACCATGGAGGCCAAGGTAGCAAGGTTATCGGCTAGGTTATTCTTTACTCGAGGTAGGCAGCGCAAGGTGATATCTTAGAATTGGGAGGTTGGTTCTTCTAAGTGGGCATGGAAGGGTTGGAGTTTCTCATCCTCGACTTTCCATTTTCTGATCACTTGATCGATGATGAGGGCAGAATCCCCATAGGCATATAGGCATTGAATACCTTTCTTGAGAGAAACTTTGAGGCCTACCGTACACGCCTTGTATTCAGTCGTGTTGTTGGTGCGGGGAAAATCCAATTTGATAGCGATGGGAGTGTGGGAGTCATCTGGGGCGATCAAAAGTATCCCAATGCCATAACCCTTTTTGTTGGCAGCGCTGTTAAAGAACATTTTCCATCAAAGGCTGTCTTGAGCAGCGCAGAGGATGTTTTCGTCTGGAAATTCGGAGATCCAGTAATCAGATTCTTCCATGGGGTAGTCAGTGAGGTAGTCAGAGATGGCTATTCCTTTTATGGCTTTCTGTGTGACGTACATGATATCAAACTTGTCTAAGAGCATCAACCAATGAGCCATTCGACTGGATAAGGCGAGTTTCTCAAGTACTTGATGGGGTCCATTCAGGATAAATGTTTGATAGGGAAGGCGAGCATGTAGTGTCATAACTTTTGGGTGACCCAGATAAGCGTGACACATGCCTTTTCCAAAGCAGTGTAGTTGACTTCGTACCCATCTAATTTGCGACTAGCGTAATATATGGCTCTTTCTTTGCGGGAATCTTAAAGGTATTGGGCTAGTAAAGCCCCATCTGCAGTGTTGGTTATGGTTGGGTATAGAAGTAAGGTGAGATCAGGTTATGGTGGCATGAGTACCGAAGGTTGGGTCAGATTTTGTTTGATTCAGTCAAAAGCTTCTTGGCATGACTCGTTCCAAACTTTGGTTGAATCCTTTCGGAGGAGTTTGAAAATTGGTTCACAGATGGAGGTTAGTTGGCTGATGTATTGCAATTTCCCAAGGAAACCACGGACTTCTTTTTCCATTCGGGGAGTTGGCATCTCAAGTATGGCTTTCAGCTTGGCAGGATCTGTTTCTATCCCCTTCTTACTGACCATGAATCCTAAGATTTTTCCCTTTGTAACACCGAAGACACATTGCTGTGGATTGAGTCTCATCTGATACCGTCGCGATCGTTTGAATAACTTTCGAAGAGCGAGAACATGATCTTCTCTAGTTTTAGATTTGATAATCATATCATCCACATAAACTTCGACTTCTTTATGAATCAGATCGTGTAGGATGGTTGTGGCATCCCTCTGGTAGGTAGCCCCAGCATTCTTGATACTGAATGGCATAATAGTGTAGCAAAAGGTTCCCTATGGGGTGATGAACGCGATTTTTTCTTGATAATCTAGGTAAATTTTAATTTGGTTGTACCGAACAAACCTGTCGACGAACGACTTAAGAGCATGACTGGCTATGTTGTCCATGATCATGTTGATATTGGGTAGCGGATAATCATCCTTTTGAGAGGCTTTGTTCAAGTATTGGTAGTCTACACACATCCGAACTTTCCCTCCTAATTTCGTCATAGGCACTATGTTGGCTAGCCATATGGGATATTCGATCACACGAATGAAGCCTACGTTCAGCTGTTTGACCACTTCTTCTTTTACTTTGAGAGACCATTTGGTGCGAATCTTTCTTAACTTTTATTTAACCTCGTCAAAGGAAGTCTCGATTACATTAGAGCAATGATAGACAATAGAAGAAGAGATGGAGTAAACATTGGGGTTAGGTGGGATTTCAACAAGTAGAACTGGCGCATCATGCCAGTTGAGGAGAGATATATCACTAACTTTAATCAGATGGGATGGATCCAGTGATGTAGTGCTTAAATGAACCATGTAGATTGTCAGCCCCAGTGTCTCTATGTTAAACGAATCCTCAGAATCACTTTTCTCAGTCTTTTTGGTATCTTTGATGAGTGGTTGTACATAGTGTTGGGAACTTTCGTCCCATGGGTAGCTGTCTTGGAAAAAGATCTCCATTTTAGGCTTCATCTTCTTGTTTGTATGGTCATACCATGGTTACGAAAAGCCACAAAAGGGGAAGACCTTGCCCTCTTTAATGAATCATCCATTCAAGGAATCCCCTGGGATAGTCTGGATGCAGTCTAATATTCTCTTTGGTTGAGACCGACGAATCGTTCTGGGCTCTTGTTCTGATGATTGATACCCCAAACCACAAGGAGGGAAAGCTTTTTTCAGTACAATGGGCTCAATTATCCCTTGATATCCTTGTCCTATCCCCATTCCGAGCATGAAGTGCATGTTTATGAACATCTGAATCTCATTGACATTGCCATGAGGGTCGTATTCTGGATAAACCTTTTCTTTAAAATTATCCCCTACCGAGAGTAGAAGTGGATCAACTCAGAATCCTGATAGGAGCATATAATTTGATCCGTGCTGTATCTTAAGGATTATATTGCTGGTGCTCGCACCCTCGGCATTGTCGTCGTCGCCCAAAATGGTAATGACTCTTTCGTCGGTGAAGAATTTTAATTTATGATGGAGTGAGGAAGACACAGCCTTGATACTGTGGAGATAAGGTCGTCCGAACAACAGGTTGAAACAAGCTGGGATGTTAATAACTTGGAATTCAACGACAGGGTTTATAGGGCCAGCCCCTATTACAAGTTTTATGGATCCCATCACCTCCCGACGAGTATTATCGTAGGCACGTACAATAGAGGAGGTTGGAGCGAGGTCACTTTCCTTCAGTCCTAAGCATTTGAAGGTTCTTAATGGGAAGACATTCAAGGCGGATCTATTATCTACAAGAGAGAGTGGTACGATCTTCCCCATAACTTGGACGAAGATGTTGAGTGCATGATTGTAGTTTGGCCCAATTTTGGGAATTTCATCTTTGGAAAAGGATAGCATTCGGGTAGAGGTCAAGTATCCGACTAAATTTATCGCTTCTTCTAGTGTGGTGGAAGGAGGAACTGTGGGTCCAGTGAGAAACTTGATCAAAGCATTTCTGTGTAGCTGGGAAGACTTGAAAAGCCCCATAGAGTGATATTAGCTTGAGTTTTCTTCAGTTGATCAAGGATCTTGATCTCCTCAAGGGTCATTTCTGGCATAGGAAGGTTTTCAACACCCTTCCCTTTGTCATTAGATGGTGGTAAGTTTGGGATCTGGTAATGCCTCCCTGATCATATGATTTACTAAAGAAGGGAAGAACATGAATTATGTTTCCTCGTCGATCTCTAGTTGTTCTGCCACCTTATTTATTTCTCCTAGGAGTTCTTAAAATGATATCATCCCACACATTTCGGCCATCGGGCTAGTTTTCTCTGAAGCTTTCTCTTCACTTGAATTTTCAAATTCTTCCCCCCATCCGGTGGCAATAATTCTATTTTTCCATGTAAAGTCAATGCATTCCACAAATTCAATGGCTTCTTCGTACATGTCCTCCCATTCAGCGGGGAGATGTAAGGGTGAAGGGACCAGGCACCCTTGTAACTTCAGAGTATCGAGTAACTCAGTCATACTAAAAATATTATTGGTTTCCCTGAATAATTCTGCCATGATCTGGTCAATGTTATTTAGGCTGAATTCATCGGTCGGTACTACCCAGCTGTCTGACTCTTGGGCCCATTTTTGTGCTTCAAAGAATAGCATACTGAACCTATGGCAATCAATGATCATCTGTGAAGGCAATTTCAGCCTGAACTCTAGGAGTTCATTTAATACCTCTGATAATCCCATACTTCTATTTTCAGAATGGGTACGAACAACAATGCATGCTCTGGTAAGGAGTGACAGTGCTCGATCAGTGAGGCTAACAGGGTGTAGTAGGAAATATGGTCAAGTTTATAGAGGTTTGGGAGAGTGTATGGGTGTGATTTGAGTTGAAGGATCAAATTTTGGTTTCTCTTCTAGGAAGATAGCATTGGCATGATTTGAGAGTGGGTTGCGAGTAGTGTTTGTCTTAGGATTGGCTGGTGTGGCAATGGTACCCCGGTCACTTAGAACTTGGATTATGTTTTGGAGTTGAAAGCATTGGTCGGTAGTATGGCTATCTGTTTGGTGAAAGGCGTAATGGGCATCTGCCTTGAAGTTTCTTGGGAGTTGATTTAGTAATGGACGGGGATCCAAGGGTTTGATAAGATTTTGGCTTAACAGGTCCTGATAAACTTTGGATAGGGGAGCATGGATCTCGGTGTATTCCTTTCGGACTGGGACAGTGCATCTTTTTGGTGCCCATGAAGTGGTTGGCTGAGATATATTATTGATGGTTGAGACTGCAGCACTGACAGGTTTGTCATATTTTCTGGGGGTGAATTGTCCGGACACTTTATTTGGTTCAATTTCTATTTTAGCGAGACCTCATATATTTCTACTCCTGCTTCTCTAAGATCCCGAAAGTGGGGATAGTATTGTCCTCCCATGGTTGCTCAGATATGGGGTAAGAAGTTCTTCTTCACTATGTTGACTTGTTCTTCCTCGGGTGGCCGATTTGTCATGGTGGCTGCTTTTTTCCTCCATCGGGTTATGAAGTTCCTGACTGATTCCCCAGAGTTTTGTTTGAGCAGATATAAATCACAGCGGGTGACCTCAAGCTCTTCGTTATATTTGTACTACGACATGAATTCTAGGGATATATCCTCCCAGCTATCGATTTTGGACTCCTCGAGAGACAAAAACCATCAGAGGGTATTATCCTTCAAAGTTTGATGAAATAATTGGGGCATCACTTCTTCGAAATACCCTATGAGGGTCATAGAATGGTGATAACTGTAAAGATGAACAATCGTGGGTCCACTTCCTCCGAATTTCTCGATATTAGGCATCTTGAACTTCTCGGGTAACCTTGTCTTAGTATAAGGAGACATGTGGGTATAGTCCATGTAATTCCCAGAGATTCTGACTTGGTCGAACTTCTTAGTTAGCATCTCGAGATCTTCTTTGACCTTGTTTAACTCTTCCTCTTTTGGATCAATGATCATAGGCAAGTTAGCCCCAAGTTGGGCAAGGTTTGGCATAGGAAGCTGGGCTGGCAGTGACCCATTAGCAGGAGGGGCAATTGGAGCATGCTAATACTTTTTGGGAAACCAAATAGGCTCGGGTGGACCCATAGCACGAGGGAATAGGGCTTCAGGATCTTGAGGAATAGGAACCTAATTTCGTTTAATCTCTCGGACCTCAGTCTGAAGGTTGTCAATCTTGGACACGAGCTGACATAAGACTGTCGTCAGATCTGGCTGCATAACTGGTACTTGATCTATGTTCTCCATGGAAAGTGGATGGATATTGGACTCGAAAGAAGTATTAGGGGAGCGAACGGGACTTCGAGGTCATTTGACTGAAGACTGAAGCCAATAAGGAACCAGGCCAAGGGCGTGAGATCGACCTGATAAGGTGTAAAATGGGATTTATTTTTGACAAAAAAGGATGAAAAATATTTTTGACATTTTTTCTTTTTGAGATTGAAAGACAAAATATTTTTGGATTTTCGATAAAGAAAGGAGAAAAAATTTTGAATTTTTGATAAAGAAAGGTGAAATATTTTTGGGAGACGAGTATCATCATGATTATTATAATTATTATGTTCTCACTTGTATTAAACTTTCCTAAATACTAAAATGAAATGTCGGACGGGACCTGAGCCTGGAAAAGTTGGGTTTGTAAACTAGGCTCATGGGCAGGGTCCCGTTTTAAAAATGCGCAAAATTTTGGGGGTCAAGCTGACCCGAAATTTCGGCAGAGTTTCGGGTCAAAACCGGCAGTCTAACATGTGTGTCCTAGACTTGACACCTATATGTGGGTATGCAATTGGTTGGGTGAATCAAAAAGGGTTCCCCCCTTTGGCGTGTCTTCCACGATATACGTCTTGCTTTTGAGGACAATCGGTACGTGTGGACAAGCCATTTGATAAACCTGAGTGTACATGAATTGCCTCACTATATACCTCATGGGGACGATACGTGTGAGAGCGAATTCGATATAATCGGCATACGTGAACAAGTTCCCTATGATATACCCCCCGTCATGACTTCGGTCAAGCGGTACGATATGGGGAAACCGTTCGATATATGTTGAAGGTACTTGGACAATGGAAGGTGAGAGTCATATCGCTTAGGCTAATTGCGCCCTACCGGACCAGCACCCATCACGAAGTGACCCTCTAGTTATCGAACAAAATTTTATCAATCTCAATGCTCTTTGGTGATGTCATGTGAATCATGCATGATTCTCTTATTAGTATCTTATGATGAGAGTATCTTTCTTGATTATGCCAAATGGGGAGCAAAGTACAAGTACCAATGGTATACCAAGTATGGATGGGTGATGCATGTAACATGTGGACATATGTGATCCTAGGTGCACATGGTGGGAAGTGTACATGAAGAATCTTATACAAGTGTGTGAATAGAAGCATAAGCATGAGCTACACATGAATAGTAAAAAGGGGGGCATGAAAAATAGGGGAAAAAATAAGTAAATATAACACCCATGTAAATAGAGTCTAGCCCTCAAACTAAGTTCCCCAGCGGATTCGCCACTGTGTCCATCCCCAATCCTCGCGGTGGGAGGGATGAAGAAGGTGTCTTCTTGTCGAGAGGATCTTGGTCCCGCGCATCACTCCCGGGAGTGCTTCGGTCGGCGTTGGTGATGAGGCAAAAAATGTAGAGAGACGGAGTTGCCAGTCTATTTTACTCAAAATAGAGAAAAGAAAAGGGAGACATCCCGAAAGATAGCATTTAAAGGAATATTGATACATACGAAACCAAAATGATTCGAAAAGGGTCCGGAGGCTAAGTTACGAAATGGGAAGGTGTTTGGCACCCCTTTGCGGTCTCTCATGGACTGTTGCTATTTTCCTTTATTTCCCCGTGATATGTGTGCATGTGTATATGTAGTGGAGATAGGAATCATCAACTTGTATCATGGAAGATATAAAACAAGTCATCGGTAGGAATGTTCCCAAAAGTAATATTAGAAAATAGGATATACGCGATTATCCTAGCATTGATCGCTATAATGGAACGATAACACATACGGGATAATACTCCACTAAGAACAAATATATGTATGTGTAATCATATAGATTTTAGGATAATTATGTTAAAGAATATAGAAAAATAGAAAATAGGAGAAAAGTAGAAATAGGACTCGAGTCTCGGGTTTTACCCCGAGAAGCCTACGTAGCCTATAGAGGCATCAAAGTCCACGTAGTTCGTATGAAAAATGAGGGGTGGGATTTATCCCATAAATCCAATCGGGGGCTTCTCTTATGGGTGCATGTGTGTAAAAAAGTGTTTTAGTTGTTAGAAAAGTGTGAGAATTCCCATTTAGAATTTATGAGCAAACCCACTTTTTCTTGTTTTTTTTTGGGGTTTTATTTATATAAAAATAAGAGATGTGAAATAATACTAAATAAAAAGTACATTAGGATGTATGAGATGAGAGAATAAAAGTGCTAAGTAATAAAAGAAGTTAATGCTAATTTAGGAGAATTTGAAGAGAGAGTTGAGAAAGTTGGACCTTTTGAAGATCTTGAGCTAGATCTTAGATGTTGGAGAGCAACCCTTACACTTGAGTGATGATGGAGGGCAGTTAATTCACCAAGTTTGATGAAAAAGATGATGAAAGGTGAAGGTTGGAAAGGGATTCGGATGGAGAAATCACGCTGACTTCGAGAGTTTTTTGAGATCGTTGATGTAATACCCCATAATTTTATGACTTTTAATTATGAGATTAATTAAATGAAATTGATTTAAATTGTGGGATTAATTAAATTAATTTAGGATGGAAATTAATTCTGATTTAAATATATTGTGAGACGACAGTTAGTAATTAAATATGATAATAATGTTGAATATTACTGAGTGATTATGGTAATATGTGATTATTGAATTTATTAAAATTATCGTGGGGGGTTCCTTGTTTGGATTTCGCTTTGCGAGATGCCCCACGCACGAAACGTAGTGCAATGTTGAGAGTGGGGAGAAGTTTTGTCCTTATTAAATTGTATGCATGTTATTTAGAGAATAAATTATTATATTGAAGCCTAATGTTAATGTGTAACGTATTAAGACTTACAACTGGTGTAAGCTAATAATTGAAATCAATAAAGCCTAGTAAGGCATATATGTGTAAATATAATTAAGTTTGATTAGAATGGGAAGGATTCTTGGGTTATGTTATAATGGCAGGTCTTGTGGGTATAGGTCGGGTCTATTGAAAGGTAGATTGTCCTTATGGGTGGGGTAACTTAATTAGGACTCCAGGATGCGAACAGGTGCATGCTGTAGACGAGATGTGAGTTTGGGGTTTCACGAGAGTGCGACTCCACTTTAATTATGAAATAGTGCATTTATATTTATTATGCACGGTTAACACACTTGCTAAATATTTTTACACCTCGAGCTCTGACCCGTTTATATTTATTTTTTTCTATATATATTTTATAAAACTTTAACCCAGGTTCAACTGATCTCAATCCCCGATATAGCTACACAATAGTGTATTGGGAGGGTTCTTGTATGGATTTCGCTTGCGAGACCTCTCCCGCATGAAGGTAGCTTATGTCAGGAATTGAGAAGAGTTCAACAATTGGGAATTTCAAACTTTTATATATACTTAATGTGCTAATATAGATATTTGTTTAGAGTTATATTACGATTTGAGGGTAGTGGAGTCGGGTTATTGTTTTACGAGTTGAGATCGGTAGGGTGTATGGCCGCCCTGGGTATCTAGTTTGATATTTTAAAATCTATATGGTTCGATGTGAGAACTGGGCGAAATAAGTATAGCGATGTTAAGGGTAGATGTAAGGACTAGATGAGATTCTAAGTCCTAGGCATATCTTAAGTTTCACGGACGAAATTCTTGTAAGGGGGAAGTATGTAATACTCCGTGACTTTGGGACTGAGAAATTAGACTTTTAGGAGAAATAAAATTCATATAAATTGGAGAATTTTAAAATTTGGGTATTGAGGTCAAAAAAAAACTGAGGATGTTATAAAGTATTTCGGATTATGATTTTGAGTGCGCCATTGATTCCGGATGCGTCGAGATAGTCGAAATGACTGTAATTGGGTTTTATTTCGGTTCCAAAATATTTTTAAGTATATTTGACTCGAATTGGAGTAAACGAGTCTTTTAAAGTTTGTATTACCATTTAAAACTGGGACTTATGTTTTAAAGGTTTAAGAGGCTTACGGATCAAGCCAATATCATTTGTGGGAAAGAGATAAAGAGAAAGAAAGAAGAATAAAGGAAGAGAGAGAGAGGAGTACTAGGATATTTTCGGTCAGAACGCGATCATGAGGATGATTCAACCTCTACGATTTCGAGGCAAGTGTTTAATCTTGCTAAATAATTCATTTGTGTCTGTTATTTTATAATTTGTGGGCAAAATAATTGAATTTTGGGTTATATGTCAAACCCTAGGTTTTTATGGATTAAATCTTTCATTTGAGGTTATATAAATTGTTGGGTAGTTATAAGATGGATCTTAGGGTTAGAAATATGTTGGGTATGAAGATTGATGGTTGGAGCTGATGTATATATGGATTTTTGGAGATTTGGTTTTGGAGAAAATAGCCCCATTTCGTGGCTTTCTGAATTGGCCGAATTGATTCGCCATATTGCAAAAGCATCAGGTCTTTAGGGCCGAATGGATTCGCCCCTTGCGAATCGATTCGGTATATAGCAGACTTACAGGTCTAGTTGGGTCGAATCGATTCGCAGCTAGGGCCGAATCCATTCGGAGGGGCCGAATCGATTCGAAAACAAGCCTGTTTTGCTTAATTTTTCTAGAATGAGTTTTAAATCCTTTTCGGTGGGTTTCTTTGTTTTGGAACTCAAATATATGATGCGAGAGATATATTTGGAGTATTTTTTAGGGTTTCTCACATGTTGTGATTGCAGGGGCATATCGTATTAGTTTGGGAAGATATAGATGTTTTGAAATTGTTGTATCGAGGTAGTGGGGAACCTCATTAGGGATGGGAATCATACTTGGAGATTAGATGTGAGTTAATACATGAGGTGAGGTTGAGGATATTGTGAGGAAGTTGTGATAGAATAATGTGAAATTTAGATGCCGACTAGTGTGTCAATTCCTTATAGCAATGGGATTCTATTTAGGATATAATTAGGGAACTAAGAGAGAGAAGTCGCTTATCCTTAGTGAGGATTTACTCAAGGAATATGGTAATTATGTAAATGTGTAAGGTTCATCATGAGACATTGAACCGTAATCTCAAGTGAGGGTAATTTAACTTGTTGTCGACAATTAGTTGTGAGTATACTTATCGTTGGACTAGTCTATACATCTCGACGAGTGATTACCTATGGGAATCCAAATATATTATGTTATCTTAAAATAAATGTAGTTTTGATCTTGAAGCTTACCGATTATTGGTTGTGTGAGTAACAATTGGGATTCCAATACTTGAAATGAATTTAAGTTTAAGCTTGAGGCTTGTAGACTATTAGTCATGTGTATACAAATAGTCGTAATTAGTACTAGATATATCGATGTGCTTTTGGATATCGATGTGCTTTGGGGTGATAACCTTAATGTTGAATATATTGGAAGACTATTCATATCATAGGGGCAATGGATGAATATACTTCAAGTGAGGGATCGTATTTATTAAGGAATTAAATTAAATACGTTCGGGACGATAGCTACTATAAAGAGGATTATATACACGTATAGCCGAGTTTATAAATTTCATACATATGAATGAGAGATGGTATGTATATATGTATATACTCCTGTTGTGAATGTCTATACCGTGCGTGATGGTTTGATTATATGATGTGATCATGTGGATGTATATATATTGTGTATGTGAATGATATATATACTTGTGTGTAAAGCATACCAGGCACATGCTATCATGGGAAGTTGCGCGATGAGGGTGAGCACTCTGGCTTGAAGAGCAGGGTGTGGATATTCCCCAGGTCATAGTCATCCATTTTATTTATTTGTATGATTTCATATTTTGGGGGTGAGAAGTCTTGGGTATGGGTCGTTCTCACCTGCCGGTTAGGAGCTATGACCGCTTCCCATGAGTTGTGCTTTGGTTGTTTGACCACGAAGTGGGTGTCATTTAGTCCCACCGGTGGTCCCCGGGATGGTATATGAGTGATGAACTGGAAGATGATAGCATGGTGCAGTATTTCGGCATCCTATAGCCGGTTATGTTATGTGAATTGCATAGTGTACATTATATGTGATATGTATGCTTGGTTATAAGAATGCATGATTGTATATATATATATTGAGACTAAATATATATATAGTTGTATATCCTATAGGTGAAAAGGATATGGAGTTTCGATGATGTACATCTTGGGTGATTTTGGTGTACTATTTTATTGGGGTCGAAGTATCGTATTTAGAGACAATTGCGGTTATGTCGACCCAAGGATTTCAATAGAGATTATATGGAGTATTTAGATAGTTATAATAGTAGTATTTGTGTGGACATAATGGATCCCTACGATCGATATTGTCAAGGAGTTGTGTATCGGGGGGGTCCTTCTTTGGATTTCTCTTTGCGAGATGCCCCACGCACGAAACGTAGTGCAATGTTGAGAGTGGAGAGAAGTTTTGTCCTTATTAAATTGTATGCATGTTATTTAGAGAATAACTTATTATATTGAATCCTAATGTTAATGTGTAACGTATTAAGACTTACAACTGGTCTAAGCTAATAATTGAAATCTATAAAGCCTCGTAAGGCATATATGTGTAAATATAATTAAGTGTGATTAGAATGGGAAGGATTCTTGGGTTATGTTAGGATGGCAGGTCTTGTGGGTATAGGTCGGGCCTAGTGAAAGGTAGATTGTCCTTATGGGTGGGGTAACTTAATTAAGACTCCAGGATGCGAATAGGCGCGCTGTAGACGAGAGGTGAGTTTGGGGTTTCACGAGAGTGCGACTCCACTATAATTATGAAATAGTGCATTTATATTTATTATGCACGGTTAACACACTTGCTAAAAAAAATTACACCGTGGGCTCTGACCCGTTTATATTTCTTTTTTCCTATATATATATTGTACTACAGGTGTCCTACCGCATGGATACCGGATGCTTTTCTATCCAGTGTCTTGGGAGCCGTAGCAGATGCGGACTGTTGCGAGATCTAGTTTGTAGTCGCTTTCTATTCCTGCATAAATCTAGATAGGGTTCATTTTGTACATCGGGTCTACACCCAAGAGTTATTTATGTAGTTGTTTATATTTCCTCTTTATGGTTGTTGTACTGTCTGTGACCCGACAACTTATTCGAGTATATTTTTCCTTGTAGATACGCAGTTCATTTTATGTTAGCACTTCTTTTATCATGGTTCATGTGTACATTTACCCTTTGATAGTAGATTCTATATTGTTGGTTTGTTGTCCGTGGCATGTTTTATTTCATTTTGACATCTCGCTTATATGATTTTCGATAGTTAGCCTTATCGGTTATTGTATAGTCTGTTGGTGCTAAGACTGAGTCATCTGAGATTCCTGATTTAATGTAGTATAGGGCTGGCCACCCGTTATTATTTTGAGCGGGGTGTCACAGATGGTATCAGAGCATCAGGTTTTAGAGTCTTTAGGATCTATGCGGGTTTTCTGCCTTCTTCCGTTAACGTTCTTGTTGTAAATCCCTACTCGTAGGATTCTTGTGTTCGCTATGTTTATATTCTTCTTCGTGGTGTACTCACTTGAATAATGTTCTGACATAGTTGCTTTCGTCTCAGACGTCGCATGGACTAGAGGAGAGATGCAATACCCATAACAAATTTTGGATACGCTTTGACCGGAGATATTTTATTTCTGTGACTTAGGCAGAGATAAAGAGGATATTTCTAGCGGTAATTCTAGGTGTTTTGATGGTAGTCGAGAGTGATGGAGAATTTTGTGAGCGGTAAAGTAAGTATTGAGGTTAAGCGAATATTGAAGCCCTTGGGAGGTATGAGGCGTTGTTTCAAATGATAGGCGTATCGCCTTCTTGGAAGGAGTAATTAATTTGGAGACTTGGGTTCATTAAGTAGGATTGAAGGAGTTGTCGGGGGTCGCAATAGCGCCTTGTCCTTCAGGATGGTGAGGAAGGATTTATGGGGAGGATATTTCTTTGAGGAGAATTAGGCCTTAGAAAGGAATGATAAAGCGTGGCCTTTGTATGGCATCTTTTGGGAAAATAGATCATCTTGTGAGGAGTTAGTAGAGAGTTGTGCTATTGATTTCTGGAAGTGCGAACTGTTGAGGTTTGTTTAGTAGTAGTTATAAGGATATTGTTTTATAGATAGACTAGATAAGGTAATTGTGGTATTCAAATGAGGGAAGGACTTATCTTGTGGAAATGCTTTGACGTTATGTAAAGGATTTGTATAACTGAGAAGATTCAGAGTTTAGTAGATTCATTATTGAGCGAAGAATTTACCTCAGGGTTATGCTAGTTTTGAGAACTAGGTATTGGTGAGAGTATTGTATTTGTTGAAGCCTTGTGTCTAGAGCATAAGGTGTTTGCTTGGCGTGTTGAAAGACATGAAATTATTTTACATTATATTATTACATAGGCCTTAGGGCAATATCTAAAACTCAAAAATATTTTATAAAACTTTAACCCAGGTTCAACTGATCTCAATCCCCGATATAGCTACACAATAGTGTATTGGGAGGGTTCCTTGTATGGATTTCACTTGCGAGACCTCCCCCGCATGAAGTTAGCTTATGTCAGGAATTGAGAAGAGTTTAACCATTGGGAATTTCAAACTTTTATATATGCTTAATGTGCTACTATAGATATTTGTTGAGAGTTATATTATGATTTGAGGCTAGTGGAGCCGGGTTATTGTTTTAAGAGTTGAGATCGGGTATAGGGTGTATGGGCGCCCTAGGTAGCTAGTTTGATATTTTAAAATCTATATGGTTCAATGTGAGAACTGGGAAAAATAATTATAGCGATGTTAAGGGTAGATGTAAGGACTAGATGAGATTCGAAGTCCTAGATATGTCTTAAATTTCGCGCACGAAATTCTTGTAAGGGGGGAAGTATGTAATACCCCGTGACTTTGGGACTGAGAAATTAGATTTTCAGGGGAAATAAAATTTATATAAATTGGAGAATTTTAAAATTTGGCAATTGAGGTCCAAAAAAAATTGAGGATGTTATAAAGTATTCCGGATGATGATTTTGAGTTAGCCATTGATTCCGGATGCGTCGAGATAGTCGAAATGACTGTCATTGGGTTTTATTTCGATTCCGGAATATTTTTAAGTATGTTTGACTCGAATTGGAGTAAACGAGTCATTTAAAGTGTGTATTACCATTTAAAACTGGAACTTATGTTTCAAAGTTTTAAGAGGCTTACGGATCAAGCCAATCTCATTTGTGAGAAAGAGAGATAGAGAAAGAAAGAAGAAGAGAGGAAGAGAGAGAGAGAGAGAGAGGAGAAAGCTTGGAGATTTCCGGCCAGAACGCGATCACGAGGATGATTCAACCTCTACGATTTCGAGGCAAGTGTTTAATCTTGCTAAATAATTCATTTGTGTATTTTATTTCATAATTTGTGGGCAAAATAATTGAATTTTGGGTTATATGTCAAACCCTTGGTTTTTAAGGATTAAATCTTGCATTTGAGGTTATACAAATTGTTGGGTAGTTATATGATGGATCTTAGGGTTAAAAATATGTTGGGTATGAAGATTGATGGTTGGGGATGATGTATATATGGATTTTTGGAGATTTGGGTTTGGAGAAAATAGCCCCATTTCGTGGCTTTCTGAACTGGCCGAATAGATTCACCCCTAGCGAATTGATTCACCATGTTGCAGAAGCATCAGGTCTTTAGGGCCGAATCGATTTGCCCCTTGCGAATCGATTCGATATGTAGCAGACTTACAGGTCTAGTTGTGCCGAATCGATTCGCTGGGGATGAATCGATTCACAGCTAGGGCCGAATCGAATACCCGAATGTCATCGTAAAATCCTTTTCAAGTTCCCTTTTCACTTTTTAACAATTTATCACTAAGAAAGAACACTTTATATGTTATTGAAACTTTTATTCTCTTTGTACATTTATATATATATATATATATATATATATATTGCTCTTATGAACTATTTTAAAGTTAAATTAATCTAACACAACATTTAATGTTCATTTTGTGATGTTTCTAAAGCACTAGGAATCCTTTGTAGTTTCTTTTATAATGTCAAAGTCCATCAACTTATAAAAAATTGGGGATAACTTCCCAATTCACAAGTTTGACGCACTTTGTAAATTTACAAAACTCTGGGGTTTTTATAATTATTTATAAGTTCGGGGGCAAGTTTCATTATTATTTCTAAGTTCGGGATTATCTTGTAAATCTCCCATAAAATAACTCTTAGAGTAAAAAATATTTTTAAAAAGTCTAGGGTATAAACTATAATTTTATGTAAGTTTGGAGTTAAACCCAATGTTTACAAAGTTTTAGGGATAAAAACATAATTTATAAAACCCATTGGCCCAAGTAAAAATTTATCAAAAGTCTAGAGTTTAAATAATATTTTTAGAATATGATTTTATACACAGCCCTTAATTACTTATTTCCATTTTTAACAGAATTAATGTTCATTTTTGGAAAGTATGTAAAACATTTAACACCCTAACATACATGTGTATAACTCACAGATAACCCATTTTAGTGTGCAAAGTTTGCCGAAAATGGTAATCCCCGTGAACATATTTTTATACATAAAACTACACAAATTAAATTATCATACAAATCAATTTTAAATTAATTCAATCCCCAATAATTTGTAGTCTAATGGTGTGTACACTTGATGAAGAAAGGCAGCCACCCACCTCCAAAGGTGGCCTTAAAATGGGCTACCTGGAAATCCTAAAAACTCTTGAAACTCTCTTAGAAAGTACCTCTTTAAAACACTCTTCAAGTTACTCCAAATACACCTCCAAAATTGACCAACAAAAGTACTCGCAGAGGATACTCCAATGTAGCCCCAATAGTTTCTAGGACACTTATAATTTAAACTCACTCGCGTATTTTCTATAAAGGAGAGTTGTGAGGAATCAATGTTTGGAAGGTATTCTATAGCAGATAATGGTTTTGCTTTGCTCTATGCAAAACAAGAATGGATAGACGATGTTATGAGAGGGAGATGAAATAAAATGAGAGGAAGTGGGTTAAACCACCCAGAGCTTGACACATAACACTTATGTTATGAGTTTATGTTGTATAGGGACTGATTTGGTGTTTAAAAATCATGAATTTATTTGGTTAAGGGAGACAGTGGTTTCAGATAAAATGTTTTTTACCACAAATGGTTTAA
This sequence comes from Sambucus nigra, assembly GCA_949130495.1. Lineage (NCBI taxonomy): Eukaryota > Viridiplantae > Streptophyta > Magnoliopsida > Dipsacales > Adoxaceae > Sambucus > Sambucus nigra. The sequence goes on along the minus strand of OX422217.1, from coordinate 478,663,978 downwards.
CAATACAACTATTCTCACTAACTAGCTGATAGTTCCCCTGGAAGGCAGCCGTGTCCACAAACAAAGTCCCCATGTCCGCAGCCCACTATGACCACCCTCATGGCATTTACCTAAGTTGTCGCGGCTTCCCATCAAGTGGAAAGGCCACCACCGCAACTCTTATTCCTCCCTTATATCTTGAATTATTTATGTCGAAATCACAGGTTCTCTCAGGCTACATACGTGGTATATAAAAATTTATCATAAAGAAGAAATACGCAGTCATGTATCCTCCTCTAGTATTTCTCCAAGTGTGTGAGTATTACTACATGTAGATTTATTATCTAACAATCACAATTGAGTTGGACGATTAATTATGCTTCAATGTTTGAATAAGTTATTGGGTTGTGTTGATTTAGTTGGGTTATGATGGGTTGTTTAGCACTGTTTAGTTTGGGCTTCTTTGGCCAACTGGGGTTGGGCCTTATTAGGGTTTGTATTCATTTTGTATATATGGATTTGCCTCTGTTTTAATATACTCTTACAATTTACCAAAAAAACCTTACTTATACTAATATGTCTCTATAGGTGCCACTCAATTTTGCTTCATTGCCCCACTAGTTGAGGCTATATGTATATCACTTAATGTGTTAAGTCACGTGCATGGCTTTCCTAATAAATTTCCAAAATCTTTTTTCATTTCACAAAAAAGGATACACGTCCCGTCCAAGTTTTTAATTCCATTTCTTATACTAACAAATAATTTCCTAAATAAAATATTCTATTATCTAACTAACTTAGTTTAACTCACGGGTTACTCCTTAATTAAATTCGAGTTTATCATAATAATGCCCTATTAATTTACTATAAAATTACTCAAGACCCTTCTTACACAAACTAACTTATTAACCTATAATTTCTTGAAGTTATCAGCACTTATAAATTTTATCCAATTCCTTTACTAATTATGTAACCCGTCTATATTAATAATTTTTATACTTTAAAACATTCTCCAAGTTGTAAACCTATATTTGGTGCCACCGAATTAGTCCACACTAATTACACAGTTACACCAGTGTTAATCAATCTCGCTAACTTATATCTTGGTGCTATTCTCCACATTAACATGAACTCACTTTGCCTAATAACGTGATGCAATGAACATATTAACAAGATTTAACCATGCATAATATTTAAACCATTAACCAAAAATCTGGATTATTACATTCTTCCCATCTCCTATGTGAAAAACTACAAGAAGTGCCAACTATTCTCGTCGCTACTCTATCAGCTAGCCAGTGAACTCAAGTCCCTAACCAGATTATGGTCATTTGATTAGTGGGGCTTGTTTATTGTAAGACCATTACCTACTGCACCTAACAACAAGAATAACCTTTTAGTCGACACAGACTAATTCACTAAATGGATTGAAGTAAAGCCACTAGAGAACATTAGAGATGATGATATGATCCGGTTAATTTGGAGAAACATTATAACCTGTTTTGGTGTGCCAAAAACAATAATAATCGACAACGGGACGTAGTTTGAAAGCAAGCCCTTCTAAGATTTCTATAATAGTCGTGCGATAAAGCACTAATGGAGTTCAATGGCTTACCCTCAGAGTAATAGACAATCGTAGTCTTCTAACAAAATGTTCATCGATGGAATGAAGAAAAGGTTAGAAAAGTCAAAAGGTGCTTAGGTGAATGAGATCCCCCCATATCCTCTCAGTGTATTGAACAACGGCTAAAAGTTCGATGGGGTAAATGCCCTTCACCTTAGGCTATGGGATGTAGGGCATTATACAGATATAATCAATATTTATGATGATGAGAATGACCATATCCGACCAGTGGTTGAACAACGAAATGATCAATGCATGGATTGACCTATCAGACAAAAGGAAGGAATAAGCCTTGATCAAGTTAGCACCCTGCCGGTAGCAATTGTCAAGGCAATACAATAAAGGTGTGGACTAGAGGAAGTTTTAGGTCAGATATTATGTCCTAAGAAATATCATTTGTAATGCGAAGAGACGTAAGATGAAAAATTAGGACCAAAATAGGAGGGTCCATTTAGAGTCAGTAAAAACGAAGTGCAAGGAGATTATCACCTGGAAACAATGGAACGTGGGGAGATACCTCAGGCTTGGAATGTAGCTAATCTCAAGAAATTTTATTTTTTAGTCCAACTTTCAGTTTGTCCTTTCCAGATGTTAATTCCTTACATTTGGCAGTCAAGATTTTTTTTAATTCTTAATTCAATTATCTTTGAATATTCCAAGTGGCTTGATAATGATAAATAAAGTTATCTCATTATATGAATCCGACCAAACTTTACCTTTTACTTATTTCGAATAGTGCCTTATTGAATTGATTGCACTCCAAGTCATTACTCTAAGGCTAAATATTTCGTCAAGATAACATGAAAGTATAAGGTATTCAAATAAAAGACCTACGAGAAATTATTAGGTCATTTAGAATTCTGACCACATTAGTCTGATAAAATCCTAAACGAGGTGGATAATCCTACAAATATGTGCATTCAGGCCAAAAGTTGGTACTAGGCCTAAGGTAGAATGTTATGGCACCTCATAAAATGTAAGACCAATAAAACATACAAAGAAATGGTAAAGAGGAAATGTGAAAGAAAATGGAAAAATATCGTTTTCATTTCATATAAATATTCATTATTTACAAGTCTAACGACTACATCATATTTGAGTACTACTAGGCTCAGTTTTGGACATCCACTGGGTAATCTCTTGATTATGATGGGGCATGTCACTATCGTGATCGACAAGATATTCATTGATCAACGGTAAAGGAACGCGACATCAATTGATACCCATGAGTCCTCACTCCCAAAGGGAGGAAGCTTATAATAGGGGGACTCCACGGCGTACTAACACTGCAACTCAAAGTCATGCGGGACTTTGAAGATAGGTAAGGAGTTTAACTAACTATCCTTGTAGGTTATATTCTTAGATTCATTTAGATGTGTTATAAAATTTAGATGCCTTCATCATATCCATGGATCCAAACTATGTGAGTCTTGCTTCCTGAACTGATATCTCATCCTCCTGATCCTCTAGTTTAATCCCAACCCCATCGCTTTATTTTCACAGAATTCTTGCTCGGTTTTAGTGGGGTCCTATCTTAAGCCAGCGTTCCTATTCTTTAGCAAACTAGTAATGTTCCTTATTTCTTCAAGCTTGAATTTCAAACTCGTAAGCTTTCCATTATATTTGCCATAAAGTGGCATCATCCAATAAAGTGCTTGGTGAACAATTGAAAAAACCATTCTAGCCTGACAAAGAGCATCAACCCCAAGTAAAAAATCTAAGTCACCGTCATTTTGGACCATTGACATGAGAGCCAAACAAACACCAGACCACAAAAATGGATAAATGCAACTCATTATTTTAAGGAACAATAAGACATAAGTCATGCACAGGGAATACACAGTGCGACCAATGCATATAAAAGAAAACATGAGGCAAAATATTATTTTTCATTCTAAAATTATGATGGTACAAAGACCTTATGTGGAGGAAGAGAAAAAAAACATTCAAAGAAAAATATAACAAGTCCCTAAATATACATAATTGTAGGAGTTTTTTATTTGTAATCTTATGCATCCTTAGTACGGTCGGTTGTGTCTTCTCTCTCTTCATCTCCTTCCTCTTAGTTAGGGGGTATTGAGATTATATATCTAACTTTAAGCCCTCAATAACGCTGGCCTTCATTTAGTCTTCAAACCATCCATTCTTAACAAAGGACTTGTGAATAAAGAGCAGTTGCTTCTAAGTTCTTTCAAAAGATTTATCCTACCCTTTGTTATATGTATCATTATTTAACTCCAACGTGGCCGCTAGATTCTGGGCGAACTCTTGGTTTTCCATTTTCAAGCTCACCACCTTGTCCTTCAACTAAAGTATTTCCTAATATTGGGTCTTTGTCTTAGCCTCCCCTCCAGTCACCATAACTTTGACATCATCAAGGGACTTATGGGATCCATTTAAGGTTACCCTAAGGTTGCAAACCCCTTTTAATTAACCCCCATTCATGTCAAGAAAATTGACAAAGTCCTCGATCAATTACCACAAAAATAAAGAAAATTTTCAACAAAAATAGGTTTCAAAATTTACGATTGATAGCGCTTAAGAGGCATGCATAGCCAATATCTCTAAGGTTATACCTACGACCAAAGTTTGATCGCCAGGAAGGTAGACTCACCTTAGAAGCCCAAGAGCCAATTTTGGCTTCTTGGCAATAGAACCATTGACATGGGCGTTCCCCTTATCGAGGACAACATCCCCCGTCTTGGAAGTTATGGGATGGATAGAAATGCCATTGGTTGGCTTATTTTTCTTCACAAGATTATCTGGTATTTTATCTATAGAGTCCTCCACAATATTTAAGTCTAAATTCACCCAACATCCTTCCTCTTTATAATAGGTCAGTGGGAAAAGTGGGGCAAATCATCACCTATCAAGCTGGGAATGTTCCTCATTGATTGCATATCATCTTCAGAGGTTGGGACCATGGAGCAGATGGCAAAAAGATTCAAAGGCTCAAAAAATCTGAAGTGCTACCACAAGAAGGATCATGGTTTGCATATCCTTTTGGGATCTCGGGATCCCTATCAATTGGTTGAGAAATAATTGATGTAGTTGACAAAGTGTATGATAGTAATAAACTATCCGACCTGAAATGATTATTATCCCCACGTCTCTATTTGATCGCCCAAATTTTTTTCAAGGCAGCAAAGTTACTTCATATGGACTGGGCTCCTTTTTCTTCCAATGAACTACACTATCAAACAGAGAAAAGTATTATAATAATACCCAAATACAGTAAATAAATATATCAAGAGACATTTCAACGTATGGCAATCTGAACCCAAATAATGGGCGTAAACCTATTCCATGCCCCATACTGGAGCATCTGGGGTCGTTGTAGAGTTCATCACCCTTGGGAATAGGAAAATGCTCCCAATCCTTAATCATGAAGTCATGGGGCTTATGTTACTTATTATAATATAGTATATTAACTATCAAGTCCCTCTATGCCTTCATTTATTTCAGGTAACAAACCTTCTTAAAGGTTGGTGCCCACATGTAGCAATATTGAATCTCTGGATCCATAGACGATTCCTATAAAACTTATTTAGGCTATCGATTCCATTGATAATCATTCACATATTACAAACAAATACTTAGCCCCTAGGTAAAGGGGGAATATAATATCGAGTACTGAAACTTTGTTAATAATAAAGTAGAACCTCACATAAACATAGGCATGTTGTCGAGCTTCATACATCTTGTTCTTGTGCGTGTACTTGATTTTTTAATTATGTTTGGTTGGTTTGTCACCACATAAATTAGCTCGGGTGCAGCATCGGAAGTGGATGCGCCGTCATAACCTATTTTATTGCTTCTCATTGAGACCTAAAGCAAGACCGAGGAACATCCTTCCAACCTTCTTAGATGTGTCCTGTAAAGTGACCTTAAATTCCTTGGTGTAAACACCACATTCTAGAACCCCCTAAGTCTTTCCTTAGGTCCCTAGCACCTCCTAAATTCACTACAAACCATAGGCCATACTCCGAGTACTAATCTAGAGGCTAACGGGCGCTCTCCGGATCCGTTTGAATCCGATTAATTCTATCGTCAGAGCGAAAGCTTAATGAATCTTCAAAGGGCTCTGAATCCCCTTATGACAACCCGCTTAAAATAATAATGGGTGGCTAGCCCTATACTAAAATAATCAGGAATCTCAAGTGGATCATTCTCTGCATCAACTGACGATCCTAACAGTAAACACAGCTAACCGCCCATTACTACTAAAAGAGGCTGTCAAAAATTTAAAACCTTTTTATTTAACACCAATATAAAACCAACCATGAAACCATAACCAACAATACAACGTCTAAATAGGATGAGTGATACATACAAACTCCAATAATATAAAAGAGTACAACACAATGTACAAAGTAAATTACCCGAATATGCTGTCGGATCACAGACAATACAATAATCTGAGAAAGAAAATATGAAAGTGTTACTCTACAACACTTGGGTATAAACTCGATATACAAACTAGATCATAATCTAGATATAAAAAAGATAGGAATCGACTATGAGAAAAATGCCGCAACAGTCCGCTACCGTTACAACTCCACGAATGCACTGGATGGATAACATCAATGGCGTTCTTGCGGAGGAACACCTAAAATAATACAATATATATATATATATATACATAGCATGAGAAAATAGAAACGGGTCGGAGCCCGAGGTGAAAACATTTTATAGCAAGTGCATTAAAATGCATAATAATTATGAATGCATTATGATATGATTAAGGTGGAGTCGCACTCTCCCTGAAATCCAACTCACCTCTCAAATAAAGCGAGCAACTAAACGTATGCACGTGATCTCCAAATAAATGCCCAAATCTATCTAGGCAAGTCAATCTAACTAAATCCCAATATAAATATTCAATTAAAACCATCTAACTTATCTCACAATTTACCCCTATCTAAATTTCCATCTAAATCATATACTTCAATTTCTAATGTTATTGATCTCAATTATTTGTTCACTTACTTCACATATAAAGTTTACATAAACAATCTCGTACTAACATATACCCTATACATAAACATTCTCTTTTACTAGAATTTATCATATTCTAGTTATGCCATCAATATAATTATATGTGAGTTATTAGCATCTAAGTGCTAAGGACTAAACTTCTCCCAGTTCTCAATACTGCACCGCGTTTCGTGCGTGGTAAATCTCGCAAGCGAAATCTAAACAAGGAACCCTCCCGATACACTACTTCTGGCAGTATTGATTATCAAGATTCATTATGCCCTCAATGCATGATGCATGTAACCCAATTTCTTATTACTCTATTTTAATTAATTTATTATTCCCAATTCTCAACAATGCACGGCGTTTCGTGCGTGGGACGTCTCGCAAAGCGAAATCCAAACAGGGAACCCCCTGATACATTACTCCTGGCATTGTCGATCGTCGAGATACATACTATATATAAATATGAGCATTAAGGACTAACTTCTCCTCACTCCCAACATTACACTGCGTTTCGTGCGTGGGACGTCTCGCAAGCAAAATCCAAACAAGGAACCTCCCCCCCCCCCCCGATACACTACTCCTTGGCAATGTTGGTCGTTGAGGTCCATTATGCCCTCGATACCCAAAGAACTAATCACACCAATAATATAATAACCAGCCAAACGAGCTATAACTCGAGGACGCAGGTTCTCAATGCTATCATCTTCTAGGGCATCACCCATATATCATCCTGGGGACCAGCGGTCGGACTCAATATCACCGACATCGCGGCCACACACACACACAACGTTTGGGAAGCGATCATAGCTCCTAACCGGTCAAGTGAGAACGACACATACCCACGACTTCTCACCCCCAAAAATTATAATTCATATCACATATTAACACAATGGACGACTATGACCTGGGGAATATCCACACCCTGCTCATCGAGCCAGGATGCTCACCCACATCACGCAACTTCCCAATGATAGCAAGGAGGGGGTATGCTTCACTTATATATATATATATATATATACATCATTCACATAAGATATATATACATCATCACATCATATAAAGATATACCATCATATAAGGTATATCTATCACATTATTTACATATTCGTATTACACTATAACATCATTATTTAGTATATTTCCCTCTCGATATACTAATCGTCAGTCACTCACCTATCTTCCCCACTTGAAGTTCACACATCACTTCTATTTATATGAATCGTCTCTTGATTCTATTCACGTTGAGGATATTATGTATATCCTAATGCACTTTAATTAGCATTTCTCATTTATGTGAGACATCTCCCAAGTTAATCATCGTTAAGGATATTTTCTATATTCGTATGCACATCAATTAGCATGTATAATTCTCAATCCACAATATGGTTCAATCAATTATATGAACCTTTAAATTTATCCCATTTTGGGATTCAATTCTAATATCCAATATCACTAAGCGCATTCTCCCCCTTTCATATCTTTCCATAATTATTTCCAAATGGAAAACTCAATGGTAGTGGTCTTCCCCGCTTAGCATATACGATATTTTCTAATCGGCATTTCTCAAATTAAGTCCATATGACCCAAACAACATCTTATGAGGGAAACTCCCTAAAAGTCTCTAAAACACTCTTCACATAACTCCTATAGAGGTTCCCAATCGATAAACTCAAACGAAATGGAGTGAAATTCTTCCTAGAAAAATATCCCCAAAATGCCCTGTTTCCGAATCGATTCGGGCCAAATCCAAATCGATTCGGCCCTGCGAATAAATTCGGCCTCCAAGGTGAATCGATTCGGGTCATAAGACCTGGGATTCTGTCTCAGGTCGAATCGATTCGACTGGGGTCCGAATCGATTCGGTCACTCAGACCTGGGCACCTGCAACTTTCCGAATCGATTCGGTAAGGGGCCGATTCGATTCGGCCTAGCAGAAGTCAAGAAAATGGCTACTTTTTCAAAGCCAAAAATTCCCCAAATTTATATATATCATCTTCTAATCATTTTTCTTCAAACCAAACATTATATTATCATCAAAACTCATTATCTAATTCAACCCAACTAATTTTATACCCTCAAAATTATTTATACACTACAAATCTAAGATTTTCCCAACAAGTTAGGTTTTAACAAACTAAACCTAAAACCCATAAATTTGATCCACAAATCATGAAATAAGTGGTACACAACAATTATTTAGCAAGCTTAATCACTTGCCTCAAGTTCGTAGGGTCTGAATCCTCCTCGAAGTCACGGATTGGCCGGAATTTCCACTTTTCTCCTCTTTCTCTTCTTTTCTTCTTCTCTCTTTTTTTCTCTCTTCCTTTCTCTTTCTCTTTAAGGAGAATTGATCTCCCGTAGGCTTTTAAGCCTTGTCTCCCAAGATACACATCTTTAAATGATAATACACACTTTAAATGACTCGGTAACTTTAATTCGAGTCAAACGCACTTAAAATATTTCAGAACCTAAATAGAGCCCCAGTACAGTCATTTTAACTTTCTCGACCCTTCCGGAAACAACTACACCCTCAGAATTACCATTCGAAACACTTTCTAACAACTTCAAATTTTGACCTCAAATGCCAATTTAATAATTCTCCAAATAAAATGATAGTTACTTCTACCAAAATAAATTAGTTATTGTCCCAAAAATCTCGGGTTGTTACACCCCTTTCCAGCGATCCACCCCGTGTGCAAATCGGAAACGGTTCGAATGTACGGGCCATTTTACTATCGAAAATTGATCATCGGACGCTCCCGGACCCCGATTTGACCCCAATCAACTTCATCGTCAGAGTGAAAGCTCAATGAATCCTCAAAGGGCACTGAAACTCCTTTCCAAAGTTCACCCCCATGTGCAAAACAGCAAAACAGTTTGGATGAACGATCTATTTTATCTTGAAAACTTATTCGGAGGCCACCGGGCACTCCCGGGCTCCATTTGACCAAGTTTAACTTCTCATCTCGAATGATACCAAATGAATCTTTGAAGGGAACTAAATAACCTTTCCAACGATCCATCTTGAGTGCGAATCAGCCTTACGGTATGGACGAACAACCCATTTTACTCCGAAAGGTCATCGAGCGCCTTCGGGCCCCGTTTGACCAAAGTTTACTTTTCGGACAGAGCGAAGCTCTTTGGAATGTCGAATTACCTCGCATAACCTTTCCAATGGTCTGCCCCGTGCGCGAATCTGACTTATGGTTTGGACGAACATTCCATTTTCGTCCGACGATCTCTCATCCAAAGGACCGACGAGCCCTTCTAAGTAGGCCTGCAAACGGATCGGATTCGGACCGAATCAGGCAAATCCAAATCCATATCCGTTTATGTTAAACGGATTTGGATCTGATCCATTTATTAATCGAATCGGATCAGGCAAATCCATATCCATTTTTGTTAAACGAATTCGGATCGGGTCCGATCCGATTATCCGTTTATGTTAAACTTGATTTGCAACATTTTTATTTTCCGCTCTTATTTCATAAATTTATTTTGCAAGTGTTCCAAAAAAACAGATAATGAAATAAAGAACTATTATAATAAATATTTAAAATATCCATTTAAAATATTATTAAATACAATATATATTAATTAAAAATTATATATATATATATATATATAATAATCGGATCGGAGTATATGAATCCAAATCCACTCCATTTAATAAATGGGTAATCAGGGAATCGGGTAATCGGATAATCGGATTTTAGGCATGATCCATATCCGCTTAAATGGATCGAATTCGGATTTAGATAAAATTCGATCCATTGACAGGCCTACTTCCGAGCACCATTTGAACCAAAGTCAACACCCAGACCTGGGAGAGGCCCGAAGGACTATTGAAAGTCTATGAATTACCTTTCTAACGGTAGGACCCATACGCAATTGGGATTTACGGATTGCGTTCTACAACTATTTTTTTGGAAAAATCTGCACAAGACTGCCTATTAACAAGTCCATTTCCTTGCCTATCAGTAGTGTGTCTAGGGTTACTTTCCGATTAGAAGGTCTAGGGCTATTTCGATCGACACCTCCTACCCTTTAAATAGAGGGCATGAGCTCACCCTCAAGACACCTCAGATCCATCAATATTAGTAATCTCAACAATATTCTCTTGCGATCAGCGAAGTTTCCTTGTGTGAAATCCCTTTCTATCTTTCATTCCCACAATTTTCATACCCAATTTTGCAAAATCTAATTATCTCTCATCCAAGATTCATATCAACATTTAAGGAAACTCATAAAGGATCAAGATCAAGCCTCAATTCTCTAAAAAGGGTCCAAAAATCCTTCTCTCTTTAAATTCTTTATTTTTGCATTAGTTACATAAATTCTTAATCTAGATTTTACTTTAGCTCATACACATTAATACCTCATCCTTTATTAGTTATATTTCACATACTTTATTTTCTATAAAATACCCAAAATAAAGAAAAAGAGGGTTACACCTATAAATTCCAATGGGATTGTCCACCAAAATTTCTCAAAAACTAAAACAAATTTTCTACACACACATATATAATAAATTCCCATTGGAATCTATGGGATAAACCCACCCTTATGTCGTATGCGAACTACGTGGACTTTGATGCCTTTATAGGCTACGTAGGCGTTTCGGGTTAAAGCCCAAGACTCAAGTCCAACTTTTTCCAAATTTCCATTTTTATAGTTTTTACATTTTCATCTTTCATCCAGATATTACTCATATATACATTATACTTGTGATTCATATTGGTGTTTTATCTAACATATATTATCGTTTCATCATAACGATCAATATCTTCATAAACGTATACATCATATTTTCTAGATATTACTTTGCGAACATTCCTATGGATGATCTCACTCTATCATTTCCATGATATGAGTCGGCCGATTCTGATCTCCATTTATATACACGCACACACTTTTTACGGATAAATTAAGGAAAATAATATTGCAAGCCCATGAAGGACCGAAAGAGCAGGATGTGCGTGTATTGATTTCTGAACTATAGATTTCGTAAGCATCAGTTTGTCATTGATATCTTTCTCTCGAGGCAGTGACATGTTCTTTTGCCTGTTTTGTGCAAAATTGGCCTATGACTCCATCTATATACATCACCCCACACCGACGACAGTCGAAGTGCTCCTAGAGAAAGAGGGAGCGAGACCTTCTCCCCTTTTTTCCCTTCAAAAAAGGGAGAGATAAAGGGATGGCCACAGTAGAGACTCTACTGGGGACCTTGTTTGAGAGGGCTAAACTCTGTTTGCATGGGTGTTATCATTTTTTGCTTCTGTGCGTATGCACGTACCTTTATGTTTCGTTTTCTCCTCTGTTATTTCTTGTAAATATCTAACTTATGCTCACTCACACACTTGTAGATACTCTCCATGTACACTTCACACTACTTACACGTAGGTTCCTTTATATCCACATGTTGCACACACCATTTAGAATATCCATGCTTAGGTGTCACTAACACACACCTCCACTTATAACACTTGTATATATCCATGCTCACTCACACTTTTCACACACCAAGTGTAGTTGATCCATGCTTAGGTGCACTACCACACACTCACTTATTAATATTCACACATCACTCACTTTCACGTACTCATGCTTAGTATAATCTTCATGCTCCATGATAGATTTACTTTTTACTTGTACATTCTTTCCTATAAGTATAATGCCCATTATACTAAATAAAATACTCTCTTCATAATATACTAATCAAAAACCATGCATTTTGCACACTACATCACCAAAGAGTATGACTATTGAGCAAATTTTAACCCGTAACTAAGGGGTCACTTTGTGATGGGCGTTGGTCCGACAGGTCGCAGTTAGCCTACGCAATATGACTCGCACCTTCCAATGGCTAAGTACCTTCGATGTATATCGAACAGTTCCCCTGCATCGTACCTCTTGACCGAAGTCACGACGGGAGGTATATAGCAAGGAACTCATTCACGTACATCGAGTATATCGAATTCTCTCTCGCACGTACTCGCCCCATGAGGTACATAGTGAGGTAATTCACGTACACTCAGGTATATCAAATGGCTTGTCCACACAAACCGATTACCCTCAAAAGCAAGACGTATATCGTGGAAGTCATGCCAAAGGGGATAACCCTTCCAATTAAACCAATAACTGCATACCCTCATATAGGCGTCAAACATAGGGCACTCATATTTAGTTTGTCGGTTACTATCTGAAACTCTGTCAAAATGATGGGTCGACATGCCGCCCAAATTTTTGCACTATTTTCTCTTTTATAAATGGGACCCTGTCCATGAGCCTGACCACAAGTCCAACCATGTTTTACATATTTTGCAAATCCAATTTTCCTAGGCTCAAATCCCATGCGACGTTGCTTTTTGCATTTAGGTAAACCTAATACAAGTGAAAACATAATAATAATAATAATAATAATAATAATAATAATAATAATAATAATAATAATAATAATAATAATAATAATAATAATAATAATAATAATAATAATAATAATAATAATAATAATAATAATAATAATAATAATAATAATAATGAGACCCTTTTCTTATTTTTCCTATTTCTTTACCAAAAGTGTAAAATACATTTTCTCCCCTTTTATCAAAATACTAAAAATATTTTCCTTCCTTTTATCATAAATGTCAAAAGCATCCTCCTTTTTACCCAAAAATATTCATCCTCTTTCCAAAAATGTCAAAAACATTTTCCTTCTATAATAAAAGACTTTCCTTCTTTTATTACGAAAATAAATTCGAATTATTTCTCCTTCTCAGGTTGATCGCATACCCGACCCTTAGCTTGGCTCCTTACTGGCTTCGGTCTTCCGTCAAACCGCCCCTAGGCTATGTTAGTTCCCTCGCTACTTCCTCCGAGTCTGGAATCCGCCTTCACCCGCTTTCCATGGAGAACGCAGACCAAGTACTGAACGTGCAATCGAATTTGATGACAGTTCCAGCCCAACTCACTGCCAAGATTGACAACCTTCAAATCGAGGTTCATAAGATGCGGTGAAACTGGGTCCCTGTTCCCAAAGAACCTGAGGTCCTTTTCCCTCACGCTATGGGTCTGCCCGCACTTGAGCCTATTTGGGTCCCTAAGGAATATCAACACGCTCCACATGCCCCTCCTGCTAATGGGCCACCACCAGCTCAACTCCCTATGCCAAATCTTGCCCGGCTAAGGGCTAACCTACCCGTGACCATTGATCCGAAAGAAGCAGAGTTGAATAAGGTCAAGAAAAACCTTAAGATGTTGATCAAGAATTTTGATCAGGTCCGAATATCTAGGAATTACATGAATTACACACATATGTCTCCCTATCCTAAACCAAGGCTACCAAAAAGGTTTAAAATGTCCAACATTGAGAAGTTCGGGGCTAGTGGATCCCCAATTGTTCATCTCTGAAGTTATCACCGATCCATGACTTTCCTAGGTTCCTCCGAGGAAATAATGTCCCAAATGTTCCAACAGGCTTTGAAGGATGGTGCTCTTTACTGGTTCTTATCCCTCAAAGAATCTACAATCCGTAATTGGGAGGATGTTGCTTGTGAATTTATGTCACAGTATAAGTACAACGAGGAATTGGAAGTTATCCGTCGTGATTAGGAACTTCTTAAATAGAATCTCAAGGAATCTATCAGTAACTTCATAGCTAGGTGGAGAGAGAAAGCGGCCACCATGACCAACCGGCCTTCCTAAGAGGAGCAGGTCAGTATTGTGAAGAAGAACTTATTGCCCCATGTCCGAGCGACGATGGGAGGATAGTACTGCCCCTATTTCCGAACCCTTCGGGAAGCAGGAGTGGAGATTGAAGAAAGTCTTGCCAAGACAAAAGTTGAGCCTAATAAAGTATCCGAAAAGTTCACTCCCTAGAAGTACGAGAAGCCTGCTAATACCATAGTTTCAACCATCAATAATATTTCCCAATCTGCCACTTCATGGGCACCAGAACGCTGCACTAATCCAATTAAAAAGGAATACACTAAGCTTCACGCTCCCTTCTCCAAAGTGTATCAAACCCTTTTGAGCCGAAATCTTATTAATCCATTGGGCCCTAGTCCATTACCAAACCCACTTCCCAAAAATTTCAAATCTGATGCCCATTGCTAATTTCACCAAAATGTCATCAATACCACTGATAAGTGTTTCCATCTCTAAAATGTAATCCAAACCAAACACTACCCACAATCCACTCCCAAATCATAAAAATGCCATCTTCCTAAAAGAAGACCCAGAATTTGACCCATCTACCCAGATTGTACCCAGTAAATCGCCCATCATACCCATATATTCCCCTAAACCCCTCAAAGTTTGCCAATATTGTCTCCTACATCCTACCTATTTTGTCGATCAGGCTTTGTCACTCTCTACTAGAGCATGAATTATTGTTCGTACCCATTCCAGAGGAAAATGTATGGAATTTCCAGCAGTATCGAACCAGTTCCAAGAGTTCGAGCTAAAATTGCCCTAAAATGACCATTGACTACTAGAGAGTTAGCACATTATTCTTGAAAGCTCGAAAGTGGGCCCGAGAGTCAAATAGTTAGGTGGTACCTATCGATGAAGTCAGTTTAGATGATATCGTCCAGATCATGGCAGACTTATTCCGATAGATCGGTGAAATTCGCAGTATATACGGGCTACTTAATCCTTTTAAACTACAAGGGCACCTGGTCCCTTCACTTCTACATCTCCCTGTTGAGTGGGAGGATCTATACGAAAAGTTCATTGAGGTTATGGAGTGCATTGACTTTTCATAAAAGCATGATGTTATTACCACCAAATAGGGAAACGAATTTGATAGTTCAGAGGAAGAGTAAAGCCCAAACAAGACTACCCAGTAGTCAGTATATGTGGAATGATATCATTTGAGGAGTTACTATGAGATATTAATAAGGTGGACGAACAGCCCGAGATAGATGGGGAAATGGGGTTTTTATTTTTTCCCTCTTTTGTGAACCATGTGACTAGATCAAGGAGGCATTATCAGGTTTCAAACCCACGATCATCAACGATTGACAAGGGAAAAGGTGTTAAGAAACTTCCTATGTCGAAGAGAGCAAGATCCTCAATTAATTCAATAAAACTCAGGCTAACATCACTCTTTGGGGACTCTTTATGTCTTTTCAACTACACTAAAATTCCTTGATTAAACTGCTTACTGGGCCCACAGTCCCTCCTTTCACTACACCAGAAGAGGTCGTGAAGTTGGTCGAATCTCTAACCTCTACTAGAATGATCTCCTTCTCTGAAGAAAAAATCCGTAAGTTTGGACTGAATCACAACTATGCTTGCAATATCTCTGTGGAAGTCGTGGGAAAGATCGTCCCACCTTTTCTTGTCGATAATGGATTAGCTCTTAATGTTTGCCTATTGAGAACCCCCAATTGCTTGGGATTAAAAGTAAGCGACCTTGCTCTAACATGTACCGTAGTGCGTGCTTATGATAATACTTATTGAAAAGTGATAGGATCCATCACGCTTATAATAGGGATTGGCCCTATAAATCCTATTACTGAATTCCAGGTCATCGACATCTCGAATTGTTTCAACTTATTGCTCGGATGGCCATGGCTCCATAGTATCAAGGGTGTATCTTCCTCCCTTCATAAGAAACTAGAGTTTTTTGCCAATAGGTAGGTCATCACTATCTTGGGCGACGACGATAATACTGAGAATGCAAGCACCAGTAACCCGTTACTAGAGATACAACATGGACCAAATGATATGCTTCTGCTAGGTTTTTTAGTCGAACCACTTTCACTCCCGACAGGGGATGATTTCAAAGATAGAGTCTATTAAAAACACAGTCCTCATGGCAACATCAATATGATACAGATGTTCAAGAACATGCACTTCATGTCCGGACTGGGGTTGGGACGATGAAAATAGTGAATATTAGAACCCGTAGTGTTGAAGAAGCCCTTTCCTCCTTGTGGCGTGGGTTATCAAACATTATTAGAAGAACTCGAAATTCTCTGCCAACCTCGGTTGAAGAGAAGATTATAAAGTACCAAGACTGTCTTAGGGAATTACTTCAATAGAAGATTCATCAAAGAGAGTGAAGATTTTCCCTTTTGCGGCTTTCCCCGACCATGGTATGATCATGTGGACAAGAAGATAAATCCAGGAATGAAGATTTTCTTCCAAGACTGTTACTCATAGGCCAAAGATTCTCAACATCATGTGCAACCGCTCACTCAGAAGACTATAGATGCTACCGGAGATTCCGAGGTAAGTGACTCCAAGAGTGCATTGAACTCGCAGACACTGGGGATAACACTCTGCATAACCCACTCATCTTTTATTGTTCCTCCCTATTCCGATCACAATGTAATTAAGATCTCCTTCGATGAGGTTCTCAACGTTATATTTCCTAATAATGAAATAAACGAAGATTTTGAGTATCTTGTTATGCCTTATATTAATGTTTTTTTATTCTAATCAAACTCTTGATGATGATGATTTTACAAATAAAAAATTCTTAACTGGTCTAAAAAGGTTAATAACATACAACATAACCACGTTCAAATTAATGAAGATGAAACTATTATTATTAATCTCGGTTCTGGTAACCAACTGAGTGAGATTAGGATAGGGTCCACCCTTGACGAGCATGAGCACGTGCAACTCAAAGAATTATTGAAAGAATTTATAGATGTCATCGCATGTTCCTACGATGACATGCCCGGTATTTATCCCTAGATAGCTCAGCACGAGATTCTAATTCTACCAGAATGCAAATCGATCAAACAGAAACTATAAGAGATCTACACCGAATTGTCGCTCAAAGTTAAGGAATAATTGGTGAAACAGTTGAACATAGGCTTTTTACGGGTAATCTAATATCCCACGTGGCTAACCAATATTATAACCATGCCAAAATTCGAAGGAAAGGTTCACATGTGCATTGATTACTGAGATTTGAACAAGGCCTCTCCAAAGGATAATTATCCTCTACCCAATATCAAAATGATTATAGACAATATAGCCAGTCATGCTCTTAAGTCATTTATTGACGGTTTTTTCGAATACAATCAGATCAAGATGAACCTAAATCATCAAGAGAAGACTGCATTCATCACCCCTTGGGAACCTCTTGTTACACCGTTATGCCATTTGGTCTAAAAAAATACATGGACCACCTACCAGAGGATTTCCATAACCATCTTACATGATCTAATATATAAAAAAGTCGAGGTCTATGTAGAAGATATGATCATCAAGCCTAAAACTTGGGAAGGTCTTGTTCTCACTCTTCGGAAGTTTTTCAAACGACTACGGTAATACCAAATGTGACTTAACCTACAGAAATGTGTTGTTGGCATTACCAAAGAAAAGCTCTTAGGATTCATGGTTAGTGAGAAGGGGATTGAAGGAGATCCTGCCAAACTGAAAACTATACTCGAAATGCCACCACCACTAACGGAGAAGGAAGTCTGGGGATTCCTTAGAAAATTATAGTATATCAGCCGGTTCATCAAATAGTTGACTTCTATATGTGAACCCATCTTCAAACTCCTTCGGGAGGATTAAACCAAAGTTTGGAACGAAGCTTGTCAGGAAAACTATGACCAAATTAAGCAATATTTAACCCGACCTCCGGTACTTATGCCACTACAGCCTGATCTCCCCTTACTCCTATATCTGACCGTAACAGACACGACAGTTAAAGATTTATTGGCCCAATACCTTGAAGAATCCTGCAAAGAGAGATCCATCTACAATGCCAGTCATAAATTGACCGCATACGAAGTCAACTACACTACCTTGGAGAAAGCATTTGTAACCCAAAAATTACGACACAACGTACTTATTTTTTGCATTAGACTTGTATCTTGAATGGATCCTATCAAATACTTGATCGAGAAATCTGCCTTGTCTAGTCGATGTTAGTTGAATTTGATATTGTTTATGTCACATAGAAAGCCATGAAAGGAAGAGCCATATCTCACTACCTTGTTGACCACCATATACAAGAAGCCGATGCTTGGATCTCCGAACTCCTGGATGAAGATATCCTTTGATAGTGTCGCGAATAAGAAAAAATATGGCTTTGGAATACTCATAATTGCCCCTGATGACTCTCACACTCCCATTCCCATCAAGCTAGATTTTCCCTCCACCAACAACATGACCGAATACGAGGCATGCATGGTCGGCCTCAAGGTCGCTCTCAAGAAAGGAATCTGATACCTAGATGTCTACGGGTATTTATCCCTCGCCGTCGATCAGGTCCTCAGAAGATGGAAAGTCAAGGACGAGAAACTCTTGCCCTTCCATGCCCACCTAGAAGAACTGGCCTCCCAGTTCTAAGATATCACATTCCATTAAATGACCCAAATAATGAACAACTTGGTCGGTGCCCTTACTACTTTAGCATACATGATTGACATGCCCAACGGAATAATGATGGCCCCCTTCCTAGTCCAAAAGTAAACTAAACCTACCCACTGCTACCACATTGAGCTAGTCACTAAAGAAGATCCTGGTATAGTCGATTGTTGGTACTGTGATATTTGGCGCCTCCTCAAGCATGGTAAGTATCCCCAAGATTCTAATAAGAAAAAACGAACAACCTTTCGTAAACTCGCTGCCCAATACATTGTCTACGATAAAGCATCATTCAAGAAAAGCTTCGATGGAACCCACTTACACTACATCGTAGGGGCTGACATTAAAGAGATGATGCATAAAATCCACAGTGGGGAGTACGGACCCCACATGAATGGCCATATGCTCGCAAGAAGATTATCCGATAATGTTACTATTGGACTGCCATAGTTCAGGATTGCACCGCCTATGTCCGGAGATATCTTAAATGCCAATAGTTTTCGACTTCCAATACTTACCTCCATGAGAATCGTACAACATGACCTCTCCTTGGTCATTTTTCACATGGGGCATCTGAAGCCCTTATACTTTTGACTCACTTGAGTCTAGACTGTATAAGAGCTTATCTAATTTGGAAATAGTGACAAAATAGAGTCCATCCTAGAAACCAAAGAGCTTCAGAGATTGGGTTGCTTCTTCTTCTATTCATCTTGTGATGACCCTGAGACTATAGCCATCACTCACACACTTAGAATTTCATTCTTGCATTTCATATTGCACCACTATGTGTATTAATGATTGTGAGTGTGTTTTAATCCCTCAATTTGATTTTAATAATTTTTTGGGAATTTAAAACATATTTTAAACAAGGTTTTATTTAATTAAAACTTGATTTAAAAGGTCTTGGGGTTAATATATAAATATGGATTGTTGTGATTATTGGCCTAAAGTTACTCTGGGTAAAAACCGAAAGCGCTAAAGACTTTAGGGTTGGCTTTGTAATTATTTTGGGACGCGCGTTTACATTCATCCTCAGGCCTACACCTGCTGTCCTTTGATTGGCATGAACTGTGTTTCTTTACTGAGATAAACCATCGCGTGCTTTCAGCCCTTAGATCAACCCTTATCGATGGCCTGCATGTCTTTTGAGTGAATCCCAGTGTAAACCCTTTAACCAATCACAGTATGTTTAATCCACCGCCTGTTATGAGCCCTTAGATTGGAGTCAAAGGAGCTTGACTCAATCAGAGCCCTTGATTTTGAACGAAGCTCTGGAATCTTCTTCTCTTCCTATTTAAAGGCCTCTCATCTCAGCCTTCGAAAGCTTTTGCCACTTTGAGTTTTCTCAGAAAAAGAATAGAGAGAGGAGAGAGAAGAGAGAAGTTAGAGAGAGAAACCAAACCCTAGTTAGAAACCCTAACTTCGTCAAAATACCTCTAAACCTAAACCACTTACCTCTCCATAAACATCATAACCAGATAAACACCATCCTTAGTGTTTTCCTGAGATTATGAGAGTTCGAGTTGAGTGATTTCTGGGTTGCTGAAATCCTTGTGTTCATAAATCTTATTTCCAACTTAGACATAGACTCAGATCTTGTTTCTCTTTCAATAGAAATCATAGATCTGAAGTTTTTCATGTCACAACACACTTAGTTGCATTTATTTCTCATCTTGAGAATTTCGTTGTTGATTGTTTTCTGATAAAACATTTTTTTTTACTTCAGAATCAACAATAGATGTTTTTTTTTTATTTCTGTTTTTACAAAACCTAACCTGACCTAGTGGGATTCGCACTTGGAGGGTTCTCAATCCCCATAATATTTTCAAAAGTGATTGAGAAAGGTCTTGACCGATTTCTTAAGCAAGATCTCCGTGGAATCTGGGTTATTTTGAAAGGTCAAAAAGGTTCTTGGTTTTGTAAGAAAGAAAAATAACAAATACACTGCATATAGACTTTATATGTGATTTGTTAGGATCGTCTGTAACTAATAAGTGTGTGTGTGTGTGCATGCATGTGTTTTAGAATACCATTCACAAACATCTTCACACTACAAACACTGAAAGTGTTGGCTATAAGATTTGGTGAACATAAGTCGACGTAAAGTGCTGAAACAAAGAAGAGTTGACAAACTGAGACAACTACATCAACAAACAAGATCTGCAGAAAAGTTAAGGACGCCAGAGGGTACAATCCTGAACTTGTATAGATTTGTTTTTGTGGGCATGTTAGTTAAATAGGTTGTAACTCATATATTTGTTTTAGTGATTATTTTTGTTTTACTCCGTAGAGGGAGTCGTGGATGCTTCCTCAAGGTTGAGGTTTTACCACGTAAAAATCCTGAGTATCAATATTTCTACATCTTCTCATCTCTTTCTGATTGTGTGCTGAGTTTAAAACATTTTAAACTGTTTACTAAAACTTGTTATCAAATCTTGTCCTAATCTCGTACATACTTTTGTTAACACATCTTGTGTTCAAAATCGTTTTGATTTAAGTAAAGAGTTTCTTCAACAAACTTTCAGAGTTGCTTAAATAGTTTATTTTCATAAACGGCTTTGGCAACGCTATTTCAATTGGTATCAGAGCGTTTGGTGAACTTTTTTCAAAAAGATCCTGAGTTTCTGAAACTGTTTTCTCAAAATCAATTATGGACGAGAAAAACGAAAGATATGGTAACTTGACCAGACCTCCAGTCTTTGATGGAACCAATTTTTCTTACTGGAAAGTAAGAATGATTGCTTTCATTCAAGGCACTCTGGGAGATGATGTCTGGGATATTATTGAAAATGGATACTCTTATCCAACTAAACCAGCCACTGATGGAAGCAATGAAAGGATTAAGAAAATATTGAGTGAGTTTACTCAAGAAGAGAAACAAGTTTCTCGCAATAATAACAAAGGCAAGAACGCTATATTTATGTCTATTAACGAACATGAGTTCAAGAGAATCTCATCCTGTACCACTTCCAAGGAAGCATGGGATACCTTGATTACTGCCCATGAAGGAGACTCTAGGGTAAAAGCTGCTAAGACTCAGATGTTAATCCAACAGTATAATACCTTAATCATGTCTGAATCTGAATCTTTCGATGATTTTTATATGAATCTTACTGATATTGTCACTAAGCTTCATGTTAATGGTATAACTTATGATAGACAAGAAATTGTCTCTAAAATTCTGAGATCATTACCACAGAAATTTGACAATAAAAGATATGCTATTGAGGAGATGTGTGATATAAATCTAACTCCTGAATTACTCAGTAGCAAATTAAGAACTGTGGAAATGGAATTAGAATTTAAGAAACAATTAACCCACACTCATAGGAAACATACCAATTCCAACCTTAGCTTTACCTCTAAGATGATTAAGCCTGAGTTAAACACCCCTGGTAATGATTCTGATGAGGACTGTGACTTAGAAAGTCTAGATAATCAGATTGCCCTAATGACAAAACAATTTAAGAAAATTGTTAAATTTAGAAACAGTGTTGCAAATAGACAGGGCAAGTCTAATTATTCTACTCCTTCAAATCACAAGCCTCATGAGAAACCTCATGACAAACAGAACAAGGACAACACAAGACCTCACAGAGACCTCATGAAGACTGAATACTATAGATGTGGTAAACTAGGACACATTGCTCAAGACTGTAGAGTTAACTTAAATACCCAAAACAAACACTCTAGAGCCAACATATGCAAAACCTTGGATGACTCAAGTGACTCTGAAAATGAGGAGCCTGAGACATCTGATGGTTTTGATCCTTGTTTATCCTTCTTTGCCAAAATCATATATAATGATGATATGCCAATGCTTGATAGTGAGGATGAGTCTAGTAATACTAGTTATGTTGCTGTGAATCATACTTTAACTGGTTTAGATGCTTTACTTACTGAGAACATTAATACTTCTTCTTTGGGGTGTGTGAGTCAAAGGGGAATCGATACTGCTGATGTCAATGGGTGCGTGAGTATAAGAAATGAAACCTTAGGGGTCACTTCACACACTTCACTTAGTGACTCGGACAATGATGATCTCCCAGACATTCACACTCTATATGCTAAGACTCTTAAAAAAGGCACTAGACTAGAAAAGATTGTGAAAGATCTTACCAAAGAGCTAGAGGATCTAAGCCTAATGGTAAAACTGAATGCTGAAGAGTATACTACACAATGCATGTCTCATGAAAGTGAAGTTAAAGTGTTTGATGAAAAACTGAAAACTTTAACTGAAGCTAATGAAATTCTGGAGAAAAAATACAAAGGGACATTATTAGAATTGGAACAAACAAAAGAAAAGACAGCAACTGTTTTCAAAAAATTTACCAAATTTGAAAACAATTCTAAATGTTTTGAGGAATTCGTTGCTGAATCTAAAACCAATTCTGATGATAGAACTGGAATAGGGTTTTGCCCCAATTTGAAGACACAAACTAAACTTGTTGAACCTATCAAATTTGTGTCAGGAGGCAAAAGACCTATTGAAACATGTCCAGACTTTCATTCTCTAAAAACTGAGTTTGATCATCAAAACACTAACACTGGAGACACAAGTTGCTCTAAGCATGAAAGTTTACCAAAGGGAAAATATGTCTGCCCCCCAATTAGGAAAAGTGAACCTGCTTTCAAACCTGTGCTACCTAGGAATAAAATTCAGCCTCAAAATTTCTCAAAACCTTTGTTTAGAGACCTTCCTAAGGAAAACCCTATTCTGAGCAATCTTTATTGCTCCTATTGTGATATATATGGTCACTCTTTCGATAATTGCTATGCTAGGAGACTGATTAAGCCTATCTACAACACTCCTATGTATCATAACTTTAACTATTCTAGGAGGAGTCGTAACAATTATGTCCTTCCCAGGCCACCAGACAAAAACTCTAACTATAGGAATAGAAAGACTAAACCTAAAAGGACATTTACTAGAAGGATTCCCAGAAACTTTTCTAAATCAAATGCTCAGGTATTTAATTTTACCCAAAATCATGCGCAAAATGTTTTTCAACAAAAATCTACTGCTCGCAAATTTTATCAAATAAGAGCAAATCAGCGCAAACAGAAAACCAGAGCAATTTGGGTTAGAAAAGATGATCTAGTACCCCAGATGAAGTGTAATATTGTTATTTCTGCCTTAAAAGCTGAACTTACATCTTCTGGTTGGTATCTGGATTCTGGTTGTTCCAAACATATGACAGGTGATGATACAAAACTTTTAAATAAAACCCACTTTGATGGTGGAAAAGTTGTTTTTGGTGATGGTATATCATCCCAGATCATAGGCAAAGGAACCCTTAAAGAAAAAGGTCTTCCTGTTCTTGAAAATGTTCTCTTAGTTAAAGGTCTTAAGGCTAATTTACTTAGCATTTCGCAATTCTGTGACTCAAACTACACTGTTACCTTTTCAAAGAACAATTGCAAGATTTTAAATGAAAAGGGAGAATGCTTAATTACAGGATTCAGGACCCCTGACAATTGTTATATTGTCATGTCTAGTTCTGAAATCTGTAATGTTGCCAGAATGGATGACAACGAGATATGGCATAACAGAATGGGTCACATTAATTACGAAAATTTGAGTAAATTGTCTTCTCAACAAATAGTTAGAGGAATACCAAAAATTAAACCTATTCATAACATTGTCTGTGGTCCCTGTCAAGAAGGAAAAATTGTTAAAGCACCTCATAAAAGGGTTAAAGATATCCTTACCTCTAACCCCTTAGAACTCATCCATATGGACCTAATGGGTCCTTCTCAAACTGTTAGTCCTTGTGGACACAGTTATATTCTAGTTATGGTTGATGACTTCACCAGATTCACTTGGGTAGCTTTCTTAAAACAAAAATCCGATACTTTTCAAACTTTTTTAAAGATTCTTTTACGGATTGAGAATGAGAAAGACACTCAAGTGAATAGAATCCGAAGTGATAGAGGTGGTGAATTCAAAGACACTAGTATTGTAGAATATTGTGACTATAATGGTTACAAACATGAGTTCAGTGCTCCTAAGACCCCTCAACAAAATGGAATAGCTGAGAGAAAGAATCGAACTCTTCAAGAGATGGCACGTGTCATGCTCCATGCCAAGAACTTACCTAAGTATTTTTGGGTAGAATCTATTCGTACAGCTTGCCATCTTATTAATAGGGTCTATCTTAGAAAGAATTCGAAACAAACCTCTTATGAACTTTGGTACAATAAAAAGCCTAATCTTAAGTACCTTAGAACCTTTGGTAGTACCTGCTATGTTTGCAAAGATAGGGAACACTTATCTAAATTTGAGAGTAGAGGAGATAAAGCCATATTCTTAGGTTATTCACCTAACAGTAGAGCTTATCGAGTGTATAATCTTCGCACTAAGAGCTTAATGGAATCCATAAATGTAATTGTTAGTGACACTACTGTAGAAAGCAAGACTAGTGAATTAACTATAGAAGAAGAATCGTCAAATATTTTAGAAAATGACTCTTCTGAAATAGATAATTCATTACCTATTGAGTCACCTGAAGTACCTAACTGGGTCTCTAAAGATCATCCCATAAACAACATAGTTGGTAACCCTAGTGAACCAGTACGTACAAGATCCCAACTTAGAAATTATGCTCTCTATGCATGCTTTGTTTCTCTCTTGGAACCAAAGAATGTAAATGAGGCATTGAATGACTCTCACTGGATTTCTGCTATGCAGGATGAACTTTTACAATTTGTCATTCATGATGTTTGGTTTCTTGTTCCACGTCCTGATCACAAAAAGGTTATTGGTACTCGTTGGATTTTCAAAAATAAAACTGATGAAAATGGGATGATAATTAGAAATAAAGCTAGACTAGTTGCTCAAGGTTACTCCCAAATAGAAGGACTTGATTTTAATGAGACGTTTGCTCCTGTTACTCGTTTAGAATCAGTTCGTCTGCTTCTTGCTATAGCTTGTCACATGCATTTTACATTATATCAAATGGATGTTAAATCTCCGTTCCTTAATGGAATACTTGCCGAGGAAACCTATGTAGAACAACCTAAACGGTTTATTGACCCTAATTATCCTAATCATGTATTTCGGTTGAAAAAGGCTTTATATGGTCTTAAGCAAGCTCCTAGAGCTTGGTATGAGCGCCTGTCCAGTTTTCTGCTGGACAAAGGATTCAAAAGAGGTGAAAATGACCAAACCTTATTTGTCAAACATTTTGGCAAATACATTACTATCGCTCAAGTCTATGTAGACGATATCATATTTGGATCCACTTCTACCTCAGAAGTGAAATCTTTTGCTGAAATTATGAGTAAGGAATTTCAGATGTCCCTTATGGGGGAGTTACAGTTCTTCCTAGGTCTCCAAGTCAAACAACAACCAGATGGCTTGTTTCTTTCGCAGACTAAGTACGCATTAGAGATAGTTAAGAAATTTGGCCTCGAGAGTGCTAAAAGTGCTAAAACGCCTATGAGTACTACAGAGAAATTATCTAAAGATGAAAATGGAAAATCTGTAGACTCTACCTTATATCGTAGTATGATTGGCACATTACTCTATCTGACTGCCTCGCGTCCCGATATCATGTATGCTGTTTGTGTTTGTGCGCGTTATCAAAACAACCCCAAGGAGAGCCATTTAAACGCTGTTAAACGCATAATTAAATATGTTAAAGGCACTCTAAATTTAGGAATTTGGTACACGAATGACACACCTAGCACTATTATTGGGTACACTGATGCTGATTGGGCTGGGTGTACTGATGATAGTAAAAGCACTTCAGGCGCATGTTGTTATATTGGTAATAACTTGGTAGGATGGAGTAGTAAAAAACAGAACTGCACATCTCTCTCGACTGCTGAATCTGAATACATAGCCACCGGTAGCTGTTGTGCCCAATTGTTGTGGCTTAAACAAATGCTAAGTGATTATGGTATTTTAGAACCCACACTTCATCTCTATTGTGATAATCAAAGTGCGATTAACATTTCTAAGAACCCAGTTCAACACTCGCGAACTAAGCACATTAAAATAAGACATCATTTTATTCGTGAATTAGTTGAAACCAAGGAATTAGAAATCAATTATCTTTCTACTGATCTACAACTTGCAGATTTATTTACCAAACCTCTTGATTATAATAGATTCATTTCTTTACGTAAATCTATTGGTATGATTTGTGTCGAGTAAATACCTGTTATTTTTGCCAAGTTCTTTCCCTTTGTCCATTTGAGACAAAATGGGGGAGAAATTTGAGTCTACTGCATATACTAAAAAGCTTGATCTTAGTAATTCTTTGCAGGTATTCTTCTTGTACAGTCATTCTTTATTGTAATAATAGGATGTTAAACTGTATATAGTTGAGTTATGTAATTTTTTATTTCTAGGATTTGGGTAGATAGAACTGTTATAGGAATAAGTTTTTCTTATTTGTTGTCGCCCTACGAGTTGAGATGACTCAAAGGAGATTTTGTCTCATATTTCCAAAGGGGGAGATTGAAGCCCTTATACTTTTGACTCACTTGAGTCTAGACTGTATAAGAGCTCATCTAGTTTGGAAATAGTGACAAAATAGAGTCCATCCTAGAAACCAAAGAGCTTCAGAGATTGGGTTGCTTCTTCTTCTATTCATCTTGTGATGACCCTGAGACTATAGCCATCACTCACACACTTAGAATTTCATTCTTGCATTTCATATTGCACCACTATGTGTATTAATGATTGTGAGTGTGTTTTAATCCCTCAATTTGATTTTAATAATTTTTTGGGAATTTAAAACATATTTTAAACAAGGTTTTATTTAATTAAAACTTGTTTTAAAAGGTCTTGGGGTTAATATATAAATATGGATTGTTGTGATTATTGGCCTAAAGTTACTCTGGGTAGAAACCGAAAGCGCTAAAGACTTTAGGGTTCGCTTTGTAATTATTTTGGGACGCGCGTTTACATTCATCCTCAGGCCTACACCTGCATCTATTCATGCATCTATTCATATATATGTACATGTATATGACTTAGGGAAGCCAATACAAAGTTGAATTTAAAACAGCATAAGAAAAGTTGCCACTGTAAAGTAAAGACAGGTGGAATATAAGACATAAGCATGAAGAATGGGCATGTAGTAAGTGAAACTAGTCTGCATCCCCTAAACATCTTTGAGGAACCTTCGCAGCATTCCTTATCCAATCAGTCTTTTAATTTCATCCTTCAGAGCATAGCATTGCTTAGTGTCATGGCCATGGTCCTGATGGAATCTGCACCAAGTGGCTTTGTTCCTCTTATGGGGTGGAGCTCTCAACTTTTCTGGCCACCTTAACAGCTTATCTTCTTTGATTAACTTAAAGATTTCTTCAATCGTGAAGGCCAACGGAGTGTAGGCCCCAAATTTTTTCTCAGCCTTCTTCACTCTCCTTTTTTGGCACCTGCTAACTGATTCCGCGGCTGGATCCTCTTAAACTGTCGCGGTAATAAAGGCTGCTGAAGCAATGAACTTAGGTGCCGCACCTATATTGGGCGAGGCCGCGGCCTCTAGCATTAGCACCCTCTGAGTCAGATAGTTGACCTAGGTCTGGAGTGAGGCATGACTGTCGTAGAGGTGGTTGAGGTGATTATACAGTTGCACAATCTCATCCTTGATTTCTGTGCTGTGGCTGGATTCTCCTTCCATTTTCTGCCTTTGTTAGTCTTTACAAAAATATATAATCTGAGACAAAACTAGCAAAAGTGAGTAATCACAGAAACATTGGAGTGACCAAGTAGGAAATGGGGATGCAGCGTTTGCGCTGCTACACAATATTGCTGTTGAGGACGCGGCCAGTATGGCACATAGGTTCACTGCCGCGGCCTTTGTATGATATTCACCAAGGTTGAGCTGGAGACCTCCCGAGTCCGTTCCTTGATGTTTTGAAGCTTCTGTAACACACCTGCCTCAGTAGAGGCCACGGCATGTAAGGTAGTTGAACTACCACGCCGCATCCCTACCTAGGCAGTGAAGGGAAAATCCCAAAATTGAAACCCAGAAACTGAGTTTTTCTCCTGAAACTCGTGGAGAGCATACCTACTAGGGTCTATCCATGAGAAAATAACCTCTCGGTGCACAAAATGGCACAATTCTAATGATAAATCCTAGATCATAGGCAAAGAACAACAAAAAGGGAGTAAATATAACTCTTCCCTAATCACCCACCTTTACGGGGCTAAAGCCCATCAAGCCTTCCAACTTTATCTAGGTGGGGCGATATCACAGGGGTATGTAAAATAGATCTAAGGTCATAAAATGGACACCCGAGAGCATATCTGAAGGTACAAAATACTCATTTAAGGGCGTAAGTATAAACTAGAGCTCAATAACCAAAATTTACTCATGGGACGATGATCCAGAGGATCCCCATGAATAGAATAAGGTGTTTAAGAACTCGAAAAATAGTGAAACAAGATTGAAATATCTCATTCCCACAGACAGCGCCAAATTGATGATACGAGAGATTGTCCATTAGTCGCTCGCGTAATAACAAATCAAGTGTAAAATACGTAATGAATAAACAAAGTAAGTAATGAGACATGAATACAAGATATAGAGTGGTTCAGCCTCTAAAATAGGCCTACGTCCACTATGTTGCTCCATTCTCATTATATTCGTTGTATTGTACAGTATAATCATGCCTAAAGAGGCGTATAAGTATGAGAATAAAGGAGAGTACATGATGATTGAGGATTTTGATATGCCGATGAGGTGGTTGTGATGTGGATGAACAGCCCCCAAGTTATATGCTGAGGTTGTATAGAAAGAATCAACACTGTAGAACCTGCCCCAGGGCGTGTGGAATCGATCTAGTCCTCCTGTTTTCGAGGTGTGGTCCTCTATTTATAAGAGATATACCCACGTGCAATGAGCACATGACGTACATAAAGTCGAGATTTGTAATATAGAGGGACGCGACCTATAAGACAAAGGTGCCACACCCTATACTGGTCAGATCCACGACATGTTAGTAGGGGCCGCACGCTGCGATGAGGAGGGTCGCGCCCTGTGATGAGGAAGCTCACGCCCTGTGATGAGGAGGGCCGCGCGCCCCATATTCGGTTGAGTCACATCCCGAGTTCAGTTAGGGGTCGCGTCCTATGTTGAGATGGGCCGCGGCATGTAGCCCGTGTAGTGAAGAATACCTTCTGTGGTAAGGTGCTATATTTATACTATCACGCCTTCTCAGGTCGATCGCACGCCCTTGGCCTGGCTCCTTATTGGCTTCAGTCTTCAGTCAAATCACCCCGGAGTTCCGTTCGTTACCCTTCTACCTCTTTCGAGTTCGGTATCCATCCATTTTTCATGGAGAACACAGATCAAGTACCAGTTGTGCAGCCAGATCTGATGGAATTCTTAGCTCAGCTCGTGTCTAAAATTGACAACCTCCAGACTGAGGTCTGAGAGATGCAACGAAACCAAGTTCCTATTCCTCAAGAGCCCGAGGCCCTATTCCCTCGTGCTATGGGTCCACCAGAGCCTATCTGTGTTCCCGAAGAGTATCAGCACGCCCCACGTGCCCCCTGTTAATGGGTCACCGCCTGCCCAGCTTCTTATGCCGAACCTTTCCCAGCTTGGGGCTAACTTGCCTATGATCATTGATCTGAAAGAAGAAGAATTGAACAAGGTCAAAGAAGATCTCAAGATGCTAACTAAGAAGTTCGATCAGGTCAAAGTCTCTAGAAATTACATAGACTACACCCACATGTCTCCTTATCCTAAGGCGAGGTTACCCGAGAAGTTCAAGATGTCGAATATTGAGAAATTCTAAGGAAGTGGACCCCCGATTGTTCATCTTCGTAGTTATCACCATTCTATGACTCTCCTAGGGGATTCTGAAGAAGTGATGGCCAAGTTATTTCAGCAAAATTTGAAGGATAGCGCCCTTAGATGGTTTTTGTCTCTCGAGGAGTCCAGAATCCGTAGCTAGGAAGATGTAGCCCGAGAATTCATGTCGTAGTACAAATACAATGAAGAGTTCAAGGTCACCCGCCGTGATTTAGAGCTTCTAAAAAATAGAACTCTGGGGAATCAGTCAATAACTTCATAGCCCGATGGAGGGAAAAAGCTGCCACTAGAACCAATCAGTCATTCGAGGAAGAACAAGTCAGCATAGTGAAGAAGAACTTCTTACCTCCTGTCCGAGCAATAATGGGAGGACAATACTATCCCTACTTCTGAGCTCTTAGAGAAGTAGGGGTAGAAATCTAGGAAGGTCTTGCTAAAATAGAAATTGAACCAAAAAAAGTGTCCGGACAGTTCACCCCCAGAAAATATGATAAACCTGCCAGTGCTGCAGTCTCAACCATCAATAACATATCTTAACCAACCACTTCGTGGGCACCAGAAAGTCGCCCTATACCAGTCCGAAAGGAATACACCGAGCTCCATGCTCCCCTCTCCAAAGTTTATCAAGCCCTATTAATCTGAAACCTTATCAAACCCTTGGATCCCCGTCCACTACCAAGTCCACTCCTAAAAAACTTCAATCAAGATGCCCATTGCGCCTTTCACCAAACCGCTGGCCATACCACCGACCAATGCTTTCACCTCAGAAACATAATCCAAGGTCTAATTGACCGGGGTACCATTGCCCCACCAGTCAATCCTAAGCCAAACACTACTCACAGCCCACTCCCAAATCATGCCAATGCCATCTTCTTAGAAGAGGGCCCAGAATTTGATCCCTCAACTCAAATCACACCCATATACTCTCCAAACTTGCCCATATTTCCTCCTACACCCTGTCAGCCTCGCTGATCAAACACGGTCACTCCTTACCAGAGCATGCATCGTTGTCCGTACCCATTCTAAAAATGGAAGTATGGAATTATTAGAAGTGTTAAACCAACTCCTAGAGTTCAGGCTGAAATTGCCCTCATAGATGATCATTGATTGCCAGAGGTTCAGTAAGTTATTCTTAGAAGCACGGAAATGAGCCCGAGAGTGAGACAGCTGGGTGGTACCAACCGATGAAGTCAACCTAGATGATGTTGTCCAGATCATGGCAGACTCATTCAGACAAACCAATGATATTTACAGTATGACCGAGTTACTTGATGCTCTAAAGCTACAAGGGCGCCTGGTCCCTTCACCCTTACTTATCCCCACAGAATGGGAAGACCTGTATGAAGAAGCCATTGAAGTTGTGGAATGCATTGACTTTACATGGAAAGACGAAATTATTGCCACCGGGTGGGGGGAAGAATTCAAAGATTCAAATAAAGGTCAAGCTTCAGAGAAAACTGTCCCAGTAGCCAACATGTGTGCGATGATATCATTTGAAAAATTCCTCGAAAAAATAAACAAGATGGCAGAACAACCCGAGATTAACAAAAAAGCAGGATTCATGTTCTTCCCTTCTTCAGTAAATCACATGACTAGGTTAGGAAGGCATTACCAAATCCCAAACCTAACACCATCCAATGACAAAGGGAAGGGCGTTGAAAACCTTCTTATGCCAGAAATAACCCTCGAGAAAAGCAAGATCCTCGATCAACTGAAGAAAACTCAAGCTAACATCACTCTAAGGGGGCTTTTCTTATCTTCCCAGCTACGCAGAAATGCTTTGATAAAAATTGCTCACTGGACCCACAGTTCCTCCTTCCACCACACCAGAAGAAGCGATAAATTTAGTCGGATCCTTGACCTCTACCCGAATGATATCCTTTTCCGAAAAAGAAATCCCCAGAATTGGGCCAAACCATAATCATGCACTCAACATCTCCATCGAAGTTATGGGGAAGATCGTACCACTCTCTCTTGTCGATAATGGATCCGCCTTGAATGTATGCCCATTAAAGACCTTCAAATGCTTAGGACTGAAGGAAAGTGACCTCGCTCCAACCTTCACAGCTGTACGTGCCTACAATAATACTCATCGAGAAGTGATGGGATCCATAAAACTTGTAATAGGGGTTGGCCCTATAAACCTTGTCGTTGAATTCCAAGTTATTGACATCCCAGCTTGTTTCAATCTGTTGCTCGGACGACCTTGGCTCCACAGTATCAAGCGTGTGTCTTCCTCACTCCATCAGAAATTGAAATTCTTTACCGACGGATGAGCCATCACCATTTTAGGCGATGACGATAATACCGAGGGTGCAAGCACCAGCAATCTAATCCTATATATACAGCACGGGTCAAATGATATGCTCCTATCAGAATTTGGAGTTGATCCACTTCTACTCCCGGCAGGGGATGATTTCAAAGAAAGGGTTTGTCCAGAATACGACCCTTATGGAAACGTCAATGTGATTTAAATGTTCAGAAACTTGCATTTCATGCCCTAACTGGGGATAGGAGCCCATTGAACTGAAAAAAAGCTTTCCCTCTTTGTGGTTTGGGGTATCAACCATCAGAACAAGAACTTAGAATGACCCGCCAGTCTCGACCAAAGAGAAGATTAAATTACATCCAGACTATCCCAAGTGATTCCTTGAATGGACGATTCATCAAAGAGGGTGAAGATTTCCCCTTTGTGGCTTTTCGGAACCGTGGTATGACCATACATGCAAGAAGATGAAGCCTGGAATGGAGATCTTTTTCCAGGACAGCTACCCACAGGCCGAAAGTTCCTAATACCACGTACAACCGCTCATCAAAGATACCATAGATTCTGAGGCAAGTGACTCTGAGGATTCGTTCAACTTACAGATACTGGGGCTGACACTCTGCACGGTTCATTCAGGCACTACATCACTAGATCCATCTCACCAGATTAAAGTTGTTGATACACCTCTCCTCAACAGGCATATTGCGCCGGTTCTACCTGTTGAAATCCCACCTAACCCCAATATTTACCCAATCTCTTCTTCTGTTGTCTATCCTTGCGCAAATGTAATCGAGACCTCCTTTGATGAGGTTGTTAATGCTATTTTTCCTATCAATGAAATAAACGAAGATTTTGAGTATCTTGTTGTGCCTTACATTAATTGTTTAGATTACAATCAAACTTTTGATGATGATGATTTTGCAAATGAATAATTCTTAACTGGTCTAAATAAGGTCAATAACAAACAACATAACCGCGTTCAAGTTAATGAAGAAGAGATTGTTATTGTTAACCTCGGTTCTAGTAACCAACTGCGCGAGATTAGGACAGGGGCTACCCTCGACGAGCATGAGCGCGCACAACTCAAAGAATTACTGAAAGAATTCGTGGATGTCTTCGCATGATCCTATGACGATATTCCCTGCATTGATCCTGAAATAGCTCAACATGAGATCTCCACTCTTCCTGATTACAAGCCGGTTAAACAAAAGTTGAGAAAGATCCATACCAAAATAGTCGCTCAAGGTCAAAGAAGAGGTGGTCAAACACCTGAACGTGGGTTTCATTCGTGTGATCGAATATCCCACATGGCTAGCCAACGTAATGCCTGTGCCGAAATAAGGAGTGAAAGTTCGGATGTGTGTAGATTACCGAAACTTGAACAAAGCCTCTCCAAAGGATGATTATCCGTTACCCAATATCGACATAATCGTGGACAGCACAGCCAGTCATGCTCTCAAGTCGTTCATCGACGGGTTTGCCAGATACAACCAAATCAAAATGCACCCAGGTCATCAAGAAAAAACCGTGTTCATCACCCCATTGACTGAAAAATTGTTACTAAAGTCGTTTAATACAAGATTAAACTATTTAAGTAACTCCGAACTATTTTTTAAGGAAACTCTTTTCTAGATTTCAAATCAGTTTAATCACAAGATGTGTTTAAAAATTTGCACGAGATCAGTTCAAGATTTGTTAACTAATTTTGAAAAACAAAACTAAAATAGTTTTAAATCAGCACACTATTCAGAATGAGATGAGGAGATGTAGAAAGATTACTGACAAGAGACTTTTAACGTGGTAATACCTCACCCAACTGAGGAAACATCCACGACTCCCTTTACTGAGTAAACAGAAAAATCCACAAAAACAAAATATAACAGTTACAAACTATATAACACACATGCACACAAATCAGACCTATACAAGTTTAGGAATGTACCCACTGGTGTCCTTATAACTTTTCTGCAGTTCTCATTGTTGATGTTGATCTACCAGTTTGCTAACTTCACGTTGTTCTAGTCTTTACGTCGACTCTTGTTTCAAGATCTTATTACCAACACTTTCAGTGTTGTAGTGTGTAAGTGTTTGTGATCGTGATCTAACACATGCATGCACACACTCACGCTTATTTTTACAAACAGTCCTAGCAAATTACAAATCAGATCTATATGCTGTGATTTTCAGTTTCCCTCTTCTTAGGAAACTTGAACCTTGTTTGACCTTTAAGACTAACACAGAATCCACGGCTATCTTGCTCAGAAGACGTTTCAAGATCTTAAAAAACATTTTTGAAATTAAAAATTGCCAAGTGTGATTCCAACTAGGTCAAAGGACTTGTTTCAAAAGAACTAGAAACAGAAAATGTTATTGTTGATTTTGAGTATGAAAGCATTTACAGAAAACAATCAACAATAGATTTCTCAAGACGAGAAACAATAAATGCAAATCTAGGTGTAATGTAACATAAAATTCTCAAATCTAAAATTTCTATGAAACAGAAACGCAGATCTAGCTTAATGCTTAAGTTGGACGCAAGATCTTAAAACGAAGAGGTTACAGCAAGAAACCACTAACAAATCACTCTCAAAACTCTCAAACACTCAAGGTTGTGTTTGGTATAAAACTGGTTTTGATAAACGAATTAGGGTTTGAAAAAGGGTTTGTACGAACAGGGTTAGGGTTTCTAACTCTGAGGTTTTCTCTCTTCTCTCTCTAAAATGACGAAGTGGCAAAAGCTTCTCAAAGGCTGAGGGTTAGCCTCCTTATATACAGGGCTGAGAAGGATCGAGTAGGGGGTTCGAAATAGAGGGCTGAGATTAAGTCTTGCAGTATTGACTTCCATCCAACGGTTAAAGGTAAGCGATTGGTTATGAGGCTTTTGATTGGATGAGAGATGTTCGCAAGGATTGGGATAGGGACGCATGCAGAGCGTCGATTAACTCAATCCAAGGGCTAATAAAACACGTTGGTTTACTCTCTTAGAATAAACACACATACATCCAATAGGTATGCAACAGGTGTAAGGCAAATACCGAATATCAAACGCGCGTCCCAAACTTAATTACATAGACACCCTGACTTCTCTAGCGCTTTCGATTCCTACCCAAGGGAACATTTCAGGGAAAGAACCAATAATTAGTATTTATATAATGACCCTAAAACTTTTTAATTCCATTTTTAATTAAGAAAGAAATTGTTTTAAAATCATTATAAATTCCCAAAAATTATAAAAAATTATTTTAAGGGAAATTAACACACATACAAATAATTTAAACAATATGTGAACAATGTATACAGTTCTAAAGTGTGTGAGTGACGGTGAATATACCTTGATCAATCAAACAAGAGGAATGAATTATATTGAAGAGTCTGAGGCTCTTTGGTATCTAGGATGGGGATTCAATTTTGTCTCTATTTCCAAACTAGATGAGCACTTATACAATGTAGACTCAAGTGAGTCAAGAGTATAAGGTGCT
The DNA here is from genome assembly GCA_949130495.1 of Sambucus nigra. Lineage (NCBI taxonomy): Eukaryota > Viridiplantae > Streptophyta > Magnoliopsida > Dipsacales > Adoxaceae > Sambucus > Sambucus nigra. The sequence goes on along the minus strand of OX422217.1, from coordinate 478,627,525 downwards.
TCAATCTCCTCCTTTGGAAATATGAGAAAAAATCTCCTTTGAGTCATCTTGGACTTGTAGGAAAACAAAAAGGAAAGGAAAAATCTATTCCTATACAAAAATTCTATCTACCCATTTCCTAGAAAAGAAAATTACATAACTCAACTAATTACAATTCAATACCCTAACACAACTATTGAGTATAACTAAAAATAACTATAGAGAATCCTGCAAATAATCACTAAGATCAAGCTCTTTAGAATATGTACAAAATAAATGAATTCTCATAAGACTCAAATTTCTCCCCCATTTTGTCTCAAATGGACAAAGGAAAAAATTATGTAAATCCAAGAGTTTATTCAGCTCAAACCATTCCTATTGATTTACGCAAAGAAATGAATCTATTGTAATCCAAAGGTTTGGTAAACATATCTGCGAGTTACAAATCTGTAGGAAGATAATTGATTTTTATTTCCTTAGTCTCAACTAATTCGCGTATAAAGTGATGTCTTATTTTTATGTCTTTTGTTCGCGAGTGTTGAACAGGATTTTTAGAGATATTGATTATCACAATAGAGATGTAAATGTTCCTCTTTAATACCATAATCACTTAGCATTTGCTTAAGCCAAAGTAATTGAGCACAGTAGCTTTTAGCGGCTATGTATTCAGATTCAGCAGTAGATGATGAAGTGCAGTTTTGTTTCTTACTACTCCAACCTACCAAATTATTACCAATATAATAACACGCGCCTGATGTGCTCTTACTATCGTCAGTACACCCTGCCCAATCAGCATCGGTATATCCTATTATAGTTCTAGGAGTATCATTGGTGTACCAAAGTCCTAAATTTAGAGTGCCTTTAATGTATTTTATAATTCTTTTAACACAAGATAAATGGCTCTCTTTAGGATTGTTTTGATAGCAGGCACAAACGCAAACAGCGTACATAATATTAGGATGCGAGGCAGTAAGGTATAGCAAGGTTCCTATCATACTACGATATAAAGTCGGATCTACGGATTTTCCAGTTTCATCCTTAGACAGTTTGACCGTAGTCCTCATGGGAGTTTTAGCATCTTTTACACTCTCAAGGCCGAATTTTTTAATAATCTCTAATGCGTATTTTGATTGCAAGACAAATAATCCTTCTGAACTTTATTTGACTTGAAGACCTAAGAAAAATTGCAACTCCCCCATAAGAGACATTTGAAATTCTTTATGCATAATTTCAGAAAAAGATTTAATTTTGATAGGGGAAGTTGATCCAAAAATGATATCATCTACGTATACTTGGGCTATTATTATATGTTTGTCAAAATGTTTGACAAAAAGGGTTTGATCCTTTCCACCTCTCTTAAAACCTTTGTCTAAGAGAAATTTGGAAAGACGCTCATACCAGGCTCTTGGGGCATGTTTTCGGCCATACAAAGCCTTCTTAAGACGAAAGACATGATTTGGATATTTAGGGTCAATGAACCCTTTTGGTTGTTCTACATAGGTCTCCTCAGTCAATATTCCATTAAGGAAGGCAGATTTGACATCAATTTGGTAAAGCATGAAATGTAAGTAGCAAGTTATGGCAAAGAGAAGACGAATAGATTCTAATCGAGTAACAGGAGTAAAAGTCTCGTTAAAATCTATTCCTTCTATTTGAGAGTATCCTTAAGCAACTAATTTGGCTTTGTTTCTAATGACTGTCCCACTTTCATAAGAATTAATTTTAAATATCCAACGTGTGCTAATAATCTTTTTGTGATCAGGCCTAGGTACAAGATACCAAACATCATGAATGACAAATTGAAGAAGTTCATCCTACATTGCAGAAATCCAATGAGGATCATTAAATGCATCATTAACATTCTTTGGTTCCTCAAAGGAAATAAAACATGCATAATGAGCATAATTTCTTAATTGAGATCTTATACGTACAGGCTCACTGGGGTTACTAACAACGTTATCTATGGGATGATCTTTAGAAACCCAATTAGGTACTTCAGGTGTCTCAATAGGTAAAGAATCATCTATTTCCTAAGAGTCATTTACTAAAATATTTTCAGATTCTTCTACAATAATTGGTTCTCCAGTCTTACTCTCAACAGTAGTGTCACTTACAATTACGTTCATGAATTCCATTATGGTCTTAATGCAAAGATTATAAACACGGCAAGCTCTACTGTTAGGATAATATCCTAGAAAAATGGCTTTATCCCCTCGAGTCTCAAATTTGGATAAGTGTTCTCTGTCTTTGCAGACAAAACACGTACTACCAAAGGTTCTAAGGTACTTAAGATTGGGCTTTTTCCCATACCAAAGTTCGTAAGGAGTTTGTTTTGAATTCTTTCTAAGATAGACTCTATTGATAATGTGACGAGCAGTACGAATAGCTTCTACCCAAAAATATTTAGGTAAAATTTTGGCATGAATCATAACACGAGCCATCTCTTAAAGTGTACGATTCTTTCTCTCGGCAATACCATTTTGTTAGGGTGTCTTAGGAGCACTAAATTCATGTTTGTAACCATTATAGTCACAATACTCTATAACAACAGTATCAATGAATACTCCACCTCTATCACTACGAATCCTATTTACCTGAGAGTCTTTCTCATTTTCAATTCGAAGTAAAATCTTCAAAAAGTTTTGGAATATGTCAGACTTTTGCTTTAAGAAAGCTACCCAAGTAAATCTGGTGAAGTCATCAACCATAATTAGAATGTAACTGTGTCCACAAAGACTAACAGTTCGAGAAGGACCCATTTGGTCCATATGGATGAGCTCCAAGGGTTTAGAGGTAAGGATGTCTTTGACTTTCTTATGAGGGGTCTTAACAATTTTTCCTTCTTGACAAGATCCATAGACAATATTAGAAATAGGTTTGATCTTAGGAATACCACTAACTATTTCTTCAGAAGACAGTCTACTAAGGTTTTCATAATTTATATGACCCATACGATTATGTCATATCTCATTGTCATCCATTCTGGCAATATTACAGACCTCAATATTGTTCTGAACACTATAACAATTGTCCGGAGTCCCGAGTCCTGTAATTATGCACTCATCTTTTTCATTTAAAATTTTGCAATTATTCTTTAAAAAAGTGACAGTATGATTTGAGTCACAAAATTGCGAAATGCTTAGTAAATTATCCGTAAGACCTTTTACTAGAAGAACATTTTCAAGTAAAGGTAATCATTTTTCTTGGAGTGTTCCTTTACCAAAGATTTGAGATGATACACCATCACAAAAATAACTTCTCCTCCAGCAAAGCTCGTTTTGTTTAAGAGTTTGGTATCATCCCCAGTCATGTGCTTTGAACATCCAGAGTCTAAATACCAACCAGAAGGAGTGTGTTCTGCTTTTAAAGCAATAATAACAATATTACACTTCATCTGGGATAATAGTTCATCTTTTTTAACCCAGACAACTCTTGTTTTCATTTTGCACTTATTTGCTCTTAATTGATAAAATTTGCGAGCATTAGATTTCTGTTGAAAAATGTTTTGCGCATGAGGATGAATTTTATGGAAAGTGAGAGCATCTAGAAAAGTGTTTAGGAATCCTTCTTGGAAATGATCTTTTAGGTTTGGTATTTCTCTTTCTATAGTTTGAGTTTTTGTCTGGTTGTCTTGGAAGAACATAATTGTTACGGCTTCTCCTAGAATAGTTAAAGTTTTGGTACACAGGAGTAATAGAGACAGGGTTGACTAAACGTCTAGAATAGTAACCTTCAAAGGAATGACCATATAAGTCACAGTAAGAGCAGTATAGACTGCTCGAAGATGGTATCTCCTTAGGAAAGTCTCTAAACAAAGGCTTGATGAAATTTTGAGGTTGAACCTTATTCCTAGGGAGTACAGTTTGAAAGACCGAATCACTCTTCCTAATAGGGGGCAGACATATTTAGTCATAGACGGACTTTCACACTTAGATCAACTTGATTCCCAAATATCAAACTTTGATTATTTTTTATGAAATTCATTTTTTAGAAAATGAAAGTCTGGACAAGTTTCTATAGGTCTTTTGCCTCCTGACACAAACTTAATTTGTTCAAAGTTTCTAGTTTGAGTCTTCAAATTAGGACAAAATCCTATTCCGGTTCGATAATCAGAATTGGTTTTTGAATCAGCAACAAAACCATCAAAACAGTTTGAATTATTTTCAAATTTTGCAAATTTTTTGAAAACTGTTGCTGTCTTTTCTTTGGATTGTTCCAATTCTAATAATGTCCCTTTATATTTTTTCTCCATAGTTTTATTTTCTTCAATCAAATTCTTCAATTTTTTATCAAATTTTTTTACTTCATTTTCATGAGTTAGACATTGGGTAGTGTACTCTTCAGCATTAAATTTAACCATCAGACTTAGGTCTTCTAATTTCTTAGTGAGATCTTTCACTACCTTTTCTAGTCTAGTGCTTTTCTTGAGAGTTTTCGCATAAAGTGTGTGAATGTCAAGGAGGTCTTCAGTGTCTGAGTCACTAAGTGTAGTGTGTGAAGTGACCCCTAAGGATTCATTTCTTGAACTCACGAACCCATAGACATCGTCATTATCGCATTCCCTTTGACTCACACACCCCGTGGTAGAACTAGCAATATTTTCAAAAATTAAAGCATCTAAACCAGTAGCAGCATGATTCATAACAACAGAAGTAGAGTTACTAGAATCATTCTCATACATAGGCATATCATCATTGTAAATTATTTTAGTAAAGAAAGACATGCAAGGATCAAAACAATTAGAAGATTCAGGTTCCTCATTTTCAGAATCGCTTGAATCATCCCATGTTGTGCAAATATTGGCCCTAGTATGTTTATTGGTAGTGTTCAGTTCCACTCTACAGTCTTATGCTATGTGTCCTAGTTTTCCACATCTAAAACACTCAATGTTCTTGAAGTCTTTGTTGGGTCTCAAGTCCTTATGATGTTTGTCTTGACCTTTCCTCATGAGGTTTGTAGTTAGACTAATTTGGATAATTTGGCTTGCCTTGTCTATTTTCCAATTTATTTCTAAATTTGATAATTTTCTTAAATTGTTTTGACATTAAGGCAATTTGATTATCCAAACTATCTATATCACATTCCTCATCAGAATCATCAGTGGAAATAGTAAACTCAGGTTTCATCAATTTAGAGGAAAAACTCAAGTTGGAACTAGTCTGTTTCCTATGGGACTGGGTCATTTATTTCTTAAATTTCTAATTCCATTTTCACAGTTCAAAGTTTACTACTGAGTAATTCAGGAGTGAGATTTTGATCACACATTTCCTCAATAGTATATCTTTTATTATCAATTTTTTGTGGCAATGATCTCGGAATTTTAGATACAATTTCATGTCTATCATATGTTATCCCATCAGCATGTAGTTTAGGCACAATGTCAGTTAATTTCGTGTAAAAGTCATCAAAAGATTCAGAATCTGACATAATTAGGGAATTATACTGCTGGACAAGCATTTGAGTTTTCGCAGCCTTAACTCTGGTGACACCTTCATGTTCAGTGATCAGTGTATCCCAAGCTTCCTTAGAAGTGGCACAAGATGAGATCCTTTTGAACTCATGTTCATTTATGGACATAAAGATGGCATTCTTGCCTTTGTTATTATTTCGAGAAGTTTGCTTCTCTTCTTGTGTGAACTCACTTAATGCTTTCTTAATCCTCTCATTACTTCCTTCAGTGGTTGGTTTAGTAGAATAAGTGTAACCATTTTCAAAAATATCCCAGACATCATCTCCCAAGGTTCCTTGTATAAAAGCAACCATTCTTACCTTCCAGTAAGCAAAGTTGTTTCCATCAAAGAGTGGGGGTCTGGTCAAGTTACCAAATCTTTCATTCTTCTCGTCCATTGTTTTGATTTGAAGAAAAAAAATTCAGAAACACAAGATCTTTTAAAAAGATTTCCAAAGCTCTGATACCAATTGAAAAACTGTTACTACAGCCGTTTAATACAAGATTAAACTATTTAAGTAACTCCGAACTGTTTTTTGAGGAAACTCTTTTCTAGAAATCAAATCAGTTTAATCATAAGATGTGTTCAAAAATTTACACGAGATCAGTTTCAGATTTGTTAACTAGTTTTGAAAAACAAAACTAAAATAGTTTTAAATCAGCACACTAATCAGAATGAGATGAGGAGATGTAGAAAGATTACTGACAAGAGATTTTTAACGTGGTAAAAACTCACACAACTGAGGAAACATCCACGACTCCCTCTACGGAGTAAAAAGAAAAATCCACTAAAACAAAACATAACAGTTACAAACTATATAACACACATGCACACAAATCAGACCTATACAAGTTTAGGATTGTACCCACTGGTGTCTTTATAACTTTTCTACAGTTCTGATTATTGATGTTGTTCTCCTAGTTTTCTAACTTCACTTTGTTTCAGTCTTTACGTCGACTCTTATTTTAAGATCTTATTACCAACACTTTCAGTGTTGTGGTGTGTAAGTGTTTGTGATGGTGATCTAGCACATGCATGCACACACTCACGCTTATTTTTACAAACAATCCTAGAAAATTACAAATCAGATATATATGCTGTGATTTTCAGTTTCTCTCTTCTCAGGAAACTTGAACCTTATTTGACCTTTAAGATTAACCCAGAATTTACGGCTAACTTGCTCAGAAGGCGTTCCAAGATCTTAATCAATTTAAGGGTTTTGAAAAGATTTTTGAAATTAAAAATCACCAAGTGTGATTCCAACTAGGTCAAAGGTCTTGTTTCAAAAGAACTAGAAACAAAAAATGTTATTGTTGATTTTGAGTATGAAAACATTTACAGAAAACAATCAACAACAGATTTCTCGAAACGAGAAAAAAATAATGCAGATCTAGGTGTAATGTAACATATAATTCTCAGATCTAAAATTTCTATGAAACAGAAACGCAGATTTAGCTTAATGCTTAAGTTGGACGCAAGATCTTAAAATGAAGAGGTTACAGCAAGAAACCACTAACAAACCACTCTCAAACACTCAAGGTTGTGTTTGGTATAAAACTGGTTTTGATAAACGAATTAGGGTTTGAAAAAGGGTTTGTACGAACAGGGTTAGGGTTTCTAACTCTGAGGTTTTCTCTCTTCTCTCTCTTCTCTCTTCTCTCTCTAAAATGACGAAGTGTCAAAAGCTTCTTAAAGGCTGAGGGTTAGCCTCCTTATATACTGGGCTGAGAAGGATCGAGTAGGGGGTTCGAAATAGAGGGTTGAGATTAAGTCTTGCAGTATTGACTTCCATCCAACGGTTAAAGGTAAGCGATTGGTTATGAGGCTTTTGATTGGATGAGAGATGTTCGCAAGGATTGGGACAAGGACGCATGCAGAGAGTCGATTAACTCGATCCAAGGGCTAATAAAACATGTTGGTTTACTCTCTTAGAATAAACGCACATACATCCAATAGGGAAGCAACAGGTGTAAGGCAAATACCAGATATCTAACCCGCGTCCCAAACTTAATTGCATAGACACCCTGACTTCTCTAGCGCTTCGGTTCCTACCCAAGGTAACATTTCAGGGAAAGAACCAATAACCAGTATTTATATAATGACCCCAAAACTTTTTAATTCCATTTTTAATTAAGAAAGAAATTGTTTTAAAATCATTATAAATTCCCAAAAATTATAAAAAATTGTTTTAAGGGAAATTAACACACACAACACACATACAAACAATTTAAACAATATGTGAATAATGTATGCAGTTCTAAAGTGTGTGAGTGACAGTGAATATACCTTGATCAATCAAATAAGGGGAATGAATTGTATTGAAGATTCTGAGGCTCTTTGGTATCTAGGATGGGGACTCAATTTTGTCTCTATTTCCAAACTAGATGACCACTTATACAATGTAAACTCAAATGAGTCAAGAGTATAAGGTGCTTCATGGTCAACCTTTTGCTACACTGTTATGCCACTTGGTCTCAAGAATGCTGGGGCTACCTACCAGAGGTCTGCCACTGGCATCCTTCACGATCTGATTCACAAAGAAGTCAAAGTCTATGTGGATGATATGGTTATCAAATTCTAAACTAGAGAAGGTCATGTTTCCGCTCTCCGAAAGTTATTTGAACGACTGCGACAGTATCAGATGAGACTCAATCCATAGAAATGTGTCTTCGGCGTTACAAAGGGAAAACACTTAGGATTCATGATCAGTGAAAAAGGGATAGAAGCAGATCCTGCCAAGCTAAAAGCCATACTAAAGATGCCACCTCCCCAAACGGAGAAAGAAGTTTGTTGTTTCCTTAGAAAATTACAATACACCAGTCGGTTCATCAGCCAGCTAACCTCCATCTGCGAACCTATTTTCAAATTCCTCCAAAAGGATTCAACCAAGATTTGGAATGAGGCCTGTCAAGAAGTTTTTTATCGAATCAAACAATATCCGACCCAACCTCTGGTACTCATGCCACCACAGCCTCGTCTCCCCTTACTTCTATACCTAACCATAATCGACACTACAGATGGGGCTTTGTTAGCCCAATACTTTGAAGACTCCCATAAAGAAAGATCCATCTATTACGCTAGTCACAAATTGGTCGGATACGAAGTTAACTACACTTTTTTGGAAAAATCATACGTCGCGCTTTTTTGGGTCACCCAAAAGTTGCGACACTACATGCTCACCTTCCCCATCAAAATTATATCCCGAATGGACCCCATCAAGTACCTGCTTGAGAAACCCCCCTTATCTAGCCGAATGTCTCGATGGTTGATGATTCTAGCCGAGTTTGATATCGTGTACGTCAAACAAAAAGCCATGAAAGGAAGAACCATCTCTAACTACCTCGTTGACTACCCCACTGAATAAGCTAATGATTGGATCTCCGAATTCCTAAATGAAAACATCCTCTGCACTGCTCAAGACGACCTTTGATGGCAAATGTTCTTTGATTGTGCGACCAACAATAAGGGATATGGCATTGGGATACTTCTGATCGCCCCAGATGACTCCCACACTCCCATCGCTATCAAATTGGATTTCCTCTGCACCAACAACATGACTGAATACGAGGCATGTACGGTAGGCCTCAAAGTTGCTCTCAAGAAAGGTATTCAATGCTTAGATGTCTATGGGGATTTCGCCCTCATCATCGGTTAAGTGCTCAGATAATGAAAGGTCATGGATGAGAAACTCTAACCCTTTCATGCCCACTTAGAAGAACTAGCCTCTCAATTCCAAGACATCACCTCCCATTACCTACCTCGATCAAAAAATAACCTAATCGATGCCCTTTCTACCCTAGCCTCCATGGTCGACATGCCCAAAGCAATAATAATGGCCCCCTTCCTAGTTCAAAAGCAAGATAAACCAACCCATTACTACCACATTGAGCTCATCACCAAAGAAGATCCCGAGCTAGCCAATTGCTGGTACTATGATATCTGGCACCTTCTCAAATATGGTAGGTATCCCGAGGGTTCCAATAAGAAATACCGAGCAACCCTCCGAAGAATGGCCACCCAGTACATCATCTGTCACAAAGCACTGTACAAGAGAAACTTCAATGGAACCCATCTACACAGCATCGCAGGGGCTGACATTGAAGAGGTAATGCAGAGAATACACAGCAGAGAATGCGGGCCCCACATTAATGGTCACATGCTTGCCAAGAAGATCATATGACAAGGCTACTACTGGACCACAATGATCTAGGATTGCATCGTCAATGTCCGGAGATGCCTCAAATACCAACAGTTCTCCAACCTTCAACACCTGCTTATGCGAGAATTATACAACATAACTTCTACCTGGCCGTTCTCCACCTGGGGCATCGCCATCATAGGAAAGGTTACACCCAAGGCTTCCAACGAGTATGAATTTATCCTAGTTGCCATTGATTACTTCACCAAATGAGTCGAAGCTGAGTCATACGCAATTCTGAATGCCAAGAAAGTGGCCAAATTCATCAAGAAAATCATCATCTATCGATATAGGTTCCCGCACGAGCTAGTGTCAGATAATGGGTTGCATTTCGAGGCAGAAGTCACAAAAGTGGTCAATGATTATGGGATTCAGAGACACAAATCTTCTCCCTACCAAACTCAGACCAATGGTGCAGATGAGGCCGCCAATAAAAATCTCAAAGCCATCATCAGTAAGATGATCGAAAGTTATCGAGATTGGGCCGACCGAATCCCTTACGCCCTCTGGGGATACCGAACCTCAATTCGAACCTCTACTGGGGATACCCCTTACTCCCTAGTCTACGGCATGGAAGCAGTACTAGCCAGAAATACCCTCGTTGCGCGTCATGCTTGAAAGCAAGGTCAGCGAAGAAGATTGGTACAAAGCCGTCTTAACGAGTTGACCCTCCTAGATGAAAGGAGATTGAAAGCTCTATATCACATACAAAGGTACCATCACCGAATAGCGCATTCATTTAATAAGAGAGTCGAGGACCGTGGTGTTCGAGAAGGGTATTTATCATTCAAAGAAAGAGTAGAGCACATCTGGGAACCTAGAGGGAAATACAAGCCCAATTGGAGTGTCCCATACATCGTCAAGAAGATCTTGTCCGACGGTGCCGCCATACTCACTGACCTAGATGGAGAAGAGATGGCTCATTCAGTCAATCTAGATCGTCTCAAGAAATTTTACCCCTAATCCAAAATCTCAGCGCGCTACGACTCTTCTCATCTCCATTATATTCTAAAAAAAATCTTCATTTCCCTCTACCTAGAACTACGTGGGCCTCATCCTCTGCAAAAACTATTCTCAGAAAAATTAAAAAATTCCAAAAAACCGCAGAGGTACGTAGACAACTCATACATCTTACATGAGCACGACCCTTTTTTTTCATAAAAAACTATTCTTTTCTTATCTCCGAGAATGGCAGTTCACTTTAACATATATTTGAACAAAATGATTATGGATGCCTTAGCGATCAGTATAGATAATTCAAAATACAAAATTCATCAAAAGGCACAGCTGCATGATTAAAAACTTTTTTATTTCACTAATAAGAAATTACATTGCAATTACATATGAAAAAGGAACAAATAACTCCCTTCCCCCTACCTTCCTAAAAAGCCAAATAAAATCCCCAAATTAATTCCCCATTACAAAAAAAACTCTCCAAGAGTCCTACCCACAGCTACCAGAGGAGACAGCTCTATCACCATTTATATCCTGGAGTTCCCAAGCTTCCCCTGCCTGAACAGAGTGTCGCAGACGCTCCATGGATCGATAAGATCGAACCAACCTCGGGAAAACTACCACACCTCCCTCCATAGTATCAGATAAAATAAGCCACATTTGTCCAGTCTCCACTTCCAAAATCTTGCTACCTACTCTTCTCCACAATTACTTCATATAATCCCCAGGGATGTGCTAAGCTCTCCCAACAGACTGAGAGGGACGGGTCGACGGACGCCAACTCTCCCATAAAGAGCCAAGCTACATGCGCAGACGCTCTGTCAGATCTTACCGAAAAGAAGTCTAGTGTCCGAGGTGGCACGATCTGCTCCCAGCCAAATTGGCAAATGAGTCACCAAGGGAAATAGAAAGAGGTATGTCTGAGACCTACCAGCCGAACGTACGAGTATTCTACCAGTTCCAGAATAGGCAACATCTGTCCCCACCAAGGTAATGACCAGTACAGATTTAGAGCCCCATGCTCCACAAACCAGTTCTCCCAGCTCTCGATGTCCAGACCAACACTGATGAAATGGCATGAAAAGAAGTTGGGTACAGACGACAAAGGATATTCCAGAGGAGTCACCAGGCGAAATATTTTAGACAACCACATGAACAGCATCATAGGATTAACCCTCAGAAAGTCAGAACGACCTTCTCGCCAGGCATCCAGGCCATTCAGAGTCTCCGCCAGTATCACCGCCGTAGAATTGCGATGGTAAGACATCCATAAAGTAATAGCTATAAGTTTTGGGTCCACCATCAGTCTCCCATTCATCAGCAGCAATTTCGAAACTAGGCCCAGAACGACGGCTCCGGCATATCCAGCATCACCAACCTCTTGCAAATGCACAGATCGCAGCACCGTATGAAGAGAAATCATCCCTCCAGTAACCAAGGATCTACCTGTCGAGGGTGAGACACGAAGAAGTCCAGCCAACAGCTCCCGAGGAGACCAGGAAAACTCAAGCATATCAGTCTCCACATTAGGATTTACTCCCAACGTGGAAGAAAATTTCTCATAATTCAGACAGACTTCTTCCAAGCCAAAGCGGAATACATGGTCTTAGGGGTACCAAAATTGTACCACCGCCATCAGCATATTTCATTCTATGGACCGATTACGCCATAAAGAGACCCGACGCATGTTGAAAGCATCGTAGTTGACTTTATAAGAGCACATTTCCTCCAAAGTCTCGAGGTAGTTGGCAAACTCAACACTACCAGGGAGAGCCATCTCACAGAAAAATAAACATAGAATGTGAAGGTGTGATAAAAACACTCCACCCTTACCCCTTTTTATACTTGAAAACCCTCATAAAAGACATAAACCCTGTAGAAATCAGAGGAAACCCTGCCCCATAAGGTACCAAAGGCTGAAGAGCGTACCAATCAAAGCTTTGAATTGATGGGACTGGACTAACCTTCCGATAGGCAGGATAAGAGGCTTGTCGATCGACAACCCCCTATTTTTAAAAACTTACCCTTTTACTCCTTTGTCAAACTCTTTGGAATGTCAAAGTAAATCTCTTAACCTTTCCAACGATCCACCCCGTGCGTGATTCTGACTTACCATGCGAACGAATGATCCGTTTGCATCCGATGATCCCCCGTCCAAAGCACCGATGAGAGCTTCCAAGCCATATTTGACCCAAAGTCAACTTCGAACCCGGGAGTAATCCAAAGGACTTTCAATGGTCTTTAAAGTACCTTTCCAACGGTTTATCCCGTATGTGATTCGAATCAACGGTTTGCGCTCTACAACCAATTTTCCAAAGGAACCTAAAAGAGACTGCCAAGCGACAGGTTCCAAACCCTGCCTATCGGCAGTGTGCCTAAAAATACCTTTCGATCGGCAGGACCAGGACTATGTCGATCAGCAATGCCCTATGCCTATAAAAAGTATGGCCTGACCTCATTGCAAAGGACCCCAGATCTGAAACCCATCACTCTCAGCGAACTCAGAAAACCTCTCTCGAAGTCAGTGTGATTTACACATCCAAATCCCTTTCCAACCTTCACTTTTCATCATCTTTTTCATCAAACTGGGTGAATTAACTACCCTTCATCATCACCCAAGTGCAAGGGTTTCTCTCCAACATTTAAGATCCAGCTCAAGATCTTCAAAAAGGTCCAACTTTCTCAACTCTCTCTTCAAATTCTCCTAAATTCGCATTAATTTATTTTAGTACTTAGCACTTTTATTCCCTCATCTCACATATCCTAATATACTATTTATCTAGTATTATTGTACATCTCTTATTTTCATACAAATAAAACTCAAAAAATAAGAAAAATAGGGTTTGATCATAAATTCCAAACGAGAATTCTCACACTTTTCTCACAACTAAAACACTCTTTTACACACACACACACACGCACATATAACAGAAGTCCCCGATTGGATTTATGGGATAAATCCCATCGCTAGTTTTGCATACGAACTACGTGGACTTTGATGCCTCCATAGGCTACGTAGGCGTCTCGGGGTAAAACCCGGGACTCGAGTCATATTCCTACTTTTCTACCACTTTCTATTTTTCTAGTTTTTTTTAACTTAACTCTCTTAGATTCTATATGTTTATATATACATATATTTGTTCGTAGTGGCGTATTATCCCGCATGCGTTATCGTTCCATTACAACGATCAACGCTAGGATTATTGCGTGTGTCCTATTTTCTAATATTACTTTTGGGAACATTCCTACAGATGACTCGCTTTATCTCTTCCATGATACAAGTCGATGATTCCTATCTCCACTACATATACACGTGCACACATATCACGGGGAAATAAAGGAAAATAGCAATAACCCATGAGAGACCGTAAGGGCGGAATGGGTGCTTAACACCTTCCCATTTCGTAACTTAGCCGCCGGACCCTTCTCAAATCATTTCTGGTTTCATATGTATCAGTATGCCTTTGGATGCTATCTTTAGGGACGGCTCCCTTTTCTTTTGTCTGTTTTGAGTAAAATAGATTGGCGACTCCATCTATCTACATTTTTCACCTCAACATCGACGCCGGTCGAAGCGCTCCCGAGAGGGATGCGCGGGACCAAGATCCTTTCGACATTGAAGATACCCACTTCTCCGTCTCTCCCGTCGCGAGGATCGGGGATGGACACACTACCTTACTATGATTAACTAGTACCTTTATCAAATTAAACCACTTTATCTCACTATATCCAATGTATGAGTGTAGTAAAATCATTAGTGTGATAATAACAAAATTCCCATATTTGAACCCCACCTCTCTCTAACGGTGCATCTCTCCAAATTACCGTTCATAGGGTGTCCTAGCTGGCAGTATACAAACCTCAAAATGTAAACATATAAAACCATGAGTTAAAAAAACTCAGTGAATGTACTGTATATCTATATAGTAAAAGTACTACATTAACATCTTAATTATATTAACATCTCTTGGTTGTTGATAATCCATAACATCTCTTGGCTCTTGACAAGCCATAACATCTCTTGGCTATAAATAAGCTATAACATCTCTTGGCTATAAATAAGCCAAAACATCTCTTTGGCTATAAATAAGCCAAAAAATCTCTTGGCTATAAATAAGCCATAACAACTTTTGGCTATTGATAAGCCATAACATCTCTTGGCTGTTAATAAGCCAGAACATCTCTTGGCTATAAATAAGCCATAACATCTCTTGGCTATAAATAAGCCATAACATCTCTTGGCTGTTGATAAGCCATAACATCTCTTGGGTATAAATAAGCCATAATATCTCTTCATAATACATACATATCATATCTATAATCAGCTCAGTAACTATATCCATATCCAACTCAGTAGCCACACATATCATGTCCATATTCAACCCGATAACCGCACATATTATATCTATATTCAACTCAATAACCACCCATATCATATCCATATTCAAGTCAGTAGGTACAATATATCGTATCTATAATCAACTCAGTAACTAAATTCGGATCCAACTCTGTAACCACATATATCATGTCCATATTCAACTAGGTGACCACACATATTATATCTATATTCAACTCAATAACTACCCATATCATATCCATATTCAACTCAGTAGGTACAACATATCGTATCTATAATCGACTCTGTAACTATATCCATATCCAACTCAGTAACCACATATATCAGGTCCATATTTAACTAGGTAACCACACATATTATATATATATATATATATATATATATATATATATATATATATATATATATATATATATATTCAACTCAATAACCACCCATATCATATCCATATTCAACTCAGTAGGTACAACATATCGTATCTATAATCAACTCAGTAACCATATCCATATTCATCTCAGTAACTACACATATCATATCCATATTCAAATCAGTAAGTACCCCATATCATATCTATAATCAACTCAGTAATTGTATCCGTATCCAACTCAGTGACCACACATATCACATTCATATTCAACTCAATAACCACACACATCATATCTATATTCAACTCTGTAACCACTCATATCATATCCATATTCAACTCACTAAGTATATCATATATATACCCTATCCATATTCAACTCACTAAGTAACACATATCATATCTATAATCAGCTCGGTAACCATATCCATATTCAGCTCAGTAACTACACTCATCATATCCATATTCAACTCAGTAAGTACCACATATCATATCTATAATCAACTCAGAACCATATCCATATCCAACTCAGTAACCACACATATCATATTCATTTTGAAGTCAATAATCACACATATCATATCTATATTCAACTAAGTAACCACTCATATCATATCCATATTCAACTCAGTAAGTATATCATTTCTATACCCTATCCATATTCAACTCAGTAAGTACCACATATCATATCTATAATCAGTTCAGTAATCATATCCATATTCAGCTCAGTAACTACACATATCATATACATATTTAACTCAGTAAGTACCAGATATCATATATATAATCAACTCAGTAACCATATACATATCCAACTCAGTAACCACACATATCATATTCATTTCCAACTCAGTAACCACACACATCATATATATATTCAACTCAGTAACCACTCATTCCATATCCATATTCAACTCAGTAAGTATATCATATCTATACCCTTTCCATATTCAACTCAGTAAGTACCACATATCATATCTATAATTATCTCAGTAACCATATCTATATTAAGCTCAGTAACTACACATATCAAATCTATATTCAACTCAATAAGTACCACATATCATATTTATAATCAACTCAGTAACCATATCCATATCCAACTCAGTAACCACACATATCATATTCATTTTCAAGTCAGTAACCACACATATCATATCTATATTCAACCCATTAACCACTCATATCATATCCATATTCAACTCAAAAAGTATATCATTTCTATACTCTATCCATATTCAACTGAGTAAGTACCACATATCATATCTATAATCATGTATAAATACATCTTACCCGTGAGTAAACTCACCTTGGAAACTTAATGGGCTTTTTCCTTTGACTTTGTCTAGCACTTGTTCAACCAGTTCTTCTTCCCTTCCTATCATTCTTATAATATTAGTCTGATCATAAGAATATCAACAATTGAAGGAATATTTCAAACGTAACTCAATTCATAAGCATCATATGATTCTATTCCAATCATTTATCATAAATGAAGTTCTATCCAAATTCATGTTAATATATTTAACATATCCAATTCATAGTCCAAACATACTTTAATTTCTTCTTAGTAATCCAATTCTTATCATATTCGGTTTCCAATACAACTGACGAAACTTCATTTCAGGTTCCTAGAGCAATTTATGCCCATTTCTTCAATACATAGCAAATCTGCCCCATAGGCTCATCCATCGTTCAGTCAACTTCCAGGATTTTTTTTTTAATTTCTTTACATCATAACTTTCTATGATATTCCACCCAATCTCAATAAACATATTGAATAATACAAAATTAAGTTTCATAATTTTTAGAGTTCATTTTCTATGTCGGGCCAAACATCGAACACATGGTATGCGTACATTACAGTTTGG
The DNA here is from genome assembly GCA_949130495.1 of Sambucus nigra. Lineage (NCBI taxonomy): Eukaryota > Viridiplantae > Streptophyta > Magnoliopsida > Dipsacales > Adoxaceae > Sambucus > Sambucus nigra. The sequence continues at coordinate 478,610,352 of OX422217.1, read as the reverse complement.
GGGCAGATTTTATACCCAAACTTCCAACTACCAACCAAGATTCATTTCTTGGTATTTTTATTTAATTTTCGGATTTGCTATACCTATATGAGTCTGTTTTCATCTCTAACTAGAATTTCTAAATTCCAATAAGTACACAAAAACTTATGAAGGTTTGAACACAAAAGGGTTCTAACCATGGTAATATAAAGGATTTACACCTTCATCTTTCTTCGAACTTGTATCTATCCATACATATACATCAAGGCATGGAAGTATAATAAATAATTGGTCACTTCTCTCATTTAAATAAGTAATATAAAAAAAACAAGATTGATGGATAATATTACCTAAGGGACGTTGACGTAATTTCCTATGAATGTTTCTCCAACTTCTCCTTGTCCTTCTCCTCCTAAGCCTTACGGTTCTCTCTCTTTAGGCCAAAATCTCTAATGGCTGAATTTGGCTGAAGGAATAGGTGATATGTAGAGGTTTAAGTCGGCATAAGAGCACCTCCTCTTGGTTTAATCGAAATATAACATGTGGTGCCATATAAGACAAAATATCATTTAAATAGATGGACAGATTTGCCCTTGTTTCGTAATTTCAACATAAATCTTTACTCAAACCTCTGTTTTACACACCGTTTATTGTGTTCCAAACCTAACTCATATATCTACAACTAGGTAGTTTTCACCTCAAGTCAATTATTATATTATAAGGGTCTAAACTAGTCTCCAACATGATTTATTAAGGTAGGTTAGACTAAATATAATAACCTAGTATTATATATTAATACACATTATCCATGTCCCCAATTATATTTGGGTTATCATAAAAACACCTCCAAAACGGCCCCGTGAGAGGCACCAACACCTCCCACGGTGACAACAGCCAAAACGAACAACAAGCCAACAACTAATAATTATCCAACATACTATCCAACAACAAGCCAACAAATATTAATTATCCAAAAGCCAAACTAAACCAAACCAATAATTATCCCGTATTCCTTCTAACATATTATCCAATAAAAAGGTCAATATCTAACATACTATGAAACATCCATAAAAGTAACTAAACATTCATATACACACGTTCACAGAAATACACACACATTCACATAAATTCACATATACACACATATAAATTAGGGTTTAAATCAAAAATATAAAAAATAGGGTTTACCTTTGAGATTAAAAAAGAGATTTCAAAGTAAAGCGCTAATACAATGTCAATATCATAATAGGGTGAAAATAAGATTGATAAGGGTAATATAATATTTTGATACTCAATCTTCCTATAAATCAACTAAAAGATCTTTCAGATTAGGCTGGTCGTCAAGAGCTGACTGGAACTCTTTTGGAGCCTTTAATTCATCCACTTCAGTAATCATACCCTTTGGTGCATGCATAACAATAGACCAATTGCCATCGTTTATGCACTTCGAGTAGAATACCTTCTTTACAATCTGTAAGACACATATAAAAGGCTCGTCGACTATGCGATCTTTACTTTTCAGCTTTGATAAATCTACCATAATAAGTTTGGAGTTAGGATCAACTTCGCAAGCATTCATTATATCCTTCACCTTTACCCAATCACAATAGAATACGATTTTTTTGAAATCTAAGTAATCAAGTTCTAATATTTGTTGGATTATCCCATAATAGGTTAGCACTGTATTCTTTAGATTTTTATAGTTTTTTCTAGCGATACAGGTGGTCAAGTCAGAAATTGATATTTCACTATTTTTCATCAAAAGCTTTTTCCTCATATGGATATGAAATGAAATCCAAACTGTTGGTGTGGAATTTCTTCAACTTTTTCGCACGGAAACTAGGGCCTTTTGCTAGGCGTGCCAACCTGGAAGAGACATCACCTTTTTTTAAAAGATGTATTTATTAATGAATTTGTATTACGACATGTTTTTATCACACGCAAATAAATAACGCATACATAAGATGTGAAATTTACCTCTTTTGATACCCATGCCCTAAAATCAGTTGTCTTGCAAACTCTCCTTTGATTTTAGGAAATTTCATTCTTTTACTTCCTACCGGTAAATTATAGAGTTTAGATCATATAATATGAAAAATATATAATTAAACAAAAAGAATTCAGTATATACTCACTCTCTCCAATCTTCGACTTCATCTTGCGATTCGAAGACATAACAAGCTGCTTGTTCGTATTGTAGATTTGTGAGTTTCACCTCTTTAGGGTTACCAAATGGAAATTTGTTCTCAAACTCTTTAGACTCCTTGATCACTCGCTCTCCACGAGGATTGAACCTCCTCACCTCTTGTTCTGGCATATATTCCCTAGCGTATAGCGATGATTCTACTGTTATGTATTCTTTAGCAATTGACCCTCCAATATACCGTATATTCTTTACATAATCTTTGAAGGTTTTTATCAAGCGCTCAAAAGGATACATCCAATGATACCTAACAGGTTCACATAACAAAGCTTCATTGCATAAATACACTAGCAGGTGGATGCTAATATCAAAGAACGACAGAGGGAAATATTTCTCTAATACACAAACTGCCTTGACTAAAGTTGATTTCGCTGCTTTAATATGCCTTTTGGTTACCACTTTTTCATAAAGTAGGGTAAAACACAAATTGATTTACATAATTGCCCAATGGATATCTTTGTGTTCAGAAAAACAATGCCGAAATAACAGGGGGATTAATTGGATGATTACGTGCCAGTCGTGAGACTTACACTGTTTCAAGTCATTTTCTTGGTAGCTTACTACCCAACGTAAATTACCAGAATAATCGTTTAGAGTCTTCAAGTTGAATAACGTCTCTAAGAGGATCTTCTTCTCACTAGTAGTCAAAGTCAAAGCAACCTGCGGGGCAAAAATTCTTCCTGTTGTAGGATCGTTTTGTAACCACAGTTTCTTCTTTATTTTCATCTCCTATAGATCTAAACAGGCCCACTATCCATCTTTGGAATGAGATCCACGCAGACATGTTGCTATCAGATGTTCTGTAACATTCTTCTCTATGTGCATCCCATCAACTACATGCCTTACACGGTGATCTTTCTAATACGACAAATCAAAAAATAGTGATTGCTTGGACCACGACTTCACTTTACTAGGGTCAATCGGATCCCTCATAGCTTTACGCTTCAGGTTTATAAACTGGGGGTGTTTGCCTACGTACATATTCCCCGCAGTTGAATCCGTCACTTTCTCCTCGATCTGCTGACCAAAAAGATGAGCAGGTGGTGTTCTGCGCTCGTAACTGACAGGCAAAAAGTTTGACATGTTGTTCCTAAAAAGGTGATTGGTCGGCAGAAATCTACGATGACCCATGTAACTCATCTTACTATTATATTTTAACCAACATGCTTGAGTTTTCTCCCCATATATGGGACATCCATAATAACCATGAACAGTACAACCGGACAAGGTCCTATATGTTGAAAGGTCATGGATCACCCACATCACCATTGCTTTAAGTGTGAACTCTTCGCCCTTATGAGAGTCAAACATCGTCACGCCTTAATCCGATAACTCTTTAAATTCTTCGATTAATGGTGCTAAGAATATATCAATATGATCACTGGGAGCCTTCAACCCAGGTATTAATAAAGACAGCAATGTGAACTCCTTTCCCAAGAATAGTGTCAGATGGAGACTTAAAGGCACCAAAAGAACTGGCCAATAACTCTGACTAGTACTTAAATTATCAAAAGGGTCAAACCCATCGGTTAAGATTGCAAGACAACGTTGTGTGGTTCAAGGTGTTGTGCATTTTAAATTTGCCAGATGGGTGAATCAATTGAATGACGCATCATATTTCCACCCACCTCGCATCGAGCATGCCATATCATGGACTCCGCTATCCATGGTATAGTAAAAAACCATTTTAACCGTGGTCCAAGTGGAAAATACTTCAAAACCTTTTGTGGGACTTGCGAGCACTTGCGAATTTTTGCAACTTTGTCCTTTCCATTCTCACAAATCATATATCTAGGCTCGCTGCATACATGACATTCATCCTTCTCTTCATGATCGTTACGGTACAATATGCAATCATACTTGCATGCATGGATAAATTTGTATTTCAAACCCAAACCCTTCAAGCTCTTCTTTATGGTAGGATAATTGTCTAGTAATGTGTTCTCTTTTAGGAGAATATCTTTAACCCACTTAAGAATTCCAGTTACGTTATTCCAATACAAACCAAGTTGACTCTTTAAATTATAAAAACCAATCATTGCATATAAAACCGAGTGATCTTCATCGCATTCTTTATACAACGGTCTAGCCGCATTGACTTTTAACCGTATATATTCCTGATCTCCTGGAAGTTCAACATCAAAATTTTCATTTAGTTGGCCATAATGCGCATTATCTGTATCCATATGTTGGTGGTTTTGATGGTTATGGAGTCCATAAGCATCATCAATTAAGTCGGTCAATGGACGATGTGTTGGTTAATCATGTACAACTTCCACTCGTTGAGGTTTCGTTACGCGATCGGGTACCGATAATTCTTCCGGAACATAAGGTATATATTTTTCACCATGGTATGTCCATATTTTATAGTCTTAACAGATTCCCCACTTTATTAAATGCAACTCAATGTATTCCAATGACTTCTATTTTTTGTTCATACAACGGGTTCACGGACACGTAACCTTGTCACTTTTAAGATTTTTAAAGGCATATTTAATAAATTCTTTAACGCCATTTACATGATTATATGAAATTCGGTTAGTCTCTCCCATCCACTCTTTGTATAGTTGGAAATCCATGTAATAATCTTCAAATTTCAGTCATGTGGTAATAGGAAAAAAAATATTATTACAACTGAAATAAATAAAAATATTCTTACAACTGAAGCAATAAAAATATATTATTAAAACAAAAACAGAACGAATATTCTTAAACTGAAACAAAACCAATATTCTTACAACGGAAATAAAACGAATGTTCTTACAACGGAAATAAAACCAATATTCTTACAATTGAAACAAAAAAAAATGTTATTGTAACTGAAACAAAAGAAACTATTATTTGATCTTTTTCAACAGAAAAATTGGCCAAGCAAGAAAAGAGTTTGCATAATTCCTCAATTTCAACCCATCCTCGCCTTCAGCGAACACAGGTACATCTCCGCAGTCGTTGTATATTTCATCGACCAGTATTTGAGCCTCACCCGTATCCAAAGGTCGGTTGTGTACTCGAGTTCTGGCAACCTTGGAGATGAGTGTGCACACCCTAATAACCCTCTTATTGCTCAGGTCTTTGAAATAGTACTTTTTTCCATAGTCATCGTGAGTTCTTCATGATGATCTAAGTCCCGTGATAGGCAGAGGCACAGGGAATGGGAATGTTGGATGAGATGGCATTTGGGAGGGGAATATTGGATGAGACAACATTTGGGAGGGGAATGTTGGATAAGGCGGCATTTGGGAGGTGAATGTTGGATGAGGCGACATTTGGGAGGGAAATATTGAAGACGACATTGGGGAAGGGAAACTTGAAGGGGGGGATAGGGAAAACCTTGAGGAGGAGGGTGAAGGTAAGGGTAACCTTGATGAGGAGGCATTGGGATCCCATAATTTTGGGAAAGAGACAGAAGTTGCTCAATTTGATTCGTCAACATTCCCAGGTTATTTTTGATATCCTGGAAATCCCCATCGGTCTTGAATTGTCGTTCCTCATTGGATGAGAAACGATCCTTAATCGAAGAAAACTTGTCCATGAGAGGTGTGGTCTATTGAATTTTTATTTTTGGCATATAAGAGTCAACACCTCTCATCCTCCCCCTTTTATCTTTTCCAAAGTCGGGGTTAGGGAATCATTTTCAAGGTCAAAGTCATCATTAGGGCTCGAACATGACTAACTGTTGATGGCTTATATTGATTCTAGCATCTCAGCTAAATGTGTCGGGAATTTATTATCTTTTCCCAATCAAGCATGAATGAATAAGTTGGACCGATTTGATTTTTTACCCGCATCTAGACCATCATTTATCCTACTCGCCCATTTATTCTTCAAATCCTCATAAGATTTGGATCCCAGCTTGTGGATATCAGCTTTTTGTTTCCTATTTTTTGTATTTTGCTCCCTTTAGACCAGCTTTTTCTACATCGCCTCATTCTCTAAAACCTTATTCCACTGCTCCATCGAAATTTCAATATTGGGAGGCATTCTCTCTTCAAAAGACAAAATATGAAAGCTCACTGCCTCCTTCGGCAAATATTTCTTCCGAAGGTTTCTCCTGTATGACCTCAATGATTCAGCAACCTGAGATAGAACCTTATTTTTTGAATGATCGGGAAATGAGAAATACTTGCAGAGTTGATCGTATATGTCATCTTTAACGGCTTGATCAACCAGGTTCCAGTTGTCTGGTCCACCAACTCCCATGTTTATTTTTTCTAATGCCAAGCACCAGGATTTGAAGTTCAGCACGTTATTCCTATCAACCGTCGAGTTATTCCTGAGAAGGGATAACCCAATGGGCTTCTTTTGGATTGAGCAGGAGGTGTCGACAGTGTTGGACGGGGGTGGTGGAGCAACGAGAGTGTTGGATGAGGGTTCCAAATAAGCTGCAGTTGAACTTGGAGAAGAGGGAACTATTGGTGGAGTTGTGTATTGCTCATCAATTAGTGTTGAGAATTTGGTTTGTGCACGAGATGGTGAACCTTGTTGCGGTGTCCCATCGTCACTTGGTTCCTTTGGGTTGTTTCCACCCGATATTATCTACAAAAATGAAAAACCATAAGTGACTAAAAAATTATAATTAATTAATCAAGTTTATGACTATATATATATATATATATATATATATATATATATATATATATATATATATATATATATATATATATATATATATATGTACATTTTCAAATTAAGAGTTTATAATAAGTTCAATGTATCTGATCTCCATCCATTCGATATTAGTTTTTAAGAACCTATGAATTTTTGCACATGGCCAACTAGGAGGAAGGGTATCTATGATTGATATGTGGATATCCTTGGCATGAACTCGGAATCCCATCCTTTTCAACTTGTTGGCAAGATTCAATTTAGCGTGCATATGGCGTGAGACATCATAATCTATGTCAATACTCTATGTACGCAGTTGTATCCATAACGGGTGGATTTTTTTTTGCCTTCTCCAGCAACGTAACCAAGGTCAGGTTTACGTCGGGATTATGTGTGAGAAATATATTTTGTATACCGTCGTCCCATTTTTCTGGTACGAAAAATAGAATACGATCGAACAGGTAATCTTGCTGGAGATTAACTCCACGATTTACAAGGTAGTTAAATTGTTCGATCTTTTTATTTAGATACTTATAAACAAGAGTTCCTCTATATGACGCTCACTAATGAAAGAGTTATGTGTGTGGTCCAATTGCAACCTCTCCAACCCTTGTTGCCAGTGATTATCACTGTGCCTCATTTTTCCTGAGAAAAATATACGAGGACGTGAATATAAGTCCTGCGGTTAAGGTATTAGGGTATATTAGTTTGATTAAGGTTTTGAGAATGGAAAGGATTTTGAGTATATTACTTTAATCCCTAAGTAACCACATTCAGTCAATACTAATAATACTCAATTAATTTCAAACTCTAAATAAATTTCAAGCCCTAAATGACAATAGTCTTAAATTTTGCAATTTATTTTAATCCCTAAGTAACCACATTCGGTCAATAATAATAATGACAATACACTTAAATAATGCAATTAATTTCAAACTCTAACTAACAATTCCCAATCAATGTTAACAATACCCAATAAATACCGAATAAATAATTCAATAAATTTCAATCCCTAAATATAACATCCATTTTCTTAAAAAAAATAGTATACAGACACACACATACACACACACACATATACAAACGTACACACACACACATATACAAATGTACACACACATTCACACAAATATACACACGCATATACACACATACACAGAAATACATACACATTCACACACAGAAATAAAAAAATTAGGGTTTACCTTTGAGATTGAGAGAGATATTAAGATTGAGAATGCAAATCGCCGAAGTTTGGGTTTGAGAAGGCAAATCTCCGAAGAGAGAGAGAGAGAGAGAGAGAGAGAGAGAGAGAGAGAGAGAGAGAGAGAGAGATTGACGTGGGAAACCCATTGCTATGACCCGTAATTTTTTTCACATCAGCGTGACCCCTGGGGGTGACCATTCGCGGGATTTTGTGTAATGCAGCCCCATCATCATCTACATATTGGGATTTCCAAACTTTCATAGCTTGGATGGAATACCGAAGGCGCTCTATAGAATGGTAAGCCCGCACCAGCTTATGGAAAACCACAACACCTCCCTCCATGGTGTCAAATATGACAAACCACCTCTGCCCGGTCTCCTCGGCAAACATCTTAGCCACTACCATTCTTCACAACCATTTCATGAAGTCCCCAGAAACATGCTAAACTCTGCTAACATATTGGGAAGGAAGAGTCGATGGTAGATAATTATCCCATAGAGATCCCAGCCGCATGCGCATGCCTTTCATCAAATCCTCCGTAGGAATGAAGTCCAGAACATAGGAACGCACGATTTGTTCCCATCTAAACTGATGCAGGAATCGCCAGGGAAAGTAGAAAGAGGTCTATTGGAAGACAACCAATCGAACATACTGGTATTCCCCTAGTCCTAGAATGGGATGCAACTACCCCCACCAGGGTACCGATAAGCGTAGACATCGAGCCCCGTGATCCACAAACCAGTTTTCCCAATTCTCGACATTCGGGCAGAAGCTGATGAAGTGGCGAGTGAAGAAATTCGGCATAGTTGCTAATGGATGTTCAGGGGGATCACCAAAGGAAATCTCTTAGACGTACACATGAACAACATAACGGGGATACCCCTCAAAAAGTCAAAACGACCTTCTCCCCAAGCATCTAGACTATTCAGGGTCTCAACTAGTATCACTGTCGCAAGGTTATGATGCTATGACATCCACGCAGTTTTGGCAGCAAGTTGAGGGTCCACCCGCAAGTCCCATGTCACCAACATTAACTTTGAAATTAAGCCTAGGGTGACGGCTCCGGCATATAGCCCGCATCACCAGCGTTCTGCAGACGCACAGAATATAGCACAGCTGGGAGGGAAATCATTCTGCTAGTAACCATTGACTGAGCCGCTGAGGGTGAGATATGGAGAAGTCCTACTAACAGCTCCTGAGGAGACATGGAGAATTTAGGCATGGCCGTCGCAACACTGGAATTTACCCCAAGCATAACAGGGAACTCCTCTTAAGTCGGGCAGACTTTGTCCAAGTCAAAGCGAAAGACATGATCCTCGGGAAACCAGAATTGTAACCCCCATCCCCCCAATCAGCATGTTCCAGTCAATAGGTTGGTTTCACCATAAGGAAACCCGATGCAGGTTGAAAGCATCACAGTCTACATTGTATGAGCACATAATCTCTAAATTCTCGAGGTAAGAGGCGAATTCAATGCCTTCGAGAAGAGCCATTTTGGAGGAAATAAAGCACAAGCAAAAAATAAGAATGAGAAGGGAAAATGTGGATTGGTGAAGAAAAAACCTCCACGTTACCCCCATTTATACTTTAATAACTTGGCTAAATACAAGGGTTCTACAGAATTCAGATGAAACCCTAACCCATTAAGGACAAAGTAGTTGAAGAAAGTGCAATCAAACCATGGGATGATTAGACTAGACTGACATGCCGATAGGCAGGACAAGGGGTATGCCGATCGGTATCCCCTCATTTTTAGAAAAAATCCCTTTTTCCACTTTTGTCAAAATCAATAAACAAAATCAAAATAAAATTTTAATTCTAAAAGAATTCAAAATTTTCCTCTCCTTATATTTCTAATTATATGCTCCTTTTAAAATAACATTTATACTCCTTTTTACGGTCTCAGCGAACAAAGTAAAAAGTGCATGAAGATTAAGCCATTAAAAGAAAAGATAAATTAATAAAATCCCAATCCATATATATATATATATATATATATATTGCTTCATTACATTTGTCTTGTAGAAAAAAACACAAATACAGCGGACTCAACTCGAAACCCCTAAGAACATTCTCTCTGTCTCACAACTTCTCTCTCTCTCTAAGACCGCCCATCCCTGCGGCGTAAGCACTTTCCCGAGCGAAGAACTGAGGAACCCCCATTACCCAATCTAAACCCCTCCTTAGACGAAGCAAATAGAACCAAGCAGGAAGGAATCGGGATCATATTTTGAACATAAACCATCACTAAAGCCACCCAATTCAGGATATCTCTCAGCCGGGTAGTCGACACCCGAACGTGTTGCAAGAAAAATAAGAAAAAAAAAGAGCAAATCAGTCAGTCTGAGGCAAAAGAAGAAATCGAAAAAATAAAAGTCAAAGAAATGAAAGGGTACCTCTGGTTGAAGGACGTCCTCTGTCAGCCCCAACACCTCCGGGTCCATCGCATTAGGGCGATGCAGCATACACATTGATCCTCCATCGATCGTTTGACCTTATAGGAGGAAGGAGCTAGCCACAAAAACAGAACCTCCAACGTCACCGCCGTTACTGATGTCGACACCACCACAGCACTATGAGCAGACCCCACCAGCGAACTCGTGCCCTTACCAGAAACTGCAGGAGGAAGAGGCATAATGTCATATATATTGGGCGGCATCATCCATCTCGACACAAATTCCAGATAATCGTAGGTTTCCATCATGTTAGTAAACGACGAGTAAGGCTCGCCAACCATCACCACCACCCTCGCCTCCTCCGATATTTCCCGCACCCGCCTTATGTATCTCGGGGGCATCGCAGGTGGGACCATCACCTCATCCTCCACCACCTGTCGGACTACTCTCTCCCCCAGATACCAGGAGTAGCCGAACTCGTGCGCCAGCAGACGACGCAGCTACGCATTTCCCCCGATCACCCCCGTGTTCTGGATGGCTGTCCCCCAAGGATCTAAGGTCACCTATAAGAACCCCAACAAAAAATCAATATCTGAAAAAAAAAGGTCATCAAAGAAAAATGGTCTCAAGAGGAAAGAAGAATTTACCCGATCGCTCGTCAGGCCATTCAAAACTTGACGCACCATCCCCAAAGAAAGAGACTGTCTCGATTACTGGATGGAATTCTCCCACCGGTATATACGACAAAAGTCCCCCACCAACTCATCCTTTAAACCCATCAAATGGGCATTAAGCCCAATCACCTCATAAAACCACGTCTACAAAGGACAAGGGTCATCAATCAGAAGAAAGCATAAAAGGGAATGCATAAAGGAAGAAAATGCAAAAAAGGAAAAAATACCTCCAAAACATACGGGACACCAATAAAGGTCTGCCGGTAGCATCGAATGAATGCATACAAAGACGAATAAAGGATCGCCAAAGTAAGGCTCCCCCTATCAAAAAAAGGGATATTCGAAAATACCCTTAAATAAGGCAAAAGTCACAAGTGGACGATGTAGCCACCAAAAACCCTCCCAATAATAAAAGAATAACTATACGGGACATTAGTCGCACCTGTAGCCCGTTAGTCTCATCAATCCTCCCACTCAACAAAACTTCCTTCAAAAGATAGAGATGGATGGAGTCCCCTGAGACTATCCGCCTAACATCACCTAACGCCACCTCCACCGCCGTCAGCATCACCCTCAGTGTGCGATCCACCTCTATTTGGGCCCCCTCACAATCTAGCCCCACCAGCTATTCTACATCAATGGGAGTCACTATCATCTCCCCAAAACTAAAATGCATGGTGTGGGTAGTATCCCACCACTTCTCTCCCAAGGCACAGAGGACAGTCGTTAAATGAGGCGTCTCATCTAATGAAGATGCCAAACTGCTAAAACCAACTGACTAAACCACCCAATGCACCACCAGAGGAAGGTGCTCCCAAAAGTTCTTGAACCCCTTCGTCCCCTAGGAACGCAGTCTCGATGTAGATATATCATTCTGTCAAAGCAAAAGGAAAAAACCTTGTCAAAATAAGGAAATACACAAGAAAAAGGAAAATATCAAAGGTCATTAACACTTACATAACCACTACGGTTCACTAACCTAGACGATCGATGGTGTGTAATTTCAGGTAAAAGAGTTCGCTTGTCCATAAGTGGCACAAACAAGTCAAATGCATTCTTATTTCCCAGCACTAGGGGCACGCTGGCCCGCCACCCTAAATGCGCCCTATCATCAACATTCAACCACACCATGTGGACCGCACTGCTCGAAAAATTCGCCACCTCCTAGTCTTGGAAAAGAAAATAATGCTAGAACAGTTCGCAGAAAATAAAGGCAGAAGATAGAAGATCCGAAAGTTATGAAAAATAAAGAAATCTTCTTGCCCCTTTTTATAGAAGGCTAAGGGTCATGCCGATCTGCAGTCCCCGACCACATACTAATAGACATTGTCCCTTCATCTGCTTGAGGTAGTCCAAAAGACCGTGCCACTGTCGTTTGGCACCCCCTACATCCTGCCGATTGTCGCCTCCCAGAAATTTTGTACAAAATATCTAAGAAAATACCAGAAAATCCCAAAAATCCCCCATAAAATTCCTAAAATTGCCAAATGAATTTTAGAACATTTTTCACTAAGAAAAACATTTTTTAAGCGCTCCAAATCCTCAACCGAATTAATACCACATTTCCCCTCGAAGCTTAAAACCTAAAATTCCTTAGTCGAATCCCATAATTATTTTCCCTATAGAATTCCCAAATCTAACTCCCCTAATGGAACTTTAAGCCAATTGGATATCTCTCCAGCAACATCTCCAAAGGACACAACAGATATCGAAAAGATCCCCCAGCAGGGCTACATCCAATCCTTGAATTAGTAATTTTCCCCAGAGGAGTCTCCAAAATTTCCCAGGAAAGTTGTACCCCACGCTACAAACTTAAAGCCCTCAGAATTGGATTCGACCCTCAGACTTGGTCACCTTTACTTAAGCCCTCAGAATTGGCTTCGACCCTCGAAATTGGTCACCTCTACTCAAGCCCTCAGAATTGGCGTGGACCCTGAGAATTAGTCGCTTCTACTTAAGGTCCTTAGAATTGACCTCGGACCTTAAAGCCCTCAAAATTGAATTTGATACGTAAAATTGGTCACCCCCACTTAAAGCTCTCAGAATTGGCTTCGACCCTCAGAATTGGTCGCTTCTACTTAGAACCCTCTGAATTGTCCTCGACCCTCAGATATGGTCACTTCTACTTAAGGTTCTCAGAATTGACCTCGACTCTCAGAATTGGTCGCACCCACTTAAGGTCCTTATAATTGACCTCAACCCTCAGAATTGGTCGCTCCTACTCAAGCCCTCAGAATTGGCTTTGACATTCAGAATTGGTCGCTCTCCACTTAAGCACTCAGAATTGGCTTCGACCATCAAAATTGGTCACTCCCCACTTAAGGTCCTCAGAATTGAACTCGGACCTCAGAATTGGTCGCTCTCTCTTAAGGTCCTCATCTCGAGCCCTCCACCCTCAGAATTGGTCACTCCTACTCAAGACCTCAAGCCCTTAGAATTGGCTTTGACCCTAAGAATTGGCCAATCCCCACTTAAGGTCCTCATAATTGACCTCAACCCTCAGAATTGGTCATTCCCTACTTAATGTCTTCAGAATTGACCTCGAACCTCAAAATTGGTCATTCTCTATTTAAGCCCTCAGAATTGGTCGCTCCATACCATAGGTCCTCAGAATCGACCTCAGACTGTAGAATTGGCCATCCCTAGCATTTTCTTATGTCCTCGTAATCGACCTTGACCCTCTGAATTGGTCATCCTTGTTCCTTAGGTCCGCAGAATCGACCTCTTTCCCAAAACATAATGTCGTGTCTATACGATGGCTTTCACTTGTTCCAAGCTCACCCATCGATGGTTTATATAGAAACCATATTCTAGGACCCTCTAAGTATCTCCTTAGGTCCCTATCACCTCCCCAATTCACCACAAACCCTAGGTCATACTTCGAGTACCGATCTAGAGACTATCGGGCGCACCCGGGCCCCATTTGACTCCGATCAATTCTATCGTCAGAGCAAAATCTTAATGAATCTTCGAAGGGCTCTGAATCCCCTTTCCAACAATTTACACCATGGACAAATCGTCATAACAGTTCAGACGAACGTGCAATTTTACTACTAAAATTGATCTGGAGGCCAACGGGCGCTCTTGGGCCTCGATTTGACCCCAATCAACTTCATCGCCAGAGCGAAAGCTCAATGAATTCACTAAGGGCACTGAAACCCCTTTCCAAGGTCCTTCCTATGCGCAAAATGGCATAATCTTTAGGACGAACGATCTTTTTTCTCCAAAAAACTAATCCGAAGGCCACCGGGCGTTCCCGGGCTCCGTTTGACTAAGGTCAACTCTTCAGCTCGAATGATACTAAATGAATCTTCAAAGGGAAATGAATATCTATACCAACGGTTCATTCCGTGGACAAATCAGCCTTACGGTACAAACGAACGACCCGTTGTACTTCAAAAGGTCACCGGGCGCTTTTGGGCCCCGTTTAACCAAAGTCAACTTTCTGAACCGAGCAAAGCTCTTTGTAAAGTCAAAGTACCTCACATAAATTTTCCAAAGGTCTGCCCCATGCATGATTATGACTTACGATTTGGATGAACGATCCATTACTGTCCGACGATCTCCCGTCCAAAGGACCGACGAGCATTTTCGAGCCCCGTTTGACCCAAAGTCAACTCCCAGACCAGGCAGAGGCCCAAAGTACCCTTGAAGGTCTCTGAATCATCTTTCTAACATTATAACCCGTGAGTGATTTAAATTTACGGATTGCGTTCTACGACCATTTTTTCATAAAAAACTGCACGAGACTGTCGTTTGGCAAGTCCATTTCCCTGCTTATCAATAGTATGTCTAGGGTTACCTGCTGATTGGACGGTCTAGGGCTATGCAGATCGACACCCCTTACCCTATAAATATAAATATAGGGCATGAGATCACCCTCAAGACACCTACGATCCATCAATATCAGTGATATCAACAACATTCTCTTGCAATCGACGAAGTTTCCTTGTGTGAAATTCCTTTCCATCTTTCATTCCCAACATTTTCATACCCAATTTGGCAAAATCTCATTCTCTCTCATCCAACACTAAAGGAAGCTCATCAAGAACCAATATCAAGCCTCAATCCTCCAAAAAAAGGTCCAAAAATCCTTCTTTCTCTCTAAATTATTTATGTTTGCATTAGTTAAATAAATTCTTAATCTAGATTTTACCTTAGCTCATACACATTAATACCTTATCCTTTATTAGTTATATTGAATAAACTTTATTTTCTACAAAAATTTCAAAACAAAGAAAAAGAGGGTTACGCTTATAAATTCCAACGGGATTACCCACCACAATTTCTCAAAATTAAAATACATTTTCTACACACACACACACACACACATATATATATATATATATATAATAAATTCTCGTTCGAATCTATGGGATAAGCCCCACTCTTATGACGCATACAAACTACGTGGAATTTGATACCTTTATAGGTTACGTACGCGTTTCGGGTTAAAGCCCGAGACTCGAGACCAACTTTTTCCAAATTTCCATTTTTTTAATTTTCCTATTTTTTACATTTTCATCTTTCATCCATATATTACTCATATATACATCATACTTGTGATTCGTATTGGCGTTTTATTTAACATATATTATTGTTTCATAACGATCAATATCTAGATAAACGCATACATCATACTTTGTTGATATTATTTTGAGAACATTTTTGTGGATGACCTCACTCTATCTTTTCTATGATATGAGTCGGGCGATTTCGATCTCCATTTATTTATACACGCACACACACTATACGGAGAAATCAAGAAAAATAGTGTTGATGTAAAAAACTAGATCGCTAGATCGCTCTAATTATTCAATCACAGATAAATAAAATGAGACAGAGATTTTTAAAGTGGTTCAGCCTTATACGAATGGCCTACGTCCACTGTTATGTTATTGCTGATTGTTTTTAGGAATTCTCGATTACCAGTTCTTTCAAGAAATTCCGGTCCCGTTGAATGAGGGTGATACAAGGTATTTATAGCCCTTAGGTTGTACATGAAAGAATAATACGTTAAATGATATACATATGAAAGGGTAACTCATTTAATTCTCTTCAAGCGTGTGTGTCAAGATGATAAGCATTCAATGAATAGTTGAACTGTTGATTATCTGGCAATCAATACTGTGGTCGAGATGCAGCTCGAACCGCCTTAGTTGCTCATCGTCCAAGAGTTCCTCGGGGCACTGGAGTTACTCGGAGGACAAGAGTTCCTCGGAGGGATGGTGTTCCTCGGAGGACTGGTGTTCCTCGGAGTACACCTGTTGTTCGGAGTGAGTATGTTGGTCGGGGGAATGATCTTCCTCGTTGCTATTGTGCCACGTAGATTGACACGTGTCTTCTTATTATTCGTCCACATCAGCATACTAATTTTGGTATCAACAGAAGCCCCCAATGTTTCATATTTCGAACTTTGAGGAGTATGGAACATTCTTTCTCGGTATATGGCAATATTAAATGACCTTCCTGGGTTTTAGGAGCCTTTTCTTCGTATTTGAATTTCCTTTCAAATTCGCAGAATCCGCCTTTTTGCATTTTTATAAGCGCTTCGATCTTCGTGCACTTTTTGTCCTTTTAGCCGCCGGTAGCGTAATAGTTTCCTTTTTGTAATCATTTCTTTCGCCGTTTCCCAAGGCAAAGTATTTAAGCTGTAGAGGCAATCCCATCGTCTTCTACCTTTTCAATTTATGCTTTCGAGTTTTCTATAGCTTTTCTCTCTCCTGTGCGTTCATCCCTTTCTTCTTTTGTTTGTCAACAGATCTCCTTTTTCCTGTAAGATTTTCTTCCTTCTTCTTTATTTCTTTTTATTCACCATGGTTTATATTATCGAATCTCTTGAGAAATTCCGTTCTGAATTTTCTATTCCTTCTTGGGTAACTTTGAAGAGTCATTCTGAACCTTCAACTTATTTTAATTTGGCTGAGGGACACTGGTTCCCTAGCCTCTTTATTGCTGAATGTGGATTTTCTTTTCCACCAAACCCTTTGTGTTTAGAGTTCTGTCAGTATTTCGATGTTGTCCTTGCAAAAATAGCCCCCAACACATGGAGAATAGTCAATGGGGTATATAGGTTAAATCAAACTCATGGAACTCGTATAGGAATTCCTGAGATTATGTACTGTTATAGATGGGCTGTTTTAGACAATGTTTTTTATTTAAAAACTAGGTTTTTGAATAGGGCCTTAGTAGTCAACCTCCCTGATGCCAACAGGGATTATTTTGAACACGGGGTAGTCATAAAAAATTGGCAACATGCTCCTTTGGTTGGAGATGAAGTGTATGAAGGTCCCAGATGCCCCCCATATGGCATTGGGATAGGTTATTTTCATTTTATTTCATTTCTGAAATTATGATTACATTATATTTGATAAAATGTATGACTGATATTTCACTATGTATTTGTTTGCAGTTGACAATAAGAGAAAAACTCCAAAAGAAACAGAAGTTAATATCAAGCATTTAAAACATATCTGGAGTTTGCATGAGAAGGTTGCCGACGAGCACGTCAGGTCTGCTTCATACTTGCTGCAGTACAGGAGCTATACATCATCCTTTACTGCTCGTCCTGTGGTTAGCATTAGTGAACCATTGCCATCTTCTGAAGATTCTTCACCAGACTCTCACATTCCTTTAAGTTAGAAGATGGGCAAGAGAAGAGTTCCTGCTCTCTTTGAAGAAACCTCCTCTGCTGGAGATGGAAAGAGAAATAAAGCTGATGTCCCAAAGGGGACAAAGAAAGTGGATGTTGCCCCTTCTGCTGCTTCTCATAAGGCTGCCGAGAAGCCCCCAGTGGCTCCGAGCAAGAAGAATGCACCCGTGGAAATGGTCCCAACCAAAAGTTCTTTGGTTGAAACTGCTGAAGTGCCACTGAGGAGATTGAAGAAATCCTCCTCGGTCACTTTGACTGAGACCATTCCCCAGCTTCAAGCTGGTGGAGCTGGTGTTCCAACCATTATCCCCCCGAGTTCTGCGATGAGCTCGGTAAAGACTTGGACTATTCCTGAAGTCCAAGGGATAGAAGAAAACATGTCTAGGGATATGCTGACATCCCTAGCTACTCGTCACATTGCTTCAGTAAGTTTCCCTTATCTTGAATTTTTCTTTCTTTACATCAATTCATGTATCTCGGCATTGACTTATCGTTACCTTCTTTTTCAGCTGGTGAGTTGCTTTAACACCATAGTGAAGAAAGATGAAGCACTCAAGGCTTCTAGCTCATCGTCTGGAGCAGAGGATGCTTTTATGGGTTTGGCCCAATCTCTGAAGGAGTCCCGTCAAAAATACGACGAGGATAAGGGTGAATGGGAGAAGAAATTGACTGCGTCTGAGGCAGAAAAAGTGCAGTTGGGAAAGAAGATGGAGGACTTGGCGAGAGAGAATAAAAAATAGGCCGAGAAGCTCACTACCTTCGGGGAGCTTGAAAATAAGCTGAAATCAGCTGAGGGAGAGCTGACCCTTCTGCGCGAAGTAAATCGTCAGAAGGAGGAGGTGGAGGCCAAGTTGAAAGCCTCCGAGGATCTTCTATCCGAGAAGCTCTCCTCGGAGAAAATGAAAAGAAAGATGGCAATAAAGAAGTCTTTCAACATAGGTTGGGACAAAGGGTGGAACAAGGGAGTAGCTTCCATGATGACTCAGGTGCAGTATGGAAGTTTGAAGTACTTCCGAGATGGCTGGGTTGCTGCTTTGTAAGAATTGAAGGTGAGCGAGGACTCCGAGTTATTTCAACAGCATCTCCCTGGTCCTCCTCCAGCCATCGAGGATGAAGAAGAGGACAAAGCTGCCTCAGAAGAATCTTCACTGGTAGTGGGTGATCTCATCCTTACCTAGCCAGCTGGCGAGGAGCTTTCATCTCTGCCAACTCCTCCAGAACAAGTTCCAGCTCCCGCCGACCAACTCATTATTTCCACCGAGCAACCAAGCTCCTCGTCCCAGCCTCCCGAGAAAGTCTTGGGAGACAAGGAAAAGGTGTGAAGTTATTCGGTATTCTCTTTCTGTTTTTCTTTTACTTGTACTTTGTATTTCGAACGATGTACTCTTTTTGATGATATAATAAAATCACCTCTTTTGTTCCTCTGTGTTGTTGATGCTATGTCTGCTTTTTCATTAATTCTTGCCTTTTTCTTCCTTTTGATGATTACTTTTTCCTTCTCTGTTAGTTTTTGGCCAGGATGGATCTGTTATCTGCTAATGATACAAAGTTGATGCAGCACTGCCATGAATATTATAAGGCTGGTCATACAGAATTGAGTGCATCTGAGATTGCAGACATCCTTGGTCATGATGCTTCAGAGCAAGCAATTGAAGCTTATCAGTACCTAAAGGGCTTACTTGACCGTGCTGTAGCCAACAACGTGGCCTACTATGAAATGATTGAAGATCTGCAAGGTACTCTTGATGAACTTCAACAGCAATATAAAGAATCATCTGCTCTGTTACATGAGGGGTATGAGAAGAGGTATCAATAGCTTTCTGCCGAGACAGGCCACAAAAATATCCCTGCTGGGTATGATGTCAGGGAGAGAACCCTAAAGGGTGAAGTTGAGGCCTGTAGACAAATTGTCGAGCTGCTAGAGCAAGAGAATAATAATTTGCAGAAAATCTGGCACAGTATAAGTCTGCAGCATCATCTTCCACTGCCTTGGTACCGGTCACCGATGAAGGATTCTCATTCTTAGAGGTTGAGAATGCCAAATTAAGGCAAGAGTTGGATACCTTGAGAAGGTCTGGTATTTCTGCTGCTGCTCGAGGATGAGGGAGAGGTTCTCGTGGTCGAGGAAGAATTGCTCGGAACGTCGTCGAGGAACCAAGTTCTCGACCTGCTCGGGGAGGATCAAGAGCTCTTAGTCGTAATATTGAAGAAGCTCGTACTCGATCAACGTTGGAAACTCAAGCGTTCCAATTGAATGCGAAAGATCGGGCTTTGTCTCAAATGTCCAAGAAAATCCTAACTTTGGAGGATCAACTTACTGCGACGAAGTCTGCTTTAGAGAATAAGGACATTTTTGTCAAAAACCTTCACGAGCAGTTGGAGAGACTAACTTTCCAATTCCATAAACAGCCCAGGGAATTTTGGATGGCTGGGTACAACGAGGCACTATTCCATTTAGATGCTCGTATTCAGAATGCCAATAATGAGGGCTATAAACAAGGCTGGTTAAACGCCTTATGCGTGTTGAAACTTGAGCAGGGACATTACTTGTGGGACTATTATGATCCTGGGGTACTTGACTTGCCTGTGACCCCGTTCAATTTGGATAAGGAATGGATCCCAGCTCGTGCCTTTCCTCGGAGCTTAATTGTACAATACCTCGATGACTACAGTCTTCATTCTCAGATCGAGGTATCTCGTCCCGAGCATCTATTGGACACACCTTCAATAATGAATGTCAGAATGCCGAAGGATTTGAATTTTATTAACTCTCCTCGGACTTTAAATGATCCACCTGCTGGCGAGGAACCTATTTCAAAAGCTGAGGGAAAGAAACCAATAGAGTAGGGATCTCGATGTAATAGTTAGTATACATTGTAATAAACTTGTGTAATTTATTTTGAATTTAATGAAAGACTTTCATTTTTGTTTGCAATCCTGTATTGCTATTCTTTTGTACTTGTCAAACATGTTATATTTGTGCTTTCATAACAATATTGTGTGGTTCATCGACCAACTTAGTAATAAAAAGTTACAAGCATTAGTAATGTTGTTGTAATGTTGTTCGATCACTTAATAATAAAGTGATGAGTATAAAAATGTTTAAAATTTTTCTAACCAATCAAGGTTGTTAAATTGTGCTCGTCTACCAATTATAGTTAGTGAGAGTTTTTATCCTCAACTAACCATACTTGATAAAAAAAAATTCATAAAATGTGTCCGACCAACCAAGGTCGATAAATTATCCTCGTCGACCAACTACAGTTAGTGGGTTTTGATCCCCGACCAACCATACTTGACTCAGTTTGGAATATTTTGTATTTTCTGGAACAGTTTTACCTTCCGACCAACATAAGTTGGCATATTTTAGGAATATCGACGTTGTTCTCGCTCTTTTACCAACCAAAGTTGATCTGAGTTCGAACTATCATGTCCACTAGTTCTTTTACCAACCGGAGTTGGTCACGCTAGTGTATGCCTCCTAACCAAAGGAGTATAGTTTGTTCTTGCCCTCTTACCAACCGGAGTTGGTCGTGGGTTTGAACTATCAGTGTCCACTAGTTATTTTACCAACCGGAGTTGGTCACGCTAGTGTACGCCTCCTAACCAAAGGAGTATATTTTGTTCTTGCCCTTTTACCAACCGGAGTTGGTCGTGGGTTTGAACTATCAGTGTCCACTAGTTATTTTACCAACCGGAGTTGGTCACGCTAGTGTATGCCTCCTAACCAAAGGAGTATAGTTTGTTCTCGTCCTTTTACCAACCAAAGTTGGTCGTGGGTTTGAACTATCAGTGTCCACTAGTTATTTTACCAACCGAAGTTGGTCACGCTAGTGTACGCCTCCTAACCAAAGGGGTATAGTTTGTTCTCGCCCTTTTACCAACCAAAGTTGGTCGTGGGTTTGAACTATCAGTGTTCACTAGTTATTTTACCAACCGGAGTTGGTCACGCTAGTGTACGCCTCCTAACCAAAGGAGTATAGTTTGTTCTTGCCCTCTTACCAACCGGAGTTGGTCGTGGGTTTGAACTATCGTCTTCTTTTTGCTGTCGAGCAGCGTAGTGTACAACACTAGTATTCCCCGAAAAACTTTCAAACAAAGGAGAGAAAAATGGTGAAATATCATCGTTTTATTCATATTGATGGAACTGCTTTACATTTTACATCACTGATAATACTTGCGTAGGTGTTCAGCATTCCAAGCATTTTTGAATTCCTCTCCTTCTAGAGGTGCTATTCGGTAAGTTCCTGGTCGAACAACTTCTGTAACTCGGTAAGGTCCATGCCAGTTTGCTTCCAATTTATTGTGCTTCTGAATGACCTTCTTTAGCACGTAATCCCCTTCTTTTAAATCGCATTTCTTCACCCTCTTGTTGTAGAATAGAGTTGTTCGTTGTTGATAAGCAGCATTCCTGATGGCTGCCTCTTCTCTAACCTCCTCGAGCATATCCAAATCTAATCTTCTCATCAGGTCACTGACTGGGGAATTGAAATTCAGCACTCTATGTGTTGGAAGACCCAACTCGGCAGGTATTACAGCCTCACTTCCAAATGCCAGCATATATGGTGATTCTCCAGTTGCTGCTCGGGGAGTTGTTCGATAAGCCCATAATACTGACTGTAGCTCATTAATCCAATTAGCTTTAGCTTCACTTAGCCTCTTCTTCAAACCATTTAGTAATGTTCTGTTCGTCACTTCAGTCTGTCCATTGCTTTGAGGATGGCCTGGTGCTGAATGAGTCTTTAAAATGTTTGATTGTCGACAATAGGCAGCAAATTCCTCGTTATCGAATTGTGTTCCATGGTCTGTGATGAAAGCATGAGGGAGACCATATCGGCAGATTATATTCTTCCAAACGAACTGGTATACCTTCTCGTATGTCATATCAATAAGTGGCTCAGCTTCTACCCACTTAGTAAAATAATCCACTGCGACGACGAGGTACTTGAATCTTCCTCGGGTGGTCGGTAGTGGTCCCACCAAATCAATTCCCCACGTGGCAAATGGCCAAGGGGAAGTTATGGGTGTCAACAACGCTTGTGGAGTTCGTCGGATGGAGGAAAAACGTTATCACTTGTCACATTTCTTAGCATAGGCTATACAATCAGCCCTCATCGTCGGCCAGTAGTATCCTTGAGTCATCACCCTTTGCAAAAGTGTCCGACCTGCTACATGGGCTCCACAGGACCCTTCATGGATCTCTTCAATCAATTCTTTCACCTCGGAGGGATGTACACATCTTTACAAACCTGCCATAATTCCTCGTCTATACAAAATACCATTAGTTAGTACATACCGAGCAGCTTTATACTTCAATTTCTTGGCAGCGAGCTTATCTTCCGGTAGTTCTCCTTCTTCAACATATGCCCTGATGGGATCCATCCAAGATGGCCCTAAATCAAGGGTGATAATATTCATCGTCAGGTCTTCATCTATGCTCCGACTTTCTAATACTTCAATTGGTATTGTTCTTCGCATCTCGGTACGAGTAGCTGATGCTAGTCGGGCCAGTGCGTCTGCTCGTGCATTCCCCATTCTTGGTATTCTGATCAACTGAATCGCATCAAATTCTGCCAATAACTCCATTACTTTGGTGTGATACTTGACCATTAATTCTCCTTTAACTGCATATGTTCCCATCATTTGATTCACAATCAATTGAGAATCACTGAATACCATCACTTGTTGCGCTTCCATAATCTTTGCTAAATTAAGACCTGCTATCATGACCTCATACTCAGCCTCATTATTGGAGGCTTTGAATTGGAATCGCAAGGCATATTCCATATCAATCTCGTCTGGGGTGTTCAAAACTATTCCTGCCCCACAATCTGCTGTACAAGATGAGCCATCTACATATAATCTCCATATGGGTAACCCGTCTTCAAATTTCTTATCTGATAGAGTTCCTCGGTGAAATATTTGCTGCCTCCTTTCATCCTCCCCTGATGTTTTTCGCTCTTCGTCGACCATCTCTTCTCGCTCTTTTACCAGCCGGAGTTGGTATGAGTTTGAATTTGATGATCCTTCTACATCCATAAGTTCTTTTACCAACCGGAGTTGGTCTGAGCTTATGTCTGTTGATTTTTTAACATCCACTCGTCATTTTACCAACCGGAGTTGGTCTGGGCTCGTGTTTGTTGATCCTGTAACATCCACAGGTTGATCAGCGAGCAATTTTTGCTCCTCGGGGGTGTCAGGATAAGTAAATTCTGCTATAAAATCTGCTACGGCCTGCCCTTTTAGTGATGATCTGGGTTCATACACAATATCATATTCACCGAGCTCTATTGCCCAATACATCAGTCTTCCTGATTTTTCTGGCTTATGAAGGGCTTATCGTAATGGCATGTCGGTATACACGACGATGGTATGGGCCTGGAAATATGGCCTCATTCTTCTACTTGCCTCAATCAATGCCAATGCCAATTTTTCCAGTTTTGGATACCTGATCTCTGCACCTCGAAAAGCCTTACTTGTGTGATAAATTGGCTTTTGGACTCCATTCTCCATTCTGATCAATGCCGAGCTGACTGCATTTTTTGATACTGTCAGGTATAAGTACAACTTTTCTCCCGTTACTGACCTGGACAACAGTGGAGGTGCTCCCAAATATTTCTTCAATTCTTGAAAGGCTTTTTCACATTCATCGTTCCACTCGAAAGTTTTCCGAAGTGTCTTGAAGAATGGAAGGCATCTGTCAGTTACTCAAGATACAAATTTGTTGAGCGCTGCAACTCGTCATGTAAGACTCTGCACTTCTTTCTTCGTCGTTGGAGATCGCAACCCTAAAAGAGCTCTGATCTTTTCTGGATTTGCTTCAATACCTCGCTGGTTGACGATGTATCCGAGGAACATACCTTCTCGTACTCCAAATGTACACTTCGTCGGGTTGAGCTTCATTTGGTATTTATCCAGTTGATCAAAGGTCTGAGCTAAGTCAACTAGATGATCAACAGCTTTCTTGCTCTTTGTCAGCATATCATCGATATAGACTTCCATGTTGCAACTGATTTGTTCGATGAAAACCTTGTTCATCAGCCGCTGGTATGTCGTTCCTGCATTTTTCAAACCAAAAGGCATAACATTATAGCAATAAGTTCCCCTAGGGGTAATAAAAGAAGTACTTTCCCTGCCTTCAGGTTTCATTTTGATCTGGTTATAGCCAGAGTAAGCATCCATGAAGCTGAGCAGCTCGTGTCCCGAGGTAGCATCCACTAGTTGATCAATTCTGGGCAATGGAAAGTGATCCTTTGGGCATGCCTTGTTGAGATCGGTGAAATCAACACACATTCTCCATTTATTGTTTTTCTTTTTTACCATCACCACGTTTGCTAACCAGTCTGGATACTTCACGTCTTCAATAAATTGGGTTTCTGGAGCTTGTCGACCTCCTCTTGAATAGCTTGATTCTTCTCGGGGCTAAATACCCTTCTTCTCTGCTTTACAGGCTTGATCTCCTTATTCACATTAAGCTCATGACATAAGAAGTTTGGATCTATTCCTGGCATGCCTTCATGACTCCACGCAAAAGTTTTCTTCCTATTTCTCAAGAAAGTTATCAACTCCTATTTTATTGAAGCATCTAATAACGAACCTATCTGAGTTGTTCGTTCAGGATGTTCATCGTCCAGAATAACATTTTCTGTAGATTCCACCACCTGTCCTTTTACAAGTTGGGATTCATCTCGAGGATCCAGTGTTTCAATTTCTGTACCTTCATCTACCTAATAGGTAGTGGTCTTTTTCCTTGACTCTTCAAGCTCTTATTGCTCGGCAGACGAGTAATAGCATTCCCGAGCTACTTTTTGATCACCTTTCACAACTCCTACTCCAAAAAATTTTGGGAATTTTAAGCACTGATGTACTGTAGATGGAACTGCTTCGAACTTCTTCAAACCAACTCTTCCCATGATGATGTTGTAGGCTGACTGCACATTCTTATCCATCACAAAGAAGCGTATTCTCTTTGTTCGACAAGCAGGCCAAGTTCCAATGAATATATCCAACTTGATCGTCCCAAGTGGAAAAACTTTCTCGCCAGAAAAACCCAGAAGAGGTCTATGATAAGGTTCCAATTGAGATAATTTTAAATTCAAGTTGTCAAAGCATGAATAGTACATGATGTCTGCCGAACTACCATTGTCTACCAGCACCCTTGAAATCACTACTTCTTTCATCCTCATTTTGATCACCAAAGGGTCGTCGTGAGGGTAAAGAACACCTGCCAGGTCGTTTTTTGAAAAGCCAATAACCATCTTCTCTTTGTTTACCTTCCTCGGACGATCCTCCTCGGCCAAATTTATTCGCTGAATGTACGAGCAAGCTTGTGTCTCTCCGAGGTAAGCTTTTCTTTCTGCAGTAAGATCTCCTCCTCCTGCATCTCCTCCTGTAATAACATTACAATCAAATGACCAAAAACGTATGGAAAATACCTCTCGTTCTGGCTGCCTTGGTTTCTTGGGAAGATCGGGGTCATCTTCGGCATCATCTTCATGGTCTCTCTTCTTTTTCTCATCTGCTCGATGAGGAGATCTAGATTTCTCTCTAGTTCGATCATTATTTCTTCTTTCACCTCCCCGATCAACATACTTCGTTAGCTTTCCTCTTCGGATGAGGTTTCAATCTCGTTCTGAAGATCTATGCAATTTTTGGTCATATGACCATGATCTTTATGGAACTCGCAATATTTATCCATATTCCTCATGTCAGGGTCTGACTTTAGTTTCTTTGGCCATTTTACTTCCTCATTATTCTTGATTTCTTCCAAGACATGATTAATACCCATTTTCAAAGGAGTATAATTATCGAATTTCTTCAGGACTTCCCATGACGACTTATTATTTCTGGAATGCCTATCACTGCCATTGCCCTTATGCTCTTTCTTCTTAGATTTGTCAACTTCCACCTTGGTGTCTTTATCCATATTCTTCTTCGCAGCCATAGCCTCCTCGGCATTCATGATTTTGGCCGCTTTTGCCATCAACTCTGACATAGTTGTAGGTGGATCTTTAGCCAAAGTGTAGTATAACTTATTAGGCAACAACCCACTCATCAAGGCGGTGATCGCTGTCTTTTCCTCATAATCTATGGTCGTTATTGAAACGAGTTATGTAATCTCTAGTGCTCTCACAGGATTTTTGTCTAACACTTAACAAGTGTGCTACTCGTTTTACTGGCTTTGCCCCAAAACAGAAATTGCCGATGAACAACTCTGCCAATTGAAAGAAAGTTAAAATCTTACCCCGAGGAAGATTTTTGTACCATATCTGGGCAGATCCGGTAAGAGTTCTCGAGAATGCTCTGCATCTCATCTCGTCGGGGACAGCATAGATGTCGGCTGCAGCTTGATATTGCTCTATGTGCAGAACAGGATCTGTCTTTCCATCGTATTTGGGGGTCACTACATGAGCTTTAAACTTTGACGGTGTAGGAAAATTCACAATGGCCTGGACAAAAGGTGTCCCCTGAACAAAAGTTCGTTGTAGGGGATTCTTCGCCTTAGCCATTTCTCCCAATCTATCCTCCAGCCGCTCAAGGGATCCTTTCCACGCATCATTTCCTTCCTCGGGCCTATTAGTTCGAGCAATTGATCGTTCTGAAGTAGCCTCCTGAGATCTATCTTGACTAGCAACTGGTCGTGATTGTGCTGATCCTTCTCTTAGATCTGATGGTTGTCGAAAACTCCTCGACATGGTCTTAGGTGGACTTCTATTCCTCCTAGGGCCTAATCGACTGAAAGGAGATGCCCTGCTCAATCTTTCCATGGCACTGATCCTCTCTGGAGAGAGAGTAATACGTTGATCAGTATCTGTGGCCCTTATAGATGAAGTTTGCCCAGGTTGATAAGAGAAGTCATCTGATTCCTCATTATGATAGGGCTCAGTACGCCTGGATCGTGAAGAAAATAAATTAGTTTGCCTCTGACCACTTCGCTGTCCTGAATGTGCAGGTGCGCCGCCATGAAGGGTTTGTATGAGTTGTCGCATTGTCTCCTGCATGGCGGTTTGTCCTTGAGCTAGATTTGTCATAATCCCGGCCAGATCTGGAGGTGTAGAGGGATTTGGAGGATTTCCGGCATTTCCAGCGTTTCGATTGCTAGATTCTGGGTTATCTGCCATTGATGATGAATGATTCTTGGTGAAAAACGATAACAATAGTCGTTTCCCACAGACGGCGCCAATCTGTTGATGTAAAAAACTAGATCGCTAGATCGCTCTAATTATTCAATCACAGATAAATAAAATGAGACAGAGATTTTTAAAGTGGTTCAGCCTTATAAGAATGGCCTACGTCCACTGTTATGTTATTGCTGATTGTTTTTAGGAATTCTCGATTACCAGTTCTTTCAAGAAATTTCGGTTCCCTTGAATGAGGGTGATACAAGGTATTTATAGCCCATTAGGCTGTACATGAAAGGATAATACATTAAATGATATACATATGAAAGGGTAACTCATTTAATGCTCTTCAAGCGTGTGTGTCAAGATGATAAGCATTCAATGAATAGTTGAACTGTTGATTATCTGGCAATCAATGCTGTGGTCGAGATGCAGCTCGAACCGCCTTAGTTGCTCATCATCCAAGAGTTCCTCGGAGCACTGGAGTTACTCGGAGGACAAGAGTTCCTCGGAGGGCTGGTGTTCCTCGGAGTACACCTATTGTTCGGAGTGAGTATGTTGGTCGGGGGAATGATCTTCCTCGTTGCTATTGTGCCACGTAGATTGACACGTGTCTTCTTATTATTCGTCCACATCAGCATACTAATTTTGGTATCAACACATAGTAACACAAGTCTATGAGAGAATGAAAGGGTGGGATGGGTGCCTAACACCCTCCCATTCTGTAACTTAAACCCGAACCTATGAACTATTAAAACCAGAGTTAAAAATATCATATAATTGTGCATAGAATTCATCAAATGTTTTAGTCTCTAGAATGGTAATAATCTCAAAATGTGTGCTGAGATTTTGTATCTTATAGGTTTCATAACGCTCGTACCCTCGTGAGTGAGTTGAAGGATATCTCATGCATCTTTAGATGTGGTACAAGTCATAATGCGACGAAACTCATCGGGAGAGACTGCACCAAAATTGGCACTTAAGTCTCGGGAATTAAAATTACTCCACTTAAAATCATTTTATGTCCAAAGAGTCATATGTTTAAGACTTATAACATCGTCATTAGTCATATTGGGTAGTATCCACCCTTTTAAAAAATAAGCCATGCTCCCTCGTCAATCGATTTTAATGCTGACATCATTCAAGTTTTCCAATGTGCATAATTAGACCCATCAAAAAGAGGATTCATATTATACAAATTAACCATATAATTCCAAAATAAAGATCACACACTAAATTAGTGTAACTTGCTCTGATACTAATTTGAAAGTGGAATTATATCGATTCACTTATATCTTAAGTCACACACGCACAATGATCCAAATTTTAGCCAAGTTTTATCTTAATTAGAATCAGGTGAACATGCGAGATAAAGTTCAAAGATAAAGATGCCAAAACAAATATCAAACCAAACTGAAGAAGAAATTTGAGGAAAAAACCCTTGTGAGCAAAACCTTTTTATCAGCATTGTTTAAGAATTGACAGATACGTACCAACATACAGACTACTTAGATATCCACGAAGAATAATGCGATAATGGTCTTCAAAGCTTCAACAGATATAATATAGTCTGACACCATCCACAGGAAATAATTCTTCCCTCGGTATCCACTGATTAGTCTCATGATACGAAATCCTTTCTTCTTCAGTAGTAGAGATTCAACTTCAATAAATATTAGCAGTAGAGAAGCACTCTACAAGGGTTTGATGTTGTGTATGGAACAAAGGTTTTACAAACTGAACAAATCATTCTTGGGATGAATATTTGGAAAATCAAAAAGTGTTTCTCTTGAAATAAAACTTTATGGGACTTTTGGAACAGGTATGGAAATTTATTTTTGCTAAAAGTTTTATGAATATTAGTCCACAAGAGTCCTTTTTTATAGAAATCAAGATTTTCGAGGTGACGGGGTTCATTTGAACGAAAATGGCACATCGTTCAAATGAAAACACTAGTTTCATTCTAACAAGTCCCACTCTCGTTCGACCGAGCAACTTAGTTCACCCCAACGAGCTTCTAACGGACATCTAACTAGTGTACCTCTATCAAACAGATATACCTTGTTTGAATCTCGTTAGAAGTTCATTCCAATGAACTTAAACGATCTTTCCAATAATTTGCACACCTCGTTCTAACGAGAATAGGTGATTTGACATAAATATTTCATATTTGTCCCCTTGATTTTGGTTTCTTTACCGTGCAGTGTAATTAGACTGGATTTATCTTATATTCATGCTATTAATCCTTTTAGGCAAATATTTCTTATTTTATATATTTTTCTCTTATTTTACATGTATTCCGTGCAAGTGAATGTGAGAGAGAAATCAAAACAAAGAAAGAAAATAAGGAAACAAAATCCAAGGGAATTTCAATAATTTAGTAACCTGAACCCGGATGCGGAGCCTTGAGGAAATTTATAGAGCTTGAAGTCACAAGAATACTGGAAAAACGACATCAAAATTCGAGCTGCGGTGAAGAAGTTACGCGCATTTGAAGTTGAGAAAAAATCCAGTGGCAAAAGAGTAATATTCTCCATATGCAAATCAATTTTGGGGAATAGGTTCGCTAGGCAAATCGGTTCGGGCCTCATGCGAACCAATTTGGATGGCCTAGACGCGAATTTTGCACTTATCCTGAATTTTTCCCTAGAGTTGTGTTGGTTTTAAACACTTCTAAAAATGGCCCTATGGGTTGTAACTTGTAATTAGACTTATTTTTAGTTTAGTTTTAACATGGTTTTACATACTTTAGAGGAGAGAAAGAAGGGGAGCAAGAAGAACAACAAGAATCATACACTATTGTCTTAGTTTTACACATACGCTTAATTCAACTTTTACCTTCTTCTCTTTTCTTTTCAAGATTGCATATTTAGGTTATAATTGTTCTCTCTTCTAAGTTTGTGATTGAATACATGTTTTCCTGCGTTCTACATATCATTATGTTTTCATGCAACGTAGAAATCATGCATAAGGTTAACTATTCCATGTCCGGCTAAATTTTTAGAGGGTTGGAGTACATGAACCCAGCCTAGGTATTATGGATGGATGTAAAAACTAATGGAATTGAATAAATAATTTAGAGGCTTGATATTTTGTCAGGACGAGTATTGTAGATCTTTTAACTTCATTTGTCGTAGGTAACCAAAGTGTTTGAGGGTATGATACGTGTGTCAACAATTTCGTCGTCCATATTAGTTTTTTTTTACCATATATTATAAGGAGTAAAATTCGCATCTCTTAATTATATATTTGGTTCTCGAAGGTTTTATATCTAACATAATTGCCTGCGGTTCAGGGGACTGTATTCCAATCCCACTTTTCTTATAATTTTTTTTTCCAAAATCAAAAAGGTTTTAGTCCTTGCTTACTTTAGTTAATTCACACTTACTAATTACATTGCTTTAGTTAAATAATTTTTTTTCATAAAATTATCATCTTTCCCTTTTTCTTTCGAGAGTTGTTAGTTAGATTTCTGACGCCTTCCCTTAGTAGTTGTTACGATCTTTCGTCTTACTCCCTATGTTCGACACCCGACTTACCTACCAGGGCATTACTTAAGGGACCAACTTGCACTCGAGCTGTAGCTACACGTGTTGCACACACTTTTTTTAGTCGAGTCAAGTTTTTGGCTTCGTTGTCGGGGACTAGGTAGACATACTAGGTTAAATCGAATTAATATAATAATTTGACTCTAATTCATTAAAAAAATTCAAAATATACAAAAAAAATCAGAAAATAAATAAAAAACATTCTCTCGTGCTCTAAATGCAAAACACTCAACCCAATCCCAATCATATTCCTCATACGGTACATGAAAATCCCATAATCGAGTAATAAATCTAGGAACTCCGGTGAGGAAAATGATTCTATAAGTGTGAGTGCGATGTGTGATTACGCTAGTTCCGGGATGTATGAGGGAGTGATGTCGTATTGCCCCATAAAAGACCTCTTATACCCCGAGCGAACCGTAGTTCCGGGATGTGTTATATTTTCGTATAATGCGGGGCAATTTTACTTTAGGAATATGATGATTCAGCTTCTCCCAACGTTTTACGGTATAGAGAAAGAAAAACCCTACCTCCACATTAGAGAGTTTGAGGAGGC
Organism: Sambucus nigra; assembly: GCA_949130495.1. Taxonomy (NCBI): domain Eukaryota; kingdom Viridiplantae; phylum Streptophyta; class Magnoliopsida; order Dipsacales; family Adoxaceae; genus Sambucus; species Sambucus nigra. The sequence goes on along the minus strand of OX422217.1, from coordinate 478,578,411 downwards.
CCGTGAGATATTTAATGATCAAACGTGCGCCTTAATCTTTTTCCCTTCTCACTTACGAATAAGGCCAAGACTTAGCTTTTGTCACTAGCATCGAACTTGATAGGCACGAGGAGGGATATGCAGGCTAAGTTTCTCCAAAATTTCTTTCCCTCACATGGGACCAATTCTATTAGGGCTCAAATTCAGATCTTTAAAAAAATGAGAATGAGCCCTTTGATAAATGTTGGGTTAGGTGCCCACACCGCAGTTTTGAGAAGTGAAGACTCATCTCTTACGTCCATCATGGGCAAAGTTTAAGTTTTAAGCCTCTCGTTGAGACTATGTGCCCAAGAGAGTTCTTCGGGTTAGATGCGAACGATGTAGAGGTCCATTTTAAGTATGTCGCTAAGACTACTCAAGCGTGGGACACATCGAATCCAAATACCCAACCTAAATCTAGACACACGCTTGCGGATCCTTCCTCATTTGGATTCTATAAATTGGATAAGTAAATCGAGTTGAAGCTTCAAATTAATCAACTAGACAAGAGATTAGAGTACGTAGTCGAAGCTAGAGGGAGAGATGTATCCGGTTCCACTCGGGCAATTAAGGAGGAGATGTGCGCTATTTGTGATGTGGGACATTTAACTACAGAATGTCCGACGATACCCGCCTACAAAGTTATGCTCTAAGTGCAAGTTAAGGCAGCCGATAAAGATAATTTCAATGCCCCCATGGGAATTCATACAATCCCTAGTGGAAAAACCATCTCAATTTTTACTATGGGCAACCGAACGCAGCAATGAACCCGAATCCACATGTTGCCCAACAATTGCCACCACTCCCACCTTACTAACAAGCACCACCTACGTAAGTGCCCCCTCCTGTACCTTATATAATCCCACGACGGAAGAGTCTCGAGGACACTTTAGCATAATTCATGCAAATTCAGTCAGTGATAAACACTCAAAATTCCCAAATTTTTACTAACTTAAAGGCGTCGTTGTCTAAATTGCAATCTTACATAAGTGTGCAAGAGAAGTGCAAGTTTCCCGCCAAGGATAAAGACCTCCCCAAGATTAAAATTTTGTTAGCTCTAATACCAATGAGAACATAGAGTAATTTCAAGCGGTTATCACTCTACGTAATGGGAGAGTTGTTGACTTGTCACCTCCCCCACACAACGAGCAAAATGACAAGGAGGTTTTGCCCGGCACGATAGAGGCCAAATATGCGCCCTTGGAAGAGAGTGATAGAGAGCAAACAATTAGGCCTGAGGTGGTAGTGAAACCCCATAATGCCGCTATTTACCCTCAACAGTTGGTCCTTCCTCCTAAAGGGGCCTACCGTGATGATATCTTAGAAGTATTTAAACAAGTAAAGCTTAATTTATCTTTTCTCAAGGCAATCAAGCAAATTACTGCATATGCAAAGTTTCTTAAGGACTTTCTAATGGTAAAACATTGGTTAAAGGTAAAAAAGAAGGTATTAGCATAAAATGTAAGATCGGTACTTTTGAACGATATCCCACCAATGTATAATGATCCGGGTGCACCTACCATTTCGTGCACTATTGGAGATAGCAAAATTGAGAGAATGCTATTAAATTTAGGGGCTCGTGTTAGTATTATTCCTTACTCCATCTATAGATAACTTGATTTGGGGAATCTTAAGCCCATAAAAATCACTATCTAACTCATGGATCGTTCCGTGAAGATATCTTGGGGGATTGTTGAGGACGTGATCGTCCAGGTTGACACTTTCTACTTCCTGGTAGATTTTTTCATTTGAGACACAAAGCCCTCCTCTCCCTCTAGACATCGTGTTCTCATGATCCTTAAATGCCTAATCTTAGCTACGGCTAATGCTTTGATTGACACATGAAATAGGCAAATGTAACTCACATTCGGGAACAAGGCACTAGAGACTAATATCTTCAATATCACTAAGAAAATGGGCGATATGGACGAGTTACACGAGTTAAATCTTATATAGGAGGTAGTACACGGAAACTGTGAGATAATCACACTAGGGATTCGTTAGAGGCATGTCTTATTATGGCGAGTGAGAGCGATAGCGCGGACACCGATTTCGAGCATGAGGTGAGGGATATGGGAGATTCGTTGGATACGAGTAAGAGCGATAAGGACATGAGAGATATTAGTTGGGTCTCTCGATTCGAGGAACTACCTCTGAGGAAATCGCACACGGTTCCCTCCGATAAGAAATTTCCTATCCTCAAATTGAAAAAACTTCTTTTATAATGTCAAATATTCTTATTTAGGAGATGATGATACATATCCGGTTGTTGTCTCTTCGAGCCTGAATAAAGAGCAATAAGGAAAGCTTATGGCCATTACGAGGAAGCACTAAAGTGCTTTTGGTTGGAGCATCGCATATTTTAAGGGTATAAGTCATTTAATTTGTACCCATAAAATCCACCTAGAGGAGGACATGAGACCCTCTAGGGAGATGCAAAGGCATTTGAACCCAACGATGAAAGATGTCGTAAGAGAAGAAATTATAAAGTTATTGGATGCGAATGTTATCTATCCCATCTCAGATAGTAAATGGGTGAGTCCTATTCAAGTCGTCCCGAAAAAGTTAGGAAAGACTGTGGTCAAAACCGCAAAGGGGGAACTTATCCCAAAACCTACCACCACCGGGTGGTGCATTTATATTGACTACCGAAAGCTCAATGCCGACACTCGAAAAAAACATTTCCCTTTGTCGTTTTATGGGCCAAATGCTTGTGAGAGTAGCGGGCCACCAATTTTACTGTTTTTTAGATGGTTATTCTGGGTATAACCAAATCGAGGTAAATGTTTTAGATTAAGATAAGATTACGTTCACATGTTCTTTTGGCACGTTTGCCTACAAACGTATGCTATTTGCATTGTGTAATGCACCCGCGGCCTTTTAACGGTGCATGCTTAGTTTATTTAGTGACATGGTCGAAAGAGGCCTTAAGGTTTTTATGAACGATTTTAGTGTCTTCACCTCCTCTTTTGACCATTGCCTCGCTAATCTCGAGAAGTTGTTAGGTCGATATGTGAAAAAGAACTTGGTACTAAATTGGGAGAAGGGCCATTTATGGTTACCAAAGGCATAGTTCTTGGCCACATCGTGTCATCCAAGGGCATAGAGGTCGATAGGGGGAAAATCGACGTTATTGTTGAATTTCTCCCACTTAAGCCACTAAAATACATGCGCTCTTTCTTAGGCCACGCGAGGTTCTATCGTAGATTTATTAAGAACTTTAGTGCCATCATTAGGCCCTTAAGTAACCTAATCGTGAATGACGCCCCTTTTGAGTTGAGTGAAGCATGCCAAGAATCTTTTGAAAAATTGAAAAGCATGTTAATCTCCTCTCCCATCATGCAAGCTTCGGATTAGACCCTTCCATTCGAGCTTATGTGTGATGCCAATGACTATGCGATAGGGGTTATTTTAGGGCAACACGAAGATAAGAAAGCCCACGTTATATACTATGCTAACCGGACTTTAACTGGGCCTCAATTGAATTACTCCGCTACGAAGAAAAAATTGCTAGAGGTAGTGTTCTCCCTAGACAAATTTCATTCTTACCTTATCGGTTCACCCATAACATGCTTTACCGATCACGCAGTGCTCAAATATCTCCTTTCTAAGAAGAATGCGAAGCCACACCTCATTAAGTGGATCTTGTTACTCTTAAAATTTGACCTTTCCATTAAAGACAATAAAAAGAGTAGAGAATGTCATAGCCGATCATCTATCGAGGCTCTCGTCCGATGTACCTAAAGATCTTATACCCATAGGTGAGTATTTTTCGGATGAGCAATTATTTGTCAATTCCTTTCTCCCTTGTTTTGCGAACATTGTTAATTATCTAGTCATAGGCATCGTCCCTTCCGATTGGACACTGTAAGAGAAGAGAAAGTTCTTCACTTGGTCGCGCATGTTTTCTATGACAATCCGTACTTGTTTAGGTATTGTGCAGACCAAATAATTCATAGATGTGTTCCGGATGACAAGATCCCTAGTGTCATCCAATTTTGTCATTCAAAAGCGTGTGGAGGCCATTTCTCTAAGAATAAGATGACCGTTAGGATCCTTTAAAGCGGTCAAATCTTGCGATAGGTGCCAATGAATAGGAGCTATTACTCGACGAGATATGGTGTTGTTGACCCCTATTTTCGTCATCGAGATATTTGACTATTGGGGCATCGACTTCATAGGACTTTTCCCTCTCTCATTTAGTTTCCTATACATCATTGTCGCGGTAGACTATGTATCGAAGTGGGTAGAGGCCATAACTATTAGGGCGAATGGCAATAAGGTGGTGGTAAAATTCATTCATGAACACGTACTATGGTGCTCCAAAGGATATTATTAGTGATAACGACATGCACTTTTGTAATAGGTTGTTTGAAAAATTAATGAGAAAGTATAGAGTTGTCCAAAAGGTTAGGACGACGTACCAACCCTAAACGAACGGGCAAGCCGAGTTAGCAAATCGAGATATCAAATAAGTTCTCGAAAAGACCGTTGATCCTAGCCGAATAGATTAGTCCACTAGATTGATCGATGCGCTATGGGCTTATAGAATCCCATACAAGAACCCCCTCTGTATGTCCCCATTTCGCTTCGTGTATGGCAAGCCTTGCCATCTCCCCGTCGAGATCGAGCACAAATCGTATACCATTAAGAGGTTGGATTATAACATCAACAAAGCCGGTGAAGTGTAAAAATAGCAATTGCACGAGTTGGAAGAAATACGCAACGACGTGTATGAAAGCGCGTCGTATCTCTAAATAGAGGATGAAACTCGCACACGAACGAACTATCAATAGAAAAGAGTTTCGATCGGGTAAAAAAGATCTTTTATATAACTCGCGGCTACACTTGTTTCCCGATAAGTTACGTTCATGGTGGACCGACCCGTTCGTCATAGAATAAGTGTTTCCCCACAGTGCGATAGAATTAGATAACCCGAAGGGTGGGAACACATTTAAAGTTAATGGACAATGCCTAAAGCCATATCTTGAGGCGTGTGCCAATGAAGCCGACCCAATTTAGTTGTCAGACCCCGTATACGGGGATGAATGAGCTTACTCGACAAGAGTGCGTATCATTTGGTGGTTATTAACCGTCGCATTAACGACTTGGAGACTAGGCTCAACGGGTTCATTCAGGAGTATAGGGAGGATCGACGCGAATACCAATGTGACACAAGTGTGATGGTGAGTCTCTAAGCGAGGATATATCGCTTGTAAATGGGTTCGAATTCCCAAATTTTGAGTTATTTTTTTTATTTATACGCTCGTAACCCCAATGAGCTCGGCTCGTCCCGTTGATGCGTTTGTCTTTTGGTGTTATCATATTATGTAGTTCTTTGGTTTATCATTGTATTTTCCTTTTAAAATAGCTATGTAACTCCTATCTTTATTATCGCATTGTATTTGGTGATTTGTTATTAATGAAAAATATTGCATTTTGTTCCTTTTAATTCGGCACTTTTTCTTTCTTAATTAGATTTCAGTCCTTTTGCTTGAGGTCATTGCAAAAGTCTAAGTTAGGGGGGATACATGTGCATTTTTAAACTTCACAAATTTCAAAATGCCCCAAAAATTTGAAAAATGTTAAAAAATTCATAAAAATTAGAAAATTTCAAAAAAAAACAAAAATATTAAAATATTCCAAAAAAAAGTCAAAAATCGTAGTAAAAATGTATTACTAAAACAAACTACATGGAGTGAAATTTTAGTAGTAATAAAAGGACAAACACGGATGCGGTGAAATTGGAGGTTTAAGAGATACATATAAATGATCATTTTCATTATTTAGATTCGATTATCCAAAAAATGGAAATATTAGCAATGATGTTACTCATGGGGTTAAAGCATATTCGGTTAAGCAGATAAGTGCTACCGAATTTGTGTGATAGGCGTATACCTTTGAAGTTAAAAGGAAAATTTTATAGGATTATCATTAGACCCGCCATGTTATATAGAACAGAATGTTGGGTAACTAACAAATAAAATGTGCAGAAAATGAATGTGGCGGAGATGCGAATGCTAAGATGAATTTGTGGTAAAACTCGAAATGATAAAATTAGAAATGAACAAATTCGTGAAACAGTAAAAGTAGCTCCAATAAAAGATAAATTAAGAGAAAATCGACTTAGATGGGTTGGACACGTTAAGCGTATACCAATGGATGCCCCCTTAAGGAAGAGTGATTTAGTTAGTGTTGATGGTAACGCAAGGGGTAGAGGTAGACCTGAATTGATTTGGTGGGATATTGTAAAAAATGACATGATATCATGTATTTTAACCGAAGATATTGCATTGAACAAAATGAAATGAAAAAATAGGATTCATGTAGCTGGCCCAAGATAGTTGGGAAAAGGCTTTGTTGAGTTGAGTTGAAATGTAGTTTTAAAATAAAGATTATTTTATTTATTGTAAAAAATTAATGACTTTAATTGTTAGTAGTTGGGTTGAAGTAGGGATAAAATGCCTTAAAATTTGAGTGGACTAATGGTCAACCATAGTTGACTAGTGAAAATGTTAAAAATGGGGTCAAATCCTAAAAAGTAAACATACGGGGATTTTACTGAATATTTAAAACTAAATGGGGGTCAAACCCAAAAGGACCCTTTATTATATTTATTAGAGTACTTATTTTAGTATTAAGAAGCTATTTTATTCATAATTTTTTTATTTCATTCATAACAATACTTTTTGTAACATTGCATAACATTGTCTCGTTCATCATTAGAGAACACGCGTGCAAGATATTTGTAGTGCACATTACTTATTATAAGACCAATATCGATGGTGACTTCTTCAATGTTGGTCAAAGCTATAGACACCTCTTAAATGTTAAACTTAGCCTAGGATTCACCAACATAAGTTATCTCAAAACCTGGATCATAAGAAAATAATGGGGTTAAATTGAACTTTGGGATGCCTCCATGGATTAATTAACATCACATATGCCAAGCTTGTCTCCTCATGTTTTGTGAATTTCCAAAAAGTGGGGAAATCCTTCAACATACAGTTTTCTTCCATGTTGTATATCCCACGACGACCTCTAATTGCTATATAAAATTGTGAACTCATTGTTTGGTAGTATATAACCAAACGAGTTAATTATGAAGATATGCACTGAACTTTACATGATTTTTTGTTTTGGTTACATAACTTTTTTGGCAAGTATAACACTTTACTTTTATTTTTTTGCCAGGATATTAACACCGTTAACTAATACTAACAACGCGATGATGTGTCATCCATGTGTAATAAAACTTTAAAAAAAATAAGAATACATTATAATATCTTATATGGCTTCTAATTCTAATTGAAAAAACAACAAATCACAACCATAACCAACCATCATACCTCCAACCACCAACCACCACAACTCATAACTTACAAACCCTATCTCCAACCCAAAACACACGAACCAATAAACACCACGTACTATCGACACCATCTTCAACCCAAAACCCAACAACACCAAACCCAACAACAAACACCACATATCATTGATAACCACCATGAACTTCATCTACCCTACTGAAGTTTGACATCACAATAAAATTGCCGGTGTTGGAAATCGTTTGAAATCAAAATGGAAATCGTTTGAAATAATACCCAACTGAAGTTGGAAATCGTTTAAAATAAAACCGAACTAATTTTTACGTTGAGGGCGATTTGAATCATGGATTGGACTAAGGGTAATCGTTATTTTGGGTGGTGTATATTACGGTGGTTGGGCTGTGTTGGATTGCGAGATTGATTGTGGTGTTGGATTGAATGTCATATATTGGGTTGTAGTTTGCAAAAGTGATGGTGGATTCTGACATTTCAGGTGGCTAGCTTGCTGGTGATGATACTGTGTTGGAGTGGTGCATTAATGGACATTAAATATGCAACCACCTAAGACCTAAGCTACTATAGGTGGTTGATGGGATGCATTAATGGATATTAAATGTGCAACCACCTAAGACCTAAGCTACTATAGGTGGTTAGTGGGATGCAATCTCTACCATCCATCTCATTATTGATCCAATGGATGTGGTGAAAGCCAAAAAGCTATAAATAAGACCCTCTTGAGAAGGATTAAACACACTAAAACATCAATACAACAAAGAAAGTAAGAAGAGTTAGAGAGTGAGAAAGAGTTCATTTGGAGTTTCGAGTATACACATTTGTGTAGAAAAATACACATTGTATTTTTCTTTTGGAGTGTATTTGTGAGAGTCTCTTTTGAAACTCATTTGCAATAGTAAATTGATTCGAGTGTCAGTGGACATAGCTAAATTGGTGAACCACTTAAATATTTTATCTTCCCTTGTGTGTGTGTGTGTGTCTTTCTACTCATTATACTTATATCGTGAGTGTGCCATATTATTATTTGGGATTACAGTTAGTATCATTTGTTGACACGCTTCCGCACAACAAATTGATAACAGAGCCAAGGTCCTCTGATCTAGGCATTTTGGATTTTTTTTTGTGGAGAAATAACCATACGTATAGTATTATTACCACGTTATTGTATGGAAATGAGGAAATAAAATATGTTGAGGTCTCCAATACCTTAAACAATAATGAGGTTCGTAATAAGGATAATGAGGTATATAGAGACTCAACATCTGAAGCCTAAATCGAGAGGTGGAGCATCAACTTCGAGTAGGAGAATTCCTACAAAAGATGAATGCGCCTTTTGTCACCAGAAAGGGCATTGGAAGAAAGATTGTCCTAAGTTAAAGAAGGAAATGAAGAACCACATTACAAACATTGCGGAGAGTGACGATGAAGATTCTGAATTTGCTTTGTCAATTTCACCATTTGGATCCAGTTCCTAGGAATGGATTTTGGATTCGGGCTATTCCTATCACATGTGTCCCAATAGGGAGTTATTTTTTAGCTTTAAGGAGCTAGATGGTGGAGCTGTTTTGATGGGCAATGATCATGCTTGTCAAATAAAAGGGATAGAAAAAAATCGACTGAAGTTGCATTGTGGAATAGTCAGATTGCTGGAAGACGTTCGGTATATACCGAACCTGAAGAAAAATCTTATCTCACTTGGCGCTTTGGCAGCTAAAGGTTATGATATCACACTGAAAGGCAATGGTCTAAAGGTGTCACATGGAGCCTTGATTGTGATGAAGGGAACGAAAAAGAGTAAATTGTATTTTCTCCTTGGAAATATAGTTACAGGTGCAGCGGCAGTCTCAGAAAGTTCAGAAGAATTTGCATCTGATGCTACGAGATTATGGCATGTACACTTGGGACATGCAAGAGAGAAGGCTTTGTAGGGATTAGTGAAGCAAGGTCTATTGAAAGGTGCCAATACATATAAGCTTCTATTTTGTGAACATTTTGTTTTGGACAAGCAGACAAGAGTAAAGTTTGGCACAACAGTACATCGTACAAAGGGGACTCTTGATGATGTTCACACAGATGTTTGGGGACCTACCAAAGTTTCATCTTTGGGAGGTAAGCATTATTTGGTATCTTTTGTGGATGACTTCTCCAGACAAGTTTGGGTGTATACCATGCGACATAAGAATGAAGTCTTGAAGATTTTCTTAAAGTGGAAAAAGAATATAGAGACCCAAACTGGCAGAAAAATTAGAAGACTCAGGTCAGACAATGACGGTGAATATAAGTCAGACCCATTTTTACAAGTGTGCCAAGAAGAGGGATCGTGCGACACTTCACAGTAAGAGACACGCCACAATAAAATAGGGTGGTTGAATGTATGAATCGCACTTTATTGGAGAAGGTGCGATGCATGTTATCCAATGCTGGTTTAGGCAAGGCATTTTGGGCTGAAGTTGTTACATATGCATGTCACCTTATTAATAGGTTACCTGCAGCTGTAAATAAGGGGAAAACACCTATGGAGGTATGGTCGAGAAAACCTACTATAAATTATGATTCTTTACGTATTTTTGGCTCCCCTACAGATTTCCATGTTAGGGAAAGCAAGTTGGATCCTAGAGTTAAGAAATCCATATTCTTGGGCTTTAGTGATGGAGTGAAGGGATATAGACTTTGGTGCCTTGAGACGAAAAGATCATAAATAGCAGGGATGTTACATTCGATGAATCTTTAATGTTGAAGAGTTCTCCTAGGGAGAGAAAAATTAAAGAACTTCCACATCCGGTAGAGCTTGAGACTCTAATTGTTCCAGCCAGGCTTGTCACAAATTCAGAAATTGACAAGACAAGTACATATGAGGTGGAGGATCCTGCCCATGAGTCTCCTCAGCAACCATATTTTGTTGCAGCTAATAGACCAGAAAGACAAAAAAGGAAACCTAGATGACTTATTACTGACATGGTGGCATATGCACTACCCATGGTTGAAGATGGCATTCCATCTACTTACAAAGAAGCCGAAATAATCTCAAAAAGTGTAGATTGGAAGAAGGCAATGGATGAGAAGATACAGTCTCTTCATACAAACCAGGCTTGGGAGTTAGTCTAACTTTTAAAAGAGAAAAAAGCCATTAAGTGTAAGTGGGTATATGCCAAGAAGGAAGGCTCCTCGGAGAAAGCCAATGTAAGATTCAAGGCTAGGTTGGTGGCGAAAGGCTATGCTAGGGGTGGAAGCGGTACGGTTTGGTCGGTAACAATTCCTTACCAATACCAAAACCATAATTTGGATGGTAAAACTATTTATATCGAATTTATCGACCGGTACATCAAAATAGAAACCAAAACCAAATCGTCCGGTATTACAGTATTTTCGGTAATTTCAGTTTTATTTTGGTTTCGATAATTTCGATTTCTTTTTGGTTTCATTCCGGTAAATACCAAAATTACAAGCTAATTTTATGCAATTGGTAAATACGGTACAAGTTTTGATTTTGTGATTTCGATAAATTAAATTTAAGTTTCGGTACAACATTTTAAACTCAATTCGGTTAAATTCATTCGTTAAAACTTGAATCAAATATAATTTGCAGGACAAAATAACATGAGTATATGAACCATAAAGTAAAAGTCATAATTAATTATGTCCATTCTAAATCCATAAACATAAAAGTCCATATTAAGATTTTCATTCATCCGAAATAGTTCTTACAATGTTGAAATAAACCAAAAGTAACATGCAACTCTCAATGGTTTAATCAATTCTTTCTCTTCTTTCTTATCTTTTGCCTCCAATTTTTCCACCTATAAATCAATACAAAAGCAACAATAATATGCCAATACAACATCCTCTAATGGTCTAAAAAACAGCCTCAAATGGATAAAAAAATAGTCTAAAAAATAGCCCCATATGGCTTAAAAATAGCCTAAAAAATACCCCTAAATGGCTTAAAAATAACCTAAAAAAGGCCCCCAAATGACTTAAAAACAACCTAAAAAATAGTTCCTAAATGGCTTAAAAATAACCTAAAAAATGCCCCCAAATAGCTTAAAAACAGTCTAAAAAACAATCCCAAAATGGCTTGAAAACAGCCTCGGAATGGCTTTTAAATGGCTTAAAAACAGCCTCAAAATGGCCTAAAATTAATGTCTACGATTGGCGTAAAAAATAGCCTCAAAATGGCCTAAAACAACAACAAATTGCTTAAAAATAGTCCCAAATGGCCTAAAAACAACCTTCTTAAATAGATAATGCAATATACCTCGTGTTTCTAAAGCTAAATGCCGCTCAAACCGATATAATGTTCAATGCATTGAACTCATCCATTACACCTACAAGTGAACAACAACAAAAATGCATATCTGATAACTATGCTTTTTTGTATGTGTCGTTGTTTGAAAGCCAAGTTACTCAAAATACTCAAAATACCGACAAAATGTAACAAACTTTAGTGTAGAGGTAAGTAAGGGTATCAATCCACTTTCTAGGGAGTAATCTACAGACAAATTCAATTGTAATTCACTTTTTATTATCTTTTTGTGCTTTTTCACTTTTCTAATTTTTTTTTAGCTTTTTCAAATATTAAAACAATAGGGTGAGGTGAGATTTTAAACTAAACTAAACTAAGATGAAAATAACTAACTAGAAAGTGACTAAAATGAAAACAAAGTCTAACACTAAAAATAATAGATAAGTGAGGTAAATAATTGTGAGAACAATCAAGGAGTGGGATTACACCACAAATTTTAGTTATTCTAATTAATTAATTTAATTATTTGAATTCTCCCAAATTAATATCAAAACTACAAATCAACTCTCGTTGCAAGTGTAATTTTAATAATAACATTTTAGAATATTAAGTTTAACACCTCACAACTCTAGAAAAATAAATCTACACTCCTTTTAATTAATCACCCGCTAGGATCGATCGATTAAAATTAATGTAAATCTTAGAAAATAATTTTAGAGTTGAAATTCAAGTTATAATACCCCACTTAAGAAACCCCTATCTCTAGTTCGAATCTAAAATGGGTATTATAATTAGAATTTCGATTTTCTCTCGAAAATCATTTACCCTCTCTCGAGGCGTAAATTTAAGGGTGAGGGATCAAAATTAACATTCAAAGGAATATTTCAAGTAATCAAACTAATTAAACTAAAATAACATCAAATAAGGGTTTCACCCCACCCCTTGAAAGGGGTTTTAGCCTAACATGGTATAAAATATGACAAATTAATAATCAAAGGCATATATAATAAAAGAGTAGAGAAACAGAACAAATCTCATTGAAATTGACAATTTGAACTCTATCATCTTCCATTCAATTCAATTACTCACAATTAATTCTCAATAAATATCTAAAAACATAAAAGGAAAAACTATTTACAAATTGGTGTTTATCTCTCTACAATTCTCTCTCTAGAATTTTCCTATCTCTAAACTCCTTTTCTAAATGGGGTCTTCATCTTCTTTTTATACAAGGCATGGAGCATGGGGGGTTAATTTGGGTAATTGGTTTAAGTGTGCATGTGGTTTGGGTGTGTTATGGGAATGGTGAGGTGCGAGGATAAATGGGTGAGGGAATTGGGGAATAAAAGTCTCATATGATTTATGGGTATTTTTGGAAATGACTTAAAGTTAGGTAGTTGAGGGTATTATAGGGAAAAGGGGTAAAAAGTGGTTTTAGTGTCACATGGGGTATTTGTTTGGTTTTGTATTGATTGGTTTGTTGGCAGCTAATGAAATAAATCGTGGATGGCTTGAGGTAGAAATGGTTTTGGGTGGAATGGATGGGTATTGAATCGGGTTCAAATGGTTGAGATCGGTTTGGTCATGGAGGGCACCGGGCGTGAGCTGTCACCGGCGGAGGAGGGGGAATGGGATCGGCGTCGGCAGAGGGAACGCCGGCGGAAGGAGTGGAGTCGCCGGCGAGAGGGGTTATTCGAGCAGAGGAGGGGTCAGAGGTGGGTTTCAGGCGGTTTGGGTTCTGTCGGAGAGTGAGGTCGCAGGGTCTAGGTGTTTAGATGGTCACGCCACCGGAGATGGAGGGGCGAGATGGCATAGGGCAGGGGATTAGAGGGGCAGCGGCGTTAGGGGGTTCGCGACGCCGGTCGGAGGTCGTGAGGGTGCGCCGAGCAGGGGCTCGCGGTTTGGTGGTCAGGTAAAGGGAAAAACGGGTTGTTGGGGATAAAAGGATGGGAGGTTGTGGAGGTGTGATGGGTGAAAGTATGTTTTGGTTAGAGGAGAGAGAAAGAGATGGGTGTTGGCAGGTTGAAGAAGAAGGGGGGGGGGGGGGGGGTGTGGTGAGGTGTAGGGTAAGGTGGGTGAGGATGTTAGTTTAGGTGTAAATGGGTGTATGAGAGTGTAGGATAAGGGGGTTGTGTGTGTGTTTGATTTGAACACCTAAAAATAATAAAATAAAATTAAAATAAAAATAAAACTACTATAACTAAAAATCTTAAAATTAAACTCCTACTCTAAAAATAAAATAAAGACTAAATAAAACTAAAAAGAAATAAAATAAAAATAAAATCTAATAAACTAAAACTAAAATCCTAAATAAATGTAAAATCAAATAAATTTAAAAATAAACAAATGAAATCCTAAAAATTATAATACTAATAAAATAAGATAAAATAAAATAAAAACTAAGACTAAAAACTAATAAAAATAAAATTAAATTAAATTAATAAAATAGAAAATAAAACTAAGAAAATACTAAATAAATCTAAAAAATAAAAATGACACAAACTAAAAATCTAAAAAATAATAAAAATGGACAAATTAGACACACACGGGGTTCGGGGTAGGTTTAGGCTAGGCTTAGGCTCGAGTGAGGTTACAGGGTTGGGTATTTAGCTCCATATTACTGCAAGTTGCCTCGAATTATAACTTTTGACACCGCAACTGCATTAAGCCTGCATAATTAACATTTAAGCACATAAGACCCAAATTGTCGAGAATAACCAACAAAAGTACGTTTATTCGGGGTATAAATTGTACAGTTTTGGGTACTTATCACGCCACCCTCAAACAGAGCGTTGCTAGTCCTCGAGCAATAAGATAGAGAGAAAGAGACAGATAAGAAACCAAAAGTGTACCACTTTCGCGGTCATTTGCGATTGCACTTAGCATGTGCAACAAGCCTTTAAACCTATAGGTTGCCCTACAGGACGAGTTGTGTCTCGTGAGGGTTTGTAGGGAATATACCCACAAAAAATTTATTTGCAAAAATTTATTGAAAGACAGTCAATCTCTTATTAGACGTAGAATAATCGCACAATCCATCACATGAGAAAATATTTTCAGAAATACAAGCTAGAATGTGTAAAAAGATTAAGCTAAGTAAATACTCAAGGCACATCCTTCCTAGAACTCAACGTGTGTAGTGTGAATCAGTCAAAACGGGTCGAGTATCACAAGAGTAGTTCCTAGATTGCCTTATCGGAATCAACGCTTCAACTTCAAATCTCACTAGATATAGCTCTCTCAAACGAACTCTCGAGATATGGGTTAGTGTATCGCTCTTGTGTGTGAGGAGGTGAGTAAATGTAAGCAAGTTCAAACGTCTCACACACACATATGAAAGAACGAACAATAAGAAAGAAAATGATCTCATGAAAGAATGTTAATCACTATAGTGAGAACGTCGAGTTATTCACCACGTTGACTATCATTTGCCCGAACACCTAGGGGAACATATGGATGATTATGGGTGAGGGGAAAACGAAATGGGAAAGATGGTATAACGTGTGGTATGATGGATGGGATGATGTATGGATGTTGTATGTAGGATATAATGGTGATATAAATGATAAAGGATGATGGATGAATGTATATGATATAAGAGTGTTCTATACTTTAGGGACAAATGTCTTTATTACATAAAAATTAACTACAACTCTCTTTTTCTTTTCTTTTCTCTCTTTTTTTTTTCTATAATTTGCTATTTTTCTATTTTTTTCTCTCTCTCTTTTTAAATCAACAACGAAGACATTTACATTTGAAATCACACTCTTTTTCTCAAAACAATGGATGATATATGAGTGGAATGATAAATGGATGGTGTGGGGAATGTATATGAAATATGGGAAAGTAATGGGTGAAATGAATGGGAATATGATATGGGGAAAAGTGGTAGGTGTATGGATGAAAATCCTAGTGATCGGGACAAATTTCAAGACACGTGTTTCTTACAACTCGAAAAAAAATGTCATTCTCAGTGATCAAGCCAAAAATGAAGAATAATGAGATCATACAACAATTAAATGCGAACCCAAACGAAGTTGAATCAACTTGTGACTCGGAGATTGCGTAAGACCCTCTGAAAGGGTGAAAGGCACAAATCTCACAAGCTAAAGTCTCTACTAGTGATCCTTAAGGTTCTCTTTAGAATTGTAGTACTCCTCAACTCTAAACGTAATGACGTGATAAGTGCGCAAATTTTGTTGAGTCTAGAAATTCATGGTGCAACATGCCTTGTTATGTATTACATAAGCTATTTAGAAAAAATATTCTCTAGCTTGATTCCTAGATTTTGGAAAGATGGATGATTGAAAATTCACATCAACGCGTGAGATGAAAGAAACTGCACGAAATTTTAAAAATCAGGTTCAAAAATCAAAATTTTTCAAAAGAGGTACGATTTTGATAAAATTCCGACCCCCCAAACAAAAAGGAACATCGTCCTCGATGTTAGATAAAATGGTTTTGAAAATTGAGAGCATAAGGTATGATAGAGTTTACCAGAATCAACCGCTCATGAAGTGGACAAATATAACCAAGATGAAAACCTGAATAAGAAGTGAGAAAAAAGGTGTACAAGTCTATAAGCATGATAAAGCATAGGGTGATGTGAAACACCACCCCCAGACAGGATGAGACTAGTACAAGAAACGCGGGCTGCCTCCCGGTAGCGCTAAGTTTAATGTCTTCAGCCAGACCGAACCATTCTCACCCTAAGGATAAGATCTATGAAAGCACGAGGCGGCAGAAAATTTGGGTGATTAGAATCATCCCCAAACAAGACTGAAGCGCCAGTCTTGTTGGAAACAGGCTAAAGTGGTCAATGCACTTGTATAGCAAAGTGCATCACACGATGCAAAGCATCGGTGGACCAAGGGCGGGTGGGTATTAAGGTAAGGGTGAGGGTGGCAAGGGTGAAGAGGTATCGGTCACGGGCCTTGTTGAGCTTAAAGGTGAGGGCAACTAGGGCCCTATAAGCATGATGCTCTAATTGGTGAGGAAGGCGGTACGGTTTGGTAAGTGGATTGGGCCTCAGAGAAATCACATGACCATTCTATAAATGGGTGATGGTAATGGTCGCGCCGTGTCACGCCAGGGAGCTGTTGAGAAAAATCAACACCACAAGAGACTGGTGGGCATAGAGTAACAAGCTCGGTGTCACGGAAGTGGAGAGTATCACCACAAATACTCTCGTAGATGGTGGAGGATGGTTTCAGGTGAGGATCTAAAAATGTAGATGGAAACGTGAAATGTGCAAAATCAATATCCAAACCAGGTGGTGGGGTGAAAAGGATAATGGATGGATCGGGTGGGATAAACGGTGGAGGAAGATGATCCAACTCAAGTGTGGGAGACACACACTCATTGGGAGGAGTAAAGGAATACTCACGAGGGAGTGTGGTTTCTAAATATGGAGTGGTCAACTTCTCCATAATAGTAACATCGGTAAATGGGGTGGGTGGATCAAACGAGGCACCAAGATCGGAGATAGAGGAATCGCTAGAAATATCAGGCTCAAAGGGAGGCATGCATGGTGGGATATCATCAATATCCGGATAGATAAGAACTATCACGGATTCTATCTCAGGAAATTGGTGAGCACTCGTAGCCGGAGCTAACCTAAGATGAAGTGGTTCCTCGGGAACACACACAGTGTACTCAATGGGTATAGACCCGGGCATTATTTTGGATATTACGGGAGTGGGAAGGTGAATGGGAACCGCAAGGTGGGGTTCATATGGACATGGTGGGATTTGATCAGGCTCACTATCGAAAGGTAAGTCAACACAATTGTCGACTTGGGACCCAAACCATGGAATGGTCTCAACATCGAGATTCTCGAGGTGGTAGGGTTGGTCACACTCAAATTTCGTGTCACAAGAGGACACATCATCATCACACTCGGTTGCAATGATGGGTGGGGCCATGGGAATATTCGACTCTCTCGCACACTCCAATTTATTTAACCTTTGTTCAAGCCTTTGGAAAGTTTGAGTTTGAATGGCTTGCTCTTGCTCAAGTATGAACTTTTGCAAGAGGGTTTCGAGAGCGGATGTGGATGAAGGTGTTGGTGGAATGATGGGTGGTGATGGTGGTTGAGGTGGACACAACTCGCTATAATCGGGACTATATGGAGAATACTCATATGAAGTGTGTGGGATGGGGCCAAGTACATTATACACGAAAGGATTGCTTTCGTGATGGACTAATGGTTGATCCTCATGGGGTGCGTAGTGAGGGGACTGATCGTGAACGGGTGCACAAGGTTGCCATGACGACTGTGGGAACGTGTGAAGATACACAACATCGGGTTGGGATACGTATTGCGTGGAAGGTTGATCAGGCCTCCACGAATAGCTCGGGGATGCACACAACTCGGGATTGGATGTATCGGGATAGTTGGTCGAGTTGGGATCCGGAACAGTGTCATATGGATACACATGTTCCATGGTGGGTTCAGATGGATATGGAATGTAAGGACCCTCATGGGTCATGTGATCGGCATAATAACAGTGGGTGCACAACAAAGGAGGAGACACGCCGACACTTGACACCGAGGGTGATGGAATAAGAGGTGCATGCATGGATGGGTCAAGAGTACCAACGGTACTCGTGAGAGAGGTGAAACGACTAAGAATATCATAAAGAGACGGCTCAGGATTACTCCACACGCGTCACGTGTCAATGAAAAATGACCAAAGTAGTCCCGTAAAGGACGTTCTTCGGCCATGAGGAGAGAAAATATTTTTTGGATTTTGTAAATTTTTTTGAAAAGGAAAGAAAATATTTTTGAATTTTTCTAAAAATGAGAAAAAGAAAATATTTTTGGATTTTTCTCTAAAAAGGAAAGAAAGAAAATATTTTTGGATTTTTTGTAAAAAATAATAGAAAAAAATATTTTTGGATTTTTTTTGTAAAAAATAAAGGAAGAAAAGTATTTTTTTTTATTTTTTATTTTTGGAAGAAAAGGGTGGGGAAAGAAAATGGACTCTTGATTTTGGACGAACCAACTAAAATCGACTACCGAAAAATGGAATTGGACACACACACAAGTCAAGAAAATTTCCTAACTAGCACATAGCCAATTTTTATCTTTAAATTTAGTGAAAGGGCAGTCAAATTTTAATTAAGTCCACG
Organism: Sambucus nigra; assembly: GCA_949130495.1. NCBI lineage: Eukaryota > Viridiplantae > Streptophyta > Magnoliopsida > Dipsacales > Adoxaceae > Sambucus > Sambucus nigra. The sequence continues at coordinate 478,559,673 of OX422217.1, read as the reverse complement.
GGCGATAAAAAATCACGGAAATCTGAGTGGTCGCCTTTTCAAAAATGTTCTCCTAGTGGGCTACCTAGTTGATTGATTTTAAATTTAGTGATGGCTAGGGTAGCACACAATGGTAAGCGAGTGAGTCGGGTGATGAAATTCCTTCTCGTGAGTGACCGGGTGTAGGTCTTAGCAATTTAATTCATCACACCATTCAAAAATAAATGCAAGAATAAAATCACACAAGAGCACACAAATGACTCGCTAACAGGAGAGGCGCGAGGGTTTGAGAAATGTACCTCCCACGATTTTTAGGCCGTGGGGTGCCGAAAAATTTGAGTCGATCAGAGGGAGATCACGCCTATCTCAGTCGTCCCCGGGAGTCCTACCGACCCAAGGTAGAGATGCTTCTAAATCCTCGTCAATGGACGCCCTCTCTCTACCTTGTTCGGTTTCCCTATCACGCTTGTCTTTGATTATTACAAAGTTAAATGAAAAATAAATGGTGTCCTATGCACCGCAATACAAGCCAAGATAATAAAGTCCTAATACAATCCTTCTAAAAAAAATGCAAAAAATGGTACTAAATGCAACAAAAAAATAGGAAATAAATGAACTACAAAATTGAATCCGCTCCGAGCTTCACGATCCCAAGAATGGCAACGACGCCATTTGATAACTTGCTTTTTTGTATGTGTCGTTGTTTGAAAGCCAAGTTAGTCAAAATCCTCAAAATACCTACAAAATGTAACAAACGCAAGTGTAGAGGTAAGTAAGGGTATCAATCCACTTTCTAGAGAGTAAGCTAGAGACAAATTCAATTGTAATTCACTTTTTATTATCTTTTTGTGCTTTTTCACTTTTCTAATTTATTTTTAGCTTTTTCAAATATTAAAACAATAGGGTGATGTGAGATTTTAAACTAAACTAAACTAAGATGAAAATAACTAATTAGAAAGTGACTAAAATGAAAACAAAGTCTAACACTAAAAATAAGAGATAAGTGAGGTAAATAATTGTGAGAACAATCAAGGAGTGGGATTACACCACAAATTTTAGTTATTCTAATTAATTAATTTAATTATTTGAATTCTCCCAAATTAATATCAAAACTACAAATCAACTCTCGTTGAAAGTGTAATTTTAATAATAACATTTTAGAATATTAAGTTTAACACCTCACAACTCTAGAAAAATAAATCTACACTCTTTTTAATTAATCACCCGCTAGGATCGATCGATTAAAATTAATGTAAATCTTAGAAAATAATTTTAGAGTTGAAATTCAAATTATAATACCCCACTTAAGAAACCCCTATCTCTAGTTCGAATCTAAAATGGGTATTATAATTAGAATTTCGATTTTCTCTCAAAAACCATTTACCCTCTCTCGAGGCGTAAATTTAAGGGTGAGGGATCAAAATTAACATTCAAAGGGATATTTCAAGTAATCAAACTAATTAAACTAAAATAACATCAAATAAGGGTTTCACCCCACCCCTTGAAATGGTTTTTAGCCTAACATGGTATAAAATATGACAAATTAATAATCAAAGGCATATATAATAAAAGAGTACAGAAAGAGAACAAATCTCCTTGAAATTGGCAATTTGAACTCTATCATCTTCCATTCAATTCAATTACTCATAATTAATTCTCAACAAATATCTAAAAAAATAAAAGGAAAAATTATTTACAAATTGGTTTTTATCTCTCTACAATTCTCTCTCTAGAATTTTCCTATCTCTAAACTCCTTTTCTAAATGGAGTCTTCATCTTCTTTTTATACAAGGCATGGAGCATGGGGGGTTAATTTGGGTAATTGGTTTAAGTGTGCATGTGGTTTGGGTGTGTTATGGAAATGGTGAGGTGTGAGGATAAATGGGTGAGGGAATTGGGGAATAAAAATCTAATATGATTTATGGGTATTTTTGGAAATGACTTAAAGTTAGGTAGTTGGGGGTATTATAGGGAAAATGGGTAAAAAGTGGTTTAGGTGTCACATGGGGTATTTGTTTGGTTTTGTATTGATTGGTTTGTTGGCAGCTAATGAAATAAATCGTGGATGGCTTGAGGTAGAAATGGTTTTGGGTGGAATGGATGGGTATTGAATTGGGTTCAAATGGTTGAGATCGGTTTGGTCATGGAGGGCACCGGGCGTGAGCTGTCGCCGGCGGATGAGGGGGAATGGAATCGGCGCCGGCAGAGGGAACGCCGACGGAAGGAGGGAAGTCGGCGGTGAGAGGGGTTATTCAAGAAGAGGAGGGGTGGGAGGTGGGTTTCAGGCGGTTTGGGTTCTGTCGGAGAGTGAGGTCGCAGGGTCTAGGTGTTTAGATGGTCACGCCACCGGAGATGGAGGGGCGAGATGGCATAGGGTAGGGGATTAGAGGGGTAGTGGCGTTAGGGGGTTCGCGACGCCGGCCGGAGGTCGTGAGGGTGCGCCGAGTAGGGGCTCACGGTTTGGTGGCCGGGTAAGGGGAAAAACGGGTTGTTGGGGATAGAAGGATGGGAGGTTTTGAAGGTGTGATGGGTGAAAGTATGTTTTGGTTAGAGGATGGAGAAAGAGATGGGTGTTGGGAGGTTGAAGAAGAAAGGGTGTGTGTTTGTGTGTGGTGAGGTGTAGGGTAAGGTGGGTGAGGATGTTAGTTTAGGTGTAAATGGGTGTATGGGAGTGTAGGATAAGGGGGTTGTGTATGTGTTTGATTTGAACACCTAAAAATAATAAAATAAAAATAAAACTACTATAACTAAAAATCTTAAAATTAAACTCCTACTCTAAAAATAAAATAAAGACTAAATAAAACTAAAAAGAAATAAAATAAAAATAAAATCTAATAAACTAAAACTAAAATCCTAAATAAATGTAAAATCAAATAAATTTAAAAATAAACAAATGAAATCCTAAAAATTCTAATCCTAATAAAATAAGATAAAATAAAATAAAAACTAAGACTAAAAAATAATAAAAAATAAATTAAATTAAATTAATAAAATAGAAAAATGGAAAATAAAATTAAGAAAATACTAAATAAATCTAAAAAATAAAAATGACACAAACTAAAAATCTAAAAAATAATAAAAATGGACAAATTAGACACACACGGGGTACGGGGTAGGTTTAGGCTAGGCTTAGGCTCGAGTGAGGTTACAGGGTTGGGTATTTAGCTCCATATTACTGAAAGTTGCCTCGAATTATAACTTTTGACACCACAACGGCAATTAAGCCTGCATAATTAACATTTAAGCACATAAGACCCAAATTGTCGAGAATTAGCAACAAAAGTACGTCTATTCGGGGTATAAATTGTACAGTTTTGGATGCTTATCAATATCAATATCAATAAATATATATATAAATAAGATACCGAAATAAGTACAATTAGAGCTTATGAATGTAAAATACATGCAAGTTTCAATACTCTCAAGTGCCTCAAGTGAATCTTCAATTTCGATGGTTGGGGAGCTTTTAATCCAATCTTGAGTGCATACTAAACACTCCACCGATTTTGGTGTCAAAGAACTACGAAATGGATCAAGGACTCTTTTGCTTGTACTAAAAGCACACTCGGAAGCAACCGATGTCATGGGAATGGCCAAGATATCACGTGCCATCAATGGAAACGCATGATATGTTGGAATCTTTCCTTGCCACCAAGTCCAAACATCAAAATTTTGATCATCAAGAGTTTTTATACCATCATTTAAGTATCGATCCAAATCATTCATCAATTCAACATTTTCCTTCCTCTTCAAATAGTTTGAAAATCCCTTCTTCTTCTTCTTCAAAGCACGTTTGTCCACATTTTCAACAGAATTACCCGAAATATCACCATCACAATGACGAACCTTACTTGAATCACTATCCCCACAAGACTCATTTTCTAACTTGTAGTGATAATAGATTCGTGACATCAAACTTTTCAATTTTTCAATAAAATCAAACACTTTACACTCTCTTTCTACTTCAGAAAGTGTGTGATCCTTGGAAAAATATTCATTATACCAATACTCCACATATTGCAATTTATGACGAGGGTTTAAGACAATAGCAATAACCAAAATTAAATTTAAAGAAGTAACATCACAGTACTTGTCAAATTTGGTATTCATTTTGATAGCCATATCACGGAAAAAAGGATCATCACTCTCTAAATACTCCGAGAGTAAGTCTTTAGTGGAAGTTACTTCATCAAAGTAAGAATTTGAAGTAATATAATGAGAACTGAAAATACGTTTTGTTAGAAGGTAGAATTCTTCCAAAAACGTGTGCAAAGCTTTTAATGTCATCCAATCACTCTCACACATGACGCCACCCCTTTGCTACTAACTTCCACCTTGTACATATCATCCTTATCCTCAAGACGTTCGAACGCCTTTTGATATTACATTGCCGCACCTATCATAAGGTAGGTAGAATTCCACCTCGTTTTCACATCTAGGCATACACACTTTGTTGATCTTATCCTTTCTTCCGAGGCACACAACTTAAATGTTTGCAACCTTGATGGAGAACTTCTCACATATTTCACACTCCTACGAAGTCGCTTCACTATCTCCTTAATCTCAAGAATCCCATCCCTCACAACAAGATTGATAATGTGTGCAAAACATCTCACATGAAAAAATTCCCCACCCAACAACAACCCATTTCTCTTGTTAAATATTTTTCTCAAGTCATCAACACACCTATCATTATTTTTTGTATTATTAAGGGTGATTGTTGTCAACTTTTCTAAACCCCGCCCTAGCAAACATGACTCCACAGCTTTAGAAATGGCCTCACCTTTATGTGGGTGTGGAAGTACACAAAAATTAATGATTTTCTTTTGTAACTTCCAATTATTATCCACATAATGAGCGGTAAGACACATATACCCCAAATTTTGGATAGATGTTCACAAATCAGTGGTGATGGAGACACGTGTAGCAGATGTCATAAAGTAATGCTTCAATTTTGCACGTTCTTCAAGATAAATTTGCCAGTGGGTTGGGGAACTATATGAAACCTAGGGTTTAACTCTTTTACAAACAACTGAAAACCCTCTTTTTCAACAAAACTAAATGGAAGTTCACAAAGAATAATCATTTTCGCAAGAGTCTTGCGAGCTATATCTTGATCAAACTTCCAATTAATTTTTTGAGTTCCTTCCAACGATAAAATTATTTGTTTATCGGTTATTTCGGATTGCGAATATTTTTTACATCTCCTTTTAAGATGATTCCACAATAAAGTAGTTCCGTTAACATAAGGAGCATTAAATTTTACACCACAATTTACACAATCACAAGTACCCATATATTTACCATTAACCATATGTCTATTCATATGAGTCCAAAATGAGAGAACTACCTTGGTTTGTGATAGTTTTAGTACCTCCCTTCGTTCATTTTTGACTCACTTCAGTGCTGCCCTTGCTTATTTCAACAACATCATTATTTGTTTTATCTATCGCTGACATCTAACAAATACAAAATATAGAACAAATAATTATCGAGGGATAACACGAACAAGAAGTTAATACGTAATACTTTAATACAAAATGACATAACATGTCATGTACTACAATACAAGTTATAAGGCTAGAGAGTAGAAACATTTGGAAGTATTAGCCCCATTGGTATAATGATACTATTTAATCCAACCATATCATAACAAGTGATGATGCCGAAATCAGCACCACCAGGTAAGGTGTTTTCAAGCTCAATCTAAGAATAACAATGGCGGCACAGTAATGTAAAAAGATAAGAGAATGAGATGAGGAGAAGGGAAGAGTGCTCCAGGATATAAGTGGTTCAGCCTAAATTGGCCTACGTCCACTGTGCGTGTGTGAATAATCTCACTGCAATAAGGCACTAATGGCCATGGATATAATCTCTCAAGCTTTCTCTCTCTACTGTGTATTTAGACAGGGTTTCAGCTAGGGTTGAATATATGGATCCCTTTGCAAGGTAGAGGATGACCTCTATATATAGTACCTAGGGGGTGTAATGTACCCCCATGCATGCAATGAGCATGTGTGTGGTTACCTCACCAATGTGGGAGTGCCATCTGCCACTGTCACATGTAGAGAATGATGATGCAATATATTCCCCACGTGTGGGGAATAATCTTGTTATAACTGATTTGTGTCCACGTGTCCTTATCCAAATGTCAATAGGGGCTCGGCTGCTGCGTCTGGGGTACGACCTCGGCCTATATGAGGTCGAGGACGGTGAGTTTTGATACCTGTTCAGTCCGAGGATTCCATGGAGGTCTCGTCCTAGTCCTAGCCGAGACAATGAACAGGGTCGGCCTGATATGAGGTTGAGCTAGTGGTTTGATGAGGTTGCTGGTGACTTCCTGCAGGCTCGGCCTATGTATGGCCGAGGTTGCCATTTCAAGTCATATGCGAGTGCTGTTGATCCTTGTGATGTCCCTTGGAGGGGCTCATGGTAGTGTCGGCCTGGGCCGACCCCGATATGGCCGAGGGATGATATCGCGAGCCCAAGACATGCCCAATGTCGGCCATAATATCGGTCGAGGTTGGTGTCTCTAGGCCGAGGTTACACTTGGGCATATCAATGATACTATTTAATCCAACCATATCATAAAAAAAAAGATAATATTTTTAAACCCTCTAAAAAAATCCCATTTGTTACTCTAATCCGTGTTATTAAGCCCCATTGTCCACATTTTCAGTAACTTAGCATATTTTATCCGTTTTTGAGGGTAAAAGTCCTTCAAAGACCACTTGTTGAGTTGGTGTTTAACATGTTTTTTTTGTTAGTCCTAACACGATCAACATGATTCCATTCTACGCAATCTCCCAAATGAGCCCAAAGTTTATTTGTCAGCTCAATCTCCGGAAAACGTTGTTTATAATATATGCACTCAATTTGACCATTTCTCTCAATCTTTGCATAATGATCAAAATATTCATTATTATCGTACTCCCAATTTTTTTGATCAATTTTCTCTTTCCCAATACCTCCGAGATTGCTATGAGCCCACAAATATTACCTTTCAAAACCATTGTTGATTAAAACCTAAAAAAAAAAACTATAAAATCAAACTGTATAAATAAATCTGTAAAAATAACTATTAACCCTACAAAAGCAACAACACATTGATTGATGGTTAACAGCAAAAAAAAAACAGCTTATAGATTTTTTACACATCAAGAAATAGCCAATAACAGCACATCAAGCAACAACAAAAAAAATAATAACAACACATTAAACAACAGCAAAAAACCCCCAGCTTATACACATCAAGAAATAGCCAAAAAAAACGGAAGGGGAGTGTGTCCTGTATGTGTGTGTCGTGGCTGTTACAATCGGAGGGGGAGTGTTTCGTGTGTGTCCTGCGTGTGTGTCATGGTCGTGTGTGGCTGTGTTTTTGTGTCCTTTTTCGTGTGTGTGTGCATGGTCGTACGTGGCTGTGTGTGTGCATGGCTATGTGCGTGTGTCGTGTGTGTGTGTGTGTGTGCATGGCTGTGTGGGAGATGGGAGATCGGAGGAGGAGGGGGAGGGGGAGATCGGAGGTGGAGGGGGATATCGGAGATGGGAATAGATTAGTTTACCTTTTTTGTGTTTGCTCAGCCTCCGTGTGGTGCTCGACTGGTTTGTTAGAGAAGTGAATGTGAGAAACATTTAGGGTTTGTATTTTATATAAAAAAGAATGGATGGATGAGATGGGTTTACTTTAAATGGAGGGTCTTGATAATTTAGAATATATATTTTTTTAATACAAAATTTATTTGGTAATTGGTATAGTAACATTCAGTAAGTTTGGTATGGTATGTTGGTACGGTAAATTCGGTAATTTCGGTACGGTACATCGGTACGATAAAAGCGGTACAGTAATTTGGTAAATCGTTTTTTTATATCTAAAAACCAAAACCAACCAAACTTTTTGCGGTATTTTTGGTTTCGGTAATATCAATTTTTGGTATTTCATAATATGAAACCAAAACCATTTTTTTCGGACCAAAACGGTACGGTACGGTATGGTAAAAAATCGTACCGCTTCCACCCCTAGGCTACGCATAGAAAAAAGGGATTGATTATAACGAGGTATTTTCCCCGGTTGTGTAGCATTCTTCCATTCGTATTTTTCTAGCATTAGTTGTGCAGTTTGATCTCGAGTTGGCATAACTTGACGTGAAAACTGCATTCTTACATAGAGATTTGGAGGAGAAAATTTAGATGACTCGGCTAGAAGGGTACACGGTTGCTGGTAAAGAAAATTGGGCCTGCAAACTAAGAAAGTCGTTATATGGGTTTAAGTAAAGTCCAAGGCAGTGGTACAAGCGATTTGATCGGTTTATGTTTGGGCAAAAGTACACAAGGAGCCACTATGATCATTGTGTGTATTTTCATAAACTTCGTAATGGATCCTTTATTTATTTGCTCTTATATGTTGATGATGTGCTGATTGCTTCTAAGAGCAAGGTGGAGATTGAAAAACTGAAAATTCAGTTAAGTCATGAATTTGAGATGAAGGATCTAGGCGAGGCGAGGAAAATACTAGGCATAGAGATTAGCAAAAACAAGTCCAGGGGCATTGTTTGTTTGTCACAAAAATATTATTTGAAGAAGGTATTACAGTGTTTTAGTATGGATTCTAAAACCAAACTTGTAAGTACTCCGTTGGCCCCACACTTCAAGCTAAGTGCTATGGAATCCCCACAGGCAGATGATGAACGTTCAAAAATGGATCATGTTCCATATGTTAATGCGGTGGGAAGTTTGATGTATGCAATGGTGTGTACGAGGCCCGATATTTCACAAGCTGTTAGTATGGTGAGCAGATACATGCATGATCCAGGAAAAATGCATTGGCAGGTTGTGAAATGGACCTTACGGTACATCCATGGTACTGTAGATGTTGGTTTGAAATTTGAGAAAGATTCATGTGCTCGTCAGCATGTGTTTGGATATGTGGATTCAGATTACGCCAGTGATTTGGATAAATGACGGTCCACTACTGGTTATGTATTTATATTAGCTGGAGGCCCAGTCTGTTGGAGATCTACGCTACAGTCTACGGTGGCTTTGTCGACTACATATGCAGAGTATATGGCAGTAACAAAGACCATTAAGGAGGCCATTTGGCTTCATGAGTTGATTTCAGACTTGGGGATTGTTCAGGATCACGTGAATGTCTTCTGTGATAGTCAGAGTGCCATCCACTTAGCCAAGAACCAGGTTCATCATTCACGGACAAAGCACATCGACGTTCGTTTCCACTTTGTTCGAGAAATTTTGGATGAGGGGACTATTCTCCTCAAGAAGATTGGAACCGCGGATATGCTAACGAAGATTGTTACTAGGATCAAGTTTGAACACTATTTAAACTTGATCAATATTCTTCGTATTTGAACACCTTCGGGTGTATGGCGCTTATGAGCGCATTTGGAGGCTACTCGGACATTTGGGATAATATATGGTTACGTGTTTTGGTGGAGCTTTGCATATCTATGTCAAGATGGGATTGCCAAATTTTTAGTTGGCAAAAGTTTGATAGAGCGACTTGTAAAATTTTTGTCAAGGTGGAGATTGTTGAAGTATTGCATTAATGGACATTAAATGTGCAACCATCTAAGACCTAAGCTACTATAGGTGGTTGATGGGATGCATTAATGGACATTAAATGTGCAACCACCTAAGACCTAAGCTACTATAGGTGGTTAGTGGGATGCAATCTCTACCATCCATCTCATTGTTGATCCAATGGATGTGGTGAAAGCCAAAAAGCTATAAATAGGACCCTCTTGAGAAGGATTAAACACACCAAAACATCAACACAATAAAGAAAGTAAGAAGAGTTAGAGAGTGAGAAAGAGTTCATTTGGAGTTTAAAGTATACACATTCGTGTAGAAAAATACACATTGTATTTTTCATTTGGAGTGTATTTGTGAGAGTCTCTTTTGAAACTCATTTGCAATAGTGAATTGATCCGAGTGTCAGTGGACGTAGCCAAATTGGTGAACCACTTAAATATTTTGTCTTTCTTTGTGTGTGTGTCTTTCTACTCATTATACTTTTATTGTGAGTGTGCCATATTATATTTGGGGTTATAGTCAGTATTATTTGTTGACACGCTTCCACACAACATATTGATGTGATGGTATGGGAGATTTGGGATTTTTGGGTGGTTTGGTTGGTGATAAGGTTTTGATGAGAGGTGGTGATTGGGGTTCATAGCAGTAGTTCGGTGGCGTGATATAATGGAGGTGGAGGAGGGGGCGTTGGAGGTGAAGCAAGCAGTGGGCATGGTTTATTTTTTATTTTTTAAAAATAGAGTTTGCTGCTACATAAGATATTATGTGTATTTTTTAAAAGTTTATCACATTAATCTCACGTCACTAGTACATTAGGATGACACGTCAGCACTCCGTTAGTGTATACTTAACAATGTTACCCTCCTGACAACAAAATGGAAGTACAATGTTATATTTGCCCCCCCAAAAAATAAATTATATGACCAAAATGAAAAATGAGGTAAAGTTGTTGCATATCTCCATAATTAATCCTAACCAAATAGGTTAAAGGCGGGTATATAAATAAAAAGTTTAATTAAATAAAGAAACCCGATAATAAGATTTATGTATGTTGTATCGCTGGAGATAAGACTCTTGCCACTCGGGTGCTATATATAATCAAACTTTGGAAGCTCGTTTATTTGACAAAAATGACGAGTCCAGATTTGAAGACCCACTTTAAAAATAAATAGTGATGTCCTCTTACATCATTAATTGAAATATTAAAAACAAGGGGGTTTTGAGGAAAACTCCTCATAATTCTCAAAGTGTATAAAAATAGGACACTTCAAATAATTTTATAAATTTAGTCTCTGTACTAAAAACACCATGAAAAATGGTGCCGCTGGCACGGACAAAAAAAATGAACTCCTAACTCTAAAGGAACCGCACAAATAAATGCTATTGTACGACAGGGACTAGTTTTATAAAGTTAAAAAACATTATCCTAAAAATCCAAATATATGAAGGAACATGACCTTTACCTTAATTCTCTATAAAAATAATGAAATTCATTATAACTATTTATATATTATTTTTATGTTCAACTAATGGTGCAAGAAGGTCAACAAAATCTAGTGTTAAAATGTGAGTCTTGAGATCTGAACCCCAAAAATGGCTCACCTCTTTGGGTTAAAAAACTATTTTAGCAAGTCATTCGGATTTTCAATAATGAGTAGGGGTGACAATTCGTGTTTTTGGACCATGTTTCGGAACGATACGATACGACACGATAATGATTTTTCAGACTCGAACACGATACGACACGAATTCGCATTTCTTTTAGTTGACACGAACACAACCCAAATAAAAATGACACAACACGACACGATACGAATACCACGATTTCTTAAATTTCACACTAAATTATACATAAATAGACACGATAACCCGAATAAAAATACGATTAACACTGCAAGACACGACAATACGACTCATAATTTTGACACGAACACGACACGACACGACTTCGTGTAAAAAAAATCGGATACGAACACGATATAACGTATCAATTTCAGATCAATTTCGTGTCGTTTTTAAAATTGTCACCCCTAATAACGAGTCCCAATTTGGTTTTGAGATGGACTAAATTGGGGAGAGTGAAAAATAGCGGGAGCAATGTCACATCGAGCCAAACTTTGGGGTCACACCAAATACTATTTTCCCTTTCATTTTGGGGAAGCATTTCCATTCCGCCAAAGGGACCAACTTTAGCTTAGTTTTGGTGCTGATTGATGCCCGTCGAGCTGTGAAAGCAACTAGGGTTTGGTAGTTGGGTAGTACTATCTTACAAAAATCACTACTCCATTAAATTTAGTTTTTAATTTAAGTGAGAAGTGAGATGGGTTCATCTGATAACTCATTCACAGTATCTCCGGAGATGGAGGAATTTTTATGCGAGCGATTACTCGACCAAAAACAACCCATTTCCGAACGCTTCAGAGTGCTCTTCTCTCTCCGCAACCTCAAAGGCCCTTCTCCCCGCCGCGCTCTCATTCTCGGCGAGTTCTCTCTCTCTCTCTCTCTCACTCTCTATTTGTGTGTATATATATATATATGTGTGTGTGTGTGTGTAAAATCTATTGTAAGGGGGTAAAATTGTTATGGGTGTTAACATTATAACTTTCTTGAGAGTTTGTTTTCTACACGTGGATGATTTTGTGCTATTGATTTGCATGCAATTTAAGTATCATTAATAAAAAGAAATAAAATTAAAGAATGGTGGTGCAAACAAAAAGATATTGGTGTCTTCAAAAAAGGGTTTAAAACCACCTTGAGATTACAGGTGGGATGGGTTTTCAAGGGGTTTGGTGGGAGTTAGTAGTTGTCCTTACGATGTATGGATCTCTACTTTTATTGTTCCACTTGGTTTCACTTCAAGTGTGGTGCTATTGATTTTTTTTCCTTGGTTGGGTTGGGGGTCGTAGCTTCTTGCATTTTTCTTAGGTAGATGGTTTGGGTGATTACCTTTTTGAGCCCAAAAAAGAAGCTTTGAAGAAAGTACTCAACAAGGCCTTTATTCTTACTTACCACGACAACTTCCGTCTCCTTGCATCCCTTCCGATAGTCAATTACAGACCCTTCCGCAATTTGTTCAAGTTCCCCACAATATTGTCTTGGTTTCATCGAATCTTACACGTATGTGAACCAAGGATAACACCCAAAATTAATAAAAACATGACCAATCTGCCAGTTGAATCACCCCTTGCTCTGTAATCGTGTAACCACTAATAAGCCTTCCCATGTTAAGTATAATGATGCATACATACTCTTGTGTTCTTAAAGTAATGGTTTTAACTTGAAATACTTATTGCATTTCCGAACCGAAGCTCGAGCGTCGCTACCTTCAACATAGAAGAATCTAATTTCGGCAAAATAGGCACTTTGACAAAGCTACTTGGGTTGGGATTAATTCTAGTGTTGCGATGCTGAGCTTTTGGAGTGCCGATGAACTCTCCAATTGCAGTTCTTCCCGGGGTGTTTGTGACTGATCTGGTCTTCCTCCACCGTCTCTTTATTTCAAACTCTATCACGTTCACATTTCACTCTACTACCTACTTTTATTCAAAATTATAGAATACATCTAGAATTTTCGTTTACCTCTCTTATATTTCTAAAATTAGAAAATAACTATAGGGCAACTACGTATCAATACGCGTTGGGCAAGTATGCGTATTTAATACTAATATGGGACCCGTAATGAATTGTGTTTCATAGCATCCCCTAATTTACAAATGATCCACACCAGAATAGTACTCATTCCTTAAAGCTAAGCCATGCCCTTCCTGTTTGAGAGTTATAAAATGGAGAAAAAATAATAGAAAGGTTCAATTGTTCGAAATTTTAATTAGGAGTGTTTTTTTTCGTTTTAATAAAATTTTTATCTTCTAAACTTTCTTTCTAAACTGGAATGAAAGGGAGTGAATAGAGAGTTCGAGTTTAATGAATATATTTCATTGAATTTGTTTTTACTAATACTAAGGGCCCGTTTGGTTATGTATTCAGTAAACTCGATTAAAAAATCGTTTTTAAATACAATTTTCTATGTTTATAAATATTGGTGCGCGTTTGTTAAACTTGTTTCTAAATTCAATTTTATCAAAAATTAAAAACTAACATACGCAAAATTTGTAAACATGTGTATAATATATATATATTATATATATGCGTACATATAATATATATATAAACACACATACATACATAAAAACTTCCATACATGCATGATACATAAATGTAAACACACATACATACATGCATGCATAAATGCGTAAAATATCATGTGTTCTTTAGGAATGTGGTATGTTGGAGAGTTTGACCATATATATATATATATATATATACACACAATCAACACATACATAAATGCAGGGGCGGAGCCAAGATTTGCAGATGGGGGGCTAATTTAATGGTAATATTCGGGGGTTTGGGGGCGGGAGCCCGCAAGCCGATTTAAAAAAAAAATTATTTTTAGTATTTATCAAAATATTAGTTATATTTATTTAATATAATGGAAACAAGACATACCTTTTAAAAAAAAAAATTCTCCATAAGTTAACTCTTATAACAAAAGAAAATAATTTCATCAATTTAAAATTTAAACCAAATTCAAATCAACAATATCTCTAAAAGTAATCATAAAATTGACCCTAAATATAAAATCAACAATAATCGTAAAATATTTCTAACAAATATTAACCATTTACCCTAATATGAACCCCAAATTTAACATCAAGATAAATGAAGGGAGAGAAACAAAATCGAGTCTCCATTAAGTTGTGGTGGTAAGTGTAATACTTGAAAACTTCACCGAAACTAACCCCCAATTTCTTGACAATATGAACCCTAAACGTTTTTGCACCTGTATTTTTCAAAACCCTTGTATGTGTGATTTATTTTTTTCAAAAAAGTTGTGGGGGCTTCAGTACCCACTAGGCCCAACATGGCTCCATCCCTACATACGTAATACTAATGTATATGTACACACATACATAAATGTATACATACTTGTGCATGTATATATATATATATATATATATATATATATATATATATATATATATATATATATATATATATATATATATTATGATATTGCATGTATAATCCACAATAAAATTATATACATGCATTAATTGATTATATTATTTAATACATATGTACTATATGTATATTTTATACTATTACATACATGTATAAAACTATAATGTATGTATTGATAATATTTTTTAACATATAGACTTTAGTATACTATATCATTTAATAATACATTCATATAGGTAATTTTGTGTACATGTACATATATAATATTTATTTATTATTATTACACTCATATTAATGGATTGTATTTGTATGTATTATTATATATTGAGGTATAAATGAATACAAATATAGAGAATGAACGATTTTGTGTTGAGAAACAAAAAAATCATAATTTAAAAAAGCATTTTGCTGTTTCTGAAAACAGGATTATAACACAGAAAATATCATAATTTAGTATTTAAAAACAAGTGTGCCAAACGCAAATTCTTGTCAGAATTGTATTTAAACACATAAAACAATATTATAATTCATAACCAAACAAGCACTAAATTTTCAAATCACCATATCAATAGTGTTAGTTGTAAGAGTGACAAAATTGCACCCCCTCCCAGAATTCTTTTCTTCTCAATTTGAAAAGAAGGAGGAATTTGCTATCATTTCTCATCTCTTATGAAAACACAAATGAAGGAAAGAGTCACTTTCCTTTCTCCTCTCTTCTCTTTCGTCGTATAAATACTTTCTTTTCTCTCATTAATTCCCCCCCACATATTTTCTCATCTTGTGATGTGTACAAGTAAGGCCGTAGGATCCGCTCAACAACTGAAGGGAAGAGAAAGAGTGATTTATCTCCTTTTTTATTTCGTTAATTTTAGTAATATCATAATCATCCTTGTCTTAATCTCATCATATGGGGTCGTCCACATGGATTCTCCTTTTCCAATCTAATCTATTATATGCATTATTATCATTCAAATTTAATTCCTTAAGGTCTTTCCTAATAATTTCCTCCCACTATAGCGTAGGGCGACTACTTTTTCTTTTACCCTTTATTTACAACAATTGTCCTCTTGTTATGGGGGCATCTACTAGTCTACGCAACACATGACCGTACCACCTAAGTCTACTTTCTCTTAATTTATCGCGAATGAGAGCTACTCCTAACTTTTCTTTGACGTATTGGTTTTTAATTTTTTCCTTTCTAGTAATTCCCATCATCCCCCAGAGCATTCTCATCTCACTAACACGGAGTCTTTGTTCATATTTTTTCTTTAACACTCGACACTCTGCTCCATACAGGATCGTTGACCTAACAACTGTTTTATAAAATTTTCCTTTTAATTTATTAGTTATCCTCTTATCGCATAACACCCCACTCGCTTGTCTCCATTTCATCTAACCAGTTGATATTCTACTCGTAACATCCTCATTAATATCCCCATTACTTTGTAACATTGAACCAAGATAACGAAATTTATTAGTTTGGTTTATCACTTTTTCTTCAATCTTGAACATTATGTTACTCGACGCCCATGAAGCACAAGCACTCTCTCGGAGGCAACGAATCTGGTTTGACACGTGTCGGACACGGGACACGCTCCGGACACGCGTGTCCAAACGTGTCCCAGAGTATCCCACTTTTTTTTTAAGTCGGACACGTATGTGGGACACACTCAGAGGTATTTTTTTGTATTTCAAAACCTTAAAATGGGATCAAACTCAAAAACCTAGTTCGTGCCAGAAAAATTACCTCAGGCAGCCACAAGGAAAAAGAGAAATTGCAGCACAACACAACAAAGAAAAAGAAAAAGGGAAACTGCAGCCACAAAGTAACCACGTGAAAAAGAGAGAGGAAAAAGAAGAGAAGAGAAAAAGAAGTAAAAAGGAACAAAAAAAGGAAGTTGTACCCGTCAAAACTGCAGCACAGCTACTCTGTTAGCTGTCAAGCTGTAGCACAGCTACTCTGTTAGCTTACAGTGCTGTCTTTTCATGGGCCAGAACATCAGATGTAAGAACATTATGTAATGTGTTAGTTGTCAAGATGCTTTGAGCAATGTCATTTACTTACTCACATGTGACAAAATTTTAAAAGTTAAGATTAATTAGGAAGTAATATTTTTATAAACTAAAAACTATAAAGATATTTGTAACTAAAGTAAACAAACATCAATTATTACTAGTAAAGAATGCTCTAATAATGTATTTTATGGAGAAAGATTGTTTTATTTCTTTTATATATATTTAAATATATATTATACATTATACGTATCCTAGCATGTCGTATCCTAACTTTTAGAAAAATCACGTATCGCGTGTCGTGTCGAAACACGTATTGCGTGTCGAATCCGTGCTTCATAGCTCGACGCCTCATTATTAAATTTATATTCCATAAATTCCGTTTTATTTCTACTGATTCTTAGACCCATAGATTCTAAGGCTTTTCTCCAAATATCTACTCTCATCGCTAAGCTTTCCTTTGAAGTGTCTACTAAAACTAAATGATCCGCAAACAACATACACCATGGGATATCTGCTTGTATGTCCTTAGTAATCTCATCTAAGACTACGACTAATAATAAGGACCTAAGGATCCTTGATGTAAACCCACTTTAAATAAAAGTCATTAGTTTCTCCACATCTAGTCTTTGTGTTATTGTACATGTCTTCAATAACTTTAATATAACTCATAGGGATTCTTTTCCTCCTTAAAACCCACCAAATTATATCCCTAGGTACTCCATCATAAGTCTTTTCTAGATCTTCATATATAAATTTTTATTCTTTCTTCTACATTTCTCCATTAACTGTCTTAATAAGTAAATCCTTATTTATCTTGTAGTTAGGTGATAGAGTTATGACTCTTAATTTATTTTAGTGCAATTATCGCATTTTATTCATTCATATCGAATGACGGATTGATCGAGATTTTCGAGTTGTGTTAGGTAGTCTCGAATCTCAACGTGATGACTTTGTCGCCCAAGAAGTTTGGTTGCGTAGTGGAGGCCGTTAGTTACTTGTTGACTCAGTTCCAAGCCTTAGTCATGTCCTTCACTCCACCCTCCCCATCTCCCTTGACCGCCACCTGGTTATTGGCCTGCAATCTGACGTCCCGCCCTCGTGGGTCTCCATTTGCTTTGGTCCCTTCATCAGCTGATTAACAAAAACGTGCCGTCGCCACGAGCCACCTAATACACGTCGTGCCCAACGTCGGTTGCCGCCAGATATACCGCTGCCCACTGCCTAAACGACATCTTGTTGGGCTTTGGCCCTTTTTAACGTAATTAATTCTCTAGGGAGGGACATTTTTTTGTCTTTTACATACTCCTTTAAGGGTATTTTCGCCTTTTGTCCCTATATTTCTATTATTTTTAGTACTTTATTAGTTTACCTATTCTAGTGTTATAGACATGATATAAGCCCTAACTTATAAAGGGCAAGTTCTCGATATATCTTTTTTTCCTTTCATGTCATTTTCCCTCTTTAATAGTACTTGAACCCTAGGCTATACATAATATTGTAATTAGATTTTGTTGATTAGGACTTAAAGTATTAATGGTTATGCTTTAAGGACATTTAGTATTTATTTTGTAAAAATGGTCCCTATTTTTTATATTTTCCTAATACTCTCTCGCTACATCCATTTGATGTTTTGTAGAAAATGGTCTTTGTTTTTTTCGTGTAATGAAAATATGACTTGTCCTATTTATGGAATGAAAAAGTTAAAGGAGTCTTTAGTGCATCATAAAACCCCTATTGTAATCAACCCAGTTGGGGGATATCATAGAGGGAGATTTTTTTTTTTCAATTTGTGCTTGGTCGTGTGCCATTTAGTGGAGTTACATTTTATTGGTATTAAAGCTGTAGCTCATCATATTGTTGTAAAATCGTAACAACTTTAAGCCTCATGCAACCTCCCTCGTCTTTGCACACATCTTCAACACTTACTGTTGCTGACCCAATCGTATATCATCACAACTGCCAGGCACATTGTTCGTTGAGCCTCCTACCATCGATAGCACCTAGCGAGCCTCTCACGCACCTGGGGAATTTAAGCTCAAGCAGTTGAGTAGGCCATTTGTGGCTTCGCCACCCACTTAACCACTTCGTTATACTAGAAAAAGCAAAGGTCCTCGGCCGAGGGCCTCGCATGCTCCACGACACCACCTCCAAAGGCAACCTCCAACTCCTCATGATTTCGACGTGATATTGGTTAAAGGTAGAGCCCTCATAAAGCCTAGGGTTCCTGTTGTTATGAAATCCAGGGTTTCATGTACCCACGATACTGCAAGTGGGAAGGAGGGCTAAGTACGGATTCAACAACCCCCCTGATGATAGTGTGGAGCACTGACTATGGGGATGAGATTCGAGCCCACGCCTGCTCACGTCTATGGAAGGATGAGGAGAAAAAGAATATATAAATATTTTTCCTGTGCCTCGACTCCTTGCTTTAAAGGCTCGCCTCGATGCAATGCCTCACACCTTCGAGGCGTAAACTTCTTCTTTGTCCAGCCTCAAGATGAAGTTTCTTCACCTCTCCTCGAATGATTATTAAACATTAGTAATGATCGCTCCATTTGGGGATATTTTTATAATAGAGAGATAATGTACTCGCTCATTTGTTCCATTTTGTCGAGTTACATCACTTTACTTTTCCTTGTTTTTGGCCTATGGCCTCAAATCCTACCCATCATCAGACCACTTACTTGCATCGCCACCCGACCTTTAGCGAACCTTTACAGGACCTACTCGTCCTCTAGCAAGCCCTCCTGAAACCCCCCAACAACTGAAAATGTGCTGAAGACTCCTAGATAATGTAGCCCCATTGTCATATCCCCACCCTCACCCACTGTGAACCTTTAAATCTCACCTTCCCCGCCCTTCACTGACAACTGCTACCCGTACCGGTCAGAGGCGAAGGCCGTCGACCTACAGACGAAGCTTCCAAATGACCGCCCATGCTTGGAAACGAACTTTCACCCATTGATTGTAGCAACCAAAATGGTGAGAAACCCCCCAAACTGAGCCTTAAGTCCCTTCATTATTGGGGAAGCCAACTGGAGCCTCGACCGACATCCCATCAGCCTCCGACGATGACTTCTCCCTTGCGACGTATCTTTCATTCCAAATCGATAGGAACAGAGAACAAATCACGTTGGATTTGAATATTTTCCAATTTAACCCCTTTGGGATTTCAGCCTAACTACTAATCTCATTACTCATGTTTTGAAGTTTACACCTTAGTCCCCCAAACTTTTTAACTAATTTTTAGAGATCCGAAAACAACCCCTGAAGTTATTAAAGTGCTGCGGGTTCGAAAAATTGTAGATCATCCCCTAAAATTGACTTGTCTAGAGAATTGAGCCCCTGAAATTCCCATATTGAGTTTGATGGAGTAGAAAAATTTAATCTTATCCTTCAACAATATTTGTTGCGGAATTTAATTTTTGGGACGACTTGTGGTGCGACCAACAGGCAAGGCATTTTTTTTCAAAATACCTCCTTTAGTGGTTCAGGCTGCTTCAAGTTCGGTGTAATGTCAAGGGCGAGCTTTTGAAGAGGGAAGGAATGATGTGTATGGATCAAACCCCCCTCGGGGTGAGAAAGAGAGATTTATTTCCTTTTTATTTCATTAAAATCGGTAATATCTAGAAGATTGTCTTTAGGATATTAGATTTATTCGAGTGGCTAGCAGTGGAGTCACTAGCCTGTCAAGAACCGGAAGAGGGAGATCTCCCTGTTCTTCAACTACCCATCCAAGAGCATTTGGCTTCAGCATTGACGTGAACTACACGCCAATGACTTAAAAATCAAGACACTATGATTTCTAGAGAGAGAAACAAAAGAGTTCTTATATTTCTAAAATTTAGAAATTAAGTATTAAATGAGAATACAAGAGCTATTTATAGGTGGGTTATTAATTGCTAATCAAGTAATTACCTAAAATGACTAAAAAGGTCTAACTAAATATAAAAGAGTGCCTAATTAGTCCCAAACATGCTTGGAGGCTAATTAAGGAACTAAAAATAGAAATAAAAAGAAAAATAGAAGGAAAATAACAATGAATTCCCATCATTCTCCCTGGCTTAAAAAATGTTCGTCCTTGAACTTGCAAAACTGGAGAATCGCGTGAGAAGTTCCAAAACTGTGCGTGAAAGGAGGTGCAAAGACTTGTGTCATTTTTTCAATTCTTGATTTCAAGAACCATCTTCTTCCTCTTGACTCTCATGTCCAACATCAAAATATCTACCCCCGGGGTCAAAAACAATTTTCTTGGCTTCTTTTTCTGGCCTCAAGAAAACCCTACAGTGGGTTTGGGATATCTTCCGGGGTTGAAATGATCCCGATGGGCCTTTTAGATTGGTATTTCAGCCCGGACAGCAACTTTCCGGGCTTCTGTAATGTCGGCTGGACAAGAGGTGGTAGAGGGCGACAAACTAGGGTTTCCTGGTTCTGAAAATGGGCCAGAATAGGGATTTGAAGGTCGTCGGCTAAGGTTGGGTGGATCAACAGTAGGAGGAGGAGCATTTGATATATAGGGGAGGTGGAGGGGCGTCGGCCACCAGATGGGTGGTCCAATGCAGTAGGGGTAACTTCCGACCTTGGTAGGTGGGGTTGTGGCTAAAAAAATGGCCTTTCCGACGCCGAAATTTGATCAGAGTGGCGTTCGACATTCTCTCCGGGCCTGTGGGGAGTGGTTTCTGGGGCTTCTTGGGTGGAAATGGTTGCGGAAGTGAGGGTGGGGCCATTTTGGGGGCTAGGGTTTTGAAGTTTGGAGAATTATAACATTAGGGCTTCAAATTGTTCTTGTTTTATCCGTATCAATTCATTAATTTGTTATCCCAATTCGTGATAGCTTTTTATTAACTCCTTGTTGATCTCATCTTGAATTCGCATCGTCTTCTTCGGGGTCATTGAAAGTAGTGCATGATTTTTTTTTGATCACCAACACACCAATACACCAATTGGGGAACGACACTTCACTCTGATACAAATTTGACGTGAACTACACGTCAATGACCTAAAAATCAAGACAATATGATTTCAAGAGAGAGAAACAAAAGAGTTCTTATATTTCAAGAATTGAGAAATTAAGTACAAAATGAGAATACAAGAGCTATTTATAGGTGGGTTATTACTTGCTAATCAAGTAATTACCTAAAATGACTAAAAAGGACTAACTAAAAATAAAAGAATGCCTAATTAGTCCCAAACATGCTTGGAGGCTAATTAAGGAGAGAAAATATCTAAAAGGAACTAAAAATAAAAATAAGAAGAAAAATAACAATGGATTCCCATCAAGCATACTTGCTTTCCCGCTTTCATACTTTTCATTCAATTTTTTTTTTTTTTTTTTTTTGTTAACAATATGAAGAGAACACATCAGGTTTCATCTTTGAATGCCATGCTAACACCATGCTTAGCAAACTGTACTAGTTAAATCCTTATTTTTCTGTTAATTAGGTGATAGATTTAGGACTCTAGTTTTTTTATATTATAAATAATTTCCCCCCATCCCCATTGTGTTCATTAGTTTAGTAGAGATTTTCGTTTTTAAATCATTTTGATATTTTATAGGAAAAGAAAAGCTCATGTCCTATGTGAGTTGTTCACTACTATATTGTCAAAAGTCCTGTTCCCTTGTTTGTGTATTGTTGTGAATTTATTCTCGTGTTGTATACTGTTAGTATGCTGGCCTTTTCTCGAAAGATATATCAATAACATTAAAGTGCTGAAAGTAAATATGATTTTACTCCCTTCTTGCAGCAACAAGGGATCCGTCAAATCTACTGGCACATGAGGCTGCATTTGCGCTGGGCCAAATGCAAGATGCTGATGCTATCCCTGCGCTTGAAAAGGTTCTTAATGATCTTTCTTTACATCCCATTGTTCGCCACGAGGTAATGTGCGATTTAGCTTTTGTTGTTTCATATTGTAAAATTTTTATTCTGTCACTCCTTTGATAAACTTTGGTTACCTTTCCCTGTTACAAATATACAGGCTGCAGAAGCTCTTGGTGCAATTGGTTTTGAGAGTAATGTTTCTCTTTTAGAGAACAGTTTGGTTTTAGATCCAGCACAGGAGGTCCGAGAAACATGTGAATTGGCTCTTAGTCGAATTAAGGAACTGAAGAAAGTCGATAATAATGACGACTCATCCATGATAGAGGCATCACCTTTTTTGTCAGTTGACCCAGCTGCACCTGCTTCATGTTCGTCTGTACATCAACTAAGGTTTGTCTGGCTTGGTAATGAATGAAACTAATAATTTTTTTTGGTACTTGACTAATTCCCTACTTGTTTTTAGGGAAGTTCTTCTAAATGAAGAAAATGCCATGTATGAGCGATATGCTGCTCTTTTTGGACTTCGCAACCACGGGGGAGATGAAGCTATAGCCGCTATCATTGAATCTTTAGGTGCAAAGAGTGCTCTCTTGCGACACGAGGTCTATTTCAATTCTTTTGATTAATTTATTTTGCCCACTTTAGCATTAAGTAGACTGACTATATGAATTCGTTGCTTCTTGAGACTCTATTTTGATGCACAAGTTGACAGAGTCAAGGAATCCCCCTGCCGCTTCTTCCCAGCAACACTCCCTTCTCCAATGAAAAAGTGGAAAGGTTTCTAGGTTTGCCAGCGTGCACACATATCTCTGGATGTAAATTCGTGCATTCCAAAAGAGTATATACATTTGTTTTGTTTATACATGACCGTCATCTATTGCTCATTTGTTAATATAATTTTATAGGAAGTGATTTCCTTATATTACATAGTATTGCTCGGGATCAGTTGGCACAGTTGTTTTCTTTAGTCTCTTATTCAAAGGAGGGTGACCAATATTACATAATATTATGTAATATCCCGAGCAATATTACATAATATTGCTCAGGAAGTGATTTCCTTATATTACATAATATCGCTTCCTCAGTTGATCCAGAGGCATGGCCTAGTACTTCTGAATTTTTGAATTTGTGAAGCTTTATAATGAACATCTTTTGTAATGGATATTTGGAATTCTGCCCACTTTTAACTTCGAAATCAATTATAATTCTACTTCTTGTTTGCGTGCATGTATATACTTTATCTGCCAATTATTTTGCTCGACTAAATTCTTAGCCATCACTTGTAGTTAAGTGTTATTTGTGACAATATTTTTGACAAATACATGCGGTTGGATTTCGCCGATCTCGCCGTTAGTTCTAGTCTTATGGACTCGTGGTGGGATGTTGTCCCCCATGTTGACTTACTAGTTGCTAGATGTTTGAGGTAGGCTTGCTTGTAGTTTAGGCTTATAATTGTGTGATCGGATCTTGTCAACCTGCACTGCCTTACTAGATACTAGTTTTGGGACTTGTCCTGATTTAGAATCTACCAATGCTTGTGCCAGCTTACTGGTCGTATGGACGGATCTTGTTGTCCCAATCATGTGTTGGCATTGGTTACCAGAGTCGATCAAATGTACTAGGATCTATTCTTGCAATAGTCAATTATGGTCGGAAGTTCATATGACTGCAATGGATTTCCTAGATTTGGCCAAAACTTATTGATCGTGATCTGTCTAAAGAGGAGGTCATACATGAAGTGTGGTTTGGATCATGTTTGATGCGCTCGACTCTGAGATGTCTTAGGCCTTGGCTTCTTGCACATCTCTCACAGACGAAACAAACATTAAACAATGCTGACAACTTGAAATGACAACATATGTAGAGGATGAAGTTCTGATTCTCATTCATTACTTAAAGACGTATTATAGGGAAATAAAAACTGTTTACATGGTGTTTCAACCTTACAATCTGTAGTTTGCTCATCACTAGTAATACCTTCTTAGGTGATTGGCGTTTCACGGGTTCTTAAATTGTTCACCTTCCAAAGTCTCAATTCTTGTAGGTTCCAGGTCATATGATAATAAATACTTTCTACGGGCTGTGCCAATTGGGTTTCAACTTGTTCTATTTCTGAACGACCTTCTTGAGCACGTTGTCTCTCGCCTTTAGAGTGCTCGGTTTTACCCTTTTATTGTAAAATCGAGTAGTTCTTTGCTGGTAAGCTGTTACCCGTAGTGCTGCGCTCTCCATTACTTCTTCTATAAGATTCAAATCGAGTCTTCTCATCAAATCGTTCTTTGGTGAGTTAAAGTTGAGTACTCTATGGCTGGGTAAGCCTATCTCAGTGGGCACTATTGCCTCGGTATGAAACGCCAACATGAATGGTGTCTTGCCCTTTGCCATTCTTGGTGTCGTCCTGTAATGTCCAAATAACACTCTGTAGCTCATTGATCTAGTTCCTCTTGGCATCACCCAACCTTTTCTTCATTCCGCCCAGTAGAGTTTTTCGTCACCTCTATCTGCCCGTTGCATTGTGGATGACCAGGTGCTGAGTGCAGTTTCTGGATCTTTGAACGTATACAGTATTTCTCAAATTCTTTGTTGTCGAACTGGGTAATATGATACGTGATGAAGGCATACGGCATCCCGTAACGGCAAATAATATTCTTCCATATAAAATGGAAGACTTTTTCATACGGCATCTCCACTAGGAGATTGGCCTTCACCCATTTGGTATAGTAATCCACTGCTACGACCAGATAATTGAACCTGTCCTTTATCTTTGGCAGAGGATCGACCAGGTCAATCCCGACATGGCGAAGGGCTAAGGGGATGTGATCGGGGTCAATGAGGATCCTGAACTCTTGTGGATCACGACATACTTCTGGCACTTGTCACACTTATTCGCATAGTTTGCGCAACCTTCTTTCATAGTGGGCTAGTAGTAGCCTTGAGTGGCCTCTCGGTTCGCCAACGATCTGCTTTCTGAATGAGCTCCACACGAGCCCTCGTGTACTTCTTTTTTCAAGTCATTAACTTGAGGCAGGATGGACACATTCGAGTAGTGATGCGATGAACCCTTTTCAAAACAGGATTCCGCCTTTCAATACGTACCTTGTTGCTTTGTAGCGGAATCTCTGCGCTTCCTTCGGATCTATCGGAACTGTGCCGGTTTCCAAATATGCTCGGATGGGATCCATCCAGGATGGCCCCATGTCCAATTCCATCACCAAAACACATTCTTCGTTTGTATTGCACTGCATCAAGACCTCTACGGGTATTGTTCTTCTCAACTCCATCTTAGTGGCTGACGTCAGATGCGCCTGCTCGGGAAACGCTTTCACCTTGGCTAAGTATTCCATCATTTACTCTTCTCTTGCCTGTTCGACACCCCGTGATGATGCTAATCCCAAGCTTGCTATGAAGCCTTATTATTGGAGGCCTCAAAGTGGAATCTGAGGGCATACTCCATATCATCCCCATCAGGTGTTGTGATTATTAAGCCTGTTTAGCTGCCGTTGGCACATGATGAACCATCCACGAACAACTGCCACACTGAAGGCTCTTGCTCGAAGCTTCCTTTAACTAAACACCCGTTTTTGAACTATTTCTTCATCTGCTCCAGATCTCTAGCTCTTTCTTCCTGCCTAACCGAGCAATGACTCTGGTCTGTCAATAATCTGGTCGTCTGGATTTGTTGAACTCTCTCCCCGAGGAGTCTGCTCAGCGTCTTTGCCGCTGAGCTCTCTTCTGGAGAATTTTGCTCGGATGCCTTCGCAACTGAACTTTCTCCCGTAGAAGTCTGCTCAGCAGTTTTCTCCTCTTACGTAAACTCAGCTATATAATCGGTCACTGTATGACCTTTAATTGCAGTTCTGGGTTCACATTGAATGTTGTACTCTCCTAGTTCTACTGCCCAAACCATCAGTGTGCCTGATTTCTCAGGTTTATGAATAGCTTGTCATAGAGGAATGTCTGTATAAATGACAATAATATGTGCTTGACAGTATGACTTCATTCTGCGGGAGGTTTCAATCAATGGCAAGGCTAACTCCTCCAGCCTAGGGTACCAGATTTCTCCTCTACGGTATGCCTTGCTGGTATAGTAGATAGGCCTATGCACTTCCTCTTCTTGAGTGATAAACCCTGAACTGACGGCCGACTCTGATACTGTGTATTTCGCTTAGGACTGGTCTTGACAGCAATGGTGCAGACCCTAGGTACTTCAATTTCAAGAACGCTGCCTCACACTCGTCGTTCCACTCGAAGGTCTTTCGTGCTCAACTCAACTCAACTCAACTCAATAAAGCCTTTCCCAATTGTTTGGGGTCGACTACATGAATCCTATTTTTCCATTCGGGCTGTCCAACGCAATATCTTCGGTTAAACCACATGACATCATGTCCTTTTTTATAATATCCCACCAAGTCAATTCAGGCATACCTCTACCCCTTGTGTTACCATCAATACTAACTAAATCATTCTTCCTTACAGGAGCATCCATTGGTCTACGCTTGACGTGTTGAAACCATCTAAGTCGATTTTCTCTCAATTTATCTTTTATGGGAGCTACTTTTACCGTTTCACGAATTTGTTCATTTCTAATTTTATCCTTTCGAGTTTTACCACAAATCCATCTTAGCATTCGCATCTTCGCCACACTCATTTTCTGCGCATTTTGTTTCTTAGTTGCCCAACACTCTGTCCCATATAACATGGCGGGTCTAATGGTCGTCCTATAAATTTTTTCTTTTAACTTCAAAGATATACGCCTATCACACAAAACGCCGGTAGCACTTCTCCACTTAACCCAGCCTGCTTTCTAATCCAATGAATAACATCATCACTAATATCTTCATTTTTTTTGGATAATAGAGCCCAAATAACGAAAATAATAATTTCTAGGTATCTCTTGATCCTCCAATTTCACCACTCTCCATTTGTCCTCCTATTACTACTAAAATTGCACTCCACATATTCTGTTTTAGTTCTGCTTATTTTAAATCCTCTTGTTTCTAGAGTTTCTCTCCACAATTCCAACCTAGCATTAATCCCGTCTTAGTTTCATCCACTAAAACAATATCATCTGCAAATAGCATACACCATGACACCTCATCTTTGTATTTGTCCAGTCAATTCATCTATAACAAGAGTAAAGAGATAATGACTTAATGTTGAACCTTGGTGTAGACCTACAGTAATTGAAAATTCGTTACTTTCTCTAGCTGATATTCTTAGTGTAGTCATGGCCCCATCATACATGTCTTTGATCACATCAATATATCTGCAAGTCACTCCTTTTTTATGTAGAACTACTATATTATATCTCTAGGTATCCTATCATACGCCTTCTCCAAATCTATAAAAATCAAATGAAGATCCTGATTTTTCTCCATATACCTCTCCATTAATCTCCTCAATAAATAGATTGCTTCCATTGTTGACCTCCCAGGCATAAACCCAAATTGATTATCAGATACTGTTGTCTTCAGTCTTAATCTATATTCAATCACTCTCTCCCAAAGTTTCATTGTATGATGCACTAACTTAATACCACGATAATTTGAATAACTTTGTACGCCCCCTTTATTTTTATAAATAGGTACTAAAATATTTTTTCTCCATTCATCAGGCATCTAATTAGTCATTAAAATTCTATTAAATAATTTTGTAAACCATGATACTCCATCCTCCCCTAAACACTTCCAAACCTCAATAGGGATACCATCTGGTCCTAAAGCTTTTCCTTTTTTCATCTTATTAGAGCAATCCTGACATCTGTTGTTCTAATTCTGCGAAAAAATATATTTTATCGAGTCTCCCTAAGTTCTGTTATATTTAGTCTACTCTCATTATTTCCATATAATAACCTCTCAAAGTAATTTTTTCATTTTTCCATAATCTCATCATCTTTGACTAGGACTCTCGAATCATCACTTTTAATACACTTACGTTATTAAAATCTTTTGTTTTCCTGTCCCTAAGTTTACCAAGCTTATAAATACTTTTTTCCCCTTGTGTTCATAAAGATCATCATACACTTTTAA
Source organism: Sambucus nigra (assembly GCA_949130495.1). Lineage (NCBI taxonomy): Eukaryota > Viridiplantae > Streptophyta > Magnoliopsida > Dipsacales > Adoxaceae > Sambucus > Sambucus nigra. Next base: position 478,531,259 of record OX422217.1, on the reverse strand, counting down.
CTTAGCATCTCTTACCACTTTCTTAAATTCCTTTTTAGCCCATTTATATTTCTCATTTTTTTTTTTCATTTCTATTTTTTTGCATGTTTTAAAGTACTCCTTTTGATTTTTATTATATTTTGTACTTCTTCATTCCACCACCAAGTTTCTGTAGACTGTGGCCCCTTGCCTTTTGATTCTCAAAGAATTTCTTTTGATATTCTCCTAATGCATGTGGCCATTTTATTCCACATTATGTTAGTCTCTTCTTCAGTATTCCATGTTGCTTCATTTAATACTTTATCTTTAAATGGTTCTAATTTCTTTCCTTTTAAATTCTTCCACCTAGTTTGTGGGTTAATCTTCACTTTTCGCAATCGTGATTGATTTTTAATATTTATATTCAACGCCATTATCTTATGTTGTGAGGTTAAGCTCTCTTCTGGGATAACATTACAATCTTTACACGTTAATCGGTCTCATTTCCTAGTAATGGAAAAATCTATTTGGCTCTTATGCGATCCACTTTTATAAGTTATTAAGTGTTCAAGCCTCTTTTTAAAACATGTATTTACTCGTTCAAAATCATAAGCCATCGTAAAATATAAGATAGACTTTCCCGTCGTTCCTATCTCCAAAACCATATCCTCTATGCACTATCTCATATCCTACACGATCTTCTCCTACACGGCCATTAAAATCTTCCCCTATATAGATTTTCTCACCTACGGGTATTTCTTGAATTAGTTCATCCATTTGTTCCCAAAATTGTACTTTAGTGTGCGCATCTAATCCTACTTGGGATGTATAAGCACTAACATTATTAATTATATTTTTTTATTTAATAGGAATATTTCTTCCTCTCCTTTTTTATATCATTCCTCAAGTCCCATAGGTTTGATCATTTAGAATTTGACCCAATTTCTCATTGAGCTAATGGTACGAAATAAACCAGATTGATTTTTCAATCAAAAGTACATGTGAAATCTTTGGTTTTTTCCTCTTTTTCTATCCCATAGGTACAGTGTTTAAATCAATAGCTCTTGACACGAATCTGTTCAGCAGTGCTGTCACACATGTCCCCTATTAACCTTCGATTGCCCTTTTTTTTGTTGTGAGGTTGCATATCGATCAGTCTCTGGATCTTATCCGGGTTAGCATTTATGCCCCTCTGGTTGACTAAGAAGCCCAAGAACTTTCCCTCCTTGACCCCGAAAATGCACTTCGCGGGGTTGAGCTTCATTTGGTGTTAAGTTCTTCCAAGATCATTGATGTGGTCGACTGCTTTCTTGCTCTTGGTCAGCATGTCGTTGATGTAGACTTCTATGGTTTTATCGATCGAATCCTCGAAAACCTTATTCATCAACATCCGATATGTTGCTCCAGCATTTTTGAGCCTAAAGGGCATAATGTTGTAGCAGTAAGTACCCCGTCTAGTGATAAACGAGGTTTTCTCCTGATCCTCTGGCTTCATCTTAATCTGATTGTTCCCCGAATAGACGGTAATAAAGTTAAGTAGCTCATGCTCGACAGTAGCATTGACCAATTGGTCGATCCTGGGCAAAGGATAGTGATTCTTGGGACACGCCTTGTTGAGGTCTGTGAAGTCAACGCACATATGCTAGTTGTCGTTCTTCATGACCATGACCAAATTTGAGAGCCATTTCGGGTACTTGACGTTTTTGATGAAATCTTCTTTCTGCAACTTATTAACCTTTTGTATTGCCATGTTCTTCACCTGACTGAACACACGTTTCTATTTTACAGGCTTGGCGTCTTTCATTACGTTGAGCTCATGGCAAAGGTGCTCTAGAGCTATTCTTGGCATGTCCCCATGGCTCCAGAAGAACGCATTCTTTCTCTTCCTCAAGAACTCTGCTAATTCTTTTTTAAGAGCTGGTCCAGTGACGAGCCGATTTAGGCTGTCCTATTTGGGTACTTGTCATCCAACATCACAGGCTTTACCTTCGTAACTATCATGCCTTTGACCAACTTATCTTCATCCCGAGGATCTAATGTCTCGATCTGATAAGTAATGGTCAATTTCTTCCGCTTGTCTTGCTCTGCCGACGTGTAGCATTCCCAAGCCTCTACTTGATTTCCTTTCACCACGCCAACCCATAGTTTGTAGGAAATTTCAGGCACCGGTGAGCGGTGGACGGAACAACTTCGAACTTCAATCTGACCCTTCGAATATGATGTCGTATGCCGAGTGGACGTTCTCGTCTAAGACGAAAACCCGAATCATCTCCGTCTGCTAGGTTGGCCAGGTGCCAACCACAACTTCCAACTCAATTGTTTCTAAGGGGAAACCTGCTCTCCTGAAAAACCGATGAGAGGCCCGTGGTATGCTTCCAACTTACTATTGCTCAACCTCAAATTCTTGAAACAACTATAAAATAGGACATCGGCCGAACAACCACTTTACTCATGCACCATCATTGTGACGACCAGAAGGTCGTCGTGCGGATAGAGCACACCTAACAGGTCATCTTTAGAAAAACCAACAATAAGACGATATTTGTTTACCTTCCCGGGGCGTGTTTCGCAGCATTAGTCAAGTTGATCTGTCGAATATGAGCGCAAGCCTTCGCCTCATTGAGGTAGGCTTTTCTTTTTGCTGGTTCATCTCTGGCACCAGCGCCACCTCTTGCTATGAAGTTACACCCAAAAGAGATCATATTGATTTCATGCACTAGCTGCTAAGGTTTTTGGGCAGGTCTGGATCATTCTCCGAATCGTCGTCCTTGCCCCTTTTCTTCTCGTCCGCCTTCTGACAAGGGGACTCTAATCGTGTTATGGGTTTTTGCTCATCCCGCCTATCTGATCGACCACCTTTATCAATGTACTTCGTCAGTTTGTCTCATCTGGTGAGGTTCTCAATCTCATTCTTCAAGGAGAGGCAGTTGTCGGTGTTGTGGCAATGATCCTTATGGAACTCACAGTATTTGCTTTTATCCCTCTTGTCATGAGGTGCCTTCAATTTTTCTGGCCATTCAGGTCATTACCCCCTCGGATCTCATCGAGGATGTGGTGCACTCCATAGTCACTGGGGTATATTCGTTAAACCTCTTCAGCCAATCTGCCTTTTTGTCGTTCTTGGAACCTTTCTTCTTCTTCGAGCTCCTGCTGGTATTGGCCTTCGAATGACTCAATTCCTTCGCTGCCATAGCTTTTTAAGCGTTCATAATCTTACCAAATTTGGCCAACAGCTCATACATTGTTCTCGGCGGCTACTTAGCCAACGCCCAATACAACTTTTCGGGCAACAAACCGCTCATGAGCGCTGTGACTGCGACCTTCTTGTCATAATCAATTACCTTCATCTTCTCAGTGTTAAAGCGTGTGATCAACTCTCTGGTCATTTCATTTGTCTTTCGACAGATGCTTAACAAGTGAGCCTCTCTCTTGTCAGGCTTTGTTTCGAAGCAGAAGTTGCTGACAAAGAGATCGACCAACTGCTAAAAGTTTGAGATCTGCACTCTTGGTAGGATATGAGCCGACCCAGTGATCGTACTAGAAAATGCTCTGTAACGTATCTCGTCGGGATTGGAATATATATCAGCAACAACTTGGTACTTCTCCACATGCAGCATGGGGTCAATTTGCCATCATACTTTGGAGTGATGATAAGTGGTTTGAATTTTGCGGGTGCTGGATAACTCATGATTGATGAAGTAAATGGTGACCCTTGGATGATACCCCTCTGCAGCGGGTTCTTGGTCTTTATGATCTCAACTAGGCGATTTTCCAACCGCTGAATAGACCTCTTCCAGGATTGCTCTTCCTTCTCGGCTTTCACTGTGACTTCCCTGCTCGACCTCGGCTTTCAGCTGAGCTTTCTTCGTGAGAAGTCTGCTCGACTTGGACTGACTCTTGCACACTTGTCTTAGATCTGGCCAAATACTCTGTCCTCGTCGGCTCTTCCCTGTGCTCTCTTGGCTCTCTGCGCTGGTGTGCTTTTACTGTCCTTGGGCCAGACGATCAAATGCAGAGACTTTACTAAGCCTTTCAGGAACACTTGGCCTTTTTGCAGAATAAGCTTGTTCATCATCATAACCTACCGTCCTGATGGTTGACGTCGCCCCTGGGCGATAGGACCTGTCATCACGGGACCCGGCGTATTTGGACCTGCTGCTTTCATCTCGCGAGCCCAAGTTCATCCTCTTGGGATTCTCCAATTCCCTGTCGTTGTGAGCCTGTTCCTTAAGGCGGCAGATCATGCCTCCTATAAGAGTTCTCACTCCCTGCCGGGGTAACTGGGTCTGTTCCGCGCCTGTTCTGTCCTGGCCTAGAACGTCTGCATCAACTGTTTCACGCTTTGTTGGGCCTCTGGCCAGGCTCATAAAGATTCCCTGAAGGTCACCCATACCAACTGGCGTTGACGAAGGAATTCCTTTTGCAACGTGATTGATTTCAGGGCTGTCAGCTATGTTTTACAGAATTCATGACAAACAGAGTATCGCAAATACCAAAACAAAGTATACCAAAACGATGACAAAAATTGTAGGAAAATGAATCCGAAGCAGGAAAAAGTAGATTTAAGTGAGGATTCAAGGAATTTTAAGAAAATTGAAAAGAAAAATTGTGGATTAATAGACTTTAACCCAACGAAACATAGATGAAATCGGATTACGATTCACTGTTTTCTCATAACTGGGTATCACATGAAGAAAAAATGGTGGAAAGCAACAAATGGCTTGTCGAAATTTTCACAGACGGCGCCAATCTGTTATCGTGTAAAACTAGTATATTAAATAAGGCCTTAGCAAGAATACACCAATCATAAACTATAAGGCCCCGTTTGGTTGTCCCAAAATTGTAAATTGGATCATTAATAAATTGTCCCATTTACAAATTGACTCATTAATTGTGTTTGGTTTCATTAATGAAATGATTCATTAATTGCCCCATTTTAACTCATGTGCAAAATCTGAAATTGGACATTTCACAAAAAATGTGAAATGAATCCATTTAAAATAGGAGTCACATTAAGTGCATGTCCCCTCTCCCTCTGGCCCTGCTGAAACTGCTGTTGACCATTCTGACCCTGCTGGTGCTGATGGCCGTTCGGACCCTGATGGCCCTGCCGGAAACCTCCCTGTCCGTGCCTGAAATTTCCTGACCTGAACCTCTTGTGATCCCCCTGCTGGGAACCCTGATCACCCTGTCTCTGCCCCTGAACAGATTGTGCCCCACTGGCACCATTTCCCCCAGTCCTGCCCTGATGGCTGGACTCTCCTGACCTCTTGCCTTCAGTCATGTGAAAGCGATGATCCTGGCAATGGAGCAATGCAGCGTTAACCACATCAGAATAGGTGGCTAACGAGAGGTTCCCTAACAAGTGTTGACGAATCCTCCATGTCAACCCGTCCGTAAATTTCTGTATCTTCTTCTCCTCAGTCGGTATTTCATCCGGAACAATGTTCAGAAGATCAGTAAATTCGGCCTCATACTCGGCCACAGTCTTACCCTCCTGTCGAAGGCTCATCAACTTCCTCCTCATTTCCGTGTGAACAGCTGACGGAAAGTACTTGCGGTCGAACCGCACCTAGAACTCCTGAATAGTGAGAGTGTCTCTCTCCTCCACGGTGGTAATAGACTCCCACCACTCCAGTGTCCCTACTAGCTTAAAGGTAGCTAGTATCTGCTTCTGGACATCTGTGCACTCATACATCCTCAAGTGCCGCTGTATATCCTTCCTCCACTGACTCGAAACTACCACATCGGAGCTACCTGCGAACTCCGGAGGGTGTGCTTTCTGAAAAGCATCACGTACACGTTCTCAAGTAGACGGGAATGCATGAGCCTGAACTGGCGCGGCTATCGGCGCCTGAGGTTGTGCCTGCTGAACTACCGCTAGTGCGGCATTTACCGCCTGAGCCACAATGGCTGCAACCTCGGCGGCATTCATCGTGCCCTGAACTGGTGCGGGCTGTGGTTCTGGCGTTGCATCCCTGGGAACCCGTTGTGCACGTCGTGGAGGCATCTGAAATAAGAATGAAGTTTATAAGTTCGCAGTTATAAACTTAAAATAGCTGAAGAACGTAGCATGTACGAAAGAATACAATAGTCCTAAAATATAGGGCTCTACATCAAAGAAAGCTCAGCGGAAAACATAATAAGCCGTTCAGATCCTAAAGGACACTAGAACTTGATGCTCTGATACCATCTGTGACACCCCGACTAATTAAATACCGGGTAGCTACTCCTTTATTAAATTAATTCAAAATGCCAAGTTGGTTCAGTTAATAGCATCACTGTCGAAAACATTTTAATAATTACTAACCACCTAGTATTTAAAAAGTAAGTGCCAAATTTTAAGTTAAGTCTGATTAACATGCAGTAAAAGAATAATGAGGGAATAACAACCATTCACTATAATGAAGTAATGAATAACCAACAACATAAATATAAATCCGGAGGAAAACTCCTCACAACAATCCCACAACTGAAAAATAATACTACAAGTCTGAATCCTGAATAATTACATGCCAGAAGCCTCAATAAATGGAATAAATGAAATGTCTCTAAAAGAAATGGGCGACATGCCCTACAACTGATAACTGAAGAATCTCGAGTCAAGATGGATGAACCGTCTATAAGCAAAGTCCTGTAACTTCCACAAACAGCTACAGCTCGTCACCTGAATGAGAATCCTAAGCATGGTGTCCTTGTGGCTGGGCACCTAAAATGGTTTTTACAAAAATAGATTTGAAAGCAAATGGGTTAGAGCCCGAAAGTGGAAATCATTTTAAAAACTGCAAGTGTTTTAATAGCATTAAAACATTAAATGCAAATTACATGTTAGGACGTGCACTCACATGAAATTCTCACCTCTCGACTACATGTGCACTCCTAACGTACCGTACCCATCTACATGACATACACATCTAACCAAACCGTAATAAGTTCTACCCCTTACTACTCGATCCCCATATTACATTCTAGTGTTGACAAATAAATAGAGGGCTTCACTTAAACTCAGATTCTCAATAAGTAATATAATTCACTATCGGTTAACCCGTTATGTCCTCTTATTACATTACCTTAATTATGTTCACAATAACACATGAAAGTTCCCATTAATTAAGTGTATATTATTCACGTCATAAATATACAATACAAGCACCCCGAGACTAGCTGCGGTGCACACATACTCTGCTATCCATCCCGGTACATCACGTACATAAGGATCACATATTCCGAATCTCTCAGGAATAGTTCTCAGATAACAACATCACAACTAATGGAGGCGAACACAGTCACATCACATGGGTCACGCACATACCTGCGCTCCCACGATCAGCAGACTTATTAACATCCCAATAAGTCCTTCTCTGACCTATGTTCATCGAGGTAACCAGTCTAAATCCGGGCAACACAAGGATTAGAGGGCCCTAAGCGAACGCAAACCTCCCGTGATAGCAAGTATGGTAGGTATGTCATACACATAAAGTCATATATATACTAAGTATGCACACGTCTTAGTAATCACCATAATTCAGTTGGTACATATCTCATTCTCGTATCGACATATAATACTACACAATTTATATGTTCCCGGTTAATATAATTAATTTGGTCGTCAATAGTTCTCGCACCGTAATATACACTCACGTCCTACTCATATTTTCCTTTAGGTTCAAACTACACTTCTAGGTTTGACTCCTCATTATATCCTAAACATCCCAAATATATCAATTAATCATCAAGGGAAAGCTATCTCTACCTATACACAAGGTTACGGGGCACTCGGGATCAAAACAGGCTAAAAAGCCTAAACTGTCAACTCGTTCGAAGTCTCGTTCGAACGAGAGTTGGTTCGAACGAACTGGGCCTTCTAACGAGATCTCGTTCGAACGAAAGTCTTCGAACGAAAGTCTTCGAACGAAAGTCTTCGAACGAACATCCCTCTCGTTAGAACCCAAACTGTCAACTCGTTAGAAGCTCGTTCGAACGAGCTCGTTCGAACGACCTGGGTAGGTCTTCTAACGAGTGGCTAGATTCAAGCCCAGAAATTTCTATCTCGTTTTTCCCAATTCTCATCACTCCTAATCTCACATAAAGATCGACCCAACATCATTTTAAGGTTCATAATTCGTACTAAACACTCATAGGTCATAATCAAACGTTTATTTAGGGCTAACTCATCTTAAACCTCATCAAATCTTCAAATCTCTTCATTTATCCCTAAATTATATGAACATGAACCCTAACATTTGTAAATCATCATTGAACCTACTATAATCCGTTTTTGTTTCATCCAAGATATTATTAACATCAGAATAATCGCCTACATATAATTTTACATGCAATTCCTCCTCAATATGTAAGATTCTATTTCAAATTTAATGGGTTTTTCAATAACTCCCAAGAACAATCAAATTTTTATCAATTCCTACACACATGGAAGAAATATTCTCTGTAAAAACGGAATTAAATCACTTGCCTGATATAAATCTCTGATTTTGATGATGGATTGATGGAGTATTCTTTCTCTTTCTGCAGAATCCTTCAATCTCTCTCTCTACAAGCTTCCTTTCCTTCTCCCAAAATCAATGGTGGCAAGGGTTTGTGCTCTAAGGACTCTTTGGAACCACTTTCAATAACCTCCGTAGCCTATTTGGTTATTAGTGGGCTTAGTGGGTTATTGACAAATCAGATATTAATTCCCAATTTTCGTAGCTTTTAATTCCCCAAAATTCAAAATTACCAAACTACCCTTATACGTTGCCGGTATTGCCTAAAAATTCCCTGGGACCCAAACCAAACCCCCGGCTAGTGTTTTCTGACTATTCGACCCTTCCGGACGCGTTGGCGCACTCAAAACGACCATACGGTTAATAGAACTAAAATTCACTTTTTAATTATCATAATTATATACCATGACGCGACTGTCACGCGTGTCTCAAATTGCCGTATTTCAATCTCACGACAAATTTCATAATTCAATATTCATATATAAACATATATACCATATTATAATCAAATACCAACTCGCATCTCGTTAGTATTTTAATCCGGATTAATTTTCAATTAATACACATTTAATTTAATTAATCCCATAAAATAAATATCACAAAAATACGGGGTATTACAATCCACAAAAAATTGCCCAAAATACCTTATTTATAATGGTCTGAGCCAGCAGTTTTTTGTGAATTCTTTAAAAATAGCTATAAAATGTATTTTGACTTGATTTTTTGAACATGAGTTTATTGGAAGGTTAGTTTAAAGAGAAAAATAAAAAATTTGGAAAAAAGATTTCTTACGGCCTAGAACTAGGTATGATGTATACATCATGATGTAGGTGGGCCTTCCCCTCTCTCTATATAATAGATTAAATATTTAAAATATACCTTGCATGTATGGGTATAACTGTGAACAAATCACCTCACAAATGCGCAAAATTTCAATTTTCGCAAAAGTGAAGTGCGACTTGGCACCGTGAGATCACGAGAAACCGTTCAGAGGTCAACCCCAAAGGGGAGCTCTTGAAAAACTCAACAGGAGGCAGGGCACGAGCGACCCTAATGGGAACGAGGCACAAGTGTTTCTACTAAGAAGCACAAAGCAACAGGTAGGGGGCTAATACTTTAATTAGCTCAAGGTAGGCTAGGCTTTAAGGATACGAGGAGCCAGCCTAAACACGAGTGAAACCACCACAAATCCCCTCTTCTCAGCCAAAGCCCGTTTAGGAAAGATGGTAACTTACGTCAATAACTGGTAGACAACTGGTTCTACTTTCCAAAAGTACAAATATATCCTCATGCTTACAAAATAGTCAATCACTTCATATCAATTTTTGAGTCAGTGTGAGTCTTACGTTTGTAATGACTAGAACAAACAAGACTTGACGTTTCTGATGTTAGACACCCTTTATGCAGGATATCCTCTCAGCTGCTGCCTATTAAAGGGCCTACTTTCCAACTCAACCTTGCTCAACAGCCTATATCAAAGATTTGTCTCCTCAAATTTTATGTTGGTTCAATCCACACAAAATGCACCTATGATCACAGCGATCATTTACCCTCCATTAAGGCAGATCTCACCAACTCAGAGAAAAAACTTATATTCTTACCTTCCAAACTAGAGGTCAAGTGTTTGGAACCTCTTGAGGCTATTTCTCACAGTATGCCCTATTGCCCCACATCCTTGGGATTAGTCAGGTGCTTTAAGAGGCTGAATACCTTTATCAAAGAAAAGAAAAGAAAAGACTTAGGGCCTGTTTAGTTGTAGGAAACAAGCTTGTTTTCTAGAAAAAATTTCTAAAAAACTTTTTCACAGAAATGAAAAACTAGAAAATGTGTTCAAATTTAAAAAATTTCCAAATTGAAAACTAGATTTTTTTCTCTTCTGATTTTCCAATTTTCCATAAAATTGAAAACCTACTTTAACATGTTTTCAACCAATTTTCAGAACATCATTGATCTGTGAAAATTTATTTTAGACCATTGACTTTTTTGTAAATTATATCTTAATCCCCAATTTTTAGAAAATTACATTTGCTCCCTAATTTTAAGGAAAATGACATACTCCACACCTTCTGTTAATTACATTTTGCCCCCTGAGATTTCTGCAAGTTACATTTTGGTCCCTGAAATTCCTGAATTACACTTTTCCCTCTAAACTCTCTGTAAATTACATTTTCTCCCATAACTTTCTCTAAACTATATTTTCACTCTCAAAATTTGTATAAATTATATTTTGAGAATGATGGTTTATTTATAACCAATGAACGTGTTTCCCTACTAGCTCTCTGGATTTTCTATTGAAAATGAAAATTATAAATAGAAATGAAAACTGGAAATGGAAAATAGAAAATTGTTTCTTGCAACTAAACATGCCCTTAGTGTTCTTTGCATGTAGACCAAAGCTAACTATTTCATTAGTTTTCCATCTCTAGTAGTACTTGAGCATTCAAGTTAACTCTTTAAACATCCCTGCTGATTCTATAGTCAGGGAAACAGACAAACTTCATAATGATGGTGCAATAACCTAAAACGTTCATCTGCTGCCTCCTAATCTTCTCTACTGTGGTTAAGATGCATGCTCTTTCACTCTCTTGAGAAACACTCAGGAGTCAGATGTGTACATTTAGCAAGTGAATCTTCTCAATGCACAGGTTATGTCTCTCATCACCCAAACACTCATTACCCCATTACACAGTTTATCAACACTGATCACTGTTGGAGAGTATAAAATTGTAGTGAGGTTATATACGTTATTTTACTCTATATACGTTATTTTAATCTTGAGGGTATTTGTGTAATATTGCATTATGATGTAAACCCTAATTGTGATATATATATGATGTTATAGTGAGTGGAATAATAACAAACCATCATTATTTGTCTCTTTTCCCTCCCAATTTATTATACTTGAATTTCAACTTTTGGTATTAGAGCACTTTAATACATCCTCGCTTCCACCAAGGTCTTGCCGGAACTACCATTGATCTTCGTTGCATCACCGTGTTGGCCATATGATGTGCCGCTGCGGCTGTTAGCTTTCAGGATTTTCAGCAAACTTTAGTAGGAAGAAGGGAGATCTCTTGTAAAGAAGGGTCGTGTATCTGAGTTGGGTCCATTTTTGTTGCATCTATTTTTTCTTTGTCTGGGCCCAGGTTCGAGACTGATTAATATTTTCCGACCCGATTGCATTTAAGTTATAAGGAGTTTATTCTGTTTTGGGTCAGTTGAAGGCCCTACTCGTTTTGTGCCAATTTTATGCCCAGTTCAGTATCTATAAGAAAACACTTAAGTCTGTTATTTTGGGTTTGGCCCACTGATTAATAAAAGAGTGAAAGTTGAGGTCAGGGTCATTTGGGGCCCATATTTGTAGTTCACCCCAATGTTTAAAAAGGCAAAAGGTGAGGTGAGTCGTAAGCCTCACCGAAAGGAAAAAAAAGAGCAAAATAATATTAAAAAAAATACTAATTAAACCATAAAAATAAAATAACAAAGAAATATAAAATAAAACTACAAAAAAACATCCTTGAGGACTTTCTCACATAGTTTGACATTTTTTTGTTGCCCCAAGATAACTTTAAAAAAAAAAGTAATTTGAGAAAATCAATTTTAACATATTGGTTATTTTACAATATGCCAATAAATTAATCAATGCAAAATCATATTGACAAAATCATTTTTTTAGCTTCATTCACATATTGGTTATTTTATAATATGACAATAAATTAATCAATGCAACTTAACAAGCAAATTTATTAAAAAAACATTGATTTTCAATCTAAGATTAAAAAAAACAGCAACTTTATTAAAAAAAAATTACAAAGTTATTACAAACAAAAACAGTTTTTTACAAATATATTACAAACAAAAACAGTTATATAAAACAGGTTTTTACAAATATATTAAAAACTAAAACAATTTTTTTTTTTTAATTTATAATATAAAGCACTGACCAAACTGTAACAACCCTCGATTTTGGAGACTGAGAAATTAAATTTTGGGAAAATAAAATTTAATTAAATTGGAGAATTTCAAAATTTGGGACTTGAGGCCCAAAAATAGAGAATATTTCAAAGTATTCCGCATGATATTTTTGAGGGTACTATCGATTCCGGAAGGGTCGAGATAGTCAAAATGACTGTCATTGGGTTTTATTTCGGCTCCGGAATGTTTTTAAGTTATTTTGGCTCGAATTGGAGTAAACGAGTCATTTAAAGTGTGTATTAACATTTAAAATTGGGTTTATTATTTTAAGGGATTTAAGGCCTACGGATCAAGCCTTTCTCATTTTGAGAAAGAGAGAAAAAGCCCTAGAGGGAGAAAGAAGAGAGAAAGAAGAAGAAAGGAAGAGAAAGAGGAAGAAAAGCTTGGGGATTTCCGGCCCAACCGCGACATCGAGGACGATCCAACCTCTACAAATCTGAGGCAAGTGTTTAATCTTGCTAAATAGCTATTGTGTATTTCATTTCATAATTTGTGGGGTAAAGAATTGGATTTTGGGTATAAATATCAAAACCTAGATTTTTGGGTTTAAATCTTGAAATCAATGTTCAAATATGGATTTAATGGAATAAAAATGGTTGGGATCAACTTTGGGTTGATTAATGGGCTTAAAATCATGATTTGATGAAAGTTTGGGGATTAGAATGGAAGTTTTAGGGTATTAATTTCGTAGGTTTGCTGAAAATGGAAAATCGGCCAAGATAACTGGTATGGCCGGTCGACCGCGCCTTAAGGAAAATGCCTACTGCATTTCTTCGTAGGCAAAATTGTGACTCGCGGTCGACCGGGGGTCTGTGACCGGTCGACCGGTCCCCTGTTTTTAGCCCAAAACTTGGATTTCTTCTCCCCCTTTTTCTTTTGGAGTTTATTCTTAGGGGCATCCTTAATGGTTGTTTATGGGGTTTTTCTAGGATGACCTCTACCCCATTTTTGTTGGGTTTATTGATTTGGGGCCCTCTCTGATGATGTAAAGATATGTTCTTGGAGACATTGAGGGAGTTTATCACGTATTAGGATTTTTGGGGACTCCTTCGGGTAATTTGGGAGAAATGTACCCATGTCTTTATTGGAGTTACATATGGATATTGGGGGAAACCTCGTTGAGGTTGGGAATACCAATTATAGAGATAGGTATAATTATGATGTGAGGTTGAGAACTCTTATAGAGTGAGGGATCTCATATCCTTAGAAATGTTTAGACTACGATGGATAAATCAATAGGAGTGAGGGTTCCTGAGATCGATTCGAACCATAGGTGACATTGAAACGCTTGGGATCGTACTATCGACTAGAATAAGCGGTAGCATAAATTCTAGTTAGGATAGTTTACACGTAAATATGGGGAAATAACCATTGAGATTCCAATACTTGAAATGAGGTTGGAATAAATTGAGGTTTTAGACTATTAAGTCATGTGTGTGCCTATGGTTAAATAGTACTAAAGGTAATTATGTACCTTTGGATATGGGTGAAATGTGTAGTGATGGAGTCCTACACATACTTTTGGGTGATAACCCTAATGTTGAATATATATGTATAGATATATACATATGGTTTTGGGAGACTATTCTTCATAGAAAAAATGATTGAATATGTTTCAAGTGAGGGATTGTATTCACATATCGAGGTACATTTAATGGAAATTGTGGTGACGGCTTGTATATTGAGGATTATGTATATTTATAGCCGGGTATATATATCTTATACATATGAACGAGAATCAGTTTGTATATATAATGATATAGCGATGTGTGAATATATGTACATATATCTATGCATGAATATGAATATATGGATATATTTATGTTGTGGACATACATGGTATGGATATTTAAACCGTATATGATGGTTTACTATATTGGATCATATGATGGGATCATATGGATGTATGTATATTGCGCATGTGAGCGATATATATACTTATGTGGTTAAGCATACCCCGCTCATGCTATCATTGGGAAGTTTCCGCGCAGAGGGTGAGCATCCTGGCCATGGTTCAAAGACTCGGCCGAGTCAACTCGGTATCGGCCGAGTTGACTCGGAATCGCAGCTGGCCGATCCGATTACGAGTCACGATTCAAAAAAAACATGAAATCGTTTGAAATCGGCATAACTCGCCGCTATTTCGGCCGAACCGATATGACTCGGCGATATTTCGTCCGAGTTACAGTTATTTCGTCCGTGACTCAATTATTTGAGAAAAAAAACAAAGAGGGGACATAAAGTGGAAGGAATCTTGAAATTACTAACCTTTTGTTGATGATTTGAGTGTAGGAGAGAAGCTGTCAAGTCTGGGTGAAAAATTTCTACCCGAAAGCCAAAAATCCAGCTATAAATACACCCTTGTAGAATCTCAATCACACAAACAAAAATCCAGCCGAAATATCCTTCTACTGCCGCTGAAAATCACCAAAACCCAGCCGAAATCTCTCTTCATTTCCGCGGTTGTAACTTGTAAGGGTTTTTTTTTAGGGCCGGCTGGTGTTGTTAGAAGATTGTAAACGTGTGTGTATGTGTTAAGTTAAGGGGTATGTATTTAGTTAAGGGCTGCATGTGTTAAGTTAAGTTAAGGGTTAAGTTAAGTTAAGTTAAGTTAAGTTAAGGGTTGCATGTGTTAAGGGCTGCTGCGTGTGTGTTAGCAAGTTTTTTTTTTTTTTTTAATTCTAACATGTTACATAAAATGTTAATTTTTAAAACAAAATGTTACAAAAAAAATTATTTCTGTAAAAGAAATGTTACAAAAAATGTTATTTTTTCGAAAAAATGTTACAAATAATGTTATAAAATCGAAGAAATGTTACAAAAAAAATGTTTTTCTTTTAAAAGAAATGTTAGAAAAAAATTTATTTTTTCAAAGAAATGTTACAAATTTTTTTTTTTTTTAATGAAATGTTACATAAAATGTTAAATTTTAAAAGTATATGTTAGAAAAAATGTTATTTTTTTCAAATAAATGTTACATAAAATTGCTCCAAAACTAGATAAATGTCATGGGTTTGCTACTGAGTGAGTTAGTAGCAATCAAAACATAAAATGGCTTCAAATAAATGTTATTTTTGTAGGTGCATAAAAGAAATGTTATGTGGCATTAGTACCATTTGGTTGTTCTAACATTTTATGGTTGTGTGCGTTACAAAAAATGTGCTAACATTTGGCTGTTCTAACATGTTATGTCATTTTATGCCATTTGGTAGTTCTAACATGTTCAAACATTTTATGCCATTTTATGGCTGTGTGCGTTACAAAAAATGTTCTACCATGTTTTGTTCTAACATCAAATTCTCAGCTAACATTTTATGTCATTTTATGTCAAATTCTCAGCTAACATTTATGTTATAAAAATGTTACAAAAAATATTTAGGTATTTTCGGTCTTTTTTTTTTGTGTGTTTTAAAGAAAATGTTACACAATGTTACAAAAAATATTAAATGTTACAAATAATGTTATAAAACCGAGAAATGTTATAAAATGTTATAAAATGTTACACAATGTTAATAAAAATATTAAATGTTGTACAATTATTAAATGTTAAATGTTGTACAATTATTAAATATTAAATGTTGTACAATTATTAAATGTTAATAAAAAATTATTAAATGTTGCAAAAAATCTTGTACAATTATTAAATGTTGTAAAAATTCTTTTAACTCTATTTTTGAAC
This sequence comes from Sambucus nigra, assembly GCA_949130495.1. Lineage (NCBI taxonomy): Eukaryota > Viridiplantae > Streptophyta > Magnoliopsida > Dipsacales > Adoxaceae > Sambucus > Sambucus nigra. The sequence goes on along the minus strand of OX422217.1, from coordinate 478,515,143 downwards.
TCTACTTTCAAACAATGTTACAAAAAATCTTGAACATGTCATTTTTTTAACTCTATTTTTTTTATGTTATTTTGTAGAATGACTCCAAAATTAGATATTGGATGGGAACATGGCACTGCCATTGGTGGAGATAAGAGGAAGGTTGCTTGCAATTATTGTGGCAAGGTTTGTAGTGGTGGTGTAACAAGACTGAAAGAACACTTGGCAGGTGTACAAGGGAATGTCGAACCTTGTCGTCATGTACCTCGGGAGATAGCAAGTACTATTAAAAAAATTCTAGAAGATGGTATGAAGCAACGGGCCCTTGAGAAGAGGAAGAAGGAGAAACAAGTAGAGAATTTGCGAGAGCAAACAAAATACTATCATGAAGATGATGCCAGTGAAGATAGTGATGACGGTAATGAAGATGATATGACCCGTTTAGAATTAGCACAGTTGAAAGCTGCTATGAAAGAAAGTCGGAGAATGGCCGGAGAACAACATAGACATTCAGTTTCCGGGGCAAGACCGTCCACATCTGGGCTAAAGCGACCACACGTGTCACGATCGTGGTCAATGAGACAGGGGTTGAATTGCCCGCTCAAGGAATTGACCCTTCCATGTTTAGGTCGAGGAAGTCTGGTCAGAAAACTGTCAAATCCATGTTCTCTACAGATGGAGTCAAGAAGGTTGGGAAGGCCATTAGCAAGTTCTTTCACTTTAACGCCATCCCGTTTCATGCTGCTGATAGTGGACCTGCCTATCAATATATGATTGATACGATTGCAACCGCGGGTCCAGGGATTAAAGGCCCTAGTGGTTATCAGATTGGAGGTGTTTACTTGGATGAGGAGGTAGAAGAGGTGGAAAAATACATAGCAACTCTAAAGGAGAAATGGCCCGAGTATGGTTGTACAATCATGTGTGACGGGTGGAGTTCAAGGACGAAGAATCCTATCATAAACTTCATGGTATACTGTGATCGTAATATGATATTTCACACTTCTGTTGACACAACTAACAAAATCAAGTCGGCGGATTATATTTTTTCCCTTATGGATAAAGTTGTGGAGGAAATTGGTGAGGCTCACGTCGTACATATTGTCACTGATAACGAGCCAAATTTTAAGGCGGCTGGCGCGTTATTGATGGCGAATAGGAGACACTTATTTTGGTCACCTTGTGCAGCACACTGTCTTGATTTGATGCTCGAGGAAATTGGAAATATGAAGTCAATCAAGTCGGTATTGAATGATGCCAAATCAATTACCTCGTTCATATATAACAGTCAAAAAGTTGTGAATTTAATGAAGGAGTATACCAGAGGTAGGGAGTTGCTAAGACCAAGCATTACGAGATTTGCTACCGAGTTTATTGCCCTAGAGAGTCTCATTCGCTATCAGTCTGAGTTGAAGCGAATGTGTACCACGAATGAATGGCGTGAATTCAACCGTGAGAGGACCCGAAGGAGTGCGGCCACTAAAGTGTCGGATTTAATTCTGGCAGATCGATTCTGGCAAAGGGCTGCCGAAGTTGCCAAGATTATGGAGCCCTTAGTATTGCTTTTGAAGATAGTAGATCAAGATAAAAAGCCTACGCTCTCTATCATTTACGAAGGGGTGGATAAAGCAAAACTAGCAATCCAGGCGAGTGTTAAAAACTGGAAGAAGTATTGGCAGGTAATCGATGGAAGATGGGAGAGACAATTGCACCGACACTTGCATGCCGCGGGATATTTCTTAAATCCGGTGTTTCAATATTCATCCAATTTTTCAAACCATCCTGAAATAAGAGCCGGACTAAAAGAGGTCATCAAAAGACTAGAGCCAGACGTACAAAAACAAGCCTTGACAATAAATGAGGTATCACATTTGTTTCCATCGAGTTATATTTATTTCATATATGTATTGTTTCTAAATTGATTAGTTTGCCTTTTAGGTTAAACTCTTTATGGATAGGAGAGGGGAGTTTGGCTCAGATCTTACCAAGCAAGCAGTCAAATCTTCTCTTCCAGCTGAGTGGTGGAAAAATTACGGTGATGATGCACCCAATCTTAGGCGCATTGCTATCAAAGTACTGAGTCAAACATGCTCATCTTCGGGTTGTGAGAGGAATTGGAGCACATGGTCTCTCATCCATACAAAACTTCGGAACCGATTGGCAATAAAAAAATTACATAAATTGGTGTATGTGCATTACAATCAGAGACTTAAAGTTAGGAATCTGATGTACATGCGAGAGACCGAAGATTTCTACAATCCAATAGACTTGAATTTAATATTTGAGGAGGATGACATAATGGATGAGTGGACCCGAGAGAATGATGAAGGGGTCTTACCGACCGATGACTTAGACTGGTTGGATGAAGGTATTCAACAAAGCGAAGGGGAAGGACGACGGGGGGGTCACAATCAACCGGCACCGGTCAGTGTTCTTTCCAGTTCTGATGATGATCATGGTGGTGATGATAGTTGGCAAGATATTCCTGGTACTTATGGTAATCATGTAGATGATGACGATGACGACGACGACGACGATGATGATGATGATGATGATGATCAAGGTGGTGGCAAAGGAGATGTTAGTAGGGGAACAGCGAGTGGTAGCCAACAAAGGAGTGGGGTTGGTGGTAGCCACCAAAGGGGTGGTTCTTACAATACTGGTACACAGCATGATGGTGGTATGACATGGGCACAAGGAGATGAAAACTACTATGCCACGCAAGACACAGATCATGGTTATCGACCGGGAATCAGTGAACAACGAAGGCATTTAGACAATTTAACGAGATTCCCTAGTAGTGACGAGTATTCAAGCGGATATGATCAGCAACGTCTTGATAATCAACTACGGGCAATGGGTTTAATGACAGATCATGCATACCACGGCGGAAGACATAGTATCTCTGGGAGTGGGAGTGGCACAAATAATTATGGTCCGGCACAACTTCCAAGATCTACTAGTACTAGTACAGGTGGTTACTATGATCGTTATAGAGACCATTATGGATCTACTAGTAGCGGCACAACAGGTGGTGATTATTATGGATATAATCAAGGGACGCAATATGGTGGGTCTTCAACTGATAGTTCTGGATATAGAGGTTTTGGATATTATCATCACGGTAATCAACCAGGAGATCGTCAACCACAATTTCCAAATTATGGATCATCTAGCCAGTCATCCCAGCCATCTGAGCAGCAATATGGTTCATATTTCTTTCCTTACCCAACTGAAAGAAATTACCCCTATCCAAATCCGTATGATCGATACCGCAACTAGATAGGGAGATGAAAATGATGAAACATTGTAATCATTCCTATTTATCTTCCATACAAACTTTTTATCTAAGCTTATGTGACATTAGATTGTTTTCAATATTATTATTGGTTTACTATGCAATATTGAATCTGACAACTCTGCCGCGGTTCAGTATAACCAGTTCTACAATGCAATGCATATTGAATGATGGGTTTAAATGTACATCATTGGTCCACTTTGTTAATCTTATTTTTTTAAAATTTTCTATATTTTTTTCGGAATTTTTTGCGCTCTCTAAATAGCGTATCTTTGCGTATCGCCCGATACCGCGACCGAGTTGAAAATCGGATGTCCGATACCGAGACCGATACCGAGACTTTGAACCATGATCCTGGCATATAGAGCAGGGTGTGGATATTCCCCAGGTCATAGTCGTCCCTTGTGTTATTATACGATAGATATATATTTTGGGATGAGACGTGGTGGGTATGTTTCGTCTCATTGCCGGTTGGAACTATGACCGCTTCCCGGGACGTCGTGTGTGTGAGTTATCACGAGGTGGGTGTCGTTGATCCCCACCAGGTGGTCCCCACTTGTTACGTGAGCCGGACTCTGGGAAGATGATAGCATTGATGCAGTTTTATCGGCGCTATTTATAGCCGGGTATTATATGTGCATGGCCATTGTACATCATATATGGTATGTACACTTGGTCATGGGTATGGATGATGGTATGTATATATATATGGTGAGAATAAAATACCTATATATATATTTATATATCCTAGGTGAAAGGATATGGTATTTCTATGGGGTACATCTTGGATGTTTGTGGTGTACCAGTCTATTTGGGGGTTGATGTATCGCATTTAAGGAATACTTCGGTTACATCATCCCAAGGATGTTATTGGAGATTTCTAGTTGTTTTCATATTGTAGTTTAAAATTTCAGTAGTAAGGGTAGTATTAAATTGTATGCTAAGTATTATGGATCTCTAGGATCGACATTGCCCAGGAGTAGTGTAACGAGGTGGTTACTTGTTTGGATTTCGCTTTGTGAGACACCTCACGCACGAAACGCAGTGCCATGTCGAGATTTGAGAGAAGTAATTACTTATATGGCATAATGGATCTCTAGTCGTGACATTGTCAGGAGTAGTGTAACGGGGCGGTTCCTTGTTTGGATTTCGCTTTGCGAGACTCCCCACGCACGAAACATAGTATAATTTTGAGATTAGAGAGAAGTTTTGCCATTTTTCCATGTGCATGATATTTAGATAAATTCTTATATTTTAGCCTATATATATGTATATATATATAGATGTATATATATATATATATATAGGGGTAACGTATTAAGAATTATAATTCATTATAATTATAAATCGGAATCCATTAAGCCTATTATGGCATAACTGTTGGTAATCATAACCTAGTGGGATTAGAAAAGGGTGGATCCTTGGATTATGATGGGAAAGTAGCTCTCGTGGGTATAGGCTAGGCCTATGGTAAGTTAGGTTGTCCTAAATAGGGGGTAATTTAACTAAAACTTGAGAACGCGAATAGGTGCGCGCCTTTAGATGAGAGGTGAGTTGGGGTTCCACAAGAGAGCGGTCTCACTTTAATTATGAAATAAAGTGCACCGATAATTATTATGCACGGTTAACACACTTGCTAAATATTTTTCACATTCGGGGCTCTGACCCGTTTACTTTTCTCTCCTCCTTATGTATATATATTACCACACGTATCCTACCGCATGGATGCCGGATGACTTTCTATCCAGAGTCTTGGGAGCCGTGACAGGTGCGGACTGTTGCGGGATGTTTCATGTAGTCGCTTCCTACTTCTTTAAAATTCTAGGTAGGATTCATGTTGTATATCGGGTTTGTACCCAAGGGATATTTATATACATGTTTATATTTATTCCATTTCAGTTATTGCATTGGCTGTGACCCGACAGCTTATTCGGGTCTACTTTTTGTAGTACATTCAGTTGTATTTATTTATGTCATTTTATCTCTAGCATTTCCTTTATCTTAGTTTCTTTTATGCATCTTTTTTTTTTTTAGTGGTGTTAGTTGGTTGTCTGCTGGATTTTATTTAATTTTTAACATCCCGCTTATATGATTTCGGGTAGTTAGTCCTATATTATATAGTACCGGCAGTTGATGTTGAGACTGGACCATCTGAAACTCCTGATTTAATATAGTATAGGGCTGGCCACCTGTTATTATTTTAGGCGGGTTGTCACACAAACTACAAACGTAACACTGACCAAACAAAAAACTAAAAACGAAGGCCGACCTAAAAACTAAAAACGAAGGCCAAACTAAAAATTAAAAACGAAGGCCAAACAAAAAACACAGACGAAACGCAGGTCTTAAACTAAAAACGAAGGACGCAGGTCTTACCTTCAACAAACGAAGGCCGAAATTGAAGAACTAAGGCCGGAATTGCAAAAGGAAGGCCAGAACTCAAAAACCAAAGGCCGAAATTGAAGAACCAAGTTTAGGGAGGCCGTATTTGAACGCAGGGCTTACGGAATGAAGCTAGGGCTTATGTTTTTAACTTACGGTCAGTTCTTTTGTTTTAAACTTGCGGTCTTTATTTTTTTTTAAGAAACTTGGCTTTTTTTTTTTTTTACCAAGGCAAGAGGCGTACGCCTCATAGCCTTTGAGGCGGAAATCCTTGAGGCGTAGCGCCTCAGGTACAAAAGGCGCAAGTCTCCATGAACAACTTTTTTTCAGCGCCTCGCCTCGAGGCGTACGCCTCATTCTCCTTTTTAAACATTGGTTCACCCCAACCCATAGGTGAAGCTGGGTTTAAGTAGAATTGGTTCAGTGGTTTGGCTCCTGTGCAAGACTGATTCGGTTCTGTGTTGTCTTCGTTAGAATTTCATTCTCCGTGAGGCTTCGATCAGTCTAATATCTGGAGGAGTTAAATAATATTTTCATCTCTTTACACTGTTGCTACACATTTTAAACTGTAATTCGTAAATAAATAAATAACTTTTGGGTCTTGATAAACACTTAGAACCCAAAAATAGCAGGCACAGAGTTCCGACATACAATTATTAGAGCACGTGGAGCTTTCATACTTACTATTTTGAGGCTCAAAACATGTGCCCTAAGGGCACATTTTATCATATTCCATAACTTTTTTTTGTTAAATAAAATATATAAATAAATAACATATAAAGGATTTACATAAATAAATAACTAACATTTTAAACTATAATTCGTAAATAAATAGCATTTTAAACTGAAATTTGAAAAAAAGAAACAATTTAAACTGAAACTTCCTGAAATTTGTAAAAAAAAAAGAAGTAACATTTAAACTGAAATTTGTAAAATTAATAACATTTAAAATTGAAATTTGTAAAGTAAATAACATTTTAAACTGAAATTTGTAAAAAAAGTAACATTTTAAACTGAAATTTGTGGAAAAAAAAACATTTTAAACTAGAATTTGTAAAATAGACAGCATTTTAAACTGAAATTTGTAAAAAAGTATCATTTTGATTTTGAACTGAAATTTGTTAAAAAAAAAGTAACATTTTAACTAAAAATTATATGACAAATATTATTTTATCCAAGTAACATAAACGTAAAACAGGTAACATTTTATAATGAAAATAAACAAATATATTTAAGATTTGAACTTGCTCATATATAAACAAAGATATTTAAGTAGCACAGTAGCTAATAAGGAATAACATTACTGTTTGGACTTGATCGAAGCAATTCTCAGCCTCAATCCCTCAAATGACCCCCCGCCTTTGAAGTCTGCTTAGCCTGATGATTACGTCTTGGTCCAGCAGCCTCAGTTTGGTCTCAGTAATGATTCGCTTTGAAGAGAAGAGGGTTACGGCATGGAGGGTTAGGGTTTTTGTTCCAACAGAGTTGTGCGATTTTAGGAAAAAAGCTGAAGACTGACGAAGTAAGTTGGGTTTCATTCCCTTTTTTGTTTCTTTTTAAATTTCTGGGATAAAAACACACACACAAATAGCGCAAGGGTTACGCAAAATAGTGCAAAAAAGCGTGCCATGTCAGCAAATTGCGTGCGTCAGCAATTTGAGTACTGCACAAACCAGAATACACTATATTGCGTTTTTCACTCGCCACACGCAATAGCGTCCAGTAACTGAGCAATGGACTCTTCTCTTGTAACTAGTTGACCCAGCACAAAAGTAATATATCTATATATGCTGATAGTCGAGGAAGGGGAGAGTAGAAAAGTACACTTGAGGTTATTTACTAGGCACTTAACCACCGATTGCTCGTGTAAAAAATGTGGATTCCCAGTGGAAAACTGCCTACACATTCTAAGGGACTGCCCTATGGCAAGGCCAGTGTGTTTGTTGTGCACTGGTGAGTTTTGACACAATCTGTTGTTGAGAGGTATTTATACGTCACCGTGAACCTCGACAGAGTTTTTGTTTGTTTGTTGATGAGTGATGGAACATACCTTAATTTGTTTGTTGGTAGGTGTCTACACCTCTTCTTAGTCCTCAGTGAAGGTTTAATTGTTGTTTACCCTTTGTTGTGTGTGTTTATCAGTGATGAATTCCTTCGTTGGTGTGCGGATTGTCGTAGTTGCGGCATGTTGGTGGTGAAGTTGTGGTTACAACTTAAGGTTTTGGTATGGTCTTAGTGGTGGCTTCCTGCTCATGGTGGTTTCTTGATGGATGATGTATACCATTGATCGTGGGTTTGAAGACTACTAGTGGTGATTCGTTTCAAGGTTCAGTTTAATTGGTTACTTTGATATGGTATTTCCATTGGTGCTTTCTTACGTAGACACGGTGTGCAATAATGTGCTGATGCTACTTTGGGATAATTTTATTCGAAGTTGAGCATGTTTTTTAAACGTCAAGAGTACAATGACTCTCGTTATGACTTGCACGATGCCAGCAACTTGTTTCATCCATTATTGTTAAGAAGAAGAAATCTGTGAGAAACTATATACTCAACTCAACAAAACCTTTTCCTAATTACTTGGAGCCGATACATCAATCTTATTTCTTCATTCCGTTCGGTTTGGAGAAATTTCCTCGGTTAAACCAAATGATATCGTATCCTTTGTTTCAATCTTCGGTAAGACCTCTACCCCTAACGTTACCATCAATATTAATTACATATATATAGGCAGTAGATGTGTTATAACTTATAAGAGGTCCATCGCATGTAGTATATATTCACCACACATATATATGCGTAGTAAATATTTACTACACATACATATCATTAGATTCAATAGTAAATATTTACTACATATACATATGGGGAATTACTCATATATAGTTGGTAAATGTTTACTACACAGTTATGGACGAGAAGGAACAAACGAAGAACAAAAGGACGTTCAGGAATTTAGACCGCACCAAATATTTTTGCTCAAAATTTTCGTTGTCGACCTCAATCCGGTGAGATTGGGGGTTTAGATCCTAGAAAGCACGGACACTTCACTGGAGGTGACATACCCGTGTCGGACACTCCAACACGCGTACGACATGGCGCGTGTCGGATTTGTTTGGCATTTTAAAGAAGACGGACACTTTGCGGACACGGCACGGACACTGTGGACACGGAGCGATGCCATAAATTAAAGAACATTAAAGAAATTCTTGTGTTGTGTAAAATTAAATCTTTTGGGGTCCATGAATAATAACAAGAAAAGTAAAGAGAATGAAGTTAGCCTCTCGCTCGATATAAGTTGATACTTCTTACTTACAATTAAATGTTATTAAGAAATACATAAACCATTTTAATTTTGATATATTGGTTTCCTCACTAATTTTTTTGTTTTTAAAGTGCAAAACAGATAAAACTATACACATAGTTATAAAGATATATTTATTTGTCGTCATCTCTGCTGTATTGTGTTCTAATTTTTAGAGATTTTCCGTGTCGGCGTGTCCGTGTCGTGTCGAACACGACACGCGTATTTGTGTCCGTGCTTCATAGGTTAGATCACAGCATAATTTTTTTCCCCACTTGTCTACCTTACAAAGGTGAGATTAAGGGGGTTAGATTGCACCAAAATTTTTTTGCCCACATGTTGGTCGTCGTCGACCCCACTCCGAAACCGGAGAGGAGAGTTCGGAGGAACGCGCATGAGTTCGAGAGATTGAGCGTTAGTGTGGTGGTGGTTGTCAATGAAAGAGAAAGAGATCTGATCCGGTGAGGGTAGACGAGGGTACAGTGGTCCAAATAATAGTGGATAAACACCTCCAAATGGTATTTGGGACTTAATTAATTATATTGAAAACTTAATGAGACTTAGAAAGTGAGGTCATATTTAACGGGACTGACCACCTGAATGAGACATGTAAATTACAATAGGATAGAGGAGGTAAAAACTTTCCATAATCTTGCAAAAACTTGCAGTTTCCTTCCTTTATTAGTCCCCATTTTTCATAAATTTAAGTATCATTCTCTTACTCTGTTTTCTTCATAATTTAAAGTACTCATCTCAATGGAAAGGAAGTAGGTAATTTAACGTAATTACTTGGTGTATCAAAACAATAATGTTTGTTGATGTATAGCAATGCTAATCATTAGAAAGACTGAATGGAGATATGCTTGTAACTAGTAATTCTCTTTTTCAATCAATATGTGATATTCATAATATTTGCATTATCTATCTCTATAATGAAAATTTTGATTATTTAAATTAATCGAGGTAAATGGTTGTGCGATGAAGAATATATTTTGAACTGAAAACCATACCGACCTACCAACGGGTTGGTTAGGTTTGGTACCGTTTCCGAAATGCAGGACATAGATAACCTTGCTTCCCGGACTGAGCTGTTCCACGAACACACTCCTATATAGAGGGGTCTCAAAGATTGGTCTAGTTTCTTTTTCTTTTTATTCTTTTTTGAAAAAGTATATTAGAAAGGCACAAAAGGGGGCAAAACCACGTGCAGGATAAGTATATGACACCTACTAGTTCAAGAAATTAAAAAATAATTCGAACGAAAGGTACAACAAGATAATTTATTAAGTTCTTACAAACCGTTATTCCTCTTATCTATATAACTGAGTAAAAGCCTCATCATCGAACCAAATATAACCCAACATACATCAAGCAAGCCAAGTATCAAATCTCTCAGCTCCCTCGCTACATTGCAGTGAAGGAGAAAAATGTGCGCAACCTCCATTTACATATGAACTAACAGCGGACATAAATTTCTCTTCTCAAAATTGTCACTAGTCAAAACTTCTTCCTTTGCTGAGTGAAAAAAGGAACCTCATGAGGGCCTTTAACCTTAAAATAGAGAGTTAGAATGTTGCGTGTTTTTATTGGATGGCAGCCTGTGACGTTAAATTGAGAGAAAATACTTGAGGGAATATAACGAATCTGTTCCTAGTCCCGTCATGTCTTTGTTTAGTACGTCTTTGATCAACCTTTGAATGTTGATTTCTTATTTTACAGGTTGCTTATGTATTAGGTCAATTGCAAAACAAAACTGCTTCAGATGCACTTTCCAGGATACTTAGGGATGTGAATGAGCATCCAATGGTTCGACACGAAGCTGCTGAAGCTCTTGGTTCCATTGCAGGTTTGAGTTGACCACCTTTGATATGTTAAATGTATTATTCTCACCTGTATTATCCCAAATAACGAGAAGTATTCAAAGAGGTTGGCGTGTTCGTGTTTTTCTAATTTTATGATAGACAATGTATTAAGCAAATTTTATTCTTTCCCTTTTATTTATTATAATCTGGGTAAAGTGAAATCAATCCTCTCGTCCATGCAGTTTCTCCAAGAATTCCTTAACCCCATGCATCGTTAAAAAATGTTGCTAAATTGCCCCCCCAGAAAGGAGCCTTTGCAACAAATGCATAGTTTTTGCCCCCAGGGGGGTGGAGTGGGCGAGGGAGTTTCATTAAGAATACTTCAGGGGTTTCTTGCAAAAACGGCATAGTTCATTTTCTTTCCTTGCACTTTTCCCTTTTAAATGTGATTTGAGTTTGGATCAATTAAGTCCACAAATGTCGAAATTATCTAGTACATGATTAATGTTTAAATCTAAAAGTAGGAAATACAATCACATTGGAGATAACAATATCATCTTTCCCTAGTTTTGCCTGAAGAGCTTTTTTATCGGCAATACGATATCACCCCAGGACTTAGGTTTCCTATTTTCTTTGTTATCTGCATCAAGTATCTTATAAATTTCTGGGTTCTCATATTTCCTGTTATTTTCATAGATGGCCAAAGCGTAGCTCTTCTTGAGGAATTTGTAAAGGATCCTGAGCCTATTGTCTCACAGAGCTGTGAAGTTGCTCTCAGCATGCTGGAATTTGAGAGATCTGGCAAATCCTTCGAGGTAATATACGACAATGAAGTTCACTATATAAATAGTTATTGTTTTCTGAATAAACAGATGAATAATTGTGTTTCATGCAGTACCTATTCATGCAAACACCTCAAGCGCAGGAAGCTGCACATTGAATCTTGTTCCTATTCATGCAAACGCTTCAAGCGCAGGAAGCTGCACATTGAATCTTGTTCGGAACATTTATCAGTTTATTTCAACTGCCATTATTTGGAAGTATTGAGCTTTGAGACCAATGCCCCATTTATGTTTCCCAAGTGCCATTTTTTCTTGAAAGAGATTTTATTAGGGTAGTGTGCGATGAAGGGACCTGAATTCCCAACTACGCACATTGATCAAGTTATAGTCATAAGGTTAATCTTTATATCAAGAAAGCCTTGAGAAGATGTTTATAATTTGTAAGCTGTTACAGACAAAAAAATTAGCGAAGTGGCATTTTTGTTGTACTTTATCCCTTCAAGGCCTTTTAACCGTACCATTCACACATTGGAATTAGAGTGAAGGTCGTGTTACTATAATTACTATGAGCAATGCACCTCATAAGACCAAGTTGTGTGTCAATAACTGCATTGGTCGAAGCATCGAGTGTTAGTGGAGGTTGCTCGGGATAAAAAAATATACAATGCACCATCGCTAACACGTGTTCTTGTTTATATATATTTTTTTTAGAGAATTAAGGTAAAGATCACGTTCCTTGTTATATTTGGATTTTTAGGACAATGCTTTTCAAGTTTATAAATCTAGTCTCTGTGATATAATAACATTTATTTGTGTGATCCCTTTAGAGTTAGGAGTTCATTATTTTGGTCCGTGCTAGCGGCTTCATTTTTCACTATTTTTAGTACAGGGATTAAATTTATAAAATTATGAAGAGTGTCATATTTTTATACATTTTTCCAGTGATGAGAGATAGACTGGTAAAGCTGTAAAACATTGTATGCAATATATAATTTCCCCTTTGTGCCTTGGCATAAAGGACAAAAAGAAAAAGAGCTATGTCCATAGTGAGGAAAAGCAACTATTCACTTCGTTTTAATTTAAGAGTCACTGGTTTAAAGTTATTTTTCTAATATTAACTTTTTATAAGAAAATAGTCAAAATTAAAATTCATTCAACCATGTAGAATTTGGTAGATTGATTTTATAATGCTGACTTTTAATTTGGGATAGCTTAAAAAGAAAAGTGTAACTTTTATTTTGACACGGGGACATATCACGAGTGTATCTTTTATTTTGAAACAGGTACAGTAGCACGGGAATGCCATAGTTAATGATAAGTAGTAAAATATTAGAGAAAAATCATTATCAATTTAATATATTTAGATCACGATTCAGTGCGATGAATGTTTGCTTTAGAAAGTCTCGTCGAAGGAATATACGGCCTTAGACATGTGATTATATTGTTTCTAGAATTTGGTGTCACTTACATGTGATTGCATCTACTAATGAAATTCTGGGTTGCTGTTTCAGGGTCTTAGATGTATTGGCATTGGACACCTAGATTAGCCGTGCACATATATTTTGTTAAAAATGATTTTATTAAAATGTGCCTGGGCTTTTTTAATTTAGTGTTGGATTTGTTTCTGAAAGGAACTATAGAATACCTAGAATCTCACAGAAAGATTTTGTTTTATGAATTGTTCATTCAATTCGAAAAATGTGAATTCATTAGGGGGCCATCCCTCCCTCGTTGCTTGTGTTATATTAGTGTAAGTAGGAGCTAAGCCTTGCCTTACCCAATGTTCATGTAATTGCTTCCCAGCTAACTAAGAAAATATATTGATGGACGTTGAAAGGAAGGTATGTTTTGTTGATCAAGCCAGAGAGGGACTTTTCTCTCTAAAAATAGAGTTGCTCTCCTTGTGAATGCACAACCTATTTTAGACAACTCGCTTATGGTTTTGAAATGTTTAAAAAGTTTTCCACATGCCTTAAGCTGCGTAGGTGCTATAAGCACGCATGCACGAATTCGTGTTGAGTTAATACATTTTTATTTTATTTTAGAGGGACAGTATCCCCACATATATTATTAAAATTAGGAGAAAGAGCCTCTCCTAGGTGGCTTTACAAGTGTAAGAGGGTAGTTTAGAAAAGATGAAGGCGTAACCCCTTTTTGGAGTATAGTGATGATAAGTTAAATAACAACACTATTGATTAACCATATGACATACAAACACGACTCAATGAAGATAGACTCAGTTTGAACTCACAATTCTCTCGTGTATAACTCAGAAGGTAGTAATGAACTTTAGAAGTAACTTAGCTAGAGGGAGAGAGAAGTAAGCACCCTAGATACACCTTGGCAGGCAGCCAAACACACCAACCACCCTCAAGAATCTCTGTCAAGTATTAAAAGCTTCGTGATAAATGATAATGGTGGGTGAGTAAAATTCTCTGGTTTGTAATAACTCTCTTCGATGTATATTTTCTCTAGTAATAACTTCTGAACTCTAAAAAAGATCCCCCTTCCTCAAAGGTGGTTGGGGTCCTTAAATAACCCCCCCCCCACCCCCGAGGCAACTCAATCAACAATGCTTGTGAAAGACCTCCCTCATACTTTATGTCACCAGCATTAAATACCCGATGCACTAGTTGTCTCCACGTCATAAACATTAAATGCGAAGACATACCTTTTGCCTAACCACTTTGTGTCAGGGGGCTGTTGTCACAGAGGTGGCTCACCAACTGTCTGACAGCCCCAAATACCACGACGGTTTACTCAAGTGCAGGTCTGACATTGTTTAACTGGCTAGTGACATCACCTACAGTAGAGGGTTGTTTGGTTCACAACTCAACGCCCGATGGAACTTCAAGCTGCTCCGCCCGAGGTTCCACGACCAGGGTCCTTTGGTGTTTTGACCAGGTGTATCTAAGATGGTCAGGACAAGCCCCAACGGTGCCTCACTCGTCAATCCTCCAAACCAAGTCCATCTCAAGTTCCCACGACAAGGTCATTCGATAGAGCATGAAACCTCTCCCAAGCCCTGCCAAGCCTGGTCTCTCACGAGTACCGTTTGACCTCGCACTAAAACTCATTATTATTCTCGTGACATCATTACAATCGTTATAGCTCCTAGTCAATATAGACAAAGATACAATATGGTTAAGTAGCATAACAAACTAAAATACGAGTTGCCACGCTGAGCTGCCTCGCTGAGTTGCCATCCTAAGTTGTCTTAACCCCAGATACTATTGTAAATAGGGGAATTATACCTAATCCTAGGATTACCTTCAAGCCTCCTCTACATTTGCCCCTTCGTGGAGAGATTTGTTGTTGGAACAAGAAATGTCTGCACGAAAACTTCTCAATCCGATGAACATCCTTTGCGAGTAAAAAATCTGGCATCCTTTCCTTCGTTAGAACCACCGCGTTAGAATCTTCAGGAAAAAGTAAAATTCTCCCCGATGTACCTAACCGAAGCTTATTGATGCTTTGGTGAAGGGACATCACAACTTTTTTCTGAGGCTGAGCTTCAACTGTTCTAACTTTATTATTCGAAATTCTCCCGAAAGGCCTGCTAACCTTCTTAAATACTTGTTTTGATTATTGGTAAGTGAAATTCTCCCTTGTAACGCTTCGCTATTTTTGAAAAAGCAGAAATTCTCTCCGATGTAGCTGAGTCACCATTTAAACAACGTTTGGACTTGTGGCGAGGGGACATCATAACTTTTTTGAACCGTTGGGACATCTTTTCTATTGGGAGTTATTGGATATGTTTGAAAAAAAATCTAACGCCAAAACTCAAACTTGCTGAAGGAGTCAACCCCTTCTATTCCCCAAGTGTCGCTTCGTAAATGACGTGACGCTGTCTTTTAAACTGTCAAGACGCCTCTCGAAGTGCCACGTGTTCATTTGAAATGATTATAGGCGGCCTTGCACGTGTGGTGGTGGGAAACTCAACAGACGGGTTCCTTGAAAGGTTTCAAACGTCTCTTTTTTCAAACCCTTATCTTTCCTTTATCTTCTTCAAGCTCCCGTCTTCTTGAGAGAGAGAAAACTCTGCGAAAACCTCCATTGTTGTTCAACTCTTTACCCAGTTTCTTCCTTCTCCTATCTTTTGCACCTCCACCCGTGGTTGTGCTCCTCCCTCCTTGTTTCTAACCCTTCTTACCTAGCTGTGCCATTCATCGCTACTCTGCTATGGCTTTTTTAAGTGCTTCTAAGGTTGCCACCACCACTGCTCAGCCAGGACCCCCCTCTGCCACTTCTGGTGCCGCTGCCCTGAATGCTGCTTGTCAAGAGCAACTACGCTTCTATTGTCGGGCTCCCATCTTTGGCGAAGGTGATAAATTTTTCGATGCATGCAAGACTTGCCATTTCTCATCCAAGTTTGACCCATTACTGTTGGGTGATGAGGATATGGATTCATCAAATTGGGGCTATCTTCCCCCAGAGGGGACTCTGCGCTTTCGTTTGAACCGTGGTGACTTCCCCTATTCTCAGATTGACTTCGAAGCACCTGGAGGGTCTCCAACCCATTTCACTGCCTGGCATACACATATGAAGATTTCTTTCGCTGCTGCTCTTGTAAAGGTTGGGCTTCATCGAGCCTACTGGTTTGGGGAGTTCGCCCTTTCTAAGCACAACGCGTCGCTCCAAGTGCTAGTTTCCAGATGGAACATCATGACTCACACGTTCTTTGCTGCGTGGGGAGAGTTCACCATTACGTTGGAGGACGTCTGTAATCTCCTTGGGTTTGAGCCAATGGGTGAGTTCACATATCACGATGAGGCCCTGGATGCCGAAGAGGCTGCTGATCGAGTTGAGCCAGATCGAATCTGTCGCAGTTGCACTGGCTCCTCGAATAAAGCCACATTTACTCCCCTCATCAACTATTTTTTTGAAGCTCCGACCCTGAAGGATGTCAATGCTGCAACGGGCCGAGGTAGAGGTACATCCCTGGAACTACCGTCCTATATACTTGTGTTGCTTTCACGCTTCTTCCTGACTGGAAAACCCAACGATCAGCCCAGGAGGGACCTTATAAATATTTCCATTCGTTTGGCTAGGGGTTTCAACCTTCCTCTGGCCGCCATTGCCTTGGGGTCCCTCTATACCTGGTTGGATCGAACCCACATCGACATGGCACGATCACTGGGTCGTTATAACTTGGCCAATTTTGCCAACACCATCATTTTGATGGGCTTTCTTTACACCCGTTTTCCTGTCGTTGCCGCCAAGTCTATTTCTCTGCCCGTGAGCCAAGGTATCAAGCCCCCACACCTCCTATGTTTCCATAAAAAACAAAGTCGAAAGGATATAACAGAATTTTTTGATCGTTTGGACTCTGTGATGAGGCCATACAATGAGTCTACATTTGGCCATAGTTGGGATTTCTTTCCTTCTGCAGCCTCAACGATCAAGTTCATCCTAGTTGTAGAAGATCTCTCGTAGGCCGTAGTGCTTCTGTTTACTCCTGGGTTTCTTCCTTCCTATACTGAATGGGGATACACCTCAGAACCCTACAACCCTGACAGATGTAGCAGGTAGTTCGAGTTTGATCAGAGGGCCCCTCGACCTGTGTTTCAACACAACCATACAAGGGCCACTTTCGCTGAAGCTTGCACCTTTTATACTGCAGCAGCAGTGCTTGGTGTGGCTTATACCATCGATGGGCAAGTCACCCTTCCTAGTGCCACTAGGAAGGGGGACGTGTGCACCTCTTATGCCACTGAGTTCCGTTTGGGGCAGTTGAGAATGATTCGTGAGTATATTCAGTCCCCCCCCAATATCCCCCAGCCCTTTCTTTCTTTGCTTCTGAACTGGGTCTTAAAGGGATTTCCGTGCTAGGAGTTTAGTTTCCCTTGAGTAAAACCATTAAAGAATCTCCCCAAGAGCTACCCCCTTATTGCCCAATGATCCTTACTGCCACCACGAAGCCCAAGGCCGTTGCAACTCCCAAATAACCTGCCCCCTCGATCGAAGCTGCAACAGGCGAAGGGCCTTCTCAGCCACCTGCCAAAAAAACCAAGAAGTCAAAAAGCGGGGTTTCCTTGAAATCCAAGTCCTCAAAGTCCCAACCCCAAGCTCAAGCACAAACTCCTTTAGAGGCATTCCCTATTGCCTCCGTTCCCCATTCTATGTCTGCAGAGGTAGCTGAAGATCTGAGGAGGCAGGTTCAAGCTGAGGTCGAAAGAATAAATGCTGAGTTTTAATGGCGCACTGTCGTCGTTCCTCCTTCGACTGCCTTTCCCACGATCGTGGTTGATCTAACTGAGCCATCGGCCAAGAGGACAAAAAGTTCGAGGGTACTCTAAAGTGGTAATGCAATGGGCGCAAGGAAGAAAACTCTGGGCACTAAGTCCCAGAGGAAATGAACAACCGAGATACCTCCATCTTCTGCTCCCTTTATTGCTGCCTCCTCTCCACCTTCACCAGTGGTTATACCCTCTCGTTCTCCCTCCGGATCTCAAGTATGTGTGCATGTTTTATTCTTGTTCCCTTTTTCTTAAGGCAATCCGCATTTGCTTATTTCTTTGATAACCTTGCTGCAGGGAGTTGAAGAAAGGCCCAGTCCCCCTGGTTCCCATGGTTCCCCCGTGAACCATTTCGTGGGTGGGGGGGGGGGGGGGGTTCGGTGTCTCTCAAGACTATGTTACGCCTCCCCGTTCCCCCATGATAGGCCTTACCTATTCTCACCATTCGCCCTCCCAACGGGCCAAAGAAGCTGCGGCGGGGGCTGCTACCGTTGGATTTGTGGAAATATCTGGCCAATCAGAGGCAACTAATCCAGCCTCCTCTGAATTACCATCTGAGCAAGAGGTCCCTCTGCCCATCGTTGTGGTCAAGGAGAGTGCCCCTGAGGTAAGTTTCTTGTCAAGTCTCACATCTTTTCCTTGTCCCATTGCTTTGTTTATCATTTTGATATGCTGGGATGTTTTAGGTGGAAGTGGCGTCTCTGATAGCTAACATTCTCCTTCCCACTGCATTGACGAGACCCCTGACTGCAGTTCCCCTTTTTGGTGCCATAACGGGGGTAAGTTAAATGTATTCCTGCCCCTTATTTTTTTCTTTGTATTTTCTCCTTCTGTCTAACACTTGATTTTGTATTTGCAGCTTTTGCCAAACCTTACCCCACCCTTTGCTCTTAGTGGCCTTTTCCTTTCCCAGTCCAAGGCTGATGCTACTGCTCTTCGTGTTAGTTCTTCTGTAACCACTGGCGTTGGGGCATTTCTTGAAGGTCCAACGTTTTCTTTTGATGATACGCCCGTGTTGGCCTTAGTACCATTTATTGGTGAGGGAAGTTTGCCTACCATTGAGGCTTCTTCAGCCAAGGTCCCCGTTGAAGCTACTGAGGCCATGAGCCCACCCCCAATGGTTTATACCATTATGGCCCCCGTGGTGACTCCCGTTCTCGCTCCTACTACTGCTGAGGTACTTCGCTAATTTCTCTGCATTTCTCAGTTTCTCAAACTTCACCTATGTTTGTGACTTAACAATGAAAACACTTGTTAAGTTTTTTTTCATAAACTTCACCTATATCGGTGACTTAACAACGAAAATGCTTGTTAAGTTTTTTCATAAGCTCCACCTATGACGGTGACTTAACAACGAAAATGCTTGTTAAGATTTTTCACAAACTCTACCTATATCGGTGACTTAACAATGAAAACACTTGTTAAGATTTTTTCATAAACTCCACCTATATCGGTGACTTAACAACGAAAACTCTTGTTAAGATTTTTCATAAGCTCCACTTATAACGGTGACTTAATAATAAAAACGCTTGTTAAGATTTTTCACAAACTCCACCTATATAAAAAAACTTAACAATGAAGACACTTGTTAAGGTTTTTTCATAAACTCCACCTATATCGATGACTTAACAACGAAAATGCTTGTTAAGATTATTTTATACACTCATTATTTCTTTTACCTATTCTCAGGTTGCACGAGAGGATTCTCCACCAGTTCCTTCGCCCGTTGCCTCGCCCCATCGGGAACCTGTCGTTTCAGAAGATTCTAGACATAATGATCAAGGTTCCACGATCGGTGCTGCTACGAAGAGCGAATCTGGCTGTGAGCTTCCTCTGCCCAACCTATATCCTCACGCCTCACGCCTTCTGCCTGATGGTGCTTCAGCATTCTCCTCAAATGCCTGCCAACCATCGTCTGGTAGTTGAAAAACTTGTAAATCACCATCCTGAGATGTTCACGATGGATTGCCTGTGTTCAAATATCTCCGTTATGAGTTATAGGCTTCAGGGCATGGCTACCGTCATTGCTGAAATTGTCAACACTCTGACTTCAAACGTTACCAGACCCCCCCTTAACCAATTTCTGGGTTATCTGAGGGAGTTGGGTCACGAAGGCTTCCGTTTTGACTGGCTTATCACGCATTTGAAGACCTTAAAGAGCCAACGACTGGACAGCCAGAGGGAAGTCCTGTGGAAACATCAGGAGGATCAGCGGGCTGAGGAAGCTAAGTTGGTTGAGCTAGCACCTCTTCTTGGAGGTATTGACAAGGAGGTGGAGGACATTAAAGAAGCTCTGCGCCTGGCGAAGCTAAAATGAGAGAAACTCCTTATCGAGCGCACGCAAGCACATACGAGGTTAGAGGTTTCTATTAATGCCCAACGGTCTTACCTAGAAGCCTCTTTGGGCCTTCCTGGAGATTTTTTCTCCTCCCCATATTTGTGGTTCCTCCTAGGCCAATGAGCTTTTGTATATATTTTTCTCTTTTCTTTCCTTCTTATGTAATTCTTGGGCAATAGCTCCCAATTTTGTAATGCCCCAAAGTT
Organism: Sambucus nigra; assembly: GCA_949130495.1. Lineage (NCBI taxonomy): Eukaryota > Viridiplantae > Streptophyta > Magnoliopsida > Dipsacales > Adoxaceae > Sambucus > Sambucus nigra. The sequence continues at coordinate 478,494,813 of OX422217.1, read as the reverse complement.
TATGAATGAAGAAAGATATATGTTTTCCATGTCATTTCTTTGTGTTACAACTGCTTTCGTACATTATGAAGTTCTATAATTCTTTCATCTTCACTTGGATTATAATAAAAAGAACTTGCATATTTTTCATAGAAAGAACTTATATATTCATAACAACAAGATATATTGGTGGCCCAAACATAATTTCTTACATATGATAGACTTTTAACCATTTATTGTTAATCTTGAATGGTTTATCTTCTTCCATCCTAGAAATTAAGCAATAACCTGAGTCATGAGCTTATTTTACAATGAAAAGTCCCTCCCAATTTGCTGCAAGCTTGGGGTAGGGGCAATCCCCTGATGTGCTTCATTGTTTCTTTCAACACTAGGTCTCCTTCCACGAACTTCCTTGATCTCACCAAGTTATCATATGCCCTGGAGAGCTATTTCGTATACATTTGAAAGTGTTGCATCGCATTATCTCTGTGTTCATCCAACATTTCCAACTGCACATGTCTATTCTGAGGGAGCATGCTACTTCGTAAAGCATATTGAGCAGAGGGAATTTCTAACTCCACTAGGAGAATCGCCTCAGCCCCATAGACAAGGGAGAATGGAGTATACCATGTGGGCTTTCTCTTGGTTGTTTGATAGGCCCACAATACAGCTGGTATCTTATTATTCCACGCTCCTGGGAAATACTCCATTATTTTAGCGAAGATATTAACCAAAGTTTTATTAGTTACTTTGGCCTGACCGTTTCCCTTTGGATATGCCACCGTCGCAGTACGATGGATAATAGAGTATTTGTTTATGAGCATCGTTACTTCTGAATTGATTAAAGGGGTTCTATTATCTGAAAGGATGACCTTTGGGATCCCAAAATTACAAATGATGTATTTCCTGATGAAGTTGCTCACCACCCCCGCCATTGCCCTTCTCAGTGGTATCGCATCAGCCCACTTTGTGAAGCACTCTGTTGCTACTAGTATCCATATCTTCCCCCTCGAAGAAGGGTGTATTGCCCCTACCAGGTCGAACACCCAAGTGTGAAAAGGGTAAGGCGTTGCCAGGGAGTGTAGGTCCATCGATGGGGCATGGATCATATTTCCATGAAGTTGACAAGCTTTGCATTTTCAGATGAACTCAACGGAGTCTTTCTCCATTATTGGCCAATAATATCCCATTGTCATTAATTGGTCATATAACTTGGCCCCTCCTATGTGAGCTGGATCATGTGCCTATTTGAGGACCTCGACTTCTTCTTCCTTCGTGATGCAACGCAACGGCCTGTTGAAGTATCCCCTTCGATAAAGCTACCCCTCCTGAACGTAGAATCTCGGGGCCCTCCGTTTGAGTCCCATCGCGTTAATTTTCTGTGCTGGGGAAACTCCATCTCTGATGAAATCAATATAGGGTGTCTCCAATCAGGTTGAGCTTTAACGAAATTATATTCAGTCACTTCGAAGAATAACTGGCATTTATCGCATTTTCGTTGTAGCTCCATCGCGTCCTGTTTCATTCTGGGCCAAAAATACCCCTCTCTTTGCATTCTTCGGTAGAGAGGTATCTCAGTTATTTCGCAGTGTTCTTCATATATTTTCTTCAATCTTTGCTCTGCCTTTTCTGGACCGATGCATCTCGACAACCATCCTCCTGCGTTCCTGAAGTAAAGGTTTCCCTGGTTCGTGAAGTATTAGGCTAATTCCCTCAGCCACATCGCTCCTTCCCCAGATTTTAATTGCCCTCTAATCTACCCCTCCAGTCTGCGTCGTCCTCCATCGATAAAATTGAGTGTACTATTGAAGAATCTGTTCTTCGTTGGATCACGACAATAGTTGTATCGTTCCTCATGACCATTCTCTGGGCAATAGTGGCATAGGCATCTGGGTGACGGTTTATCATTCTGGGCTGCCTCTTGATCTTGGTCCGATGGAACTGGCAGAGGAGCCTCTGAATGATTGTTCTATATGGTGCCAGGCTCACGTGTTTCAACGTGTACTCTCCATTCACTTGCTGAACCACCAAATTTGAATCCCCTTTGATGCAAAGTAAACGAATCCCCCTTCGCAGAGCCTCTAGCAATCCCAACACGAATGCTTCATATTCTGCCTCTTTGTCAGAGTAAGGGAAATCTAACTTATAGGAAAGACAAATCTCCTCCATTCCTTTTGAAAGAATAACTCCTCCTCCTCCTTTATTTTCCGTCGAAGATCCATCGAACTGCATTATCCATTCCTCCTCCGCTGCGTCTAGGTGATTGGCCTGCAAATCGTCTCCCGGAATATTTTCTATAGGTGGCTCAAACGTTCTTGAGGGAAAGATTACCAACAGATTGGCGTACGCTTGGATTTTTATTGCGCGTGGAACAACACACTTCAAGTCATATTCGAAGAGAATGAGGAACCACCTAGCTGCCTTGCCAATCAATATAGTTCTTGCCAACAAATATTTAATGGGATCACATTTAGTTACAATATGAATTATAAAAGACAGCATATAATGTTTAAGTTTTTGTGCTACAAAGACTAAGGCTAAACAGTGCCTTTCTAAGCTACTATATCTGACTTCTGGTCCACGGATGATCCTGCTAAGGTAGTAGACTGGCCGTTCTTTCCTGTTAATCTCTTGTTCCAGCAAAGTTCCCACGGACCTAGTGGTGGATCTGAGGTACAATTGCAACGGTATTCCCGCCTTTAGGGGAACCAAGGTCTGTGGTGAAATGAGCAGCTTCTTTAGTCCGTTGAGAGACTCCTAATGAATCTTCTCCCACCTGAATTTCATGTTCTTTCGCAACAGCTGCATTAACGGGTGTGTTATTTCGGCCAATCCAGGCACAAATTGCCTAAGGTAGGAGGCTTTACCGAGGAAACTCTTTAGCTCCTCCGCCGTTCTTGGACTTGGCATCTCCAAGATAGCTCGCTGCTTGTCCTAGTCCATCTGTACCCCTTGTCGATCAACCACAAAGCCTAGAAATTTCCCACTTCTTACCTCGAAGACGTATTTTAGTGGGTTTATCCTCAATTTATACTTCATGCATTGGGCGAACACCTTCCTTAAATCGCCCAGATAGGACTCCTCCTTTCTTGATTTGATGACCAAATCATCCATATATAATTCCACAAATTTGTGGAAGAAGTCGTGGAAAATGGACATCATTGTTCTTTGGTAAGTATCCCCATTGTTCTTGAGTCCAAATGGCATTACTCTGTATATGAAATTTCCCAACGGGGTCCTGAATGCCGTTTTCTCTGCATTCGAGGGGTCCATCTTGATCTGGTTGTACCCTATATACCCATCCATGAAACTATACATCTCATGACCAACCGTTGCATATATCAGGCTATCAATAGAGGGTAGAGGGTATTCATCCTTGGGGGGAAAGCTCTATTCAAATCTCTGAAGTCCATGCAGATCCTTATTTGTTTCTTATCTTTCTTTCCCACCGGGACAATATTTGACAGTCAAAGCGGGTGCTGTATCGGTTTGATGAACCCTGTCGTTAGTAAGCATTGGACCTCTTTCTTGATCTTCAAATCTAGCTCAGGCTTGTACATTCTTGTTGCTTGTTTCACTGGAATGGATGAAGGCAACACGTTCAAATTGTGGCAACTCACTTCCTCATCCAACCCTTCCATCTCTGTGTACTTCCATGCAAACACGTCTATGAACTCCTGAATCAATTCAACCAAGTCCTTTTATTTCTCTTCACTGAGCTCTTTTGAGATAAAAATGGGCCTTGGGTCTTCCTCTTCTTTCGCCAGGTTCAACTGCTCCAGTTCTTGTGCCTGTGGTTTCGATCGATCCGTGATGTAATCTGGTTCCTTGGTGACTTCCACCACAAATTCCTGTATGTTGGAGTTGTCTATCACCATACATTATCCCTGTTGATCCACCCAAAAACATTCATATATCGGGTCAAACTCATCATTAGTTTCTTCGGTCGCCCGCTCACACCATTATAATCGATATACCACTTTTCCTTCTTCGGTAATGACTTTCTTACACTGCCTACTGGTAACGGTGACTGCCTTCCTCTTCTTCTCTCTATAATCCTCGACCACTCTTTTTTCTGAGAACCGGCTCAGCACGCTTTATCGTTGGACCTCATATTCCATCGGATCCACTCTGGGCCACATCCTGTCTCTGAGCTATTTTGAGATGTTTTGGGGCCGAGGGACCACTTGGTGAGCTTCTTCGGTCATCACTCTTGAGATGATTGCAACCTCTTTATTCTACTAGTTCAAGGGCCCCATCCTTTCTCTGATCGAGGGAACCCATGCTCCCTCCATTCTTTTCGTTAGGACCCGAACATCCTCCTCCAATTCTGTGTAAAATTCCGTATCTACCAAGTGAGCTTCCTCGACAGGGAGGGGCCTCTTCGTAGCCTTAATGGTCACCTCTGTTCCCTTGATATTTGCTTTAGCGCATTGGTGGTACGTAGAAGGAACTAGCCCTTGGTTGTGCATCCACACCCTTCCTATTAGCAGATGATAGGAAGTTGCACTCTTTATTACGTGAAACTTGATATGAGAACTCATATTTCCCATTACAATCTCAACGTTAACGTACCCAATGGATTTGGAAGATTGGTTATCATACCCCAAAATCACCAAAGGTATGGGGGACCAACCTTTCTTCTGGAATATTGATTGCGTGGAAGGAGTTAATTGGAATAATATTGATGGAAGCTCCCCCATCCATAAGAGTCCTTGTGAAACTAATTCTGTTGACGTTGGCGGTCACATATAATGGCGTGTTATGAGGGAATCTTATAGCCCTATCTGCATCGCTGAAGGTTACGTCTGACAGAAACCTTCTTACCAACCTGGCCATGGGTCCCTTCCATCTCAGCGAAGGGACTGCGTTCTTCCTCGCAATGTCAAGTATTGCCTGGGTTATTTCCAACCTACTCTCTTTTGGTATCCCCACCTGGTCGAAGAACTAAGTGAATTTTGGGGATTTTAAAACTGCACAGTACTCTAGGACTGGGTCTTCTTCCTCACCTTCAACGCTGTATATGTCCTTCACGTCTTTGGCACTTGCCTCTTCATAGGCCAGTACTACATTAGCCATTCCCTTCGTATAATCTTCCATAGCTTCTTCGAACTCCTCCTGCTTTGACGTTGGCCCTCTTTCTTCTTTTTCTGCCTCTTCATCATAGGCCACCACCATATTGGCGCCATGTGCTAGGAGTGGGTTATTGTTAACATTATGCGAAGGGATTTGCAACGTCCTTACCTTTACGTACTTATTAATAATTCTCCTCAGCGTGAAACAACTCTCTGTTGGGTGCTGAATCTTTTGATGGACCTGGCAATACTTGGGATCCGCCCCTGTTTCCGCATCGGGTTCCCCAACGGGAATGCCCTTTGGTTCGTAAACCGTTCCTCCTTGGACCATTGCATTGTAACAACTAACAACCTCCTTTACTTTACAAGGCAATGGTGGTGGATCCTCCCTGTCTCTTCCAAACTTCCTCTTATTATCCTTCTTCGACACTTTGACCCCATCTCCTCCCTCGGTGTACCCTACCCGTGGGGGTTGAGACCTCCCCCCTACAGGTTGTGTCGGCTGCCTAAACATCATGGGCACCACCACCGAATTTGGTCGCACCACCAAGGAGATATTTCTTGCCGCTCTTAAGAACGCCGAAAAAGTCCCCTCGCGCGTTTCATTAATGAGATGACAGATGTACTTAGAAAGCAGTCCCTCCACACAGATCTGTAATAACTTGAACTCTTTGGCTTCCTCCCTCATATCGAGGGACCTTTCTCTGAAACTTCGAACGTATGCAACCACTTCTTCCCCGGGTCGTTGCTTATCCCTCCCCAGCTGGGTCAAAGTAAACTCATCTTCCACCAGAAAGAACTTCTGGACGAATAAAATATGTGTAATACCCCGTACTTTTGGCTATAATTATTTTTGGGATTAATTAATTAATTAGCGTATTAATTGGAAATTAATCCGGGTTAAAAATACTAATGTGATGCGAATTGGTATTTGATTATGTGCATATATGATTATATATGAACTTGGAATTTGAAAATTTGTCGTGGGGTTTATATACGGCATTTTAGAAATTTTGTTGAGACGCGTGGGGCCGCCGCGTCACGGTATATTATTTTATTATTAAAAGTGAAGTTAAAATTTATAATCCATATGGTCGTTTTGAGTGCGTCAACGCGTCCGGAAGGGTCGAGATAGTCAGAAAACACTAGCCGGGGGTATAGTTTGGGTTCCGGGGTATTTTTAGGCCATCCCGGCACCATAAAGGGTATTTTAGTAATTTGGTATTTTTGGGTAATTAAAAGTGACGAAAATGGAGAGTTGTAATCTGATAAGGATTGACCCAACCAACCTTTATTAACCCCATAAGCTACGTAGGTCATCATTTAGTCTTCCAACTCTCCCTAAGAAAACCCTAGCCACCATAGCCATCTTTGGAAGAAGAAAGCTTGGAGAAGGAGAGAGAGATAGAGGAATTCTGCAGAGATTCTTCACCAAATCAACACCAAATCCGAAATCAAACCAAGGCAAGTGGTTTAATTATGTTTAACTTCAGCAAATGTTCTTTCCATGTTAGCAAATTGAAGATTTATAATTGTTATTGGAAGATGAATGAAAACCCATGATTAATTGGACTTAGGTCTGAATTTTGAGGATAAATTGCATGTAGAATAGTTGATGACGATTAATCTGATGTGAATACATGATTGGGTGAAAGAAAAACGAATTAAATTCTGGGATTTGATGATGATATTATGTTAGGGTTCATGTTCTTGAGAAAATCTGGAAAAAGTAGGTTTTTATGAAGATTGATCCATATGTAGCCTTTAGATGTTGAATTATTGATTTATGAACGTTAGTAATACTGTAGGATTGTTATATGGCATTACTATGACGTTATATCTGAGAATCATACGTTAGAAATTGGTTTTGGGATGAATTAAAATCTGCAAAACGAAGCAGTCCGTAGCCATACCTGTTCGATCGATCGATCGACATTCATCAGTCGATCGATCGACTAGATCGATCGAGCGACATTCATAGGTCGATCGATCGACCTTCCCAGAATGAGTAAAATATTCCTTAATTTGATTTTAATGGTGGAAACCCTCGGAGAATACGTTTGTAGCCCTTATGAATACCCTCACCCTTGAGGAAGACCAGTAGGTGTGATTATTATAGTGGACTTTAATTAGAATACACTTCGAGGAATTATTCTAGATTATTGAAATTCGTTAGTGAGGTAACGTTTGGGTTAATAGTGTAAAGTTGTGTAATTTAATGAAATAAGGTTTAGAGCAGAAGTAAAGACCTTAAGAATAAAGATGTTATATTTGGGAACAATCGGAACTTAATAGTCTATTTGAGATAGATTTTAAGGATAAGGGATTACGGCGTGAGACGTGTCGGCAATTTAACCTTATATTAACGGGAGACTTGAAATATATATAAGTCTGGAATAATGGTATAATGATGTAGAAAATACCTTATTAAAATGGTGATATCTAAGATGGGTGAATGCTTAGTATATAGTTTATGTGTATAACATACCTACCATACTTGCTATCACGGGGGAGGTTACGTTCGCTTAGGACCCTCTAATCCTTGTGTGCCTACGGGGGGGATATAGACTGGTACCTTGATGAACATAGGTCATTGAAAGACTTATTGTGATATTAATAAGTCCGCTGATCATGGGAGCGTAGGTATGTGCGTGACCCATGTGATGGTGACTATGTTCGCCTCCATTAATTGTGATGTTGTTATCGGTAAACTATTCCTGAGAGATTCGGAATATGTGATCCTTATGTACGTGATGTACCGGGATGGATAGCAGAGTATGTGTGCACCGCAGCTTAGTTCTCGGGGTGCTTGTGTCGTATATTTATGATGTGAATAATATACGCTTAATTTAATGGGAACCTTCATGTTAATGTTGTGAATATAATTACGGTAATGTTCCGAGACTGATAATGAGTTAACTGATAGTTATATCAATGACATATTTAGTAACTGAGTTTACGTTAAACCTCTATTTAATTACGAGCGTTGTTATAATAAATGGAACCTAGTAATATGGGTAGAACCTTTGGCAGTCTAGCTAGTTATGTCGTCAGTTAGCTAGTAGTATGGGTCGTTATAGATGGGTAATTACGTTAGGAGTGCACAGTTAGTCGAGAGGTGAGAATTTAATGTGAGTGCACGTCCTAACATGTACTTTGCATTTAATGTTTTTAAATGTTTTTAAAGCACTTGCAGGTTTTTAAAATATAACACATTCGGGCTCTGACCCGTTTGCTTTTCAAATCTCTTTTTCTTGTAAAACCTTTTTAGGTGCCCAGCCACAAGGACACCCAGCATAGGATTCTCATTCAGGTGACGAGCTGTAGCTGTTTGTGGAAGCTACAGGGATTTGCATGTAGACGCTTCTCTCATTTGGATTCCAGTCTCAGCATCTATCAGTTGTAGGGCATGTTGCCCAATTCTATTAGACATTTTTACATTTCAGTTTTCAGACTCTAGCATGTATTGCTCAGTATTCAGTTTTAGTTATTTATTTCAGTTTACTTATCAGTTGTGGGATTTGTATTGAGGAGTTTTTCCTCCAGGTTTTATTTACATTTTGTGATGGTTATTCGTTTCACTTCAGTATGGTGAATGTTGTTATTTAGTTATTCATTACTCTTGTTGCATGTTAATCAGATTTAATAAAATTTGGCACTTACTTTTTAAATACTAGGTGGTTAGTAATAATAAAACGTTTTCGACAGTGATGCTATTAACTGAGTCAACTTGGCATTTTGAATTAATTTTATAAAGGAGTAGCTACCCGGTATTTAATTAGTCGGGGTGTCACAGGTGGTATCAGAGCATCAGGTTCTAGTGTCCTTTAGGATCTGTACGGCTATTATGTTTCTGCTACATTTTCTTTGATATAGAGCCCTATATTTTAGGACTGTTGTACTCTTATTGTGTATGCTTCGTTCTTCAGCTATTTTAAGTTTATAAACCGTGAACTTATAAACTTTGTTCTTATTTCAGATGCCTCCACGACGTGCACGACGAGTTCCCAGGAATACAACGCCCGAACCCCAGCCCGCTCCAGTTCAGGGTATGTTGAACGCCGCTGAGGTTGCTGCTATAGTAGCCCAAGCGGTAAATGCCGCGATTGCCGTTGTTCAGCAGGCACCACCTCAGGCGCCGGTTGCCGCGCCAGTTCAGGTTAATGCATTCCCGTCTGCTTGGGAACGTGTACGTGACGCTTTTCAGAAATTGCATCCGCCAGAGTTTGCAGGTAGCTCAGACGTAGTAGTCTCGAGCCAATGGAGGAAGGACATACAGAGGCATTTGAGGATGCATGAGTGCACAGATGTTCAGAAACAGGTGCTAGCTACCTTCAAGCTAGTGGGATCTGCACTACAGTGGTGGGAGTCCATTACCACCGCGGAGGAGAGGGATACCCTCACCATTCAGGAGTTCTGGGAGCGGTTTGACTGCAAGTATTTTCCGTCCGCAGTTCATACAGAGATGAGGAGGAAACTGATGAGTTTGAAGCAGGAAGGCAAGACAGTGGCCGAGTATGAGGCCGAGTTCACTAACCTGTTGAATATCGTTCCAGACGAGATTCCAACAGAGAAGAAGAAGATAGAGAAGTTCACTGATGGGTTGAATTGGAGGATCCGTCAGCATCTACTAGGGAACCTATCGTTGGCCACGTATTCTGATGTGGTTAACGCTACATTACTACACTGCCAGGACCACCGTTTTCATATGGCCGAGGGCAAGCGGTCAGGGGAGTCTAGCCATCAGGGCAGGACTGGAGGGCATGGTGCCAGCGGGGCACAATCTGGTCAGGGGCAGAGACAGACTGAGCAGGGTACCCAGCAGGGGGATAATAAGAGGTTCCGGTCAGGGAACTACAGGCAGGGACAGGGAGGTTTCCGTCAGGGCCATCAGGGTCCGAACGGCCATCAGGGCCAACAGGGGCAGAACGGGAATCAGGGCCAGCAGGGCCAAGGCAGGAATGGTAACGGCCACCAGGGCCGGGGACAGCAGGGACAGAGGGGAGGGAACTTCCCAGGGAAGTGCTTCGTCTGTGGCAAGGTTGGCCACAAGCGACAGGTTTGTCCTGATAGGGGCAGGGCCCCACAGCAGCAGCAGCAGGGTGCTCGCCAGGAGCCACAGAGGCCTATGTTTCCCGCCGCTCTCCCCGCACCGCCGCAGATTATTCCAGCACCTCAGCAGGGGCAGCTAAAGTATGGACGTGTCTACAACGTCAACCAGGCTGCAGTTCCACAGGTACCGCCCGCGATTGAGGGTACGTTTCCTATCCATGGCACTATGGGTCGGGTGTTATTTGATATGGGTGCTACACATTGCTTTATTGCTACACACTTCGCGAAAGCTTTAGGACTGTTAGCTACGGCAGAGAGCACAGTGACGTGTGTCGACTCACCATTAGGGAGTGGGTCACTTATTTTCTTTATATGCCGGGGAGTGGGAGTAGAGGTTGGTGGTTTGGTATTACCTGCGGACATGTTAGTGTTAGACATGCATGTTCACGATGTGATCATCGGTATGGATTGGCTCGTAGCATATAGGGCCATGATTGATTGCTTCAGCGGGAGCATTGTTTTTGCCATTCCGGGGCAAGAGATGTTTATAGTGGCGATGCCTCGCCCAGAGGGAGGGTCGACCGCTCATCTGTATTACATAGAGGAGGATACCTCTAAGGAGGTTGTTATTCCTTTAGATTCGATCCCGGTTGTCAGGGAGTATTCGGATGTGTTTCAGGAGATACCAGGCTTACCACCCAGTCGAGAGATAGATTTCGTTATTGATTTGCTACCGGGTACGAGACCTATAGCACGTGCACCGTACCGTATGGCTCCGGCTGAGATGCGAGAGCTACGGGATCAGATTGAACAGTTGTTGGGTCAGGGGTTTATTCGGAGGAGTACTTCACCGTGGGGTGCCCCTGTGTTGTTCGTGAAGAAGAGGGATGGTTCACTGAGGTTGTGTGTGGACTACCGAGAGTTGAATAAGGTCACGATACGGAATAAGTATCCGTTGACTCGAATCGATGACTTATTCGACCAGTTGAGAGGAGCTTCTTTCTTCTCGAAGATTGATTTAAGATCGGGATACCATCAGTTGCGTATCAGGGAGGAGGATGTCTCGAAGACTGCGTTCTTGTCGAGATATGGTTCTTACGAGTTTCGGGTTATGCCTTTCGGCTTGACCAACGCTCCAGCAGTGTTTATGGACTTGATGAACAGGGTGTTCAGAGATTTTCTCGATCAGTTTGTCATTGTCTTCATTGATGACATTCTGGTCTACTCTCAGACAGAGGAGGAGCACGCCGAGCATTTGAGGCAGGTTTTGCAGACGCTTCGTCAGAACGAGCTGTATGCAAAATATGAGAAGTGCGGGTTTTGGCTGAAGGAAGTCCAGTTCTTGGGTCATATTATTTCCGACCGGGGAATATCGGTTGATCCGGGGAAGGTGTCAGCGGTGAGGGAGTGGGGACAGCCCACGACACCAACAGAGATTCGTAGTTTCTTGGGCTTAGCAGGAGACTACAGGAGGTTTATTCGGGGTTTCTCGGAGATAGCAGGTCCTTTGACACATCTTACTCGTAAGGGTGTGCCATATATCTGGAGTGATGCCTGTCAGTTGGCATTCGATGAATTGAAGGACAAATTGACCTCAGCACCTGTGTTAGCATTGCCGAGACCGGGAGTTGAATATTTAGTTTACACCGATGCGTCTTTGCAAGGGCTTGGAGGTGTTTTGCAGCAGGAGAGACAGGCCATAGCTTATGCTTCCCGTAAGCTTAAGCCTCATGAGAAGAATTACCCCACACATGATTTGGAGTTGGCGGCAGTGGTATTTGCCTTACGGATTTGGAGGCACTATCTTTTGGGGGAGAAGTTTCAGCTGTTCACGGACCACAAGTCCCTACAGTATCTGTTCACGCAGAAAGAGTTGAACATGCGGCAGCGTAGGTGGCTTGAGTTTGTGAAGGACTACCAGTTCGACATCCAGTACCACCCGGGTAAGGCTAACGTGGTAGCAGACGCGTTGAGCCGCAGGCCAGCAGATGAGGTGGCAGAGGTGTGGAAAGCTAAGTGGAAGGAATTGGGACACCAGGATGCAGTGGCCCGATCTTTCATGTCTGTGATGACCGTTACACCGCAGATTGTCACGAAGGTAGTACGGGCACAGGCCGATGACTCGTTCTGTCAGGAGCAGATAGTTCGATTACTTGCAGAGGGAGCCGAGTCCTATACCGTTAGCTCAGACGGGGGATTGCGCTTCAATGGGAGATTGGTAGTTCCGGAAGGGGAAGAATTGCGGCACGATGTGATGGCAAAGTCGCACGGCTCACGGTTCGCGGTACATCCCGGAGGGGACAAAATGTACCAAGACATGAGGCGGCAATATTGGTGGAGCGGTATGAAGAGAGATATCGCTGAGTTTGTCTCGAAATGCGCCACTTGTCAGCTCGTAAAAGTGGATCATCAGAGACCAGCAGGTTTGCTGCAGCCGTTGGAGGTTCCGGTGTGGATGTGGGAGAGCATATCCATGGATTTTATCACGGGGTTGCCTACGTCGCAGAGGGGTCACGACTCCGTTTGGGTAATTGTGGACAGGTTGTCCAAGGTCGCTCACTTCTTACCCGTAAGGACTGACTACACTACGGGACAGTATGCTCAGCTTTTCATTTCAGAGATTGTGAGACTTCACGGTGTGCCCCTGAATATCGTGTCTGACAGAGACAAGATATTTGTTTCGAGGTTTTGGGAGAGTTTCCAGGAGGCCATGGGCACAGAATTGCGGTTGAGTACGGCTTATCACCCGCAGACCGATGGGCAGACAGAGCGCACCAATCAGATGTTGGAGGACATGCTACGCATGTGCATTATTGACTTCGGGGGTGGATGGGAGCAGTACATTCCACTGGTGGAGTTTGCTTACAACAACTCCTATCAGTTTACTATTGGCATGGCTCCGTTTGAGGCATTGTACGGTAGGCCTTGTCGTTCCCCAGCATATTGGTTGGAGGTGGGGGACAACAAACTACTCGGGCCGGAAGTGATTCAGGACACTTCGGCAAGGATTGAGCTGATTCGTAGTCGCATTCGGGTAGCTCAAGACAGGCAGAAGAGTTATCCTGATGCGAAGAGGTTTTTCAGAGAGTTCCAAGTAGGGGACCAAGTTCTGCTCAGAGTATCTCCTATGAAGGGGATTATGCGTTTCGGGAAGAAGGGGAAGTTGGCACCGAGGTATGTGGGGCCCTTTCCTATTATTGAGCGGATCGGACCGGTTGCGTATAGACTGGGACTACCGGAGCACTTGCATCGGATTCACGACGTGTTCCATATTTCCTCGCTGAGGAAATACCTTAGGGATAATTTGGCTCATTCTCACATTGCTGTGGAGGACATCGATCTCTAGCCGGATAGCTCCTACGAGGAGGGGCCAATTGCTATTTTGGACCAAAGCGAGAGGAAACTGCGGTCAAAGATAGTTCCGTTAGTGCGTGTTCAGTGGCGACATCACAATGTCGAGGAGTCCACATGGGAGCACGAGGATGAGATGCGCGAACGTTATCCAGAGCTGTTTTTAGCAGGTACTTTCTAGTTTCGAATTTCGGGACGAAATTCAGTTATTAGGGGGGAAGTATGTAATACCCCGTACTTTTGGCTATAATTATTTTTGGGATTAATTAATTAATTAGCGTATTAATTGGAAATTAATCCGGGTTAAAAATACTAATGTGATGCGAATTGGTATTTGATTATGTGCATATATGATTATATATGAACTTGGAATTTGAAAATTTGTCGTGGGGTTTATATACGGCATTTTAGAAATTTTGTTGAGACGCGTGGGGCCGCCGCGTCACGGTATATTATTTTATTATTAAAAGTGAAGTTAAAATTTATAATCCGTATGGTCGTTTTGAGTGCGTCAACGCGTCCGGAAGGGTCGAGATAGTCAGAAAACACTAGCCGGGGGTATAGTTTGGGTTCCGGGGTATTTTTAGGCCATCCCGGCACCATAAAGGGTATTTTAGTAATTTGGTATTTTTGGGTAATTAAAAGTGACGAAAATGGAGAGTTGTAATCTGATAAGGATTGACCCAACCAACCTTTATTAACCCCATAAGCTACGTAGGTCATCATTTAGTCTTCCAACTCTCCCTAAGAAAACCCTAGCCACCATAGCCATCTTTGGAAGAAGAAAGCTTGGAGAAGGAGAGAGAGATAGAGGAATTCTGCAGAGATTCTTCACCAAATCAACACCAAATCCGAAATCAAACCAAGGCAAGTGGTTTAATTATGTTTAACTTCAGCAAATGTTCTTTCCATGTTAGCAAATTGAAGATTTATAATTGTTATTGGAAGATGAATGAAAACCCATGATTAATTGGACTTAGGTCTGAATTTTGAGGATAAATTGCATGTAGAATAGTTGATGACGATTAATCTGATGTGAATACATGATTGGGTGAAAGAAAAACGAATTAAATTCTGGGATTTGATGATGATATTATGTTAGGGTTCATGTTCTTGAGAAAATCTGGAAAAAGTAGGTTTTTATGAAGATTGATCCATATGTAGCCTTTAGATGTTGAATTATTGATTTATGAACGTTAGTAATACTGTAGGATTGTTATATGGCATTACTATGACGTTATATCTGAGAATCATACGTTAGAAATTGGTTTTGGGATGAATTAAAATCTGCAAAACGAAGCAGTCCGTAGCCATACCTGTTCGATCGATCGATCGACATTCATCAGTCGATCGATCGACTAGATCGATCGAGCGACATTCATAGGTCGATCGATCGACCTTCCCAGAATGAGTAAAATATTCCTTAATTTGATTTTAATGGTGGAAACCCTCGGAGAATACGTTTGTAGCCCTTATGAATACCCTCACCCTTGAGGAAGACCAGTAGGTGTGATTATTATAGTGGACTTTAATTAGAATACACTTCGAGGAATTATTCTAGATTATTGAAATTCGTTAGTGAGGTAACGTTTGGGTTAATAGTGTAAAGTTGTGTAATTTAATGAAATAAGGTTTAGAGCAGAAGTAAAGACCTTAAGAATAAAGATGTTATATTTGGGAACAATCGGAACTTAATAGTCTATTTGAGATAGATTTTAAGGATAAGGGATTACGGCGTGAGACGTGTCGGCAATTTAACCTTATATTAACGGGAGACTTGAAATATATATAAGTCTGGAATAATGGTATAATGATGTAGAAAATACCTTATTAAAATGGTGATATCTAAGATGGGTGAATGCTTAGTATATAGTTTATGTGTATAACATACCTACCATACTTGCTATCACGGGGGAGGTTACGTTCGCTTAGGACCCTCTAATCCTTGTGTGCCTACGGGGGGGATATAGACTGGTACCTTGATGAACATAGGTCATTGAAAGACTTATTGTGATATTAATAAGTCCGCTGATCATGGGAGCGTAGGTATGTGCGTGACCCATGTGATGGTGACTATGTTCGCCTCCATTAATTGTGATGTTGTTATCGGTAAACTATTCCTGAGAGATTCGGAATATGTGATCCTTATGTACGTGATGTACCGGGATGGATAGCAGAGTATGTGTGCACCGCAGCTTAGTTCTCGGGGTGCTTGTGTCGTATATTTATGATGTGAATAATATACGCTTAATTTAATGGGAACCTTCATGTTAATGTTGTGAATATAATTACGGTAATGTTCCGAGACTGATAATGAGTTAACTGATAGTTATATCAATGACATATTTAGTAACTGAGTTTACGTTAAACCTCTATTTAATTACGAGCGTTGTTATAATAAATGGAACCTAGTAATATGGGTAGAACCTTTGGCAGTCTAGCTAGTTATGTCGTCAGTTAGCTAGTAGTATGGGTCGTTATAGATGGGTAATTACGTTAGGAGTGCACAGTTAGTCGAGAGGTGAGAATTTAATGTGAGTGCACGTCCTAACATGTACTTTGCATTTAATGTTTTTAAATGTTTTTAAAGCACTTGCAGGTTTTTAAAATATAACACATTCGGGCTCTGACCCGTTTGCTTTTCAAATCTCTTTTTCTTGTAAAACCTTTTTAGGTGCCCAGCCACAAGGACACCCAGCATAGGATTCTCATTCAGGTGACGAGCTGTAGCTGTTTGTGGAAGCTACAGGGATTTGCATGTAGACGCTTCTCTCATTTGGATTCCAGTCTCAGCATCTATCAGTTGTAGGGCATGTTGCCCAATTCTATTAGACATTTTTACATTTCAGTTTTCAGACTCTAGCATGTATTGCTCAGTATTCAGTTTTAGTTATTTATTTCAGTTTACTTATCAGTTGTGGGATTTGTATTGAGGAGTTTTTCCTCCAGGTTTTATTTACATTTTGTGATGGTTATTCGTTTCACTTCAGTATGGTGAATGTTGTTATTTAGTTATTCATTACTCTTGTTGCATGTTAATCAGATTTAATAAAATTTGGCACTTACTTTTTAAATACTAGGTGGTTAGTAATAATAAAACGTTTTCGACAGTGATGCTATTAACTGAGCCAACTTGGCATTTTGAATTAATTTTATAAAGGAGTAGCTACCCGGTATTTAATTAGTCGGGGTGTCACAATATGCATCTCTTCCCATGTAGAAATGATTTTGGGAGCCAAGTGAGAATACCAGGTATATTCTTTATCGGTTAAGGATTTAGAAAACTCTCTCAACCTGAGCTTCTTATTATTACAATGTGCCCCTAAGTGTTCAACGAAACGCTTAATGTGCTCCTTCGGGTTTCCACCTTTCCCTGTGTATTTTTCAAAAATAGGAGGAATATAGTCCTTTGGATAGGGCTCATCGTTATATTCCTGGGTATAAGGTGTTCAAAAGTCATCATAAACCGAATTTACCTCGCCAGCAGATTGTGAGGAGACTTGCATGAACTTCAACATCTCTTTTTGCATCTCCTTCCTCATTTCCTCCATGGGTGATGCTACTAGGGCAACAACCAAGGGGATAATGGGCTGAGTGCCCGTTGCAGCTGGAACAATCATCATAGTTTGGGCCGTTGATACTCCTAATGTTCCCATGGATGTATTCACAACATAGGGTATACTCGCTGGGACTGTTCCCATTACACCTGCACTTGGTGGGGCCGTTGGGGCTGCCCCTGGTGTTACAAAGGAATTGGCTTCAAATCCTCCCAACACCGTTGAAGCTATCGGAGTTTGCAAAAACTCATAAAACTTACTCATGAGGAGTTCCACTTGGGTGGGTCCCAACCCTGCACTCGTGGAAGCTTTTGTCACCCCTGGAACGCCTGTCGCCGCCTGAACTGGAGGTACCTCTATTCGAGGAGCCCCATCCCTTAGAGCCTTCAGTTCTCTCTCCGCTTGTTCTTTATTGTGTTGGATGTCATCGAAGTTAAGCCTTCGATTAACGTTATGTTACACCATACTCCTTGCTTAGAAGAATGCCTCCCCAGTAGAGTCGCCAAATGTAAGAGGGTAGTTTAGATAAGATGGAGGCGTAACCCCTTTTTGGAGTATAGTGATGATAAGTTAAATAACAACATTATTGATTAATCACAGGACATACAAACACGACTCAATGAAGATAGACTCAGTTTGAACTCACAATTCTCTCGTGTATAACTCAGAAGGTAGTAATGAACTTTAGAAGTAACTTAGCTAGAGGGAGAGAGAAGTAAGCACCCTAGATACAAGTATTACAAACTTCATGATAAATGACAATGGTGGGTGAGTAAACTCTCTGGTTCGTAATAACTCTCCTTGATGTATATTATCTCTAGTAATAACTTCTGAACTCTAAAAAAGACCCCCTTCCTCAAATGTGGTTGGGGTCCTTATATAGTCCCCCACACCACCCTCGAGGAAACTCAGTCATCAATGCTTGTGAAAGACCTCCCTCATACTTTATATCACCAATATTAAATACCTGATACACTAGTTATCTCCACGTCATAAACATTAAATGCCAAGACATGCCTTTTGCCTAACCACTGTGTGTCAGGGGGATGTTGTCACAGAGGTGGCTCACCAACTGTTTGACAGCACCAAATACCACGACGGTTTACTCAAGTCCAGGTCTGACATTATTTAGCTGGCTAGTGACATCACCTACAGTAGATGTGACATTAAGTAGAGGACTGTTTGGTTCACAACTCAACGCCCGATGGAACTTCAAGCTTCTCTATCCGAGGTTCCATGATCAGGGTCCTTTGGTGTTTTTACCAGGTGTATCTAAGATGGTCAGGACAAGCACCAACGGTTCCTCACTTCTCAATCCTCCAAACCAAGTCCCGCTCAAGTTCCCACGACGAGGTCATTCGATAGAGCATGAAAGCTCTCCCAGGCCCTGCCAAGGCTGGTCTCTCGCGAGTACCGTTTGACCTCACACTAAAACTCATTATTATTCTCGTTACATCATTACAATCGTTACAGCTCCTAGTCAATATAAACAAAAATACAATATGGTTAAGTAGCACAACAAACTAAAATATGAGTTGCCACGCTGAGCTGCCTCGCTGAGCTACCTCGATAAGCTGCCTTAACCCCATATACTGTTGTAAATAGCGGAATTATCCCTAATCCCAGGATTACGTTCAATCCCCCTATACAATAAGCTCAAAGAAAAATAAAATCCTTTGGGGAGCCAATAATCAAATAATGAAAGCAAAAAATTTGGGAATTTATCTTAAACCCATTATAAAAGGAAGACTATGAATACTTAAGAACAAACCTAACATAGCTACATCCCAATAAGTCTAACTTATAAGCACATCTCACAAAAGTTGGAAGCTCTTAGGCATCTTTGTAGACTTTCGTAGAATGAAGGGCCACTTCACTTTTAGTTAGGCAATCAACAACTAAATTTGTCTCCCTGTAGCAGTGGATTAAAGAATAATGAAGCATGTTTAATTTGGATCTAATCTCTGCAATACACTTAGGGAATTTCCAAGGAGGCCTCCAATTCCTATTGAGCACATTAACCACCATCAAAGAGTCTGATTCTATTTGCATGAAGTCTATATAACACTTCAAATAAATATTCGAACCCTCATATAAGCTAGAAAACTCCATATCTGAGTTAGTAGAATTATCTCTTGAACATGAAAAAGCTACCACCATCTTACTATATGAGTCTCTAACAATCCCTCCCAAACCACAAGGACTAGGATTTCCTTTAGTAGCTCCATCAACATTCAACTTTAATCATTGGGGAGGAGTAGGGTACCATTTAAGAGAGAAGGTATATGCTTCTGTTTAAAAGAAAGTTTAAAGACTTCCTTGATTCTTGCATCAAAATCATGGCATTTGGCTTTCAAACTCAACAACTTTATAGATGTTAGATATAGTGAAAATAGAATTAGAAATAATAGAATGAGATGGCATTGCAATACCTTAAAAAACACATAGGTTTATGCATTTTCACACTTCCCAATACGCCACTACAGGAATAGCCTTGCACAGAAATTTAAAGTAGTCTTGAGAATTTTCTTCGAAAGAGCATTGGGATATTGATTCGTTCAGACTTGATTCCCATTAAATCAGAGAAGAAGTTCCAAACTTGAGTTATCATAAGGCATTGCACAAAAAGTGATGATTTGATTCACAAAATTGGAGGCAAGCTTTACATCTGGGCACCATGGGAATTCCAAGATTTTGAATATTATCATTTAATGGGAGGGAACTATTCAAGATCCTCCATAGGTTAATAGAGATATTTTTTGGAATATATGAATCCCTAGTTGTGACTCAGCTATCCTAGAGGTAATAGATCTGTAATTAATAGCCTTACAAGCAGTAGAGAAACTAAACACCTGAAATTGATGGTTTCCAGATCCAATTACCTTCATAGCATTCCATTAAAGCAAATCCTCTCTCTACCCCAATTAGTACATGATTGTCTAAATTTGCCCAACTAGTAAACCTGTCAATTTATTTTTCAAACGAGAACTCTCCAAATTTATTTTTCAAATCTATGAACTTGAGAGTAGACCTGTCAATGGTTCGTGTTGAGTCATGTTCGTGTCGTTTTTTATCGAGTTCGGATCTTATCGGATTCGCGTCTAAATGGGTGACTTTTTTATTATGTGAAAAAATCATATTCAAACCCGACCCGTTATCTTAACGTTTCGTGTCACGTTCACTCGTTCATACCCGTTAAGTTAATGAATTATATACAAGTTGACATATTATCTCATTTTTAAACACAATTAGACCCATTAATTCATTAACATTTCTAAATCTCTCATTTAGTAAAAATCCTTATGATTAAATTAACATTATGTCACATAAACTATTTGAAAGTCCGATTAATATATCTTATTAACTTAAATTAATGGGTCATAACGGGTCTTATCGGGTGAATGGGGTCAACACTAACCCAACCTATTAACTATTGTGTCTTATCGGGTTGACACTGATATGATCAAAAATCATTAAGGGTACCCAATAACTTATAACTCCGTGTTGGTTCGTGTCATGTTATCGTGTCATGCCTCATTTTGTTAGGTCTACTTGAGAGCATTTTAGAGCCTTTTTCCTTCACTTCCTCTCTCTACCCCTTCAAAACCTAGATTCAATTCACATCCATGATCCCAATATTTTTTAGGCACTCAAGTGATTTTAAACACACAACCTTATATCCAAACATATTTTATACTTGAATTATGATCACACTGGGGAGCGAATTGCAAGAGATCAGAAGTTCGATTGATGAGAATTGATGTCCTGCACTTGGATTAATGTTAGAGGATGTTGATAAGTTTGAAAAGTGAATTATATTTGATTGTGATCCACTAATTGGGAGAGGATTGTTGATGTGATGTGGACATTACATTGTTTATAAAGGATCTCACACACTAATTTTTTATTTTTAAAAAGTAAAACTTCTATAATATTGGTAGTTTAGCTCGCATCCTAAGGTCTTCCACCCATTCATGCATTGTTTCTCATAAATTTTCGCGTGATGCCATTTTTATTACTTGTCTATAAGAATTTTGATCATTCCACAACACCAATTAATTTCATGGATATAGTAGTTTGATGATTATATGCTTGTTAGTTTCAATTCAAATTATTTATATATAATTTATTTCAATTTAGTTTAAGATGTTCACTCATGACAACAAGCATACGCAATGATGTTGCCAAAATCTGGATGACCTTGGACTTTAGGTAGTATGCAATTTTTCTAAGTTGTATTTGGAAAATAAAAGTAATAAATGAGTTTGACATAAGTATTTAACATGGTTCAACCCAAGAAAGTTGGGCCTATGTCCACGGACTAAAGGCTTCCTCTATCTTATATTGATAATGGGCTAAATGCCAAGTCACAAATGTCTAGAAGCTGACGAGAGAGAGAGAGAGAGAGAGAGTATAAGTGTATAGTTATTACAACTCAACTACCAACTTGGTTTCCATTAATGAAGTTATTAGTATTTAAAGACGTGGAATGATGTTGCTTGAGGTTAGGCGGGATGAACGCATTAATTGTGGTGATTGGGAGACATTAATTTTCACCTTCTCCAATGACCTAAATCACCGACCTCTTGACCTTTGGGTCTAAGGCTTTGTTCTCTGGAGCTCTGTCCACCTAGAACATTCCTACCTTGGATAGTTAAGACATTCGCTTTTGCTTTTACTTTTCATTTTAAAATTGATAACATACTTTGGGTAAGATTCCAAGTCACGGGTGTCTGACTGAGTGGGATTATGTCCATAGACCTATTAGGTCCAAGTAACTTGTATATGAAATTCTTAATATATCTAGTAAATTTGGGCTATGGAATTTGTACAAGTTTATGGAGTTCATATGCTCTCCATGTATAAGAAAAAAATAATCCAATGACAATTTGTCTAAGGACTAATTAAAAAATAGTCGAAGGAATAATTGGGGTTGGCAGATCTATCCATTCGAAGTCTGGAGATTTAATAAAAAAGGAGTCCAAGGACTATTTGGAGTTGGGAGGTTGGGTAATCGGTAGCTCTTCCCATTTTTTGTTGGAGGTTGGAAGGTTCGCCCATTTGGGAGTTAGGAGGTATGAAGGTCCGTCCATTTAGGAGTTAGGAGGTAGGAAAGTCTACCCATTTGGGATTTGAGAGGTAGAAAGGTCCCCCCCCCCCCTCCCATTAGAGAGGTTGGGAGGTCTGCCCATTGGTGTTGGGAGGTTGGAAGTTCCACCCATTTGAGACTTAGGAGGTATGAAGTTCCACCCATTTGGGACTTAGGTATAGAGGTCCATCCATTTTGGAGTTTGGAGGTAGGAAGGTCCGCCCATTTGGGAGTTAGGAGGTAGGAAGGCCTGCCCATTTGGGAGTTGAGAAGTAGGGATGTCCACCTATTTACGAGTTGGGAGGTAGGAATATCCTCAAATTTGGAAGTTGGGAGGTAGGTGTGACACCCCGCCTAATTAAATACCGGGCGATCACTCCTTTATTAAATTAAATCAAGGTAAACAGTTGGTTCATTCTCAGCATCACTGTCGATAAAAATAATTTTTCCAATTTAACACCCTAAATAATTAAGCTAAGTGTCAAAAACATTTTTCATACAAACTTCCAAATTTTAGTTAAAGAAAAGATTTACTTATACAAAACAACATTTCTACAATATAGAATCACACCACTAAGAACTAAAATAAAACCATACATTCGTCAATCGAATGTCAACATAATAAAACCAAACATCATAAACTATCCTGAATAAATCCCATAAAACAATACTGGAATAACTGAAAATATAAAAATCCCAACAAGTAAATGAAATGATGAAAGGGGCGACACGTGCCCAATAAATGAGAGTAATAAGAGTGGAGTCAATAACAGAAGCCGTCTACTCAAGTGACCTGCAACTTCCACCTAAGCTGCAGCTCGTTCTTCTCAAAGGATCCTAAGCAAGACGCCCCTGTGGCTGGGCACCTGAAAATATACATATATATACACAAGGGAGAGAGAGAGAGAAAGAAACGGGTCAGGGCCCGAAAGTGTGTTTGATTTTTAAAATACGTTAAGCAAGTATTTAAATTGATACAGGCCAATGCAACAACATATTAGTTCGTCTCTCTCTTGAGAAATACTCACCTCTCTTCTAATGTACACACCTATCGCACTAGCTTTCCCCACAGTTTGTTTTAACATCTAACATACTCGTCTTTCCAAAAGCTTTAACTTAACTTAGCTTACCCGCAAGATTTACAAATTTACGACCGTATTTTAAAAGAATATTCCAAACAGTAACCAAGGACCTTCATTTTAATTTTATAAGAAAAACAAGTATTTAATAGTAAGAGTCCACATTATGTTCTACTTATCAAATTCAGTAGACAGTTACAAGTGACATAATCTCATATATATATATATATATATATATATATATATATTAACTACTCGTATAATATATATATAACAGCACCCCGAATAAAACTATGGTGCGTGCATACTTCCACTATCCAAAGCCCCATATCACTCACATAAAGGGGAATACATTCGGAATCACTCTCGAATTGTATTAACATAAATACACAAACAATATTGAGGCAAAGCATAGATTCCAAGTCTCTAAGAGGGTAGCACATACCGGCGTCTCTTAGGACCGTCTGAACTATCACATCGATAGCCTTTACCAAGGACATCTATCTTCTAGGGTACAAGTCAATATCCCCCATAAAGGTCCCATCGAGATAAGACTTGTCCCAGTGCGGAAACCTCAGGGATAGCAAGTAGCGTGGGTATGATTTTCACATGTATATAATATATGTACACACAATCATATAAATATACCAATGTCATATTAATATAGGTTCTTCCCATCACCCGTAATTATACCGTTTATTCTTAATTTCACAATTATAGAATTACGTATAAGGTTTTATTCCTAACCTTAACTCGAAGGGTTTTCTCACTCATTACCTAACCCTCATGGATTATATCCTCGCAAAATCTGAAATTCAGTAAGTGACTTTATTTGATTCCAACGTAACTCTCTTACGCACCTCACCCTTAAATTTCATAACTCTACCAACCTAAAGTACATATCTCATAAATACCATTCTCGTTGAAGATTAAAGGTTCTAACATTTATCCATATATCCTACTGGTCCTCAATATCTCCCAAATCATTTTATTTAGAATGCCCAAAGGTTCTTCCATGATAAATTAATTCAACTAATTAAACAAGAGAAATAGGAGTCTGCCAGGAGGGGTCGATCGATCGAAGCTTAGGGCTCGATCGATCGAACCTTCGATCGATCGAAGCTCTATGCTCGATCGATCGATCGATCAAGCAGGTCTGGGCAAAAATTCTGCAGAAATTGCAGTGACGGGATTGATTAAAGTTCTACATCAAAACTCATATTTTCCAACACTAATCGACCCAAAAAGTCTACTGCTAACATACTAACATAATTCCAGATATCTTTAACGTTCAGCATGCGTGTATACATCATTAAACATGGTTAAACAACCTAAAATCTTATCTAATCATCAAGAACCCTAAAGTTTTCTTAACTTTTGTTCTAATCAGTTTTCTCCAGAATTTCCTTCTAACAAATCATCACAATTTTGTGGGTTAATCATCTACTTCACATAACATTTCCAGAATATGGTTATAATGATTTCTACATGCAAATCCCTATCAAAATTGGGGTTTTTCTTCCATTGATTATACTCCTAATCATTCCTACACTAATATGAATATTGCATCAACGAAAATACGCAAGTTAAACACTTGCCTGGGATTTCAGAGGTCTGGTTTCCTGCTGATATTGAAGTGGTTGCGTTCTCCTCCTCGCGATCTACGCGTTGGTGGTGACGGCGGTGTAATCGGTGGTGTTTTGGGCCTTGAATCACCTTGAGAGCTCTCTCCTCTCTTCTCCAATGGCCGTTCTAGGGTTCTGAATGCTCTAACCCTAAAAAGGCTGACTTAAATGGCTGCTAAGGATGGCTGAAATTCGTGGGTTTAATTACCCTAATTTGTAAAATGACCAAAATGCCCTCCCGGGTCACTAATTAGGCCTAAAAACACCCCGAGGCCCGAACTAAACCCCCGGGTACACTTTTCTGACTATCTCAACCCTTCCGGACGCGTTGGCGCACTCAAAATGACCATACGGACAACTTATAAAATATTCACTTTTTAATTAACATAATTAGTCCCGACGTGACACGGGCACGTCCCGACTTAAATTTCCGAAATAGTCATTTAATTTACTTATGACATTCAATATAACCAATATAATATATTACTATGCTCATTAGTAATATTCAACAAGTTTCCCATAATTACTAACTCTAGTCACGTTAATAATTATAACATAATTAATTTCCGGATTTTTATTAAATAAATCATCACATTAAATTTAATAAATCCCCAAATTAAATATAGCATAAAAATATGGGGTATTTTAGTAGGATGGTCTTCCCATTTAGGAGTGGAAGGTAGGGAGGTATGCCCATTTAGAGTTGGGAGGTCCATCAATTTGGTGTTGGGAGGTCTTCCCATTTTGTGTTGGAGGTGGGGTGGGGTGGGGGGTCGGAAGGTCTACCCATATGGGAGTTCAAAAGTATGAAGGTTCGTCCATTTGGGAGTTGGGAGGTAGGAAGGTCCACCCATTTGTGACTTGGGAGGTTGGGAGGTGGGGGAAATTATCCCATTTGGAGTTGGGAGGTCTGCCCATTTCACACATTTTTTCTTTTTTGAATTTTTTTGTTGTCCATGGACATTTTTTCTTTAAAATGTCACCAAATGCGAGTCCATGTGGACTTTGGAGGGTTGACCACAACTTTTGTTTTCATCATGCACCCGCATTTTATTTTAATTACTTAGGACCTTGTGCCGTACGCTTAGTTTTATCACTTGGACTTTGGGATATAGTCTTATATTGATCACTTAGACCGATGACCATTTCCTTATGTTGGTCTCTTAGACTATGGAACATAGAGTTACGTTGGTCTCTTGGACCATGAACCATGAACCATAGTAATAGGTTAGTCACTCGGACCGTGGGCCGTAGCCTTAGATTTGGTCACTTGAACCATGGGCCTTAGCCTTAGGTTTGGTCACTCGGATTGTGGGTGTAGCCTTAGGTTTGGTCATTAGGACCGTAGGATGTAGCCTTAGGTTTGGTCACTTGGACCATGGGCTGTAGCCTTAGGTTTGGTTACTTGGACTCGGGCCATAGCCTTAGGTTGGTCACTCGGACCGTGGGTCTTAGACTTAGGTTTGGTCACTTGGACCATGGGTAGTACCCTTGGACGCATTTATAGTTCTCAAGGTGCCCTCCACATTTATTCGCTTCTTTGTTTTTGCCAACTAATCCATGGAGGTGGGAGGGTTTGTGAACAATGCCACAATGGATATGGTGGACTGGAATGGTTTGTGAGTCTCTCAACCTTCACAGACTCTTTATTATAACATTTTATTTAATCCTTGAGGAACTTTCTTTTTATTACAAAGGATGAGTCCTACAGACTCATCACTATATTATATTATTGGATATGGTCTATGGGATCCCTGGTCCCATTATAAATTTCAAGGTTGGGGAGCTTAAACTCTATAAGAATGTGGTTAGACAAATCCATATGAGAGTATTTGATGGACTTATGTACGATGATTTTGTGAGGGTCCACCATACTCTTTGCTGGATTTCCTTACAGTGGAGGTTGACTTGGGCACCAAAGCGAGCCAAGAGCTCCACAAACTGGTATTGAAATGGATCTTAGTTGTTGAATATTTTTTGCATGATTTCCAACATTATTATTATTTTAGGAACCATGTAAGTATTTAACGTGGATTACCAAAGAAGTTGAGCCTACGTCCACAGACTAAAGGGTTGCTCTCTCTTATATTGATAATAGGCCAATGACCAAGTTACAAATGCCTAGATGCTGAGTTACAATTACGCGGATGCCAAATATCAATTGTTAGAGGTTAGGAATTTCATGAGAGAGAGAGAGAGAGAGAGAGAGAATACATGTGTATAGTTATTGCAACTCAACTACCAACTTGGCTTCCATTAATTAAGTGCTTGGTTTTTAAAGCTGTGGAATGAGGTTTCTTGAGCACAGGCGAGAATGATTCTTTAATTGTGGTGGTTAGGAGCCATTAATTCCCACTTTCTCCAACGATCTACATCAGCGACCTCCTAACCTAACCTCTTGACCTATTACTCTCTCGGCTCTAATAATATGCGCTCTAGGGCTTGGGCCACCTTGAACATTCCTAGATTGGATAGTAAAGACGTTCTTTTTTTCTTCTCTTTTACAATTTGAAATTCATTTCGTGCTTTGGATAAGATTCCAAGTCACGGGTGTCGGATTGAGTGAGCTTATATCTATGAACCTATTGGGTCCAAGTAGCTTATTTATGGACTTCTTAACATATCTCGTACATTTATGCTATAGAATTTGTACATGTCCATGGACTTTATATGCTCTCTTTGGATTTGGGCTCTGCCAATATGTGACAAATCCATATGTAGTATGTAATATGCGATCCAATGGTAACACATGTTTAATTAAAAGGAAAAAGTCTCTTATACTAGACCAAAATACCCATCACCATAGCAAACCCAATGTTAATTCATTGTCTATTTCTAACTCAACTTCCTCAAGTTCTCCTACGACTCTCTGCCAAACATCCGGCGTTCTTCGGCGACCCTCTTGTGACAACGATTCTGGAGAATCTCAAGCGACACACTTTTGACTATGGTTATCCTTCGGCGACACCCCGTGACTCGATCGATCCTCCAACAATGCGCAAATTCTTATTATAAAATTTCAAGATGAAAAATTTGTGATTGAAAATTTCACATTTAGAATTTTCATTGTAATTTCTCATTTTGAAATTTCACATGTATTTTTCTTCCTTCAAAAGGCATTTAAATTAAACTCATTTGATAAATATTATCATAATCATTCAAAAAATACAAAAAATAATAAAAAAATGAACATGTGTATCAACAAAATTTGAGTGAAACCTAAAATTTCTTAAATTGTACTCTGAAATATCACAATTCAATTTCTCAATACAAAATTTCATCGCTGAAAAAATACGTTGAAAATTGAATTGTGAAATTGAAAATTTCACACTTCAAAATCAAATATATTTCATTTTAATGTTTGCGCACAAAAAGATGAAATAAAGAAGGTGCAACATGTTACAAAACTCTTGGACTTCTCACTAAATAGGATGATTATTTTACATGTTATACACCGGGTGTTTT
Source organism: Sambucus nigra (assembly GCA_949130495.1). Taxonomy (NCBI): domain Eukaryota; kingdom Viridiplantae; phylum Streptophyta; class Magnoliopsida; order Dipsacales; family Adoxaceae; genus Sambucus; species Sambucus nigra. The sequence goes on along the minus strand of OX422217.1, from coordinate 478,466,541 downwards.
TTCCTTAAAATCAAAACTAGTTAAATATTTTGTCAACTTGGGACATTTAATTAATTAATTAAGATCTAATTAGATTTTATTGCGATTTCAAAATTAACTTGGATTTGGACTTAATTTATTTAATGGACAAAATCAATTAAAATATCAAGTGTTGTCGAGTAATTGACTATTTGTGATAATGTCTCAATTAGAATTAAAGTAAATCATAACTTTGTAGAATTTTTTATGTGAATTAATCGCCTCTAGGACACATGAGCTCTTTTGCAATAGAATCTCAAATTCTTTTCATTTGGTATAAGAGCCTCGATATTATGTAGGTGCGTACGTATCGAGTTTGATCCGTATAAAGTGTGTTGATTACGTGTTATTTGTTTTTGAGTAATGAATATTAAGGATTTTTCTACCTTGGGAGTTGGGAAATAGTATTAGTTCTCTTGGATTTTTTTTTGAAAAGGAAACATTTCATAAAAGTCAAATATTTAGTACATCATTCAACAAAGAGGCCTCTGGAAAATTGGAGGATCCCCTAACCAAACGAGAACATCATCCACCATTTTCAACATATTTTTGCCAAAATTTGGACATGGCTGCATAGAGCTCTCCCATGTGATTTATAATAATCACACCAGCACCAATACTATTTGTCTTTGAGAACTTTGCCACATCATAATTGTCTTTAAAGTGTTCCTCTAGAGTAGCCACCCTCACAACCTTTTCCCGACTGGATTTTCATTGACGTTTACACTCCTCCTATCCCATAGCACTCTGAAAATATGTTGCTACCCTAGCTGCTGTGAGAATGACTCCCATTGGATTTGTTCGCCATGCGTCATTTTATTTAGGTTGGACCAAATTTTATGGACTTCCAATGCATCAGAAAAAAATTAGGTACAAAAATATTCTAATTTTGCTCTATGCACGACCATTAGTCACGCCGTTTGAAGAAAAACTCATGCATTTTTTGAAGACGACCTATTTTTGGTCCTTCGTAGTCCGCCCAACCAGGTATTTTTTGACCATTTTGGGACATTTAATGAATCAGAAAAATAATTAGGTACAAAAATATTCTAATTTTCCACTACGTACAACTATTAGTCACGCCGTTCGAAGAAAAACTCATAAATTTTATGAAGACGATCTATTTCTGGACAGTTCAAACTCTTAGGTTTTGGTCCTTCGTAGTCCTCCCAAAAAGATGTTTTTTGACCAACTTTGGACTTCCAATGCATCAAGAAAAAAATAGGTACAAAAATGTTCTAATTTTCGATTGCGCAAGACTATTAATCACGTCGTTCGAAGAAAACCTCGTGAAATTTTTAAAGATGACCTATTTCTCGATAGTTCAAACTATTAGGTTTTGGTCATTCGTAGTCCGCCCAACAAGGTCCTTTTTAACCATCTTGGGACATCCAATGAATCAGGAAAACAATTAGGTACAAAAATGTTATAATTTTCCACTATGCACAACTATTAGTCAAGACGTTCGAAGAAAAACTCGTGAATTTTTTGAAGACGACCTATTTTTCGGTAGTTAAAACTATTAGGTTTTGGTCCTCCACAGTCTGCCATACAAGGTGTTTTTTGACCAACTAGAAACTTCCAATGCATTAGAAAAATAATTAGGTAAAAAATGTTATAATTTTCCACTATGCACAACTATTAGTCACGCCGTTAAAAAAACTCATGAATTTTTTTAAGACGGCCTATTTATCTGTAGTTCAAACTATTCGATTTTGGTCCTTCGTAGTCCACCCAACAAGGTATTTTTTAACCGTTTTGGGACATCCAATGAATCAGAAAAATAATTAGGTAAAAAAATGTTCTAATTTTTCACTACGCACAATAACTTCACACTATACTGATTTTCTTAATCGTCAATACACTATGTGTAGTTTATTGTGGTTGCGTCAATAATTAATGAAGGCACTTAACCAGCCTGTGATACATGTATTTGCAAAAAGGTTAGCTGACATAGATTTAAAGCATGATCCAATCCACTATCGTGCATTGACACTTCCATATACATGCAAGTTAACCGAGAGTTTTGAACATTGCCACACTTTTCTCGAAAATTCACAATCTTGAATCAAATGTATAATTGTTTCACCCTCATTTTTGCAAAAAGTAGAACAATCATTTTGACCAATTGTGCGACGAGTTAAGTTTGCATTTGTTGGTAAAGGCTCCGTCCAAAAGCGCCATAAAAAGTGCTTGACTTTCTTGGGGATTTCACAATTCCATATCACCTTACATGTATTAGTATTTATGGAGGATAACGGACCCCCACCCTCATAACAAGTTTCATATGGTTGAGATCCAAGATTATTTTATCATAACTCCTAGTAGTGAAAACCCCTTTACATTCAGAATGTCACACTAAAGTATCTACTCTCCTATTCACCACCAAAGGAATCCTTAAGATATCTTCTACCTCCTCTTTTGTGAACCACTCCCCAAACCTAGCATAGTTCCACACACCCATTTCCTCCCTCCATGAGTCAATAAACCAATGCATTTTGATTTACATTTGCAGGTGGTTGAGAAAAGGTTAATTTTGTTTTGGTTTCGGGATCCATTTATCTTTCCACATTTTTGTTGTTTTACCATCTTCGATTGCCACCTAACCCCATAATCCAAAACCTTTCTTGACCCCCAAATGATTCTCCAAACATAAAAACCATTCGAACCTTTATTTGATTGCAAAAAAGAAGTGTAAGGTAAGTACTTCTCCTTAAGAATGCGAGCTACTAACGAGTTGTTTTTTTAATTATTCTCCACCCTTGTTTTGCAATAAAGGACATAGTAAAATCCCCGAAATATTTAAGCCCACCCCACCCTTACATTTAGGAGTACACATACTCTCTCACCCTAACCCAATTAATAGCTTTATTGTTCTTACCATTAGCCCACCCAAAGTTACAAATCATTTTACGTAATTCATCACAAACACTCTCTGGAATGTGAAAGTAAATCATAGCATAAACGAGGATATCTTGCACCACCACTTTTATTAGAATCTCCTTCCTAGATTTAGATTAATACTTATCCTTCCACCCTTGTAATTTATCCCACACAGTCTCTTTAATTCCCTACAACACCTCCCTCTTTGACTTTCCCACCACCAAAGAAAACCCTAAATATTTTTATTGCATGAAACTTCTTAAATACCTAATTCACCCATTGTTTCATTTTTACACTCCCTCAAAGTGTTTTTGCTAAATGATATTCCGCATTTTTCAAAGTTAACTTTCTGCCCCGATGTTAATTCATATACCTCTAAAATCCTCTTAGCCTCCCTCCCCTCCTTTATAATGGCTTTACCAAATATTATACTACCATCTGCAAAAAATAGGGTATCATATTTGGTCCATTCCTACTCGCTCTAACTCCTAAGATTTTAGCCCTATCTTTTGCTATATTAAGTAGGGATGAAAACCCTTCACCACAATAAAAAATGGATGCAGAGATTTCCCATGTTGGACGAGATTTTGAATCACTCCATAAATTTTTTTATACTAAGTTATTAAAATGGGTGACGAATTGAGTGATGATGAGCTAAGTCGGGCCTATAACAAACTTTATATAAAAATGTTTAAAACTCAAAAAGGTGAATATTAGATTGTAAAATAAGGTTAAATACTAAAATATCTTGAAAATGAAAACTAGTTGAACAAAAATAACCTTGACTTGGTCAGCCAACTTAAAATTCACTACACCACTCTACATGAGAAGAATGAGAAAAAAATATGGAAAAAAATGGGGGCTTAGATAAATAAGTATTGTTTACACAAGACATATCCTCACCGGTCATATTAAAAGAAATTTTTCTTAATATATCCTATTCATACTTGTAGTAGATATTCACATCTTGTATTCTAATAGGACCTATTGGCGTAGAAATGTTTTTTCACGACTTTTGTTTGAGTAAATTTTTTTTGTAGAACTTATTTGACTATTTACTTAGTAAAAGAGACCAATTAGTAAGAATATTTTAAAAATTTGAGACATTGATGGTACACTTGGAATGATGAGATTAAAATTGAGATGGAGGAAAGGTCCACAAAATTGGAAAAGATTTTGGTTGATTTTCTCAAAATCAAAATGAAAACTCTCTATCATATATGAGTTAAGTGATATAGGCTCAAAATAAAGGAAAGAGCATTAAGAGATCTATCTAGATTAAGAGAGAGGAAAGAAAAATAACTCAATTTTGAACAAAAAAGTAAAAGTAAATATTTTGACAAGGGACAAAGATTTTAATCTCACTATAAATATCACAATTTTCGATGAAATAAAAAAAAAAGAAAGGAAGAAAACCAAATGGTCAAAGAACTTTCCAAACATATATGTGCCAGTTGATGTGACAGTGTTACATCAACACTGATTACCATAAAAATATTGGTGATAATGTGGCAATGCCCACAAATTTTTTGGCACATTTATAGCAACCACACAAAATAATTTATCAAAAAAATATTAATGTGAAACTATTATATCACGAGTGGCCTCCGTGTCACCTTTGATCGGGACAATTTCGCAACAATGATGTTTTATGATTGTGCCGCCAATTTTGCGACAAATCATTTTCAGTTATGTAACTAATATTGTTAATTAATTTCTTTTACCGATGTTCGATTTCAATTATAAAAAAAAACCAATTTTACTCCCGTGTCTATTTTGTCCTAAATCTATTAGTATTTTTTTTTATACAATTAAATTTGTGACAAAAAGAAAATGCTATCACAAAACATAGGTACTAAATGTTATTTGTAAAATATAATGCATGTATAAAATTGAATAGACAAGTTTCTTAAAAGTATAAATTTGTTGAGCCTACCCAAATGAGGGCTATGTGATCGGTTGAAATATGAATGAGTCAGCACTAGACCCACAGTTTTTAATGAGTTGTCCATATTTTAACCAATCACATTAGAGAGTCATGTTAACCCTCTTTAAAGAGGGACAATAAATTTGGACTCGTTTCTTAGGGGCTAAACATTATTTTATAAGTGCTATAATAAAAAAAAGTTGCAAACAAAAAGGAGGTTAATCTAAAATTTGTCTAAGAATGCCCTACAGTGTGTGCTTAGGCAAGGATGGTTCAAATAAACACAAGTCTAATATTTTTATATATTTGAAATTTTAAATATTGAAACTTTAAACAAAATTAATCCAATTAACCTTAGTACTGATTTGAAAATTTCTTGTGGAAAACCCATATACCAAATTTTGTCTTTTTACCCTAAAGCATGATAGTAGATGAAATAAAGAAAACATCCACAAGACGCCGATGTATGAGGAAAACCACAAAGGGAAAAACCTCGGACGACCCATCCAGCACATTACTATGATACGGTTTTACAAAGCATAAACACAAGACTTACACAACGACTCGATCCCCCACAAGCCTTTATGCTCTTCTATCTTCAACCGCTCGTCCATAGTACAAGGCAGGAATCTACCCATGCAAGCTGTCACAGTACTACACCAAAATTGTCGGTTTTTCACGATCATTGACCGTGACAAGTCTAATTTGTCAAGGTTAATGACCGTGACAAGTCTGGGGGTGACAACCTTTGTTGTCACGGACTTGTTACGGTCCTGTCACGGACTTGTTATCGCGATAAGTTATGTCATGGTTAAAGACCGTGACAAATCCTAAAAAATTATCACGGTCATTGACCGTGACAAGTTTTATTTGTCACTAACTTGTTACGGTCAATGACAGTGATAAATTTGGGCCGAATTTAAAAAAAAACTGCTGGGCAGTTTGACCACTGCCACTGCCCAACAGTATATTTGTACCTGTTATAGCAAAATTGTACCTGTTCAAATAATATATATACAAATAAAATAGAAATAATGCACAAAATCATTGCATATATAATTCCACATCCAAATAAAATAAAAATACAATCCATATCCAAATCAAAATGTAACAAATCAAAACAATTCAAATATAATCCAAGTGTCTAAATAAAAATAGATACAAATAATGTCACGCCATAGAGTCTGGGGTAGGTTCGAGGAGGAAAGGAGGCCACACGATATACGCATTGAGACACCCCTCAATATGCGTCACGCCACATTGTTCGCGCAACCATAATGTAGAGTTCTTCTTCGATGTTATCACATGCGTTATAAGCACCTTGGCCCGATGTTTTGAAGGATACGTCCATGAACATGCATACCTGGGATGGTATTCGGGTCCCTCAACCCCCTCGCTATCCGCTGGAGATTATATATGTCACGTAAAAACATGATTGGCCAACCGATTGTTGACATAGGTCGCTGGACGGGAGCCAAGTAGGTGACTGGATCATCAAGCGGTGAGTACGCGCGTATTGGCGATGAAGCACTGACGTCCACGTCCTCGTACTCCTTCACCATCTTCTCCTTCCCCTTGCCCTTTTTGTCCAACTGACGCTTCATGAATGCGTACATATCTAGGACCGTGGCCTCCAACCTTGATAGCTTTGTGTCATGCGTGTCCACCTGACGAGCCAACCCGTGTTGCTCATCTCCGTTCCGATGATTTCCCACCCACGAGCTCACCCCTAGTCCTCCCCTTGCGATCAGCGCCAAGAACTTGGCTGAGTGTGTTCGTGGACAAAGATGCCTTCTCGGCATCTGACCGCGACTCATGCACTTCTTTAAGCTTTGCCTGAAATGACAAAAAGCACACGATTAGTTAATTAAGTAAATAAAAAAATTATAACATAATTAATAAAAATTAAACTATCGAATTACTAACAATCGTGGCCATGACGCTCGGGGACACCTCCTTATCCTTGCCGTTCTTCGTTCGAATTACCACATAGGCATTGGGCCGATGTGGCCTACCCCCAGGGACACTCCCCGTCCCCCGAAATAAAATAATATAAAATTAGTAAGTAATGCAAAGTAAAATAATGCAGAATAACATATTTCTATAATTATAGAAAAATAAAAACTTACCCTCCTGTGATCCACCTCGGTGTAAGATGTCTGACCGGAGTAGTGCACGTCCGTCTTTTTTGCTCGATTTTCCCTCACCGATTGGTGAGATGCCAATTGTCACTCCTCGATCTCATTATCGATGAACTTTTTCCACTTTGTCAATGTGATCGGCTCCTTCGACGGAACGATCTCTCGTAGTCTAAGAATGGAGTTTCGAGTCTTCCCAAAGTACCGGGCCGGCTAATTTTTCTTCCACATCTTATGTTGTTTACTCAACTGCTACAACACGGAATCACGAAGGTGTGGGGGCAGGCCGAATTATTCCTTTCAAATAAATACAAAACGAAAAGAAAGTAAGTGTTAGTTTTTTATAAATATAAATATAAATATAAATTGAAATTAAAATATAAATATAAATATAAATATAATACCTGTAGTGCCGCCCAAATAGCCAACTTGGGCTCATTTAGCACCTCCCTCCAAGTAGTGTACCCTGAGCCGATAATCGTCTTCACCAACTCAAGTAATCTAGTTAATATTCCTATCTTGTTCTCAACGATCGATCCCAATTTGCCCTATTTTGGGAGCCTAGGGGCCGAGAAGCCCTCGTCACCTCCACTACCACCAAGCCCTAAAGAATACATTTTTTTGTAAAAATTATTGTTATTAGTACAAATCCAAATGAATTAGAAGAATACAAATCAGTAAGCATATTAGAACAAAACACTAGCAACTTTGAATTAATGCACTAAAATGATCTAGTACAAATGAATTAAAAGCATTAAACTGATGTCCGATAATAATAAAACGCTAAAATAATACACAAACTGGACATGGACTTTGAATTAATTCTTAAGAATTAAATCTAAATATTACATGCATTAAACCGATCAAGTACAAATGAATTAAAGGCATTAAATTAATGTCCGATAATTGGAATACTTATTATAAATCTAAAAATTATTTCAAATTCGGGTTATCATAAAAAATGGATTGATATTCGGTAGGATCATCCAATTCATACACACTACTATTTAGAAGCTTTGGTGCATGTAGGACGATTAACGACGGCTCGTAGTTGATAAACTCTGAGCAAAAACCTTTTGAAATTTACAAACAAACGACTCATCGCTCATGTGTTCGTTGCTCTACAACTTGGACAAGTTAACCATGATCAAATTGGTGCAAGGATCAACTTTACAAGAATTTTTATCCTCAAATCTTACCCAATCACTGTAAATTACAACCTCTTTGAAGCCTACATAGTCCAATTCAAATATATTTTGAATTATACCATAGTAAGTCATTTCAGCTTCAACGAGGTTTTTATCTTTCGCCCTCGCTTGAAAGAAAGTAAGAGCCTTGTATGAAATGCCCGAGTTCTATACAATTGTACTTTCCTCTACACCCTTGCATCAAATACGTGACCATTCAATCGATACTTTTTGTACTCTTATGCCATGAACAAGGGTCAAGTGGTTAAACGAGCAAGCCTTGATGTCGCATCACCCGTCTTTAAGAGATGAGAATATAGATAAATTAATTAGGTTAGTTGTAAAGTTTTATTGTAATGTGACATTATATAACAACCATTTTCATTATAATTACCTCGTGTGACAACCACTGCCTAAATTTACTGTCTGATTGTGCTATTGTTTTTCGTCTTTTATATTAATGTGCCGAACGTATTAAAAATTTAAGCATGTATAAAATAATCTAAAATGATGTAAAACTTAAATATAATTTAAACTTACTTTTTTCATTCTTCGACATCTTCATGTGTGTCAAATAGATAACGAACTACTTGTTCATATTGTAAACTCGTTAATTTCACTCGTTTGCCCATCACATGACCACCCTCATTGACGAACTCATCAATGTCATCAACGTTGGTCGATTCAGGCATATATTCCCAAGTATAGATTGATAACTCCACGATTATGTATTCATCTGCAATTGATCCTGCAATGTATCGTGTATTCTTGACGTAATCTTTGAAAACTATTATCAATATTTCAAATGGATACATCCATCGATATCTAACTGGACCGCAAAGAAATGCCTCGTCGATTAGGTGTACCAACAAGTGAACACTTATGTCACATAATGATGGGGAAAAGTAATTCTCCAACACAAAAATCACTTCGATAATCGCCAATTTTGCAGCCACTATGTGTTCTCGATTGACTACCTTCTCACATAAAAGTTAGAATCAGATACTAATTTTCACAATAGCCGTCCGTAAATCCTTTTGCTCAGAGAAACAGCGCTTGAACAATAGAGGAACCAATTGCATTATCACATACCAATCGTGGGACTTACACTTATGTAAATCAAGGGTACGAAAAATTAGATGGAACCTTCAAATTATATATTGTGTCTAAAAGCACCTTCCTTTCCTCACTTGCACCAGGGGGAATTATTGTCCTTCCCCTACTATTTTCTTTCAACCATAGTTGTGGCTTAAGTTTCAACGATTTAAGGTCTTTTCGTGCATTTTCTCCATCCTTCGAATGACTCCACCCAAGGCATGTGCCCACAATATGTTCAGTGATGTTCTTCTCATCGTGCATCACATCCAATATATGGCGCACCGGGTTATTCTTCCAATAAGGGAGGTCAAATAAAATTGACCTCCTAGACCATGCCTTTCTTATCTCAATTTGATTACCAGTTGGGGTCTTCTTTTGATTGATATTCTTAAGTTTAGGATTCTTACCTGGTATATTAGGGCTACAATCAGAAGATTTACTCTAAATTTCTGAACCTGAAAGTTTTCTCAGCGGTAACCTATGTTCAACCCCGCCGAATAAAAAATAGGATCCTTTCTCCAATCTGAGACTATAATCGGGGGCTAAAAAACTCCTATGGCAATGGTATACATTTTTTGAGTTAGCGGGGATATGAAGAGATTCAGTCTCCTCTCCACAAACAGGACACTCCAAATAACCATGTACTACACAACCGGATAATGTCCCATAAGATGGAAAATCATGAATTGCCCACATCAACATAGCTTTCAGCATAAACTCTTCTTTTCTAAAAGAGTCAAATGCTTGCACAACCTCTTCCCACAACTCATTTAATTCTTCTACCAAAGGAGCTATGTAGACATCTATGTCATCACTTGGTGCCTTTGTCCCAGGTATCAACAAAGACAACATGAAAAATTCAGGTCTCATGCACTGAGAAGGAGGGAGGTGATTATGCGTGAAAAGTGTGTTCGTGTAAGGACACAATCGTTGTTTTCGTTTCACTGCGATAATACAAACAAACCTAAATTACAACTACACTTGCGATACAAGTATAGCGGTAAGTCGGGTATCGAAAATCCACAGAGACGAGTTTCTAGAATGTGTATGATTAAATATTCCTGAATAAAAGTGTAAAAAGGTTGAGGTGCAAACTAAAAAGGAAAAAGATGCATAAAAGGGAAATATTAATCTAGGCGAGTGTAAATTAAACTATATTAACCAAAGCGGTAAAAACTATAGGTTACATCGAATATCCCTCATCCGAGTTAATTAGTATAAAATGGTTACATGGGTCGACGAGTTATTACAAATGCGTCTTGTTTTGACTAGTTAATTGAATCAAGGGTTGTCACGCCCCTAAATCTGCATAAAAGCCTAATAAGATTTTGGCGTCAACAAATAACCCAAAAATTACGCACGTAAGGTCGTAAGCACGGGACATACATAATATGCCCTGTCAAATCTCCTAGGTGCAATAACTAGGACAACGCACCCGAAATAGACCCATAAACACCATCACCAAAGCAATGCAAAACGTCAACCCGAGTGAGTTCCATTCAAACACAACCTAGACTAGATTAGCTAGAAAATATGAAATAAACGCGATAAATCTACATTAGAAAGCAAGGAAAGAAATCATATAAACCTAATATGAAAGCAAGAAATAAGAAATTCAACTATATTAAATGGAGAGGATGATGTATAGTGCAACTTACAACCCAATTGGGTGTCATACCAAAGAGAATTGAAGAAGAACTCTCCAAAAACCCTCAAACCCTAAGCTAAAATAAACTAAAATGAATTCTATAACTTAGTATTTGATATTTACAACAAAATTCCATTATATAGTAAGTGGAATAGAATTAGAAAAGAAAGGGAAAAAGAAAAGAAAAGCCAAAATATCAGCTGAAAACAGAGCATCGATCGATCGATCCCTTTGATCGATCGATCGATGGTAAAAATATCAGCCCACTATCTCAGCTTGATGGCAAAATTATGAAGGATCGATCGATTGAGATCGATCGATCAAGCATGGCTGCTTCTCATTTCCTCCTGTTTTGATGTGTTTGGTTTTCTCCTCCGCTAAAATCACCGTAACTTCTTCATTCTGAATTGAAATCACGCACCATTTATGACCACGCGAAGCTTGCAAGGAGGGATACAACTTCCATGTAGATGTTGGGACAGGTGTTCAAGCTGTGAAAAGACTAAAATGCCCTTGAACGTGCGATCGTGTACCAAAATCGAGCGGAATGCGTCCGAACTTCACACTTAGCATCCAAATACCTATAAAAGCTCAATTAATCCTTGCAAAACATGTTAACATAAAAATATGAGGTTATCTAGTTAACGAGCATAAATATAGGGAATAAGATACTCGAGGGGGCTAAAATGCGTCGGTTCGGAGGATGAAATACACAATATTTGCATATTATCAGGAGGTTGAGTGGGGATAGGATCACTAGCCATACACTCTGATTAGTGCTTAAATTTACAAATGGATTGAAACCATCTGTTGATATTGCCAATCGAATGTTATGATGTTCTCGAGAAAAATCGGGATACTCAAAACTCATCCTCCTCCAAGCTGTAGAATCAATAGGATGCCACATGAGATTATCCCCAACTTATACCCTAGCATGCTAGGTTATTGCCTTCGCTATTCATGGTACTGTGAAAAACCTCTTTAATATAGGCCCAATGAGAAAGTATTTCAAAACTTTTTGAGGCACTTTTGAGCTTGTGCCTTCCTTGCCAGTAGATTAGACATATCTAGGTTCATCGCATACCGGACACCGATCGATATTTTCTTACTACTTTCGATATAGTAAGCAGTCATACACACAAGCATGAATCGATTAATACTTCATTCCCAAACCTTTCAAACTGTTCTTCATAACATTATAGCTATTTGAAAGCGTATTCTCCTTGGGTAGCAAGCCCTTTACCCAATTCAGAATTCCTGTCACGTTATTGCCAGACAAACCATATTGGGTCTTCAAACTATGCAAACCAACCATGGCATGCAAAGTTGTTTAATCTTTCTCACAGCCAGAGTATAATGGATGAGTGGCCTTAAATTTAAACTTTGGTAGTAATCGTCAAGGTTTATCCCGATATCTTCATGAGCACCTGAACCTTGTACATCATTAGTGACCACATTCTCTTCCACTTCATGAACTCCGTACGCATCAGCAACTAAATCCTCTAACATATTATGATCTACGTCGGCCCCTTGTACATCTATCCTACTTCTTGAAGGTTTTTATGGAGGTTGTTCGGGGACAAAAGGAACTTTCGATTCCCCGTGAAAACTCCAAAATCGATAACTATCTTGCATACCCCATCTTAACAAATGTAGTTCAAATATTTTTCACTCACACACCTTACCATTCTCACACCAAGCACACGGACATGAAAACTTTTCATCATTATGACATCTCTTTGCGTATTTCACAAATTCATTAGTACTGAAAAACGTATAAATGCGGTGTGTGATAATTGATCAAATAGATTCGCAAGTTTCCAAGTAAACCTTATTTGATTAGAGTCTACTTTTAAATCAAATAAATTCATCCCTTAAATATGCATCTAAATCAACTCATCAAATATAAAGCATGCGACACAATAAATATGCTGAGACACAGATTTAAGGAAAAAACCCCTTTCGGGTAAAACCTTTATTTCACTATGAATTCATAAATCACAACTTACAATTACATAGAGAAATCTGCAATGGATCAACGTGCAACCTAACCATAAACACATAAGTCTGGAACTCAGCAAGAGAATACACGCAGCACCCTCCAAGGACTCACAGCCCAATCTTCAGCAAAAGAATCTTCACGCAGCAAGATCCTTAATGCCACACAACCATACGATGTAGAGACGCACTCCACGAAAGATGAACAAAAGAAAAAAAGTGTTCTTGGGTTCCATAAGATTCAAAAAAGTATATGAGCATTTTGTGTGAATAAAAAATATGAAGACTTGATGTATTTTGTCTCTAAAAAACGTCTCTCAATGTCATATGAAATTACTCCCCCGAAGTTGTTTTTTATAAGGAAACCAAGAAGAGTTTTAAAAAACAGGAACTCTTGACAGCGTCAGGTACCCTGAACCGGTTCGAGTGTACTGTGAACCAGTTCGCCCCCCGAACTGGTTTGGCCTTCTGTTCGCAAAAGTTCGCGGGTATGGGGCTTTAAAATTACGCAGCATTCACCAACGGATTTTCTCCATTTTTAAAAGGCCATAACTTCTTCATCGTAGCTCGGATTGAGGTGCCGTTTCTTCTAGTATATTCATTGCGGCGAGATATTCAACTTTCCAGTTGACCAAACCTCCGGACAGTGGCTATAAAATTACCAAACTTCCCTTGAACGTTGCTATCTTGCATTTTTTCACCGTTTTGACTTCTCTTGCGTACCACTTGCATAAAGTTCATAAGTTAGTGTAACGTGAAGTCATTGAGGCAGATGTGGGACACATGATGGAGATAATAAATGCTTAATTCCCGAAATTCAGATTGAGGCCGTCGTGTGAGATCGTGAAGAGACGTGCCTTTTGTAGTGGCGTACGACATATACAAATGTATGATAACGGACATGAGAAAAATGTCCTTACAAATTTGCCCCTATGTCTATGCCGGTACATACATAAAAAATCCTAATTATCAAATATCAAATTGCCTATACAAATCTACCCTCCCATTAACCCAAAATTGGAACGGTATAAATGAATAAGTCTTCATCGTTTGTTCTTCAAATCTTCAGGAAATTCAAATCTTTTCTCATCAGGGTGTGTAACATATGATCATCAATGATGTACTTATCGAGTTTGAAATGAGATAAACACAGATACCAATGTATGAGAAAAGCATAAGTCAAATCTCAAAAACTCCCCCAAAATTCAAACTACCCCATAAAATGATATTTCTTTCTCCCCCTTTTTATTATGTCCCCAAGTAGACAAATGAGAAGAATAAATCGAAAAAGCAAAGTCGGGGTGTCACGGTATTCAGAACAATGCATCAATCAGATGGCAAACGCGCTCTTACAAAGAGATACTCAAAAAAATCTTCACAAACTATTTTTGATTTTTTAAATTTTCCGCACAAAAATAAGATACAATTTGTAAAATATGTAAAACATGACACAAAAATCACACCATGGATTTAAACTCAAACAACCAAGTCATGGAAATGGAATGTATAGGTGTGAACACATTCGATAGGTAAATAAACTCAATTAATCATATGTGCACGATGCATATGTGTACCCCTAACTAATGAACATAAAAAGTATCCTTTGGTGTAAAAGTTTGTTGAATTTAGATGACATCGTCTTGGACAAATCAACAAATCAAAGTCAAATGATTTCCACACCAATAACGTCAATAACTTTTTAGTGCTTTTTCAAGATTTCCAAGGACATGAAAACCCGTTATAAAATCTCCAACCAAACTCCCTCATATATATTTTCTTTTAGAGGTGTTAAACTAAATTCTCAAACTTTGGAGAATTGGTGCAAAAACCTAAATGGCCCATAATTGGCATGAATTTCTTTTTATTGCCTATAAATTTTTTCGAGCTCTTTTAAACCTCTTTGGACCCTGGATAATAAAATACCTCCATTTTTTAGGTCCAATTTAAAGGTGGATTAGTATTCGCAAAGGCAAAAAGAACCTTTCGCAACCCTTCCCCGTTTTCAAATAAAGCACACAAACTCACAAATGGTTCTAATATGCACAAATTCCTTATAAAAATTTACCGTGCTTGGTTCGTTTTAAAGGACAGGAATGAAGTGAAAACACCCAACCAACATGTGATAAGACAAGCACAATAATTAAACAAATCCGTGCACGTGCTCTGATACCAATTTGAAAAATGTATAAATGCGGTGTGTGATAATTGATCAAATAGATTCGCAAGTTTCCAAGTAAACCTTATTTAATTAGAGTCTACTTTTAAATCATATAAATTCATCCCTTAAACATACATCTAAATCAAGAGTCAAACATGTAGGAAGTAACACTTAATTACATCTTAATGACTCCAAATATTATAAAGCACAAGGATGAATTGACCGATTGTCTCAAAACACTATCAAATAGTCACATGAAAATAATAGAATGATGTTGTGACTCGGTCATCCTAAGTGTCCATCCATAAACGGTGCAAACAAAATACAAATATTTTTAGGATTTTTTTTCAAAATCTTAAAAATAAAAATCTATACAAAAAGTACATGTCACAATGCTAGCAAAAATATATCAAGAAGCACCACTAGCGTATGACAAACATGCATACATAATCATCTATATGGTATGGCAAGAGAAGTGTAATACCCCGTAATTTTAAATGACTTTTAAAATGGGTTATATTTTAAATTAATGGATTAATTAGATTTTATTATTAATTAATTCATTCGGGTTTTATCCGGACGGTGGATATTAAAATGGATGATTCTGAATATTACTTAAAGGTATTTAGGTAATATATGAATGTGATGTCATTGATATGACTGTATGATATAAATTCGGTAATTTATATTTTTAGTCAGACGCGGTATGGGACGTGTCGGGACTAGTTTATTAAATTAAAAAGGAAATTTATTTTCTATCGATCTAATAGTCATTTAGACTGCGTCGTTGCGTCCGAAAGGTTCGAAATAGTAAAAAAAGTCTATTTGGATGTTAATTTTGAGTCTCGGGTCATTTGGAAATGAATAGACAACCCGAAAGGGCATTTTGGTCATTTTTCTAGGGGGGATGAATAGTGATTACGGATTTGGCACTATTATAAGTATTGGTAGATTAAGTGTATGGAGGTTATTCATCTCCTCTTCACAAATAAGAGCAGCCATCTTTCTAGAGAGAGTGTAAGAGTGCTTGGGAAGGGAAAAGCCACTTGGGAAGGAGAAGAACAAGAACCAAGGTTCACTACCACCAACCACCACTGGAGTTTGATCGGAGAAGGGACAACCAACTGAAATATACTACACCAAAGGATCAGACCTACAAGAAAGGCAAGTGTTTGATAATGGCAATTTAAGTTTGTATATTGTCCATGTTAGAATAATATGAAAAGAGAAGATTATTCATGTTTGGAAGAAATAATGGAGTATTAAATGGAATTCTGGAAACTGAAATGATATAGGAATTTAACTTATATTGTAGGATGATATTAATCCACGAAATGATCATGAATATGTTGAAGAAAAATCTGAAATACCATTGTAGTGTTCTTGAAGATATTATGTTGATGATTTTCTGGAAATAAGGATAAAAACATGCTTTTAATCCAATCCCTTGAAGATTCTAGGATGTTGAGAGTATTGGAAATCGTTCATATATGTTGATATATCATGTAGAAATAATTATAACTCATTTTGGAGGTTAATATGAAGGTTTAAATGAGTAAAAATGGTGAAACCCGTAGTTGCAGAAAATGCAGAAAACCAGGCTTGGACCAGAGGGATCGATCGATCGACCCCTGCCTTTGATCGATAAACCTCCCCAGAATATGTAAAGTTGTTTCTTTTTAAATGTTGATTCTTATCCCAAACCTTTTGTGGATCTTTGGAGATTATTATTTGGATATTATGGGACTTAGAAAATATCAGTAAACCCTTGATAAGATTTGAATTAATTTGATTTGGATTCAAGTGATTAAAATGATGAAAATTATATCGAATGGAATTTCGGTTGCTAGATTCATTTGTTAAATTATAAATGGGGATGTATGAGGATTTAAGATAGGACCAGTAGGGGTGATTTAATATAACACCTGGGTATCCTTAAGTTTACATGAAGGTTTAATCCAAAGTGAAAGAAGATGTGTTTATAAGAGATTTGAAACTATCGATTTTAACCTTAATGAAAAGGAGAATTTAACTCGTAGTAATTCGGGAGAAATGATGTTATGGACCAGTAGGATATTAGTGAATTCTTACTGAATATATGTTGAGGAAAAACCTATTTGAATCTTGTGTATTGAGTGAGGGTAGCCTTAGGGTTACAATTCGAACATCAAGGACTGAGTTTAAACTCATTATTGATTACACAAGGACTGAGTGTAGTACAAGAGCGTAGTGGTATGACTCCTGGATAGAGATGGGAGTTTAAAACACTTTTGGGTTGAAAGAGGTATGAGGTTATCCCGATCGCATAGTTGTAGTGTCGGACCTCCTCGATCGACAAAGTTAAGTAGTAGTGTATTGGAGGGGTTCCTTGTTTGGATTTCGCTTTGCGAGACGCTCCGCACATGAACCTTAACGACGTCGGGAGTGGAGAGATGTTATAGGATGCGAGGATCATTAAATTATGAAGTAAAGATATAATATGTTAATACGTGGGATTTAAAAGGGATATAATGCTACGTATGGGAAATATCTTAGGGTAGTGATAATTACCTTATTGATATTATATTATAGGTATGATAATACCTATTTGATTGATTGTTGATTTATGTGTATGACATACCTAGCTTACTTGCTATCGGTGGGAGGTTTACGCGTGAGGGCAGTCATATCCTGATGAATCCATGGGATCTTTGATTTGTCGCTCGAGAACATAGGTCTATGAAAGACCTATCGGGGAGTTGATAAGTCCGTTGACTCTGGGTACGTAGGTATGTGCGTGACCCATGGATACGAGAACTATGTTCACCTCCAATTTGTTTGTTGTTGATTGTGGTTCGTGGAATCTTACCGAACCTGTAGTCCCCTATTCGGCGACCTGCGATGATGGGACATGATAGCAGAGTAATGCATTGCACCACAGCTGTGACTCGGGGTGCCGTATTATATATGAATATATATATAATGGATTAAATGATTAAATGGTTATATATTGTGGTTAAATCTATCTACGGTGATAATTGTAGATAACGGTGAATAGAGAAAGATAATGGAATTAAGTTAATAAATGTTTATGCTTATAGAATTGAAAAGCTTCACTCATGATAATGAGAAACGATTCATATTAATGAGTAATGATTCATGTTAATGAGAAACTAATCATATAAAGAAGAGATGTAAATGAATAATAATGTGACGTATGGTTTGGGACATACGGGGATTATGATATGGGAATGGAATTATAATACGGAGACTAGAAACGAGGAACCATTAACTAGGAGATTAATAGGAAACGTTAAGTGTGCACTCTAGTTGAGAGGTGAGAATTGCAAGTGAGAGTTGGATCTAACATGTACATAATAAATGCTTTATTGCACTTGTTAAATACTTGATGTTTTAAAAATAATCTACACATTCGGTCTCTGACCCGTTTCCTTGCATATTTTCTCTTCTATTGTATCTCTATATCAGGTGTCCAGAAACAGGGACGCCAACGTTAGCGGATTATGACAGGCTATGGATTTATGGAGTTTTGCCTAGACGCCTTCCATCTTTTGATTCACAGTATTCTTATCTAGGGCTTGTCGCCCAAATGATTCAGTTATCTTTTCTATCGAGGTCAAATATTATTGTATTAGGGATTTTTTAATACATTCAACATTGTTGGGATTATTGTAAAGGATTTATATTATTTGGGAATGTTTATTCCAATTGCATTTAAATTCTTTTGTGTTATTTATTGTGTTACCAGTTGTGTAGAATAAAATGTGTAGTGTTATTCTTAAACTAAAAATGGTTTTGTTGAAATTTAAATTTGGAAAGTTTTTAACACCAGCTTAATTGAGTATTGGGTGAGTTGTAAATGTTTTCGACAGTGATGCTAAGAATGAGCCAACTGTATATTCTGTTTTAATTTGGTATGGGACTGGCCACCCGGTATTTAATTAGGCGGGGTGTTACGGGTGGTATCAGAGCATCAGGGTCTAGTGTCCTTTAGGATTTGTATGGCTTACTGTGTCTTCAGCTTAGCATTCTTTGATGTAGAGCCCTATGAGTAGGATTATTGCTTTTCTATTTACGCCTACAAAGGTACGATGACTGCGGTTGAAGTTGCTGCAATTGTCGCTCTGGCAGTCAATGCTGCTGTAGCTGCTTTTCAGCAGGCTCCCACACCGACACCGGTTGTGCCACCCGCGCAAGGGCAAGTGTTTCCTACTGCATGGGAACGAGCGAGGGATGCCTTTCAGAAAGCGCACCCACCTGAGTTTCAGGGAGGATCAGATGTTGTGACTGCTAGCCAATGGAAGAAAGATATCCAACGACACTTGAGAATGATCGAATGCACTGAGGTTCAACGTCAAATACTAGCCACATTCAAGCTAGTAGGGGCAGCTTTGCAATGGTGGGAAGCTACGACCACTATGGAAGAAAGGGACATAATGACTATCCAAGACTTTTGGATACGGTTTGATGGGAAGTATTTTCCTTCCGCCATCCAGACAGAGATGAGGAGGAATCTACTTGATTTGAAACAGGAAGAGAAAACTATGGCGGAATATGAGGAAGAGTTTACGAGATTAACTAATTTGGTACCAGCTGAAGTACCTACTGAGGAGAGGAGAGTCCTAATGTCCACTGATGGGTGGAACTTTAATATTCGACAACATTTATTGGGGAATCTTTCATTACGTACGTATGGCATATGAGGGCCATTGGACGGATAGCGGAGATCGTACTTAGGAGGTTATGATGTATGTTCGAGTATGATGACCGTAGTCGAGGTCACCCCTATTATGGAAAAATTGAGGAGAGTCATCAGTAGAAGTTCTGGAAATGCGTGAATTGTGTATGTTCCCTAATGAAAGCAATATATTGAAAGGCTTGGGTATATAGTGGAGTGTGATTAACTAGAACTGAAAATTTGGGGTAAAATTTTTCTTGACCCATCGGAGCAAAGTTATAATATTGGGATTCAAAAACCATCACCCGCACATGAGGGTATGTTTCCTATCTAAGGAAGTATGAGGCGTATTGATTTTTGTAGTGATTGATATTGTGAGGGCAAAAGGGTTGTTAAACTTAGCCTATGGCATCGTTATTTACGTAGACTCACTGAGGGGTGTGGGACACCTATATATTACATGTTATCACGTGGGTTTGATTTATATCATGGGATTACTTACCTTGAGCATGTCCGAGTGTGATTTGACTATCGGCGTGCATTGACTTGTGGTATATGAGAGCACATGTCTGCATCTTGTCTTCTATAAAAGAGTAGATGCGTAGACCCTATTTGAAATCGATAAAAACCAAATTTTTGTTTTAAAATCGATTAACCTGATATTATTATTTTTTTTAAATCAAAATTTTATATATATATTATTGACTAAGGACCTTAGGAGTTTCGATGACCGACTACTTTAGGAAGTAGTGTATCGGGGTGGTTCCTTGTTTGGATTTCGCTTGCGAGACACCCCACGCATGAAACTAATAACCGTTGGGAGTCAAAATAAGTTAGGTCTTTGGGAAACGAGTTTATAACCTTTGCGAAACTTTTAATATTGAAAGCGGTACGAGAGGGTGTATGGGTGCCCTGGATGATTGGATTGTAGTATTTTTTATACTTGTGAAAAAGGTAAGTAATTGTGACTTCAGGATTTATTTGTTCACTACGAGCGGATCATTTATTTTTTTCCAACTTTTGTCACGAGGACGGTATAGGGAAGATTGGGTAAAGTTTAAATTTGATTCAGTTGAAACTATATGGTGAGACTTGGCGTATAACATCGATAGGGACTTTGTTAATGTACTGTATGGGCGGTACATCTTAGATTTCTTGCGATGTGAGATTTATACTCGGAGTTGACCTTACCGGTATGACTTATATTCCTGAATTTCGGGACGAAATTCTGTTATAAGGGGGGAAGTATGTAATACCCCGTAATTTTAAATGACTTTTAAAATGGGTTATATTTTAAATTAATGGATTAATTAGATTTTATTATTAATTAATTCATTCGGGTTTTATCCGGACGGTGGATATTAAAATGGATGATTCTGAATATTACTTAAAGGTATTTAGGTAATATATGAATGTGATGTCATTGATATGACTGTATGATATAAATTCGGTAATTTATATTTTTAGTCAGACGCGGTATGGGACGTGTCGGGACTAGTTTATTAAATTAAAAAGGAAATTTATTTTCTGTCGATCTAATAGTCATTTCGACTGCGTCGTTACGTCCAAAAGGTTTGAAATAGTCAGAAAAGTCTATTTGGATGTTAATTTTGAGTCTCGGGTCATTTGGAAATGAATAGACAACCCGAAAGGGCATTTTGGTCATTTTTCTAGGGGGATGAATAGTGATTACGGATTTGGCACTATTATAAGTATTGGTAGATTAAGTGTATGGGGGTTATTCATCTCCTCTTCACAAATAAAAGCAGCCATCTTTCTAGAGAGAGTGTAAGAGTGCTTGGGAAGGGAAAAGCCACTTGGGAAGGAGAAGAACAAGAACCAAGGTTCACCACCACCAACCACCACCGGAGTTTGACCGGAGAAGGGACAACCAACTGAAATATACTACACCAAAGGATCAGACCTACAAGAAAGGCAAGTGTTTGATAATGGTAATTTAAGTTTGTATATTTTCCATGTTAGAATAATATGAAAAGAGAAGATTATTCATGTTTGGAAGAAATAATGGAGTATTAAATGGAATTCTGGAAACTGAAATGATATAGGAATTTAACTTATATTGTAGGATGATATTATTCCACGAAATGATCATGAATATGTTAAAGAAAAATCTGAAATACCATTGTAGTGTTCTTGAAGATATTATGTTGATGATTTTCTGGAAATAAGGATAAAAACATGCTTTTAATCCAATCCCTTGAAGATTCTAGGATGTTGAGAGTATTGGAAATCGTTCATATATGTTGATATATCATGTAGAAATAATTATAACTCATTTTGGAGGTTAATATGAAGGTTTAAATGAGTAAAAATGGTGAAACCCGTAGTTGTAGAAAATGCAGAAAACCAGGCTTGGACCTGAGGGATCGATCGATCGACCCCTGCCTTCGATCGATCGACCTCCCCAGAATATGTAAAGTTGTTTCTTTTTAAATGTTGATTCTTATCCCAAACCTTTTTTGGATCTTTGGAGATTATTATTTGGATATTATGGGACTTAGAAAATATCAGTAAACCCTTGATAAGATTTGAATTAATTTGATTTGGATTCAAGTGATTAAAATGATGAAAATTATATCGAATGGAATTTCGGTTGCTAGATTCATTTGTTAAATTATAAATGGGGATGTATGAGGATTTAATATAGGACTAGTAGGGGTGATTTAATATAACACCTGGGTATCCTTAAGTTTACATGAGGGTTTAATCCAAAGTGAAAGAAGATGTGTTTATAAGAGATTTGAAACTATCGATTTTAACCTTAATGAAAAGGAGAATTTAACTCGTAGTAATTCGGGAGAAATGATGTTATGGACCAGTAGGATATTAGTGAATTCTTACTGAATATATGTTGAGGAAAAACCTATTTGAATCTTGTGTATTGAGTGAGGGTAGCCTTAGGGTTACAATTCGAACATCAAGGACTGAGTTTAAACTCATTATTGATTACGCAAGGACTGAGTGTAGTACAAGAGCGTAGTGGTATGACTCCTGGATAGAGATGGGAGTTTAAAACACTTTTGGGTTGAAAGAGGTATGAGGTTATCCCGATCGCATAGTTGTAGTGTCGGACCTCCTCGATCGACAAAGTTAAGTAGTAGTGTATTGGAGGGGTTCCTTGTTTGGATTTCGCTTTGCGAGATACTCCGCACATGAACCTTAACGACGTCGGGAGTGGAGAGATGTTATAGGATGCGAGGATCATTAAATTATGAAGTAAAGATATAATATGTTAATACGTGGGATTTAAAAGGGATATAATGCTACGTATGGGAAATATCTTAGGGTAGTGATAATAAACCCTATTGATATTATATTATAGGTATGATAATACCTATTTGATTGATTGTTGATTTATGTGTATGACATACCTAGCTTACTTGCTATCGGTGGGAGGTTTACGCGTGAGGGCAGTCATATCCTGATGAATCCATGGGATCTTTAATTTGTCGCTCGAGAACATAGGTCTATGAAAGACCTATCGGGGAGTTGATAAGTCCGCTGACTCTGGGTACGTAGGTATGTGCGTGACCCATGGATACGAGAACTATGTTCACCTCCAATTTGTTTGTTGTTGATTGTGGTTCGTGGAATCTTACCGAACCTGTAGTCCCCTATTCGGCGACCTGCGATGATGGGACATGATAGCAGAGTAATGCATTGCACCACAGCTGTGACTCGGGATGCCGTATTATATATGAATATATATATATAATGGATTAAATGATTAAATGGTTATATATTGTGGTTAAATCTATCTACGGTGATAATTGTAGATAACGGTGAATAGAGAAAGATAATGGAATTAAGTTAATAAATGTTTATGCTTATAGAATTGAAAAGCTTCACTCATGATAATGAGAAACGATTCATATTAATGAGTAATGATTCATGTTAATGAGAAACTAATCATATAAAGAAGAGATGTAAATGAATAATAATGTGACGTATGGTATGGGACATATGGGGATTATGATATAGGAATGGAATTATAATACGGAGACTAGAAAAGAGGAACCATTAACTAGGAGGTTAATAGGAAACGTTAAGTGTGCACTCTAGTTGAGAGGTGAGAATTGCAAGTGAGAGTTGGATCTAACATGTACATAATAAATGCTTTATTGCACTTGTTAAATACTTGATGTTTTAAAAATAATCTACACATTCGGACTCTGACCCGTTTCCTTGAATATTTTCTCTTCTATTGTATCTCTATTTCAGGTGTCCAGAAACAGGGACGCCAACGTTAGCGGATTATGACAGGCTATGGATTTATGGAGTTTTGCCTAGACGCCTTCCATCTTTTGATTCACAGTATTCTTAGCTAGGGCTTGTCGCCCAAAGGATTCAGTTATCTTTTCTATCGAGGTCAAATATTATTGTATTCGGGACTTTTTAATACATTCAACATTGTTGGGATTATTGTAAAGGATTTATATTATTTGGGAATGTTTATTCCAGTTGCATTTAAATTCTTTTGTGTTATTTATTGTGTTACCAGTTGTGTAGAATAAAATGTGTAGTGTTATTCTTAAACTAAAAATGGTTTTGTTGAAATTTAAATTTGGAAAGTTTTTAACACTAGCTTAATTGAGTATTGGGTGAGTTGTAAATGTTTTCGACAGTGATGCTAAGAATGAGCCAACTGTATATTCTGTTTTAATTTGGTATGGGACTGGCCACCCGGTATTTAATTAGGCGAGGTGTTACAAGAAGAATCATGTGCAAGCAAACGAGAATCAACTTGTCTAAAATGTAGTGCCTCTAAAAGTGATTTCCTAACCCAAATAGATGTGAAACGTCGTGTAGGGGATTTGGGAACCACGGGAATACTAGACATAGACTTCCTAGGATATTTTCCAAGATCGAAACAAAATCCTAAGGTGACCTTTCCTATCACAATATGAACATTTGTAAACGGATGAAACGACACCTATGGATTGACCTTTTCTAACATCCTGAAAATTGGTTGACGCTCTAACACAAATAATGATTTTGAATTTAGCATTAGAAGCATGAGAACAAGATGATTCATTACCATCACTATCAAACCTACTTGAGTCTGTCAAATCATTTTTTAATTTCAAAATTTTTGACTCAAGAAAAGAATTAGACTCTTCTAAATTAAGTGATGCCTTTTTCAAGTTTTCAATTAAACTTAACACTTTATCACGCTCCCCCTCAATTAAAACAAACTTATTCCTACGAGTCTTTTCACTTGCTGTAAAATCATCGATTAATTTTTTATTCTCGAAGGCACAAACGGGAACCCTAGAATTTTTTAAGTTCTCTAATTCTTTCTCTAAAACAAGGACTCTCTCATCACTCGTCTTTTTGGAAATTTTCAAAGAATCAAAGTCAATACACAAATTGCCAAAATGCTGACGACAAATATCACTTTGAGTTTGAAACGCTTGCAAATATTCAATCTTACTTTTAAAGAGAGAATTTTCTTTTTCCAAAACTTTAATTCTTTTGCAAAGTTTCAAATTCAAACTTTTTAATTTTTCAGTAAGGTCGTGAACTTTTTCAAAAATAGGCTCCTCATTAAATGGGCGTTCCATTGGAAAAATTGCGATTTTTCACAAAACTGATTTTTCAAAAAAAAATCAATATCACACGATCTTGCATAAAATAGGAATACGCGATAAATTAGTGTAACT
The DNA here is from genome assembly GCA_949130495.1 of Sambucus nigra. Lineage (NCBI taxonomy): Eukaryota > Viridiplantae > Streptophyta > Magnoliopsida > Dipsacales > Adoxaceae > Sambucus > Sambucus nigra. Next base: position 478,441,124 of record OX422217.1, on the reverse strand, counting down.
TGCTTTGATACCAATTTGAAAAACGTATAAATGCGGTGTGTGATAATTGATCAAATAAATTCGCAAGTTTTCAATTAAACCTTATTTAATTAGAGTCTACTTTTAAATCAAATAAATTCAGCCCTTAAACATGCATCTAAATCAAGAGTCAAACATATAGGAAGTAACACTTAATTACATATTAATGACTCCAAACATTATAAAGCACAAGGATGAATTGACCTATTGTCTCAAAACACTAACAAATAGTCACATGAAAATAATGGAATGATGTTGTGACTCGGTCATCCTAAGTGTCCATCCATAAACGGTGCAAACAAAATACACAAATCTTTTTGGATTTTTTTTCAAAATTTTAAAAATATAAATCTATACAAAAAGTACATGTCACAATGCTAGCAAAAATATATCAAGAAGCACAACTAGCATGTGACAAACATGCAAACACAATCATCTATATGATATAGCAATAGAGGAATCATGTGCAAGCAAACGAGAATCAACTTGTCTAAAATCTAGTGCCTCTAAAAGTGATTTCCTAACCCAAATAGATGTGAAACGTCGTGTAGGGGATTCGGGAACCACGGGAACACTAGACATAGACTTCCTAAGACATTTTCCAAGATCGAAACAAAATCTCCTAAGGTGACCTTTCCTATCACAATATGAACATGTGTAAACGGATGGAACGACACCTGTGGTTTGACCTTTTCTAACATCCTGAAAATTGGTTGACCCTCTAAAATAAATAATGATTTTGGCTTTAGCATTAGAAGCATGAGAATATGATGAGCCATTACCATCACTATCAAACCTACTTGAGTCTGTCAAATTATTTTTTAATTTCAAAATTTTTCACTCAAGCAAAAAATTAGACTCTTCTAAATTAAGGGACACCTTTTTCAAGTTTTTAATTAAACTTAACAGTTTATCACGCTCCCCCTCAATTAAAACAAACTTATCCATAAGAGTCTTTTCACGTGCCGTAAAATCATTAATTAATTTTTTATCCTCGACGGCACAAACGGGAACCGTAGAATTTTTTAAGTCCTCTAATTCCTTCTCTAAAACAAGGACTCTCTCATCACTCTTCTTTTTTACAATTTTCAAAGAATCAAAGTCAATACACAAATTACCAAAATGCTCACGACAAATATCACTTTGAGTTTGAAATGCTTGCAAATATTCAATCTTACTTTTAAAGAGAGAATTTTATTTTTCCAAAACTTTAATTCTTTTGCAAAGTTTCAAATTCAAACTTTTTAATTTTTCAGCACGGTCATGAACTTTTTCAAAAATAGGCTCCTCATTAAATGGGCGTTCCATTGGAAATATTGCGATTTTTCACAAAACTGATTTTTCAAAAAAAAATCAATATCACACGATTTTGCAGAAAATAGGAATACGCGATAAATTAGCGTAACCTGCTCTGATACCAATTTGAAAAACGTATAAATGCGGTGTGTGATAATTGATCAAATAGATTCGTAAATTTCCAAGTAAACCTTATTTAATTAGAGTCTACTTTTAAATCAGCCCTTAAACATGCATTTAAATTAACCCATCAATTATAAAGCATGCGACACAATAAATATGTTGAGACACATATTTCTGGAAAAAAACCCTTTTGGGTAAAACCTTTATTTCACTATGAATTCATAAATCGTAACTTACAATTACATAGAGAAATCTCTAATGGATCAACGCGCAGCTAACCCACAAAGACACGCAGTCTTGAACTCAGCAAGAGAATACACGCAGCACCCTCCAAGGACTCACAGCCCAATCTTCAGCAAAGAATCTTCACGCAGCAAGTTCCTCAATGACACGCAACCATACGGTGTAGAGACGCACTCCACGAAAGATGAACAAAAGAAACAAAGTGTTATTGGGTTCCAAATGATTCACGAAAGTATATGAGAATTTTGTGTGAATCAAAACATGAGTTTTGGGACTAAAAAATATGAAGACTTGATGTATTTTGTCTCTAAAAAACGTCTCTCAAAGTCCTATGAAATAACTCCCCCGAAGTTGGTTTTTATAAGGAAACCAAAAAGAGTTTTAAAAAACTGGAACTCTTGACAGCGTCAGGTACCCCAAACCGATTCGAATTTACCGCAAATCGGTTCACCCCCCAAACCGGTTTGGTCTTCGGTTCACAAAAGTTCGCTGGTATGGGGCTTTAAAATTATATAACATTCACCAAAGGATTTTCTCCATTTTCAAAAGGCCATAACTTCTTCACTGTAGCTCAGATTGAGGTGCCGTTTGTTCCAGTATCTTCGTTGCGGCGAGCTCTTCAACTTTCCAGTTGATCGGACCTCTGGACGGTGGCTATAAAATTACCAAACTTCCCTTAAACATTTCTATCTTGCCTTTTTTCACTGTTTTGACTTCTCTTGCGTACCACTTGCATAAAGTCCATAAAATCGTGGAACGCGAAGTCATTGAGGCAGATGTGGGACACATGATGGAGATATTGAATGCTTGATTCCTGGAATTCGGATTGAGGCCGTCGTGCGAGATCGTGAAGAGACGTGCTTTTTTTAGCGACGTACGACATATACAAATGTAAGATAACGGACATGAGAAAAATGTCCTTACAAGCACCTCTGCGAAACACATTCCCTAATCTATTTGTCTCACCCATCAACTCTTTGTATTTAGGATATCCCATTACAGCTACTCCACACAATCACCTATTATAAGTAAGATGCGCATATTCCTGGATTAGTATAAACAAAAGTGTGAACATTTAGTTCCCATCAGTATAAACAATCAACTATTACTTGTTGTATAAAATTTATAGTGTGTTTCATTTAATTATGTCTTATTTAAATTCGATTTTTAAATTTCAAATTCAAATTCAAATTCAATTTATAATATTAATTCCTATTTCCTCCATATCCTCTAAAGGGTGAGGGGTTCTATCCCATTCAAGACCGCATATTTCTATAATATACTTAACAACTCATGCACATTATTCCAATTTGAGAAAAATTCGACAGCATGTCATCAAAGTTCTCCAAGAACATGACGTAGATTTGCAAGTGTGAGTGTTATTTCAATTGATAATTGAAATAACACTCAACATCGCACAATCTACTTTGTACCTAGAGAACATTAAGATATGGTTTCAGAACTTCCTCCAAAAGTAACAAGTTTAAGACACTAAGAATATTATTATACAGAAACTATGCAGTCCCAAACTGTCCAAATGGGACAAATCGAGAGATCTTATTACAGGGGTAATGACTTTAGAACGACTCTAAGGGCTATTGAATGCGTACGCATAAGAACTAGAAGGCTAGTATCTATGCGCACTATGTGTAAATTCAAGTATGTTTCATTTAATTATGATAAGTCCATTTTCATGCCACTCTCGAACGGGTCGTGACACAAAGTAATTTTAGAAAAAAGTTAAAAACTGTCCCTCCCCCCATTTAGACAATAATCCAGTGGTCGTGCCACTTCCAAAATTAACAAACCCAACAAAGTAAGACAATATAATTATTTAAGAATTTATTAGTGGGAATTATATTAAGGATTTTAAAAAAATTTAACACCTAACCACATCCGTCCAATATAATCCAACAGCAACAACAAACCAACAAATATGTATCCGGTACTCCTTCTAATTCATCTACTCAATTATTTCAATATTAACAATTTCAAACCTAAAAAAAAAAAATATAGAAACAATATTTATAATGTCAAATTAATTTTATTCTCTAAACAATAAGATTCAATCAATATTAACAATACATATTAACTTCAATCCCAACTAACATCCCAATCAACATTAACTATTAATTTCAAGTCCTAAAATAAATATCAATTTCAAGTCCCCAATCAACATTAACAATTAATTTCAAGTCATAAACTAAACATTAATTTAACCTCCGAAATCAACATTAACAATTAATTTCAAGTCCTAAACTAAACATTAATTTTAAGTCCTAAATTAACAATTAATTTCAAGTCCTAAACATTAACAATTAATTTACACACACACACACACACACACACACACACACTCCTGCCCCCCCTCCCCCACCACTCCCCCTTCCTCCCCACCACACACACACTCACCCACCTGCTCCCCCACACGCACACCCATGTACATGCACACACACACACACACACACATATACACATACATACACATACATATATGTGGTGACAATTATTATGCAACACAAATAAATATGAAAGAGGTAATAACCAAGAAAAGATAAATAAAATGCCAATCACACAACAACGGGTATACGTGGTTCAGCAAAGATGTGCCTACGTCCACGATGGTTCAGTCAGTGTTATTTCTCTATATTCTGAAGAATAAGTACAGAGAATACAACTTGTCCTTTACCCCGGACTTAGGGTTTGATTTATACATGTATATGTTGGTTAGTGGGGGTGATGGGTTCCTCCTTATTAGCCATCTCCCCTCTACATGGGATCGCGCTCCTCCACAACTTCTCCTCATGGGATCGTGGAGTAATTGGATCAATACAAAAGGTGATGGGCCTGGGCTTTGGTCCTCTAAGGCGGGGCTACTTGTCCAGGCCTATAATGCTAAATTCAGGGTACCCACAATTGCCCCTAAATTTGTTGGGCCATTTTTATGGGTCCAATGAATTTAAATGATCAGCTGTTATGGTTGATTTCTTTGAAAACTGTGAAGTTGCTTTGGCGGCACCCGCTTCGCTATCCGTGCGCTATGATTAGAATTGAAGGCTTGTTGGAATAAGGCACATTTCTCTTCGTCGCTTCAGCTTTTTTCAGTAACCTTCTATCTTTCGAGAACTCTTACGCTTTGTACCTTCTGTTTTCGATCTTTACTCTTGTTGCTTCTTCGCCATTTGACCTGATCTTCTGTCTTGTAAGTCTCTCGTGCTCTTTGCATTTTCTCTTTGGTTTGTAGTTTTTCTTGTATTTTTCCAATGGCGAAGATTGGAAATAGGTCAGTAACTGAGTTTAGAAAATTCTACAGTATTCCTGAGTGGGTAGAGATTGAGTGTTGTGCCTCGCCTCCTAGGAACGTTAGGGATATAGAGGATGCGCATTAGATTCACGTTTTGTTGCTCTCCCAGGGAGGACTTACCTTTCCCCCTAATGATCTGTTCCTGAACTTCTTTAGCTATTTTAGTATTGTGCCTGCACAATGTTCGCCCAACGTATGGAAAATAGTGAACGGCGTGCATAGGATAAATCAATTGTATGGCACAAGGTTAGGGCTTGCCGAGGTCTACTTTTGTTACTCCTTTTCTCGAACGAGTTCAGGTGTTCTGTACCTTAAGGCTAGGAGCCCTGATAGGGTATTGGTAGTAAATTTACCTGATTCCCATAAGGACTACTGGCAAGAAGGTTTTCTTGTTAGGAATTGGCAACTCTCCCCCTAATTTGAAGGGTCGAGGTCTGAGAGGTTCACTGTTCCCTTTTATGGGGAAGAATATATAGGTAGATGTCAGATTATTGTTTCAACCTTTGCTGACTTGTGATTTTTCTAACCTCTCCTTGCTTTTTCTTTCACAGCGAGGACAAAGAACTTGGAGCCTGCTCTCAGCGAGGTTCGTATCTCGGAACTGGTGAAAGCTTGGAACATCAGGGAACCTTTGGGTGATGGCGAGCATCCTAGGTCTGCTACTTTTTTGCTTGAATACAAGAACACAGGCTCCAGTTTCATAGCCCGACCTGTGGATAGTGTTCTAGACTTTGACTCTTCCGAAGAGATTTCGGCTGAGCCCATCCATTTGGACGAAGAAGAGAGCAGCTCGGAGAGTGAGCCTGCAGGCGTTGTGAGTAATTTGGGTGCAGGCAGTGCTGATAGTAGCAGTTCTTCTGAAGGGGATTCCAAGGCTCGAGACTTGTCGAGCACTACCAGCAGTTCTGGTGAAGAGATGCCTCCCAGGAAGAATTTGATCAGAGATGATGATGATGATGATGACGTGCTTCTTGTACAGAGGTCCAAGAAATTTAAGACTGCCTCCGGGCCATAGCTACTAGTTCTCGGCCTTATTCTCAGGAGCAAGAGAAGAAGAAGAGAGAGGAGGAGCAGGCGAGAGAGAGAGAGAAGAAAAAGGAGGAGGAGAGGAAGAAGGTGGAAGAGAAGAAGAAGGTGGAGGAGAGAAAGAGAAGGTAGAGAGAAAAAGAGGAGGAGAGGAGGAAGATGGAATTGAGGAGCAAAACTGGTCAAGCCCCGGTCCCAGTGTCTGCCTTGCCTGAGGGGGCTTCGGTGGCCACCTCTCCTCAGCTTGCCCCTGCGCTGCTCGAGAGAGAAGTCCTCCCTGCAGATCGTGAGAGGGCGTTGGGGTCCGATCAACTGGCTTTTCAAGCTAGCCAGAGGCTTGCCTTGGTAAGGTTCCCTTATAATTCTCAATTTCTTTTAACAAATTTTGATGGTTTCTTCTTCTTGATCCCTTCCTTGTTCTTTGCAGTTTGTGACCGACTTCGCTGTTCTTTATCGCTCTCGCGATGAGCTGATGAGAAGGAATAGCGAGCTGGAGCAGTAAAAATCTATCCTGGTAGCCAGGGGGTCTCAGCTGGAGGCCGATCTGAAGGCTGCTGATGCAGCTCGAGCTTCATATGACTTGGCTCTTGTTAATTCTGCTCGTGAGAGAGATGATGCGGTCAGGGAGCTTGGGGAGCTGAGGAAGGCGTATGACCTGGTGTGCTCGAGCAAGCTAGACCTTTCAGAGAAGAACAGGGTTCTGGCCGAGCAACTGGAGGCGGAGAAAGCCCAGGCAGCCACTCTTAAGGAAAATTCGTACAACTTTGGCTGGGCTGCTGCGTATGAGGACGCCGAGGTTCAGATAGGCTATATCAGCCGTCTGAACTTCAAGAAAGGGTGGAATAAGGCTCTAGTGTCTGTTGGGGTGGACGTTGCATCCCCACTCTTTAACGAGCATGATCCAGGGCCAAAGCCAGTCGTGGATGAGGACCCAGCCCCAACTGCTGAAGGCACTGATCCTGTCTCTCAGGCGACTTCTACTGATGCTCCTTTGGTCGAGAGGACAGGGGACACCCCTGTAGAGGGTAATGCCCCTGCTGATGCTGATAAGGACGAGGGACCATCCGCCTCTGGGCCACCCGAGGTTGCTAATTGATAGGGCTTCTTTGTAATTTTTTTCTTTTTTTTGATCTGATGTAACCTCGTTCATTATCAATGAAAAGACTTCATTTTTGTTTATGCTGATCTCTTTCTTTTCTTTTTCTTTTACTTGTAGTTGGTTGATGTGGATGACTATATTCCTGTTACCTCCCAACTAGGTAGGACTCTTGGACCTAATGCAAGCCCTGCAGTTCGCCAGGCCTTTGCTAGGCTTTGCAGGTTTGCTAAGTCAAGGAACCAGAAATATAAGGATCAGTCCGAGCTAGTGTCCAAGTTGAAGGACAGGCTCCAGGAAATGGAAGAGATCGGTGCTTCAGTGCAAGAAGAAGTTAGCGAGCTGAGAGCGAAGTTACTGGAGGCCACTGAGATCAACCAAGTTGGGGAGTTTCTGCAGCGGGAGAATGAAGACCTGAGGCGGGAGGTCTCGAAGCTTAAGGAGCATTCGCCGAGCATCATTTTGGCAGTCTTATAAGGATCTTCTTCGTCGCGAGCTACTCGGCCTCCCCTCCCGCGTGCTGGTAGGAGTGCCAGGGGTAGGAATAGGGAAGTCAAGGAACAGCGTGAGAGGGAAATGGAGGAGCTGCACGGCGATGTTCGACGAGCTTATGTGACTGCTGCAGGGCTCCAGAGGGACGTTACCCGACTGCGGCATCTATTCAAGAAGGGCCCTCGCCAAGTGTGGTCTGATGGTTATGATCAGGGCTGGCTGGATGCTCCCACAAGATTATCAGAGTTCGAGGAGCTCTCCTTCATCAGGGGGTGGTTGAGTGCTCTCAAAGAGCTGCAGGTCCCGAGGAACTCGACGTTGTGGTATCGACACGAGATGTCCTCCTCTACTCTGATGCCCAATCCATTCAGGCGGGATGATCGATGGATCCCCATCGATGCTATTCCCCGGTGACTATTGGAGTTGGACGCAAATGAGGTCGTGGAGGAGCTCGCTCCTGCTCCTGATGATGGAAGGAGAGCTAAAGTTGCTGACTATCTTTCTCGGAGGCTTCCACCTCCTTGAGATTTTGTTTTTTAATAATTGTAAATGCTTTGGGCGAGCTTCGCCGACTAAACATGTACTATTATTGTTTGTAAATATAAAAGATTAATGGAAAGTTCGAGTTTTGGGCAATTTTGCCGACTAAACGTGTTCATCCAATCCTTTTATATTTTTGCAGCTTCACAATCCTTTTTATCTTGTCATGTGAGTGTCCGCCCAGTCCAGTATTAAGAATACCATTGTGCCCTTCCTTTACCTTTTAGGTCGTGTTGTCACACTCCCTTAGGCCTAAGTAGGGCAATTGGTGAGGACACACCTGGTATTGGATGTCTTCATTCGGTCAGGATTTTGTTCAACCAAAGTAGGTTTGATGCCTAAGGATACTCTGTAGGGCTTCATGTATTGCCATGGGCAATGCTAAGAGGTCTGTCGTGCTTCATGACGATGACCTGAGGAGGGGTGTTGCCTTGCTGTGTCGACCATTATGCCTGTGATTTGAAAAGGATAAGATGTAATTGTTACTTTTTAGAGAGTGATCAACTGAAAGATTTTATTGGTGAATTGAGAAATGAACTGTCCTTTCACATAGTGAGTACAATATAAGATCTAACAATAGAACTCCTAAAAATAGAATTTCTTGAGATTAGCTGCGTTCCATGCTCGTGGTATCTCCCTGCCCTCCATTGTTTTCAAATGATAGGCACCTCGCAGGTCGTCTCTAATTATCTTATAAGGTCCTTCCCAGTTCGGGCCCAGTTTACCGTCTGATGGCTTCACTGTGTTGCCCAGGACCTTTCTTAGAACATAGTCCCCAACTTTGAATTTTCTCGAATTGACCCTTTTGCTGTAGTGCTTCGCGAGTTGTTGCTGGTAGCTTGCTAGTTTTACTAGGGCAAGTTCCCTGCGCTCGTCGGCCAGGTCGAGTTCGGCGAGCAAAGCCTGATCGTTCTGGCCCTGCTCGACAAGGTGGGATCTCATTGTAGGCAATCCTGCTTCTAGTGGGATGACCACCTCCATACCATATGCTAGTGAGAATGGCGTTTCTCCTGTGGCTCGCCTAGTGGTCGTTCTGTACGCCCATAGGATATGCGGTATCTCGGTTGTCCATGCGCCTTTGGCTCGCTCTAACCGCTTCTTCAATCCAGCAATCACTATCTTGTTGGAAGCCTCAGCTTATCCGTTGCTTTGAGGGTAGGCCACCGAGCTGAAGTGGTGCCTGATCCCGTGTTTGTCGCAGAAGTCCTGAAAAGGGCCACTCTCGAACTGTGTTCCATTGTCAGTGATGATGGTTCTAGGGATCTCGAATCGAGTGATTATATTTCTCCATATGAACCTCATCATGTCAGCATCTTGAATGTTCGCCAGTGGTTCTGCCTCGATCCACTTGGTAAAGTAATAAGTTGCAACCAACAGGTATTTGCGATTGCCGGCAGCGGTGGGAAGTGGTCCCACGATGTCCATTCCCCACTGGGCGAAGGGCCAGGGACTGGTCAGGGATTTTAACTCGTTGGCGGGCTGGTGGACCATGGGGGCATGAAGTTGGTATTTTAGGCATTTGCGGACATATACTGCGGAGTCCTTTTGCATATATGGCCACCAATAACCTTCCTTCATTGCTCGGAAGGCTAGAGACCTTCCTCCGACGTGACTCCCGCAGATTACTTTGTGAAGCTCGTGAAGCACTGCCTTGACATCGCCTGGGTGGACGCATCTAAAGTAGGGGCCGAATAAAGATCTTTTATACAAGTCGCCTCCCGTGGATAAGTGAAATCGAGCAGCTTTGACTCTTATCTGGTGGGCAGTCCTCTTATCCTCTGGGAGCGTTTCGTTCTTTAAATAGTCTCTCAAGGGATCCATCCAGCTGGGGGCTGACTCTAATTGGAGTATTGGTTTTGCCTTTGTCAGCTCGCAGTTGGGGTAAATGCTTGGGCAACTGAGGAAATCGATAGGGATGATCCTTTTAAGGCTAGAATCAACTGCCGAGCTCAGGGCTGCTAAGGCGTCAGCGTGGCTGTTTTGCCCCCTGGGAAACTGTTGGATGTTGATCTCTACAAAGTTCGTCATTAAGTTTTTTACCAAAGAGAGGTAGGCTGCCATTCTCTCATCCTTCGCATTATAGTCTCCACTTATCTGATTGGAAACTAGTTGCGAATCTACGAATACCTGCAAATGCTTTACTCCCAGAGTTTGCGCCTTTTGGAGACCTGCTATTAAGGCTTCGTATTCTGCTTCGTTGTTGGAGGCTGCAAATCCCAGCCCGATTCCTTGCTCGAGGATTGTATTTTCTGGAGTGATGAGAACAATTCCTACTCCTTCCCCCTTTGAGTTGGAGGCTCCATCAACGAATAGTTTCCAGCTTTCCCCTCCAGCCTGGTTATTTTGTTCTGTTGGCTTAGGCTGGTCGAAGGGTTTTTCGCCTATGAATTTAGCTATGAAATCAGTAAGGATTTGACCCTTGATAGCTGTCCTTGGTTGAAATTGGATGTCAAATTGGCCGAGCTCGACTGACCATTTAGACAGTCTGCCCGATAAATCCTCCTTCTTTAGGACAGCCTTGAGGGGGTGTGATGTAAGGACGATGATCGTATGAGCTTCGAAGTAATGCTTCAGTTTCCTCGAGGATATTACTAGGGCGAATGCGAGCTTTTCCAATGGTAGGTAGCGCTGCTCGGCGTCTAGTAAGGTTTTGCTCGCGTAATAGAGTGGATGTTGGATCCCTGTAACTTCACACATTAGCGCTGAGCTGACAGTATGGCTGGATACAGAGAGGTAGAGGTACAAAGAGTCCATTTGCTGTGGTATGACAAGCAGCGATGGGGAGCTTAGGTAGGACTTGAGCTCGTCTAACGCTTGTGTGCAACCTGGGGTCCATTCTACTATTTTGCTACCTTTTAAGAGTTGGAAGAAGGGCTTGCATCTCTCGGAGGATTTAGAAATGAAACGATTTAGAGCAGCGAACATTCCAGTGATCTTCTGCACATATCGAACTGTGCGAGGAGGTTGTACTCTTTTGATTGCATCAATCTGGTCCGGATTAGCCTCTATGCCTCGCTTGCTGACCAAATACCCAAGAAACTTTCCTGACTGGACACCGAAGGAACACTTGCTCGCGTTGAGTTTCATTCGGTACTTCCTGAGGATTTCGAAGGTACTTGATAGGTCCGAGAGGTGATTTTCCTTCTTCTTGCTCTTGACGAGCATGTCGTCAATGTAGACCTCCATTGTGTCTCCCATTTGATTCTTGAACATTTTAGTAACTAGCCGCTGATAGGTTGCCCCTGCATTTTTTAGCCCAAAAGGCATGACCTTGTAACAGTATAAACCAACCGTCGTGATAAACGCCATTTTGTCCTGATCTGGGGCATACAGGGGGATCTGGTGATATCCTGAGTATGCGTCCAGAAAACTCATTCGTTCGTGAGCTGCGGTGGCGTCTACTAGTTGGTCTATTTTCGGAAGAGGGAAGCTATCCTTGGGGCAGGCTTTGTTGAGGTCAGTGAAGTCTATGCAAACTCTCCACTTCCCGTTGCTTTTCGGAACTACCACTGGGTTGGATAACCATTTGGGGAATTGCACTTCCCGTATGGACCCTGCATCCAACAGTTTTTCGACTTCTTTTTCTATTGCTCTGGCCTTCTTGGGAGCAGTTCGTCGTGCCTTCTGCGCTATCGGCTTGAATGTGGGATTGACGTGTAACCGATGGCAGACCATATTGGGATCGATTCCTGGCAGCTCATAGGGCTATGTTACTTCTGAGTAAGGTTAACAAATCCTTTTGCTCTTGGTCAGTGAGTGAGGTCCCGATCAGGAAGACTCTGCTGTTGTCGCCTTCTGTAGCCATCACTTCTACCAGGTCCTCTACAACACGCTCGGAGGGGAGGAGCCTGGTCTCTTCCACTCCGGGCCTTCCATATTTTAATTGCTATTTGGAAGGGATTGCACCTTCCTCCACTTTCTCGCTGGTTTGAACGGCTCTTTTCTCTGGCTTTGGTCGGATGGCCGCTATGAAGCACTTTCTCGCCATCGCCTGGTCGCCATGTATCTCCATCACTCCTCGCTCGGTGACATATTTGAGTTTCTGGTGGTAGGTCGAGGAGACTGCCTTCATTGCATGAAGCCATCCCCTGCCGAGGATGGCTTGATATGGTGAATCGATGTCGACCACCAAGAATTCGATCATTTTGGAAACATTTCCAGCGAGCACTGGCAGTACTATCTTGCCCAGAGGCATGGTCATCTTCCCAGCGAAGCCGACCAGAGGGACAGTGGTTCCCTTTAGGTTGGCAATGTTCAACTTCAATTTCCTGAACAGGTCGATGTACATTACTTTGGATGAGCTCCCTTGATCGACGAGCAGCCTGTCGATATCAAAGTTGGCTATCCTGAGTGTAATGACTAAGGCATCGTGATGTGGGGTCCTTACTCCCACAAGATCTTCATCCGTGAAAACAATATGCTTATTATAGTTGATGTCCTCTGCTCACCGACGTTTTCCTGCCTGTGATTTTGCTGGATCAATCTGAAAAGCTTGCATCACCGCTGTCAGCTTCTTTACCTCCATTCGAGCTGAGTTACCCTGGATTTGCTTAACATCGTATACTCCGTGGATTACTGTGAATTCGTGTCGTCGTCTTCCAATACGTTGTCGGGTTTTTCCTCCTTGTGGACAGTCACTCTCTCTACCTTCTTTTCCACAAAGTCATTCAAATGTTCGGATTGGGCCAACTCCTCGAGGTGGGACTTAAGAGCCTTGCAATGCTCGATCTTATGCCCTCCCTCTTTGTGGAAAGTGCATCTTAATGCATTGTTTCTTTTCGAGGGGTCTCCTCCCATTTTTCGGGGCCATTTGACAAACGACTCATCCTTGAGCTTCGCGAGAATTTTGTAAATTGGTTCTTTGAAGACTGTGTTGACCGCCTGGAACGACTTTGTAACGTCAGGGTTCCCTCCGCTTTTGGAGCCATTCTTTCCCCCACTCTTTCCTCCTTTTTTCTGGTTCTCAACTTTCTCACTTCCCTTGGTAGTGAGCTTGGCTCGACCGTTTTCTCCTATATTAAGGCGGGTGACATCTTCCACCTTTGCGTATTTCTCAATCCGGGCCATGAGGTCGTCAATGGTCGTAGCTTCCTTCTTTGTCAAGGACTGGTAAAGGAGGGAAGAGCTAGGTAGCCCAATTTTGAATGAAGCTACTGCTACTTCTTCCGCGCAGTCCTCAACCTCGTTGAATAACTCCCAGTACCTCTTCGCGTAGTCTCGGAGTGTCTCCTGAGGTGTTTTCTTCATTGTTAATAGAGCATCCATCCTTTTGGGGTGGGAGCTGCTGGTGATGAACCGGGCCGTAAAGAGCTCGGCCAGGGATTTGAAATTTCTGATGGATCGGTGAGGGAGTTTCTCGAACCATTTCTGGGCCACGTCATGAAGGCTCGAGGGGAAAATACGGCACATCAGTGCATCTCGGTGATTCCAGAGAGTCATAGCCTGCCGGTACTGCCTGACATGATCAATGGGATCAGTCTTCCCGTCGTAAATTTTGAACCTTGGAATGGCAAACTTTTTGGGAGCCTCTTCTTCTTCTTCAATTTCCCTCGTGAAGGGTGATTTCATCTGGGTCTTGAGGGCTCTCCTGGCGAGTTCTCTGGTCGACCTGGTACCGCGGGGAGCTGGATGTTGGTCCATTTCTCTGCGGACCAGGTTCCGTATGTTGTCATCGCTGCGAGCAGGGCTCTGGTAGCGGCGAGCTTTTCTTACTTGTTCGCGGAGGTCGTCGTCTGAGTCGCCACCTTCGTACCCTTGATATTTCCGCCTAGGGCTCCTTCCTCGACTGCGAGATTTGCTCGCCTGAGGGCTAGGAGTGCGATAGGGGAGTCTCCTGGTATCAGGACGTAGTTCCTTCTCCAGTTTTTCCAGTCTTCTTTTCAAGCGAGCATTCTCAGGCTCATATCTGAGAGAAGACTCTCTCTGCTCGTGGAGCCTTGCCTCGTATGCATCGATCAACCTGGATATCTGCGTGGACCTTGCTGGTCCTTGACTCTCTTCTGAGGCTGGCCTTTCTAAGCGATCCCCTTGATCTGAACGTCGGACTTCAGACCTAATCCTGCGAGGAGCAGGTGGCTCCTGAATATCTCCTGCTTGAGGAGCGTTGCTGCTGTGATCAGACATCTTAGATTTTTTCTCGGCGTGGGCTCTTCTCAGGGAAAGCTAAACGTTTCCCACAGACGGCGCCAATTGTGGTGACAATTATTATGCAACACAAATAAATATGAAAGAGGTAATAACCAAGAAAAGATAAATAAAATGCCAATCACATAACAACAGGTATACGTGGTTCAGCAAAGATGTGCCTACATCCACGATGGTTCAGTCAGTGTTATTTCTCTATATTCTGAAGAATAAGTACAGAGAATACAACTTGTCCTTTGCCCCGGACTTAGGGTTTGATTTATACATGTATATGTTGGTTAGTGGGGGTGATGGGTTCCTCCTTATTAGCCATCTCCCCTCTACATGGGATCGCGCTCCTCCACAACTTCTCCTCATGGGATCGTGGAGTAATTGGATCAATACAAAAGGTGATGGGCCTGGGCTTTGGTCCTCTAAGGCGGGGCTACTCGTCCAGGCCTATAATGCTAAATTCAGGATACCCACAATATATACAAAGGAAAGAGAAAGAGAGGAAAAAATTGACAAAAAAATTGCTTAAAGAGAGAAAGAGCAGTAGCTTAGAGAGAAAAAAAAAGTGGGAAGTAAAAACGGTGAAAAAAAAGAAGAGAGAAGGGTTTTTTTACTAATAAAGTTATCACGGACCTGTTATGGTCTTTGACCGTGACAATCCTTTATTACGGTCATTGACAGTGATAAAAATCGTGTATTTTTTTTGTCACGGTCAATGATCATGACAACGCTAGCCGGTTGAAAGGTGATAATTTGTCCTTTTTGGTGTGGTTGAGTCAACGTGTGCCTTGGTATCCACCGATCAGGCTCAACAATCGTCTAACACTGTAAATAGCACACACGAAGTCCACTACATGAAACGAGTTCTTTCCAGATGAAAGAAACAAATTTTGGTGCCCAATATTAAGATCTCAAAGCATATAAATTATAGAACTTGGATATTTAATCAAATAGGGTGAAACTTGGGGCTTGGAACTTTTGTAAACATATGTAAAATCATTTTCATCGAAATTCCTTCAAAATTATGAGTCCACTATGCCTTAAATATTAATTGCACAATTTTTGAGGCGGTTGATCATTTGAACAAAAACTAGGGTCATTCGAACGAGAATAGCATCTCGTTTGAACTACACCCTAAGTTCGTTCGGATGCGAATGCTATCTCGTTTGTACCAGCTTCAAACGAGCCTCTAATGAGTTTGGTTCTTCTTGACAGAGCATCCTCGTTTGATGTTTATTTTATCCTTGTTCTAACGAAAACATCATGTTTTCGAACGAAACATAAACTCGTTCAAACGAAACTAAACTCAGAATTTTTTTTTGAAAAAAGATTAAAAAATAGTTCCGAACATTTTTAAACCAAAAACTAACACTCTTAAAATATTTCCAAGGACACCTAATAAATATGCATTCATACCTATGAGATTCTAGATAAATGTGAAGACAAACTTGGCACGATAAACACAACACAACATATCCAATCTTTGAAGCTTAGCCGCTACATCTTCATCAAACAACGTCACAGGCTTATGGGATCAATAAGATAAAATCTATCCTATGACTCAAACATTTTGTCCGGAATAATACCAATTACATATGAATTGCCTCGATTGAAAATTTATCCTTACAAATATCACCCATTTTCTATTCTAGGACAAAATCAAGACAAAAATCTTATGGACTGTCAAGTTCTCTAAAAAGACCCTTCATTTGAAACATGTGTCTCATCCTTCCACGCTTTCAAAGCTATGCCCTTTTCTTTCTTCGTCACATTCTTGGAGGAAATTATGTTAAGCTCATAAGTTTGTAAGTCACCTACAAGCTCTTCAAGTTTAATAGAATATAAATTACCCAAAGAATTCAAGACTGTCACCTTTAGATTAAACTGTCACGCAACGACCTTAAGATTTTCTTTATCACTTGGTTGTCGGGTATCTTCTCTCTCAAGTTAAACTACGTGTTAACTATGTCGAACAATATAGCGTAGAACTCATCAAAGGTATCACTCTCCAATATTTTAATCATTTCATATTGAGTGGTGAGGTTTTGGAGTTTGGAAGCTTTAAAACCAATAGTTCCTTCATGGGTGAGTCGGAGTATATTCAAAGCCTCTTTTGATGTCTCACATGTGATAATACTTCGGAATTCCTCCGGGGTGACAGAACGAAATAGTGCATTTAAACCTCGAGAATTATACAGTGATAATTTATGCTCAGCCTCAGTCCATGACTAATACATCATGATCTTTATGCATTCTAGAACTTTGTCTCTGTTATTGCCTATATTTATGCTCATATATTGTATAACCTCAGTTTTGGATATAAATATGCTTTTCATGGTATAGGTGAGCTTTTGTAGGTATTGGACATGGAAGCATAGTTCATTGAATTTCCTTTATGTGGCCATAAACGGTATGTCGTTTTGAGTCTGGACGATAAAGTTATGGACTTTTTCGTAAGTGAAGTTTTCTCCCTTTTTATGGATCATATTCCCCTTAAAATAGAGCTCCGATCGAGCGACATATCAATTTATGCCTATGAAGGAAGGTAGTAGGGAGATTCCAGTTCGATCGATCGATCGATCGATTGAGCCTTCATATTTTTGGGCGATTGTTTCTTTTCTTTTCTTTATCGTTTTTTCTTTTACCAACTTACTATATAAGTATGTTTTGGTTTATTTTGTAAGACATCTAGTTATATAATAGTTTATATTTAGTTTTTAGGGGATTTTTGGGAGCTTCCTCTTCCCTCTCCTAGGGTTTGCCCTTAGGGGTATATAATCCACTATTCATCATCTCTTTCATTAATTTAAGCTTCCATTATTTATTTATTGCTTTATTAATTAGTTTACTTGCTTTGTTAATTAGTTTTAATTACTTTATTTACTTGGTTTCATTTAAATACATGTGTTTCATGATGCTTTGTATATAATTTAATGTAGGTTGA
The DNA here is from genome assembly GCA_949130495.1 of Sambucus nigra. Taxonomy (NCBI): domain Eukaryota; kingdom Viridiplantae; phylum Streptophyta; class Magnoliopsida; order Dipsacales; family Adoxaceae; genus Sambucus; species Sambucus nigra. The sequence goes on along the minus strand of OX422217.1, from coordinate 478,423,907 downwards.
GATTGATTGAACTCACCTTGGGTTAATGGGTTGCTTTGCTTTGGTGATGGATTTTATGAGTTTAAATGGGTCAGGTTGTTTTTGATTTTATCCTTAGGAGATGTAACGATGTATATCATATATGTGCCTCATTTACGACTTTGTGTGTGTAATCTCGGGGTATTTGTTGACGCCAAAATCATAGTAGGTTTTTATAAGAATTTAGGGGTTGACAACTCTAGATTTAATTAATTGATGAAATGAGATATAATCTTGCTAAATTTGTCTTTCCATGTAACCATTTATACTATTAACTCGAGGTGAGGGATATTAGTCTTAATCTATAGTTTGTATTGCTTTTGTTAATCTTAGTTTATACACATGCATATATTTATCTTTTGTTATAAATTTGATCTTTTACACTTTTATTCCTGAAATAATAAATCAATTAAAGTCTAACAACATTCCCCGTGGATTTTATACCCGGACTGGACGTTATTTTTCGATAAAGAGTGTAGTTAAAGTTTAATTTTTTTTTGCATAGCCGAGGGTTCCGAAAGCAACGACCGACGCATGTAATGCTGGCACCACAATTTTTGCCTACTATCAAAATGGCGCCGTTGTCGGGGAGTGTTTGTTTTAGAAATTAATTATTTTAGTATTTCGTATTATTATTTTTTCTATTTATATTCTTTGTTAACTAGTTTTATAGGACTTCTACATTTGAGCGCCAATAAACGCTTGGATTTTTTCGGACGCACATCACTTTGTGGATTTTGTCATCTCGAGCTTGTTAGGGGTAAGGATGACTTATTCTAATGTTTCTGGTAATCGCATTGATAATTCTCAAAATCCCATAAACTTATGACTTTTAATGAATACTCACAAAGTCAAAACGTTGAAACATCTAAAATGACTTTGGGTGAGTATTACAAAAGTCAAGATTTGGATTATGGGAATTTTGAGAATGATCATTCCAATAATGAGCCATGAAATTCTTATAATAAGAATGTTGAAACTAATTGCAATAGCTTTCAAAATTCTTATAATAATGATATTGATAGTAGTTCCGAGGATAGTTTCCAAACTTCTCATTTTCAAGAATCTGTGCCTCCATCTATGACATTGCATGAGGGCTTGCGTATTCTTGAAAATGAAAAACTTGAAAACTGTTATCAGAAATAAAATCATCGTTGAGAACAAGAGTTGAATGCTTTACTCAAATTCAGCGATGATTTTTCTTTCAAGACTTTTGAAGTTGAGGAATGTGTTAAGCCAAATGAGGAATCGTTGCCAACTTTGGAACAAACCATTCTTCTCTTTACCCATGGAATAATAGAGAATGAAAGTGAGGAAGAAATGAATGTAGTACCCATTTGCAAGGAAATATTTTCTTCTTTGGAAAATAAAAGGGAGGTTTAGACGTATGTTTCACCTCAAACCATTTTGGAAGAACATTTCATTAAAAGTGAATCATCCGCCTTTGGAATTAAATCTTCAATAGATGATGAGTCATCTATTAAGATTGAATTTATTTCCTCCCCATCTTTATTCTAAATTATCAAATCGTTACAAGTATCCCATGAATCAGTTCAAAACATTGAAACGTTCAACCCTTTCACCGATGAGGATTACTTTATTGAGTCGCTTTCCATAAAGGCAATTTTGCCTCCTTGTGCTTCACCTACCATTCCAATTTCAAAATCTTTGGGAGGAAATTATTTTTTTTGGATCCCATTTGTATTCATCACCCGTCCAATCGAAATCATCCATCACCCCCCTAAAACTTTTAATTAGTGATGGTTCATTTCTTCCGCCTTACACATACCTTTCGTAGTTCCAACGAAATTCTTATTTTTTTAAAGGTATGCATGCAAATGAGGGGACACCAATTACCCCTCAAATTCAAATTTTATTTTAGGTGGACCTTCAAAAATTTTAACTTCTAGGGTATAGTTAGTTAGAAGTTCAAATTGTAGGTTGTAAATAGTTAGTTTGATTTTTTCTTTTTACTTATTGTGTAGTGTAATTAGTTAATGTTTTAGTTCTTTTTTGCTATGCTTGGTGAAAATATGTTTTGTAGAATCATTGGACTATTACTTTTCGGATATCGCTCCATTTTGGGTAATATCACTCTTTTCCTCTCTTTAACTTGGTTCTTGGTTTACATTGAGGACAATGCAAGATTTTAATTAGGGGGTGTGGGATATTCTATCCATTTTTTTTTGAGTTCATGATTTGATTATATGTTTTTCCCAAGCATGCTTTTGTTGTAAAAATTGAAAAAAATTCAACAATATTTTCTTTATTTTTTTTCTCCTTTTTTGAGCATTTTGCGTTTGTTTCTGATGATAAATTTCAATAAATGCACGATCCATTAGATAATTCAATGATACATGTTCCTAATTTTTAAAATTTATTAGACTTTAGTCCTCAAATTTTTGACATTATGAAAAATTTCATGAATTAAACTCTAAACCCATGAGCACACGCGCTCTTCTTGTTTTATTGATTTGGTGTAAGATGTTTATGACTCGATAATCTTTTGTTGCATTGTATATACTTACACCAAGTGAACTTTGGGCTTTTCTTCATTTGTTAGTGTTATACATTACTCTTTCCTCCTTGAAAATGTTAGTTTGTTGGTAATCTATCTCTTCTTTCATTGATTGTTCATTAATTGAGTTCATTATGAAATGTGTTACTTGATCATGATTTTCAAAGTTATTTTGACTCGAGAATTGCATGAACTTTAGGAAAGGATCATAGGCCCCCTTTGTTATGTCACCCATATTGTCCTTAACCTAACCTTAAATTTTTCCCCTCGTCAACCCCTTTGAGCCTTAATATAGCCTTTTGTTTCAAAACCCAAAATCCCATAACCAACTCTACATTGGAGTTATAAACCATATATATCACCTTCCATACCTTTGTTTGGGATGATACTTAAGATTGAATGATGTTCTTGTTATGTGGTAGCAATGAAGCATGTGAGAGTGTTAGAGAAAAGAAAAAGTGAAGAAAAACAAAAAGAAAACAGAAGAAAACAGAAGAAAAATAAAAGAAAAAGCTGAGAAAAAGAAGAAAACAAAAGAAAGATGAAGTATGTCCATTTATGTACATAGTGCTCAATAATATTATTCACTCTCCAATTTCATATCTAATGCTTATCATGGAAATCATTGTCTAATTTCGAAATTCCCCACAATTTCCATTATCCCAAGTTTTTCATCTCCAAACACCTTGAAATCCATAAATAGTCCATTACTTTCATAACCTTAACCCCAAACTTACATTACAACCCTATAAAAGTCCTACGTGATCTTAAGGTGAATGTAATTCAAAAGTTTATATAGTTGCGAGTGTTCTAGCAACTATATATGGAAAAACCCTATGAAAGTTTATATAGTTTAACCCCAAACTTCAAAACCGAGTGTTCAAGCTCTGATACTAATTTGAGAATGCCCCTGCATTGTGTGCTTAGGCAATAATGGTCCGAATAAACACTAGTCCAATTTTTTTTATATTTTCAAATTTTAAAGATTGGAATTTAAACAAAATTAACCCAATTAAACTTAGCACCGATTTTAAAAATTTCTTGTGGAAAATTAATTTATCAAATTTTATGTTTTTTTACCCTAAGGCATGCATCTAGGGAGATAGTAGATCAAATAAAGAAAACATCCACAAGACGCCATTGTACGAGGAAAACCACATAGGGAAAAACCTCGAACGGCCCAGCCAATAAATCACTGTGATACAGTTTTACAAACCATAGACATAAGACTTACACAACGACTCGATCCCCACAAGCCTTGACGCTATTCTATCTTCAACCGCTCCTTCAAATGCAATGCAGGAATCCACCCATGCAAGATATCATTGCACACAAGTCTAAGTGTGCCTCGGTATCCACCAATCAGGCTCAACAAATGCCAAACATCACAAATAGCATGCACAAAGTCCACCACACAAAACGAGTTCTTTCCAGATGAAAGAAACAAACTGTGGTGCCCAATATTAAGACCTCAAAGCATATAAATTATAGAACTTGGATCTTTAACCATATGGGGTGAAGCTTTGGGCTTGAAACTTTTATAAACAAGTGTAAAATCGTTTTTTGCCAAATGTCCTTCAAAATTCTGAGTTTACAATGCCTTAAATACTATTTGTACAATTTTCAAGGTGACAAGTCGTTCGAACGAAAACTAGGGTCGTTCGAACGAGAATAGTATCTCGTTTGAACGACATCCTAAGTTCATTCGAATGCTATCTCATTTGAACCAACTTCAAACGAGTTTGGTTATGCTTGACATAACATCCTCTTTTGATGTTCGTTTGATCCTCGTTCTAACGAGAACACCATGTCATTCGAACGAGACATAAACTCATTCTAACGAAACTAAACTCAGAAAAAAAAATCTTAAAAAATCTTAAAAAACTGTTCCAAACATTCTTTACACAAAAAACTAACACCCTTAAAATATTTTCAAGGACACATAATAAATACGTTTTCATACCTACGAGATCCTAGGTAAACGTGAAGACAAACTTGGCACGATATATCCAATCTTTGAAGCTTGGCCGTTACGTCTTCATCAAACAACGTCATAGGCTTATGGGATTAAGAAGACAAAGTTTAACCTATGACTCAAATTTTTTGTTTGGAATAATGTCAATTACATACATATTGGCTCGATTGGAAACAATTTTACTTCCGTGCTTATTTTGTCCTAAAACTATTATTAATTTTTTTATTGACTGTTGATAACCAAATTTACCATCCTACGTGGACCAATTATAAATTAACACATGTCATCCAGTATGGCTTAAATCCAAGTCAGCATGATACAAAAGCCTGACCAATAAGGAAGACGCCTGACCAACAGGGCAACCTGAGCAACAAGGAAGCCCAAGCAACTAGGAAGATCAACGAACTATCAGAAATCCAGCCTATATAGCTAACGAAGCGACAACAATCATACAACCTGTGTAAACAGTGAAGCGACAACAATAGTATATTTAATTCTCATTATGTATTGAGGAGAATGCCTAATAAATAAAGGCATTCCATCCTTTCACATGACAACTATCAGTACCCATCTTGGGCTATAAATACATTGTATCAACCTCATTGCAGGGGATCGAAAAGCAAATCAAGACAGTCAATACACAATAGTGGACGTAAGCTTTTCCATTGAGCCGAACCACTTTAAAAATTTCTTTTGTCTTATCTGTTTATGATTATTTATCTGTGATCAATCAATTAGGTTTAGTCTGTCATCCAGTATGGCTTAAATCTAAGTCAGTATGATGCAAAAGCCTGACCAATAAGGAAGACGCCCGACCAACAGGGCAACCCAACCAACAAGGAAGCCCGAGCAACTGGTAAGATCGAACAACTATCATAAATCCAGCCTGTATATCTAACGAAGCGACAACAATCATACAACCTGTGTAAACAGTGAAGCGACAACAATAGTATATTTAATTCTCATTATGTATTAATGAAAATGCCTAATAAATAAAGGCATTCCATCCTTTCACATGACAACTATCAGTACCCCTCTTGGGCTTTAAATACATTCTATCACCCTCATTGCAAGGGATCTAAAAACAAATCAAGGCAGTCAATACACAATAGTGGATATAGGCTTTTCCATTGAGTCGAACCACTTTAAAAATTCCTTTTGTCTTATTTGTTTATGATTATTTATCTATGTTTAATCAATTTGGTCTAGTCTAATTTTTTGCATCAAAAGATTGGCGCTATCTGTGGGTACATATTGCTAAACGTTTTCACTAATTCATTATCAATGGATGAAATTCTTGAATCAAGCACCAAAAATGAGGGAAATCAGCCTACTCCCTTTGTCCCTTCAAATAACAATGATTTAATAGGAATTTTGGCTAGCTTGGCCAAGGGTCAAGAGGCTATGAAGGATACTATACAATAGTTTTGCCCAAACTCTGCAAACTGGAGTCCCTGCATAATTTAATCAAAGGAATATGCCACCACCGCTAACAACGAGTGTTGGTCATATCCGTTCCAGAACTTCAAGGGATCCTTCATACCTTCTTTGAGTAATTTCTTCCATCCGAATTACTAATTCCTCTGATGGACAGTCCCTCATCCCAGAAATATTGGCTGCCTTAGAAAGGCTAAGTAGGGCCTCTCCTTTCGATCGTTTGGGACCCCAGGGAAATGCCCATGGGTTGCGATTTAAAGGAAGGTTAAGCCCAATCTAGATTAAACACCTGACGAACTGATCGATCCAGCCAGAGAGAAGGTTCACAAGAAGAAAGCTTAGCATGATCAATTGGTCGACATAAAAAAGCCACCACCCATTGATCTGGTGCTGGCAGTGATACTTGAAAATGTTCCATTTAGCGTTTGGAAGACAGGTTGGGCGAAATGGCCAAGGCCAAGAATCCTCTCCAGAGAAGTGTTTTATTAAGGGATCCTTCTTTGTGCAAACCATCGTAGATTTCCCTACACCGACCAAGTTTAAAGCTCCAGTGGTCCCTCCTAAGTATAATGGGAAGACTAATCCAGTGCTTCATATAGAAAAATACCAAGAAGCAGCTGATATCTATGCTTAGTGTGAGACAGAAAGTAAGAGAGAGTACCTGGGATTACATCACTTATTTCAACAACGAGAAATTATAATTCATTGACTACGAAGAGAAGACTGCAATCATAGTCCTAGTGAGTGGTTTTCTCCCCGATAAACTATATTATACTCTGAAAAAAGATCCCCCGAAGATAATGTCATAATTGATGGCCAAAACAGCGAAGATTATGAACGTCAAGGAAGCTACGACTGCTAAAAAGAATTCATATGCCAAAGTGGAAGCAAAGATAGAAGGAAAGTCAGATAAGAAGGAGCACAAGAATCACAATGAGCGCAGGAATTCGAAAGTAAAAGAAATCCTAGAGCGGCTAAGAAAACTCACTAATTACACTCCTTTAACAGTGGATATAGATCATGTGTTAGAGGAAATCAAGAAAAAAAATGATTTAAGTTGGCTTAAAAAGTTAAGGTCATCTGCTGATAAGAGGGATAAGTCCAAGTATTGCGAGTTTCCCAAAGATCATGGTCATACGACCAACCAATGCATTGCCCTCCAAAATGAGATAGAAGCACTCATCTGAAAAGGGAAATGGGACAGATTTTTTGATCAACAAGCTAGTGGAAGAACTGAAGTAGAGGTCAACAAAGATCTAAATCACCTGTTAAGCCTAGAGAAGATAAGAAGAGGAACCATAACGATGATCCAGAAGATGATCCTGATCTCCCCAAGAAACCTAGATAGCCTGAATGCGAGGTATTCACACTCAGTTTCGGATCCTTTGATTGCCATATGATTATAGATGGAGATGCATGAGGAGGAGATCATACAGCTGAAAGAAAAGCTCACCTTAATGCAACTCAATCTTGTTCGTACATCTAGCGAATCAACCTCGCTGAGGAAGATCGACCAAGGAAAGTTAACAAGGATAAGCTCATAATTAGCTTTTCCAAGAACGATCTATCCATAGTGTTGTATCCTCATGATGATCTCTTAGTGTTCAGAGTCAGGATGAAAGAAGTACTGGTAGCAAGAACATTAGTGGATAACGATAGTTCTGCAGACATCATATTCTATCCCAATTTTGATAGTCAGGGTTTAAAACTCAGCCAATGAGAGCCTTACCACTGGCCACTTATTGGATTCTCTAGCGAGTAAGTATTTCCATTGGGAAAAATAAATCTAGACATGTTGATCGAAACATGGCCAACAAGCAGGATAGAGAAAGTGAGATTCTTTATAATGGACAAAAATGTTCATTCAGCCTATAATATGATCATAGGGAGAGTGGGATAGAGGAAGTTCGAAGCTGTACCTTTTACTGTTCATCAATGTCTAAAATTCCCAACCAACTTCGGAGTGGGAGTAGTAAAAGGAGATCAGAAAGTATCTCGTGAATGCTACTATTCATCTACCGACGAGGAAGATGTGATACCCTACCTAATTAAATACTGGGTGATTAGTCCTTTATTAAAATTAAAACAGAATGTTCGGTGGGTTCATTCTTACCATCATCGTTGAAAGCATTTGATATTATTAATCACCTAATAATTAATTAAGCTAAGTGTCAAAATATTTTCCCACTTAATTATACCCAATTAATCCATTAATAAATTTCCATATTAAGATATAAGCTACTCATATTCCACAAGAATAAAATGAATTCTAGACATGAATGAAATAGTGAAATGAATCAGACTAGATAAAACATTCCAGTTCAAAGTCACAAACCAACAAACCATTATATCCTCAAGTATAATAGAAATAAAATACTAAAATTAACTAGTTACAATATCTAATAAATGATTGAGAAAGGGGCGAAACATGCCCTAAATGTAATATTTGAATAGAGTGGAAAGAAATGATATAAGCTTCTAAGTGCAAAGACTTGCAACTCCCACAACCGCTGCAGCTCGTTAAATGATCCACTCGTCTAAGTCTGGTAACCCTGTGGCTGGGCACCTGATAAATAATATATATATAGAAAAAGAGAAAAGAATAGCAAGAAATGGGTCAGAGCCCGAGTTGTAAAAATATTTGTTTTAACAAGTATTTAAAACTGCAATAATGCAATTATTATGTGCATGTTACTGTCGAACGCTCACATGAGATTCTCACCTCTCCATTATTGTGCACGCCTAATATACGTCTATCCTAACCTAGTTATCCATAATTTTTCCAACTAGATCATAGACTTTTACTTCTAAATATATCTCAAAGGAATAACTCGGATCGCCCATATAATACGCTATTAATATTCTTTTATGCCAGTTAACTGTATATTACATTCACTGTTCTGTTTGAAAATATTTTACCCACTGAAATCACTTTGCTTACCAACATTTATAAATTTACTAATTTCACATATTAGAATCATTCACAAGTATACACACACACACACACACACACACACACACACACACACACACACACACACACACACACACACACACATAGTCATATCATTCCAATATATATATATATACAAATCTTGCGACCCTTGGTAAGGACCACTTGGCACAATGCGTACTCTGCTATCGTGTCTCGATGCATCGCTCACTGCATAAAGGAAAGTTGGCTCGGCTTCTCTCACGAACCATAAATCTCATAACACAAACATTAGAGGCGAGCATACTCACCAACCATTTGGGTCACGCACATACCTACGCTCCCATTCAGCCGCCGAAACTATCCTACGTCTCAGATACCACATATCCAAGTTCATATGCTCTGGGTACAAGTCAAATATCACCCCATTGGGTCACCCAGGATAAGATTGTCCACTGAGCGATAACCTCCTCCCGATAGCAAGCAATGTAGGTATGCTATACACACAATAATATTAATTATATAATAATAGGCATTCCCTAAGCCCCATTAAAATTCAGGCATTCACCCAACCCATACATATCTTTCTACACGTAGTATACTTCTCATTACTACTTATTATGCAATTAACTCGATTATTCACTCTTTCAAAATGTCAAAGCTTAATTCACCTATCCAACCTTTAAGGTATTATCCCAGGAATGCTTCCCAATTAATTTTGCACTAAGCTAATATCAGTAAATGACAATTTTTCTCACTCAACTAAATGTGTAACACAATTTGGGAAAAAAATAGGAATTTTTGGAATTTTTTTGGGACTGTCGTTCGAACCAGAACTGGTTTCGTCCGTACGAATCAGCAGTTCATTCGAACGAACCTTCTTCTTGTTCGAACGAGACGTCGTTGTCTCCATTTTGCTACTTGCTGAGTTTTCCAACCTTTTCTCAATCTAAAACCTCTACAAATTTGGCCCAAACTCCCAGTAATTACTTCCAATCAATAATTAAACATGGTGGGATAATATCTAACAACCTAGAATCATTTAATCATGCATAAACCGTAATAAATTTTGAGAATCCCCAAAATTAATCAAACAAACACTAGTTCTTTAAATTTCTATACAAGAACTCAAAATCAGATTCATCCATCATAATTAATCATTAATTCATGATCTCTAACCTATCTACATGAGGGATTCATCCTAATTATATACCGGATTTTAAGTAATGTCCATAGTTCTCCAATTTTATCAAAATTTGTGAATCACAAATGGGTATTATATATCTATACTAACATGAACATGATTGTTGCTACAATTTTGTAAGGATTAAACACTGGCCTCAATTTCGAAGGTCTTTTTTCCTGGTTATGTTGATATAGGTGTGTTCCTCATCTCACGATCTACACGTTGGTGGGATTTTTGGTGTGTGTTCTTTAGTTATGCACCAAGAACTCCTATGACTTCTTCTTCCTCCCTCTGTGCCTTTCTCTTTTCTCTTTCGTAGGTTTAGAACTGATAACTCCCCTATAACCCACGTTCCTCTATATTTAATCTCCTAATTTTCGTCCATAATATTTCCCCAAAAATTCAAAGGACAAAAATACCCCACGGGGTGCCGGTTAGGCCTATAAACATACCGGAGTCCAAATAAAATACCCGAGTAGATTTTTCTGACTATCTCGACTCTTTTGGACTCAATGGCGCACTCAAAATTACCATACGTGTTACTTTAAAATAATTTACATCTTTAACTCAATAAATTAGTCTCGACACGACTCACACGCGCATCCTGACTTAATGCACCAAACTGTCGTATTTCCCACTCTTGACAATTTATAAATTTTATAATTCCGTATTACGTATTCACATGGTAATATTCCAATATTCTCAACAATAAGTATTAACACTTGGCACACTAGTTAATATTTATTTTTTATCCGGATTAATTAATAATCAATTTTCTCACATTTTTAATTTAATTAATCCAACAATAATAATTAATCCCATAATTATTTAACATAATAAGAATACGGGGTATTACATACTTCCCCCTAATAACGGAATTTCGCCCCTAAATTCGGGAAGTAAACCATACCTGGTAAGAATAAGTCTTGATATTTCTCACGCATATCCTCCCCTCGCTCCCAAGTAGACTCCACTACATTATGACGCTCCCACTGAACCCGCAAAAGTGGAACTACCTTTGACCTCAATTTTCTCTCTCTAGGGTCTAGGATAGCCACAAGTCTCTCCTCATAAGAACTGTCGGGCTGCAAGTCAATCTCCTCAATCGCAATGTGGGTGTGAGCCAACTCATCCCGAAGATACCGCCTCAATGATGATATGTGGAACACATCATGAATATGGTGCAAGTTGTCCGGAAACCCAAGTCTATATGCCACCGGTCCGATCTTCTAGGTAATGGGAAATGGTCCTACGTATCTCGAGGCCAATTTCCCTTTATTCTCGAACCTCATCACTCCTTTCATAGGAAACACTCGCAGTAGTACTGGTTCCCCACGTTAAAATCCCTAAAGGACCGCTTCGCATCGGCGTAGCTTTTCTGCCTGTCCTGGGCTACCCGAATGCGAATCCTGATCAACTCAATCCTAGATGACGTCTCCTAAATCACCTATGGCCCAAGTAATTTGTTGTCCCCCACCTCTAGCCAACAAGTGGGAGAATGATAAGGTCTACCGTATAATGCCTCAAACGGGGTAATGCCAATCGTAAACTGATAGGAGTTATTATAAGCGAACTCCACCAGTGGAAGGTATTGCTCCCAACCCCTTCCAAAATCAAGGACACACATGTTTAGCATATCCTCTAACATTTGATTCGTATGCTCAGTCTGTCCATCTGTCTATGGGTGATACGCCGTACTTAATTGCAACTCGGTACCCATAGCCTCCTGAAAGTCGCGACACAAAAATCTTGTCTCTGTTACACACGATATCCAGGGGCACCCCATGTAACCTCACTATCTCAGCAATAAATAACTTGGTATAATGTCTCGTAGTGTAGTCTATCCGCACTGGCAGAAAATGCGCTACCTTGGTCAAACGATCCACTACTACTTATATAGAACCATGGCCCCTCTGTGAGGTAGGAAACCCAGTGATGAAGTCCATGGAAATTCTCTCCCATTTCCACCTAGGGACCTCTAGCGGATGAAGTAACCCAAACGATCTCTGATAGTCCACCTTTACCAGCTGACATGTGGAACACTTGGACACGAACTCCGCAATGTCCTTCTTCATCCCACTCCACAAGTACTGTAGTCTCATATCCTGGTACATCTTATCCCCTTCGGAATGTACCGTAAATCGAGATCCATGCGACTCTATCATTACTGCATGACGTAAGTCCTCACCCTTCGGGACCACTAACCTCCCATTAAATCATAATCCTCCATCTGAACTTACTAAGTAGGACTCCGTGCCTTCAGCTATAAGCCGTACAATCTGGTCCTGGAAAAAGGAATCATCTTCTTGAGCCTGAATCACCCTCGTAACAATCTATGGTGTGACTGTCATAACGAACATAAAGGATCGGGCCACTGCATCCTGATGTCCCAACTCTTTCCACTTCGCCTTCCACACTTTCGCCACCTCACCTACTGGCCTACGGCTCAACGCATTAACAACTACGTTACCCTTTCCCAGATGGTACTGTATCTCGAACTAGTAATCTTTAACAAACTCCAGCTACTTGTGTTGATGCATGTTCAACTCTAGCTGAGTAAACAAGTATTGCAGTGACTTGTGGTCTGTGAACAAGAAAAATTTCTCCCTTAACAAGTAGTCTCTCCAAATCCGTAGGGCAAACACGACCGCTGCTAGCTCCAAGTCGTGGGTGGGGTAATTCCATTCATGAGGCTTAAGCTTGAGGGAGGCATAAGCTATAGCCTGCTCCTCTTACTGGAGTACTCCACCAAGTCCCTGTAGATAAGTGTCAGTATATACCAGGTACTCCACCCCTGGCCTGGGTAAAGCAAGAACTGGCGCCGAAGTCAACTTATCCTTTATCTCATCGAAAGCCAGCTGACAAGCATCATCCCAAACGAACGTCACCCCTTTGCGAATCAAATTTCTCAATGGGACCATAATCTTTGAGAACCCTAAGATGAACCACCTATAATATCCGACTAACCTCAAGAAGCTATATACCTCCATCGGTGTCCTGGGCTTCCCCCACTCCCTCACCACCGACACCTTGCCCGGGTCCACTGATATCTCCATCTCTGACACCACGTGCCCCAAAAACTGTACCTCTCGTAACTAGAATCCACACTTTTCATACTTAGCATACAGTTGATGCTCTCGTAGAGTCTGAAGAACTTGTCTCAAATGATCGACATGCTCCTCCTCATTCTGGGAATAAATCAGGATGTCATCTATGAAGAGAATGACAAAATAATCTAAGAACTCTCTAAACACCCAGTTCATTTAGTCGATGAATACGGTTGGAGCATTTGTCAGCCCAAATGGCATGACCCGAAACTCGTAGGACCCATACCTCATCAAGAAAGCAGTATTTGACACGTCCTGCTCCCTAATTCATAGCTGATGATATCCCGATCTCAAATCTATATTTGAAAAGAAGGCAACTTCTCTCAACTGGTCGAACAAGTCATCGATTCGAGGCAACGGATACTTATTTCGTATCGTGACTTTGTTCAACCCACGGTAGTCCACACACAACCTCAACGAACTATCTCTATTCTTTACAAACAACATGGGAGCACCCCAAGGAGAGGTACTCCTATGAGTGAAGCCCTACCCCAACAACTACTCAATTTAATCCCGTAACTCCCTCATCTCAGTTGGAGACATTCGTTACGGTGCGCGGGCTATCGGCCGAGTGCTCGACTTTAAATCGACTTTAAATCTATAATGAAATCTATCTCTCGACTAGGCGACAGTCATGGTATATCCTGGAACACGTCGAAAAACTCGCGAACTACAAGAATCGAATCAATAGGAATCACTATCTCTTTAGAGGTCTCCTCCTCTATATAATATAAATGGGTGGACGATCCTCCCTTAGGACGAGGCATCGCCACTAGAAACATCTCCTGACCCAGAATAGCAAAAATAATGGTCCTACAGTTGCAGTCTATCATGGCTATATAAGCAACAAGCCAATCCATGCCAATAATGGCGTCATGCTCGTGGATCTCTAAGACTAGCATGTCTACAGGTAAAATCAAACTCCCAATCTCTATACCTACTCCCCCGCATATAAAGAAAATCAACGACCCATTACCCAATGGTGAGTCTACACATGTCACTGTACTCTCTACCGTATCTAATAACCCCATGGCCCGTGCAAAACTACTGGCTATGAAGCAGTGTGACAGCCCAGTGTCAAATAAAATGCACCCCATAGTACCATGAATAGAAAATATACCCTCAATGACGGGTGGTACCTGCGGTGCTGCTGCCTGGTGGACGTTATAAACACGTCCATACTGTAATTGTCCCTGCTGAATCGGGGGTGCGGGCAAAGTTGGGACTGGTGCCACTACTGGTAGGGCGGCAAAAAAGATGGGTATCTGGGGCTCTTTCTGTGCTCCCTGCTGTCGGGGGAACCTTCTCTTGTCGGGGCAATCCTGTTTCCTATGGCCAGTCTTGCCACAAGAAAAACACCTGCCACTAAAGTTACCTCCCCTTGCCCCTATTGGCCATTGCTGACTAGCCCTGCTGGTAACGAGGTTGGCCCTACTAGCCATGCTGACTGGATTGGCCCTGCCTATAACCCCCATATCCCTGCCTAGAATCACCAGATCAAAATCGCTTAGCAGGGGCTCCCTGTTGGGAACTCTGCTCACCTTGACGGACCTACCCCTGAGCTACTGGTTCCCCACTGGCACTACTACCTCCTGTCTGACCCTGCTGGATGGGATATTCTGCTCGTTTTCTTCCCTGCTGGTGGAAGCGGTGATCCTAGTAATGTAACAGGGCGGCATTGAGTACATCGGTGTAAGTACCCAACGATAGATTACTTATGAGGTGCTGACGAATCCTCCAAGTCAATCCATCCATGAACATACGAATCTTCTTCTCTTTAGTAGGTGCCTCATTTGGCACGATAGTAATCAGTCTCGTGACCTCCTCGTCATATTTCGTGACAGTCATACTCTCCTTCTTGAGATTCAATAGTTTTCGCCTCCTATCAGTCTACACGACATAAGGAAAGTATTTGCGGTCAAATCGTACCCAAAAGCTCTGAATCGTCATATTATCCCTCTCCTCCAAGGTAGTAGTGGACTCCCACCACTGTAAAGTGACCCCCACTAGCTTGTAGGAAGCCAGTAACTGTCTCTGAATGTCGACACACTCGTACATGCGAAGATGCCTCTGGATGTCTTTCTTCCATTGGCTTTTAATGACAATGCCAGAACTGCTCGAGAACTCTGGGGGATGTGCCCTCTAAAAGGCATCCCTAATCCTCTACCATGTAGTGGGGGGCTCATCTCGAAGGCATATGAAACGTTAAGGGATTTATTAGTCCACAATTAATATTAAATCTCAAATAACTGAAGACATAAACACATAAATATGAGTACAAAAGTCCTAAAGATAGGGCTTTATATCAAAGAACGCTAAGCAGAAAGTATAATAAGTCGTACAGATCCTAAAGGACACTAGAACCTGATGCTCAGATACCACGTGTGACACCCCGCCTGAATAAATACCGGATGATCAGTTCTTTATTAAAATTAAAGAAGAATGTTCGGTGGGTTCATTCTTAGCATCACTCTCGAAAACATTTAATAGTATTAATCACCTAATAATTAATTAAGCTAAGTTTCAAAACATTTTCCCATTTAATTATACCTAATTAATACATTAATAAATTTCCATATTAAGATATATGCTACTCACATTCCACAAGAATAAAATGAATTATGGACATGAATGAAATACTGAAATAAATCGGACTGGATAAAACATTCCAGTTCAAAGTCACAAACCAATATACCATAATATCCTCAAGTGAAATAGAAATAAAATACTAAAATGAACTGGTTACCATCTCTAATAAATGACTAAGAAAGGGGCGAAACATGCCTTGAATGGAATATCTGAATATAGTGGAAAGAAATGATAGAAGCTTCTAAGTGCAAAAAACTGCAACTCCCACAACCGCTGCAGCTCACTAAATGATCCACTCTTCTAAGTTTGGTAACCCTGTGGCTGGGCACCTGATAAATAATATATATATATATATATATATATATATATATAGCAAAAGAGAAAAGAATAGCAAGAAATGGGTCAGAGCCCTAGTTGTAAAAATATTTGTTTTAGCGAGTATTTAAAACTTCAATAATGCAATTATTATGTGCATGCTAGTTTCGAACTCTCACATGAGAGTCTCACCTCTCTACTATTGTGCACGCCTAATGTACATCTATCATAACCTAGCTATCCATAATTTTTCCAACTAGATCATAGACTTATACTTCTAAATATAACTCAAAGGAGTAACCCGTATCACCCATACAATACGCTATTAATATTCTTTTATGCCAATTAACCGTATATTACATTCACTGTTCTGATAGAAAATCTTTTACCCACTGAAATCACTTTTCTTACCAACATTTATAAATTTACTAATTTCGCACATTAGAATCATTCACAAGTATTTATATATATATATATATATATATATATATATATATATAAATCCTGTGCCCCTTGGTAAGGACCAGTTGGCGCAGTGCGTACTCTGCTATCGTGTCTCGATGCATCGCTCACTGCGTAAAGGATAATTGGCTCGATGTCTCTCACGAACCATAAATCTCATAACACTAACATTTGAGGCGAGCATACTCACCAGCCAAATGGGTCACGCACATACCTACGCTCCCATTCAGCCGTCAAAACTATCCTAGGTCTCAGATAGCATGTATCCAAGTTTATATGCTCTGGATACAAGTCAAATATCCCCCCATTGGGTCACCCAGGATAAGACTTTTCACTGCGCGATAACCTCCTCCCGATAGCAAGCAACGTATGTATGCTATACACACAATAATATTAATCATATAATAATAGGCATTCCTTAAGTCCTATTAAAATTCAGGTATTCACCCAACCCATACATATCTTTCTACATGTAGTATACTTCTCATTACTACTTATTATGCAATTAACTCGATTATTCACTCTTTCAAAAATTCAAAGGTTAATTAACCTATCCAACCCTTAAGGAATTATCCTAGGAATGCTTCCCAATTAATTATGCACTAAGCTAATATCAGTAATTGGCAGTTTTCCTCACTCAGCTGACTGTGTAACACGATTTGGGGGAAAAATAGGAATTTTTGGAATTTTTCTGGGACTGTCGTTCGAACCAGAACTGGTTTCGTTTGAATGAATCAACAGTTCGTTCGTACGAACCTGCTTCTCGTTCGAACAAGACGTCGTCATCTCTATTCTGCTACCTGCTGCATTTTCCAACCTTTTCTCAACCTAAAACCTCTAAAGATTTGTCACAAACTCCCAGAAATTACTTCCAATCATTAATTAAACATGGTGGGATAATATCTAACAACCTAAAATCATTTAATCATGCATAAACCATAATAAATTTTGAGAATCCCCAAAATTAATCAAACAAACCCTAGTTCTTCAAATTTCTATATGAGAACTCAAAATCAGATTCGTCCATCATAATTAATCATCAATTCGTGATCTCTAACCTATCTACATGAGGGATTCATCGTAATTAGATACCTGATGTTAACTAATGTCCTTAGTTCTCCAATTTCACAAAAATTTATGAATCACAAATGGGCATTATATATCTATACTAACATGAACATGATTGTTGCTACAATTTTGCAAGGGTCAAACACTTACCTCAGTTTCGAAGGTCTGATCTCCTGGTGATGTTGATATAGGTGTGTTCCTCGTCTCACGATCTACATTTGGTGGGATTTTTGGTGTATGTTTTTGAGTTATGCACTAAGAACTCCTATGGCTTCTTCTTCCTTCCTTCGTGCCATTATCTTTTCTCTCTCGTAGGTTTAGAAATGATAACTCCCCTCTAACCCACATCCCTTTATATTCAATTTCCTAATCTTCGTCCATAATATTTCCCCCAAAAATTCAAAGGACAAAAATACCCCTACGAGGTACCGGTTAGGCCTAAAAACATCCCAAAGTCGAAATAAAATACCTGGGTAGAGTTTTCTAACTAATTCAACTCTTACGGACTCAATGGAAAACTCAAAATTACCATACGAGTTACTTAAAAATAATTTACTTCTTTTACCCAATAAATTAGTCCCGACATGACTCACACGAGCGTCCTAACTTAATGTACCAAACTGTCATATTTTTCACTCTCGACAATTTATAAAATTTCATAATTTAGTATGACGTATTCACATAGTAATATTCCAATATTCTCAACAATAAGTATTAACCCTTGGCACGCTAGTTAATATTTATTTTTTATCCGAATTAATTAATAATCAATTTTCTCACATTTTTAATTTAATTAATCCAACAATAATAATTAATTCCATTATTATTTAACATAATAAAAATACGGGGTATTAGATATGTTAGAAGTAAAGAAGAGAACCACCACTTATAAAGTGGATATGTTTGAGCCGAACAACGAATCTGAGGTTGAAATCTTAGATCCAAGAGATGAATCTGAGCTCGTAAAAGGCCAAGTGATGGAGGCAACATAAAGCATTGTTCTGGATGATGATAAACCATAACGAACTACTCAAATAGGAGCATAATTGGAATCAGTTCTTAAACAAGAGTTGGTGGCCTTCCCGAGACAAAGAAAATATGTGTTCGCATGGATCCATGAAGATATGTATGGTATAAACCCAAACTTCCTATGCCATGAGCTTAATGTGAATAAGGAGGTCAAACCTGTGAAGCAACGAAGAAGAGTTTTTAGTTCGGAGAAGATACAGGCTATACAAGAAGAAGTGGAGAAGATTAAAAAAGTTTCCTTTATTGAAGATGTGAAGTACCCGGATTAGTTGGCTAACGTAGTTATGGTCTAGAAGAAAAATAATAAGTGGAGGATGTGTGTGGATTTTACTGACTTCAACAAAGCGTGCCCAAAGGATCATTTTACTTTACAACGAATTGATCAACTGGTGGATGCTATTTCGGGGCATGAACTGCGAAGTTTCATGGATGCATATTCTGGTTATAACCAGATAAAAATGAAGTCAGAAGATAGAGAAAGTACTTCCTTTATTACCCCTCGAGGAACTTATTGCTATAATGTTATGCCATTTGGTCTGAAAAATGTAGGCGCCATTAGAGACCGGTGAACAAAGTATTTGAGGAGAAGATAGGCAAGAACATGGAGGTGTCTGTTGATGATATGCTAAATAAGATAAAAAAGATGCTGTTCATATTATCGACCTTAACCAGATGTTTAACCAATTGGAAAAGCATCAGATGAAGTTGAATCCGACCAAATGTGTCTTCGGTCAAAGTGGCATTGAAGCTAATCCAGATAATATTAAAGCTTTGATCGAATAATAATCCCCGACCTATAAAAAGTACGTTCAAAGGCTAACGGGGCGCGTAGCAGCACTCAACAGACTTGTGTCTCGAGCAATAGACAGGTGTTTGCCATTCTTTAAAGTACTCAGAAAAACTTTTGAATGGAAAGATAAATAAAAAATCCTTCTTAGAATTAAAGAAGTACCTGGGAGCACCACCACTAATCTCTCGACCAGTGTTGGGAGAAAAGCTGTACTTATATCTCGCTGTATCTGAGTCAGCTGTTAGCTTTGCCTTGATCAGGGATGATAATGGAGTTCAAAATCTAGTTTACTACACTAGCAAATCTTTTCAAGGAGCAAAAGTCAGATATCCCAGATTGGAGAAATTAGCATTGGCCTTAATTGAGGCCAGTAGATGGATGAAGTCATATTTTTAAGCTCACACTATAGTGGTATACCCTGACATGCCACTAAGGAAATCTTTGCATAACCTAGAGAAATCAGGGAGATTGATGTATTGGGCTATGGAGTTAGAGGGATATGACCTTGTATACGAACCAAAAGCTTCTTTAAAAGGCCAAGCTATGGAAGATTTTATTGTAGAATTTACTTACCCAGAGGTCCCCGAGCAATATGGGATTCTAGCCAAGCAACATGTAGGAGTGAGAAAACCTACTGAAGATACGCCGACCAACTCCAAATAAGGAAAACTATAGAAGAAGTTGACACCGATCAACCATAACCCTCCAATGGAGTACATGAGATGAAAAAGAAATATGAGGAGGTAAAGGATAAAATTTTCCATCATGGAATTCTAACAAACCAAGCATTTGACAACGATATTCTCGTATGGAGCTTGTATGTTGATGGGTCATCCTGCGCAACTGGATGTGGAGATGGAATCATTCTTAATACTCTAGGTGAAATAGATATAGAGTACGCTCTACGATTCCAATTTCAAGCCTCTAATAATGAGGCAGAGTATGAATCTGTGATTATTGGGTTAAATCTAGCTAAATCACTGAACGTTGAGTAAGTTGTGGTACATAGTGACTCACAGTTGGTGGTCAATCAGGTGTTGAACTTATATGCAGTCAAAGGAGAACTGATGACCAGATACTTAGCCAAATCTTTGGAGATAATTGCCACTTTACTAGCTGTCTAGATGATCAGAATTCCAAGATTGGAAAATTCCCGAGCAGATGCACATACTCGGCTGGCTTGAGCAACCAAAACTGAGTTGTGAAGAACTATTCTGTAATACCCCGTATTTTTGGCTATATTAATTTTTGGGATTAATTAATTAAATGCGTATTAATTGGAAATTAATCCGGGTTATAAATACTAATGTGATGCGAATTGGTATTTGATTAAGTGCATATATGATTATATATGTATTTGGTATTATAAAATTTGTCGTGAGATTTATATACGACATTTTAGAAATTTTGTTGAGACGCGTGGGACCGCCGCGTCACGGTATAATATTTTGTTAATAAAAGTGAATTTAAAATCGATAATCCGTATGGTCGTTTTGAGTGCGTCAACGCGTCCGGAAGGGTCGAGATAGTCAGAAAACACTAGCCGGGGGTATAGTTTGGGTCCCGGGGTATTTTTAGGCCATACCGGTAACTTAAAGGGTATTTTGGTAATTTTAGATTTTTAGGAATTAAAAGTGACGAAAATTAGAGATGTAAATCTGATGTGGATTAAACCCATTAAGCCCATTAACCAACCCATATTAACCTAGAAGGCTACGTAGGTTGTCATTTAGGTTTTCTAATTTCTCCAAATCAAACCCTAGCCACCTTAAGCCACCATTAGAGAGGAAGCTTGGAGAGAAGAAATTCTGCAGAAATTCTTCATCAAATCCGGAATCAAACCAAGGCAAGTGATTTAAATTACAATCCTTATGCAGTGAATGCTTTTTCCATGTTAGAAACATTGTTAATCAATATTATATAAGAGTTAAAAGAAAACCCATGAAATTGGAAGATTGTTGTTTAAATTTGGGATAGGTTTGCATGTAGAACCATTGTTTGAAGATTTAATTCAGAGATTTCATATCTATGTGATGTATAAACGGATTAAAATCTGGGAAATTTTGATGAGAAGAACCTAGGGTTTATGTTCTTGAAGAAAATTGGGAATTAATGTAGAAATTGTGATTTAATGATGTTTAGAAGATATTAAACCCTTTAATGATGTTAGTATAGCCCCTTAACATGTTTGAGGATGATTAGAGAACTCAATATATTGTTGGAACGAATTTTAGAAAAGGTTTGAGGAGTAAAAATGGTGAAAAACGAATTGGGGAAAAATCTGGGCCGAAACTGGCCACTCGTTAGAAGCAGCCCCCAGGTCGTTCGAACGAGCTCGTTCGAACGAGCTTCTAACGAGTTGACCAGTCGTTATTAACGAGTAGGGATTTTCGTTCGATATCTCGTTCGAACGAGATATCGTTAGAAGGGTCAGTTCGTTCGAACGCACTGGGATCTCGTTCGAACAGCCTCGTTCGAACGAGACTTCTAACGACCTGACAGTCCAAACTCGTTCGAACAGCCTCGTTCGAACGAGACTTCTAACGAGTTGACAGTTTGGTCCTTTTTGGACTGTTTTGATTTTTGGAGTCTCGGAAACTGGTTCGAGGGCAGAGTTAACATTCTTTGATGATGTAAGGATAAATTTGGGACTTTTGGGTTATTGAGAGGAGTAAATTATATACTAGAGTTATATCCAATAAACCATTTGGGTTAAGACGTGAGTGTCTACTACGATGTGAGGATGAATTATAGCGCGTATAATTACAAACCGGAATACTACGAATTGTGTTAATTATAGTTAGTACGAGAGTGCAATATGTACTACGATTAAAATACGGTATTACTAAGATGTGTGTTTACTTAGTATTGTTATATTGATTGTGTGTATGACATACCTACCATACTTGCTATCACGGGAGGTTACGTTCGCTTAGGACCCTCTAATCCTTGTGTGCCTACGGGGGGGATATAGGCTGGTACCTTGATGAACAAAGGTCATAGAAGGACTTATTGTGATATTAATAAGTCTGCATGATCATGGGAGCGTAGGTATGTGCGTGACCCATGTGATGTGACTGTGTTCGCCTCCACTATTTGTGATTTGTGTTATCTGAACTATTCCTGAGAGATTCGGAATATGTGATCCTTATGTACGTGATGTACCGGGATGGATAGCAGAGTATGTGTGCACCATAGCTTAGATTGCGGGGTGCTTGTATCATATATTTATGATGTGAATAATATACATTAAATTAATGGGAATCCTCATGTTAATGTTGTAAAAATATTACGGTATTGTTTCGAGTTATATAATGAGTTAACTGATAGTTATATCAATGGCATATTTAGTAACTGAGTTTACGTTAAACCTCTACTTAATTACGAGCATTATATGTTAATAGAACCGGGTAAAAAGGGTAGGAACTATTACAGTCTAGCTAGTTATGATGTCACTTAGCTAGTGGTTATATTATTGTAGATGGGTACTTGCGTTAGGAGTGCACAGTTAGACGAGAGGTGAGAATATAATGTGAGTGCACGTCCTAACATGTACTTTGCATTTAATGTTTTAAATGTTTTTAAAGCACTTGCAGGTTTTTAAAATATAACTCCACATTCGGGCTCTGACCCGTTTGCTTTTCAAATCTTTTTCTTTGTAAAACCATTTTAGGTGCCCAGCCACAAGGACACCAAGCATAGGTACTCATTCAGGTGACGAGCTGTAGTTGCTTATGGAAGCTACAGGGATTTGCATGTAGACGCTTCTATCTCTTTGGATCCCAGAGTCACTATCTATCAGTTGTAGGGCATGTTGCCCATTTCTTTAGAGACATCTTTTACATTTCAGTTTTCAGACTTTAGCATGTATTGTTTCAGTTTATTTATTTCAGTTATGGGATTATAGTGAGGGGTTTCCTCCAGACTTTATTTAATCCATTGTGATGGTTATTCATTTTACTTCAGTATGGTGAATGGTGTTATTTATTTCTTCATTTCACTTGTTGCATATTAATCAGACTTTAATTAAAATTTGGCAACTTGCTTTTTAAATACTAGGTGGTTAGTAATAATAAAATGTTTTCGACAGTGGTGCTATTAACTGAGCCAACTTGGCATTTTGAATTAATTTTATAAAGGAGTAGCTACCCGGTATTTAATTAGTCGGGGTGTCACATATTCCTATTGAGCTACTTGCTAATAGCATAATTGATGAAGATCTGATGGTCAATTTTATTGCAATTGATATGGGGCCATCTTAGATGGATCCTATAAGAGCATATATTGAAGAAGGGGTTCTTCCAGTCGACCTACTTGGAGATAAGAAGCTGAAATATAAAGCCATGAGATATATGCTAGATGGTGGTGTATTATATAGAAGAGGATTAACTATTATGGTTTACAACGGTGTGTGCATCCAACTGAAGTGAAGGATTTGATTAAAGAAGTCCATGACGGATCTTGTGGAGCCCATGTAGCAGGAAGAACGTTATTGTAAAGAATCCATACACAGGGGTACTACTGGACATCTATGCGAGCAGACTATGAAGCTTTTAACACGAAGTGTGACAAATGCCAGAGGTAGTCCAGCATATGTACGACTCCACAAACTTTCCTAACTCCCATCACTTTACCTTGGCCCTTTGCTATGTGGGCAATTAACTTGGTCGGGCCTCTGTCGACCACCCGAGGAAGGTTCAAGTACCTGGTTGTAGCTGTTGATTACTTTACTAAATGGGTGGAAGCTAAACCATTGATTGATATGTCCTATTACATGATTTATTAATTCATTTGGAAAAATATCATATGAAGGTATGGTTTTCCCTACGCCTTTATCACTAATTATGGCACACAATTTGACAACTATGAATTTTTGACTATTGCGTTCAATCCAATGTCCAAAAAATCCACTCTGCTCCTATCCATCCTCAAAGAAATGGCCAAACAGAGGTAACTAATAGAACTTTATTGAATGAGTTGAAGAAAAGACTGGAAAACGCTAAAGGGAATTGGATCAATGAACTGCATTCTGTCTTGTGGGATTACCGAACAACTCCCAGAATAGCTACTAGATAAACTCCTATCCTGTTAACTGTGGTGATAATAAATCTCAACACAAATTATAAGTAAAGGAAATCACCAGAAAAAAGAATAAAGAACATAAATAATAATGATCACAATCACACACAACACAAGATGTACATGGTTTGTCAATTTGCCTACATCCACGGTGGTGCTCTTTGTTTGTATATATCTTTTCTTCAGGGGAGTGTTTCTGATTACATACCCTTTGCCCCGGTCCAGGGGTAAAATATGTACATGTGAACTTCGAAGAGTGGGGATGTTGGGCACCTCCACATTGGCCCATAATACCTATAATATCCCCTGAGAGATTTTAAGGGTTGAATGGGTCGCTGCTGATTTAGTTATCTATAAGACTTTAGAGTTTGGGCGGGACTCCCCATATTCTTGATATGGCTTAGTCAGGCTACTTCTCTGGGCTAAGATAAATGGACGAGGTACCCAAAATTGCCCCTAAAATTTTTGGGTCACAATTTGGGCTCAATAATTTTAAATAATAGCTCTGATGGTATTTTTATGAATTGCAAGATGCCTTGGGGAGTGAAACATCTTTCCCTAGTAGATTTAGGCGGTAGATTCACTTCATTCTCCGTGCGTCATCAGTGAGAGGGTTTAAATTTGTTTGAAGAGGCCATTTCTGATGTCCCTTTAAAAATCTTCGCACTCTCAAGATATCTCCAGCTTCTTATTGCGTTTTCTCACTTTCAGGTCTCTCCTTTTGTCTTCAAGATCTTTGTTGTCTTTCTATTTTCCTTGCTTGTGGCCTTACATCATCTCAAGCTAATTTTTACTTCGTAAGTTTTCCAAACTTCTTCTCCTTTCTTTTTTGTTGAAATTTCTTCTTTATTACTGCTAGGGGTTTTTCTTATGATGGCAAAAATAGGTAATAGGTCAATAGTTGAGTTTAGGGAGTTTTACAACATCCCTAACTGGGTGGACATTGAATGTGCCCCTGTCCCTCACAATGTTCGAGACATTGAGGATGGGCATTGGATTCATATTCTTCTGTTGTCTCAGGGGGGTCTAACCTTTCCCCCAAATTGCTTACTTTTACATTTCTTTAGTTACTTTTACATAGTTCCTGCCCACTGCTCTCCAAATGTTTGGAAAATTGACAATGGTGTTCATAGGATTAATTAACTTTATGGAACCAATTTAGGTTTGTCTGAAATCTGTTATTGCTATACCTTTTCTAGAATAAGTTCTGGTCTCCTCTATCTGAAAGTTAGCAGTCCTAACAGGGTGTTGCTAGTCAACCTACCTGATTCCCACAAGGACTATTGGCAAGAAGGATTCATTATGAGGAACTGGTAGTTCCCTCCTCAAACTGAGGGAGCAAGGTACAGGGGACCTACGATTCCCTTTTACGAGAAGGAGTATATAGGTAGAAATAACTCTTATTCTGCTCATTGACTTCTTGCTAATGTACTCTATTTCTTATGTTTTCATTTTTTTTCTTTCTCAATGAAGATAAAGAACTTGAAACCTACACTCCAAGAAATTCAAGCTGCTAAGCTAATAAAATCTTGGAAGATCAGGGAATACTTGGCTGACGGCGAGCATCCACGATCAGCTGCATTCCTTTTAGAGTACAAGAACATTGGGTCTAACTTCATCGCCCGACCTATTGATAGTATTCCTCAGCTAGATATCATAGAAGAGGTCACTGCCGAACTAATCCAATTAGACGAGGAGGAGGGCAACTCCGGTGAAGACAGTACGGGAGCTGACAGAGGTGGAATTGAGGGTGATTATAGCGAGGAGAGTTCGATTGAAGAGGGATCTTTTGGTTCGAAAGAGGGCGCAGAGAGTTCGGAGGATTCTGATACCTCCAGCGAAGAGGCTATGGCTCCTCCCAGGAAGAACCTAATCTAGGATGATGATGAGGATAATGTAGATCTTTCTCGCCGATTGAAGAAGAAGACGTCTGGGAGCGAGGATACTGCCACTGGCTCCCAGACTGTGGCTCATAAAAGGGAGATGAAGAAGAAGGAGGAGGCGTTGGTGTGAGAAATAAAGAGGAAGAAGGAAGAAGAGATGAGGAGGGTTAAGAGGGAGAAAAAGGAGAGAAAAGAAGAGAGGAGGAGAGAGGAATTAAGGACGAAGGCAGGGAAGTCTTTGGTGCCCATATCTGCCCTAGTTGAGGGGGCTTTCGTTGCTCTTTCCCCTTAGCTAGCTCTGATGGTGCTCGAGAGATAAATTTTGCCCGATGATCGCTAAAGGTCGTTAAGTATGGGGACCGACCAGTTAACCTTAAAGGCGAGTCAGGGGCTAGCCTTGGTAAGTCTGTTTTTACTTCCCTAAATGTTTTCTTTCCCTCTGTAGTTTGTATCTGATTTCATCATTCTCTATCGCAGTCGTGATGAGCTAGCGAGGAAAAACGCCGAGTACGAGGTGATCCTGAAGGCTGCTAATGCTTCTCAGAAGTCTTTCAACCTTGTCTTGGTAAAAACTAACAAGTAAATGAGGCAATGTTCAAGGAGCTGAAGGAGCTGTGTCAGTCTTACGACTTGGCCTGTACGAGTAAGCTGGCGGTGGTTGAGGAAAAAAAAGAGCTTGTTGAAAAGACGAAAAAGATGGAATATAAGGATGCCACCCTCAAGAGGAGATCGTACAATGCTAGGTGGCTCATAGCCTACGAGGATGCTGATACTCAGATTGTCTACACCAGCCGCCTCAACTTCAAGAAGGATTGGGATAGGGATTTGCTTGCTGCCGAGGTGGATGTTGATTCCCCCCCTCTTTGATGAGCACAACTCTGGCCCCAAGCCTGTTGTGGATGGGGTGCCTTCTCCTGCTTCTAATGAAGGTGTCCCAGTTGACCCGTATACTATTGATGATATTCCCCTTGATCAAGGAATGGTGGCTATTCCATTCGAGTGAGATGCACGTGAGGCTACTGCGGATAAGGGGAAACAACCATCATCCTCAAAGAAGACTGAGGTTGCCATCTAGTCTTCTTAGGGGGCTTTTATATTTCTTGTATCTTTGTCATTCTCTTTTTCTTGCATTGATGTACTTCAACTATTTTTGATTTAATGTAATGAAGTTCTGTTCCCTTACGTGTACTAATTCATTTGTTCTTAATGCTTGTATGGTTTGTATCTTATCGATAATGAGGAATATATTCCTGCTACCTCTCACTTAGGAAAAATTCTTGGTCCTGATGTGAGCAATCGAGTTCGTCGTGCCTTTGTAAAAATTTTCGAGTCTCTTAGATCGAGGAATTAGGACTATCAAGACCAGTCAGAGCTTGTTTCCAAGATGAAAGATAGGCTTGAGGAGATGGAGGAGGCCGGTGCTTCTGTTTAAGAAGAAATGGATGTTATGAAGGCTAAGCTTCTGGATGCTTCTGAGATCAATCAAGTTGGAGAGGTCCTTTAAGAGGAGAATAATGCTCTAAGGAGGGAAGTCTCGCGACTTAAGGAGAATGCGCCGAGCATTGCCCCTCGACTTTTACGTGGTTCCTCTTTATTGACTGGGCGATGAGCTGGTACTGATGATAGTGGTTCAACTAGGGAGATTGCCAAACTGTGATGTGATGTTCGTAGGGCGTATGTGATAGCCACTGGTTTTTAAAGAGACATCACCTTACTTGGGGACCTGTTCAATAAAGGTCCTAGGCAGGTGTGGGCTGATGGCTACGACCAGGGTTTAATAAAGGTCCTCGACAGGGTTGGAATTAGCTTCTCACCCAGATGATGGCCAAAGAGCGCGAGTGGATGACTACCTTGCTCAGCGACCTAGTTCTCATTAGGATTTGAATTACTCAGCATATGTAACTCTTTGTATATGTAATGATGTAATAAAATAGTTATGTTTTGGGCGATTTGTCGATTAAACATGTGTTGTGTTATTTTTTACTTCATTGATCTCCTATTCAGTTATCCTGGGCTTTTCCAGCCGAATAGATTTGGCTTAGGCAGAGTTAGTTGTTGAGTGAGTATCCCCCCAGTCCAGTATGCTTTTAGTGTACCATTCTTCCTTACTTTACCTTTTAGGTTATGTCATCACACTTCCTTAGGCCTAAGCGAGGCAATAGCGAGGATACACCTGGTATTGGATGTTCTATTCGAGCAGGATTTTTGAGCCAAACAATGTCGGTGACCAACCTGGGTTGGACATGTTGCCTAAGGGTCCCTTGTAGGGCTTTATATATTACCAGGGGAAAGCTAGGAGGTCATTCGTGTTCGTTGACGAATGGCTGAGGAGGGTCATTACACATTGACCCTTCTTTAATAAGTTTCTCGTGATCTTAATTTTGTATGTTAAAAGGGGAGCCTGTAACTTGAAAATGGTGCATGAATTATAATGTAGTTGAGAAAAATCAACACTCCATAAAATGCCATGACCAAATAAATCTCAGAAATGAATTAAAAATTTAACAGCGAGTTCAAAAAGAACAAACAAAACTAGAAGTAGAATTTCTTCAAATTGGCTGCATTCCAAGCTCTAGGTATCTCCCTGTCCTCCAGCGTTTCTAAGTGATAGGATCCTTGTAGGTCGTCTTTTATCACCTTGAATGGACCCTCCCAGATTGCTCCTAGCTTTCCATCCGATGGTTTTACAACAATACCAAGAACTTTCCTCAGGACATAGTCCTCAACTTGGAATGCTCTTAGATTGACCTTTTTTGTTGTAGTAATTTGCTAGTTGTTGCTGGTAGGCTGCTAGTTTCACTAGAGCCAACTCCCTTCATTCCTCAGCTAGGTCAAGTTCAGCGAGCAATGCTGCATCGTTCTGGCCTTGGTCGACTAGAGTGGACCTCATGGTAGGGAGGCCAACTTTCAAAGGGATAATTGTCTCCATCCCATATGTCAGTGCGAATGGTGTCTCTCCAGTTGCTCGTCGTGGGGTGGTGCGGTAAGCCCATAGGATGTGGGGTATTTTATTTACCCATGCTCCCTTGGCTGGCTCTAAATTCTTTTTTAATCCATTAATCACTATTTTTAATTCAGCCTATCCATTGCTTTGAGGGTATGCCACAGAGCTGAAGTAGTGCCTGATCCCGTGGTCGCTACATAAACCCTGGAAGAGACCACTCTCAAATTAGATTTAGTTATCAATGATGATAGTCTTGGGGATTCCAAAATGAGTGATGATGTTCCTCCATATGAATCTTATCATGTCCGCGTCTCTAATGTTTGCCAATAGCTCTACTTCTATCCATTTGGTGAAGTAGTCTGTTGCGACCAACAAATACTTGCGATTACGGGTTGCGGTAAGTAGAGGGCCCATGATGTCCATACCCCATTGGGAACAAGGCCATGGGCTAGTAAGTGACCTCAGGTTGCTAGCCGACTGGTGAACCATAGGTGCGAGAAGTTGGCACTTTTTGCATTTTCGAGCATAGATTCCAACGTCTTTCTACATGTACGACCACCAATAGCCTTCTTTCATTGCTTAGAAAGCTAGCGACCTTCCCCCAATGTGACTCCCACAGATTCCCTCATGGATTTCATGCAGGACTTGGTCGACGTCCTTTGGATGAACACATTGGAGGTAAGGGCCAGTGAAAGATCTCTTGTACAGCTTGCCTTCAGAAGATAATTGCAAGAGAGAATCTTTGACGCTTATCTGATGAGCGATCTTATTATCAGCTGGTAGCGCACCATCCTTCAAATAATCCTTTAAGGGGTCCATCCAACTGGGTGCTGTCTCAATCTGGAGAACATTCCTCACACTCGACAGCTCATCGATCTGGTTGATACTTGGCTGGGCAAGGAAATCAATCTGAATAGTCCTTTTCAAGTCAGAGTTGACCGCTAAGATTAAGGATTCTAGGGCATCAGCATGGCTGTTCTGTACTCTGGGAAACTGCTAGACGCTGACTTGTTCAAAGTTGGCCATCTATTCTTTCGCAGTGGTGAGATAGGCTGCCATCCTCTCATCTCAAGCGTTGAAATCACCACTTATCTGGTTAGAGACCATCTGTGAGTCACCAAACACTTGGAGTCACTTTGCTCTGAGCGTTCACGCTTTTTATAGGCCCGCGATCAGTGCTTTATATTCTGCTTCGTTGTTGGAGGCTTCAAATCCAAGCCTTATACCTTGCTCGAGTATTTCATCTTCAGGGATAATCAGCACGATGTTGACTCCTGCCCATTTGGAATTGGAGGCTCCGTTAATGAATAGTCTCCAGACGCCTGACGCTGGGGGAACTTCATTCTGATGAATAGTTTGGGGTTGGTCGCAAGGATGTTCTCCTATAAACTCTACGATGAAATCAACGAGGACCTGCCTTTTGATGGCATTCCTCGGCTGAAACTAAATGTCAAATAGCCCAAGCTTGACCGACCACTTTGATAGTCTTTCGTAAAGGTCTACTTTTCTTAGGACTGATTTAAGAGGGTGGGATGTAAGTACGATGATGGATTAGGCTTTGAAGTAGTGTTTTAATTTCCTTGAGTCTACCACTAGCGCAAAGGCGAGTTTTTCTAGTGGTAAGTATCGCTGTTTGACATCCAAAAGATTCTTATTCGTGTAATAGACTGGGTGTTGGATCCCTATTTTCTTGCATACCAGTGCAAAACTTACATCATGACTGGATACTGCAAGGTAAAGGTATAGAGAATCATTCTCTTGAGGGATTACGAGCAAGGGCGATTTGATGAGGTAAGCTTTGATCCCCTCAAATGTCCTCGAGCAATCATCGTTCCACTTCACATCTTTGCTCTTCTTCAATAACTGGAAGAACGTCTGGCACTTTTCGGATGACTTTGAGATGAACCTATTTAGGGTGGCGAGCATCCCCGTGAGCTTCTGCACGTCTCTTATCGTACGAGAATCTTATTAATGGCTTTGGTCTGTGTTGGCCTCAATACCTCTCTTGCTGACCAAGTACCTAAGAAATTTTCCAGAATGGACACCGAAGGAACACTTACTTGCGTTGAGCTTCATTCGATACTTCCTAAGGATTTCGAAGGTCCTTGATAGGTCAGAGAGGTTGTCTTATTTTACCTCGCTCTTGATGAGCATGTTATCGATGTAGACTTCCATAGTGCTTCCCATTTGGTCTTTGATCATCTTGGTAACCAACCGCTGGTAAGTTGCTCCTGTATTTTTGATCCCAAAGGAAATAACCTTATAGTAATATAACCCAACTGTGGTTATAAATGCTATTTTATCTTGATTTTTCTCGTACAGAGGGATCTGGTGATACCCAAAGTATGCGTTTAGAAATCTTATCCTTTCGTGTGCTGCAGTGGCATCCACCAGCTGATCAATCTTGGGGGGGGGGGAAGCTGTCTTTAGGGCATGCCTTGTTGAGATCTGTGAAATAGATGTAGACCCTCCACTTTTCATTGCTCTTAGGGACAACCAATGGGTTGGATAGCCATTTTGGGAACTGAACTTCCCGCATGGATCCCGCGTCCAACAGTTTTTCAACTTCCTTCTCCACTGCCTTGGCTTTTTTTGGAGCAGTTCGCTGAGCTTTCTATGCTATTGGTTTGAAAGATGAATCGAGGTGCAGTCGATGAAAAGTGATGTTTGGATCAATACCGGACATCTCGTAAGGCTCCCATTCAAAGACATCTAGGTTACTTCGGAGTAGAGTGACCAATTCTCTCTTTCCGTGGTTGGTGAGTGAGGTTCCAATTAAGAACTTTCATTCACTTGAACTGCTACTACCTGCGACTTCCTCCAGGTCCTCAAGGAATCTTTTAGAGGGGAGGAGCCTGGTCTCCTCCACTCCTAGTCTCCCATATCTTAGTTGCTATTTGGAGGGAATTAGCCTCTCCTACTCTTCGTTCTTGCTTCTAACTTCCTCAACCTTCTTCTCTGGCTTAGGACGGATGGATGCTATAAAGCACTTTCTCTCCATCGCCTGATCACTTTGGATCTCCACCACTCCTTATTCAGTCACACATTTGAGCTTCTGATGGTAGGTAGAGGGGACGACCTTCATCGCGTGCAGCCATCCTCTGTTGAGGATCGCTTGTTAGGGAGAGTCAATTTCGACAATGAGAAATTCGATCATTTTAGAGATGTTCCTGCCCTTACTAGCAAGACAATCTTTCCTAAGGGGATGGTTACTTTTCCAGCGAAGTTAACTAGAGGAATGATGGCTTCCTTTATGTCGATGATACTTAACTTCAACTTCCTGAACATATCGAGGTACATTACTTCGAATGAGATACCTTAGTCGATAAACAACCTGTCGACGTCATAGTTAGCTATCCTGAGTGTAATGATCAATGCGTCATGATGTGGGGTTATTACTCCCACTAGGTCCTCATCTGTTAACATAATGTGCTTACTGTAGTCGACATCCTCTGCTCATCGACGCTTCCTTGCTTGCGTTTTGGTTGGATCGATTTGAAAAGCTTGCATTACTGCTGTAAGCTTTTTAACTTCCATACGAGCCGTATTTCCTTGAATCTGTTTGAGGTCGGACGCTCCATGAATTACTGCGAACTCATGGCCGACTTCTTCCTCGATCACATTATCGGGCCTTTGCTCTCCATTGGCAGCTACCTTCTCTGCCTTCTTTTCCATAAATTCGCTCAAGTGTCCAGCTTGAACTAACTCTTCAAGGGGAGGTATGAGGGCTTTGAAGTGCTTGGTTTTGTGCCCGCCCTCTTTGTGGAAATCACATATCAGTACGTTGTTCCTCTTTGAAGGTTCTCCACCCATCTTACTGGGACACTTAATGAACGGTTCATCCTTGATCTTCTCCAGAATCTTGTAGATCGGTTATCTGAAAATGGTGTTTACTACTTGAAATGCCTTCGAGGCATCACTCTTATTCCCATTCTTAGGGATGCTTTTGCCCCCATTCTTACTCCCTTTCTTTTGACTCTCAGTTTTATCGCATCCATTGTCGATAAACTTGGCGCGACCATTTTCCCCTGCATTGAGACGAGTCACATCTTCAACTTTTGTGTATTTTTCAATACAAGCCATCAAGTCATCGATGGTTGTGGCTTCCTTCTTAGTGAGGGACTGGTGTAAGGGGAAGGAACTAGATAAGCCAATCTTAAAGGATGAAATGGCGACCTGCTTCGAGCAGTCCTCGGCCTCATTGAACAACTCCCAATACTTCTTCGTGTAGTCTATAAGGATCTTCTGGGGATTTTTCTCCATAGTCAATAAAGCATCCATCCTTTTCGGATGGGAGCTGTTGGTAATAAAGCCAGCTATGAAGATCTCTGACAGGGACTCAAAGTTCCTAATGGATCTATGGGCTCAAACTACTTTTGATCCACGTTGTGCAAGTTTACTAGAAAATTTGGCACATTAGTGCGTCTTTGTGGCTCCAAAGGGTCATGGCCTATCTGTATTGTCTGACATGGTCGATGGGGTCAGTCTTACCATCATAGATCTTGAATCTCGGCATAGAGAACTTTTTGGTGACTTCTTCTTCCTTTATTTCCCTTAAAAAGCTGGATTTCATCTGGGTCCTAAGAGCTCGCCTGGCTAACTCTCTGGTCGATCTGGTACCCAATGTGCTGGGTGTTGGTCCATCTCTCTCCGAATCAAATTTTGTATGTCGTCGTTCCCTCAGCCTGGGCTCCTATAAAGGAGAGCTGGTTGTTGTTCGGACCAGTCATTATCTAACCCGTGTCCCTCAATTCTTTGAGATCCATATCTTGGGCTCCTTCCTCGACTGCGAGATCTGCTCACCCGAGTGCTAGGAGTCCGATAACGACGTTGTCTTGTATTGCGATGGAGTTCTTTCTCCATTTTCTTCAGTCTCCTTTTGAGGGGAGTATTCTTGGCTTCCTTGTGAGTGGCTTCCTCCTGCTCTTGGAGCTTTGCCTCATAGGCGTCGATCATCTTGGAGACTTAAGTGGATCTAGCTGGTCCGCTTGCCGTTCTGGGCGAGGCCTTGGGTTTGAGCGTCAAAATTTGAATATCTCCTGTTTGAGGGACATTGCTACTGTGACCAGACATTCTAGATTCTTATTGGTGAAGGCTTTCTTAAAGGAAGAACGATCGCTTCCCACAGACGGCGCCAATTGTGGTGACAATAAATCTCAACACAAATTATAAGTAAAGGCAATCACCAGAAAAAGAATAAAGAACAGAAATAAGAATGATCACAATCACACACAACATAAGATGTACGTGGTTCGGAAAATTACATACGTTCACGGTGGTGCTCTTTATTTGTATATCTCCTTTCTCCAGGGGAGTGTTTTTGATTACATACCCTTTGCCCCAGGGCAGGGGTACAATATAACATGTGAACTTCAGAGAGTGTGGGTGTTGGGAACCTCCACGTTGGCCCATAATCCCTAGAATATCTCCTGAGAGATTTTAGGGGTTGAATGGATCGCTGCTAATTTAGTCATCTGTGAGACTTTGGAGTTTGGGCCGGACTCCCCCTATTCTTAATATGGCTTAGTCAGGCTATTTATCTGGTCCAAGACAAATGGATGACGTACCTACATTAGCATTCGGTACTAAATCCATAATTCCTATCGAGCTAGGTTTACCTACGCACAAAGTTCTTAACTTTAATATTCCAATCAGTGATTTGATGAGAAGAATGGACTTAGATTTGCTGGAAGAGGTACGTGAAGATTCGATGTTATGAAATGTAGCCTATCAACAACGGACTGCACGTTTCTACGGTAAGAGGGTAAGACCGAAAAACTTAAAAGAATGTGATTATGTTTTGAAGGAGGTGATTTAGAAGAGAAATAAGCTTCAAGCCAATTGGCACGAGCCTTATCGTATCGCAGCAGTCGTCCGACCAGGCACATATCAAATTGAGGCTTTGGAAGGTGAAGAATTTAAGAATCCTTGGAATGCAGAACACCTGAGGAAGTATTATCAGTAATGTAGTCATGCTATACTCAGTTCATTTCAATATTAATGAGAATATGACTTCCTCAAAATTGCTATTTTTTTCGGAGTACTAGTGCTATGCACTACATTGCAAACATAGCACCAACAAAGTTGGTTGGTATCAATAAAGGCCACCAACAAAGTTGGTCGATATCAATAAAGGCCACCAACAAAGTTGGTTGTCAAACACATAAAAACCACGCAAGGCAAAATTATAAGTCCTAAATGCTTGGTTAACGAAGACCCGAATGAATAATTTTCATCTAAACTGAGTTAAAAGATTGACAAATCTTTCACTTATGCCTGGGAACCAAGGTAACTAATGCAATACCACCAACAAAGTTGGTCAATATCAATAAAAACCACAAACAAAGTTGGTCGATATCAATAAAAACCACCAACAAAGTTGGTCGGTATCAATAAAGGCCACCAACAAAGTTGGCCGGTATCAATATAGGCCACCAATAAAGTTGGTTCATAGGTCGGTATCAATAAAGGCCACCAATAAAGTTGGTCGGTATCAATAAAGGCACCAATAAATTTGGTTGTCAAATACATAAAAACCACGTAAGGCAAAATTTATAAGTCCTAAATGCTTGATTAACGAAGACCCGGATGAATAATTTTCATTTAAATTGGGCTAAAAGATGGACAAATGTTCCATTCACGCCTGGGAACCAAGGTAACTAATGCAATTACCTAAAAATTTAGATACATTAGTAGAACCATGGTGAGGCATTGGTAATTGGTATGATACTTAGGATAATTCTAAGGATATCAATAGAATCGAGGAAAAATTAGAGATTAACTAAAAGTTGATCCATTCATAGTCAAAGACTAAGAAGACATTCATATATTCAGAGATTAACTAAAAGTTGATCCATTCATAAACTAAGCTTTTCATTAAATTAAATGATTACATATTATTGCTTAAACATGCAGAAACAAAATACAAAGCATTATTTTACAGGAGGTTTCCCTTCAGCCTTAGAAACAGGATCCATGTCAGCTGGAGGATCATCCAATGTATAAGGAGAGTTGATGAAATTAAAATTCTGAAGAGTCCTGGTGTTGCTGCTACTGGGACGATCAAATAAATGAGGAGGTCAGACGATCTCTAGTTCATCATGTAGCTCATAATCCCCTAAGTATTTTGAAATCAAACATTGAGGAATACGATCAACAGGAATCCAATTAATATCTTACTTGAATGGAGGATTATCAAGTTACAGCAAGCTCGGATCATACCAATCCCATAAAGAGTTGTTCCGATCCACCTTCATCACAGTTAAAATATTCATCCAACCCCATTTATAGGACTCATTCTTAGCCTGCTGAAGTTTATCATTAAGAGGCCCCAGAGTTTCATTATACCCATCCATCCAAACTTCTCTTAGCTGCTTGTGGAATTGAAAGGTTAATTTATCAACCTGTGACTGCAACTTCTTCAGTACTCCATCCTTTACCTGTAATTGGGAAGATTGAGTGGATAACTGTTCAAACAAGGTGTACAGCTTCTGGGATATCTCAGCAATAGATCGATCTTTAGATTTTAACTTCCCAGCTTAATTAACAAAGGCCTGTTGAGTCCTAACCTCTTATGTGGTTCCTCGACCAGGCATATTTCTTGATCGGGAGGAATATGCAGGCTTAATCTTTTTTAAGGCTTCCAACTCATCTCTTAATGTTGCATTTTCAGCCTCTAAAAAGGAGTAACCTTCATCAATAGTAGCAATAATTGCTTCAGAGGCAGACTTCAAAAGATTCACTTCATCCCTTAAATTATTATTCTCCTCTTCTAGGAGTTTGGCAACAGTTCTAGTTTCTTCAACTTCAAGCTTAATAAGAAATTCCTTTTTATTGTAAATGGAGACAAATTTATCAAATCCCCGACCTATGCTTAAGCTTCGATATTTCTGCTCATAACTCTAATGCAACAGTGCAGTAGATTATTTATGTTGTTCTTGAAGTTCTTCTATCATCTCATAGTAGGCAACATTGTTTGCTACCGCCCGATCAAGTAAGTACTTCAAATACTTGTAGGCTTCTTTAGCCTACTCTGATACATCATTACCGAGCAACTGAATAATTTCTTCTTCGAATAACTCCGTATGGCCTGCTTTGAAAAAAGTATTGCACTTCCTCAGTAGCTCGGTATCATGGGAAGACATTAGTTCCATCTTCACTACAAACTAGCAAGAAGAAATGACCACCAATCAATAACAAGAATGGAAAACAGGTATAATCAATAAGAGACAGAAAGGAACAAAAGGTTCTTTTATTGATAATAAAGAGTTCAAGTATAATAAAAATGAAGAAAGAAAAAAAAAAGAAAAGAAAAAGGACAAATATGGAACAACTTTACACCTTCTACATATTATTCTCAACCTTCTTATCCTACTCAGAAGAAGGGATTACAGACTAAAGTTTCTCAGTTTGCTCGACTGAAGGAAGAGAAGATTCAGTGATTTTGGGTTGATCGAAAACAGATTTAACCACTAGAGAAGACTCTCCAGAACCAACTTAATCTTCAACTTCATCCTCAATGACTAGAGGAGGACCATGAATATATCTCTGAAAAAGTTCAGAGCCTTCATCTGTGTTCAACTCTTAAAGGGTAGCAACCCAACCATCTCTGAAGCATTTTATTTTTGAATACTCAATCTGAGCTAAGGTAAGATAAATGGATAGGTTCCAGCCTTTGTCCCAACTAACACTAAAGGAGGCCTTCACAACAGACTTTCTCTTAGATCTGGCAGATAATACAAGCTCTTCAGCAGTCTTTGCCCTACATTCAGATTCCTTTGTCTTACACTCAGCCTCTTTCCATTTGCGCTCAGCTTTCTTGGCCATGCGTTCAACTTCAAGAGCATTCTCATCAGATATCTGCCAAGCAATTTTAGTTATCTTCAGCTTATTTTCCCAAGTACTCTTCTTAGTCTCTAGGGCCTACTGAGATTTGACTAGAGACTTTTTTCAAATCAGCCAAGGCTTCCTCCGCATCATTTGAAGAAGCCCTAATTGCATTATCCTTCTCCAGCATATTATTGAAGTGTATCAAAAGCTGCAAGAGATGAAGATCAAGATGCGTATATGAGAAATATAAAAGGTAACTATTAACCTAGAAAATGGAAACCACTTACTGATACAAGGCTCTGAGCAGCCAATTCATAAACCCTCGCTCGGGGAAGCATGCCATCCACCCCCTATTAGTCTGGAAGAGTACCAGACTTGATTAACTTCCTTGCCAAACCAGGAGAAATAGCTATCGGAGGAACAACATCAGAAGAGGGTAACTCAATCAAGGACAGTTGATCAGTCACTTGGTCGATCTGCTTCTCTATAAGACCCCTCCTAAGTCTCCTCAAAGGAACTTCAGCGTCTTTGGGAGCTGCATCTTTAGGGGCTGGGTCCCTGGGAACTCGGGGCTTCATAACATCCCTTGTTCCCTTCTTGGCTCCTTCAGCAGGTGCTTGAGAACCAGAAGCACTACCACTGAGAAGGTTAGGAAACTTTCTCTTCTTCATGATTTCAGATAGAGGAGTGTCTGAATCAGCAGCAACCTTTTGATCAAGATCAATTACCAGAACAGGAGAAGTAGCATGTCTGGTAATAAATGAAGAAATAATGTTTCTATATTGAAGCAAATAGGAGGTGGACCTAACGTGTTCCTCCGCAACTACCTTGTGAAGTCCCCAGATAAACTTCAATTCTTTTAAATTTACTTCACTTTCTTTGGGGGACTTTCTTTTCTGGTCAACTACAATTCAATTTATAAAGAAACAGTGAGTATGACATTTTGTCAAATATAAACAGGGACAAATTACTAAAACATAAAACAACCTATTCCATGGCCAAAGAGCGGACATCTAGGTCCTTGATATTTAACACCTCCAACTAAAGGGGCATGTTGCCAATTTTTTACAACCACCCCATTATCAAAATAATCCCTATTAGAATCAGGGAGATTAACTACTAAAGCTTTACTAACTGCCCTAGTTTTCAAATAAAATGTGGTATCACTCGTTACCCATTTATAATAAAACATGATTTATGAATTCCCTAGATGGGTTCCATAGGTTTTATTTAACTTATATACTCCATTCACTACTCTCTATGTGTTAGTAGCCACTCTTGCAGGAATAATGTTAAAATATTGATAAAACTCCAAACACAGGGGATTAGGAGGAAATGTGAACCCACATTCAGCAATAAAGATGGAAGGGAGCCAATGGCCCTCAGCAGGAGAGAAAAAATCAGAAGGAAAAGTGGGATGTTGTAATACAACCCAAGGTGAAATATTAAAGTCGATTATGAACTTATCAAGTGACTCGATAGAATAAACCATGATGAAGAAAATAAAGAAGAAGAGAAGAAAAATTCTTACAAAGGTTTAAGGATTCAGCAAGAACTGAAGACAGAAAAGAAAGCGATCGCATGAAAAAGAAAAAAACTCAACGGCAGAATCGGAAATGAGAGGTAGCAAATGATCGAAGTTTTACCGCTCTTTTTATAAAACGCATCGAAACCTGGGAAAAGCAATGATTAAAGAGAACGACGGTTGGGTTTACATCGGCTAACAAAGGAAAAGACGAAGATACCCCATAAAAGTTCGCTAAAATTTGAAATATTTACAAAATTACCATTCGCGCCCAAAAATCGTCAATCACGTGGATAAATTTCACAAGTCTGGAAGGTCTGTAGTCAAACAGCCCGAACTACTGTTAAAGCATAATATTTTACACTTTCGCATCAACTCCAAGTATGAAACATTGGGAGCTTCTGTTGATACCAAAATTTACCATCCTACGTGGACCAATTATAAATTAACACATGTCATCCAGTATGGCTCAAATCCAAGTCAGCATGATGCAAAAGCCCGACCAAGAAGGAAGCCAGACCAAGAAGGAAGTCCGAGCAACTGGGAAGACCGACCAACTGCCAAAAATCCGGGCTATATAGCCAACGAAGCGACATTAATCATACAATCTATGTAAACAGTGAAGCGACATCAATAGTATATTTAATTCTCATTATGCATTGATGAAAATGCCTAACAAATAAATGTATTCCATCCTTTCACACGACAACTATCAGTACTCCTCTTGGGCTATAAATACATTGTATTACCCTTATTGCAAGGGATCGAAAAAAAATAAAGGCAGTCAATACACAATAGTGGGGTAGGCTTTTCCATTGAGCCGAACCACTTTAAAAATTCCTTTTGACTTATTTGTTTCTGATTATTTATCTGTTATCAATCAATTAGTTCTAGTCTAATTTTTTGCATTAACATTGACAATTAAATTTGTGACAAAAAGAAAACGATATC
Organism: Sambucus nigra; assembly: GCA_949130495.1. Lineage (NCBI taxonomy): Eukaryota > Viridiplantae > Streptophyta > Magnoliopsida > Dipsacales > Adoxaceae > Sambucus > Sambucus nigra. The sequence goes on along the minus strand of OX422217.1, from coordinate 478,383,270 downwards.
ACAAAATATAGGGACTAAATGTTATCTGTAAAATATAATGCATATCTAAAATTGAATAGACAAGTTTCTTAAGAGTACAAATTTGTTGACTCTACCCAAATGAGAGTTAATATGACCCTTTAATATGATTGGTTGAAACATGAATGAGTAAACACTGGACCCACAGTTTTTAATGAGTTGTTCATATTTTAACCAATCAAGTGAAAGAGTCATGTTAACCCTCTTTAAAGAGGGTCAACAAATTTGGACTCGTTTCCTGGGGGTTAAACATTATTCGTCCCGCATTAGGATCACTTAACTAAGGAAAATGTTAGGGACCCCTTTTTGTAACAAAAAGGGGTCTTCTTATCAAAGCTCCGTAGCTAATTAATACACTCAAAAATTGTACGTTTATTATGTTTTTGTCGCATTATACACATCTTTTTTTGAGTTTCCAGAAATTCGAAGGATTATATAATATTCAACAGTTTTTTTAATTTTGATTTCTTTCTAAATCAATTGTGAAGTTTTCTTTGCACAAGGTTATATATATATATTCTATATGTGCTATAATAAAAAAAAAAAAGTCGCAAACAAAAAGGAGGTTAATCTAACATTTGTCTCATATCAAATCCAAATATAAGTGTCACTTTTATATCTCAAAGCACATGGTTAGTATGTGTAATAATCCCCCGAAATATGGAATGTCCCTGTAATTATTTCAAATAAAAATTGCAGTGCACCATAAAATGTCGGTAGTGAGTTGCAGAAAGTCCATAAAAAATACTGTGATTGCATTTTAAATTCGTCCAAAGGAAGGCATCCTAATTGATTGACCTCCTTGTAATCAAAATATTGCGACCAAGTTTGGCTTAGCGGTACTATGACAATCTCACCCTTGAATAAACTTAATCGTAAAGTTAAAACATACTAAAACTAAGTTTTGATGTGTGCAGCTAAAAATACAAGGGTTAGTATCTAAATCTTGGTAGATGTTGTATGAGAATATGAATAAAGACAAATTCTTGGTCATGCACTATACGAAACTCCAATCACATGTTTTGTATATTATAAAACTTATTTTAATTGTTGCTATTTTTTTAGAATTCTTGACCATACATACATACAAATGTAGTGCGCCATTGACTGCTTTTTATCTATAGAAATGGCGATCGACGTAAACACGGATTTTGTCTTTAAAGATTATTTTGATAAGCAAAAGTAACATACATGTGACCTGGACCATCCTTAAATTCAGGAGCAAAATGGTTTACACTCAATCCCCATTTCAATTAAAGCTAGCCCACCCAAACTTTACATGTAAAAGCAGTCTCTCCACTCTATATTACTCATTAGCTGTATCCTAGACAATTTCAAAATTTTCCACCGAATTATGTCTCAAATCAAAGATGGTTCTTCCTCCTCCTATGTGACTGCACCCAGTAGCCCAAGCGGATGGAACCTAAACAACATGCACTACTTCTTCTATAGCGTGAGTAGTAGTCCCATCACAAGGATAGGTTATGAGTTGGAAACACAAAAAACTAATGAACATTTCAACTCTGACTTGGATGAGTTTGAATTTGATCAAACTAGTGGGAGGTTTTGTAGTGGTTCAGAGTTGGAGATAAGCCAAAAATTCGAGGTCCCAACAGATGATGAACGCGAAAATGGAAGGGGCAATCAAATGCAGCGTGGAGATTCATTTTCCCCAATAGCATTCGCAGATGAACTTTTTTCTAATGGCCAATTGTTGCCCTTAAAACTCCCACCAGGCCGGCTTATTTCTTATGGCCAAGGTTCGAATTCCACGCCGCCTCGGTCCCCAAGCTCGGTGATTCGGATCCCGTTTGCACGTAAGAACGTGTGGAATGATGACTTTGACCCTTTCGCGGTTGCTTTGGACAAAGTTAGGGAAGAAAAGACTCAACGAAATATTAGTGTTCATCGGCGAAGCACCTCACAACCAATATTGCAACAAGTGGGCCCAAAGCCCAATGAGTTGGTCGAGGTTGAGCCCAAGATCCGGCCCGAATCCATGCGCTACAAGAGTACAACACACGTCGGGTCGATCCCACAAAGTCCAACGGAGCCTAGTGGGTTTTCTTTTAAATTAAGAAGAAGAAGAGGGAAAAGTGTGAAGGTTGGGCAGGAAGAACCCATCAAGCCCACTTTGACCAACCCCCCTCCACGGCCCACAAATGCTGAAGAAAGTGATAAAGGGGGAACTAGGATGCAGAAAATGAAAGGACTATTAACTAGGTATGCATCATTTGGAAGAGATTTCAACCATAATAAGCAAGCAAAGCAAATTGAAGTAAGTTACTTCAAGAGATTGAGCTTCCAGTTTAAGGGCATTGGAAAGAAAAAAGGGTCCGGAGAATCCAAAATGGCAGTTGTAGAATACAGACCCAAATTAACTATTTGTTTGGGTTATGGTATGAAAAGTCCAAAGGAATTCATCTAAATTTTTTCTATAGACTATAGTGTGTCAATTACAAGATAGTCTGTTACTACAAAGATTTGTGATGAGTTATATGCTGAGTTTCTATACTTTTCTACTAAATAGTTTCATGTTACATCGTAAATTGAGTCTCTATACTTTTTTTTCCTTTTTCCCAAATACTCTCTCTTTGTATCACCTAGCTTCTGTTTGTGAGTTCATGTCAGGTGCAAAAATAGGGATGGCAGTATCACCCAACGTGTCTGATTTTCGCTTCACCTTGAGCTTGTAAATTACTCTCTCCATTCCAAATTAAGATTCGGTTATTTCTTTTTGGGTTGTCCCAAATTAAGACTCCACTTTCTTTTTTTGAACATAATCAACAAGCCAAATTTCATAATGGTGAACTGGAGTTAATCTTGATCGTTGGTTAAGTCTATCCTTAATGTATACAAAATAAAGACATGTACTTTTAATTTGGGACGGAGGGAGTATTTTTTAATCTTTGATTTAACTGTAAAAGAATCCACCCCACCCCGGTTAAACATATTTTAGCAAAAAAAAAAAAAATGATATACAAATATATATCAACAAGAAATACCTTAAAACAAATATATATTTGAATTTTATTTTTTCCATTACGAATAATATAAGTTTGCAATCATGGTGGTTGACTTATTAATTATTTTGGATATGTTATTTATTAAATTACATAAGTTTAATAACGGATCGAGTCTTATAAATATCATTTCGAGACAGGTTTAGATTTTTGATATAAAAATCGTTTCGGGATCGGGATGGGGTGGTTTTAGTGTTTTATTAATGGGTTGGGTTTGGATTTTTCAAATTTTGGCCCAAATCCAACCCATGCACCCCCCTAAAGAAAAAACTCCTGTAATGCGTACTATTATCTCTTAGTGGTAGACATGATTCAAAAGGCCGGTATTTTCTCTTTGGTGGTTGATAAACACTAAAAATCGTGATATTTTAGAAAGTAATTTATTTATGCTAAAATTAGTTCCGTATTTTTTAATTGTTGATTTTGCAGGACAAGACACACAATGCAATTTTAAAGTTAATTAAGAGTAAATTATGTCAAAATGCAGTCAGAGCGCGTTACGTCAAATTACTCAAATTGACTAAGATATACACACACATACACACTATGGTGTACCCGTGTCGATGGCACGGTTGTAAAAACGTTTCGGATATCTCGCAAAATAAGACACGATAACATGATATGAACTAACACGAAATAATAAGTTAATGTGTGGACTCTAATTCTTTCATATCATCATATCAAAACCAAACCAATATAATACAATAGTTAATGGGTAGGGTTTGTGTTGACCCGTTTCAGTCATTAATAACCATTAAGGTCCATCAAGTTTGGTAAATAAGAAAAATTATTGGACCTCGTAAAGTTTTTATAGATTAATGTTAATGAATTTTCCTAAATGAGAGATTTAGTATTGGTAATGAATTAATAAGTCTAATTGTGTTTAAAATGGGCTAATGCATCAACCTATATACGATTCAAAATAATTCATTATCTTAATGAGTAAAAACGGATGAAAACAATACGACATGTTAAGGGGTCGGGTTTAAATATGATTTTTTTTTCACACGATAAAAAGAAATCGATTTAGATATAAACCCGATAAGACTCAAACAAGATAAAAATCGATACAAACATGACTTAACATGATCCAGGTCTATCTTGAATACTCTTTGAAATTCATTGAAATATATGTAACATAAGTCAATTTTCTTCAAGCGTATTAAAAAGTTAAAACCCACATGTTATAAATAAAAAAATGACAACATGATGAAGCATGGCACGCTGATGAACGTATCCAAAAATGATGATTTGATTACATTCTCCATCCCTAAAAGAAATAAGTTATAATTCAAACTCCAAACCAACATGTTTAATGAATTACAAAAAATACGCAGCATAAAAATATGATGTAAAATGACCAAGTGAATGGTATCATCTCTCTATATCTATGTCCACACTTGCTCAACATAACTTGCCTAAAAGTTGATGACAAAATGCGTATGCGCATGGAGTGTCTAATATTGAAAAAACACCAAATTAGTATCTGAATATAAATATAGATCCAACATTTTATATTATAAAGTCAAGATGTTACCTCATTGCATACTCTTTCACTCCGAACTCTCCCTTTTCCTTCGGCCCTTTTTTTCAATGCTTCAACGTAGCAATCCCGATTCTATAAAACAATAATAATAACATGAAGTTAGGTTCATATTATATAAAATGCTTATTGGATAAAAATGAAATAAATATTTCAATTTAAATTTACCTAATAAAACTTCTAGATAAACAGCGTTAGTCGTAGAGTTAGGTTCGTCTTGTGGTAGAAGAAAACCGACTCTATTTGAAGCAGTGCATCTAGAAAGAGCAATATATAATTGCCCATGACTAAACACTGGTGTACGCAAATCGATCCTAACATACTTTATTGACTGACCCTCAGATTTATTGATTGTCATTGTGCATGCAAGAGGCACGAAAAATTACCGCCTTAACATTTGGAAAGGAAGCTCAGAAGAAGACAATGTCATTTTTTAGGATGGGGGAATTAGTCTATTTTCCATAACGTATAATATTTCTTCAAACAAAATGAACACAAAATTACCTCGGTGTACAGAAAGCAAAATATAAAATGAAAGTTATTAATATTATTAGTAGGGGCAAAGTTAATGGTCACACCATCGATTTAGGTTTCTTATTGACAATACAATGAAAATAATACATATAGATGAACTCAAATTGTTTTGCTATTTGTTTTTATTAAAAAATATGATATCAATTTTTATTTACATGAAGACTTAATTTAGGGCTTAATATTACCTTATTTACATTTTGCTATTTGTTTATTATTATTATTGTAACACCCTGTCCCTATAATCTAATAAAATTATATATAAATTATTCTAAAGAGGGGTAATGATGATTATAAGTGAATTGTGGGTCAAAACTTGAATAAATATAAAAAGAAAAAATTCAAGAAGGTCGTTCAAACGACATTGGAGGGTGGTTAGAAGCAAGGTATGATGTCGCGTGAAGGTTACGAGAAACAACGCTTCAAACGAGATGCCACTGCTTTACAGTGTTATGAAGAGGGGTAATGATGATTATAAGTGAATTGGGGGTAAAAAATTTAATAAATAAAAGAATGAAAAATTCAAGAAGGTTATTAAAACGACATTGGAGGGTCGTTAGAAGCGAGGTAGTATGTCGCGCGAAGGTCGCGCAAAATACGTCTTCAAACGAGATGTCACTGCTTTACAGTGGCATGATGATTATAAGTGAAGAAGGGTAATGATGATTATAAGTGAAGAAGGGTAATTATGATTATAAGTGAATTGTGGGTCAAAAATTGAATTAATAAAAGAATGGAAAATTCAATAAGGTTGTTCAAACGACATTGGAGGGTCGTTAGAAGAGAGGTAGAATGTTGTGTGAAGGTCGCGCGAAACAGGGCTTCAAACGAGATGCCATTGCTCTACAATGGCATGTCTTACAAAGGTCATGTGAATCCAAGCTTCGAACGAGGTGGAGATGTCGTTCGAGTGAGATGGACTTGTCGTTCAAACGATGTAGATCGAAAATGTTTATATCCGATTGCCCTTGTGCGCTGTCATATTTTTTACCACTGGATCATTGAGCTGTCAAGCCCAGATTAGCCCAGATTGGGAAAAATGAGAATTTTAGGCTTTGAAGAATTTTAAATGGCTGTTTTGGGATTATTTATTGGGCAAAAATACAAGAAGAGAGAGAGAGAGGGAGGTGGGTGGTCTTTCACCTCTTCCCACCACAAACCACCATTCCTCCACTATTATACCACCATAAAATACCGTATTATTTATGTATCTCACCTTGTTTGAAGTGTTTACACCCATTTCCAACATTGTTGAGGAAGAGCTATGAATTTTAGAGAAGATGATGAGAGCTTCCATGGAGTTTGAAGTGGATTTTGCTTGGAAGCTTGGATGGAGCACATTTGAAATATTTTTGGAGGATGCATTTGGTAACCCCTTGAAGCCACCTTTGAAGGTGGGGGTTGCTCCTCTTACACCAACATTTCTACCACCATTGGGGATATTAGAGGTGGGAAAATCTTACTCTTAGTATTAAGACTCTATTTTGCATTATTTGTAGTCTTGTAGTTAGATTACTCGAGTATGATGCATCTGATTAAATGATAAAATCATGTGTAGTAAATAATAAATATTTTTATGGAATTAAATGTTGGTAAAATTTTATTTTGTTGAAAACGAAGAATGAATAAATATTTCAAAGTCTAAAAATATTAAAAGTTGGTACTTGGTGAAAATAGTGTATTTTTTAGAAAGATTGATGATTAAACATTTTATGAAATAAAATGTTTGAAAGTGATGATTTATTTTATTAAACATTGTGGAATAATGTTTTAAAGTTTCTTGCAAAAATAATAATTTTATGAAAAATAGACATTTGTTGAGTTTGAAGAAATTAAATGTCTTTTATACCTTGAAAGTGTATTTTTGCAAGTATGATGAATTTCTAGAATGAAAAATATGTTTAAACCATTTGATAGGACTTTAAGGTTTAAAATCCATCTTCTCGTGCATATAAACTTGTAGTATTTGGATGATGAATGCATAAACAAGTTTAAAAAAGATTTAGTTGGGTTTAAACATGGAATAAAGAAAAAGTGGAAATTCTAATCTTCAAGTGTGTGAAAATAGGATTAAAGGTATAACGAACATAAGGTTGTAATACTACATGTGTTGATAAAAGAAATAGATTCTTGTAAAAGTAGCCTTCAATTGTAGTTAGATTTCTTGAATAAAAAGAGTAAAGAAATGACTAGTTTGGAAAATAGTTAATAAAAGGTTGAATAAGTGTCAATGGTTAAACATTGGAAAGTTGGTGTGTAACTTAATAATGTTGTAAAAAGATTAACACTTACGAAATTGGAAAGGAAATAATGGAATAAAGATGTTTCCAATCAAGAAGAATATTACTCCAAGGTTAAAAGGGTGTTAAGGTATTAACACACTTGAGAAGTGAGTGTGGGTAACTTAATAGTGTTTTGGAAAAATTAACATTTGCGTAAATGGAGTAAAAGGTGAGTTTGGACAAAAATGGGTAAAATGGTTATTTTACTTAAAGTGGAACATTTTTATGAAATAAAAATGTTAGAAAAGGTGTTACATAAGTTGGTCCTAAATGAATATAATTTTTGGAATAAAGTCAAGATTAAAGTGTAAAGGACATGAAATGATAATTTCTAAGTGTAACACAAGTTAGGTTGAAACATCGAGCTTTTGGCTTCAGCCGGGTAAAAGGAAAGAAGGAATAATGTGGACATTTGTAAAATGTTAAAACACATGTAAAGGAACTCGGATGACACCAATATAGTTAAGGAGATCCCGGAGCCCTGGGGTGAAAGACCCAAAATAATTGGCCAGAACATACGGTGCACATAGCCGGCGGTGTGGAGCCAGTTGAAGTACGCGGCTTATTGAAAGATTTTGAGAATAAAGATAACGGAATAAGGAACATGCCAAGAAATGGGTTGTGTCGTGAAAACGTGTCAAGACAACCTAACTTGAATGGATTAATAAATGTTCCGATAGAGGTCAGAATGGACAAGTAAGTGTGAAGTAGATTAATGTCCATAAGGTAAGAAAAAAGGTAAAGTAAGTGGGTAAATAAGTTGTTAAGAAACCTAATGGGTTAAACCCATAATTAACACAAGAACGTGTTGTAAAAAGGTTTTCAAGGGCTAAATAAGTATTTTCAAACAAGGTGAATGGATGTGTTAAAAGGGTGGTTTTTAACAAAAATACTAATGTGTATCGGTTAAAATAAAAAGGGTAATTTCGGTAAAAAGTAATTTTCGATCAAACCAAGTGTGGTGGTTTCAAACATTGAACCGCGTGTATTAAATAAAAGTGACAAATGATAAGCTAAGAAAATGAAGTCTTTTATGAGATTAAGGTAAATTAATCTGGATAAACAAGGTTTTCGGAATTAAATTGTCTCATGCATTAAGTACATGTATATGTATGTGTATATGTGTATACAAGGTAGCTGTACATGCACGTAGGCATAACGTGTTAGAGTATTCTTTCTGCTGTTCGATTCTATGCTGCATTTGTATATTTTTAACTGAGCATTTGTCTCAAACCTGTGCTTTGTTACGACAGGTTGGAACCAGTTTTGTATTTTGAGAGCGTTATACAGGTAAGTATTTTTTATATTACGTTAGTAGGTCTATAGGCTTGGACTTAGGTCTGCTCCCCATGGGTCCTTCACGTATTTTATTTTGAAATCGGAATCGCATGCTAAACAAGTAAAACATTAATTAAAGTAAAACTGGACTAACAACATTATATAGGTTGTTTCATTGGACTTCACACCTAACTCTCGGGTCGGATCAGGTTGACTATGGTGTGACACCCCGACTAATTAAATACCGGGTAGCTACTCCTTTATTAAATCAATACAAAATGTCAAGTTGGTTCAGTTAATAGCATCACTGTCGAAAACATTTTAATAATTACTAACCACCTAGTATTTAAAAAAGTAAGTTGCCAAATTTTAAGTTAAGTCTGATTAACATGCAATACAAATATAATGGAAGAACAACATAATCCATTCACCATAACGAAGGAATGAAATGACCAACAAATAGTAATAAGTCCAGAGGAAAACTCCTCACAACAATACCACGAATGAAATAATAACATAAGTCTGAATCCTGAATTAATTACATGCCCGAAGTCTGAATAACTGAAATAAATGAAAAGTCTCTAAAAGAAATGGGCGACATGCCCTACAACTGATAAATGTTGAATATAGAGTCAAGATAGATGAAGCGTCTACAAGCAAAGTCCTGTAACTTCCACAAACAGCTACAGCTCGTCACCTGAATGAGTATCCTAAGCATGGTGTCCTTGTGGCTGGGCACCTAAAATGGTTTTTACAAAAATAGATTTGAAAGCAAATGGGTCAGAGCCCGAAAGTGGAAATCATTTTAAAACAGCAAGTTTTAATATCATTATAACATTAAATGCAAAATACATGTTAGGACGTACACTCACATGAAGTTCTCACCTCTCGACTACATGTGCACTCCTAATGTACCGTACCCATCTAAATAACATACATATCTAATCAAACCGTAATAAGTTCTACCCCTTACTACTCGATTCCCATAATACATTCTAGCGCTATCAATTAAAATAGAGGGCTTTACGTAACTCAGATTCTCAATTAGTAATACAACTCACTATTGGTTAACCCGTTATATTTTCTCAAAACATTACCATAATTATTCACACTATTAACATGAAAGTTCTCATTATTTAAGCGTATATAATTCACGTCATAAATATACAATACAAGCACCCCGAGACTAGCTGCGGTGCACACATACTCTGCTATCCATCCCGGTACATCACGTACACAAGGATCACGCATTCCGAATCTCTCAGGAATCGTTCAGATAACAACATCACAAATAATGGAGGCGAACACAGTCACATCACATGGGTCACGCACATACCTGCGCTCCCACGATCAACAGACTTATTAACATCCCAATAAGTCCTTCTCTGACCTATGTTCATCGAGGTACCAGTCTAAATTCGGGCAACACAAGGATTAGAGGGCCCTAAGAGAACGTAAACCTCCCGTGATAGCAAGTATGGTAGGTATGTCATACACATAAAATCGATACATATACTAAGTATACACACATCTTAGTAATCACCATAATATATTGGTGGTACACTTCTCAATTTCGTACCGACATATAATGCTACACAATTTATACGTTCTCGGTTAATATAATAAATTAGGCCGTCAATAGTTCTCGCATCGTAATAGACACTCACGTCCTACTTCATATTTTCCCTTAGGTCCAAACTATACTTCTAGGTTTGACTCCTCATTATATCCCAAATATCCCCAAAATATTAATTAATCCACGAGGAAGTGTTATCTCTACATATAAACAAGGTTATGGGACACTAGGGATCCAAACAGGCTAAAAAGCCTAAACTGTCAACTCGTTCGAAGTCTCGTTCGAACGAGAGTTCGTTCGAACGAAGTGGGCTTTCTAACGAGGTCTCGTTTGAACGAAATCATCGAACGAACTTCACCCTCGTTAGAAGTCAAAGGTCAACTCGTTAGAAGCTCATTCGAACGAGCTCGTTCGAACGACCTGGGCAGGTCTTCTAACGAGTGGCCAGCTTCGAGCCCAGATTTCCCTTTTTTCGTTTTTCCAATTTTCTTCACTCCTAATCCCACATAAAAATCGTCCCAACATCATTTTAAGGTTCCTAATTCATACTAAACATTCATAGGTCATAATCAAACGTTTATATAGGGCCAACTCATCTTAAACATTATCAAATCTTCAAATCCCTTCATTTATCCCCAAATTATATGAATATGAACCCTAACATTTATCAATCATCAATTAGCCTAATAAAATCCGTTATTGTTTCATCCAAGATATGATTAACATCAGAATAATCGCCTACATATAATTCTACATGCAATTCCTCACCAATATGCAAGATTCTAGTTCCAAATTTAATGGGTTTCTCATCTAACTCCCAAACAAATACGATTATAACAAATTTCTACCCATGGAAGAAGCATTCTCTGCAATTAATTGAAATTAAACCACTTGCCTTATTTGAATCTCTGATTTTTGATGTCGATTTGATGGAGTATCCTCTCTCTCTCTGCAGAATCCTTCTCTCTTTTGCTCTACAAGCCTTCTTCTCCAAAGTGCTAAAGGTGGCTAGGGTTTGCCTTAGGAATTTTTGAAACAATTCTAATAAGCCCCGTAGTCCAATAAGTCTTAAGATGTGGTTAGTGGGTTTAGTGGGGAATTACCAAGTCAGCTTTTTAATTCCCAATTTTCGTAGGTTTTAATTCCCAAAAATCCAAAATTACCAAACTACCCTTATACGTTGTCGGTATGGCCTAAAAATGCCCCGGGACCCAAACTAAACCCCCGGCTAGTGTTTTTTTGACTATTTCGACCCTTTCGGACGCGTTGGCGCACTCAAAACGACCATACGGTTAATAGAACTAAAATTCACTTTTTAATTAAAATAAATATTTCCCTGACGCGACTGTCACACGCGTCTCAATAAAATTTTCCAAATTGCCGTATTTCAATCTCACGACAAATTTCATACTTCAATATTCATATATAATCATATATTCACATTATATTCAAATACCAACTCGCATCTCGCTAGTATTTTAATCCGGATTAATTTCCAATTAATACGCATTTAATTTAATTAATCCCATAAATAAATATCACAAAAAAATACGGGGTATTACATATGGGAAACCCAAAAATCCGGATCGGGGTGTTACAAATGGTATTAGAGTTCTAGGTTTAAGGTTCCTTTCAGGGGTGATGTGGTGAGGTCGGTATTGGATCTTTCGACATCGATGTTGGTTTGGGCCGATCATGCTAGTTTGGTGATGGTTTAGCTTGTGTCCTCGAAGGTAAAGTCAAAGAGGCTAACATGACAAATAAGTTAGTGTCAAATGGCACACGATCAAGTTGATAGTTATTAATCTCTTTCGCGCTTCTGATTAGAGTTGTAGTAATTTACGAGTGTCCTTGCGAGCCAGTAGTTGTGACATCGTGGTTATTACTGTGAGGTGCTTGTGTTAAATTCTTGATGGCATAGGATCATTTGAGATGTTCATAGAGTGAGATGATGCCCATTGGGTAAGTGACACAAGTTCCATACAATCAATGGTAGAGGTTTATGATTAGCGTGTTGCGACTAGGCACTGATAGTTGGTAATTAGAAAGTATATAGCCCCTAAGTACGGTGCTTACGGGTAGTTAACGTCGGTAATGTGATTAGACAAATTCGATCCCTGGGGTGAAATTGAAATTGATGGGAGTTCAGTGAATATATGAAGTTGTGTAGGCTAATAGTGGCAACGCCGTGATCTTTTGTGTGAGATGTATTATGTGATAACGTTGATAATAAATGTAACCTTGGTAGTGGAAACAATGAGTAATGTTCTTAGCGACCTAGCTGTAAAGGTTGTGTATTTTATGTATGGAGACTAGATGACCGAGTGGCGTTCAAAAGTATTGATCCCGCGATAAGAAAGTATTTGAGTTCCTTAGTTGAGGAGTTGAGTTTAGTGTATCTTGATTATAATGTGGTATTGAGGAATAGGAACCCGTGTGGCATCTGCGGTGTGGGCCTTGGTATTTACAAACAATACTCAACGTCCTATATCCTACCAAGATCTATATAGTCATGTTAACTCGTAGATTGGCGCATGGTATGATGTTTGCATAGTGAGGCAATTTAGTTGTTGTAGTTGAACATTTATTGAGGATTGGGTGAGGCAGACCTTGAGGTTTATAAGTTTCACGTGACAACCTGTACCCTGCCATAGTCCGTAGTAGCATTGGTTGTGGTTTGTATATTGATAAGGCGTAAACTTTATATTTAAAACACGTCGATGGGTGTTTACGCCCTATACAAAACAAATACCACAACTTGGTACACCAAATGGAAGTGTAGCGGCAAGTAGGGATCGAATCCACATGGAGTGCCAGATAGATTATAATCGATTTATTATTTCATGAATAAAAGTGTAAAAGGTGATATGGTTTGGTTTAAAAGAAAAGGGAAAAAATTAAGAAGTTAACTCTAAACAATATTAATAAAACGAGAGTCAGGATCGCGTACCCGCCATGGGCTAAACAACTAATAATTAGGATTTTGGTTCGAAAGCATTTAACCGAGCTTTTAGTTAATCATAAACATCACGCAAGAAGAAATTTAACTCAAAAGTGCGAGATAAAATATTTAATTCAAAATGGTCACAAGTGTCTTAAAATTGGGTTATCACTATAAACACTCACGTTGCGTAACAAAGAAAGTTAAACGCATAATAAACCAATTTTAATACGCGAGGTTTCAATTAAATGTGATTTTACACAAAACCTAATTTTTGGAGCTCGACGCCCATCAATGGATGATAAATGACCCGAACCCTATTTAACTACTCACTACACATGAATAAACTAATTAAACAACTAATTAATAATTAAAACAAGAAATAAATACACAATAACAATTTATCTAGGCAATAAATTAAACACAAAAATGAAATTAAACTAAAACAACTAAGTACAAAGCTTGAAGATAATGAATAGTAATAATAACTTACAAAGTGGGCAAAACACCCATGGAAATGGGAGGAGGGTGAAAAGAGCTCCCAAACAAACCCTAAAATCCAAGTTAAAATGAATATATTTCAACAAAATGAAGAGAAAATGTATTTATACATAAACCCAAGGTGGCAAACTTGTAAATAAGAATGCTGAAAACAGGGGACCGAATCGATCCGGTAGAAACCGCGAATCAATCCGAAAATAGGGAAAATAAAAAAGTAGGTTCTGGTGCCAAATCTAATCTATTTGGACTTGTTCGAATCAATTCGCACCTGATAGTCTACAATTCTCAGCTTTGTCAACCTTTACGGAAAATGCCGTAACTTCTTCGTTATAACTCGAAGATAACTCAGAGGGATACAACATCCAAGAAAACATTAGGATAAAAAACGAATTATGAAATGACTAAAATGCCCTTGAATGTGACCTTGAGTTTGCTTTTAAAGTCAAAACCATCCTAAAAATGCCATAACTCTTTCGATACAACTCGGATTCATACACCTTCGGCGGCCACGCGAAGAGAAATCAAAGGGCTTCAACTTTCGTGAGAGTTCGAGATTAAAATACGAATTTTGAAATTACTAAAATACCCCCGAAGCTGCATTATTCAACGAAACTTTTCTGAAAAGTGACCAAACTTCACACTAAGCACCGAAATACCTATAAAAGCTCAATTATACCTCACATACCATGTTAACATATAAAACGGAGGTTTTTTAGTTAGCGAGCATAAATATAGGAATTAAGGTACTTGAGGGGGCTAAAATGCATAAGTATAAGGGGTGCAAAATATACAGTATTCGTGCCAAATCACACCCCCTAACTTACAAATTGATAGTCCATAGAAATGAAGTACAAATCAAGAAGAACTACAAGTAAACCACAAAAAAAGAGAAATGTACAAAGGGGATAAATGCAACTTTCATGGGCGAACGATTGTATTTAGCATATGCATTAAGCCGTTAAACCCCTAAGTTACCCTAGTGGACGAGTGTCGTCTCATGTGGGTTTTCAGGGATGAAACCCACAAACATCAAAGTTTCCTCCAAATATGCCCAACCAAGAGTACAAGACAAGATCAACAATAACGAACAAGATTTCAACATGTTATTAGGACTGTGAATGAATTCACACAAAAGTCCCTAGTTATTAACATTATATAACGAACTTCGTCGAATTGAAATCTTAAAAGTGGGAGGGGAGTGAGCACATGCATAGTATGATTTGGCAAAAATTTAAATAAATCGGGTAAACATAAAGCGTGCTTATATCAATCCTCACGAGCAATATGCTCAACAAATATAATCACTATGAAAAGAGGAGGTAATACACGTGACATGCGAGAATAAAGAGTAAATGTAAATGGAAACTAGGCCGCACACATGACAAAAATTAAGAATGCCATAAAGGAAATTAAAAAATGTAATCTCAATGAAAGATACCGCACATTAAAAGAGGCGAAATGCATTTACACAGATTATCAAGACTATTATGACTTTTAAATTAAATGCACTCTAAGATGACATAGGACTTTATAGGGTTATAATTTAGGTCTGAGGTTGAGGGTACAAGACGAAGGAAATATGTACAGATTCAAAGTGTTTGGAATGAAAAACTCGGGATAATGGAAAATTGTGGGCAATTTCAAAATTGGAAAACAAGATCCAAAACAAGCATTAAATATGAATTGGATAGAAATAAGGATTATTGAACACTATATACAACATATACAAACTTTCTCTTTCTTTTTCTTTTCTTCTTTTCTAATTTTTTCTTTTGTTTTTCGCTATTTCTTTTCTTTTCCACTACACTTTCTTTTCTTCAGTTTTTTCACTCTCACATGCCTAAAATTGCAACCGCAATACAACAACAGCATTCAATCCCAAGTATCATTCCAAACAAAGGTATGGAAGGTAATACGTATGGTTTATAACTCCAATGTGGAGATGGTTATGGGATTTTGGGGTTATGAAATGAAAGACTAATATTAAGGCTCAAAGGGGTTGACTAGGGAAATATATAAGGTGAGGTCAAGGACAATATGGGTGATATAACAAAGATGGACTACGATTATTTCCTAAATTTTACGTAATTCTCGAGTCTAAACAACTTTGAATATCATGCTCAAGTAACACATTTTATAAATGAACTCAATTAATGAACGGTCAAATGAAAGAATAGTGAGATTACCGACGAATTTAGCATTTTCAAAGAGGAAAGAATAGTGTATACACTCACAAATGAAGGAAAGCCTAAAGCTCACTCGGTGTAAGTATATACAATGCAACAAAAGATTACCGAGTTATAAAAATCTTAAAACAAGTCAATAAAAAAAGAAAAAGCACATGTGCTCATGGGATAAAGTTTAATTCATGAAGTTATTCATAATATCAACGATTTGAGGACTAAGGTCTAATAACTTCTTAAATCGAGAACATGCATCGTTGAATGTCTAATGGATCAGGCAATTATTGAAATTTATCATCGAAAATAAGGCAAAATTCCCAACAAAAGAGAAAAAATAAAAAAATATTTTTCAAATTTTTTTAATTTTTTCTAAGAAAGCATACTTAGTAACTAACATGTGATAAAATCCATGGACAAAATAAAGAAATGGATAAAATATCCCACACTCCCAATTTAAATGTTGCATTGTCCTCAATGCGCATTAAGAACAAAATACAAAGATAGGAAAATAATGATATTACCCAAAATTGAAGCGATCCCCATTGAGTACGAGTCCAAATAATCTACAAAATAAGTTAGTACCGAGCATAAAAAAAAGCAATAACAAAAAGTTCAACTAATTACACTAGACTAAATTAAAAAGAAAGAAAAACTAAAGAAAGAAAGAATAAAAAATCTAACTATTTACAACCTACTGTTTGGACTTCACACTAACTATACACTAGAAGTCTAAATAATTGAGGATCCGCCCAAAATATGGTTTGAATTTGAAAGATCCATGGTGGACCCTCCCTAAAAAGCATGCCTCCCAAAAAATAAGAATTTCGTTTGAACAACGGAAGACATGTGTGTGGTGAAAAAAGTGAACCATTGCCAATTGGAATTTTTTTGGGGACAATGGGGGGTTGGGATAACAAGGGGGAGAGGTAAACTTGGGGTCCAAGAGAAATCAATTCACCTCCCAAAAGTTTTTCAATTGGAATTGAAGGTGGTGCACACATGGGGATACAATCCATCTTGAAAAATAAGTCCGACAAAGAGTCCTCGTCGGCAAAAGGCGTAGAAGTTTCAAAAATTTCTACCGACTCATAGGAATCAATCAGTACCTCTAATGATTCAAGTCTCCACTTCCTCGTTTATTTTCGCAAAAGGGTCAATTTCATTGCAAAGTGCGCCGAGTCTCAATCCAGTACCAATAATGTTATCGACACTTTGGTTGAAAAGAAGAAAGGTTTCTTCCAAAGTAGGCTCCCTTGGCTCTAGAACCTCGAAATTCTCATTTGGTTGAAACTCATCTTCAAATTCATAAGTGTTGGGATAAATAAAGGAAACTTTGATATATGTGGGTTTCATCCTTGAAAACCCTCACGAGACAACACTCGTCTACTAGGGTAACCTAGGGGTTTAACGGCTTATTGCATATGCCAAATGCAATCGTTCGCCCGTAAAAGTGGCATTTATCCCCTTTGTACATAATTTTTTTTTTGGGTTTACTTGCAGTTCTTATTTCTTTGTACTTCATTGCTAGGGACTAGCAATGTGTAAGTCACGGGGTGTGATTCGGCACGAATATTGTATTTTTCACTCCTTATACTTATGCATTTTAGCCCACTCGGGTACCTTAATTCCTATATGTATGCTCATTAACCAAAAAACCTCCATTATATATGTTAACATGCTATATGAGGTATAATTGAGCTTTTGTAGGTGTTTCGGTGCTTAGTGTAAAGTTTGGTCGCTTTTCGAAAAAAGTTTCGTTGAATATTGCAGCTTCGGGGGCATTTTAGTAATTTCAGCATTCAGATTTTAATCCTGAACTCTGGACGGAAGTTGAAGTCCTTCGATTTCTCTTCGTTTAGCTTCCGACGGTATATGAATCCAAGTTGTATCGAAGGATTTATGACATTTTTAGGATGGTTTTGACTTCAAAAGCATACTCAAGGTCACATTCAAGGCATTTTAGTTATTTCATAATTTAGTTTTTTGGTCTAATTTCTTCATGGATATTGTATCCCTCTGAGTTATCTTCGCGTAGCCTCCGACCGTGCCTAATTCTGAGTTATAACGAAGAAGTTACGATATTTTTTGTAAAGTTAGACAAAGCTGAGAATTGCAGACTGTCAAGTACGAATCGATTTGGACAAGTCTGAATCGATTCGATTTGGCACCAGAACCTACTTTTTATTTCCCTTGTTTTCGAATCGATTCGCTCCCCTATTTTCATCTTTCTTATTTACAAGTTTGCCGCATAGGGTTTATGTATAAATACATTTTCTCTTCATTTTGTTGAGATATAATCACTTTAACTTAGGTTCAAGGGTTTGTAAGGGGAGCTCGTCAGCCTACTTCCCATTTTCTTTGGCTATTTGTCCATTTTGTAAGTTTTTGTTACTATTCATCATCTTCCTTAGTTGTATTTACTTGTTTTAGCTTATTTTCTTTATGTCATTTAATTTCCTTGTCTAGATAAATTAGTTTAGTTGTTATTTCTTGCTTTAATTAGTTTATTGCTTTGTTAATTAGTTTTATTTATGTTGTGTCCCTAGTTAAATAGGGTCGAGGTTGCATTTTCGTCATTATTGGGTTTTGAGCTCCGAAAGTTAGGTTTCACGTAAAATTAGGTTTAATTGAAACCTTGCGTATTAAAGTCGGATTATTATGCGTTTAACCTCCTTTGTCATGCAACGTTAGTGTTTATAGCGATAATCCGAATTTTATCCGCGTATGACCATTTTTGATTAAATATTTATTCTCATAACTTTGGGTTAAATTCCTTACTATGTGATGTTTATGCTTAATTGAATATGTCTGTTAAATAGCTTTCGAACCAGAATTCTAATGATTAGTAGTTTAGCCCCTGTGGTTAGGGTTGTGTTTCGGCCGGATCGGATCGGATCAGAAAATGCCTCTTCGGAAAAAATTCTGATTTTTTCAGAAATAAAATAACTATTCCGATTTCTTCAGAAAATTAAAAAAATTTCAGAATTCGGAAAAATAAAAAAATCGAAAAAAATCGAAAAAAATTAAAAATTTACAAAATATATTAAAAATCCAGAAAATTCAGAAATTCCAAAATTTCAAAAAAATAAACTATGGATTTTAGATTACTCAAAATTCTCATTTTAAAGAAACAAAGAAAATGGCTTAAACCAACATGTAAATAGATGAGGATTTAACCCATTTTTTCATATGTGTAGAAGTTAGGTGGATACTCTCCTTTTATAGAGAATATTTTGGAGCCCTCTCCCTCTCCCAACCGATGTGGGATATGGGAAACTTTCAAAAAATCGGAAAAGAAATCGAAAAAATCGAAAATCAGAAAATAATTCCGAAAAAATAAAACATAATTCGAAAGAAATCGGATTGAAAAATTGAAAAATGGGAAATTCAGAATTATTTCCGATTTTTGATCCGATTTTTTTTTCAAAAAAATCATAAATCGGAAAATTAAAAATCGGCAAACTAAATTTCATTCCAAATTTGGAAAAATCGGATCAGAAATCGGAAAAATCGAAAAGTTCAGAAAAAAAAACACAGCTCTACCTGTGGTGCTAATGCAATCCCGAATCTTGTTTTTATATTGTTTAGAGTTAACTTCTTATTTTCCATTTTTCCCTTTAAAACCCAAATGACCTTTTACACTTTTATTCTTGAAGTAGTAAATCAATTATAATATATCAACAGTCCATGTGGATTTCTTACGATACCTGACTTACCGCTATACTTGCCTCGCAAGTGTAGTCGGAGCTTAGATTTTTGCTTCGCGACGACGAACGAAAAACAACGACAGTGCCCTTACACGCGCACACCTTTCGCGCCCAGTCAAAATGTTGTGATAAGTCACGAATATTGCATTTATCACCCGTTAACTTAGGCATTTTTAGCCCCCTCAGGTACCGTAATTGCTATAATTATGCTCGTTAATCAGACAACCGCCGTATTATGTGCTAACATGTTATTTGAGGTATTATTGAGTTGTTTTAGGTGTTAGAGCGCGTAGTGTGAAGTTTCATCGCGTTCCGGTAAAGTTTTGCAAAAGTTCGTACGTTCAGAGGCATTTTCGTAATCTCACACTTCAAAATTTTCTCTCGAAGTATTCACGGAAGTTGTAGCTCTCAGGCCAAGCTTCGTGTGGCTGCGAATGATGCTCGAATCGAATTCCAAATGAAGAAAACACGGACCTTTAATTAGGAAAGAATTATAAGTTAATTAATTTATTAATTTTATTATTAACTTTTTAAATAATGACCCTTATGTCCCTTATCTCTTTTATGCAGCAAACTTCCAATCTGAAAAATGGCGATTTTTGGTTTATGCTCTTTTTTGACTCGGGTTTTGGCTTCTTCCAAAATTGGAGCCTTTCGTCCGAAATTGGAGCATAATTTTTTACCACACGCGCATATGGGACATGGATATGGGTCTCGGCTTGTGCGATTTTGAGCTTGGTGGTCTTTAGCCATTAATAGATCTTGGAAATAAGTCTTGGGCATAAATCTAATTGGAGGTCTCGGTTTGTGTCGCCATAGCAGGGCATGGTCGTGGTCTACACAAATGGGTCTTGTTTCAACATTGAATCCAACGCACATGGGAGCAGATTGGTGTTCTCGGCTTGGTCATTTATGGCAATTTGGAGCAGGTCTTTGGTCCGAAATGGGTAACTGCTTTCTGTTTATTATTTTAGCAGACTTGGTTGGCTTTACAAATTTAAGAATGCAGTGATCTATTGCAGCCCTTGATTTTGTTGGAATTGGTCTGGGCTTGATTCGTTGACAGCTATGGTTAGCCACGCAATGGAGGTCGCGACCTTGATTTTGTTGGAATTTGATGGCTAGGGGAAAATCGCAAAGTATCAGGTGTGAATCGATTTGCACCTTTGCGAATCGATTTGGCAAACAAGCAGTTCGAGGTAGTGCTCAGGTTCCTCGATTCGACAAACAACCAGTTCGAGGCAGTGCTCAGGTCCCCTGTTTCTGAATCAATTCGGACACCTCCGAATCGATTCTGCAGCTTTTGTTTTCCTTTTTATTACAAGTTTGCTATTTTGGGGTTTTGTATAAATACATTTTTCTCTCATTTGGAGAGATATCTTTCATTATATTAGTTTTAGGGTTTTGTTCTTGGGAGATTTTGTCCCTCTCCCCCATTTCTTGTTGGATTTTCCCCATTTGTGTATATGTAAGTTACTATTCCATTGTCTTCCTTACTATATTTTAGTTGTTTTAGCTTATTTCATGCTTTATTCTTGCTTTATATTTAATTTTAATGCCTAGATAAATGTTTTAATTTATTTATTTCTTGTTTTAATTATTAATTAGTTGTTTAATTAGTTTAAACATGTTGTGTGAGTAGTTAAATAAGGTTTGGGTCGCGATTCCGCCATTGATGGGTGTCGAGCTCCGAAAATTAGGTTTTGTATAAAATTACATTTAATTGAAAACGCGTGTATTAAAATTGGAATATTATGCGTTTAACTTTCTTTGTCACGCAACGTTAGTGTATAAAGCGATATTCTGAATTTAATCCGTGTGTGACCATTTTCGGTTAAATGTTTTATCTCGCAATTTTGGAGTTAAATTTCTTCTTGCATGATTTTTATAATTTACTAAAAATGCTCGGTTAAATATTTTCGAACCAAAATTTTAATTATTAGTTGTTTATCCCATAGCGGGGATGCGATCCCAACTCTCGTTTTAATTAGTTGTAATTTAGTTCTAACTTCTTATTTTTTCCTTTTTACCATTTCCATCCTATCACCTTTTGCATTTTTATTTGTGAAATAATAAATCAATTAAAATCTAATCAACCCTCCCTATGGATTCGATTCCTACTTGCCGCTACACTTCCATTTAGTGTACCGAGTTGTGGTATTTGTTTTGTATAGGGCGTAAACACCCAACGACGTGTTTTAAATATAAAGTTTACGCCTCATCTATGTAAGGGCACTGTCGTTGTTTTTCGTTCGCCGTCGCGATACAAAAACCTAAGCTACGACTACACTTCCAAGGTAAGTATAGCGGTAATTCGGGTATCGTAAGAAATCCATAGGGAGTGTTGATGGATTATAATTGATTTACTACTTCAAGAATAAAAGTGTAAAAGGTGCTTTGGGTTTAAAATGGGAAAAGGGAAAATAAGAAGTTAACTCTCAATAATATAAAAGCGAGAGTCGGGATTGCATTCGCACCCCACGGGTTAAACTAATAATAATTAGAATTTCGGTTCAAAAGCTATTTAACTGACATATTCAATTAAGCATAAACATCACACAATATGGAATTTAACCCAAAGTTGTGAGATTAAACATTTAATCAAAAATGGCCCCACGTGAATTAAATTCGGATTATCGCTATAAACACTAACATTGCATGACAAAGGAAGTTAAACGCATAATAATCCGACTTTAATACGAGAGTTTTCAATTAAACACAATTTTATGCGAAGCCTAACTTTCAGAGCTCAAAACCCAACAATGGAAAAAATGCAACCCCGACCCTATTTAACTAGGGACACAACATAAATAAAACTAATTAACAAAGCAATAAACTAATTAAAGCAATAAATTTCAACTAAACTAATTTCTCTAGACAAGGATATTAAATAACATAAAGGAAAGAATCTAAAACAAGGAAATACAACTAAGGAAGACGATGAATAGTTATAATAACTTACGAAGTGGACAAAAAACCCATGGAAATGGGAGGAGGGTGAAAAGAGCTCCCAAACAAACCCTAAAATCCAAGTTAAAATGAATATATCTCAACAAAATGAAGAGAAAATGTATTTACACATAAACCCTAGGTGGTAAACTTGTAAATAAGAAAGTTGAAAACAGGGGACCGAATCGATTCGGTAGAAATCGAATCAATTAGGAAACATGGGAAATAAAAAGTAGGTTCTGGTGCCCAATCGAATCGATTTGGACTTGTCCGAATCGATTCACACATGACATTCTGCAATTCTCAGCTTTGTCTGACTTTACAGAAAATTCCGTAACTTCTTCGTTATAACTAGCAATTAGGCACGGTCAGAGGCTACGCGAAAATAACTTAGAGGGATATAGCATCCAAGAAGATGTTGGGCCAAAAAACCGAATTATGAAATAACTAAAATGCTCTTGAATGTGACCTTGAGTGCGCTTTTGAAGTCAAAACCATCCTAAAATGCCAATACTCCTTCGATACAACTCGGATTCATACACTGTTGGCGGCCACAGGAAGAGAATTCAAAGGGATTCAACTTCCATGAAGAGTTCAAGATTAAAATTTGAATGCTGAAATTACTAAAATTCTCCCGAAGCTACAGTATTCAACGAAACTTTTTCGAAAAGCGACCAAACTTCACACTAAGCACCGAAATAGCTACAAAATCTCAATTTTACCTCATATAGCATGTTAACATATAAAACAGAGGTTTTTTAGTTAACGAGCATAAATATAGGAATTAAGGTACCCAAAGGGGCTAAAATGCCTAAGTATAAGGGGTGAAAAATACAAGTGCCGAATCATACGTGACTTATAATCACAACTACTTGGAAGAATGATAAGATTATTAGCTAGGTGTAGAGAATCGTTTTAGTCGTCGAGGTAATGGTTAGGTGCGAGGTAATCCTAGTGTGAGAATAATTCATAGGCACTCTGAGGTGCCCATAAGACAAATTGTGTGTGGTATCATTGAGGATAAAGATCGAACGTTGTGACGGCTTGAGGTGTTTGATAGTTAAGGTTTAACATAGGTAGTAGCTCGTAGACTGATGTCTTTGCGAGCACCAAGTTATCGTGATGTGGGTATTGAAGGGTTTATAGAGTGCACCTACAATGATAAAGGTATGGATGATGAAATCTTCTCGGGTCTTGAGGATGGTCACATGAAATGTGTTTAGTGTCCTTAGGAGATCTATTAGTCCGGTAGAAAGAAGCGTTAGTATTATAGTAATGATTGTGTTGAGGATCAGGTGATGGTCCTAGATTATTGATTGTATATCCACTACACCAAAAAAGGACAAATTGTCACCTTTCAGCCGGCTAGCCTTGTCACGGTCATTGATCGTGATAAAAAACACTCATTTTTTTGTCACGGTCAATGACCGTGATAAGTTTGTGACAACGTCTTGTCACTGTCATTGGCCGTGACAACATTATAATTACAACTTTCCCAGTAAAAAAACCCTTCCGCCTATTTTTTCCCACCGATTTGTTTCCCCCCAAATTCTCTCTCTTTAAGAAGTCTCTCTCTTTCTCTCTCTCTCTCTCTCTCTCTCTCTCTTTACATTCAGGTCCATTTTTTCCTCTCTCTCTTCCCTATGTGTACGTGTGTGTGTGTGTGTGTGTGTGAAGGTGGGTGCGTGTGCATATGTGTGCAGGTGGGTGCGTGTGTAGGTGTGTGTGCAGGTGGGGGTGGGGGTAGGGGAGTGTGTGTGTGTGTGTGTGTGTGTATAGGTGTGTGGGGGCGGGGGCAATGGTGTGTGTGTGTGTGTTATAATTACAAATTTATTAAATTCTTGACATAAATTATAGAAAAATATATGCGCCTAGTAGGTATTGATTTGACTACACAAACCTAATAGGTATTGTTAATATTGAAATTAATAGGAATTGTATAGAAAAATATATGCTCCTAATAGGTATTGATTTGAATCTTATTGTTTAGAGAATAAAATTAATTTGACATTATAAATATTATTTGTGTATTCTTATTTAGGTTTGAAATTGGTTAGAAATTGTTAATGTTGATTGGGTGTTATTATTTAGGGCTTGAAGTTAATTAGTCGTATGTATTTAATTTCTTATGTTATTGTTAGAAGGAGTACGGGATACACATTTGTTGGTTTGTTGTTGGTGTTGGATTATATTGGACGGATGTGGTTGGATATGGAAGGTGGGTGTTTAATTTTTTTTAAATCCCTAATTTAATTCACACTAATAAATCCTTAAATAATTATATTGTTTTAATTTGTTGGGATGGTTAATTTTGGAAGTGGCACGACCACTGGATTATTGTCCAAATAGAGGGAGGGGGAGTTTTCAACTTTTTTCTAATATTACTTTGTGTCACGACCCGTTCGAGAGTGGCACGTCCACGGACTTATGATAATTAAATGAAACATACTTGAAATTACATATAGTGCACATATATACTAGCCTTCTAGTTCTTATTCATACGCATTCAATATCCCTTAGACCTGTTCGAGAGTCATTACCCCTATAATGAGATCTCTCGAATTGTCCCGTTTGGACAGTTTGGGACTGCATAATTTATGTATAATAATATTCTTAGTGGCTTAAACTTGTTAATATTGGAGGAAGTTATGCAGTCGTATCTTATTGTTCTCTGGGTACATACTAGATGATGCGATGTTAAGTATTATTTCAATTATCAATTGAAATAACATTCACACTTGCGAATCCGCATAGTGTACTTGGAGTCCTATGGGGATATGCTGCCGAATTTTCCTTAAATTGGAATAATGTGCACGAGCTGTTAAGTATATTACAAAAATATGCGGTCTTGAATGGGATAGGACCACTCACCCTTTAGAGGAGATGTACAAAATAGGAATTAATATTATAAATTGAATTTGAATTTGAATTCGAAATTTAAAAATCGAATATAAATAGTACATAATTAAATGAAGCATAGTATAAATTTTATACAATAAGTAATAGGTGATTTTTTATACTAATGGGAACTAAATGTTCACACTTTTGTTTATACTAATCCACGAATATACGCTTCTTACCTATAATAGGTGATTGTTTGGAGTAGATGTGATGGGATATCCAAAATACAAAGACTGGACAAGTGAGACAAATAAATTAGGTGATGTGTTTTACAGAGGTGCTAATTAATTTGTGAAATACGCAAAGAGATGTCATAATGATGAAGAGTTTTCGTGTCCGTTTGGTAGGCGTGAGAATGGTAAGGCGTTTGAGTGGAAAACAGTTGAACTACATTTGTTAAGATGGGGTATGAACGATAGTTATCGATTTTAGAGTTTTCACAGGGAATCAAAAGTTCCTTTTATCCCCAAGCAACCTTCACAACAACCTTCAACAAGTAGGATAGATGTACAAGGGGACGACGTAGATCATAATATGTTAGAGGATTTAGTTGATGACGCATACGGAGTTCATGAAGTGGAAGAGAATATGGTCACTGATGATGTATAAGGTTCATGTGCTCATGAAGATATCAGGATAAACTTTGACGATGACTACCAAAGATTAAAATTTAAGGCGACCCAAACGTTATACTCTAGTTGTGAGAAAGATTAAACAACTTTACATGCCATGGTTGGTTTGCATAGTTTGAAGACCCAAATACAATTTGACTGGCAATAGAGTGACATAAATTCTGAATTGGGTGAAGGGCTTGTTACCCAAGGAGAATACGCTTCCAAATAGCTATCCTGTTATGAAGAACAGTTTGAAAGGTTTGGGAATGGAGTACAAATCGATTCATGCTTGTGTGTATGACTGCATACTATACCGAAAGGAGTATAAAAATTTCGATCTGTGTTTGGTATGCGATGAACGTAGATATGTCCAATATACTGGCAAGGAAGGCACAAGCTCAAAAGTGCCTAAAAAGTGTTTAAATATTTTCTCGTTGGTCCTAGATTAAAGTGTTTTTTCGCAGTACCATTAATAACAGAGGCAATGACTTGGCATGCTAGGGCAGAAGTAGGGGATAATCTCATGCGTCATCCTATTGATTCTACAGCTTGAAGGATGATGAGTTATGAGCATCCCGATTTTTCTCGAGAACATCGTAACATTCGTTTGGAAATATCAACAGATGGTTTCAATACATTTGGAAATCTAATCACCAATAAGAGTGTATGGCTAGTGATCCTAGCCCCACTCAACCTCCCTCCTTCACAGTGTATGAGACCTAAATTTTCGATGTTGTCTTTATTAATACTTGGGCCAAAGACACCAAGTGATGACATCGATGTCTACCTGGATCCTTTTGTAGAAGAATTAAATGAGTTGTGGGAAGAGGTGATACGCCGCAAATATTGCGTATTTCACCCGTTAACCTACGCGTTATTAGCCCCCTCGGGTATCTTAATACCTATATTTATGCTCATTAACCAGAAAACCTCGGATTTCGATGTTAACATGTTTTGCAGGGGTTAATTGAGCTTTTGTAGGTAATTGGATGCTTAGTGTGAAGTTCGGATGCACTCCGGCGAAGTTTCGTACACAACCGCACGTTTGAGGGCATTTTAGTCTTTTCACAGCATGGGTACCTGGCTCGACATCTCACGGAAGTTGTAGCCCTCCTCGCTAGCTTCGCGTGGCCGTGAACGGTGCGCGATTCCGAGACATAACGAAGAAGTTACGGCGTTTCTTGCGGAGGAAATACAAGGAAGCAAAAGAGGAGAAGAGAAGAAGAAGAGAAGAATGCAGTATGCTGCTGCTGCAATCTGCCCTGCTTGATCGATCGATCGACGCTTTTGGTCGATCGATCGACCTTTAAGGATTGTCAATATTTTCCCTTTATCGATCGATCGACCAAAGGGGTCGATCGATCGATGCTCTGTTTTCTGCAGATATTTTGCCTTCTTTTCTTTCTTCTTTATTTTTAATCCAACTTACTATATAAGCCAAATTTTGTTGTAATAACAGGGAGACCAACCCTTATACGATTTTAGCTTAGTTTAGTTAGGGTTGGATGGTTTTTGATTGGTTCTTCTTCTTCCTCTCTTGGATTGACACACTAATTGGTTGTAAGATTGATTATTCATCTTCCCTCTCCATTAATATAGTTGTATTTCTTCATTTCCTTGCTTTCTAGATAATTTCCATGCTTTCTAATTAGGTTTTCAAGCTTTATTTATTGTTTTCTTAGTTTAATTAGTCTAATTTAGTTATTTCATTATGCGTCCCTAGATAAATAGGGTCGGGATTGCGTTTCCGCCATTTTCGGGTTCGGACCTCGAAATTTAGGTTTTGTGTAAAATTGCATTTAATTGAAACCTCGCGTATTAAAGTCGGATTATTATGCGTTTAACTTTCTTTGTCATGCAACGTTAGTGTTTATAGCGATTATCCGAATTTAATCCGCGTGTGACCATTTTTCAGTTAAATGTTTTATCTCGCAACTTTGGGTTAAATTCCTTCTTACATGATGTTTATGCTTAATTGAAAATGCTCGATTAAATTGCTTTCGAGCCTTAATTCTAATTAGTATTTGTTTCGATCCGTTTGGTGGAATGCGATCCCGATCCTCGCTTTACTTTATCTTAGCGTAACTTATTCTTTTCTTTAGTCCACCATAACCACCCCTTCACCTTTTCTTATTTCTTTTACACCATTTTTATTCTTGAAGTTTTAAAACAATTAACATCTAAAATTCAATCACTCCCTGTGGATTTACGATACCCGACTAACCGTTGTGCTTGCTTGTCAAGTGTAGTTGTAGCTTAGGTTTTCTTTGTATCGCGGTGGCGAAACACACGACGATTGTGCACTTACACGCGCACACTTTTTTCGCCCGGTCACAAAATGGCGCCGTTGCCGGGGAGTGTGTTTTAGATAGTAATTGTTTTATTATTTCGTAGTATTTTTCCTTTTGTATTTGTATTCTTTGTTTTAACCTTTTTTGCAGGATAGCATACTTTGAGCGCTAAGAAACTTTGATTCGCGGTTGCTCACTTTATATCTTGGATTCTCCATCTTTCAACAACGAGGTAATCATGTCCTACTATTATAGTTATTACGGTTATTCTAATGATTCTTACTTTGGGGATAGTTTTCAAGTTTTCCATTTTCAAGATTTTCTTGAAAATGAAAGACTTGAAAACATTTATCGAAATGAAAATCGTTATTGGGAGCTTGAGTTGGATTCATTATTCGAATCCAATGATGATTCTTATTTCAT
The DNA here is from genome assembly GCA_949130495.1 of Sambucus nigra. Lineage (NCBI taxonomy): Eukaryota > Viridiplantae > Streptophyta > Magnoliopsida > Dipsacales > Adoxaceae > Sambucus > Sambucus nigra. The sequence continues at coordinate 478,354,509 of OX422217.1, read as the reverse complement.
TACTTTCGAAGACGAGTTTCAACCAAATGAGGAGTCTGAGGCTCTTGAGCCGAGGAAGCCTACTTTGGAAGAAACTTTGCTTTTTTTACTCCCAAGGTTTGGAAAGTCTAAATGATACTGGAATGAGACTTGGTGCACTTTGCGATGAGATGAATTCTTATGCACAAAACAACGAGGAGGTGGAAACTTGTGTTTCACCTCAATTTTTCAAAGAATTTCTCATCGAGTGTGCATCTTTCTCCCCCGAAATTCAATCTCCTCCCGACGATGAGTCGATTGAGATTGAATTTGTTTCATCACCATATTCGTTTTCTGTGTTTGAACCATTAGAATTACCGGTTGATTCCTATGAGTCGGTAGAAACTTTTAAAACTTCTACACTTTTTGCCGATGAGGACTCTTTACCGAACTTGTTTTCGATGGAGCCTATCCCCGTGTGTGCACTATCTCCCATTCCACTTGAAAAACCTTTGGGAGATGAATCAATTTTTCTTAGATCTCTAATGTACCTTTCCCCCTTGTTATCCAAATCCCCCATCGTCCGCCCAAAATTTCAAATTGGCGATGGTTCAATTTTTTCACCACCCACATGCCTTCCGTTGTTCAAACGGAATTCATATCTTTCGGGAGGCATGTTCACTTTGGAGGGTCCACCGTTGATCTTTCAAAGTCAAATCCCTTTTTGGGTGGACCCTCAACTATTTAGACTTCTAGTATATAGTTAGTGTGAAGCCTAAATAGTAGGTTGTAAATAGTTAGCTTTTTAATTTTCTTTCTTTTCTTTTTTTTCTTTCCTTTTTAATTTAGTCTAGTGTAATTAGTTAACTTTTTGTTATTTGTTTTTGCTATGCTCGGTACTAACTTGTTATGTAGATTTCATTGGACTCATGCTTATGGAGATCGCTCCAATCTTGGGTAATATCGTTCTTTTCCTCTCTTTGTGTTGTGTTCTTAATGCGCATTGAGGACAATGCAACATTTAAGTTAGGGGGTGTAGGATATTCTATCCATTTCTTTGTTTAGTCCATGGATTTGCTCACATTTAGTTACTAAGTATGCCTTTTTGTGAAAAATTTGAAAAATATTTTCTTTCTTTTTTCTCCTTTGTTGGGCATTTTGCCTTGTTTTCGATGATAAATTTCAATAATTGCCCGATCCAATAGACAACTCAATGATGCATGTTCTCGATTTTAGAAGTTATTAGACTTTAGTCCTTAAATCATTGATATTGTGAATAACTTCATGAATTAAACTTTATCCCATGAGCATATGCACTTTCCTTGTCATATTGATTTGGTTTAAGATTTTTATAACTCGGTAATCTTTTGTTGCATTGTGTATACTTACACCGAGTAAGCTTTGTACCTTTCGTCGTTGTGAGTGTTATACACTATTCTTTTCTCATTGAAAACGCTGAATTCGTTGGTAATCTCACTATTCTTTCATTTGACCGTTCATTAATTGAGTTCATACTTGAAATGTGTTACTTGAGCATGATTTTCATATATTGTTTTGACTCGAGAATTGCGTAAACTTTGTGAAATGATCATAGGCCCTCTTTGATATATCACCCATATGAGCCTTGACCTCACCCTTATATGTTTCCCTAGTTAACCCCTTTGAGCCTAAATATTAGTCTTTCGTTTCATTACCCAAAATCCCATAACCAACTCCAAATTGGAGTTTTAAGCCATACATACACCTTACATACCTTTGTTTGGAATGTTACTTGGGATTGAATGTTGTTGTTGTATTGCGGTTGCAATTTTAGGCATATGAGAGTTTGAAAAGTAAAGAAAGTGTAGTGAAAAAGAAAAGAAAAAGAAAAAAAAATCAAAAAGAGAAAGCAAAAAGCAAAAGAAAACAAAAGAAAAAGTGAGAAAAAGAAAAAAAGAAAGAGAAAGTTGTATATGTTGTGTATAGTGTTCAATAAGCTTTGATTACTCTCCCCGATGATATATCTAATGCTCGTTTGGAACTTATTTTCCAATTTTGTTATTGCCCGCATTTTTCCATTATCCCGAGTTTTCATCCCGAACACTTTGAATTCGTAAATATATTCCTTCATTTCGTACCCTACCCCAAACCTATATTACAACCCTATTAAAGTCCTATGTGATCTTAGGGTGCATTTAATTTAAAAGTCATAATAGTTTTGATAATTTGTAAAAATGCATTTCCCCTCTTTTAGTGTGCGGTATCCTTTCATTGAGATTACAATTTTTCATTTTATATATAGCGTTCTTCATTTGTGACATGTGCGTGGCCTAGTTTCCATTTACATTTACTCTTTAGCCCGCATGTCCCGTGTGTTACCTCCCTGTTTTGAGTGGATTCGCTTGTTGAGCGTAATGCCCGTGAGGATTGAATATATGCTTGCCTTTATGTTTATCCGGTTTATTTAAGTTTTTACCAAATCACACTTTGCATGTGCTCTCCCCCCCTCCCACTTTTAAAGTTTCAATTCTATGAGGTGCATTCAACTTGTTAATAACAACGGTCTTTAGCTTGAATTCGTTCAATATGCTAATGACATGTTTGAAATCTTTTTCGTTGTTGTTGAGTTTGTTGCATGTTGGGTTGGGCATATTTTGAGGAAACCTTATGATGTTTGTGGGTTTCATCCCTGAAAACCCTCACGAGACGACACTCGTCCACTAGGGTAACCTAGGGGTTTAACGGCTTATTGCATACGCTAAATGCAATCGTATCTCCCGCGAAAGTGGCCTTATCTTTTTATTGCTTTTATACCATACTTTTGTACTTCTCCTGCTTTTGGTTTGCTTGTAGTTCTTGTTGTTTCCTATTTCATTGCTAGGGACTAGCAATGTGTAAGTTAGGGGGTGTGATACGCCGCAAATATTGCGTATTTCACCCGTTAACCTACGCGTTATTAGCCCCCTCGGGTATCTTAATCTGTATATTTATGCTCGTTAACCATACAACCTCGTATTTCTATGTTAAATGTTTTGCAGGGGTTAATTGAGCTTTTGTAGGTATTTGGATGCTTAGTACGAAGTTCGGATGCATTCCGGCGAAGTTCCGTACACAACCGCACGTTCGAGGGCATTTTAGTCTTTTCACAGCTTGGGTACCTGGCCTGACATCTCACGGAAGTTGTAGCCCTCCTCGCTAGCTTCGCGTGGTCGTGAACGATGCGCGATTCCAATACATAACGAAGAAGTTACGGCGTTTCTTGCGGAGGAAATACAAGGAAGCAAAAGAGGAGAAGAGAAGAAGAAGAGAAGAATGCAGTATGCTGCTGCTGCAATCTGTCCTGCTTGATCGATCGATCGACGCTTCTGGTCGATCGATCAACCTTTCAGGATTATCGATATTTTCCCTTGATCGATCGATCGACCAAAGGGGTCGATCGATCGATGCTCTGTTTTCTGCAGATATTTTGCCTTCTTTTCTTTCTTCTTTATTTTTAATCCAACTTACTATATAAGCCAAATTTTGTTGTAATAACAGGGAGACCAACCCTTATACGATTTTAGCTTAGTTTAGTTAGGGTTGGAGAGTTTTTGATTGGTTCTTCTTCTTCCTCTCTTGGATTGACACACTAATTGGTTGTAAGATTCATTATTCATCTTCCCTCTCCATTAATATAGTTGTATTTCTTCATTTCCTTGCGTTCTAGATAATTTCCATGCTTTCTAATTAGGTTTTCAAGCTTTATTTATTGTTTTCTTATTTTAATTAGTCTAATTTAGTTCTTTCATTATGCGTCCCTAGATAAATAGGGCCGGGATTGCGTTTCCGCCATTTTCGGGTTCGGACCTCGAAATTTAGGTTGTGTAAAATTGCATTTAATTGAAACCTCGCGTATTAAAGTCGGATTATTATGCGTTTAACTTTCTTTGTCATGCAACGTTAGTGTTTATAGAGATTATCCGAATTTAATCCGCGTGTGACCATTTTTCAGTTAAATGTTTGATCTCGCAACTTTGGGTTAAATTCCTTCTTGCGTGATGTTTATGCTTAATTGAAAATGCTCGATTAAATTGCTTTCGAGCCTTAATTCTAATTAGTAGTTGTTTCGATCCATTTGGTGGAATGCGATCCCGATCCTCGCTTTACTTTATCTTTGCGTAACTTATTCTTTTCTTTAGTCCACCATAACCACCCCTTCACCTTTTCTGATTTATTTTACACCATTTTTATTCTTGAAGTTTTAAAATAATTAACATCTAAAATTCAATCACTCCCTGTGAATTTACGATACCTGACTTACCGCTGTGCTTGCTTGTCAAGTGTAGTTGTAGCTTAGGTTTTCTTTGTATCGCGGAGGCGAAACACACGACGATTGTGCACTTACACGCGCACACTTTTTCCGCCCGGTCAAGAGGGTGTGCAAGCATTTAACTCTTTTAGAAAAGAAGAGTTTACGCTGAAAGTTATGTTAATGTGGGAAATTCATGATTTTCCAGCTTATGGGATATTATCCGGTTGTGTAATATTTAGATTTAATTCTTAAGCATTAATTTAAAGTCCATGTCCAGTGGGTGTATTATTCTACTGTTTTATTATTATCGGACATCTGTTTAATGCTTTTAATTCATTTGTACTTGATCAGTTTAGTGCATTAATTCAAAGTTGCCAGTGTTTTGTTATAATATGGTTAGTGCTTTGTATTCTTCTAATTCATTTGGATTTGTACTGAAGTTGCAAGGTTATATGAACTGAGTTTATTTCGTGGAATACACACACACACAACCCAATTAAAATTAGATAAGAAGAAATATTTCTCAATTTTAATTTATGTAGCAGATTGATAAGTTAGCAAGAACAATTTCCAATTAATGCGATGAGATTGATAACTTGATTAATTAAAATAAAATTATCCAATTTTATCCTTAGTATACATCTATGTGATTTAATAAAGTAAATTGCGAAAATCACAACCATAACGCGTCAATGTACGAGGAAAACCCAAATGGGAAAAACCTCGGACAAATGGGCCTAGACAAAATCCACTACAAAATAGGTTTTACAAGAGACTTAAAAGACTTACAGACATTGACTCACTCAAGACATTCTTATACCGTCCTCGACCTCCGAATTTGTAGTACGCGAAGCTCCAACGCATTGCTTGACACTCCTCGTGTCGCGGTATCCACCGAAGCCCAAAACCATTGTCTCCACTAAGCTTGAATGTAGAGATCCACCGCAAACTTGCTTCTTGAATGTCAAGTTGATTGTAAGGGGTTTTGTTTCAAAAGTTGAAAATGATGTTGGAGATTGATTTTACCAAAAAGAGGAAAATTATGAAAAATGGTCTCGAGAGAATATAAAACTTCCTTATGGAAATTAACTTATTTTCGTCCATATATTGAAACTGTAAAAGAAGTGGACCAAAATAGTTTTTGTAAAATAACTGCCCGAAAATAAGTTAAAATTTTCAAATCTGGAAGATCTCGTTCGAACAAGGTCGTTCGAACGACATGTCGTTCGAAGGAGTTATCTAACGATGTTCTAGTGTAGAGTTAGATAGGTCTTCAGAAATCTCGTTCGGATGAGGTCATTCGAACGATATTTCTAATGAGCTTCTAATGAGTTTCCAGTGTGTCCTGTGGAATGTCATTAGATCCAGGTCGTTCGAATGACCTGGAGAAATATTGAACGAGATGACAGATTTTGCCCAGAGAAGATTAAAATAAATTCCAAAAATACTTCTTTATGAAAATTGAATTTTTTGAGAACTTTACTCTATGTGAAAATTTCTCGTTTATAATAAATACTCCAACAATTAAAATGATTTTGGTCATATACCTTTTATAAGAGAGAACATGGTGTGCATATTGATGTCGCGTGAACTTTGGATGCAATGCTCGAATCTTTATGGTTGTATGATGCTTGATGAGGAATGACCCAAAATTATTTTGTCCAACGGAATGTAGCCAATATAACAAATGACTCGATTAGAAATTTGACCTTACAAATCTCACCCTTTGGCTATTTCGGGTCAAAACAGAATAATAAAAAAAATAAAAAAGACTGAATTTGCTAAGCCAGTCGTCAAGCCGATTCTAAAGCCCGTCCCAAAAATCCAAATAAAAAAACAGACTCAGTAACGCGACTGACGGTGCTGTAGAAGAGTAGGAGATGTATCCTGCACACATGAAACAACAAATTCATAAACGCATGGGGAAGTATAGAATATAAAACCTATAAAACAATATGTCATGAGAGATTAAAGCATATATTGAGAATAAATTAATGGACTCCCCCTAAATTATGCATATGTTGACTATATAAATTATGAATTAATTAATAAAACACTCCCTAAGTTATGAATTCCCCTTATCAATGTTTCTCCCCATTTTTGTCCGGAAAAGACAAAGGGATGAATAGCCTGCATGTGAAAAGATAATCGAGAGAACAATAGGCAATAAAACCAATAAGAATAATGGACAAAGGGAATAACATGATAATGCATTAATCAATAAGGGAAATGCCAAATATCCAATGCGCATACATGTCATAAGAACAAGACTCCAAACCAAAAAAAAAGTAGAAGAAAGAAAATATTCCACTCTGCCTCACAATTACAACGATAAAGTAGATTAAAAATAAAGTAAATCAAGGGGCAGGATCATCATGAGGAGAATCATCGGGAAGGGAGCCGGAACCGGATGAGCCTGAACCTCGATGCATCTCCATGCGGCGAATGGCATCAAGGTTCTCTAATAGTAGAGAGTCCAGACGTGACTATGCTTCATCTCTGCGCGCTTGAGCCTTCTCCCGGTGAGCTTGTGCCTCGCTGTCCTGCAGCATTGAAACCAAAAGCTCTTGCAATAGCGCCCTGTCTTGACGTCTATCTTCCTGAATCTGCTCAACCCGTGAACGGACAAACAAAATATCCTTCGACTCTACGGGTGCGGGAGCATACGAAAAAGAAGGTTGATAGATAGAACGAGAGGGGGCGGGATGAATAGGGGCAGGGTGAGAGGAAGTGGTGGATTAAGAGGAGGAGGAGGTAGTGAGTTGAGGGGTATCGGGGGGTAAATGACCACGAGACCGACTGACCGATGACATGTCAATTGTTTGGTAGCGGGTGACGGGGACATCGGTGGATAGTCAGGGGTAGCCGTCGGCTATACAAAACCTAGTAATAATAGCGAAAAATGGGAGGGCTTAGCGAGCGAGACTGGAAGGGAGGATCCTAACCGTTCGAATGACACTAAAGAGGAAGGCGGGGAGATATATGGCAACCCTAATGCTAATGGCAACATTAGGTCCACCTGCATTTTGGTGATTTGGGTTGTGTTCTCACGGGGAATAAGACACACACACACACACGATCCAATTAAGGACCATAAAATCTGGATGGAAGTGTTTGTGAAAGATTATGACAGTGCCGGGAGGTTTAAGCCTAAAAATGGTGCGCATAACGAGGGAAGGGTCAGGGTGAGTATTGGGAGCCCATGGGAAGGAGGGATTATTGACCCTAGGTAAGGAGATGAGATGAGCAATGGATTCGAGAGAGACAATAATCTCCCTACCGCGCTCTCGAGAGTAAATATTATTCTGCCTATCATGCATCCCAAAATAAAATTCTCGAATGAGATCGGGAAAAATAGTGTCCGTGAGTGAGAATAGGGGGTCCCACCCTAAATCAGAAATCTAAGAATGGACAGTGGTGCCGTTGAGAGATTGAAGATTGACAATTTTCACACGCATAATAGAACGAGTGGAGAAACCTTGTGTATGATATTGGGTGTGGGCGGTGAGTGAGCCCCAACGAAGTCTAAGGTTGGGATAGACGCATTTGCATTGGAATCCTCATCAGAGGAAGAGGAGCGTTCCTCGGGAGAGTCACGAATGCGACGTGGGCGACGGTTACATGCCATTCTAAACTAGGATGAGACTAGAACCTACCCAAACAAAATTCCAACCAAACCACCAAACACACCAACAATCCAACAAACCAATCAGTAATAATCCCATCCTTCGTTAGATATAAAATGAAAATAAGAAGAATTTTTTTTTATTTAAGATAAATTCCATGAGATTAAAAAGAATTTTAATTTGAGAAAATTGATATTATCATGGAATTTAGCTTAACTAGGGGCAACAAAAACAATAAACGGAGTAACTTAAATGGCCCCAAAACAAAGTAGAGATATACACATATTGGTATATGAAATTTGGGAAACAAAAAGGAATTGTTTTGTTGTAAATAAATTGGACCCAAAAGCATATATATGTGTGTGTATATATATAGAACCAAAAAAAATATAGATAGAAAGAATGGAGGAGGGAAATACCTCGAGAGAAGTGGTGGAGAAACCTCAAGCTCGGAACCCTAGAAGAAAAATGAGGTTAAGAAAGGGAAGGATGAGGTTTAATGGAGGAGTAAAAATGGGTTTAATCGTGGGAAATAGAGAGTATGGGAGAGAGAGGGATAATGGGTAATGGGGTAAAGGGTAAGGGATAGTGGAAGAGAGAGTGGGAAAATGGAAGGGAGACAGAAATCTGGGAAATGAGGAAATGGGGAAACGTGGGCAGGTGGAGAGAGAAAAAGAGACTGAGGCGGCAGTTTGGGGAAGAGAAATCGCAGAAATTTAACCCAGGTCGTTCGAACGAGTTATGTCGTTTGAACGAAGTTTCAGAAAAACAGTGGGTATTTCATTAGATATCTCGTTAGAAGTTCGTTCCAACGACATTACGAACGAAGTTCCAGAGAGGGGGTCAGAAATTTTGTTAGAAATATCGTTCGAACGAGAATTTCTAACGAAATGCTATCTTTTTAAATAAAAAAAAAGAAAATAGTTTTAAAATTAGCATAAGATAAGGAATTGGGAAGGCCAAAAAGATGTCAAAATGTGGATTTTAGTAGTCCTAGCTTGTGAAGACATATCCAAACCATGGGAGCGGGAATGTAAGGGTGTGAATAATGCGAGTGAGAGGTTTTTACCCAAGACAACGTGTAAGTGCGGATTGACAAACAACATATAAACGCAATATTCACTCACATTAGCCTTGTGTCAATAAAGAAATACTATGGGACAGTCAAACACAAATGCACCACGCATACAAAATAGATGATTCTCTCGCCAATGTTGTTACAATAAGAAAGCAATGAATCGATTAAATGTGCATGCCCATTGATCTTCAACTTATATCTACCAGTAGCAATAATAAATTGAGACTATTCTTTTTGAAGAATCAATCAAGCTAGAGACTTTTGGCCTTGGCATTATATATCATTTTCAATGCTTCTATTTTAGGCACATATTCAAAAATGCAAGTGGAGGCTATTCACGCAAAAACTTTATGTTTCTCACAGCCCGAGTCCATTGCTTGAAACGAAAACCAATCGGATGAATATAATTACTTTTGTTTCAATCCGGGTAATGGATGATCATGCACAATTTCGATTGCTTATAAGATATGTGACAAGATTGAGAAGACAACACCAAATCTCACTTTACAAGTACAATGTGAACAACATATCCGCAATATTTCGTGAAAGGATTGTGCAAAAAGGCAAATATGTGAGGTAATCACAAAAATACATATCATAAAAGAGCATTTTTGTGCACAAGATAAACGAGGTCCGACTTGACTACTCATCGAAAGCCACGTGGACATGAAATAGGATAGTGATCCGAACACATCGAACACAAAGCCATATGGACAAAAGTTTGTGAAATCTTTTCTAACCATTCCCGTGTTCCTTAAAAATAAGAAAGATGAAAATATTTTTGAGATTTTGAATAAAATATATACAAAAGTAATCTAGTTCATAGGTATAAAAATATACAAGAGAACCAACCTAAACTAGATAGACGGCTTCGATCTCAATCAATTGAGCAAACCCCAATTGATTTCATAAGGTTTTCAAACCTAAGGGCATTTAGAGTTTTAGTAAAGATATCGGCCAATTGTTGATCGGTAGAAACGAAGCTTAGAGAAATGATTTTCTCTTCAACCAAGTCACGAATAAAATGTTCACGGATCCTAATATGCTTGGTTCTAGAGTGTTGAACGGGATTGCGATAAATATGAATGCCACTAGTATTGTCGCAATAGATAGTCATAGTGCCTTAAGAGATACCGTAACCTTCCAACATTTATTTTATCCAAATGAGTTGAGTGCAACAACTCCCGGTGGCTATGTATTCAACCTCCGCCGTGGACAAAGAAATAGAATTTTGTTTCTTTCTCATCCATGAGACAAGCGCACTTCCAAAATAGAAACAACCGCCAGAGGTACTTTTGCATCCATCAACATCTCCTGCCCAATCAGCGTCCGAATATGCCGATAGACAATCATTTGTGTCGAAAGAATACCAAATTCCAAAAGACAGGGTCCCACTAACATATTTGATAATACGTTTAATAGCAAGTAAATGATACTCTTTTGGAGCGGCTTGATAACGAGCACAAACTCCTACACTAAAGGAAATATCCAGTTGGCTAGCAGTTAGGTAAAGTAAACTACCTATCATACTTCTAAAAAGTGTGTGCTCTACATCCTTTCCTTCGGTATCCTTACTAAGTTTAATCGATGAACTCATTGGAGTACGTGCATGTTTAGCGAATTCGAGTTTAAATTTCTTAACAAGGTCTTTAGCATACTTAGTTTGGGACAAAAATATCCCACTTTCGAGTTGACAAACTTGAAGACCTAGAAAGAAAGTAAGTTCACCAACCATACTCATCTCAAATTCATCGTGCATTTCTTTTGAAAAAATTTGAGTATGTTTATCACACGCAGATCCAAACACTATGTCGTCGACATACACTTGAGCAATTAGGATAACTTTTTCATCACGACGAACGAAAAGTGTCATATCTACTCCCCCTCTCAAAAAGCCACGAGAGAGGAGATAATAAATGAGTCTTTCATACCAAGCACAGGGCGCTTGCTTTAAACCATATAGCACTTTCTTTAGGAAAAAGACATGATTAGGATGCTTTGGGTCCTCAAACCCTTTAGGTTGTTCAACATTTACTTCTTCTTGAAGAATACCATTTAAAAAGGCACTTTTTACATCCATTTGATATAATTTAAATTTAAAATGACATGCTATGGCGAGTAAAATGCGAACCGATTCTAACATAGCAACAGGAGCAAAAGTTTCTTCAAAGTCAACACCTTCTATTTGGGTGTATCCTTGTGCAACCAATCTAGCTTTATTACGAAAAATGACACCATTTTCATCCATTTTGTTTTTAAAAATCCATTTGGTGCCAATGACATTAGTATTATAAGGCCTAGGGACTAATTCCCAAACATCATTTTTCTTAAATTGAAACAATTCTTCTTGCATAGCATTAATCGAATGTTCATCTTTCAATAATTCTTTAAAGTTTTTAGGTTCAATTTTAGAAGTATAGCATAAATAGGTAACTTCATTTTCTAATTGCACCCTAGTCTTGACACCTACCTCTGGATCTCCTATAATTTTTGAAGTGTCATGACTTTTACGCACCCAAGGAGTAGGATCCTTTTTCTCAGTAGTGGGAACAACCAAGTCATTTTGAGGCTCAATATTTTCAACATTAGACACAACATCACACTCACATGACAAATCTTCCTCATTTTCAATTGATGTGATCGGAGCATCGTCTTTTATGACAACATTAATTGATTCCATGACTTTAGAGCTACTTAAGTTGAACACTCTAAAAGCTCTACTGTTTTAAGAATATCCTAGAAAAATACCTTCATCACTCCTTGAGTTAAATTTACCTAGAAGTTCTCTATCTCGAAGTATATAGCAAGGACTACCAAAAACTATAAAATAAGCCAAATTAGGCTTTTTGCCCATCCACAATTCATATGGCGTTTTGTTAGTATTATTACGCAAATAAACCCTATTTACGGTGTGACATGCGGTGTTAATCGCTTCGGCCCAAAACTTACGGGGCACATTTCTTCCTAGGAGCATAGATCTTCCCATTTCTTGGATCGTTCAATTTTTTCTTTCAACTATACCATTTTGTTGTGGAGTTCGAACGGACGAGAATTCATGTTTAATTCCTATTTCATCACAAAAGGCATTTACACCGGATTCTTTGAATTCGGTTCAATTATCACTCTTAAAGCATTTTATGGTAACACCGTGTTGCTTTTGAAGAGTTCTACACTTAACAGTAAGAAAATCATCTATCTGAGATATTTCTCTTAGAAAGCCTACTATGGAGTATCTAGAAAAATCATCCACCATTACTAAGATATATCTTTTTCCTCCTATGCTCTCGATACGAGTTGGACCCATAAGGTCCATGTGTATCAATTGTAAGACACGAGAGGTAGTTATTGAGTTTAAATTTTTATGAGGATTCTTAATTTTCTTTCCTAATTGACACGGACCGCAAATAGTGGAGGTTGGCTTTCCTGAAGATGGTAAACCTCTAACTAGCTCCTTTTTCACTAATCGATCAAGATCTCTAAAATTAACATGGCCTAACCTTTATTGACAAAGATCGGCAGACGAGGCTTTTGCACTATTGCAAACTAAAGATGATTTAGGAACTATTCCATAGTAATTGTCACTAGTTCTAACACCTTGTAAAATAGATTCACCCGATTGATCATATACGGTGCACTCCTATTGACTAAACTTAACATCAAGGTTTTCATTACATAATTGGCTAATACTTATCAAATTAGCCTAGAGACCATCAACATAAAGGACATTTTCAAGTTTAGGAAACCCGAAGATTTCAACAGATCCCCTACCCATGATTCGAGATTTGCTACCATCCCCAAAAGTGACTTTGCCATCTTTATAGTATTCAAGAGTGGTAAATAGAGATTTATCACTAGTCATATGTCTTTAACAACCACTATCAAAGTACCATTGTGAGGTATTTTGAGCCTTAAGTGAAACATGAGCAACAAAAGCTTTATTGGTGTGATTTTGCTTAACCCAAGCTCGAGTTGTTTTCTTTCCTTTGTTGGATCTAGTGTTATAATTGGAATTATTTCCTTGGACTTTAGAAAACCTAAGAAACTCTTCCACTAGACCTTTAGAAGTACTGACTAGATACTCAACTTGGTTCCTAAGACTCGCTAAGGAGCTAAAGTGTTGTTTAGAAGATGTGAAATGAGAGTTCTTTCCAAGCTTGTAGAAACATCCTTAAGATGACCCCATTCGTGACAATAAGTGCACACATAGGGTTGTTTTGGACTAGCTTTTAAAGATTTCTTAGGAAGACTTATTTTAGGAACACTAGATTTGGTAACAAACTTAGCTACAGGTTCGGGTTTGACTTTGGATGAATCTCCTTCTTCATATCCTATACCTTTTCTCTCTTGATAACCTTTCTCCTTATATCCTAAAACAGGGCCTAGAAATAGTTTTCCCATTCTTCCTGAATTATCCTCGAGTGTGACTTTAACTTCACGAGAGGACTCGAGATCTTTTTCAAGTTGGGAAATTTTAGCTTCGAGAGATTTTCTAATCTTTAAAGACTAATTAAGATCTTTGTTGACACCTTCTAAGGAGATAATTAGGTCACATTTTTCTTTACCTATCAAGATAAGCTTCTCATAAAGAGATATCTTAATTACCTCGAGTTGACTAACTAAAGCCTCCTTCTCCATTAGGCCTTTCAACTCTTTTTCTAAAGTTAAGACTTTAAAGGTTAATCTTTTGTTAACTTTTTGAATACGGAGAGATTCAGTGTATAGTTCAGAATAGGCGGATTGTAGTTCACTTTCATCTATTTCGCTTTCACTTCCTTTTTCATCACTACTAGTAGAGTGAGTGGAAGCAACCTCAAGATTTTGCTCAGACTGGTTAACATTAAGTTGTGACTCACTTGAATTACTAGCATGGCTTGCCATAAAAGCAGTGAAATTATACGGGGTAGAGTCATCAGAGTCTTCAGACTCATTATCACTATCTCTTAGAGTGGCATTGTATATTGTCTTTTCTTTGCCTTGTCTTTTAAGTTTAGTGGGACACTCAAAGGCTCTATGACCACGTCCCTCACACTCAAAACATCTCTCCGAATCATCCTTTTTAAAGTAATCTTTGTTGAACTTCTTCGGATCCTCATTATTGAATTTTCTATTTCCTTTGTTTTTGTTCTCAAATTTTGATTTTTCAAATTTGGATTTTTGCTTTTTGAACTTGAGAATTTTTTAAATTTTTTTAGCAAATAAAGCTATATCATCAGGATCTATATCAGACTCATCAGAATCAGACACATCTACTTTCTTAACTTTTAAGGAAACACCTTTATCTTTGATTTTGTTATATTTGGAAACATATATAGTTCATAAGTTTAAAGATCACCAATAAGTTCTTCAAGTTTTAAAGTATTTAGATTTCCTAATGAATTAAGAACAGTGACTTTAGGAATGAACCGCTTAGGAAGACATCTAAGAATTTTCTTAACAACACGATCTTCAGGTATTTTTTCACCTAGGTTAAAGCAAGAATTAACAATATCAGATATACGAGCATAAAACTCATCAAATGTTTCAGATTCTTTCATGGTGATCGTTTCAAATTGAGTTGTTAAGTTTTGAAGTTTTCAAGCTTTGAATCTTTAACTATACTAGTTCCCTCATGAGTAACTTGGAGAATATTCCATGCTTCCTTTGACGTTTTGCACGCCATTATATGATAAAATTCATCATGGGACACCACACCAAATAAGGAATTTAAACCTTTAGAGTTAAAGTTACACCATTTTAGTTCTTCGTCACACCACTGTTCTAAAGGAGTCAAAATAATTTCATAATTGATAACCATAGTAGGAGGACACCATCCTCTTTCAATAGTAACCCAAACACGTTCATCAATAGATTTAAGGGCAGATTTCATACGTGCTTTCCAATAGGTGTAATTCGTTCCATCAAATAAAGGTAGTCTATTCGACGAAAAACTATCCATATAACCTCCAGGATTCATCTAAATAACTTTTAGAGACTAGCTCTGATACCATTTTGAAGTTGCAAGGTTATATGAACTGAGTTTATTTCGTGGAATACACACACACAACACAATTAAAATTAGCTAAGAAGAAATATTTCCCAATTTTAATTTCTGTAGCAGATTGATAAGTTAACAAGAACAATTTCCAATTAATGCGATGAGATTGATAACTTGATTAATTAAAATAAAATTATCTAATTTTATCCATTTTATCCTAAGCATACATCTATGTGATTTAATAAAGTAAATTGCGAAAATCACAACCACAACGCGCCAATTTACGAGGAAAATCCAAATGGGAAAAATCTCGGACGGCTGGGCCTAGACAAAATCCACTACAAAATAAGTTTTATAAGAGACTCAAAAGACTTATAGATATTGACTCACTCAAGACATGCTTACGCCGTCCTCGACCTCCAAATTTGTAGTACGCGAAGCTCCAACGCGTTGCTCGACACTCCTCGTGTCGCGGCATCCACCGAAGCCCAAAACCACCGTCTCCACTAAGCTTGAATCTAGAGATCCACCGCAAACTTGCTTGTTGAATGTCAAGTTGATTTTAAGGGGTTTTGTTTCAAAAGTTGAAAATGGTGTTGGAGATTGATTTTACCAAAAAGAGGAAAATTATGAAAAATGCTCTCAAGAGAATATAAAACTTCCATGTGGAAAATAACTTATTTTCGTCCATATATTGAAACTATAAAAGAAGTGGACCAAAACAATTTTTATAAAATAACTGCCCGAAAATAAGTTAAAATTTTCAAATCTAGCAGACTCGTTCGAACGAGGTCGTTCAAACTACTTGTCGTTCGAACGAGTTATCTAACTATGTTCCAGTGTAGAGTTAGATAGGTCGTCAGAAATCTCGTTCGAACGAGGTCGTTCCAACGACATTTCTAACGAGCTTCTAACGAGTTTTCAGTGTGGTCTGTGGAATGTCGTTAGATCCAGGTCGTTCGAACGACCTGGAGAAATATCGAACGAGATGACATATTTTGCCCAAAGAAGGTTAAAATAAATTCCAAAAATACTTCTTTATGAAAATTGAATTTTTTGAGAACTTTACTCTATGTGAAAATTTCTCGTTTATAAAAAATACTCCAACACGTAAAATGATTTTGGTCATATACCTTTTAGAAGAGAGAACATGGCGTGCATATTGATGTCACGTGAACTTTGGATGCAATGCTCGAATCTTTACCGTTGTATGATGCTTGATGAGGAATGACCCAAAATTGCTTTTTTCAATGCAATGTAGCCAATATAACAAATGAATCGATTGAAAATTTGTCCTTACATGTACTAATAACAACAATTTTTACAGAAAATGTCTTCTTCAAGGCTTGGTGGCAGCGGAGGCGACGGGGGCTCCTCGGCCCCTAGGCTCCCAAAATGGTGCAAATTAGGATCGACCGTTGAGAACAAGACGGGATTATTGGTGAGATCCCTCGAGTTGGTGAAGAAGATAATCGACCCAGGGTACACTAGTTGGAAGGAGGTGCCAAATGAGCTCAAGTTGGCTATTTGGGCGGCACTTCAAGTAATGTCTTTATATTTATATTTATATTTATTAGCAACTAACACTTACTTTCTTTTTGTTTTGTATTTGTTTGACATGAACAATTCGGCCTGCCTGATTCGTATCGAATATTACACTTTATACCATTTTAACTTGGGCATTTTAGCCCCCTCGGGTACCGTAATTATTTTAAATATGCTCATTAACCAGACAACCTCCGTTTTATACGCTAATATGTTATTTGAGGTATTATTGAGCTTTTATTGTTGTTACGGTGCTTAGTATGAAGTTTGGGCGCGTTTCGATTAAGTTTCGTCGTGATTCGCACGTTCAGGGGCATTTTCTTAATTTCACACTTTGGTATTTTTTACCAAAGTCTTCACGAAAGTTGTAGCCCTCGGACCAACCTTCGCGTGGACGCGAACGGTCCACGAATCGGAGTCCGAACCAAGGAAACACGGACCTTTAATCAGAAAATAATTATAAGGATTTAATTTAATATTATTATATTAATATATTAACAATTCAATTAATGACATCCATGTCCTTTTCTCAGACTCCATGGGCGATTTTTGCCAAGCTCAGGTTTGTGCTCGGGTTTTGGGTTCATCCCAAATTGATGACTTTCGTTCGAAATTGAAGCTTGGGTTGCGATTAGATATAGTTGTGGGTCAATTGACTCGTATTTTCGAAGTACCCATTTTGACATTTTCATAATTTTGAGGATTTATGGAGTTTGGAGCTTTTGGTGGGTTTTGTCAATTTTGGTTGGAGGTCTCGGCTACATCGCTTAACAGTTGGTTCGGATAGTCTCATTCAACACAACGTGTTGGGTTTTCGGCCACAGATTGGGTGTTGGGTTTTACCTGATTTGAGATGAATTGGAACATGGGTTTCGGCATATCCAAGGAAGCAGCTGTGCTGTGTGTGGTTTTTTTTTACAGGCGTGGTCGACCGGTCACGCTCTGGCGGTTCACCGGTCAGTCTCCGGCGGTCGACCGGTAAATCAATTTTGGTCGTGGTTCCCAGAAAGTGTGTTGCTCCCATTTGTAGCGGTCGACCGACCACCACGCACAGTCGACCGGTATTTTGCATTTTGGTCCGATATTTTGTCCTCCTTTTCCCATTATATATTTTTTAATTTCTTTTTCTATTTTTTCTTTTATGTATTAACCAAGACTTATCCATCTAACTACTTTTATTATTTCTTTTTCCATTATTTTTCTTTCCTTTTTCCCAACTTAGTATATAAGTGGCACTTAGTGTATTTTTGTAGATAGCTCATAATATCTTAGTTTTTTTCCCTTTTCTTATTTTAGACCTAGGTTAGAGATAATAGTGAGGTTTATATGTGGAGACACCCGTCTCCTCATTTTGTGTTGGTTTTCCACCATTAATGTAAGTGTTACTATTCATTATCTCCTTTAAGTTGTATTTGCTTGATTTTTCATGCTTAATTAATTTTCATGCCTAGATAATTTTAGTTGCTAAATTAATTAGTGATGTGCATTAATTAATTAGTTAATTTATTTATGTCATTTAATATGTGTAGGGGCTAATTTAAATTAGGGTGCGATTAATGGAACTCACGTAGGGTTGATTTGTTGCTTCACTTTGGTGATGGAGATTTACGTATTTATTTCGAGTGAGTTGTCCTAGTTTTTACGCCTAGGAAATTTAACGGTTTATATCATATATGCGCCGTATTTACGACCTTGAGTGCGTAATTTCCAGGGTATTTGTTGACGCCAAAATCTTATTAGTCTTTTATGCGAATTTAGGGGTGTGACAACTCTTAATTTAATTAATTAACAAAACGAGATGCAATCCTAATAATTCGCACTCCCATGTAACCATTTATACGCGTTAACTCAATTTGAGGGATATTAGTCGCATCCTATAGTTTTTATTCGCTTTGTTAATTTTAGTTTAAATACACTCATGCCTAGTTTATCTTTTATTTCTTTTTAGTTAGAAAAATATCTCTTACACTTTTATTGAGAAGTAATAAACCATTTAAATTCAAGCAACTCGTCTTTGTGGATTCGATACCCGGACTAGCCGCTATACTCCCTTAAAAGAGTGTAGTCATAGTTTAGGTTTTTGTATTGAGGCGGTGAACAGAAAACAATGATCGGCGTTTGACACGCGCTACTTTTCACCCTTGATCAAAATGGTGCCGTTGCGGGGGACTTGTTTGTTTTAGAATTTATTTGATTTAGTATTTCGTAGTATTTTTTCCTATTTGTATTTTTTGCCTAACATTTTTGTAGGACTTCTACATTTGAGCGCCAAGAACCGCTTGAATTTTTTGCGTGCGCGTCACTTTGTGGAATTCGCCACTTCAAGCCATCTTTGGGGTAAGCATGTCTTATTCCAATCCTTTCGGTAATCATTATGATAATTCTCAAAATCGCCGTACTCCTATGACTTTTGGTCAATACTTAGAGTCCCAAAAAATTACAAATTCAAAAATGACTTTGGGCAAGTATTACAAAAGTCAAGCTTTGTAGTGCGTGTATTTTGAAGATGATGATAACGATTTTGGGCCTCTAATTCCTTATAATAAGAATGTTGAAACTAAAAGCTATAGCTTTCAAAATTCTTATAATAATGAGTTTGAGTATAGTTCCGATAATAATTTTCAAACTTCTCATTTCCAAGAATCCACAGCTCAGCCTATGACTTTCGGCGAGGGTTTGCTCATGATTGAGAATGAGAGGTATGAATACCGTTATCGAGAAGAAAATCGCTTGTGGGAACATGAATTGGATTTATTATTTGAATCCGACGACGATTTTTCTTCCGAAAGTTTTGAAGTCGAGGAATGTTTTGAACCAAATGAGGATTTTATGCCTACTTTGGAACAAACCATTCTTGACTTGGACCATAGTTTAATAGAGAATGAAAGTGAGGATGAAATGAATGTAGTATCCATTTGCAATGAAATGATTTCGTCTTTGGATCCCAAAGAACAAAGTTTCATTGAAAATGATCCTATCTCCTTTGAAATTCCAACTTTGAGCGATGATAACTCATCTATTGTGTTTGAATTTCTTTCCTCCTCCTTTTCATTCTCCGTTATCATACCGTTACAAGTACCCGATGAATCAGTACCGAACTTTAAAACGTTCAACCCTTTCACCGACGAGGAATACTTGCTCGAGTTGCTTTCCACGAAGGCATCTTTGCCTCCTTGTGCTCCCCCTCCCATTCCAATTTCAAAATACTTGGGAGATGATTCATTTTTTCTTGGTCCCCATGTGTATTTGTCACCCGTCTTATCCAAATCCCCCAGCCTCCCGCCAAAAAAATTAATTGGGGATGGTTAATTTCTTATGCCTTACACATGCCTTCCGTTGTTCAAACGCAATTATTATTTTCGAAGAGGCATGCATGAGTGGGAGGGTCCGCCGTGGATCTTTCAAAGTCAAATCATTGTAGTGGTGGACCCTCAACTATTTAGACTTCTAGTGTATAGTTAGTGTGAAGCCTAAATGGTAGGTTGCACATAGTTAGCTTTTTAACCTTTTGTTATTTGTTTTTGCTATGCTCGGTACTAACTTGTTTTTGTAGATTCTTTGGGCTTGTTCTTATGGGGATCGCTCCAATTTTGGGTAATATTGCTATTTTTCTCTCTTTAACTTGGTTTTTAATTCACATTGAGGACAATGTCAGGTTTTAAGTTAGGGGGTGTGGGATATTTTATCCATTTATTTTTTAGTCCATATTTTTTTTCTCACATGTTAGTTACTTAGTATGCCTTTCTTAGAAAAATTCAAAAATTTCAAAAAATATTTTCTTTCTTTTTTCTCCTTTATTGGGCATTTTGCCTTTCTTTCTGATGATAAATTTCAATAATTGCCCGATCCAATAAACAACCCAATTATGCATGTTCTCGATTTTAGAAGTTATTAAACTTTAGTCATCAATCATTGATATTATGAATAACTTCATGAATTAAACTTTAATCCCATGAGCACATGCACTTTTCTTGCTTTATTGATTTGGTTTAAGATTTTTATAACTCAGTAATCTTTTGTTGCATTGTATATACTTACACCGAGTAAGCTTTGTACCTTTCATCGTTTGTGAGTGCTGTACACTATTCTTTCCTCTTTGAAAATGTTGAATTCGTCGGTAATCTCTCTATTCTTTCATTGATCGTTCACTAATTGAGTTTATATCTTGAAATGTGTTACTTGAGCGTGATTTTCATTTATTATTTTGACTCAAGAATTGAAAAACTTTAGGAAATGATCATAGTCCATCTTTGTTATATAACCCATATTGACCTTGACATCAACATAAATGTTTTCCCTCGTTAGCCCCTTTGAGCCTAAATATTAGCGTTTCGTTTCATAACCCAAAATTTCCATAACCAAATTCGAATTGGAGTTATATACCATATATATTACCTTCCATACCTTTGTTTGGAATATTACTTGGAATTGAATGATGTTGCGTTGCGGTTGCAATTTAGGCATGTGAGCGTGTGAAAAGTAAAGAAAAGAAAGTGTAGTGAAAAAGAAAAAGAAAAAGAAAAATCAGAAAGTAAAAGAAAACAAAAGAAAAAGTGAGAAAAAGAAGAAAATAAAAGAAAGAAAAATTTGTATATGTTGTGTATAGTGTTCAATAAGCTTTGATTACTCTCCCCATTTGTATATCAAATGCCTTTTATGGAAGTTGTTTGTCCAATTTTCGATATTTCCCGCATTCTTCCCATTATTTTAAGTTTTCATTCCAAAAACTTTGAATCCGTACATACATATCCTTCGTTTCGTACCCTAGCCTAGCCTATATTACAACCCTATAAAGTCTTATGTGATCCTAGGGTGCATTTAATTTAAAAGTCAAAATAGTTTGATAATCTGTGAAAATACATTTTGCCTCCTTTAATGAACACTATCCTTCATTGAGATTATAATTTTTTATTTTTTATATAGCGTTCTTCATTTGTGACATGTGCGCGGCCTAGTGTCCATTTACATTTACTCTTTATGCCCGCATGTTCCGTGTATTAACTCCCTATTTCGAGTGAATTCACTTGATGAGTGTAATGCCCGTGAGGATTGAATATATGCTTGTTTTAATTTTTATCCAATTTATTTAAGTTTTTGTCAAATCATACTTTGTATGTGCTCGCCCCCTCCCACATTTTAAGGTTTCAATTTAATGAAGTTCATTATATAATGTTAATAATACAGACTTTTTTGTGAATTAGTTCACTTTGTTAATAATGCGTATGGAATCTTTTTCGTTGTTGTTGAGTTCGTCGCATGTTGGGTTGGGCATATTTTGAAAAAACCACATGATGTTTGAGGGTTTCATCCCTAAAAACCCTCACGAGACGACACTCGTCCACTAGGGTAACCTAGGGGTTTAACGACTTATTGCATATACTAAATGCAATCGTATTCCCTACGAAAGTGGCATTTATAATTCGATGCATATATACATGTTGTATTTTTCTTATAGTTTTTCTTTCTTTAGATTTCATTACTAGGGACTAGCAATGTGTAAGTTAGGGTTCTGATTCGTATCGAATATTGCACTTTATACCCTTTTAACTTGGGCATTTTAGCCCCCTCGGGTACCATAATTGCTTTAATTATGATCATTAACCAGACAACCTTCGTTTTATACGCTAATATGTTATTTGATGTATTATTGAGCTTTTATAGTTGTTACGGTGCTTAGTATGAAGTTTGGGCGCATTCCGATTAAGTTTCGTCGCGATTCGCACGTCCAGGGGCATTTTCGTAATTTCACACTTTGGTATTTTTTACCAAAGTCTTCACGGAAGTTATAGCCCTCGGTCCAACCTTCGCGTGGTTGTGAACGGTGCACGAATCGAAGTCCGAACGAAGGAAACACGGACCTTTAATCGGAAAAGAATTATAAGGATTTAATTTAATATTATTACATTAATATATTAAAAATTCAATTAATGACATCCATGTCCTTTTCTCTTTCAATTTTCAGGAGACTCGATGGGCGATTTTTGCCAAGCTCGGGTTTGTGCTCAGGTTTTGGGTTCGTCCCAAATTGATGCTTTTCGTCCAAAATTGAAGCTTGGGTTGCGTTCGGATATAGTTGTGGGTTAATTGACTCGTATTTTCGGAGTACCCATTTTGACATTTTCATGGTTTTGACGATTTATGGAGTTTGAAGCTTTGGGTGGGTTTTGTCAATTTTTGTTGGAGGTCTCGGCTACATAGCTTAATAGTTGGTTCAGATAGTCTCATTCAACACAACGTGTTGGGTTTTTGGCCACGGATTGGGTGTTGGGTTTTACCCGATTTGAGATGAATTGGAACGTGGGTTTCAGCATATCCAAGGTAGCAGTTGTGTTGTGCGTGTTTTTTTTGCGGGGGCGGTCAACCGGTCAGGCTCTGGCGATCGATCGGTTAATCAATTTTGGTCGTGGTTCCCAGATAGTGTGTTGCTCCCATTTGCAGCGGTCGACCAGCCACCACGAGTGGTCTACCGGTACTTTGCATTTTGGTCCGATATTTTATCCTCCTTTTCCCATTCTATTTTTTTATTTCTTTTTCTATTTTTTCTTTTATGTATTAACTAAGACTTATCCATCTAACTACTTTTATTATTTCTTTTTCCATTATTTTTCTTTCCTTTTTCCCAACTTAGTATATAAGTGGCACTTAGTGTATTTTTGTATATAGCTCATAATATCTTAGTTTTTTTCCATTTTCTTATTTTAGAGAGATAATATTGGGGTTTATTTGTGGAGACACCCCTCTCCTCATTTTGTGTTAGTTTTCCACCATTAATGCAAGTGTTACTATTCATTATCTCCTCTAAGTTGTATTTGCTTTATTTTCCATGCTTAATTAATTGGCATGCCTAGATAATTTTAGTTGCTAAATTAATTAGTGGTGTGCTTTAATTAATTAGTTAATTTATATATGTCATTTAATATGTGTAGGGGCTAATTTAAATTAGGGTGCGATTAATGGAACTCACGTAAGGTTGATTTGTTGCTTCGCTTTGGTGATGGAGATTTACGTATTTATTTCGAGTGTGTTGTCCTAGTTTTTACGCCTAGGAAATATAACGGTGTATATCATGTATGTGCCGTATTTACGCCCTTACGTGCGTAATTTTCAGGATATTTATTGACGCTAAAATCTTATTAGTCTTTTATGCGAATTTAGGGGTGTGATAACTCTTAATTTAATTAATTGACGAAACGAGATGCAATCCTAATAATTCGCAGTCTCATGTAACCATTTATACGTGTTAACTCAATTTGAGGGATATTAGTCGCATCCTATAGTTTTTATTCGCTTTGTTAATTTTAGTTTAAATACACTTATGCCTAGTTTATCTTTTATTTCTTTTTAGTTAGAAAAATATCTTTTACACTTTTATTGAGAAGTAATAAACCATTTAAGTTCTAGCAAATCGTCTTTGTGGATTTGATACCCGGACTAGCCGATATACTCCCTTAAAAGAGTGTAGTCATAGTTTAGGTTTTTGTATTGAGGTGGTGAACAGAAAACAATGATCGGCGTTTGACACGCGCTACTTTTCACCATTGATCACTGCCCCCACAACTCCGCGATTCCATGATGGAGTAGTTGAGGGAACAACATAAGATGTGTAAGAAGAATTTTTGGGCCCGGTACTTTAGGAAGACCCATGACTCCATTCTCAGACTGTGTGATACCGTCCCGATTAAGGAGCCGATCGCATTGGTACAGTGGCAAAAGTTTATTGACAATGAGATTGAGGAGATACAATTGGTATCTCGACAATCGGGGAGGGAAAATCGGGCGAAAAAGTCGATGCACTATTTCGGGCGGACATCTTACGCCGAGGTGGAGCACAGGAGTGTATGTTTTTATTTTTCTATAATTATAGATTTGTGTTATTCTGCATTATTTTATTTTGCGTTACTTACTAATTTTTCGTTATTTTATTTCAGGAGACGGGGAGTAGCCCTGGGGGTAGGCCACATAGGCTCGATGCCTATGTGGCAATCTGGACGAAGAATGGCAAGGACAAGGAGGTATCCCCGAGTGTCGCGACCACGATTGTAAGTTATAAATGTTTAATTTTTGTTAATTACGTTATAATTTTTTTATTTACTTAATTAACTAATCATGTGCTTTTTGTCATTTTAGGCATAGCTTAAGGAAGTGCATGAGTCTCAATCTGATGCCGACAAGGCATTTTTGGCTACGGATGCACCCAACCAAGTGCTCGGCGCTGATCGCAAGGGGAGGACTAGTGGGTGAGCTCGTGGGTGGGGAAGTCTAGGATCATCAGAATGGAGATGAGCAACATCAGGTTGGCTCGTCAGGTGGACACGTATGACGAGAAGCTATCAAGGTTGGAGGCGACGGTCTTAGATATGTACGCCTTCATGAAGCGTAAGTTGGGCAAGGGTAAGGGGAAGGAGAAGATGGTGGGGGTGGACGAGGATGAGGACGAGGACGAGGATGTGGACCTCCCTGCTTCATCTTCGATACGCGCGGACTCACCGCTATATGATCTAGTTCCTATCTTGACTCCCGTCGAGCGGCCTATGTCAATAATCGGTTGGCCGAGCATGTTTTTACTCGACATATATGATGGCCAGTGGATAGCAAAGGGGTTGAGGGACCTGAATACCCTTCCGGGTTTGTCATTTCATGGACGTTTCCTTCAATACATTGAGGTTAAGGTGCTCGTCATGAATGTGATGGCCCAAAAGGATAACTTCGCATTGTGGTTGCACGAACATTGCGGGGTGACGCATATTGTGGGGTGTCTCAACGCGTATATCATTTGGCCTTCCTTCCTCCTCCAAACTATTGATGACTCTATGCATTGACATTATTTGTATCTATTTTATTTGGACACTTGGATACTATTTGTATTATTTTGATTTGTTACATTTTGGTTTGGATATGGATTGTATTTCTATTTTATTTGGATATGGAATTATATATGCAATGATTTGGTTCATTCTTTATATTTTATTTGGATATATGTTGTTTGAACAAGTACAATTTTGCTATAACAAATACATATATATTGCTGGGAATTGGTAGTGGCCATACTGCCCAATAAATTTATTTGAATTCTGCCTAGAATTATCACAGTCACCCTTATTCTTGTCACGGTCAATGACCGTGACAATCTGACAGTTTTGGTGTAGTGACCGTACATGCCGGGTGTGGCCTTACAAATCAGTACGGATGGATAGTGCAACCCCTGAGGTAGTGTGATAGATTGTTTCATTATAGGAGTGATGCTCAGATGTCATGGAAGGACTAGTATGGGTGTGGTGATACTCGGTTTCGGGATGTAGTAATAGATGTATTCGAGACTTAGAGTGATGACGCCATGTGGAGATTTGAAAATTGCAACCAAGGTGGGGTAACATCGAAACATGATTATAATGTGAGGACTAGTTCTTCGTATGTCTTGCCAAGCCGGTACAGATTAAAGGATTTGGCATTATGTGATATTTACTACCCTTAGAATGCCAAGGGCGGCGGGTATGGTCACCACATAAATTCTGTGTGGGTAGGAATCGAAAGTGAGTTTGGTGGAAACCTCATGGTCAAAATACACGGTAAGGCGAATGCTTCTCTTGAACTAAGTAGTGCCTATGGGAGTTTGGGATTTTGATCATGGTATAATAAGGAAAATAATAACCTAGGTGTAGTAGGTTCGTAACGTCGTCACTGATAATTGGACAAAGTCAATGTAGACAAGAGTGTGAGGTATCCACCAATCGAAATTGTTTATGTATGCCAAGGATGTGAAGGGTAGGGACTTACTCCCAAGGAGGGAAGTCAGGCGTTGACTCCTAAAGAACCATTGATTCGTAAATTACTTTCGTGTTATGAGAATGAGTTATTGTGATTCGACTTGTTATGGCTAGTGACCTGAGCCAGGGTATGTGGCTAGGATTAGTGCTCGGTGAGAACTTTGGGAATTAGTGACATGACTTTGAGAATATGGCATAGATTCTCTTTCATTAATCATAGTCAGACGCTTATGGGCAAAATTTATCGGGACGATTGCTTGTTCCTTTTGACTCTCAAGTGTCCCTTTCGAGTTTCGATTTCGGTGATCGGGAATCGGTATTCTCATATGTGTGATAATTTGGATTGGTGGCATGTCATGGTACGACGCAATTAGGCTTGGGAGTCCGCGGTGGACCAGGTATGTGGTATTTGGAAGATTCCGAATACATATAAAATGTTAAAAGGAAAGAAGGAATAATGTGGACATTTGCAAAATGTTTAAACAAATGTAAAGGAACTCAGATGACATCAGGATAATTAAGGAGGGGTCGGAGCCCTAGGGTGAAATACCCAAAACAACTGGCCAGAGCATATGGTGCTCATAGCTAGCGGTGTGGAGCCCGTTGAAGTATGAGGTATTTGGAAGATTCCAATAAAAGATCAAGGAATAAGGAACATGTCAAGAAATAGGTTGTGTGGTGAATTATGTTAATACGACCTAACTTAAATTAATTAATAAATTTTTCGATAAAGGTTAAAATGGACAAGTGAATGTGTCATTGATTAATGTCCATAAAGTAAGAAAAAGGTGAAGTAAGTGGGTAAATAAATAGTTAAGAAACCTAAATGGTTAAACCCATAATTAACATAAGAATGTGTTGTAAAAAGATTTTCCAAGGATAAATGAGTATTTTCTAACACGGTGAATGCATGTGTTGAAAGGGTGGTTTTCAACAAAAATTGTAATGTGCATCGGTTAAAATGAAAAGGGTAATTTCGGTAAGAAGTGGTTTTCTGTCAAACCAAGTGTGGTGGTTTCAAGTATTGAACCGTGTGTGTTAAATAAGGGTGACAAATGCTAAGCTAAGAAAATGGAGTCTTTTATGAGATTAAGGTACATTAAGCTGGATAAACAAGGGTTTCAGAATTAAACTGTCTCATGCATTAAGTATATGTATATGTATGTGTATATATGTATACAAGGTAGTATCATGTGCACATAGGCATAACGTGTTAGAGTCTTCTTTCTACCGTTCGATTCTATACTGCATTTATATATTTCTCACCAAGAATTTGGCTCATACCCTCGGGCTGGATCGGTTAAGTATTTTGAGGGCGTTATATAGGTAAGTATTTTTTTAGGTTACGTTAGTAGCTCTGTATGCTTGGACTTATGTCTGCTCCCCATGGGTCCCTCACGTATTTTATTTTGAAATCGAAATCGCATGCTAAACAAGTGAAACGTTAATTAAAGTAAAACTGAACTAGCAACATTATATATGTTTAGGGATGGCCATTTAACCCGACCCGCATGGTTCCCGACCCGACCTGACCCGACCCGATCCTAATGGGGCGGGCTAAAAACCCGTTTAAAATAATAGGGGAGAGTTTGGGTTTAAAAAAAACTATTTATTAAACGGGACGTGTTCGGGTTTTATCAGAATATGCTCAATTCGCCCCGTTTAGCTAATTTACTATTATATCCTTATTATACTATATTAATAACACTCCCACCACATATATAAATAAACTTAAGAAAGAAAGAACCCTGGCTCACCTCACACTTTCAATCTCAGCCAAATCATCGTCTGCACTCTCTCTCTCTCGTCTCACACTTTCAACCTCTCTGGACTCTCTCTCTCTCAGTCTGCGACACAGCAGCGTCTCACCTCAAATTAACGGGTTTGAGGTTAGTTCTTTGTTCGTTTTTTAATCGCATCTCATGTTGTTTGTTTAATCACATCACACCATTTAACCATTTAACTACTGTTAAACTATTGGTGAAATGGAAATATATCTTTTAAAAAAATGTGATGAAAAATATATCACCAACTGTTACACAATTGGTGAAATCGCATCTCCTGTTGTTTGTTCTGTATAACATCTTGGACCTGTTGCTTGATTTGTATAACGTCAAACCTTGGTTAGCCTATTATTCTGTATAACATCACATCTTATTGTTTTATTTGTATACCACGGATATAACCTCAAACCCTGTTTTTTTTAATCATGTCTAACACCATTTAACGGTTGTTTTTTTAGTTCTTTTTTCCTTTAACTAATTTTTTAACAGTCTCACACCATTTAACATGTGTGAGACTCACACCTGTTTTTTTTTTTTAGTTTTTTCTTTAACTAATAGTTACCCGGATTCAGACATCACTATTAATTGGTCTTGAACTACACTGTTAATTGTTTGTTTGCTTGAACTAATAAATACCCAGATTCATACATCTCTGATAATTGGTTATAAACTACACTGTTAATTTGTTTTACAGTCAAGGACTAATTGAATTTGTTTTATATATTGTTCTGAAATTATTTTTTTTGTTTTTTTTGTTTTCTCCAATACTTTAATAGAAATAGTTATCAATTTATATTTATTTCATAAAATGAGCAAATCAATTCAAGTGGAAAATACTATTTTAGAGACACAAACTGAATCAACACCGGCACCTAGTTCCACCCCATCCACAAGATGAGTGCATTATTTTGTATTAATTATACCCAAATCTAGGCCTTGTTAGTTTTGTTGCACCATCAATAAAATGTTTTTAGAGTCATTTTTACTATTTTAGAGAAAAATACAAATTTAAGTATAAATGGGGTTAATAATGCAATTTTGAGAACTTCACGCTCACATCCTATATTCATTGCTAATCTCTTGTTCAAGTTTGTTTTTTAGTATTAACAGGTTTAAAAAGAAAGCGGTGTAGTTCGAACGCAAATTGAGCATGAAAAGGTCACTTATACGCCTTCAGAGGCAATATTGTAAATCCAAATGACTGATTTCGAACTCGGACCAAACACGAAAATTGAAGGCCTTAAATCAAGGGACGCCTGGGTTCAAACAGTGTGTCAATCGGAGTTGAAATGAAGAAGTTATGTCCGTTCGAAGTTCAAAGCCGAAAGAAAGTCAAAAGTCATCCCCAAGGTCAAACTCAATCCCTTAAACCAAAACCGACCCCTAAACAGAGCCCAACCCATACCTACACCTTGTGTGTGTGTGTTTAGTTTGTATTTATTTATTTATAGATTTTTATTTGAGTCATGTACATATTTTTGGTGATGTTTTATTTATATGCGTATAATATTTATTTTATTATATTTTTAGTGTCTTTATTTTTACTTTGATTAATTATTTTATGTAAATATTATTTAGAGTGTGTCATTTTATATGTCATATCGTTTTTTTAGTGTTAGTTATTTTATTTGACTTATTGTACATTTTTTATGTCATTATATGTTATTGTTTCTAGATTTATTCTTTTAGTTTTATTAATTTATTTTCAGCTTTTTTAGTGTCTTATTATTTTCTAGGGTGCAATTTATTTATTTTTATTATTTTTGTAATTTTTAATTGAGTCGTAAATAATTTTGTTAAATTTTATTAGGTGTATAAATTAAAAACACACACTAACTCCCATACACCACTTATACACCCAAACAACCCTACACACTCACACACACCATTCCATATGCCACACCACACCTAATCACTACCCCCGCCATCTTCCAAATTTCCATCCTCTCTCTCCACGTCAATACATCCATAATCAAACCAAACCCACCTACCCACTACTCCCACTACATGTTCACACTAAACTCCTACATATACCCATTACCTACATCACCCCGTTGGTGCAAAAAAAAAAAGGGACGAGAGAGTGAAAAAAAAAGAGACTTTACTTTTGGATAGAAAAAAAAAAGAGATCCACTTTGAGAGATAAAAAAATTCTGTGTAGAGAGTATTTTTTAGGCACACTTTGGAGGAGTATATTGTGTAATGTAATTCAAGTCTGACATTTATTAATGAAAATTATTTTTTCATCTTGCAATATTTGTGTGTCAAATATGTTGTGTGAGTAGTTTAATTACTAGGACTTAGGTGATGTTTATCATGACTAATTAAACCATGCATGTTAGTTTAATTTCGTACATATTCCGACGTGTTCTAATTTGAAATAAAAAGTTCGGTATTCGCTTAAAATTACACGAGAGTGTATTTTTAAACCTCAACGAATTAATTATAAATTCATACTTTAAAAAATTTTAAGTTGTCATTTTTAATGGGTTATGCTTGCACTTAGATGTATTGATACCTCATGCTTAAATACACGTTAAAAATTTTAAACATGATATTTTCGAGGGAATAGGGATTTATGGTGTCTATTTTAAACATGATATTTTCGAGGGAATAAGGATTTATGGTGTCTAATTCAAGAGACGCTAAAATATTTTGAGCGCATGTAATGTTTTATTCTCCGAAATGTACGCGACGAGAGTCGGTATATTTTTTGTTATAAATTCAGAACTACGAAATTAAATTGATGCGTTAATTTAATTAAAATTGACGAACGGAACTGACGACCTAGTTTCTTCTTCATTTAATATTATCTCTTGTACTTGTTCGTTTATTCCATTTTTATATGTATTTTAGAAACTTAATCACTTTTATACACTCATATGTCTAGTTGGACAATCATTATTTTATAAAGATCGACAAAATCTCTGTGGGTTCGACCCGTACTTGCACCCACTATATTTCAATAGCGCGTGCACTTGCGGTAATTTTAACTTTTAAAATTTGACAACACCACACAAAAACATGGTGTTAATCTAGTTGTTCAATCTTCTGCTAAAAAAAGAAAATTCACATCTTTTGTTTGGAATGACTTTGAAAGGATTAAAGATAATTTGGGGACATTTGCAATATGCCATCATTGTCATTCAAAACTTAAGGCCAAAAGTAGAAATGAGACCAACCATTTGCGAAATCACTTGACTAGGTGTAGGAAACATAAAAATGCTGATATTCATGATCAATTTTAGATTCATTGCACTTTGATAATTTTACATTTGATCAAGATGAGTCCAGAAAAGAACTTGCAAGTGACTTCCGAATCAACATTTAGCACAAGTGGTCGAATGGTGAGCCCTCATCATAGTCGACTTAGTGCGCTTGTTTTAGAGGCGTTGATGTGCACACAAGATTGGTTATGGAACGATATTCAAGGTATATTTGTTTAAAATAAATTTCTTTAATAATATGTAAGAATTTTTCCTTAATTGACTGTTTATTTTTTTGTATTTTTTGTAGATGATCCTTTTACCGCGGATTCAAGGCCTACAGTTTGTGATGAGGAGTTCGATTTCATGAAAGTTTAATGAAGAGGTAATTTTATTTTTTTATTCAAGTTTGAGTTGATGGCGATGAAGATGATAGTCGAGCTATTTGAGACTTTTGTGTAACATTTGCTATATTCGGGACTTTTAAGACTTATGTTGTTTGAAACTTATTTTGTGGTCGTTGATGTTATTTAGGACTTCTTTTGTAATCGTTGAATTTGTTGTTATTTAGGACTTATTTTGTAATAGTTGAATTTGATATTGTTCGAGACTTGGTAGTTTGACATTTTAAATTGTGTTATTTGAGACATTTTAATTATTTTGAGAATTTTAAAGTTGATGATCAAGTTTTAGACTTAAAAATTGATGTTGAGGCATTGTTATTTGCTTATAAAGTCACCTTTTATTTTTATATAATTTAATTTGTATTTTTAAAATAAATTAAATTTCGGTTTTTAACTCGCGGGGCGGGTTTGAGGAGGTTATAATTAAACGGGTTTGGGGTTTAAAATCATAACCCGTGGCGGGTCGCGGGGCGTGGCGAGGTAAATTTTTTTTTCGTGGGGCGGGTTTCGGTTTTGACAAACCCGTCCCATACTCGACCCGTTGACATCCCTATATAGGTTGTTTCATTGTACTTCACACCTAACGCTCGGGTCGGACCGGATTGACTACGGGTAACCCATACATCCGAACTACGGCGTCACAATTATGATGTTGTGTCTAAAATATTCAATCATTAATCAAATTCAAAATAATTTTAATATATAAAAAATTAATATCCAAATTTCATAATTCATCCGTTTGAGTGAAGATTGTGTTGTTTTTATGACAAAAATTTTGTTTCTCAAGTATGATACATAAAAAGTAGATTTTTTATTTTATTTTATTCGTGCCATCGGCACGGGAACACATTATATTTGAGTTAATTTCAAAGAGTATTATTTTCACCGTGAGAGACGTAAAATTAAAATAAAAGCGACAAATGATCAAAATAAAAGCGACATGTATTGAATTCTTATCTCTTTTACAAAATAAACGAATACGATCCAATTAAAAAGAGACACGACGCATAACACAAAATATTTATTTGTTACTTAAAACGAACATAATTAAATAAAAGTACTATGACAGGACATAAAATCTTTTTTTTCTTTACCGAACACGAAGACAATCCAAATAAAACACGAAACAAAACTACCTAATTAAATCATGACACGAACATGATCCAAATACGATACGACCGGACAAAATAAAGTTTTATGAAAAATGTAAAACACTTTTATGAAATATCAAAGTTCAATTTAAAATATAAAATATTATTATTTT
Organism: Sambucus nigra; assembly: GCA_949130495.1. NCBI lineage: Eukaryota > Viridiplantae > Streptophyta > Magnoliopsida > Dipsacales > Adoxaceae > Sambucus > Sambucus nigra. The sequence goes on along the minus strand of OX422217.1, from coordinate 478,321,636 downwards.
TCAGAATTAAAATCTCATTGAAACTAACAGATTTGCGTTGAGACCATCCATCTTCCATTTTTTATTGGGTCTGTTTAGAGCCCCGAACCTTGCCCATTTTTCAGAATTAAAAGCTCCTTTGTCCCCACAGTTTTGGGTTGAAACCCATTTATAACACCCCCTCAACTAACAGTTTAAGACAATGATCAACGACGATCTCAGCTTGGGACCGACTACAAAATGGGTAAGCACTAAAAAAATCTTTAACATGGATCGGATGGTGTGAGATTCAACCGGGTTAATTTGTTTGGTGTGGGTACGTTTATTTCTTGTTAGCGTTATGGTGGTGTTTGAGTTGCGTTAGACTTGTTTGATGTTGATGTTTTAGGCGTGGTGTGTGGTGTCATTACAGAGGCAGGTGAGTGAAGAACCCAAAACAAAACAAATACATAAAATGTGACACCTGATTGATTACACACAACAGTGAATAACCCAAAACAAAACGGTGATATTAAAAAAACATAAAACTTGACACCTGAGCGTGGAGAGGCTTTGAGATAGATATAAAAATCCACTTCTGCAACATATCAGGGAGCAAAAATGATTTAGAAACACCAACTAGGAGAGCAAAACTTCAACGTGTTAAACAAATGGCATGAGAATTAAAAAAGGTATTCCTTAAGCTTGTTGAATGTGCTTGTGGAGCTTGAAGAGAGTAGACGGTTCTGATATGTGTGGATTAGTTATCATCAGTGTGGAAGAAGAGAGTAGACAGTCATTCTCTCGAGACAAGGGAAACTTTTGCCTATCCTTCTTTTACCCATCATTTTCTTGAACTTCGTGCATTCGGATTTGCCCATCATTTTCTTAAACCATGTGGGTGTATACGTGGATTAACATTTAACCATCATATACCTCTCATCCTCATTGAACACTAATCGTTGGATAATCGAGACCCAATTCGCTCTTGATATATATATACACACATTATCATAAAGGGCATGTGATGCGTGACTGAAAATTAACAAATCAATCGATACATGTATAGTTCACTCGGTATGTCATACTTTATTTTTCAATTTTGAAATATTGATGACTAAAATAAAAAATTCCAAAATGTATGTCATGTAAAAGACCAAAAATGTCTTTAAAATACCATAGAAGGAAGTATACAACAAAATATATGATTTTTTATATTAAAAAACATGGGTTACTTGCAAAAACTTGTTGAAATCTAAACATTTCTTTTAATTTTATTATATCAAAAAAGAAGAAAAAATGAATGGTAAATTACCTTAGGTATGGGGCTTTTGACCGTACTTTTTGAAGTATCCATTTGAGCCAGCCCATTTGATATCCTCGTTGCCAATGCCCAATGACCCAAGCATAAGCCACATCAGCCTCCTAACGAATATTTTTCACCCCTTTCTCATATTCTTCAATCACCTTGCTATCAAAAGAAAGAAGGAATATTGATAACACTGAATTATGAGATAAAAAGGATGATGTGATTATGTTTATTTATACAAAAGAAAGTAAACATAAATAAAGTATAAATATATCAATTGTCATTTCTTAGTTAATTTTCTCATCAACCAAGCAGTAAACAGTTTAGGCAATCAATCAACAAGCCTTTAACTTTATGGCCATTGCTGAGAATAAAACGACTGCGTACGTACTCAATCCAGTTTCCTCAGCACTACACTCACTCTCAGAGTAGTTGTTGTTGTTGTTCTCTTCGACGTCATCATCATCATTTTCAAAGAAGAACTCCGTTTTTTCCCTTCCTGTGTATTTGTGTGTATTGTGCATCTGTTGTACATGTTCGGAATAAGCATTATAGATCAACATGATTAGGAAAAGAACAAATGTTGAAATGCATTCCAACAAAAAAAATTATAATAATGATTTTTCAGGATAGAACCCTGAGATCTTGAAAACAATTACCAACAAAACTCGTGGAAAACAATTGATAAGGGAAAAATATGTAGAGGTCCTTGCTTGAGGAATTCAACAGGTAGAAGAAATGGAAAATGAGGGAAAGTTGAAGAAAAAGATGAAGAAACCATTTGGAGATAAATATTGTTAGACTGGAAAAAGGAACTAGAGTCCTTTTTCTCGAGCCTTGTGCTATATTCAATGAACCCTTAATATTCATTCATCTTCTCCACATGATGGGATTCAATGAACTTAAAGGGATAAAAGAGAACTCATTGTTGGGTTTCTTTTTTTTTTTTCTTGGAAAAGGATTTGAAGAAGTCCGGTGTTTTTTGTCTACAATTAATAATTAAAGGATACAGAGTTCAAGTGTAAGTTATAATAACATGCTTTTATTACTGTCACGTGTCAACCTCACATGAATTGGGTCTATATATATCAGTGTATGTTCGTGGTTGAAGGCGTAGCGAAAAAATTAAAATACGTAATTGCAAAATAATGAAAATTTTAAAGTATGTAATCACAACAGGAAAAAAGTCATTCCCCAACAATACTAATCGTACAACTTGAACCTCGTTTAAACATCATATCCATAAAAAAACTAATTTAAGTCCTAAAGTTATTTTTACAACATCGTGTGAATGTTTTAAAAAATTTGGACATAACCTCCTCTGTATGTAGGACTATCCCTTGTTTAAAAAATAACAAATACTCCCAATAACAACAATAATAAAAGTCCAACTTGCACATCATATAAACAACCTCTTAATTTAAGTAACTAATTACTAACACAACTAAGAGTTAACAATTTACAAAATTTGGGGAAAATTCCCTTTGTTTAGTCCATCCCGGAACTCGTATAAACAACATAATCGATTCCATAGAATCTAATTCATTATATAAAATTTTCAAATATTTACATGCTTGAACAATCAAATTTTTTATCTCTTCCGTACTCTCTCTCCATGAAATCCAATGGTCCTGCAACATGGAACAACCAAGAACAATAAAAGCATTAACGTGTAGATATGAAACAATATTATATAGTTAGTAGAGACAATGGCGGGTCTAGGATTTATGTCGAGGGTGAACCTTTTCGAGTGGTGCCGAGGGTTCAGGGATAGGAGCCCCTAGGCGAATTTTTTTTGGTTAATTCAAGTTTTATACATATTATTAACATATTATGCCTAAACCTTATTGCTAAATTCTAGTTTTATACGTATTGTTAGTAACATTCGAATTTTACGTGCATGTTTTTGTCGCTTAATTTTTTTTCCATGACAAACTAAAAATACAATTTAAGCAAAACGTAAATCAGTAACTAAGCTAAACCAAATCTCTTAAAAAAATCCATCTCATCAAAAACCAAAAACAAAAAACCCATCTCATCAAACATAAAAAAGATTTTGATTTTGACAAAACCCCGCCTCATCTCAAATACTAAAACCCACCTCATCAAAAATCAAAAACCAAAAACCAAAACCCAAGCACCTATCTAAGATATCTCATCAAATAAAAACTAAAACATGGGTATTAAATCGAAACCAAAACAAAAAACCCACCAAATCTCAAATACCAACCCACATTACATAAAAAAAAGTACTTACCTCTCATCGACGACAATAGTAGGAAGAAGGGAAGGAGGGAAGCTCGGTAGGGTAGCAGCAGGCATCGGCCGATAGCAGGGCTGCATCGGCAGGGCGTGTCCATGTGGAGTCCGGGATTGGGAAAAAGAGAGAAGTGTGACATGTTGGCTCAAGTATTTTCACCCAAACGTCAACATCTTGGGTTCTCCCATCTGCCTTGGCGCTGTCATCTTCGCTTCCTCAGCCTTGAAATTTATGGAGTATTTTTCCAAGCCCAATGAGTGTAACAGACCTTCAACATTGTTATTCGTCAACTGTGTATGGAAGAAGTGGGCTACCAAGGGTGCCACTACATTTGTAGGTCCAACAGTTAGAGCCAAGGGTGCCACTGCATTTTCATTTTCAAGTCCAATAACTGATTTCATTAAGAAATCAAATATACAGTAACTCAGTTAATATGATTAAAATGGGATGAAGGCAATGGAAGGCTGTAGAAAATTACATTTTGTAAAACGCCCCGAGTGATGGGGAGAATAAATAGAAAGTAAACCCCATCTTAGGGGTTCAATAAAATGAAATGAGAAATCTAAAAATCACATTAAAGCATACTATGGAAAAACTCACATTGAACTAGATCTTACCTATCTATATAAGAGAACGCGCCTAAAACAAAAAAACATACATGAGAAAGAAAATCGAAGTGCTACTTATTCTTTCTCACATTCTATTTATTCAACAAATGATTAAAGCACTGAATTAAATACAACCTTAGACGGGAACAAAGATGAATATATATGATTCAAAAAGTACATCTAGAAACTCTAAACACACAAAAAAAATTTACAAATAGAAACCTAAACACCTAAAATAATTTAAGTAAAGAAGAACAAAGATGTAGTTAATAGATTGCAAATCAATAGGGAGAAAGAGAGAGCATACACAGGGGTTTAGAGAGCGCACAATAGGTATGAATAATCATATGTTGTAGTATACTCAATCAAACAGGATTGATTGAGTAACAAACACTGAAATGAATTTAATAAACACATTAGCCTCCATTCTTAGTACATACATGCCTTACCAATTGTAAAACAAATCATAAGTTCAATTTCATACTCTTAAGAAGTGCAATATCAAATACAGTAGCAGTGCAATATCAAATACAATAGCAGTCCATTAGCAGTGCAATATCAACTTCAATAGCAGTACATTAGCAGTGCAATATCAACTGCAATAGCAGCAACTTGAGTAGCAGATTAAGCAAATTGGTTCAATAGTAGCAAATTAAATTACAACGCACAATAGCATGTTAAAAATTATAAACTGAAGTAATTGTAATCTTGATGATTGATATACCTGGTGGGCAGAGTGTAAGGACATATTTTCATAGGTTCGTTATCAATTTGTTATGTCATATATCGCTACACCGTCGAAGAGCATTCAAGAGACATCTACATCAAAGACGGATCCGAATTACTCAAGTTATTCATCATTTAAGACTCCGTGAAGTTTACTTTGGTAAGGTTATGTTTTAAATACCTTAACTTTTCACTTAGAGCTTTTGGGAGATTTTTACAAAATATTTTCTAAGTGTTAGAGCGGAATTTTTCGTCAAAAAATTGAGAATGAGTATTTTTTCTAAGTTTTATAGCGGACCTCGATTTTGATGCCCAGGTCGTTCACGCGAGATCAGCATCTCGTTCGAACGAGATTGGAAGTCGCGCGATGTCGTTTGAACGACATGCATACTTCATTCGAGCGACATATGGTTCTCGTTCGAACGAGCTCGTATTTCAAGGCGGTGCGTTTTTGTATAAATACTCATTAAATGGTAACGTTTTCATTAAGAAGTCCATACATTTTCCAGAACAGAAACACTGCCAAAGCAGTAATCTTTAGGCTTCTTCCTTTAGGATTTTAATTCCTTTTTGTTTTCAATTCACAAAACTCTCATATGCTTTAGTGAATTGTTTTGGTGTTCAAGAACACAACTTTTTCCCTTGTTTATTCTTTGTGGGGAGAGCTCTACAACCGACAAGTGCGTGCTATTGTGGAGGGAGTCCTTGTGAAGATTTCAGACTGCGTGTCTAGGATTGCGGTCCTTGTGGTATAGCTGCGCGTGAACCACTGTAGATTTTAGCCGTTGCTTTGAAGGTTTGACGAAGACACCGTGCGTTACTCTTTTGGGCGAAAGCAAGATGGTATGTAAGTCAATGGTCTTGTAAACTTTTCAAAGTTCTAGAAATAAAAGGTTTTGCCCTGCGGGGATTTTTCCTTAAGCTTGTGTCGCATGCTTTGTTTATTTTATGGTTTGAAACACGCACGCACCATAGATGCATATTTAGGGGCTAAATTAATGGAATCTAATTAAATAAGTGTGCCAAATTAGAAAATTGCGAATTTAATCAATTATCACACAGTCGTTACTCACGACTTTTCAAATTGATATCAGAGCGGGTTACGCTAATTTATTGCGTATTCCTATTTTTCGCAAAAATTGTGTGATATTGATTTTTTTTAAATCAGTTTTGTGAAAAATCGCATTTTTTCAATGGTAAGCCTGTTTAATGAGGAGCCTATTTTTGAAAAAGTTCACGACCGTGCTGAAAAATTAAAAAGTTTGAATTTGAAACTTTGCAAAAGAATTAAAGTTTTGGAAAAAGAAAATTCTCTCTTTAAAAGTAAGATTGAATATTTGTAAGCGTTTCAAACTCAAAGTGATATTTGTCGTGAACACTTTGGTAATTTGTGTATTGATTTTGATTCTTTAAAAATTGCCAAAAAGAAGAGTGATGAGAAAGTCCTAGTTTTAGAGAAGGAATTAAAGGACTTAAAAAATTCTAGAGTTCCCGTTTGTGCCGTCGAGGATAAAAAATTAATCGATGATTTTACGGCACGTGAAAAGACTCTTAGGGATAAGTTTATTTTAATTGAGGGGGAGCGTTATAAACTGTTAAGTTTAATTATAAATTTGAAAAAGAAATCCCTGTCTTTGGAAGAATCTAATTCTTTGCTTGAGTCAAAAATTTTGAAGTTAAAAAATGATTTGACAGACTCAAGTAGGTTTGATAGTGATGGTAATGGCTCATCGTGTTCTCATGCTAAAGCAAAAACCATTATTTGTTTTAGAGGGTCAACTAATTCCAAGGATGTTAGAAAAGATCACACTTTAGGTGTCATTCCACCCATTTACACATGTTCATATTGTGGTAGGAAAGGTCACCTTAGGAGATTTTGTTTTGATCTTAGAAGAGGTCCTTGGAATTCGAAGTCTAGTGTTTTGCTAGTTCCCAAAATCCCGTGTCGTCATGTTACATCCACTTGGGTTAGGAAATCACTTTTGGATACGCTAGATTTTAGAATTGTTGATTCTCATTTTCTTGCACATGATTCTTCTCTTGCCATATCATATAGATGATTGTGTTCACATGTTTGTCATACGCTAGTTTTTATTTTATGATATTTATGTTTGCTAGCATTGTGACATGTACTTTTTGTATATATTTTTTTTGGTTTAAAAAAAAATTTGAAAAATACAAAAGGATTTTATTTTGATAAAATTTTGAGAAAATCCAAAAAGATTTTTGTATTTTGTTTGCACCGTTTATGGATAGAAACTTAGGATGACCGAGTCACAACATTATTCCATTTTACATGTGACTATTTGATAGTGTTTTGAGACAATAGGTCAATTCATCCTTGTGCTTTATAATATTTGGAGTCATTAAGATGTAATTAAGTGTTACTTCCTACATGTTTGACTTATGTTTCCTTTATTGCACACATGCATGGATTTGTTTGATTATTGTGCTTGTCTTATCACATGTTGGTTGGGTGTTTTCACTTCAATCCTGTCCTTAAAACGAACCAAGCGCGATAAATTTTGATAAGGAGGGTTTATTATGTATAGTCTTAGTTTCTTAAAATTCTGGCAATTGCCAAAGGTTTAGCTTTTTCTTTCATAGGTCCAGTATTCCTAATACTGTAAGTATGATTGTAGTCTGAAACATTTGTTCTAACTAATATTTCTTTATTAAGTCTACCATTAGGAATTCCCGATTGCATTCCTTCATAAGGAAATTGGGAGAACTTCACATAACTTTGAAATTCTATATTTATATTAGCGTCTGGGATAATATAGTCTTCATAGTCACTAGTGATGCGATCACAAATGTGTCTAGTGTGTGTGCTATTTAGGCTCAAGTGCAAGCCTGTTGTTCAAGTACTAATCCAATAAGTCGGGTATCGATCCTCAGGGAAATGACGAACGAAGTCGTAACGACGTTGGAAAGATACGGGTAATCCAACTTTGATTATAAAGAGAATAAAAACGGTGATTTGGATTGCGAAACAACTACGACTAGATGCAATTTTAAAAATGAGTAATTAATGAAACTACGAATGAATAAAAATGCAACTACGCTAATTGAGTGAAGAACTAATAACAAAAAAATTTACTACTGAAGTATGAAATGAGAACAATAGCTCGAGTTACAATCCTCCACACCCTAGTAATTCACTTCGTAGGATACTAGATTCAGAATTAGCACTTTAAATGAACCCGATCTTTAGTTCTCATAAGTATTATATATATGAGGGATCGTAGCCCGCACAGTATGTAAGCAAAGGACGAATTAAAGAAGTATCGCATCAACCAATACTTGCGTTGCTTTCTTAAGCATCTTGGTTGCCTAGGGCAAACGAGATCAAAAGTCTACAATAGGTCATACCAGTTATACAACACTATTCACCTAAGATTTTAATTCAAACTTCTATTTCCATTATCATGAATTACATCGGGTGAGGTTCATGCCCCCCGACCCTTGAAAACTCAGCCAGACATATTAAAACTAGAAGAAAACATGGTTTGAATGAAAGAAAACATTTTAACTAACAACTTAAGATGAAGAAGAACGAAATTACTAACTAATGAATTAACTACTGTAATAATGAAAGCCAGAATTAAAACTAATTTACTTGAATTGCAGAACTGGAATCAAAGCTATATAAAAACACGGATTTATTGTTGTGTTATCCTCTAAACTAATTACAATTCTTCTCGAAACGGATTAGAAGCCTCCTTAATGTCTGGGATATGTTTTAAATTTATACCCTATGAAAATTACGAGAGTTGGATGAATTCAAAACTCTATCAAGAGGAAGATATCCCCAAATCTTGAACCCCGGATTGATTCGATCAGGATATATCGGATTGGTTCGAGTGACAACCGGATCGATCCGTTTTTCAAATCACCCGGATTGGTCTGCTAGACAGAATTATGCAGAGATCTTTGGGGCCGGGTCAATCTTTTTTTTTTTAAATAACCGGATTGGTCCAGTAAACGTATTCTTATTTAGTGATTTCTAGTACCCAAATTGTTTCGTTTTTCATATAAGCCGGATTGGTCCGAATTTGCTTCTCAATTTCTCTTGATTTTCTCTTCAAAATCTCTTGATTATCTCACATATTTAGGTCTTCATAACTTCTATTCCAGAACTCGGATTTGGACACCGTTTCTTTCTACGCATTTATAAACTCAAAATCTTCGACTTTTATTTTGGGTCCTTGGCCGGATTCCTGATGGAAATTACGGTTTTGCCCTTTTGATTCGTCCTTTTTCTCTCCTCTTGCTTCTTCCGATTTCTTTCTTTCTTTCTTTCATGTATTAAATACCTATACAATCAATAAGAAATACACAAAACTAGGGATACTTGTTAGACGAAGCCATTAGAAATGATATGAGATAAACTAACTCATTTTACATTGACGGGAGTAATAAAAGCCTCTAACTTAAGGGGTAAATTTGGAAGAATTTATGCCTAATCAAACCCCCCTAACTTAGAATTTTGATTGTCTCGAGCAATGTAAAAGAATCAAAACATGATCCAACTCTAAAATGGGATAGAATACCTCTTTCATGGACAAGCGATTGCATTTAACGTATGCAACAAGTCGTTAAACCCCTAGGTTACCCTAGTAGGACGAGTTATGTCTCCAGAGGGTTTGCAGTGAATATACCCACAAAATTCGACTCAAAGAAAACTCAAAATACGCAAAAATTGTATAATTCAAACTTTTTCAGAAAATATTCATCATCAATTCATGTTCAAGAGTCTCAAATCATAGTGCGTGTGCGTGTGCGCGAAGCCAGAAATTTAACTGCGAATTTCCACCGATTGACCATTACGTTACTTATACGAAAATTCGTTTTGATTTCAAAACCTCACAGGATGCTCCCACAAATGAATCACTCGAAATGTAGCTATTTTCTCTCAGTATACGTGATTTATAAGAGTAAATGCATTAGAATCAAGGTCACGCACACAAATAGAAAGACTAAATTCTATGATAAATGGATCACATCATCGGATTATAGTTATAGGAAAATGGGAACATCGCCTTTAACTCACACCTTTAATCTCGTTTACTATGTTTTTGTGTTTTGACTCCCCGGTAACCAATTTCGCAATTTGACTCAGTTAGAACTTTTTCGGGTTAAAGGTATATTGGGTAAAATGAGAATGGTAGGGAAGGTTGGTATTGGAAAATTCATTTATGATGTCCATTTGTGCTTTTCCTGGCTTTTGCTCATTTTTTCTTCTTTTTCTATTTTTTTTCTATTTTTCATGCTTTTCTTTTCTTGCTACATTTGTTGAGCATATATATTCTTTTCTTACCCCTTTTTATGCACTTTCCGGACTTAAGTTCTGGGATTATCAACTTTCACAATTCCGGGCCAATTGGGCTTTTTCGGGTTGCAAACGAAAGGAAAAAATTTATTTGGCTCGATTTTGGGTTACAAAAGGGATGATTTTTCACAACTTTTTATGGCCAATATTTTTGGGTGACAAACGAGGGCCTACTTCATTGTCCGAAATACTAATTGCGTTACTATATGCATTTCGAGATTAATTTAATTTAGAGATTTTTAGCGTATTTTTCAAGGCAACATCACACACATTTCCCGTAACCGATCAAAGTGAAAGGATTGAGATCCTTGACGACTTATTAAACCGCTGAAACGAACTTTGAGTTAACAATTTAACTCGGATTGATTTATAAACTCACAATAATGAAAGGCTTGAATCTCACCGGGTTCGCTAATCTCTACATTTATTCGTTAAGTCGTCTACGTTCGTTCAATTTCCATCTTTGGTCAATTTCGGCTTTGTGTACTATGTTTTTATAATTTGAGACTTTAAACCAAATTTTAATGATATTTTTGAAAATTTTGACTTCCAATTTTTATTTATTTTGAAGAAAAATATTTTTGGATTTTTCAAAAAATTTCAATTTTTTTAAAATTTCGGGGCATTTTAGAAAATTTGTGAAGTTTTAGAAAGACGCACTTGTGACCCCCCAACTTAGAATTTTGCATTGTCCTCAAGTAAAAAGGACTAAATTCTAACTCAAAGCGAATTAAAAGTGCGAATAAATAAAACGAACAAATATGGAAAATGCAGAACTTTATATAACGGACCAACATGTGTTACAAATGGAAAGAAAAACAAACAAACATGTGATAGGAACTAACAATTACCCAACCACATTTCAAAAATAGCATCACTGGGGTGGGGGATTGGAGCTGTCGGGCGCGCTGGGGTCAGACGGGTCATAAAAGAAGCTTGGAGGGGGTCCATCGAAGTTGAGTTCGTAAATGTGAGTTTGGAGACGATGCATCATGCTCGTACCCCTTCGGTAGGCCTCTTGATCCCTATTGTATTGTGTGAGGAATCCGTCAAATCGGGTTTCCACTGCCGAAAGACGCCGATTAATTTCTACATTGGCAAGTGAAAAATTAGATTCATCATCACTATCATAATCTGTGTCGCCCTTTCCCATCACAATATCCTCCTCGTCTTCCTCGCTGCTCTCTTCATAACCTCCCTCTTCCTCTTCTTCGTCACTATCATCCTCGTCGTCATCACTATCCTCCAGTGCCGAACGAGCTTAGATTCGGTCTTGTTGTCTTTCACGTTTAGTCCAGGTGGTGGTTGTAAAAGGAGTTGGGAGGCGTGGGAAATCGTATAGGGGGAAATTCCGGCGTCGGCTAGCATGGATGTGAGGAGCCGGGAATAGGGGAGGGGAGTAACACCCTTTTTATCCGTGGCGGCGAAGAATGTCTTTATAAATGCAAGCACCCAAGCTGATGGGGGGGTTGTGGTCGAAGAGGTGATAGACCAGGGTGGCTTGACGCGGGCGCATAGCCGAGTTATTGCCCGTGGGGAGAATGTTTGCGCACACGATTTTAAAAGTGAGGCTCGCTTTGTCTCTTAGCTGGCCCATCGGTTAGGTTTCGGTATTCCAGTTAGCATTTGGGTTGATGCGCCTTTTTCAAGCGGGGCAAAAGGGTTTGGGTAAATGTATTGATGTGGGGTCAGGACATCTTTGGCAGTCAACTTCTGGGCCAGAAGTTCCAAAGAGAAAGAGACGCGGATGCCACCAATGTAAGCTTAGGCGACGTGGTATCCGGTGAGAATAAGTGAGCCATAGAGGGTGCGCACCGCGTTGGGCCATAGCGTATCATGAGGTTCGTTGAGGAAGAGACGCCAACCACGGGCTATGAAAATAGCGATGACATAATTAGGCATGTCATTCCAAATGACTTGGCGCTCTATTTGGAGTTTGCAAGGTTGGCCGAAGAAACGTTCACACCACCGTTGCTCATGAAGGGAGCGATATCCGTCGGCTCCGTCCCCGAGAATTTTGACAGAATCGTATTTTTGGGGAGGTGGTTGGTTGGCCATGATTTTTGGGATTTGAGCAAAAGTGCTGGACAGAATTAGGGAAAGAGAGGAGGAGAGTTAAGGGAGGGGAAGGTGTAGATTTTATAGGTGGGGAGGGGAGAGGGTAAGGTAGGATTTGGAGGGAAAAGGGGGAGGGATTTTGGAGGGAAAATGTGTGTTGGGAAGGAAGGGACAAAAATGGGAGGGGAGTTGAGGGATTTGGGGAAAAGGGGGTAAACCTAGGGAAAGAAAAGAGGTGCAGACACCGAACTAATCCCGCTCCCCAGGATCGGATCCTACCCTGTATTTTTTTATTTCAATTTTCCCAAACCGGACTAATTCGGGTGCTCAGGAGAGGATCGATCCAATCCTCAGAATAGCTCTAGATCACCTCTTGGATGGTAAACTCTCCTCTTACGACTTTCGGCTACTCCTACTTACGATCCGACACCTGTCTGACTCGATTACCTCACACCTCAATATTGTGGCTCTAAAATCCATGCCTTGTAAAGCATGCTGGTGCTCAAATTCCAATCCTTTTGTGATGTGATGTGATGCGATCCTACGGGCTCTACTTATCCTAACCTACGTGCAACTACTATACACAAGAATTCACCCCATACACGTCGGGGGTTCGACGACCTCTCAGTTCAAGCTCACTCTACCCTGTAAACGGGGTCCGACAACCAAATGGTGTTGATCTCTTCTACACACGCCGCAACATATAGCTTTAGGCGTTGTCCATTGACTTTTAACACGTTACCCCCTTTTGGACTTCCAATTCTACTGCTCCGTGGGGAATACGCTTTCACAATGAATGGACTAGTCTATCGAGATCATAATTTACCCATAAATAGATGAAGCCAGGAGTTATAGAGGAGTACCTTTTGTCCCGGTTGAAACTCTTTCCGTCGAATAATCTTATTATGTTCTAATTTCATCCGAGATTTTAAAATCTTAGCATTATCATACGCATCATTACATATCTCCTCTAACTCATTTAGTTGAAGCTTGCGAGCTTCACCGACATTGTCCATATTGTAATTTAACCTCTTAATTGCCCAATATGCTTTGTGCTCCAACTCAACGGGAATATTTCAAGGTTTGCTATACACAAAACAGAATGGGGACATTTCAAGTGGTTCTCGTATGCGGTACGATAGGCCCATAGAGAATTGTTCAATCGAAGGGACCATTCTTTCTAGTCGGGATAGATGGTCTTCTCAAGTATGTGTTTGATTTCACGATTTGCCAACTCAGCCTGTCCATTCGTTTGTGGGTGATATGTCGTTCCAACCTTGTGAATGACACCGTACTTTTTCGTAAGTTTTTTAAACGGATTTTTGCAAAAGTGTGTGCCGTTATCACTTATTATCGCTTTAGGTGCACCGAAGTGAGAAAGTATGTGTTCGTGCAGGAACTTTATCACCACTTTATTGTCATTAGTCTTGGGAGCTATAGCTTCCACCCATTTAGATACATAGTCTACTGCGACTAGGATGTATAAGTGCCCAAAGGATGGGGAAAAGGGCCCATGAAGTCAATACCCCAACAATCGAAAACCTCAATGATGAGAATCGGGGTTAATGGCATCATGTCTCGTCGGGTAATCGCTCCCATACATTGACACTTGTCGCAAGATTGCAACAATTGTTGACATCCTGGAACATTGTGGGCTAGTACAAACCTCTTTGGAGAATTTTAGCGGTTATTTTTTTCACGAAAAAGTGGCCTCCACATGCTTTCGAATGACAGAATTGGATGACTTTCGGAATTTCGTGATCCGGTACGCATCATCGAATGATTTAATCGGCGTAATATTTAAAAAGGAATGGATCATCATAGAAAAACATGCGCGACCAAGTGTGAACCTCTTCTTATCTTGCGGTGTCCAATCGGGAGGGATGGCTCCCGTGATAAGATAGTTTACTATATCCGCAAATTAGGGCAAAAAAGAGGTGGCAAAGAGTTGCTCATCCGAAAAATACTCGTCTATGGGTATAGGATCACCAGGTACATAAGACGAAATCCGTGATAAGTGATCGAAAATGACGTTTTCTACTCATTTTTTGTCTTTAATAGAGAGACACTACACCAAAATGGACAAATTGTCACCTTTTAGCTGGCCAGCCTTGTCAAGGTCATTGACCGTGACAAAAAACACCCATTTTTTGTCACGGTCATTGACCTTGACACGACCGTGATAACTAATTATCACGGTCATTGACCGTGACAGGACCGTGATAAATTTACTTGTCACGGACTTGTCACGGTCAATGACCGTGACAATAATTTAAATACTTGTCACGGTCAAAGACCTTGACACGACCGTGACAATGTTCGCAGCAAAAAACCTAACCCCCTTCTTTTTTCCCTCCCGCGCCGTTCCCTCCCTCTCTCTCTCTCTCTCTCTCTCTCTCTCTCTCTCTCTACTTTGAGGTCGATTTTCTCTCTCTCTCTCTCTCTCTTCCATTTATATATATATTTATGTGTGTATGTGTATATATATATGTGTGTATATGTGTGCGTGTGTGAGGGGTGGGGCAGGGTGGGGGCAGGGCGGGGTGGGGTGGGGTGGGGGAGGGGGTGGGGGAGGGGGGCAGGGGGTGGGGTGGGGTGTGTGTGTGTGTGTGTGTGGTGTGTGGTGGTGTGTGGTGGGGGAGGGGGTGGGGTGGTGTGTGTGTCTGTGTGTGGTGGGGGAGGGGGTGGTGGAGGGGGGCAGGGGTGGGGTGGGGTGGGGTGGTGTGTGTGTGTGTGTGTGTGCGCGTAGGTGCGTAGGTGTGCGTGTGTGTGTGTGCGTAGGTGTGCGCGTGTGTGACTCATTCAAAATAAATATTTCATTCAAAAATATTGGATAATAATTGATATTTTCATTTAAATTGATAATAATTTTATTCATGAAATTAATTCAATTAGGTAAAACCCTAGATAATTTTTTAACAGAATTTGATTATATTATAGAAAGTTTAGTAAATTCACAAAATGTTGCCAATTGTATGTTTTTAGGAATATCATTAGTTAGAATCCATATACATGCATGTTGTTAGAAATTCTTAACTTTAATTTGTAGAATCTCTGTACTTGGTTGGATTTATGCCTTTATGATAATGAAATTTATGCTCCAATTATAATTATCTCATGTCATAATTTTATTGATAAACAATATATGTAGTTGTCACGGTCGTGGTGGGGGGAGGGGGTGGGGTGGGGTGGGTGGGGGTGGTGTGTGTGTGTGTGTGTGTGTGTGTGTGTGTGTGTGTATGTGGTCAATACCTGAATTTATTTTTGTATTTGAATTAACCCATGAATTTATTTTTGTATTTGAATTAACCCATTATATGAAACATACTTGAAATTTAATATAGTGCGCATAGATACTAGCATTCTAGTTCTTATGCGTACGCATTCAATAGCCCTTAGACCCGTTCGAGAGTCATTACCCCTGTAATGAGATCTCTCGAATTGTCCCGTTTGGACAGTTTGAGACTGTATAATTTATGTATAATATTCTTATTGGCTTAAAGTTGTTACTTTTGGAGGAAGTTCTGCAGTCGTATCTTAATGTTCTCTGGGTACATACTAGATTGACAAGTGTGACTGTTATTTTAATTGACCAATTGAAATAAAACTCACACCTGCTAATCTACGTCGTGTACTTGGAGAACTAAGGGGATATGCTGTCGAATTTTTTTCAAATCGTAACAATGTGCATGAGCTGTTAAGTATATTACAGAAAAATGCATTCTTGAATGGGATAGGACCACTTAACCTTTAATAGGATAATTAAACATACTATAAATCTAAGTTTTGTTTACCTTTAATAGGTGTTTAGTTGTGGTAGCTGTGATGGGATATTCGAAATACAAAGAGTGGATGGGTGAGACTAATAGAATAGGGGATATGTTTCGCAGAGGTGCTAACGAATTTGTGAAATATGCAAAGAGATGTCGTAATGATGAAGATTTTCCGTGTCGTAATATGTTAGAGGATTTAGTTGATGATGCGTACGGAGTTTATGAAGCTGAGGAGAATGAGGTTACTGATGATGTAGAAGATTCAAGTGCTCGTGAAGATAACACGATAAAACTTGACGATGACTACCAAAGTTTAAAATTTAAGGCGACCCAACCGTTATACTCTGGCTGTGAGAAAGATCAAACAACTTTACATGCCATGGTTGGTTTGCACAGTTTGAAGACGCAGTACGGTTTGTCTGGCAATAGCGTGACGGGAATTCTGAAATGGGTGAAGGGCTTATTACCCAAGGTGAATACACTTCCAAATAGCTATCCTGTTATGAAGAACAGTTTGAAAGGTTTGGGAATGAAGTATAAATCGATTCATGCTTGTGTGTATGACTGCATACTATACCGAAAGGAGTATGAAAATCTCGATCGTTGTCCGGTATGCGATGAACCTAGATATGTCCAATCTACTAGTAAGGAAGGCACAAGCTCAAAAGTGCCTCAAAAAGTATTGAAATATTTTCCCGTTGGGCCTAGATTAAAACGATTTTTCACAGTACCATGGATTGCAGAGGCAATGACTTGGCATGCTAGTGCAGAAGTAGGGGGTAATATCATGCGTCATCCTATTGATTCTACTGCCTGGCGGAGGATGAATTATGAGTGTACCGATTTTGCTCGAGAACAACGCAACATTCGTTTGGCTATATCAACAGATGGTTTCAATCCATTTGGAAATCTAAGCACCAATCAGAGTGTATGGCCAGTGATCCTAGCCCCACTCAACCTCCCTCCTTCAAAGTGTATGAGACCTGAATTTTCGATGATGGCTTTATTGATACCTGGGCCAAAGGCACCAAGTGAAGACATTGATATCTACCTGGCTCCTTTGGTAGAAGAATTAAATGAGTTGTGGGAAGAGGGTGTGCAATCATTTGACTCTTTTAGAAAAGAAGAGTTTGCGCTGAAAGATATGTTGATGTGGGCAATTCATGATTTTCCAGGTAAGAATCCCAAATTTAAGAATGTGGGAAATTCTGAATGTGGCCCAAATATGCCAGGTAAGAATCCCAAATTTAAGGATGTCAAGCATAAGAAGACCCCAACTGGGAATGAAACTGAGATAAGAAAGGCATGGTCTCGGAGGTCAATTTTATTTGACTTGCCTTATTGGAAGAAAAACCTGGTGCGCCATGTATTGGATGTGATGCATGCAGAGAAGAACTTCGTTGAACATATTGTGGGTACTTGCCTTGGGGGGAGTCATTCGAAGGATGGAGAAAATGCACGAAAAGACCTTAAAACGTTAAAACTTAAACCACAACTATGGTTGAAAGAAGATAGTAGGGGAAGGACAATAATTCCCCCTGGTGCGTTTACTTTGACGAGTGAGGAAAGGAAGGTGCTTCTAGACACAATATATAATTTGAAGGGCCCATCTACTTTTTCGTCCAACTTGCAAAGGATTGTGAATTATGTTACTCATGATTTACATAAGTGTAAGTCCCACGATTGGCATGTGATCATGCGATTGGTTCCTCTATTGTTTAAGCACTATTTCTCCAAGCACAAGGATTTGCGTAGGGCTATTATGCAAATTAGTATTACCTTCTCCCTCTTGTGTGAGAAGGTAGTGAATCGAGAACACATAGTGGCCGCAAAATTGGCTGTGAACGAAGCGATTTGTGTATTGGAGAAGTACTTTCCCCCAGCATTCTTTGACATAAGTGTTCACTTATTGGTACACCTATGCGACGAGGAACTTCTTTGTGGTCCAGTTAGATATCGGTGGATGTATCCATTTGAAAGATTGATGAAAGTTTTTAAAGATTACGTCAAGAATACGCGATATATTGCAGGATCAATTGCAGAGGAATACATCACCGTGGAGTCATCAATATATACTCGGGAATATATGACTGACTCGACCAGCGTTGATGACACTGATGAATTCCTCGATGTTGGTGGTAATGTGATGGGAAAACGAGTGAAATTAACGAGTTTGCAACATGAACAAGTAGCTCGTTATCTATTTGACACACATGAAGATGTTGAAGAATGGAAAAAGTAAGTTTCGAATATTATAATGTTTAACATTATTTTAGATTATTTTATACATGATTAATTTTATAATATGCAGTAAATATGAAGCCTGTGAGAACAATAAAAGACGAAAAACAGTGGTACAATCAGACAACGAATTTAGGCTGTGGTTGACACAAGAGGTAATTATAATGAAAACAGTCGTTATATAACGTTACATTACACTCAAATTTTACCACTAATATAATTAATTTATCTATATTCTCAGCTCCTAAAGATGGGTGATGCGACATCAAGGCTTGCTCGTCTAGCCACTGGACCCTTGTTCGTGGCACAAGAGTACAAAAAGTATCGATTGAACGGTTACATTTTCGGCGCTAAAGTGTACGAGGAAAGTACAAATGTACAGAACTCGGGAATTTCATACAAGGCTCTTACTTTCTTTCGAGCGAGCGCAAAAGATAAAAACCTCGTTGAAGCTGAAATGACTTACTATGGTGTAATCCAAAATATATTTGAATTGGATTATATAAGCTTCAAAGAGGTTGTATTTTACTGTGAATGGGTAAGAGTTGAGGATAAAAATGCTTTTAAAGTTGATCCTCTCACCAATTTGATCATGGTTGACTTGTCCAAGTTGAAGAGCAACGACCACGTGAGCGATGAGCCGTTTGTTTGTGCATTTCAAAAGGTTAAGCAAGTGTTTTACTCGAAGTATATCAACAACGAGCCGTGGTCAATTGTCCAACACGCGCCAAGGCGTCTAAATAGTAGTGTGGATGACTTGGCTGCTCCTACCGAATAGCAATCCATTTTTTATGATAACCCGAATTTGAAACAATTTTTCAATTTGTAATAAATATTTCAATTTGTACCGAAACATCCATTTTTAATGCTTTTACTTGATCTGCACTTTATCATTTTCACTCTTGTGTAGTGTGCGTGTGTGGAGAGGAGATTAATACATAAATATTACAAC
The DNA here is from genome assembly GCA_949130495.1 of Sambucus nigra. Lineage (NCBI taxonomy): Eukaryota > Viridiplantae > Streptophyta > Magnoliopsida > Dipsacales > Adoxaceae > Sambucus > Sambucus nigra. Next base: position 478,302,419 of record OX422217.1, on the reverse strand, counting down.
TACATCTAAGTTTTGTTTATACTAATCCATGAATATACACTTCTTACCTTTAATTAGCTCAAGTTAGCCATATGAGCTCAAGTTATTACAACTACATCACACTTGGATGCCATATGAGCTCAAGTTAGCTGTTTGAGTGACACTACAGGTAATGTATTTATATTTATATGTCGATTTCGATTTCAATTACGATTTATATTTATCTATATTTGAGGGGCGGATACTAATTTTACTTTATTTCAATTCAGGGGACAGGGAGTGGCCCTAAGGGTAGGCCACATATGTTCTATACTTATGTGGCTATTCGGACGAGAAGGGAAGGATAAGGAGGTGTTCCCGAGCGTCGCGGTACAAAATCTCTTTTCCATGCAAATAGTTTGTAGATTTGAGATAAAATGATGGTGATGTTGTTTCTTTTTAAACAGTTTCTTATTTGAATATATATTTTCATTATCTTTAGTTTGTTCGGATATATGATGTTTGGAATAGGTACAACGTTGCTATAACAGGTATAAATATACTGCTGGGCAATGGCAGTGGCCATACTGCCCAACAGATTTTTTTTAAATTCTGCCCAGAATTGTCACGGTCATTGACCGTGACAAAATTGTCACGGGATGTGTCACGGTCAATGACCGTGATAATTTTTTTACTAAGGGTCACGGCTTTGTCACGGTCAATGACCGTGACAAACGTGTCACGGTCATTGACCTTGACACGACCGTGACACAAAACGCGAGTTTTGTGTCAAGGTCAATGACCGTGACACGGCCGTGACAAAAAAATTTGTCTCGCCTCGAAATGTCACGGTCATTGACCTTGACAAGGTGGATTTGTCAAGGTCGATGACCTTGACAAATGGGCAGATTTGGTGTAGTGAGATTAAACTCTTGTAGGAGTAGGATCCACCTTATGAGGCACGACTTTGCGTCTTTCTGCGCAAGTAGATATTTTAAAGTCGCGTGGTTGGTGAAACAAGTTATGGGGAAACCGATAAGATAGGACCGAAATTTGTCGAGAGCGAATACTACCACTAGCAATTCCTTCTCTGTGGTGGAGTAATTGAGTTGTGGTCCGATAAGAGTCCGATTAGCGTAGTAGATGACATGAGCCTTGTTATCTTTTATTTGGCCCCAAACAGCCCCTATCGTATAATTGCTAGCATCACACATAAGCTCCAATGGTAAGGACCAATCCGGAGCTTGCATAATAGGAGCGGACATAAGCATGTTTTTCAGTTTTTCAAAAGAACTTTGGCATGCTTCCGTCCACTCGAATGGGGTGTCCTTCATAAGAATATTGGTTAAGGGTCTAGCGATGACACTAAAGTCCTTAATGAACCTTCTATAAAACCCCGCGTGGCCCAAGAAGGAGCGCACGTCTTTTAGCGATTTAGGTGGGGGTAGGTCATCTATGACATCTATTTTTGCTCGATCAACTTCGATCCCTTTGGATGACACGATGTGGACAAGAACTATACCCTAGGTTTCTATGAAATGGCATTTCTCCCAATTCAGCACTAAGTTCTTTTCCACACATCGGGATAGTACTTTCTCAAGATTGGCTAAACATAAGTCGAAGGAGGTGCAAAAACACTAAAGTCGTCCATAAACACCTCTATCCCTCTCTCAACCATGTCACTGAATAAGCCCAACATGCACCTTTAAAAGGTCGCTGGTGCATTACATAAGCCAAAAGGCATACGTTTGTAGGCAAACGTTCCAAAGGGGCAAGTGAAGGTTATTTCCTCTTGATCAAGTACATCTACCTCAATTTGGTTATATTTAGAATAACCATCTAGGAAGCAATAATAAGGGTGAGCCGCTACTCTTTCAAGCATTTGATCGATTAATCGCAAGGGAAAATGGTCTTTCTTAGTTCCCGCATTGAGTTTTCGATAATCAATATAAATGTGCCATCCAGTGGTGGTACGTTGGGGAACTAGTTCTCTCTTAGCATTTTCGATCACAATCATGCTCGACTTCTTTAGGAAAACTTGAATGGGGCTCACCCACTTGCTATCCAAGATTGGGTAGATAATCCCGACATCCAAAAATTTTATGATTTCAGTCCTCACCGCATCTTTCATTGTGGGGTTTAGCCGTCTTTGCATCTCTCTCGAGGGCTTAACATCCTCCTCCAGGTGAATCTTATGGGTGCAAATTAGAGGGATTATCCCCTTTAAATTAGTTATACACCAACAAAAATCACTTTAGTGCTTCTTCAAAATATTCAATAGCTTACCCTCCTGCTCTTCATCTAAGCTAAAGGAGACAATAACAAGAAATGTCTTACTTTCACCTAGGAAAGAATATTTAACATTGGAGGGAAGTTTCTTCAACTCGAGAGTCGGGAATGTGTCGCTAGAGGGCACCATGTGTGCTTCCCTTGGCGGTAACTCTTCGAATTGAGAAAACCATTTAACATTTCTCGCATCCTCGTTCGACGTTCTCTCATCGAATAAGCCTCTCAACTCCTCTACTTCCCTCTCAAACTCGGTGTAAGCTCCCTCACTATCATGACTAGAAGATAGGAAAACTTCTAAGGCATCTCCACAGTAATTTTTCTCAAAGTGTTCTTCTACGATCTCCTCAATTAAGCTCACTGCGTGAAGATCATCTTCTTCCCCTGCTTATTGGGCTATGTTGAAGATGTTCGTTTCTAAAGTCATATTCCCAAAAGTGAGTTGCATCTGCCCATTTCTATTATTGATCACTGCGTTAGCCGTAGCTAAGAATGGGCATCCAAGGATGATGAGAACATGATTTTTTGAGGCGAAGGAGGGATCCGTGTTCCAAATGACAAAATCTACTGAAAAGTAGAAAGTGTCCATTTGGACTATCACGTCCTCAACTATACCCCTTGGCATCTTCACGGTTCGATCCGCTAATTAGAGAGTGATCCTTGTGGGCTTAAGATCACCCAGATCAAGTTTCCTATAAATCTAATAGGGTAGGATATTGACACTTGCCCCCAAATCGAGTAAGGACTTTTCGAATTTGTTCTCTCCAATGGTGTAGGAAATGGTGGGTGCACCGGGATCTTTGTATTTAGGTGGGAGATCATTAAGAAGGACTGAGCTCACATTCTGTGCTAAAAACACGCTTTTCTTTACCTTCATCCTTCTTTTTACTGTCAATAAGTCTTTTATGTCTTTTGCATAGGATGGAATTTGCATTATTGCATCGAGGAAAGGTAAGTTCAACTTCACATTATTAAGGACTTCTAGCACTTCATCACTTATGGTCCTTTTATAGGCAGGAACCAATCTTTGAGGAAATGGCGCAACGGAGGGTGGTTTTACAACTACCTCGATCTCACTAGTGTTTTCCTTTTCAATCTCGTTCAAGGAGATATCTTCGGCCTCTTTCATGCTGGGTGAATTCTCTTTGTCTTTTGAAATGTCATGTAGGGAGGTAATAAATCAATAACTCTCCCACTACGAAGAGTGGTTACAGCTTAGATGTGCTCCTGCTATTCTGTAGAGGTGGATCTAACACTATGTTGACCTTGGGGAGGTCTTTGGCCTTGGGCAAGAAACTTGCCATTCTCTTAGATGCTCAATGCGGATTGCGTCTTGGAGATGTTCGCATTTATTTTGGCGAACATGTGTTCATATCTAGCATTATTTGCACCTTGAGAATTTATGAATTGGTTTATTGTATCCTCGAGGTTCCTTCGTGGTGGAGCTACATATGGAGCTGGAGGTGGTGGTGCTTGATGGTATTGAGGAGGTGGTTGAGGTGAAACAACCTGTGAATGTGGGTTCATCGTAGCTTGTGGTTGTCCGTAGTTAAAACCAATATGGTTTCTCCACGACGGGTTGTATGATTTCCCATGAGGGGCATTAAAATTACCCTTGAATCCTCCTATAGCATCCACCTACTTGGTGTGCATAACCTTGTAGGCAAAAATCGTCGGGCATGCCTTTATGGAGTGGCCTGCCTCACAGATTGCACACACTTTTTCTTTCGAACCACGACTGGATCTGGAGATATTTCTTAACTGACCATCAAACCACTCTTTCATATCTCTCTGAAACTGATCGAATCGATGGCCTATTAAGGTATTTTTTATCCAGATGGTATAGACCAAATGAAGTCTGATTAATAGATGGTTGTATAGGCCTGTCTTGGTTAGGATCAGATGTGTCCCATGCTTGAGTAGTCTCTGTGATATACTTAAGATGGGCTTCGGCATCGCATGAGCTTAAATCTCAAAAGGGTCTTTCACACATTGTTTGCACAAGTTGTTTGGAAGCTACTGTCAACCCATTATGGAAGAAATATATCATTAGGTGTTTGTCAAAACCATGATGGGGGCATGTGCTTACCAACTCTTAGAAACGTTCCCAACATCTGTCAAAAGACTCATTATCGTGTTGTCGAAAATCTTGGATTTGAGTTTTGGAAGAGTTGGTCTTGTGTTGTGGATAGAATTTTAAGATAAACTTAGACTTCATATCTCTACAGGAAGTGACGGAGTTCGGGGGTAGTGACCATAGCCAGGTCTTGGCTTTATCCTTTAAGGAAAAAGGAAAAATCTTTAGGCGAATGACATCCTGCGTGCAAGCTTGATCACTAAATGTGTCACACGCCTCTTCGAACTCACGAATATGCAGGTATGGTTTCTCCGAATCCATGCCATGAAAAGTAGGGAGAATCTATATCATCCCATTGCGAAAGTGGAACTGATCGGCATTATACGGAAGTGAAATGCAACCAGGGGTGACAGTCCGCTCAGGAAAGAGTAAGTCTTTCATGGGACGATAGGGTAGATCTCCCTCTCCAGTACCGAAACTTACTGCATCAGACATCTCATTCGCTCTCTCTTCAAACGACTTTGTGTACTCACTCGGTGTCCTAGATGTGTGACTCGAAGGTTGACTTAGGGTGTAACTACCTATAGAGTGCTCAGGAATAGGAAGTGGAAACCAAAATTATAAAACGCGAGGTGTGGGGGGACTTTCAGTGTTGTACTCGACGATTGGGTTTTCGTGGATTCTGGTTAGAGTATTGTGAGGAGTCTGAGTATGTTCACGATTTTGCATTAAAGGCTTTTTGAGAGATGAATTTTTATTTTTATTTTTAAATCTTTTTATGTTTTTGGATTTTTTGGGGGTCAAAGTTTTAGATTGAATAAATCTAACCGAAGTCTTCCTAAATCCCCGACAACGGTGCTAAAAACTTGACGCGACCACAAATGTGTCTAGTGTGCATGCTATTTAGGCTCAAGTGCAAGCCTGTCGCTCAAGTAATAATCCGATAAGTCGGGTATCGATCCTCAGGGAAACAGGACAAACGAAGTCGTAAAGACGTTGGAAATATACAAGTAATCTAACTTTGATTATAAAGAGAAGAAAAAGGTGATTTAGATTGCGAAACAACTACGCCTAGATGCGATTTTGAAAATGAGTAATTAATGAAGCTACGAATGAATAAAATGAAACTACGCTAATTGAGTGAAGAACTAATAACAGAAAATTTTACTAGTGAAATATGAAATGAGAATAATAGGTCGGGTTACAATCCCCCACACCCTAGTAATTCACTTCGTAGGATACTAGATTCAGAATTAAGACTTTAAATAAACCCAGTCTTTAGTTCTCCTAAGTATTACATATATAGAGGATCGTAGCCCGCACACTATGTAAGCAAATGACGAAATTAAAGCAGTATCGCATAAACCAATACTTTCGTTGCTTTCTTAAGCATCCAGGTTACCCAGGGAAAACGAGATCAAAAGTCAACAACGGTTCGTACCAGTTATACAACAACATTCACATAAGATTTTAATTCAAACTTCTTTTTCCATTATCATGAATTACATCGGGTGGGGTTCATGCACCCTAACCCTTGAAAACTTAGTCGGACATATTAAAACTAGAAGAAAACATGCTTTGAATGAAAGAAAACATTTTAACTAACAACTTAAGATGAAGAAGAACAAAATTACTAACTAATTAATTAACTACTTCAATAATGAAAGCAAGAATTAAAACGAATTTTCTTGAATTGCAGAACTGGAATCAAAGCTATATAAAAACTAGGGTTTCTTGTTGTGTTCTCCTCTAAACTAATTACAATGCTTCTCTAAAGGGATTAGAATCCACTTTAATGTCTAGGAGGTGTTTTAAATTTATACCCTACGAAAATTACAAGAGTTGGATGCATACAAAACTCTATCAAGAATAAGATAGCCCCAAATCTCGAACCCTGGATCTTTGGGGCCGGATCAATCCATTTTTTCGGAGTATCGGATTATTCCAGTAAACATATTCTTCATATAAGCCAGATTGGTCCGGATTTCCTTTTTAATTTCTCTTGATTTTCTCTTTAAAATCTCTTGATTATTTCACATCTTCGGGTCTTCATAACTTCTATTCCAGAATGCGAATTTGGACGCCGTTTCTTCCTACGCGTTCATAACTCGAGATCTTCGACTTTTATTTTGGGTCCTTGACCGGATTCCTGATGGAAATTATGCTTTTTCCCTTTTAATTTGTCCTCTTTCTCTTCTCTTACTTCTTCCGGTTTCTTTCTTTCTTTCATGTATTAAATACCTGTAAAATCAATAAGAAATACACGAAACTCGGGATACTTGTTAGACGAAGCCATTAGCAATAATATGAGATAAACCAACACATTTTACATTGTTCGGAGTAATAAAAGCCTCTAACTTAAGGGGTAAATTTGGAAGAATTTATGCCTAATCAAGTTGCATATGAGATTAACTTAAAATGTTTGGTTGTGTCTACGGTTACTGTAAATGCCGGAATGACATTAAAGTATCCTATGTTGTCTGACATTTCTAATTGGGCTATCCCAATAAGGCTTTTCTCATACTCTTTCCATCTTTTATATAATAGACAACACAATATGTTGATATTATTCTGAGGTCTATATAATCCTTGGATTCTTGCTTGAAAGATTCCGAAGGTTAGGAATTGGAACTTCTTATCAGTTCCTCCAGATTTAAGCCATTCTGAGTCAAACAGTTGGAGCTCAGTATAGGATTTTTCTAACACATGATTCCTACAATGATAAGTCATGTTATAATTAGGAGTCTTAGGAGTGACACCTTCTTTAAACAAGTATATGTATCCAACGACTGAAAGTTGTCCATTATGAATGGAATCTTCAACAATCTTTGAGTCAACTTCACCCCATTCTTTCCATTAGAGAGGATTGGTGAAAGTTCTCTCCTTCCACCATGTTCTAACATTAGAGGATGGATCCTTAAGTCTTTGGAGCATACAATTACTCTGTCTAATATTTGGGATAGAGCTAACTATCTTACTAGTCTTATCTAATCCATCATTTATGATTCTTTTAGTTATGGTCTTTCCTTCCCTAGTTCCTACATAAGGGGATTCTCTAAATTTACAGGTGTTTACCTGTTTTTGTTCAAGTCTTTTTTCCATCATTTCTAAAGAGTCTGAATAATCTTTTTCTCTTTTTATTTGCTTAAGGATTTCTTCATTAAATGTCTTATTATCTTTTCTTGCATTATTGTTAATATCTTCATTATTTTTAACAAGAGTATTAACAACAGAATTAGCGATCTTACCAATATAGTCTTTTATCTCATCTTCTTTTTCTTGTTTATGCACAAATTCGTGTGCCATCCTAGCTTCTATGGTTTCTATAGTTTTTTCCATTTTATCTAAACGAGTTAAAATAAATGGAGAGTCTAATTCGATTTGGGAGGGTTTATTACATATAAACTTAATTCCTTTCATAATTTCTTCATATTTTTCTTCTACTTGGTCCATGTTTAATCTAAGTTCATTAATGATACTATCCATTTTGGATAGGTTATGACTTTCCATATTATTAAGATAATTTGCTAAATTTTTTTGGAATTTAACAAAGTCTGTGTAGAAGGTTGCTAATCCTTCTGTCTTAGCTTTTAAATTTAAATATAAGTCTTTAATAAAGTTACTGTTATAGTCTAGGGTAGATGCTATGGATGTGGAGATTAAATTTAATCTTTCTAATATAAGTCTAGTTGCTTTAGTAGCGTTGTCAATCTCATTTTCATTTATCTTATAATAAAATCTATCATCATTTATCTTTTCTAAAATTCCTTGGTAAAAATCTGCTAAGGTCTGAATGGAGAGGTCTCTAGGTACCTCATTCCAATCTTATTTAACTATCTCTATTAGGAAGATAACTATCTAATCTAGGGATAAGCTTATCTTGTTCTTTAGTGAGATTAATTAGTTTACTGTCTTGATTTTTAGTTGAAGTTTTAATTTCTAAAATAGTTTTGTTAAGGACTTCTATATGATTAGTCTTAATATTTATTTATTGTAGAACTTGTACTAGGTTTATTGGGACTTGGTTATCTATTTCTAGTAGTTTTTTAGAGATATTTTTTATCTCTGTTTCTAGGGTTTGAGTGTCTTTTATTACTTGTCTTAATGTAAGGAGTATACACTTATTTTGGTCTATTATGCTATTAATAGCACTAGCAGTAACTTGTCTACTATTTGCGTATTTGGCTGGGATGTGTTCAGTTTGTGAACAACCATTTATGTGAGAGGTTAAACAACCTACTGGGTCTAAATCAGTTATAGGTATGGGATGGTAGTGTGGGTTGGTTCCAAAGATATCTTTGTAAATGCGAGGGATAAATTCCAAGGGCATTAAAGTCTTTTTACTGTAAGTATAAAAGGAGTGTCTTGGGTCTGATACCACAATTTGAGTTTTGGTTGGAATTTGGTGAGTTTATAATGTCTTTAAGGTCTTGATACCAATTTGGGTTTAAACTATAAATCTTTTAAATATATAGTCTTAAAATAAGGTTTTAATATAAGACCAGAGGGAACCACTAAAAAAATAATAAAAAAATTTAGGAACCACGAGGGGACCGCTTGCGGGATAAGGACAAAGTCCGCACGAAAGTCCGCACGGTTAAGTCCGCACCAGAGATTTTATATATATACACACACACACACCCATGTATATTTAATGAGATATGTATATTTATATTATTCCATGCATTATTAACACATGAATAAAACTATATACAAGTACCATGTATCTATTGATAATATTATTTAATAAATGGATCTTAGTATATTATATAATTTAATAAAATACAAATATACGTAATTTTATGTATATGTACATATATATTTTTTTATTTATAAGAATTACACACATATTAATGTATTATGTATTATATATTAAGGTATAAATACATTAAAATATTAAGAATGAATAATTCCGAGTTGAAAAATAAAAACAGAAGTTATAAAACACCATTTTGTTGTTTTATGAAAAACTTGATTATAATACAAAAATATTATAATTCAATATTTAAAAAGAGGTGTGACAAATGCAATTTTTTTATCAGAATTGTATTTAAACACATAAAATCGAATAATGGTTGCAAACCAAACAGACCCTTCTGTAATGTAAAATTTTATAAAAACAACTTTATTTATTGGGTTAATTATTTTTCTAACCACCATCAATTATTTTTGGGCAATTTACACTTAGGTCCCTTGGTAACAATTTTTAAACATCTAAGGACAATTTATAATTAGGTCCACTTGTTATGTCACTAGCGTGGACTTCTACAAGAAGAGAATTAGTGGACCTAAGTGTTTAAAATTTGTCAAAATTCCTTTAGTGTTTAAAATTTATTTGTGAGGGATCTAAGAGTACTTTTCCCATTATTTTTTAATCTTATTAATGGTAAATAAAATATCTTGGTCCCCCTTATCTTATAATCCTGGTTTCGTCACTGTTCGTAATGTTAAATATCACAAACATAGATTCATAGTGTGACACTGCAAACTTTTGTAGTGTAAAGTACTCTAAATATCCAACTTAAAAATCATGTAAATTTAATTTAGTTATCTAAAACTTATAATAAGAAATCATAATCAATTACTAACATGTTTTTCCAAATCAAATAACCATTGTGATATTCTTTGGAAATAAAACTACCTTTCAAGAGTACAATTATGTTTTGAAATGAATAATAATAATAATAATAATAATAATAATAATAATAATAATAATAATAATAATAATAATAATAATAATAATAATAATAATAATAATAATAATAATAATAATAATAAGAAGAAGAAGAAGAAGAAGAAGAAGAAGAAGAAAAATTATTAATAATAATAATAATAATAATAATAATAATTATTATTATTATTATTAATTATTATTGTTATTATTATTATTATAAAAATCAACAACAATACCTCCAGTCATCACAAAAGCCCTTGGATACCCAAAACCTTTTAAAACTTGTTGACAAAAATGGGTATTAATGTCGAAATTGGTACAACTTTAGGCTTAAATAAAAGTGGGACACACATACCTTTTGGGGTGGGGGTGGGGGGGGGGGGGGGGGGGGTCCAGACATTGCTCCACAAGGAGATTAACATGGTACATTTACATATTCAAAACCATTAAGAGGTGAATGAGACATTGACCGTAAACTACCCAATTAAAAACTATTGATTGTCCTACTTTTGTAATATTATTATTGCAATCATTTCTCCTCAAAAGCCGTAAAAATAGAGCAAATAGCTTTGGCTGAGAAGACATCACAAAATTTGCAACACTAACTTTAAGGCATAAGACATTGCCCTTGGCATTTCCAACAAGTGCATGCTGATCCAACTGTAATTTCCCACATAATGTCCCAACAAAACAGATGCAGATAAATAAGACAACATAGCTAATCAATTTGGAATTGAATTAACTATTGCAGTTCCCACCCTAAGATAGTATTAATATCACAAGAAGCAGGACATGTTTGGAAACTTTGTTATGTCTACTATTTAATTAATACAATAGTACATAATTACGAATAATAATAAATATGGAAATAAAATAAAATTACAAAAATAAGACTTATTTGGTTTTGCAGAAATAAATACTAGAAACAGAAAAGAATTTGAGCCCTGTGTAATACCATAGTGTCCTTAAGGTAATTTTATTCCCTCCAACGTGCTTTAGATTAATGAATAATTGTCTCTCAAGATAGAACGGATGTTCAAATTAATTCAAGTAGCACACCAATGAATTAATTTCAGCAAACACAAAATTGTATTTTGTACTCAACCATGGAACATAAATATCCAGATTGTTTCAATATATGAATGAAAGAAATTTGGCATTGGACAAGTATTTTTTGTAATGCAAATTTCAGAATTTTTCATTAGTTTAAAATTGGAGGGAAGGATTTTTATTTATAGCATTAGTTTTGACTGGTGGGAGCAGTCAAAGCTGTTAAACTGTTTTTAATTGTCAAACTATTAAATTCGGACTGTCTTTAAATTAATTAGTTTCGTAATTAATTAATTCTTAGCCCAAAAATTTAATTTAAATTCGGCCCAAAAAAGAAAGAGATTTTTTCATAAGCCCGAACCGGGACGAGCCGGCTGGCCGGCGCGTGCGCACGTGTGGGCTTTTGGTCCAAGCCCAACACTTATATAGTGTAGGTCATCTTCCTTTCAAAGAGTTAGGATACCACAAAGGCATCCGAGCCTTAGTCTATATTTGGGGTTTTATTAACTCTTTAAATTCCCACTATTTTTCCTATGTGAGACAAGGTTTACACGCCCAATTCATTAACTTTCATTACTCTATGAGTCATTTTGGAGACATATTTATCATTCATAACTTAATGAATTTGGACATGTGAATATACCACGTTAATCTCCTTGTGTAGGAGAACGCGTTCGTATATGGTCCCACAAATATCGTGGTGTGGGTCATATCTAAATTTGAGCTCAAAGTTGCCCAAAATTCATTCTAGAAAATTTTGGACAACATTTACGTCCAATGTTCTAATAATCCCCCACATGAATGATATATCGTTATAAATAGAAACAAAACGGATGCAGATGAAGATGTAGGCACAAGTTGAGTAAAACTGAAGATTTATTGCATCGGGAGAAGTAGTCTAAAGGCCTTGAACTTTTCTTAGTGATATACCATCGAATTTACTTGGTTAATCAGTAGACTTCTTGTCTTTGAACCGTCAACCATCAACCATTTTTATAAACCTAGACAATAATATTCACACAATAGTTCTTTAACATAGTTGGTTCTCATATTTTTGTTCGTTTTGGCTATGAATACCACTTGGTTCCGTGAGTATTTTAGCGAATTTGCATTTCGTTATTCTCATAGAAGTGGCCCCCTTCCTACTCACGTAGGTGATATTCATAAGGAGTATTCTGCTATACCCCACTTAGACATACAAAGATATGGATATCATTAAAAGCGTAACTTATCCTAACTTCGCAAATTTGTACTGTAGCATCTTTGGAATGGATAGAATTAAACATCCCCTAGTGCTTACTGTATATAATATAGTTCGGTTTGCCCATTGAACCTAGAACTTGGGATCTCCAGTAAGCTAGGTTGGGTTGCCTCTATATAAATTCTTATTTATTTATAAGCTTCAGACCCATTTCTCTCTATGATCTTTAAACTTTCTCTCGGTTTAAACCTTTAGTTAGTGGATGCGCTATATTATCTCTTGACTTTACATAGTCAATTGAGATAATTTCATTTGAGAGAAGTTGTCTAATGGTATTATGTCGAGGACGAATATATCATGACTTTCCGTTATACATGTAATTTTGTTCCCTTCCAATTTTTGATTGACTGTCACAATGTATACATATTGCGGGCAGAGGTTTCAACCAATTTGGAACATCCTCTAAGAAATTTCGAAGCCATTCAGCTTTTTCTCCAACTTTGTCTAGTGTAATGAATTCCGATTCCATTGTCGGTCTAGCAATACACATTTATTTTGAGGATTTCCAAAATACACCTGCACCTCCAAGGATAAACACATACCCACTTGTAGACATAGAGTCCTTTGTATCGGAAATCTAATTTGCATCGCAATGTCCTTAAAATACAACTGGATATCTAGATGACATGTCCATTTTGAATGCTTTTGGAGTAAACACATTTATACACTCATTAATTTTGAAACCATTTGATAACATTGCATTATAAAAAATTTCATGCCTTAAAAAATTTTCATTAATTTTTCATGCCGTTTGATTTCACAAACTTACATACTTTTCCTTCTTGTCCGGGAGCCTTAAATCCTGCAGGTTGCTCCATATAAATTTTCTCGTTTAGTTCACCGTTTAAGAATGCATTTTTTACATCCATTTGATGTATTTCAAGTCCATTAATGACAACTATTGCTATTAACATTTGAATGGACGTAATTCTCATTACCAGGAAATATGTGTCGAATTAAACCAACCCTTCCTTTTGCCTATAGCCTTTAGCTACAAGTTTAGATTTATATTTATCAATTGATCTATCGGCCTTCAACTTCTTTTTGAAGATCCATTTGTAGCCTAACGATTTTGAACATGGCGGAAGATCCACTAGTTCCCATGTATGATTTTGCAAAATGGATTCAATTTCGCTATTAATCGCTTCTTTCCAATTAGAAGCATCGGGTAAGGATATCGCTTATTTATATGATTGAGGTTCATTTTCTAGCAAATATGTTAGAAAATTCGGACCGAAGGAAGTCAAGGTTCTTGCTCTTTTACTATGTCTTGGTTCATCCTTTGTTGATGTGTGATCAATAGGTTAATGAGTACCACTTGTAATAGCTTCATTTGTCCTTTTATATGAACCAAATTCTCGGGTCATGATATATTAAAAATCATTTTCAAAAAATGAAGTGTACCTCGATTCAATAACCCTATTGACATAAATATCCAAAATCTCATATTTACAAACTAAGAAACGATATGCACTGCTATTATTAGCATAATCGATGAACACACAGTCAGCAGTCTTTGGTCCTATTTTTATCGTTTTAGGTTTAGAAACCATCACTTTGGTTAATCACCCCACACTTGTAAATATTTATAGCAAGGTCTTCGAGCTTTCCATAACTCATAAGGCGTCTTGTGAGTTTTCTTGTGTGGTACTTTGTTAAGAATATAATTAGCAGATAATAAGACTTCCCCCTCACAAGTTCTGGGGAGCTCCTGAACTTATCAACATAGAGTTCATCATCTCCTTTAATGCACGTTTTTTTCATTCAGCAATACCATTTGATTGAGGAGAATTAGAAGTGGTGGTTTGATGGATAATTCCATGTTCGGAACAAAAATCCTCAAAAGGATATTCCTATTCACCTCCTATATCACTCGTAATAGCCTTTATCTTTTTGCTTAATTGATTCTCAACTTCATTCTTGTATCGTTTAAATGCATCAATAGCCTCATCCTTACTATGTAATAAATATACATAGCAATATTTTGTGTAGTCATCAATAAAAGTAATAAGATACTTTTTTCCACCTCTAGTTTGTACAAATTTTAAATCACAAATATCTGTGTGAATTACATTTAGTAGTTCAATGATCCTTTCAATATAATGAAAAGGTAATTTGCTAATTTTGATTCCACACAAATATCACATTTATGATTGTTATCAATGTTAAATTTTGGCAAAAATTCCAAGTTAATTAATCTACTAAAGGTATCAAAATTAGCATGTCCTAATCTAGAATGCCAATTATTAGAAGACTCAGTCAAGTAAGTAAGTAGAACTAGCAATTTCATTCATTACGGATGCCTTTGGCACCAGTGTCATTACATTCAATTTAAAAAGGCCCTCGGACAGGTAGCCCTTTCTCACATACGCATCTTTTTTGGACAACACAAACTTATAAAAAAAAAATACAAGTTTAAACCCATTCTTGCTTAAAAGCGATCCAACATTTTTCAAATCCTTATAAATAGTAAATATCCATTTGTTTGCACAAATGTGTCATGTAGCCCCAGTGTCCACTCACCATTCTTTGGTATTTCCTACCAGATTGCATTCAGAGACAATAACAGAAATATTTATATCTACGATACATCAGAAATGTTTTGACCCTACATCACATTTGTTTGAGCATTGTTCTTTTTAGCGTTCTTTGGTTTGCACACTCGCTTGAGCGGTGTTCTGGCTTGCAGCAATTGTAGCTTTTGACTTTGAACTTCTTTCTTTGCTTATAGGTGCCTTCCCATCACGCTTACGTTTGAATTTAGGACCTTCAACCACATGAACCTTGGACTCCATGATGTTCTTATCACCTTTCTTTTGAAATTCACGATTGTTTTCTTCAATCAGCAAACGTACTACCAATTCTTCGACATTCATCTCCTTGCATTTGTGCTTGAGATCACTACACCAAAATGGGAGATTTGTGAGTGTTGTTAGCACTCACAAATGACCTTTATAACTGCTATTTACCGTCATAATTTAGGGGGTGACAAAAGAAAATTTATAACTCCTAATAGCAGTCAGAAATTTTTATAACCCCTATGGGGTTATGACTGGTGACCCCAATTTGTAACTGCTATTCGTAACTGCTCTCAGCAGTCACAAATATAGCATTCGTGACTGCTGACTGCAGTTACGAATGTTAAATTTGTGACTGCTAACAGCAGTTACGAATCATATATTTGTGACTGCTGTTAGCAGTTACAAAATTGATAGTAGTGACAAATTTGTGACTGCTATTAGCAGTTACAAAATTGAATTTGTTAAATGTGGTAAAAGCTATTACAAATATCTTTACATTTTCACAAAATGATGAAATAATGAAAGTAAAATAAATATCATGATAACAAATCTAAAAATTTTGACAACATTTCATTTATATTTCTCATATTCTAAATATCCAGTACACATAAAACTTATTTAAACTTAATTTAACATCAAACAACCCCTAAGTGGGCGCCATGTACAAAATGAACATAGAATTAAAAATTAACTAAAAAAATAACGACACAACACTTCGATGACATGGAATGTCATGAACATGTAACAAATCATTCTAAATCTAGACCAGGAGTCACCACGCAGTGGATACGATTCGTGAAGTCTAGGTATATCAGCCGTGGGTGGTATTGATGCGGTGACATCCTCCCTCATGTACTTGGAGTATGCATGTTGAGCAAGTTCAATGGACTCAAATTTTTTGGATACGGTGCCTCGGTATCCATTAACTTGTGCTTGTGTTGCTTGCCACGAAGTGTAAACACCTGGATTTAAGCCTTTGAATACTACGTATGCCGGGTATGCCATGTGTATGCCTGCAAATTATAAAATGTAACTGAATTCAGAAATGTTGCAATCAACATATTTTAAGACAACGTTGTAATTAAAAATAAACACGGTTTCAATCCATGTATGAAGATCCAAGACAAGTGAATATTTTCATGAGATGCGACGAAACATGGTTTTCAATTGTAGACATATTAAAGAAATAGTAATACATGCTTAACTTATCAAAATTCTTACTTTGTGCATTATCATGTTCATTTTGGATCAAGATTTTGAAACAAACATTCCCAGAGATTCTTGTACAAACCTATTATGCATCTTTTGGAGCATTTTAGTGACATAAATATAGAAGAGCATTTGAAGATGAAGAGATTCCCATAAGAGGATTGAGGGTATTTCAGAGGTGCGTGGAAACGTGGTTTGGATGTAATCTATAAAACAATAATAGGGATGAAACTTTTAAGTTTACATTTTTACACGCGTCTTTGTCTCACTAGTCCACATTTGGAAGTTGCAGTATACAAGAGTTTGTAAAGGCACTATTGGAGCATGGAATGTTGTGTATCAATCGTGTAACCTACTTTACAATTAGAATTTATACAAAATTCAGACACAACCATAAGACATGCTTTTATGACAATTCTTCCATATTAAAATGTTTCCTGCGTTTCTCTTCAGTTTTAAGAATTTTATCTTAGAAAATGATCCAAAAAGCACAATAGTTTCCGCCTGAAACACCTATAGAAGATGAAATATAGTATTTACAAAATGGTTAATAACACGGTATCTGGTTTACCTGCGCCACTTTCCACAAATTGTTCCATCAACACCTTTTCCAATACCATCTATAGCTTCACGACATTGAATACAATTATAGATTGGGCTGAGCAGAGAAGGCTTGTGGGAACTCCAGTCCTAAAGAATGATAAATTAAGTAAATAAATAAATTAGTAACTTCTCTAATAGCACTCCTGCAACTCTATTTCTAATCATAACAATACAAAGTGAAATACAAACATAAGGCTTACTTGAAACCTATAGCACTCCGTAGGATTCATTTCCAATGGTTCACCTATACTATCAACCTCCCTGCATCAAATCAAGATAGAAACAAAAAGGTAAACATTAAACTGCCAGAGATTCTTCTTTATACTCCATCGCACAATTAATTGGTAATCCATTGAAAATGGACGCATCTACTGCTTATATATCTCGTCCAAGTATTGCAAGAGTTTGTGTAGAAATTAGCCTCTTACATGAAAGAACTCATAGGATTTGGATAGGTTGTGGTTCTAAGGGATTTTGGTAACAAATCTCTTATGAAAATATTCCATCATATTGTCAATATTGCAAAAAGAAAGGGAACCAAGAATCCAAATGCATGATCAAACACCCAAACTCCAATTTAGTCCAAAAGAAAACCACAAAAAATACTGATAAAAGGGATACTACTGCCAATCTTCAGCCAAAAATCCAAGGATGACAACATAATTCAACAAGTTGTTATCATACAAGAAGATTCATTTGGATATGGTAAAGAAGACATAGAACAAGATCTCAAGATAACACTACATCAAACAGTCCAAGTCTCTCTAAATGAATCGATGGATCTAATTCAGAATGGAGAATATACCTTAGAGGAGACTTTAATTGTAGATTAATTTAACCTCTCTCCTACAGGTTCAACACTTCCCAAGTATGATAGACTTTTAGTAGCTGCCAAAGACTGTTATTCAGATCAAGAGGAAAGGAGTTTCTCAGTCCCAATGATTGAGGAATTACAAAATTTTGCTTCATGGATTAATAACAAATGGAGAAAATACCAAGACAAGTAAGCAAAAATCCAAAAAATAAGCTCAGAATCTATTACTGCTATAACTGGTGCAAAAACAGAACACAAGACAAGTAAGCATTCTAAAAAAGTTCCTTATGATCCCCTATTTAGAAGATTTACTAGATCTCTTGGTAAATCAAAAAATCTACATCCTATATGTAATCATAAATGATTAACTTCATATGCTGGAATGCTAGGGGTGTGGCCAATAAGGCCACCAATAAAAGAATTAAAAGATTGATTAAACAATATAACCTTCCTGCAATTGCTTTATTAGAACCAAAAGTTGATTCAAGTAAAATCTATAATTTTTACTGCATCCCAAACTCCAATATAACCTTCCTGCATCCCAAAATCATTCATTGGCCAACAACCCATGTTATTAGCAAGCCTCACAAGATCCTCTTTATTCTTATTAATACTCAACGTCAATATTTCATACATATTGATGTATCCATATGTATGAGTGAGTGTAATGATGCGTGTTTATTTATACAATTATAAATAAAACCTTTACCATTCTGGCCACGCGCATCCCCTTAATGTAAGATTCTTGTGAATTTCGTACTAGTGGATCATTTACCTACGTTTCATACTAGTGAGTGTGGTGATGTATTCATATGAATGATCTTTACGTTTCGCCTAAAGATCGCTCTAAATATTTACCTGTTTCGCCTAAATCAGTTTCCTCACGCTCACCAAGGCACTGGTCTATGTCTGCCGTGTCGCAACCGTTGTCACTTCCCAATTTTAATTCGCCCAGGGGTGGGAATCCACCTACCTCTACTGCATGGAGGTAAATAATAATAACTTACTTTTTTATTCTCTCTT
This sequence comes from Sambucus nigra, assembly GCA_949130495.1. Lineage (NCBI taxonomy): Eukaryota > Viridiplantae > Streptophyta > Magnoliopsida > Dipsacales > Adoxaceae > Sambucus > Sambucus nigra. The sequence continues at coordinate 478,283,663 of OX422217.1, read as the reverse complement.
AAATATTCTATACAAATGAAAAAGGTGAAATATTTACAATGTGGTTTAAGAATTACTCTTTCTCCATTCTATCCAACTATTGCCTCTTAAGTTTTGATACTTGTAGTACAACCTGTTTGACATATTTGAGTTCTGATAAAATATCAAGTGCTCTGTTAGAAATGCTAATTTAATAATGTCATATAGCACTGTTAAATACTTTTGTGTTGTGCAAAAAAAAATAGTTGAGTTTATATTCTTTAGAGAGGCATTCCTATTTGAGGTCGTTTCAACTTGTGGAAGAAGTTAGATTTAGTGAATGTGAATCGACTTCATAACCCTTATTGAGCACACTTTGAAAAATTGGGTGTGCAATTTCATGAAAAAAGCTTCTGTACAATTCACAAATATTAGACGATGTTTATGATTATAGGCCATTTACATATAATTAGTTGAAGTTTTTCCCCATGTGATAGGACAGAGCATAAAAGTAAGCAGTTATTTTGATTGGGACAACCTAGGTATTATATGTACATGCAAAATTAACAGTCATTTCATACGCTCTCCATTAATATGGTTGTAATAATACAATTTAATCATGTTAAACTGCAGCTATATGTCTCATCAAACTACCAAGCTGCCCACAACAGATCCACATGTCGTTTTAGACCAGAAGTTTAAAAATAAAGGAAAATAATCAAAAGTTCAAGAAATTAGTCATATGTGTGGTATATATTGACATTAATGTGTAAGTATTCAAGATTTGTCACTTCTCAAAGATACACTTCACATTTGATAATTCATTGACATCAGAAATCCACAAATTTGCTAACAGCATATGCTTAAAATATTAGGGGGAAAATTAAAAACTTCAAGTAGTTAGTTGTATATGTGGCATGTATTTGATGGTCCAATTTTGACTTTAATGTGTAAAATTCAAGACATAATTTCTATAAGATCCAATTGTTATAATACGATACTAAAATTTTCAATTCAAAACTCCATTAGTACTGCACATTAATACTGCATCATTGTTGAGTTGATATATTGAAAATCTATCAGGTAAAGAAGTGAATTTGGTACATGTGTAGGGAAAAACAGATTACTTATACAAAAAAAGAAATACCAAAACAAGTTACAACCAACATAAAGTTTCACAAACCAGGCATTTTATCTTGCAAAACCCAGTCAACTAAACTCAAAAAACATCTCGTGAACCATTATTTCAATCATCAGACCTCAAAACTTAAAACCCAAATTAAACCTACAGCAGTTGATTTGCATATACGAGAGGACATAATCAATTAGAAAAAATTGGGGATCTAAAGTTAATCATTAAATTGGGGATCGACAAAATACCTGTTTGAGAGAGGGGTGGGAGTTGTGAGCATAAAACTTACAGAGGCTCAGTTGGAGTTCAGTTGTGAGCAAAATGAAAAATACATGTTTGGAGTTTTGCGGGAGGGGCGGGAATTCAACAAAATAAAAGAGAGAGGGGCGGGAGTTGTGAGAAGGGAGAGGAGGGAAATTAAAGTAGAGAAAAATAATTTGTGACCGCTAAGAGCGGTTACAAATTTATGACTGTCAATAGCGGTTACAAATTAAGTTTTAAAATAAATTTTATGACTGCTATGAGCAGTTATAAATTTATGACTGTCGATAGCAATCATAAGTTTAGTATTAGGCCAAAATTTGCGACTCCTCATAGAAGTTATAAATTTGTGACTCCTCAAAAGAGTCATAACTTAGGGCTACTGATAAATTTGTGACTGTTTGTGACAGTTATAAATTTGTGAGTGCTTAAAGGAGTCACAAATTAATTATATGGTAACATTTGTGACTCTCATTAGCGGTGACAAACTAATTAACTAATTTTTTTTATTACCCATTGATTTTATCACCCCTAATGGGAGTTACAAATAATTTTGTGACTGCTCCCGGGAGTGATAAGTTTGTCACCCCCATTAGCAGTCACAAAAAGGGGGTCACAAAATTAGAATTTTGGTGTAGTGGATAATTTTTGAACAAGTTCCAAGATGGAGGCAACTTTTCAATTATCGCCGCTACTTGGAAAGAGCCATTGATCGACATTCCTTCAGCGTGAATGTCGTGAAGAATAACCTGAAGTTCCTGAACTTGTGTAATAACCAGCTTGGAGACAATCATTTTGAAGTATAGAAAACGGTCCACAATGAATTTCTTCATACTCGCATCTTTAGTTTTGTACTTCTTCTCCTTTGAGATTTTCATTGTTATGTACACGTGGTACAACGTCTTATCCAAGTACGTCAGGATGTAATTACGGCATAGAAAATCAAAATGTTTCCATGCGTCAACGACAACAACTTTTTCAGTCTTATTACCCTCTCATACACAAACCTTGCCAATTGAAAGTTTGTGAGATAAAAGTACATATGTCCTTGCTAACGTTTGAAATCGGCCCGATAAATTTTTTCGATTTCTCCCCATGTAGCATGGTTACGGGGCATCAAGAGTTGCATGTGTCACATTCACGTAAGTGGTGGAACTGTGTTTGTACTTTGTGATTCCATTTCTGTTAACAAAAACATAATTTTTATCAATGATAGTATTCATTTGTAATGAATGTATCAAAACAGAATACACAATTTTGTACACTAGTTTCCTAAATTATAATTAATGCTAAACGAATTCTAATAGGAATTCTAAACATTATTCTGATTTATATAACACGGAATTAAACAAATAGAAAAAAATAGTAATTTTTACTAGTCTAAATTGATTAAAAAAATTGTGTGTAAAATTAGTTATGAAAATTATTTGAAGTCTCTACATAACAGAATTTTAGAAAGTACACAGTTTATATAAAAATCTGTACAAAACAAAATTTTTAAGAATAATTAAAATTCATTTTTTTTAATTGTTAATGTAAACTAGTACAAAATTATATAACTGTAACAAAAATAAAATAATAGAAACTGTTTTGTTACGTTTCTCTAATAAAAAATACTTTATCAAATTTTCTGTAAAAACAGATTTATATTACACTAATAAATTTCTGTAATTTGAAATTACTCTGTACTCATTACAAACAGTAGCAAAAAATTAAAATTGTCTTAAGATTATTATGTGTACTATTTAATTAGTGCAATAGTACATAATTGCGAACAATAATAATTATAGAAATAAAATGGAATTGCAGAAAATAAGGCTTACTTGGTTTTGCAGAAATAAATACTAGAAATAGAAAAGAATCAGAGCCCTGTTTAATACCATAGTGTCCTTAAGACAATTTTATTCCCTCCAACGTGCTTTAGGTTAATGAATAATTGTCTCCCAAGATAGAACGGATTTTCGAATTAATTCAAGTAGCACACCAATGAATTAATTCCAGCAAATGCAAAATTCACTGTTTTGTACTCAACCATGGAATATAAATATGCAGACTGTTTCAATATATGAATGGAAGAAATTTGGCACTGGACAAGTATTTTCTGGAATGCAAATTTTGGAATTTTTCATTAGTTTATAATTGGAGGGAAGGATTTTTATTTATAGCATTTGTTTTGACTGTTTGGAACAGTCAAAACTGTTAAACTATTTTTAACTGTCAAACAGTTAAATTCAATTTAACTGTTTCTAAGTTAATTAATTTTTAGCCCAAAAAGTTAAGGACGACGCGCGCGTGTGGATTTTGGCCCAAGCCCAATAATTGAAGGGGCGGATTTTTATTTATAGCATTGGTTTTGACTGTTAGAAAAAGTCAAAACTGTTAAATTCAATTTGACTATTTTTAAATTAATTATTTTTTAGCCCAGAAAGTTAAGGATGGCACGCGCGTGTTGGCTTTTGGCCTAAGTGCAACACTTGAAGGGAAGGATTTTTATTTATAGCATTGGTTTTGACTGTTGAGAACAATCAAAACTGTTAAATTCAATCTGGCTGTTTTTAAATTAATTAATTTTTAGCCCAGAAAGTTAAGGATGGCGCGTGCGTGTTGACTTTTGGCCCAAACCCAACTCTTGCATAGTGTAGACCATCTCCCCTTCAAAGAGTGGGATACCCCCAAAGCATCAAAGCGTTAGCCTATATTTGGAATTTTATTAACTCTTCAAATTCCCATTATTTTTCCTATGTGGGACAAGGTTTATACACACCAAATTCATTAACTTCCATTGCTTTCTGAGTCACTTTAGAGACATATTTATCATTCATAACTTAATGGATTTGGATATGTGAATATACCACGTTAATCTCCTTGCGAAGGAGAACGCGTTCGTATATGGTCCCACAATGAGTCCCATCTAAATTTGAGCTCAAAATTCTGTCTATAAAATTCTAGACAACATTTATGTCCAATGTTCCAACAAACTTTTCGAACCCACAAAGATTTTAAAAAACAAAGGGTAGGGAATCCCATTCTCAGCTAAACCAGGCACCGAGTGGTAGCTTAATTGAAGAAGTTGCAAATAAAAAAACTCCATAAATAACTACCGGTCCAGCAAATTGATTTGTTTGTCACCAATAGTCACCGCAAGAACGGACGACATATACAACATGGAGAAACCATGTATCCCTCCTCTAATACTCCTATTCAATAAAGAAATACAATTTTTCAAGACATGATAATTGCGATTGCCACATGTTCTCAAGCCGTTGATTACCCTAAATGGCCATTACTGCTCTAGTTTTCATAACCCCAAATGCAATTGCCAATTTCCACTATGGCCACTAAAACTTTCCTTCACATCACACCATCCGCATCATGAAGAACGAACCTCGTATCCGGCACATATCCAAGTTCATTCATTTGCTCACTTAGGGAAGTCCATACACCTTCAATGTATTTGTACCTATAAGCTAATCTATCCTTGGAATTAAATACATGCAATTTCTTATCAACTTCTATTGAGCTAAAACCAGCAATCTTATGGAACCCTTCATTCCCTATTTCCATCCTTATCTTTTTCACCATATCCCACATTCCAACATCGGCATAAATATTTGAAAGCAAAACATAAACGGAAGACTTATCAGTCTCTAGTGGAAGCAACTTCCTCCCCACCTCTTCTGCAAGTTCAACCCATTTATAAATTCGACACGCGCTCAACAGCGCACCCCAAGCACTAGCTCCAGGCTCAGTGGGCATATTATTTATGAAGTGTAAAGCTTCGTTTACCTTCCCTGCCCTACCTAACAAGTCTACCATACAAGCATAATGTTCATCCTTTGGAACCATTTTATACTCCTCAGTCATTAATCTATAATACTTCCAGCCTTCTTTAACCCTTCCCGAATGACTACACGCTGAAAGGACAGAAACAAACGTTACAGAATTGGGTAGTTGATTTTCATACCTCATTCGATCAAAAACAGCTATAGCATCAGAGTGAAGACCATGCATCCCGAACCCATTGATCATTGAGCTCCAAGAAAACACATTTTTCTGGGGTATCTGATTGAAAACTCTGTTAGCTGTCAAAATACAACCGCATTTAGCATACATGTCAATAAAGGATGTGTAATTTACCACATCCATTTCAACCCGATTTTTTAACATGTAACTATGAACACTCTTTCCTTGTCTAAGAGAACCCATCTGGGAGCAAGCAAGAATAACATTAGCAAATGTGACCGCATTTGGAAGTACTGACACTTCCAACATCCGCCTGAACATGCCAATAGCTTCCCAAGCTCTACCATTTTTCGCAAAACCAGAAATCATTGCAGTCCACAAAACAACATCCTTCTCGTGTATCTCCTCAAACAGTTTGACAGCTAAATCAAAAAACCCGCACTTAACGTACGTATGCACAAGTGATGTCTTTAAGCACATACTAGACTCAATGAACATTTTCTTGATACATAAACCATGACATGCTTTCGCATCTCTACCAGAAAAAACATTCCCACACGCCCGAATAACGGTCTCCAACGTAAACGGATCCAATTCAAAATCACCACCTCTCATCCGAGCAAACAACTCAAAAACTTCAAATTCCTTTGAAAACCTCAAGTACCCTTTCATCATAGCACCCCAAATAACTAAATTCCACTCCGGAATAACCTCAAACACTTTATGGGCACCCTCCAAACAACCCAACTCAATGTACATATCAATAAGCACAGGCACAACAAAAGGGTCTCTTTCAAACCCAGATTTAATAACCAATGTATGAACCAAGAACCCATTTTGTAAAAACAATAATCCAACACAAGCTTTAAGAGCAAACACAAGATTGAAACTATCAACCCCATTAGTGTGATTTCTCATGTGTTTATAAAGCTGTAAAACTTGAAGCCAATGTCTTTGTTTGGAATATCCAGAAATGATGGTGTTCCATGAGTGGAGATTTTTGTTTTTGATTTGATGAAAAACTTTGGAGGCAAATTGGAGGGAACCCAATTGGATATAGGCATTGGTGAGGTTGGATCCCAAGAGGACGGAGCGGTGGAGTCCATTGGTGATGATTTGGGCATGTAAGTGTTGGGTAAAGGAGAGGGTTTTGGTGACATTGAGGAGAGAGATTAAGGTTTTGGCTGGAGTTTGGTAAGATATGGCAGGCATGAATTTGGCTCCACTTGGAACCATTAAACGGTTTTTCAAATACTAGTACTAGGACCAAAAACTGTCCCAGCTTTTAGCATTAAAGGTCGGTTTTAAGTTAACTTTTGATGTCTTTCCCAAAAAAAAAAATTAATAAGTAAGATTTGAGAGTTTATCACAAATACTATTATGTGAATTTTTAATAGAATTTCGAGTGATAAACTGACGTATTGACTTGTCATTAGTTGGTTTATGAGAGCGGGACCTCAAAATCAACCAATAACAAATCGACACGTCAATTTGTCACCCAAAATTCGGGCGCCCTAAAAGTGCTCGAGAGTTTATAAATCGTATGGAAGTTTTTACTTTTAATTATAACTAGTTTTAGGATCGCACGATGTTCAATTATTTGTAGAGGTTTTCCTTATATGATAAGAGAAATAATTTTTTTATAGTAAGCACGAGTGTGTGAGAGAACACATGTAAGCATCTTTATAGGCATAAAAAAAGATACATACATTAAATAGTCATTCGAATGTTTTTTAATACATGTTTAGTCTAAGCATTTTTATTTTTTTCAAAAAGTCCCTCAAGGTGCCGACATCGCGGACTTTTAAAAATAAAATAATATTGATTAAATGGGTGTTTGAGGAACTTTTTAGAAAAAAAAAAGTCTTGGATTAAATTTGTATTAAAAAATATTTGAGGGACTTTTTAGTAATTGATCCATAAAAAAATCAATGTGAGAAGGAATAAAATAGGATGTTGCAATGCGAACTCCCTTTGAAAAATTTAAAGCACGCATTGTAGTACTGTTATGAAAGTCGTGATAAGATGAAACTTCAATTGTACTAATAAACGAAACTCCAAAAATGGTAGAAGTAGATTGAGCAAAATAATATTTTATAATGAAAACTTCAAGAGTTTTTAATAGTAGGAAAAAAATATGATATTTTAGGTCATTGGAGTATTGGAATAATACTGATGCACAAAATGTTTTAATGTAATAATATGTGCACGGAAATAATGTATGTTTCGTTAGAAAAGTATTAATATTCTTGTAAATATTAGGCCACATATCATGGATACCTATCAACTCCAACCTAAAAGTTATAGCAAGATCAAATCATTTACAAATTCTACGCCAATTAGCATTTGAATTACTCGAAATGGAAGGGGTTTAAACCTAGGCAAATTTTCGTGCGTTGTACATATTACGAAAAAAATGGCATAGATCAAATTTAACAATGGCAAACTCAATTTATTTTTCTTCATTTTATCATTTTATTGCACCCAATGGTATCATTTAGTGGTTAATTTGGAGGAATTGTGAGACGGTACATATATAACGAAAGACAATAAATAAAAAATGCAACACAACTACTTTCATACCAATTAGATGAAACCTTCTCGAAACTCATAGGGTTGGTGGATTTGTTTGGGCATTGGTGCCAACCTTTTAATTTACGTTTATAATAAAATCAAAGATCAAGCAAACTTCCCTTTTTCTTTCATTTATATTTAAATATATTATGCATAATACATTTTTCCCATTTTTCCCTTTTTGTAAAAATTAAAATACTACCTATGGATTACTTGTATATAAAACTTTCATATCTTTTCGAGACATATGTTCTCTCATTTACACCTACTTAACATGATTACCCCCAATGATACGTCAATTTTATAAATGAATACAATAAAATGATGTGTTGTAATATTAGATAAAGGAAGGGAAAAAAACATTGGAATTGGTATAGATATCACCCTTATTTGTTCTAATTCTATTAAATATACAAAATAAATAGTCTCTTCAATCAATAATACAAACCTCTTCAAATGCATACAATGTTGATTAAAGTGATTATTGTAGTAATATCTCTATAATAAAAAACCTTGGATTTAATATTTTTCTTTTTCTTAATTAAGGTTCTCAAGTACAAAGGACAATAAAAAGTTGGCAACTCCACCTAAAGCCTCTATAAGACTTGAAAGAATGTTGTTCCTTATAGTTACTTATGTGTGGATATATGGATCATTTTACCTATCACATCTAACAAAATGGAAGGAAAGCCACAACGATTAAAAAATAGTTTTGGGGGGCTTAGTCTCATTTCTAAAGTTTTGTTAGACTCTCATCCCATGTATTTTTTTAGATTTTATTAACTCTCATAACCGCCCAAAATCGCCCCATAACCCCTCTGTAACTGCTTATAACCGATCATCTTCTTTTTTGCAGAGAATAACAATTGTCCCATAATTTTTATCACATGACCAACAATTAAAAAAAGAAATATATAAGAGTGGCTACAAATGAATTTTTAAAGATGAGACTAAATGCTAATGATCCCTAAAAATATTATATTAATAATACAAAATTTCTCATCCATGATATCATGGATGAGAATTTTTTTATTAAGATAATATTTTGGGTTTCGAATTTTGGAAGTGGGTTACGATTTTGGACCGTGACCACCTGGTCATGGATCTGGACTCTAACTAATTGACTGTGATAACCTACATGTTTTGGTCAGGGGGTAACTGTGCAATGGGCATGGTCGGGATCAAGCCCGGGTCATTTTTTTTTTAAATAGTCTTTATTTAAGGCCCAATACATCAAAGTTCTCCCAATAAATAAAAATGTTTGCCCGTCATCCAACCCATCAAAACTGAAAAAAAAAGAAAAACCTAATCGAGCCAAAGCAGGGAGCAAGAGCAACAAGCAACGGTTGAATACAAAAGTAAGGAAAGAGATATTTTATAGTTGGCTTAGTTTTCTTTTCAAATGAAAGGAGGCAAAAGTAGCAAGGAATTAGTTTTCTATTCAAAAAAATTACCCCATTGAACAGCAAGGAGACAAAAGTAGCAGTTGGCTTGGCTGGATTGGTTTTCTTCTCCCTCTTCTCTATCCTACGCTACTTGTACAAGGTAATTTTATTTTCATTTTTTAAATCCGTTTTTTCTTTTAATTTTTGTCTAATCTAAACATCCCTAAATAATAAATTTTAAATCCCTAATTTTTAAAACCTAAAAATTAAAAACCCTAACTTTTTCTCTTTAATTTTTAATTTTTGTAGTGTCATTTCTTACGTATTTATAACTTGAAAAAATCTAAATTATAATTTCAATCCCTAAAATTATAGTGTTAATTTTTTTATTATGTTCACTAAAATATATTACTCATGCATTTTCTTAGGCTAAAATGTCAAGGAAAAGTTTATTATCTTTTTTTTAAACCAAAAGTGATGAAAAATCAAGTAAAGAGTCACCTTCTATATTGCCCGATGCTACTCCTTTAGCCTTCATTGAGTCACCACCTCCTTGTAAAATTCAAAGTACCAAACCTAGTGAGAAAGATGAATCTTTTACTTGGGATCCTGGCTTGCGTCTTCAAATATGGCAAGCACCCATTGAAGACCGTGATGAGCTTCGAAAAAAATATCTCAAAATTGGGGCCTTATCAACCCATACTTCAAGAGTACCCACTCACCCAAGATGGAAAACAATCTCGTCGCTTTCAAAGTAGTTGGTTTAAAATATATACTTGGCTTGAGTATTCCGTTGAGAAAAATAGAGCATATTGTTTATATTGCTTCTTGTTTGAAAGTAATCCACCGACTCGTGCTACATTTATAGTTGAAGGGTTTCAAAGTTGGAAATGAGTTAATGGCCCTGAATGTGCACTTTTGAAACACATGGAAGTTCCCCCTTCAACGCATATGAGTTGTGTCAATGCTGCAGAAGATTTAATGAATCCTTTCCAACACATTCACAGAGTGTTTGACTCACAATCTAAAGAAGTGGTGGAGAATAATTGATTACGTCTCAAGACATCTATCGATTGTGTGCGGTGGCTTGCATTTCAATCTTGTGCATTTAGAGCTCACGATGAATCCCCTCAATCACTAAATCATGGAAGCACATTGCAACATATAATAACAAAGTTGCCGAAGTTATCTTACAAAATGCTCCAGGGAATGCAATGTATACCTCTGCAATTATTCAAAAGGAAATTTTGAATATTTTGGGTGATAATGTAAGAAGTAAGATTCATAATGAAATGGATATGGAAATTATTGCATATTGGTTGATGAAGCACAATATGAATCTACTAAAGAGCAAATGGCCATTGTCTTAAGATTTGTTGATGGGAGACGTAGGGTACGTGAACTTTTTTGGAATTGTGAGTGTTGAAGACACTACGGCTTTGACACTTAAAAAGGAAATATCCGGCGTACTTGCTCTTTATGATCTTCATATTGATAAAATAGGTGGTCAAGGGTATGATGGTGCTAGAATTATGCGTGGGGCTTGGAATGGGTTACAAGCACTCTTTCTTAAAGAGTTCCCATATGCCTATTATGTGCATTGCTTCGCCCACCAACTACAACTTTCTTTAGTTTCAGCATCCAGAGATGTGCAAGATATATGGCTATTCTTTTCAAAGTTGAATACAATTATGAATCTTGTCGATGCTTTTCCCAAACATCATAGTGAATTATAATCGAGAAAAGCTGCTAAAATTGCGAATATGGTTGCTAGTGGTGAACTTGTGATGGGAAGAGGTGCTAACCAACTTAAGACCTTGCATCGAGCCGAAGCAACTCATTGGAGCTCCCATTTGAGTTCTGTCAGAAGCTTGATTTATTTATTTGGTCCATCTTGTCAAGTTGTTAAAAATCTTTGGAAGAATGGCCCGAGTCATCCTATACGCTCGAAAGCTAAGGGTGTTTATAGTGCGATGACTTCATTTGAATTTGTATTTATTTTACATTTGTTGAATGAGATTATGGGAATCACAGCTTTGCTTTGTCAAGCGCTTCACAGAAAATCTCAAGACATTGTAAATGCTATGAGTCTCGTCTCAAATACAAAGACACTACTTCAGAAGTTAAGAGAAGATGGTTGGAGTTCCTTCTTTGAGAAAGTGAAATTATTTTGTGAAGATTTCTGCATTAAGATCCCCGATATGAGTGATCGTTATTCAGTGGGTACAAGGCATTCTTGTCAACAATATGACACCATTACAGTTTGTCATCATTATCAAGTTGTTACATTCAATGCTGTAATTGATTTTTAGATAATTGAGTTAAATTGTAGGTTTTCTGAGGGTGCAATGGAACTTCTTATTCTTAGTGCTGCTTTGGACCCACGTGATACTTATAAATCATTTAAAATTGGTGATATATGCAAGCTCGTCGAAAAAATCTATCCTCGAGATTTCACCAAAGATGATATACATGGTTTGAAGAGTCAATTGAAACATTATGTGCTTGATATCCCACATCACCCAAGTTTCCAAAATTTTTCCTCAATTTCTGAGTTATGCACTCAATTAGCTGAAACAAAAAAGAGAGAGATCTATTATTTGGTTAAAAGATTGATTCGTCTTATTTTGACCCTTCCTGTTTTCACGGCATCAACCGAACGGGCTTTTTTCGCTATGAAGCTTATCAAAACAACTCTTCGCAACAAGATGGATGATGACTTTCTTGAAGATTTCATGATACTCACCATTGAAAAAGAACTCGCACAAGATATTGATCTAGATTCGATAGTAGATGATTTTGATTCTCGAAAGGATAATAGGGTTCAATTTCATTAGCCTATTATGAACTTTTTCTTTTTTGTATGCGTGCAAATCTATCAAACTTGACTAGATATAACAAAATGATACTCTTTTGTCTATTTTGAATATAAAATTAATGCATCGCTATTGTCTTAATGCTATTGATTTTTGTGTTTATTTTTATTAATTGTATGATAAATTTATATTAGCCCGACCAGCTGTAAAATCCTGGCTATGCCCCTGGTTTTGGTGTAGCGGATCTACCTAATGATCATTTACATCCATTCAAAAATTTATATGCCACGTTACTCAGATTTTATAACCGAGCTGTAAAAAAAGAAAAAGAAACTAATGCAAAAGCTATGAAAAACTAATTTGACACAAAGGCAAAAATGTTTAACTAAAATTAATATAACAAATGAAAAAGAGAAAAATCAAATGAAATGAAATAAATAAAATAAATAAATAAAACACTGAACTAATACAAAACCTAAAAAATACAAATATGATACAAATACAAAACAATAAGAATTTGATACAAAAAAGAATCACAAAGAAATGATCAAACTAATGAAATAAAGATAAAATTGATACTAAAAAAATGCATATATGTAACACCCCGTATTTTTGTGCATTTAATAATTAATTAATTCGGGAATTTTAAATTACTGGTGTGTTGTAATTTTAATTGAATTAATTATGGTAATATATTTATTTAAATATTAATCGGGAAGTGAATGGTTAATGTTTAGGAAAATTTATTTAGTAAGTGAATAGTAATAATTTAATTAGGTCATTTCGGGTATTAATGACGGGGTATGCACTTATCTCAACCGGGAGTTGGTATAGACTAAATTGGGTGTGAAATAAGGATTTTTATAAATTAATTCGGATGTCAATTCTGAGGGCGCGGTTGAGTCCGGATGGGTCGAAATAGTCAGAAAAGAGTATCCGGGGGTGGTAATTGGGTCTCGGGGTATTTTTGGGCATGGCCAAGCCGACACGGGGTGAGTTGGGCCACTTTAATTAAGCCCATTAGACTAAAAACGGGATTAAGGGTTTTTAACCTAATTGGGAGATTAAGGGATGGCAGCCAACATAACTCTAAACCTAGGGTTTGAGAGGAGATTTGGGGGAAAGCAAATCAAGAACAAATTGGAGGTTATTGGAGCCAAATTAAGGGACATCAACAACGGATCAGACACTACGAACACTTACAAGCAAGTGGTTAACTGTTGTGATTTCTAAAAGTTTGATAATCAATTCATATCATAGTGATGTGTGTATGAAAATTCGTTTTGGGTGTGTCACCAAAATCTAAATTGGGTTTTTATAAATTTATATACCTTAATGGGATTAAGGGGGAAATTGATTGTGTTTATGATTCTAAAATGTAGAGAACTGAATCAGATGTTAAAACCAGTAAGAGTAGATGGTTAATTACTGTTAAAATAATTGAAATTCGTATTAGGGATTTGAAACCCGTATAATACCCAAATCGGGAAAACCTTGGAATTTATGGATATTGATGATGAAATTAGGTCTGTGAGATGTTTAGACCCTTTCCTTACATGGAGGATGTGTTATTTGTATTTGGGTAAGGGCTTAGGTTGAGAATTTAAGCTTAAAGTTTCGTCCATGGCTGACAGTGGTTGGAGAAGACGAATACTGGAACGATCGATCGATCGACCAGGGGGGATCGATCGATTGATGATGGCGAAATCTGGGCAGTTCGGCCAGTTTGTTATATAAAGGGAAATTTATTAAAAGTTAAGTTTCATACATTAATAAGTGATAAATAATTATGAAACAAATATTTCTAGCAATTATGGGAGAAAGTAATTGGGACTAGGATAAATTTATGTGGGGCACTTAATGGATGAAATTGAGAGGTTTTATTCCAAAATGGTGAAATACGGATTTAGTGAGTGAGTCCGGGTATATTGGCTAAGCGACGCCAAGGTAGTGAATTAAGTTTGGAAATAAACTAATTAATCTAGAGTCGGGATATAGACTCGGGAAAATGTTTAATTTCGGGCCAAGTGAATTGAGTCCGGGTATGTTAACAATTATAGAAAAATATAATTATGAAAATTATAGAAATAAAGGTGTGATATGATGAGATGTAAATTGGACCAAGTGAGCGAGTCCGGGTATGTTGGTTAAGTGACATTTAAGTGTTAAATTAGTTATTGAGAGATAGTAATTAGTTTGGAGTCGGAACATAGACTCGGGAAATGTTGAGGTACGGGCCAAGTGAGAGAGTCCGGGGATAATGGTTGGGTGACACCAAGTTATTAAATTAATAAATGTGATAATTAATTTAATTAGAGTCGGATTGTAGACTCGGGTAGGATTAAATTAATAAATGTGATAATTAATTTAATTAGAGTCGGATTGCAGATTCGGATTTGTGTTGATTAATTAATGTATAAATTAATTAAATAAGAGTCGGATTGTAGACTCGGGTAAGTATTAAATTAATGGGTGTAATAATTAATTTAATTAGAGTCGGACGATAGACTCAGGGAGGTATTAAATTAATATGTGTGTTAATTAATTTAATTAGAGTCGAACGATAAACTCGGGGAGGTATTAAATTAATAAGTGTGTTAATTAATTTAATTAGGGTCGGACCATAGACTCGGGGAAAATATTATATAAATTGAGGTATGAGTTAAATATATTAGAGTCGGACCATAGACTCGGAAAGACGATAAATTATTAAGTGAGAAAATTAATTACGCTGAGATGGGCCACAGACTCAGGAAATTTCGGGCAGTGTACGGGATATTTAGTACACGGTAAAGCCAGGGTTTATAATATATATATATATATATATATATATATATATATATATATATATATATATATATATATATATATATATATATATATATATATATATATACGGTGTAGTGATAGTATATATATATATATATATATACGTGTATATATTGTGTGTGATATTAAATTATAGGCAATGTACGGGATTTTGAGTACACGATAAAGTCGGGGTTTATATTATATATATACAGTACAGTGATAGTATATATATATGTGTTTATATTGTGTGTGATATTAAATATCAGTGACTAGATATTTATTCAATTTAAATACTCTAATGCTATCAAGGGAGGTTGCGCGATGTGGGTGAATCCCCTAGCTTGAGGAGTAGGGCGAGTATATCCCCAGTTCATAGCGTCCGGTATATATGGGTGAGGGATTTACCTCACTTTCAGGGAAGGAATATGACCGCCTCCACTATATTTATATTTTGGGCCAGGTTGGTGAGCAATTCCAACTTGGGGAACTAGGTTTTTTTAGCACACCTAGTGAGATATCATTTTAGAGGGAATCATACGGCGAGGGTATACTCAAAGGGATGGATATACGTATGTTATATGTGTGGATTTTGTGGCAAATGTGCGTATATAATAGTAGTAAATATTATATACGGGTAATAATACAATGTGTGATGAATTTACTTTACATAACTTGTGATACGATTATATGCTACTATTTAATAG
Source organism: Sambucus nigra (assembly GCA_949130495.1). Classification (NCBI taxonomy): domain Eukaryota; kingdom Viridiplantae; phylum Streptophyta; class Magnoliopsida; order Dipsacales; family Adoxaceae; genus Sambucus; species Sambucus nigra. The sequence continues at coordinate 478,268,059 of OX422217.1, read as the reverse complement.
GAATTAATTAAGTTAATTGTGGAATAACTTATAATTCAGGAATCATTATACTCGGGTTAGAGTAGTATGGCAAGGGAAGGTTATACCAGGACTAGCTGGACAGGGTAGCACAACTAGGTGGGGTTGAGGTAACCGGTAGGTGTGCACAATAGTGGAGGGGTGAGATTGTCCACAAGGAAGTGCGACACTAACTTAAATATAAAGCGCATTCATGCATTTAAATTACTGTAGTTAATTCACTTGCTAAATATTTTCAAAATGTTTTGGGTTCTAACCCTTGCTATAAAACTATTTTCAAAACCTTTTAGGTGTCTAGCCACAGGGATGCCAAGATTGATATTCTATTCTAGGGACACGGAGCTGCGGCATATGTGGATGCTAGAAGGAGTTTGGATTAGACGCATCATTCATTCATTCCTAGAGTAGGAATCTTGTATCAGTTTCAGTTTTATTTAGGGTTTGTCCCCCAGACTTCTCGGTACAGTTTTCAGGTGTAATTTATTCAGGTGTTGAATATTTGTATTGGATTATTTCTTTGGTGGCCGGTGATTTATTCGGCAAGTTATGTAATTATGATTCAGTTTATTTTCATTTAGTTGTGTGAATGGTTTATATTTTTATTTCGCATGTACTGTTTTGGTTTAATTAAAAAGGTTAAAATTTGGCACCAGTTTTTGGAATACTAGGTGGTTAGTAAGTTTTAAAAAGTTTTCTACAGTGATGCTAAGGATGATCCAACTGGGATTCCTGTTTTAATTTGGTATAGGACTGATCACCCGGTATTTTATTAGGCGGGGTGTCACAATATATTAGTGGAGAGAGATGGAGGATCGAGTTAGAGATAAAGCAATTGTACGACTTTTTTCCCCTTTTGAAACCAAAAAAATGAGGCTATATATAGATAGAAATGGAGAGGAGAAAGGATATAGGATGAGGTGAAAGGTCATAATGAATTAAATGTGTGAATATAAAGGTTTGTGGATTTGTCCCTTTAAATGAAATGGAAGAAGATGAGAAAAATACGAGTAAATGGGAAAATGTTACATTTAATGTGAATTACATGTTAATATTGCATTAATTCCAAAAATCATTGGGAGAGGAAGAGAATTAGACTTAAAGGCAGTAAAGGATACACATAGGCAAAGAGAGGAAGATAATTTTAAGCTTATTAGAGGCTTCTCGAGGCTCTAAAATAGAGTAAATATTAACAGCAATAAAGAACCAAGCCACGTGGAAAAGTTAAGATTGGGTACACCAAATATATATATATATATATATATATATATATATATATATATATATATATATATATTAGATTTACTGAATTTTTCGATAACCCTTAACTCTCATTTATCTGGGTTAAGGATTACATTAAACCCAAGTAACTATATAGTTAATCTTTTGAATAATTCTATGGGGATACTCTCTATTGACACATTTTTAGTAACACTCTGATATGTCTTTTATGTGTTGATCAACCAAACTATATTAATTATGATTAACCCACTCACACACCAAACAATGTATTAAAGACACATTAGAGTGTCACTACTAGGTTGTCAATAAAGGGTGTCCCTCTAGAATTAATCTATACGTCTTTACAAATACACATCAAGTGAATTTATAACACCAAAACATATAAACACATGTACACACTTAGTCTAAGATATTAAACTAATATAAATTTAGTTTTTTTTCTTCATTTTGAGCATTGTAAAACTATGTAGATACATTTTCATAGCAAAAATAAATATACTTGAGAAAAAGTATGTTTATTGTAATATAAATACATCTAACTAGTGAAAGTAACTTTATTTTATTGATTTTGATTTAGTGATGGTGTTATAACAGTATATACATACATTTTGATTATACAAACGAATTAAAATTAGATAATAAGTATGTAGATACATTTTTTTGTGGACTTATTAATAAAACTATTTTTAGTTTGTCCTTATCATAAATTTATAAAGCATCTAAGGACTTATCACTATGTTTCCTAAAATTTAATAATGTATTTGTTAAAGTATTAGAGTGCTAAAAAAATTTATAAAAATATTGCATTTAGAGAAATCACATTTTTAGACGTGTTTTTTCTTATATAATTTTGAATATGTCATAACCAATATATACAAATATTAGGGTTAGTAATGTCCCAATATTAAAATATATAAATTGTTAAACAAATTTAAATATCATTCTTAGCCTGTAAAATATCAATATAAATATAAGATGATAAGATATATAGAGTGGGACATGATAACCCTCAAATATCATAACTGAATCATCACTAACAATTATGCTACAAAAGATACAAAGAGTCTCATCATCCAAAATAGAGAAGACAACTCATAAGTCTCAACAACACAATTTAATGTCTCATACCACCAACAAGACCAAAAATAAACTATGCATGCCTAATGGTCTTAGATATACATATTAACTCAAATTAAAGTGTATATCACAAATACCAACTAAACGTAACTAATCAACTAGAAGAGATAACCTACATCTGAGCTCCCCTAGATGATCAAATTGAGATAAAAGGGGGAAATATACTCTAGTCAGAGTGGAACCACTCTCTTGGTCCGGCCCTAACACCTAAAATATTCCACAATAATTAATTGGATTAGAGCCGAAAAAGTTTTCAAAGTTATGCAACTCAAAAGAAATTATATATATAAATGGAATCTCCATAGGTTGTCTAACCAATAATAATATCCATGCATATAAAATGAAACTTCACAATCCATTTTAATTCAACATTAATTTTCAATCATGAATTAATCTCTTAATTAGTCCAACCATAACCGCATCCATCCACTTTTTCCCAATCACTCATCACGCAGTACACAACACATAATCACGTCACATCATCCAGGTGCCACCATTAGCTAGCATGCACCCACCAAACAAAAGTGACTCAAATCACGTATGTATCCAGACCTAAAATCACTTAAATGGGTCCATCGTTCACATAAGGAGAAATATATAAAATTGCGCCCCATCTTGTCAAATCAAACTATGATCGCGAGGTACGCAACAAGTAAGGTGTCCTCTCTTATCACGCACCCATATAGTTATCCCATTCCATTATTATCAATTAAGCATTACCATATATATCATTATCTCTTTACACGTTTCATAATTAATTTACTACTCAATTTAGAATCACAATACCCATTTACTCCACCTTCCAGGAAAAATGAATCTCAATTTCCAATTATCAATTACCTTAGACACATGTCTTTGAATTAGGATATTACCAATTATACATATAAGCATATGACTCATAGGGATTGTGATACCTCGTAAAATTAATATATAGATTGATCAAGTTTATTACAAAAATCATGGAACTCAAAAATACTTGGTAATATTCTCAGCGTAACTAAATAAATAAAACTATACAAGTGAATGCATAAGAGATGATAAAAAGGCTGAATTAATAAACATCTTTGATACCATCCACTGTCAATAGAAATAAACTCCAACTCTGGAATATAAAATTCTCAATAGTACTGTATCCAACTCGAAATACAAGTACATCTCATACAATCTCTGAGTCGAAAAAATATGAAATAAATACAACTGCATGAATGAAAATATGAATAAATACAAAGAGGTAAAGGAACTACACTTCTTGATGCCTACATCCTAGGAATAATGAATAGAATGTCTCTAGAGTTACCCCTCAGATGAACAATCCAAGTCTGCAGTAGCAATAGCGACATGTATAAGACAGTTCAACAACGAGGATTAAACTCATAAAGTCTAGAGTGAGTAAGAATATAACTACAATTGGGCCACAATAATAATAACATATCGTCCTCCCATATTAAGTTGATTTTAAGTTATTTAAGTCATCCAACCCAAACAACCTAAATAGGCATGAGGTTCCACTCCCAAACCCATATGAGTCTTTATGATATAAGTTCATCTCTTAATTAAATATTTGTTACTTTCACATTCTTAACTTCCTCTCTTATATTAAGAATCTCTTGTTCTATGATAACCTCTTACATTAATATTAATTTCATTACTAAACAGATTATTAATAACAATATCTACTTATGATTCTAAAATTGTGTATCAAGTTTTTCAATATTTAATAGTCTCGTGTCATTGAATTAGTGTATACATCTTTAACATATTCATTATATTATTCCCAATTCATAAGTTTATAGTATACATCGTTGGTATAGATCATAAACTGATACAACCATCAAAAGTAGCGCAATACAAAATCACATAATCCAAAATATATGTGAGTGTACACAACCCACATCATATCTCATGGGCTACGCTCGAGCCCAAAAATAAAGATACGAGGCTTATCCCTATTGCCTTTGGGGATCACTTGTGCATACTAGGTATAGTTATAGGGCGTCCCAACTCTATAACCTCACAACATCAGCACATGATAAATCATTATGCCTTCATACTAAATATACAATCCCCATACCCAAGGTTGTATATAAGGATCCTCCTATTGAAGCCAATCGGGAGACAAGCACTTTCAGCATGTAGGATCGGGGTAATTAGTACCAAGGAAGAAATTGTCTCATCACTGGGAATACCACGCACGTTCAACATCGTACACACCCAATTAAATCCCTCCTAGTACGTACCCTACTAGCACACATACTACCCTAGTATGATTGCATAAATCAAGCAAACAAGTACGACCCTAAGTAGCCAGGCCAAACAAACAAGCACAAACCCTTTTCAATTAGGTTACTAATAATATCTCTTTAATCATAAGTTAATGTGCACATTAACTTATAGTCTTATATATATATATATATATATATTAGCTCGAACTCCCAATGTTCTCCAAGTCTAGGTTTGGTCTCACCTAATGCTCATAAGAGTCATCCTAAAATAGTTGTTACTCTACTTGATGGGTTATGAACATATACTAGATTATCATAGGATTTACATAATCACTAAATATTTCTCAATATCATCAAATATCATAATTCTCAACCCGACAATCAAGGCCACTAAATTAGGTGTCATTTATGACCTATTACTTACATAATCATTCTAGATCATTCACTACTCAACTCGATGGTTGCATGCTCATGTATGATAAATGTTATCGCTAAATGTTACCTGACTAAAAAATTTATTCTTAAATATTCAAAGTTTAAATGTTAATCCCAAATTCTTGGGGCAACATATTAAAATCATGCTTTATGTAATAGTTTTAGTTATTAATTTATTACTTGATTAATAAATTAATAAATAAATTTTTCCCATTTAAATGAGAATCATGTGTGGCATAATGTTTGCATTCTTTTTATATTGTTGGTGTCTTTTATTCCACATAGTAGGTCATGTGGTCTGTAGAGTATGGCTTACACATGGAAGATCATATCACCAATTCTTGTGGAATATAAGTCTCTCGTTCACAGTCTTAGATGGAATGGACACACCACCAGTAGGGCTGTAGCACAATATTTTTGTAGGCATATCTTGATTAAGGAAAATGGTATAGTTTCAACTTATAGTGCTAGTACACTTTGTGTGTATTGAAATAGACCACCTTAAAGTCGTTATCTTTCTACTAATTTAATAAGATAATGTACACTTCATTATTATTAGTTTACTTAAGATCTTAATCCTGATATAGTTGGTGGACACGTGCACTAGTTAATTATCTCTTTGACCTATTATGTGAGATTCATTATTGGATTAATATGCTTGACAGATTGGGTGGTGGTTATTTGTGTATGGCGAAAGTCAATTATGGATGGAATCTATGTCTCAGTGTAGAGATTGGTGATACCCTCTTGAGGTGCTTATAAGTTTTGTATGTGTCAAACCCTGCAGGTGGATTATGGTAATCCAACACTACAAATAAGTTAAGATGAACCGCTCAAGGAATTAAAGAAGTTAATTAAAATAAATTATCAATAATTTATTTTATTAAACTGTAATTGTAACCTTAACGTTTAGATATATTAAGTAATTAATAATAGGGAGCTCGAAATATATTTTGAGTTAAAGGAGTGGAGTTGCAAATATAATTATTTAGTGGAGCTAATTATATTTAATGGAATAGGAATATGATCCGTGTTGGATCAGGGTTTTTTACCCATTAGGAGCCATAACTTTTCAACTCCACAGGGCCCCTACAGTAGCCAATATAAATATCCAACTCAACCTCTCAGTTTTGTAGATCTAAAATATACACAAATTCGTAATTGTAAGAAACTGATAGAGGGAGGTGAACAGTCATCACGAAGATGAATGTTCCACGCTCTTCTCGTGATAGACATAACAAAAAAAATAATAAAAGACTTGGGATTTCTACTGTGTCAATCGTTGTGTGTTCTTCAACAGGTGTTACCCTAATTTCGCCTTATAGGTTATATATGTTATTGAATTCTTTCGTTATTCAACTTATACATAATATTAACTATTTCTGGGAGAGTCATTCCAATAATTGGTATCAGAGCCTTATTGATGTCACGTATAGGTTAGATACAACCATGTTGTCTAATTAAAATGAATATATTTTCAATGGATGTTTGGTAGAACATAGAACTATGTTAATATTTATTTTGTAGCGTTCTTGTCCCGTTATTATGCTCAAATTTTTTAATTTATCAATTTATATCTTCCATCATCGCTCATATACGATTAACATCTCACCCCTTACCTAAGTGTGATATTACCTGTATCCGAACAAGTCCAGAAATAAGAACTCACAACTCTGTCATTTTAATATCAAATGCATTATCTATAGTGAACATGTTAAAACGTAAACTTCCACACATATATATTATCAATTCCCAAAGTGTCCCCGTCTCATATATCTCATAAAGGTGACATAACATCTATTATGCACACTATATAGTATGGGTCTATAATTTACTGTCTACATTCTTAGATAAACTAATCAATCTCATTTAATTTGATATATATATATATATATATATATATATCATATATGCAATACTCAAAGGCATCTACCAGTGGTGCCTCGTTCGTGCTCTATCGGTAAGTTCGAAGGAATCCTTTATCCAATTAGACATTATAAAATAAACACAAGTGGGACGGTTCTTATGCAGTACACCAGTTCACAGCCCATACCCAACGGTGATAAAGGATCCCAACAGCTATACCTACCACTCGTAGATAACTCTAAATGACCTACACGATGTCTATCCCACCTGTGCCAACGTGTGCTATGGTCCCAAACGCGCACAACCCCAACCGATAGAACCATCCATGAACATAGGTATGTCCACACAAATAAATATAGTTACATGTTATTCTCATATAATATGTAAAGGTAATTACTCTATAATTACCTAAGGTATCCCACATGATTACCTATAAATATTCACCCATTAATAATTGACCGTCTAGTTAATTAGTAATTCCTTCTTCTTTAAAGGATTATTTAACCATCTAGTTAAATATAACTTTCCAATTAATATATATGCCACAATAGCATTTTTAATAAAACAACCTTTGACCCAAACACATGTGACACACCACCTATTAAAATACCGTGTGGCCATCTATCTACAAAAATAAAACGTTGGCCTCATATGGCTCATTCTTAGCATCACTGTTGAAAGCATTTTTAAAGTTACTAACCACCCAATAATTAACTAGATCGTTGAAATTTTTTATCTTATATTTATTAACATCATGCAAAACTTAATAATAATTAAACCATCCATACCAACTAATAACTAAATCCGACACGGATAAATAACATAAATAAAGAAGACCAAATCCACTATCGGTTCAATAATAAAATTCAATAATAAACTGAAATCATAAATTGGATACACAAGATCTAATGAATAAACTGAAATACTAAATTTGAGGGCGACATGCCCAAATGAATATGGAATAAAGTTCCTACAGTAGGAATAAATGAACAAAGCGTCTATAGCAAAGTCCTGCAACTTCCACACCAACTGCAGCTACGCATCCCTGGATATAATCCTCAAGCTGGGCGTCCCTGTGGCCGAACACCTAAAATATTTTGGAAAAGATTTTTGACACGGGTCAGAGCCCAAGTAAAACATTTTGAACATATTTAGCAAAAATTAAAATGCAATGACTAAATATGCATGAACAATTTTCATATTTAAGATGGTGTCACACTCTCTTGAGAAATAACTCACCCTTCATCTAATGTGCACACCAATCACTTATCTTCTAACAACTAGTTATGTTTTTCCACCTAACTAGCCTTGTTACACTTCTTTCAATCACGCCACTGTAACCCGAGTATTTCTTACTTTTATTTATAAGTTATCTACTCATTAACTTATTTAATCATTTTAAGGTTGATTACTAATATAACATTCACACTAGTTATATATGAAGTACCAATTAATCATATAACGTTCACACTAGTTATATCCAAAATACAATCACACTTTATGTATTAAACTCGTATATAATTATCTACCCATTATATACATACTAGTATACTACAACATGCACACACATGTCGCATATAATAACCATCCATTTCCGAGTAATAACTCACCAGATGCTTTCTCTAAAATGTTATCACCCCAAGTATACCCATCCTAACCCGGATACCATAAGATGGTTAAATCACACCAAATTAGGCAATAAAATCATAAAAGTAGTGGAGGCGGCCATAGTTCCTCGAGAGTGAGACCGAATCATACCCAAAACATCTCACGTCGAAAAGAACACACAATAAATACCGGACGCTATGACCCGAGAACTATACTCTCCCTGAATTCACTAGCCAGGGGATTCACCCACATCGCGTAAACTCCTATGATAGCACTAGAGGTGTATTTATTCACATAAATATCTAATACCGATATTTATAAAGCACACAAGTATATATATATATATATATATATATATATATATATATACTATCACGCCATCCGTATGTATATAAATAAAATAACATATTGCTAACCTGCGCCTAACTCCATAGGATTAGCCCGTAATACCCGAGTTTATATCCCTGACTCTTATTTAATTAATTTCACATCCATTAAATAATATAAAGTCTCTTCACTTGCAAATATACCCGGACTCACCCAATCGGCTCGTAATTAAACATTTATGAATTTATTTCACTAAATTCATTATTTAGGTTCCTCCTTATTCTCACCTTTCTAGGCTCATATACATCTACCTATAATCCCTAGGTAAAATAATCCCAAGCATCCATACTCGGATTTGATTTCTGACTAAAGATTAATCGTAGAAAATTCATAACTAATTAAAAAAATTCGAAAAATATGAAACTGACGACCATGTGTTCGTAACGAAAAGATCTATCTCCATGTCCAAAACCTAGGTCGTCTGAACGAGATATCAACCTAGTTTGAACGAGATACTAATCTCGTTTAAAAGATAACATCAACTCGTTCGAATGATTTTCTAACGAATCGAGATCTATCGATACCTGAACAAATCCTCTTCTCTGAAAGTCATTTTTCTCCATTTTTAACCCTCAAACCTCAATGGATTCAACCCAAACTTCAACCCAATTGATACCTCATGTTTATTTCATCCATAAACAGGTTCTAACACAAATATATATCATCAACCAATTACTGATTCTCATTAAAACTTCTAGGGTTCATGAATTGGGAGTTTTCTTAAAATTTATTAAATCACAAATTCAATTTGATTCAATAATCCGAATTCAACAACAATTGTTACTGGATTTCAATTCTAAATCATATCCTAACATCGTATGATAGTATTCTCACATTAATTAAACATCAATTTCACCTTTAATTCTTTAATCCCCAAAAACCCAAATTTCACATGTGTCACCTTCCCAAAACGAATTTATCAACATATACTATAATATGAACATGTATTTCTGCTATTTAAATGGAAAGCAAGTTTAATTACTTCCTTATAGGATTTGTAGGGTTTTATTCCACGTACAAGATGATGAATCTGACAAACCATACCTGAATCCCCTTTGAATTTGGTCCCTAAAGCTCTCTTTTTTTCTTCCTTCTCCCTTATCTCAATTTCTAGGGTAATCTAATTGAGTTATGGTTGCCTCTAACTCCAAAACATAGGTTTAAAACTCTCAATCCCGTAATTAAGCTAATGGGTCAAGATCAAATGCCCTTGAACTCCCCCGTGTGGGCCCGGTTATGTCTAAAAGGGCCTCGAAACCCAATTACTACCCCTCAGGTACATTATTTTTACTATCTCAGCCCATCCAGAATCAATCATGACCTCAAAATCGTCGCCAAGTCACTCTACAATAAATTCCTATCTCAACCCCAAGCAGTTTATACCAACTCTCGATTGAGATAAAATATCTCCACGTCACTATCACTCATTATGACATAAAATTAATAACTTATAATTCACTTAGTAATTATATTCCATGGATATTAACCATTATCTCTCCCGATTAATATTTTAATTAACATGTAATAATTAATTCAATTAAATTATGACACACGTGTAATTTAAAGTAACAGAATTAATTAAATATAAAGGCTCAAGAATACGGGGTGTTACATACTTCCCCCCTTACAAGGGAATTTCGCCCTTGAAATTAGGATGTAACTGCGATGAATAACTCTGGATACTGCTCTCACATATTCTCCTCTCATTCCCACGTCGACTCGTCAGCATTGTGGTGCCCAAACTGGGCTCAAACAAAGGGTACCACCATAGATCGTAGCTTACGCACACTACAATCAAGTATCGCCACTGGTCACTCCTCATGAGAGATATCTGGATGTAAGTCGATATCCTTTAATGGAACATGCCAAAAGGCCTCCCGCTCGCTCCTTCGGTATCTCTTTAGCGATGACAAGTGGAATACATCGTGAATTCGCTATAGATGCTCGGGTAGGCCCATCTTATATGCAACTATTCCCACCATCTCAATGATAAAAAAGGGTCCCATATACCTCGGCGCTAGCTTTCCTTTCTTGATGAACCTTATGACACCCTTCAAAGGTAGGTACTCGCAATAATTCCTGACCACCCATGTCAGACTTCTAAACTTAGACTTACAGTTACGTAACTCTCACTACCTTCTTGAATTGCACAAAACTGTCATGGATTAATTCAATCATTAACGACGGACCAAAAATCATCTCGAGTTTGAGAAACTTGTTATTCCCCACTCTTAACCAAACGAAACTTGACTGATAAAATTTTCATGTGAAGCCTCAGAAAGTGTCGCACAGATAATAAATAGCTACAAGTTATCACGCGTAGCTTTGCAAACAATAATTAATACTCTTAATTACCTACGAATCCATAATATGTATTTCTTGATTTCTCCTACAACCTAGTTGTTTCCCGTCTACCCATAGACTTATGGGTGAAACGTCTAGAACAAAATGTAACTTCATCTCCATCGCCTTCTGACACTCCTTATCAGAAGTTGGACTGAAATGTCTCATCCTAATTCATATCAATATTGGATGGTACCTTGATCCGGCTCACTTCTTCTTTCAAATAAAATGTTGGACATACTGCTCGATAGTATAATCTACCCCAAAATAACAATTATTCCATTTTAGTCAGTCCATTCCATAATTTCGAACGAAACCTTGACCTCTACAGGATTTTGGATATCCCTATTATGAATTTCACCAATCATGTGCATCAATCCCATCATTGGGACCATCCAAATTACAAAAATCCTAGTTGGTAACCTCAGATCAACTTTTTCCCATCCTTAAATGGTGTAACCTAGAGACAACTTCACTATGTCTCATTCAACACCACATTCTCAACGTTTCACATCATGAGGAACATATTACTCCCCTTTTTTGAAATATACCAAAAATCATTCCCCTTGCGATTGCTCCCAAATCTATGCATTCCTTAGGTACCTTTTCGCTTGGTTGTAATCAACATCTTATTTGTGCGTAACCCATTTTAGGCATTTGACTAAGTGAGACTCTGCTCCACTTTCCCAAAATTATGGGGTTATCCCTTGTCCAGGAATACCTTTTTACATGTGCCTCCATCGTCTTTCAGCTCACCACGATTGTGATAGTTCTTCTTGATATGCATATAGTCGGACTGCCTCCTTTCTCAAACAGATTTCAGTCCATCATACCTCTCCACGTATGTTCCTAACTGCCCCACAGGCATACATTAACACGTTTATTTTCACATTCCTTTTTCCTGAACAATTCTAAAAATCAAACTAACTAGGGTGCCCATACACCCTATAGCCCATGTATCCCAGTATAATTATCACTAACATCACGTACTTAACGTACTTATCTCAAACTCAACCCCGCACTCTCGACGTGGCTACATCATATGGGTATCCTCTATTACCCCACAAATCGCCATTTAATTCTTCTCGATATTATCCCACCCATTAACTCGTGGTGCAAAAGTTTTTTCAGTGCTTCCTTCGCAGCACTACTCGGCTCCACTGGCCATATATCATAATAGCTCTCATCTCAAAGTTTTTTTCCACGCGTTCGATAATTAACATTTAAATAGATGCCCTAACATCTAACAATGTCTCTCCACTCCCAATATTTATTAAGGTTTATGCGTGTAACATCCCACGATAAAGATCAAAAGAACTTTTCACAATGCATTATCCCCTAGCATTATCAGTCATCGATTTTCGTAGGTCCAAAGAACATAATCGGGGCACCCAAAACCCTGTCCCTATGCTCATAAGTCTAATCATCGACACCCGCATCTCTAAAGGAGTCATATAATACTGCGCTCGCACTATCACTAAGTCATCAATGCTAAGTTAATAACGAGCTAAATGTCTCCACTCCAAAGTAGACCCGACATTACCGGGATCACATCAGTGAAAGTCACTACACACCGGAATCCAATATAACGAGGCAATTGTGCTCTCTAAAGTCTACTTCATAAAAATATCACCGCGAGCTAGACCCTCTTTCAAGTGAGACATCGTAAAATATACATCCTATCCCGGAATAGCGAACATGATAGTCTTGTAATAAGACTCTTATTGTAACTGCCCACCATCGCTGCCCAGTTCATACCCGGGATAAAATCATACATCGCATATCACCTCTCAAAATGAGCTAACCTCATAAAATATATCCTTTCAGTGTCCACAACCGTTCTGCTACAGATGGAACTAAATAGATCCCCATTACTCGACAGTAATTATATACAACTATATTACTATTAACGATAGTTCTACTAAACTCGTTTCATGCTCGAATCTAGTGCTAACGAACTACTATGACTCACACATGTCACATAAAATAGACCCCATCACCCTGGGTTAAAACTCATATTTTCAATTGCCAATAGCACTAGCGGTTCAAATGGTTTCCGGACATAACACTCTCGTCCCAACCTAACCAAAACTTCTTATAACGGTCGCCCCTGCTGGGCATCCCGTTCTTGTCCCCTAACTTGTTGCGAACACTATACACACATGCATTCCTACTCTTTACACATAAGATACCTCTTTGTGTCATTTCCCTTTATCTGGACCCACTGGCCATGTAGGGGTTGTCCTTCTGGTGGATCTGGTAGTCTTTACCCTGATTGCTACCCACGTTGTCCCTTTGGCTCTACTGGCCCTATGGGACTCGTTGCTCGCCTTGATGGTCCTAAATGAATCCACCTATCAATCTCAATCGTTACAAAGGGGTAATCTACTGGGTATCCCCTCATATAGTGCCTCACTAGCACCATTAAATTTAGTCTTGGCCTTCGATTAAGTTCTCTAACTATCTTGGCTCACTTCTCACGGAAGCGTTAATATCAAATTATAAACGTACGACATTGACTACAAAGATACCAGTCGTTCTAGCCATATTTTCCCATCCATGCATGTATATACTACCCATGAGTCCATTATTAACTTAAGGACCTTTTTTATTCTCCACATCTACCTCGTTGGGTACGAAGTTCTCTAAACACGTCAACTTTCCTTTATGACCGACCACTGTGTAGCCCTTATGAAATAAGTATTAAAAACTCTTTTGCCTCTCTATTTAAACAATTGATGAGAGGATTTGCACTCAAACCACATCCAAAATTCCTTGTTATTCATGGTATCTCTTCATGGTTGTGGTGAAGGAATCCTATCACTATAACACCGCTCTTATGAGCCAAAATTTTGTTCAAAATTTAATCTTGAGTGACACTACACTCCACCCTACACAATTCCCTTTGGATTATCTCCTTCCATTGAACCATGACACCCCTCTCTTCCAGGAATCCTGACATATAGATCTTCGGAAGAGTTACTCCGACCCCCCCCCCCCCATCTTTACCGACTACGCTAGATGAGTTAGAATTTGCACCATAGCTTTCTACGACGGTGCTTAGGGAAACTACTGCACCCTTATGATTATCCCAATGCTATTTTCTTAAATAATAACCATTGTGACTTCTATCTCGGTCACTGTTCCCAAACTATTCCATGGCTTCTGCTGAGCCTCTCCCCATGTAGTCCTTTTAACGGCCCTCGCTGGTCATCAAAAATTGTTCGGTGTACGAAGTCCAATCGAACTCATATATGAATAGCATCAACTATGATTAATAGAAGGAGAACGTAAGTCTCATACGTAGAGGAATACAAAAATCCTATAATAAGCCTCTGTATCAAAGAACGCTATGCTGAAATGTAAAAAGTTGCACAGATCCTATAGACACTAGAACTTGATGCACTGATACCATCTGTGACACCCTGCCTATTAAAATACCGGTGGCCATCCCTCTACTAAAATAAGACGTGGGTCGCATATGGCTCATTATTAGCATCACCGTCAAAAGAATTTTTAAAGTTACCACCTAATAATTAATTAGACCGGTGCCAAATTCTATCTTACATTAATTAACATCATGCGAAAATCAATAATAATTAAACCATCCACGCCAACTGATAACTGAATCTAACACAAATATATAATATGAATAAAGAAGACCGAATCCACTATCGGTTCAATAATAAAATTTAACAATACACTGAAATAATAAATTGGATACACAAGGTCTAATAAATAAACTGAAATAGTAAATTTGAGGGAAACGTGACCAAATGAATACTGAATAAAGTTACTACACTAGGAATTAATGAACGAAGCGTCTATAGCAAAGTCATGCAACTTCCACCCGAGCTGCAGCTACACATCCCTAGATAGAATCCTCAAGTTGGGCATCCCTATAGATGGACACCTAAAATGTTTTGAAAAATATTTTTTACACGGGTCAGAGCCCAAGTAAAACATATTGATAATATTTAGCAAGCAATTAAAATACAATGATTAAATATGTATGAACACTTTCCATATTTAAGATGGTGTCGCACTCTCTTGAGAAATAACTCACCCCTCATCTAATGTGCACACCTATCACTTATCTTTTAACCCAACTAGTTATGCTATCACACCTAACTAGCCTTATTACACTTATTTCTATCTCGCAACTCTAACCCGAGTATTTCTTACCTTGATTTATAAGTTATCTATTCATTAACTTATTTAATCATTTTAAGTTTGATTACTTATATAACTTCCACACTAGTTATATATGAAGTATCAATTAATCATATAACGTTCACACTAGTTATATCTGAAATACAATCACACTTTATGTATTAAACCCATATATAATTATATACCCATTATATACGTATTAGTATATTACAATATTCACACACATGTCGCGTATAATAATCATCCATTCCCGAGTAATAACTCATCAGATGCTTTCTCTGAAATGCTATCACCCCAGGCCAACCCAAATACTATAAGACGGTTAAATCACACTGAATTAGGCAATAAAATTGTATGCATAGTAGAGGCGGTCATAGTTCCCCGAGAGTGAGACTGAATCATATCCAAAAACGTCTCACTAAAAAAAACAAAAAAATACCGGACGCTATGACCCGGGGACTATACTCTTCCCTACATTAGCTAGCTAGGGGATTCACCCACATCACTTAACCTCTTATGATAGCACTAGAGGGGTATGTATTCACATAAATATCCAATACTAATATTTATGAAGCACACAAGTATATATATATACTAGCACATCATCCGTATATATATAAATAAAACAATATATGTCTAACTTGTGCCTAACTCCCTTGCACTAGCCCGTAATACCCGAGTCTATATCCTCGACTCTTATTTAATTTAATTTAACGTCCATTAAATAATTTAAAGTTGCTTCACTTTCAAATATACCCAGACTCACCCAATCACCCCGTATTTATACACTTATGAATTTATTTCACTAAATTCATTATTTAGGTTCCTCCTTATTCTCACCTTTCTAGGCTCATATACATCCACCTATAATCCACAGGTTAAATAATCTCGGGCATCGATACTCGGATTTCATTTCCGACTAAAGATTTTGATCTCGTACACCCATTCATAGAAAATTCATACCTAATTAAAAAAAAAAATCAGAAAACTATGAAACTGGCGGCCACGCGTCCGTAACGAAAAGATATATATCTATGTCTAAAACCTAGGGTAGTAAGAACGAGATACATACCTCGTTCGAACTAGATACCAATCTCGTTTTAATGGCAACATCAACTCGTTTGAACGATTTTCTGACGAATCGAGATCTATCGATACCTGAACAGTTCCTCTTCTCTGAAAATTATTTTTCTCCCTTTTTAACCCTCAAACCTCAATGGATTCAACCCATTTGATACCCCTTATTTATTGCATCTATAAATAGGTTTTAACACAAATATATACCATCAATCATCACTGATTCTCATTAAAAATTCTAGGGTTCCCGAATTAGGGTTTTTCTCAAAATTTCATAAATCACAAATTCAATTCGATTCAATAATCCGAATTCAATAATAGTTGTTATTGGGTTTCGATTCTAAATCATATATTAACATCATATGATAGTATTCTCACATTAATTAAACATAAATTTTACCTTTAATGCTTAAATCCCCAAAAATCAAATTTCATATGTGTCACCCTCCAAAAATGAATCAACACATACTATAATTTGAACATGCAAATCCGCTATTTAAATAGAAAGAAAGTTTAATTACTTGCCTTATGGGATTCATAGGGTCTAAGTCCACATAAAAGATGATGAATCTGACAAACTACACCCGAATCCCCTTTGAATTTGGTCTCCAAATCCCTCTTTTTTTCTTCCTTCTCCCTTCTCTTAATTTCTAGGGTTTTCTAATTGAGTTATGGCTACCTCTAACTCCAACACTTAGGTTCAAAACTCTCAATCTCGTAATTGAGCTAATGGGTCAAGCCCAAATGACTCGAATACCCCGTGTTAGCTCGGTTATGTCTAAAAAGGGCCCGGGACCTAATTACTACCCCCGGGTACTCAATTCTAACTATCTCGACCCATCCGGAATCAACCATGATCTCGAAATCATCATTTGAGTCACTCTACAATAAAGTCATATCTCGACCCCAAACAATCGGTGTTATAGCCAATCTAGTCTTCAGCTCATCAAATGCCTGCTGGCATGTATCATCCCATACAAATGGCACTTTCTTCCTTGTAAAATTAATTAGAGGACTGGATATCTTGGAGAACCCCTGAAAGAATTAACGGTAGTAGCTGACTAGTCCCAAAAAGCGGCGTACCTCTGTGGATGTAGGGGGTTGCCCTAACTCCATCACTGCAGAAACCTTCCTCGGGTCCACATATATCCCCCTCTTAGACGCAATGTGACCCAAGAACTGCACATATCACAACTAAAAACTAAATTTCTTAAACTTAGTATACAACTGGTGATCCCATAGTTTCTATAAGACTAACCGTAAATGTTGTGCATTCTCCTCCGCATTTCGAGAATAAATCAGAATGTCATCAATAAACACTATGATGAACTGATTCATATGATCTCTGAATACTCGATTCATCAAGTCCATAAACAACGCTGGTGCATTGGTTAGCCCGAAAGGCATAACCAAAAACTCATATGATCCGTATCTCATAAGAAATGTCGTCTTCTAGATATCCTGCTCCCGAACTCTCAATTAATGATAACCCAATCTCAAATCAATCTTAGAGAAATACGCAACACCCCTCAGTTGGTAAAATAAATCATCAATGCGGGGAAATGGATATTTATTCTGTATAGTTACACATGTAGTCGATACAAAGTCGTGATGATCTATCCTTCTCCTTGACGAACAAGACTGCAGCACCCCACGGCAAAGTACTCCTCCTAATGAACCCTTGTCCCAGTAACTGCTCAATCTGATCACGAAGCTACTCATTTATATTGAAGCCATCCAATACAGTGTACATGCAATGGGTCTCGTGCCTGAACTCAAATCAATCACGAAGTCTATTTCCCGATTAGGTGGAAATCCTAGGATGTCCCCAAACACATCTTAAAACTCGCTAACTATCAGGATGGAATCTGGCGACACCACGACCTTTGAAGAAGTCTCCTCCTCGATATAGTATAAGTGCGTGCTCAACCCACCCTCGGGGTGTGGCATCGCAACTAAGTACATCTCCTGCCCAGAATAGCGAAGACGATGGACCTACCATAATAGTTAACACATGCTCTATACGTAGCTAACCAATCCATCCGTAAGAAAACATCGTACTCATTCATATCTAGCACAAGTAAGTCTGATACAAAAGTGAGTCACCTTATGTCGATCCCTATACCCCAACATACTAAACGTATGGGTGCCCCTCTACCCACAGGTGAGTCTATGTGCAGTACGATATCAGAAGCAAAGTCTATCATCCCAGTCTCACATGAAAAACCAGTGATAAAAAATGATTGAGATGCCCCCGTTTCAAATAAAATACGATCTACGTGTCGAAAAATAGGGAACATACCCTCAAATGCATGATCTAGTGTTGGTCCCTCTATCGGCTCAATATGGTAAACCCATCCGTACTGTAGTGGTAGCGGTTATCCCTGAGGTGGGGTGACGGGTGCCTGAACGGCTGGTGTAGAAATTCCTGGAGCTGGTAACAGTGGGTGTTGCCCCTGTGCCACCTGATGTTTCCTCTGACCTCCATGCTCCTGAGGTGCATGATTACACTAGGGATACTGCCTCGTCGTATATCCCCTTACTCTACACTTGTATACAATCCCGTAAAATAGGCACGGCTCTGCCTGTCATCCCTACTAGCCTCAATCCTAATGACCTTGGCCCTTGTGCTGCTAAAATTGCTGGCCTTGGCCCTATCCCCTCTGGTCCTGTCTATTCCAATCATCGAAACCCATGAATCACTTATAATGATCTACGAATGAAGTAACCCTGAACTATTGGGTCCCGGGTCCACTACCCCCCACTCGTCTTACCCTCTTGGATCAACGACTTGGCTCCTTATCGTTGCTCTCCCTTGTTCTTCTAGAAGGCCATTTGATTCTAGTAGTTGAGAAGTGTGACATTCACCATCTGATTGTATGTCAGGTGACGGTCGGGATCCCCAAAAGAGCCTTCCTAATGTGCCAAGATGATCCCTCTATGAATCTATCCAATTGTCTCTGCTTTGTATTCACATCCTCCTTTTCAAATTATGAAAGGGAGGCGAACTCCTCCTCATACTCCGCCACTGTATGGACCTCCAGTCGAAGCTCCAAAAACCAGCTCCTCATCTCCGACTACATAGCCTAGGGAAAATACTTCCCCTCAAATCTCTCACGGAACTCATTTATCATCAAGTTGTCTCTATTGATAACTAACCTGACTGACTCCCACCACTGGAGTGAGGCCCCCATAAGCTGAAATGAAATCGACATCTGCTTTTGTACCGGTGTACACTCTACCATCCGTAAATGTCTCTAGATATCTTTCTTCCACCTGTTTGCCACATAATATTTGGACTGCCCAAGAACTCTAGAGGTTATCCCTTTACGAAGGCCTCCTTAGATCTATACCAAACTAGCCTCAGTGACTAGGCTGGTACAGCCACCTGCTGTGGCGGTGGCGGTGTCTTCTGCTGAGCCTGTGGTGGTGGAAAGTGCTGGAGCATGGCTACCATGGCAGTGGAAACTGTTTGGGTCACAATGGTGGCGATCTCTTTTGGAGTAATCAACTATAGGGCTGGTGGGGCCTGAGGCTACTCTTATGGCTCCATCTGAGCCTCATCCTCTATAGAGAGTGTGACTACATGCCTAGGTCTACCCCTCTGTCCATTTTCCATCCAAAGGCAAATAAGGTTCGAATTAGTACAAATCGCAAGAATACAATGAACCTTAAGTATAATCTCTACATATCAAAGGACGCGACGCATAACGTAATGAACGCAACACAGATCCTAAGGACACTAGAACATGGATGCTCTGATACCAACTGTAACAACCCCAATTTTTTCACGTAAAGGTTGGTCAGACACGATATGCCGAAGATGGGGCATGTTTGTTAATTAATACCATTCTCGTCATCAAACTATATAAAGCATATATTGATAAACCATAATTGAGTTTAAATTAATATCCAAAGCAATAATAAAATCCAACATGCACCTAGTGTAAATGAAATCAAACATAACAATAAATATCTCAAACCAACATGAAGTAAATAAATCATGGGCTAATGCCTATACAAAAATCCTAAGTAAAATTAATAAACTGAAGCGGAGTAGCACCTAAACTAGAATCAATAAATCTGGAGAATTTGATGAGCAAAAGGAGACAGCAAGGCTGATCCATCAATAGTCCTGCTATCCCTGTCTAGGAGGACCTGG
The DNA here is from genome assembly GCA_949130495.1 of Sambucus nigra. Taxonomy (NCBI): domain Eukaryota; kingdom Viridiplantae; phylum Streptophyta; class Magnoliopsida; order Dipsacales; family Adoxaceae; genus Sambucus; species Sambucus nigra. The sequence goes on along the minus strand of OX422217.1, from coordinate 478,247,392 downwards.
GGAAAAAAATATTTGTAATTTGGGTCAGCGCCCTAGAGTTGCAAGAATTAACTTATTTAATTAAAATGCAATAAACACAGTCGATGCAAAAGAAATATCACAAATCGTTTCTCACATATGATTAACATCTCACCCCTCATCTAAGTGTAATATTACCTGTATCCGAACGAGTTGGGCAGTCCCTACGCAGCGATAAGTCCAAAGGAATCCTCTATCGAATCAGACATCACTAAACACACATATTGGGGTCGTCTCTACGTAGTACACCAGTTCACGGCCATACCCAACGGTGATAAAGGATCCTAGAATCTACACCTTCCTCTCGGAGATTGCGCGGCTACGTAGTACCTATAATAATGACTTATAAAACGTCTAGCCCACCTATGTCGATGTGTGTTACGGTCCCGAACGTGCACAACCCCAACCGATAGGACCGTTCACAAACATTGGTATGTCCACACAAATAAATATAAGTATATATTATTCTCATATGATCCCAATTCATTATGCCCCAGGGGCCGAATCGATTCACCTTCATGGCCGAATTGATTCAGATTTCCTCCCAAGATCTATTCTAATGGTTAATTCCTTTTTAATAGCATATGAACAGGTCCCTATGACTTAATTACTTATCTTAGAATGATCAATTTCATAAATTAACATCAAATTCCTTCCCTAAATTCCAAAATTTACATCAATTGGTCAAGACTTTTATCCCATATTTTATACCATTAATTCATCTATATATTCAAATCAGGTTTGGGTCATATAACATGGATTAAAATTCATGAAATTTCCAGAGCTTAAGCATGTATTAAAACCTTTACATATGAATCCAACTTTCCAGTTTATCTAACAATCCTAAGGCATCTATCGTCAAATTTAAGATTATAATCATCCTAGATTTCTGGGTTAAATCACCTAAATTCCAATTAGTCTCCTCTATATGCATAAGATTTAATCCTACCATTTTTATCACCAATTACATACTAAAACCCAGAAATCGTATGGGGTTTACTACAATGAATCAAGAAGCACATTGAACGTCAAATTAAGCAAGAAAATTCTTGGCTGAATATGTGATTGATGAACTCCCCTGGAATCTCTTGTTCCTTCTCCTCTTTGGCCTTCGTTCCTTTCTCTCTTGAGGCGGGGCTGCTAGGGTTATGTGTTTGATTAAGTGTGGGGAGTATTAGACTTCCCTTAATCTTATATTAATCCCAAATCCCGAGTTAAGCCTATTTTCTCAATTTTGGACCCACAAATGGGCACGAATCCATAATTAAACTAGTCCAAAAACTTCTCAATTTATATACCTATACCCCAAGACTATTTCTAAAGGTTTAAAACACCTAAACGTGCCCATAAAGCCTTCTGAAATACGATCCAATTATTTTTATTCTACAATTATATCTACAGTTGAGTCACATATCATACATTAATTACTACTACACATGCAATTATTTTCTATTGTAATTATTCACATAAAACTCAATCTCACACGATTATGACATGATTAAAATTACTTGTTCGCAATTAATTAATCTAAATTTACACGTTATATTTAACTCCACGAATTTATTTTATTCTAGAAAAATGCGGGGTATTACACTCCCCCACCCTAGTTTGTTGTATTTCATGTATAATGCGAGATGATATTTATGGCATCGTTGGGATTGAGATCGTCGTTAGAGGCTCTGGATATTTATTTTCAAAATTTAAATGTGTTGTTTTGTTTATTACAAATTATTTTGTAAAAAGACATTTGAGATTCTTTAAAATTATGAGAGTCTATTCATTTTATTTATGTAGTTGTGCTTTTGAAAATTAATGCTCAATCTACATGGTATTTTCTAAAAATTCTTTTTTCTAATTTATCAATATTTTTCAGTAACACCTCCCGCGGTGTTACACTAGCTAATTTCCGCACTTGTTTAATCTTTCTTCCTACCATTATAATATCTTGGGAGATTAGGTGTTCATATTATAGATCTAAGCGGTGGTAAGATTACATCCTAGATTTTATGAATTTCTCTTTTCTTAGTTCTTAGGAATTGGTATTGTATCTTTTTGGTTTGTCTTTTGAGTTTTGTCTATAATAGATGAATTCATTTGTCTTTGAGATAAGATTCTTTTGGCTTAAAGTATTAGTTATTGTTTCTAACCTTATGAATTATTGCTTTGCTTCACCCATTTTAGTTTCCTCCTATATCTGGTGTCGTGTAAATTGTTTTATCTTTTCACATATTGGAATAATTTATTTTATTTTGAAGATAAAATTGATTAGATTCTAATATTGATAATACGTTTTTATCAAATAGAATTATAGGATGTTTTTAAACCCATTGATAAATTTAATTCCTCAATCGGTAATTTAATTTTAATTGGGTACCTACCATCTAGAGCTCTCACACTCATAACCAAATATAAATTCGGTTTCACATATCATATTAATATATATCTTATTATCATTTTAAATTCATTAAAAAGATAAATTTTTGTTTAAATAGTATTTAAGCCATTTATGTAATTTTTCAAAAATATAGGGTATTATAGTATATGTTATGCTCGATTCTTAATGTGCCAATTAAGTTGTAATACTTATCATATGCATCTGTTATTAAGTGTATACATAAATCGTACCTTCTAGAATCCACCGACAACTTCTTAGTACACTGATTTTCTTAATCGTCAATACACTTTGTGTAGTCTATTGTAGTCGAGTAAATAACTGAAAAAAGAAGTTTACATTGTTCGTTGCGGTTGAGTCAATAACTAATAAGGGTCGATTATTTTTAAGGGTTATGATTAAAAAAGATAATTAAATATCCACATATGATGTTTGGATCTCAAAATTCTCGATGTGTTTTGGATCAAAGATCCATTTTTACTAGGTTAAAACGATTTATTTAATTATACTAGGTCAAGAGATGTGTTTTAACTAAATCCAACAATTACAAAAATATACAATGATTGGAATGGCACTTGGTCTATCATAATGACATGCAAATTTGTTCAAACAAGATTCTAATGGCACTCACTATTTGACTTCCTTGGAGGGTCGTTCAGATAGTGAACGTTAGATACATTTTAAACTCGTTACAAAGAGGTTCTCGTTACATATTGGAGCATCCAATCCTATATCAATTGGCCATATGTGGTGGGGCCCTAAGATCTTATATTTTGTGGTGCAAAGATTTAACACCATATTTTACTGAAACCTAACGAAGTTGGACATAATGCAACCGATCAGTAGTTAAAGGAGGGAGGTAACCCATCAAGTAAAACGATTTGGGGGTAGTATCTTGGACCATGATATATCATGGGAGTTTATTGTAATTTAATCAATACTAATACTAATACTAATAATAATAATACTAATAATAATAATAATAATAATAGTAGTAGTAGTAGTAGTAGTAGTAGTAGTAGTAGTAGTAGTAGTAGTAGTAGTAGTTAGTAGTAGTAGTAGTAGTAGTAGCAGTAGCAGTAGCAGTAGCAGTAGCAGTAGCAGTAGCAGTAGCAGTAGCAGTAGTAGTAGTAGTAGTAGTAGAAAATAAATTAATAGAGATATAGAGAAAATGCAGTGAAATGGAGGAAAGATAATTGAAGAAAAATTAAAAGTAATAGATAATCATGATTATATATATATATATTTATATAATAAAGGAGGAGGGACTTTTGGTCTTGGCTAACTCACGGTTGAGATCGAATGTTATGAATTTGGTCTTTATCAACTTGTGGCTGAGATTAAATGTTTGTAAGGGCTTAGGATAGTACACGTAGAGAAATATACACATGATTCTTTCGCTTGCGTAAAGACCCAGCTATACATAGTCCCTCTATAGACGGACAGAGCACAAGGCTCGAAGAAACACAGACCCATGCAGCTGTGCACGTCCTTCATCCTCTCTCAACAATAAAGACCCATCTATACACATCCTTCTCCTCATTCCACTTCGGTTCAGTCCACCGCTCTCCACCATCCTCTCCCTCTCACTCCGGTTCATTCCACCACCACCCACGTCCTCATCCATCTCCTGCAAGATGCGAACAGGGGAAGATCTGTTGCAAGACGCGAGCAGGGGAAGATTTTGTTCTCAATTTGCTACATCTATGTTGACAAAAAACTCTGTAGGTTCTAGGTTAAAAAAGGTTGTGATGTTTGGTTTAAAAAAGATTTCGGTTTGGTTCAAAAGGCTGTGAAGTTTTTTTTTTCGATCTGTTTTTCCTTTAAGAACCGGTTGATGTTTTTCTATTATGTAATCAAGAGATTGTGGGTTGTTTTTATTATGTAATAGATTATATATTAGTGCATATAGCAGTGGGTTGTTAAATATTTACTCCTTTTTCATTTTCTATTTTTTAATTTTGTTGAAGTTGCAGGTATACAATGGTATTGAACATATCACCGAACTCCCTCAATTGGTTTCACGTAAGACCATTTATTGGATAATATCGAATTTGTTAAAGGTGCTAATCTTTCATGTCCTAAAGAAGCAAAGAAAATATGCGTGTTGCTTCGATTTAAATATACATCTGTTTTGTTTGATACGTGTTGCTGTACAGGTCCATATTGTTGGGTATTTGAGAACTCATTTGTGCTCCCGTGTATTTGAGGTTTTTTTTTATAGAAGACCATAATTCATACATATTTATTAAGTCATACTTGAATATGAAAAGCAAAAGTTTAAGCCAGAGGGGCTATATCCAGAATCCCAATCACATATCGTTAGTATTGTTTATACACCAGAAGTTGTATCCAGAGAGTGTCATCACTGCAAATTGAAAACCATGTATTACATGTACATGTATTACGAGCTTTATTAATTGATTCTTGATTTTTATTTTTTTGTTTTCATTATGGAGGAGTCAGCGATGAATAGCAATCCTTTTTAATTCTGGTAATTTACTATCGTTTATGTCTTCTTTTCTTGGGATTGTTGTGGTCTGTTTGTATGTTTTTTTATGACTAATTTAAAGGCACTTTCTTTACATTCAGCTTATAAAATACAATACATGTTGTTAGAACTGTTACAATACCTGCTATCGAGCTTACAATACCTGCTGTTGGAATGTTTATGTTATACGTTTTTTCATTCTCTACATATGAACTGCATTCTCTACATATGAACTGCTTTCATTCTCTTATTTATGGGTTTTGAACATTAGAAATATCATTAACATTAGAAATAATGTTATTGAATGCACTTATGGGTTTTGTGTTTTTGGGTTTATGGCTGGGTTTAAAAAACTGAACGCACTTAACAACGTGAATATTTATTCACATAACAGCATTAATTACATGAATCAAATAGTAGTAAACTAAATTTATAAAAAAAAAATAATGAACAATAGTTACTTACATGGGTATACATTTTAATTGCTTTGGGGATGAATCATAAAAGCTTGGTAATCTACTTCATATATGGATATACATTTTACTATAGATAACTCAACATGACTTTTTTTTGGTTAGTTTAGTTTTAATAGTTTTCATGGTTGGTATGAAATTTATTTTTACTTTTTATTATAAAAAAAATCTCACGTGTTCATTGAATATTGACTTGAAAATTTATTTTTACTCTTTATTCACTTTGTAATGGGATATATTATATATTTACAGAAAATTCTTATCTTGCGATATGGAAAAAACACCACCTCCCCCAACCTCTAGAATGACAATCTATGGAGAGGAATATATTTGCTTATATCTTATAATTTTAAAGGGTTATTGTTAAGTATTTTCTAATATATAATACCTATGCAGATGGATCAAGCCGTAAGTCTCTTATAATATTTAATATAATTTTGTATGGTTTGGTTACCATGTTTTTTTTAATCGATATTTATGATTTATACAATGTTTTTTTTTCATATAGGGTTGGTTACTACAAACACATGACGTCAATGTCACCATACAATCTAAAAATGTCGTTTATCCAAAAGTTATATTATAATACATGTGTATAATTCATTGATACCATGCCTTATTCGATAAGATAACTTTAAATTTGAATATCTTATTTTATTTTATCCAATGAGAAATTTATATAACATGAACTTGACTTCATGTTGTTGTTGTACTTTTATAGAATTGGGATTGCCACGTTGAAGAATTGGAAAAAAGGAACGAAGGAAAAGGTCGGGTATGTGGTGAAAGAGTATGCAATGAGGTAACATCTTATCTTTATAATTAAAAATGCATGGTCTATATTTAGACTTGGATATTAATTCAGTGTTTTTTATATTTAGATTACGTTGGTTGTTCATCCACACTTGATGCGTATATGCCTTTTTTCATCGAGTTTTAGACAAATTATGTTGAACAAGTATGGACATAGATACCATTCACTTGGTATTTGTACATCACTGTTTTACAAATTATCGGTTGACAAAAAGTAGCCATTATTGTAATAAAGAGTGCACAACTTGATAATTAACCTTTAAAGATACAAATCAATTGCTACGAACAATTGTGGGACTCGGGAGAAAAAAATTTCCCGTGCTATCGACACAGGTATATGCGTGCTATAATCATAAATATTTAGGAGAAAGTCTATCATCGTGCCATCGGCACGGGTACACCCTGGTATATCTATATAATAAAGGAGGAGGGATTTTTTGTCCAATCCAAATGATGGTTGAGATCGAAAGTTGATAAGTTTGGTCTTTATCAACTCACGGCTAAGATTAAATCAGGTGATTTTTGGTGTAAACCAATTAAGGGTTGAGATTATCTAACTCACGGCCCAGATCGAATGTTGAAAGATTGTGGCAATATGGAAATTTTTTATTGTGAGTCTTGAGCCTCTCACCCGTCCCATCTTCATCACTACCTCGATCGTCCCAACCATCCCCACAGGAACTCTCTCTCTATACCTCTTCTCATATCTCTATGTTTGCTCTCCCAAAGAAACCCAAATCCCAAAGAAAACCCAATCCATGGAGGCACATATTGAAGCAGATCAAAAGGGTCACTCATATGGTGATTTTTTTAGTTCTATCAGATCCAACAGGTACCGAGTGAGGAGTTTTGCTTTACTTTTGTTTCGAGATTTGAAAAATACCATCGAAAATTCTTTGTTCACGTCGGGTCATACCCCCTTACTGTAACAGATCGTGGCGATTGAATACCTTTAGGTGAACGATTCAACCCTCTTTGATCTCTGGTCGCTTGAACTCCTCCATCCACGAATCTTCTTTCTTCCTCTCTCATAAACACATGCATAAATGCTTGAGGTAAACGATTTCATCAGATCTTGAGGTAAGGATTTCATCAGAGCTTGAGGTAACCATATTTGAGATTTGTTTTTTTTTTTGGTTTTGCAGGTCTTGACTTCTAATTTTCCTTCTGATTGTATTTTTTAATTCGGTTTTTCATATCAGTGCTTGAGGTAACCATATCAGGCTTGAGATTACCATGTTTGTCAATATGAAAATGAGTTTCAATTTGTTTGTTAATTTTTGTCATACTTTGTAGATGGTTTTTTTATATGTGGGTTTTTTATTTATTTTGATTCTGAGGCGTGTTGATTTTAATGGAGCAGAGTGTTTCTCGACCATCACTCTCTCTACTCACCACATCACTCTCTTTCTCTTGTGTGAGTAGGTATTCACCTGTTCTGGTGGCAGGACTGTCCGAGAAAGATCCGGCTGGGAAGTTAAATTCGAGACAAATCCGGCCATCACCAAGTTAAGTCCGACGAGAAAATCCGAGACAGATCCGGCTAGCAACCAAAACCTTACACGAACGTCCGACCATCACCAAGTTAAATCGGGCTTGCAAATCCGGCCAACACCAAGTTAAATCTAACGAGCACCTGCCGTATGAGGTTTAAATCAACCAAAACCTTCAAACCCGGATACCCACAAAAGTTCGGCCATACCCGGTTTCAACACCCGAAAACTTCACTTCAAATACCAAAATGACACAGGCTCAAGATCTCCGGCTCCTGCTTTGTTTATGTCCGGTGATGAGTTTAGATTTTTGCAGTTTTCAAATTTAGATTTAGATTTTTGCAATTTATTAGGTTACTGCGATTTAATTTTTATTTTTGAATAGTTTGTAATTTTTCTATTTTAAAGATTATAGTTTTTTCATTTGATCAAATTTAGATTAGTATTCTCCTGCTTTGATGCCATTTAGATTTCTACACAGTTCGAGAGATGGATTTCTAATTTTTGGAGAATATTGGATTCAGAAGGTTCATTTCATTTTGTCAATTACTTTAGGACAAGCGGTTAGACTCTCATGATTTTTTTTTTTTTTTTTACATCATTAAATGTAATGTTGAGTTTTTACTGGTGAATACTATTCTTGAGTTTCTTGAAATGGGTGATGATATGGGTACCAATTTGTGGACACATTTTGCAAATCCAGTGACTCGTTACAAAATACACATGGATTGGGTGGATTTTTTTATCATATGGGACTCATTACAAAATATACTCAATCCGTGTCAGACACGTCACCCGATTTGCAAAATCTGTCTGAAACTGTGTCGGTATTATTATCCTTATATTTGCGTTGGTCTTTAACAATTATGGAAATTGATGTTCATCTTTGTTGTGATGCGTGTTATAAGAAATGAATTAATTCCAGACTTGGTATTCTAAAAAATGAGTGTTCTGAACATGGGTATCAATACATTATTTTTTTAATGCTGATATTTAGAGGTGTTCAAACATTAATTTTTTTTTAATGCTGATATTAATGGGTGCTGATTAAAAGAAGGCTATATAAAATTGACACGCCTTTTCAGAGTACGTTTGCGTGTGGCTCTAGGTTTCTACATCAGGGCACATGGCTCAAGGTATGTGGGAACATATGAAATACTTTTGATGTATTAGTTTGTTAGGTAGATGAAGTACATCCACTTATTAAAGCTACACAAAATTGACACGCATGTTCTGCAAATTCCCCTAAAATGTTGTATAACCAAAAGGATTGTGCAATGTGATGACCACGCATGTTCTGCAAATATAATGTGTTGATGGCACCCTAGAGTTTCGTAATTTTTTTATGTCATTGCTCATAGTGCTTGCATAATTTAACCTTTTATTGCATTTGGATAAATTATTTAACATTTTGAGTGCATTTGGATACATTTTTTTATAAATATTAAAAATAGTCTTGAAAAAAAAATTATATTAAAAAATCAACACGGCTAATTCAAAATACGATACAGTGCAAAAGTAGATGACATGAGACGGAGTCTTATATGATTTTTCCTAATGCGAACACAATTTCAATAAATATCAAGTGACAGAAAATTCTCTTTTTTACCAAACATGGCCATGATCTAGGTAAACAATGATATGGCCCGTTCTCTTTTTTCAATGTGTATTTGAACAGTTATGGAGTAGTTCAAAAATTCAAAACGAACATGCCATGTTCATGTAAGTAAATCGTAATATAAATGCGTCTTTATAACAACTGAAAATAATGTATTGATATACCTTTTGTTTCGAATTAATGTGTTGATATTCCTTTTGTTTCAAATTATTAACTATTTTATAACAATAAAAATAATAAATTTGAGAAAAATAACTAATTCAAATATTTTCACTGTGCCATCGGCACGGGTACACACGTTTAAATTGGTGATAATTGTTTAAATTGTTGATAATCGTTTATGTTTAATTTTTTATACTTTAAGTATACAGGTTTCCGTTGTAGCACTAAAAAAATGAATAATTGTAACATGATTGTGACACACGAGTTGTTTATCATGATTGTTGGATCAGTTTGACAATTTTCATATCATGTCATCGTGTCATGTCTAAGTTTGTAAGTATCTATTTAACAGTTAAACAAATAAACTTGAGAAATATCAAGTCAATAATTAAAAATTAATTGTATGATTTTATTATTTTAAAAAAGTTAACTTCCAATTTTTTTACATTATCATGTCAATCTATTTAAACTATTAATTCTCTTATACCACTAACACAATCAATTTGGAAACGAATGTGACAGGTTCATGTAAGTAGTCTTGACATAAATACGTCTTTTGAAATATCAACTTCGAATCGATGTGTTGACTTTTTCTTTCGTGTTTAAAATTTTCAACCACTCTAATAATTAAAATTAATAAATTTGAGAAATAATAAATTATTAAAATATTTTTACAGTGCCATCGGCACGGGTACACTCTAGTATATATATATATCAGGAGGGAAGTGGGTCTCGATTATCCAACAGTTAGTATTCAATAAGGATGAGTTGTATATGATGGTTAAATGTTAATCCACGTATACACCCACATGGTTTAAGAAAATGATGGACAAATCTGAATCCACGAAGTTTAAGAAAATAATGGGTAATAATGTTTAGAAATATAGATTGTAGTGGTCTTAATGTTTAAGATTGATAATCGTTTATTTTATTTTATTTCTTATATTATAAGTTGATTTGTTTTGCGAATATCTTTTGTTGTCATTGTAGGTCGATTGAGAAAATGAACTCGGATGTCGTGGATCCTATTAAGTCCTCATTTCTTTTTTTTTCTATGTTTTATTTTATTTTAATTTTATTTGGAGTTCTAGAATACATGAAAAGCTGAAAAGTTGAGTTCTTTTATTTTGGAAGCTCTAAATTACATGAAAAGTTTACTTTTGCCTTAAATTTGATTGTATTGCTTACTGTAAAAGATTGATATGTTATTGTGTATATGATGCTCTGTGAAAAGTCGTGAGTAACGACTGTGTGATAATTGATTAAATTCGCAATTTTCTAATTTGACACACTTATTTAATTAGAGTCTATTAATTCAGCCCCTAAACATGCATCTATGGTGCGTGCGTGTTTCAAACCATAAAATAAACAAAGCATGCGACACAAGCTTAAGAAAAAATCCCCGCAGGGCAAAACCTTTTATTTCTAGAACTTTGAAAAGTTTACAAGACCATTGACTTACATACCATCTTGCTTTCGTCCACAAGAGTAACGCACGGTGTCTTCGTCAAACCTTCAAAGCAACGGCTAGAAATCTGCAGTGGTTCACGCGCAGCTATACCACAAGGACCGCAATCCTAGACACGCAGCCTGAAATCTTCACAACGACTCCCTCCACAATAGGACGCAGCTGTCGATTGTAGAGCTCTCCCCACAAAGAATAAACAAGGGCAAAAGTTGTGTTCTTGAACACCAAAACAATTCACTAAAGCATATGGGAGTTTTGTGAATTGAAAACAAAAAGGGATTAAAACCCTAAAGGAAGAAGCCTAAATATTACTGCTTTGGGAGTGTTTCTGTTCTGGAAAACGTATGGACTTCTTAATGAAAACGTTACCATTTAATGAGTATTTATACAAAAACACACCGCCTCAAAATACGAGCTCGTTCGAAAGAGAAGCATATGTCGCTCGAACGAAGTACGCATGTCGTTAAAACGACATCGCGCGACTTCCAATCTCGTTCGAACGAGATGCTGATCTCGCGCAAACGACCTGGGCGTCAAAATCGAGGTCCGCTATAAAACTTAGAAAAAATACTCATTCTCAATTTTTTGACGAAAAATTCTGCTCCAACACTTAGAAAATATTTTGTAAAAATCTCCCAAAAGCTCTAAGTGAAAAGTTAAGGTATTTAAAACATAACCTTACCAAAGTAAACTTCACAGAGTCTTGAATGATGAAGAACTTGAGTAATTTGGATCCGTCTTTGATGTAGATGTCTCTTGAATGCTCTTCGATGGTGTAGCGGTATATGACATAACAAATTGATAACGGACCTATGAAAATATGTCCTTACAAATCTCCCCCTATGTCTATGCCGGTACAAACATAAAAAATTCGAATTATCAACAAACCAAGTTGCCTATACAAATCTACCCTCCCATGAATAAATTTGCAGGACTTCAAAATTATTCTCCAATCATCTTCGTCAAATCTCAAAGCTTTTCTCATCAGGGTGTGAAATACCATGATCTTCAATCTTTGTACCTACACACATGAGATAAAGCAAAAACCTTCGTGACGCATCGAGTTTGAAATGATATAAGAATAAAGCTTTAATAATCAAATCTCCCCCATAATACAAAAACTCCCCCATAACATGATAATTCTTTCTCCTCCTTTTTATGATGTCCCAAAATAGACAGATAAGAAGAAAAAATCAAAACATGGAGTGTCGCGATAAAATGCATAGCAAACAAAGATCAAGCTACGCGCATGCAAAGGGATATCTCACAAATTTCACAAACTATTTTTGGATTTTTTTAATTTTTCATACAAAAATAAGATATTACTTTGAAAAATATGATACAAAAAATCACACCATGGATTTAAACTCAAACAACCAAGTCATGGAAACGAAATGAATGGGTGTGAACACATTCGATAGGTAAATCAACTCAATCAATCATATGTGCATGATGCATAAGTGTACTCCTAACGAATGAACATCAAAAGAATCCCTAAAAATTTGTTGAATTTAAAAGACATCGTCTTATGCAAATCAACAAATCAAAGTCTTAATGATTTCCACACCAATAACGTCCAAAACTATTTAGCGCTTTTTCAAGATTTTCAAGGATGTGCAAACCCGTTTTAATTCTCCAACCAAACTCCCTCATATATATTTTCTTTTAGAGGTGATCTAAATTCTCAAACTTTGGAGAAGTGGTACAAAAACTTAAATGGCCCTCATTCCCCAACACCGCCTCGTACGGTTCATTGAAAAATCTGCACCAGCCTCAGAACATGAAGAGGTTGGTGACAGAATTAGGAAGCTGATCCCAAAGCACCTGACGCTCAATGTGGATTTTTCACGTAGGCCCGAAGAAACGGTGGCACCAATTTCCCTCACGGCGGGAACGATATTATCCATTGCCATCGGGCATCACTTCAATGGAATTATATTTCTGGGAGTAGCCATAGAAATTGAAGATCTGGACAGAAAGAGAGAGAAGAAAATAGAGGTGGAGGTGTGAAGAAAAAGGGAGAGGGTAGGTTGGAATTTATAGGTTGGGTGGGGTGAGAGGGGGGAAAGAATTGGTAGGAAATAAGGGAGGGAAAGAATGGGTATGGGGGGTTGTACGAAATTTTTAGGGAGAGGAAAGGATTGGGGAATGAATTGGGGTGTGGATGTTGAAGAGGTTTTAACCTCGGGAAAGGGCACAGCATGCAGATAACCGAACCGATTCGGATTAAGACTGGACCGATCCGGTCTTTTATTATTTTATTCCTTTTTTAGACCCGATCGGTTCCTTTTTTTCAGGGCCGGACCGATCCAGTATATAAAAATACGAGCTTTTCCCTCTTCAGTTCACTGGTCACTTTCCTCTCAATTTTCTAACCCAACACTCCTTCCAATGCAATTGGACTTCAAAACTCTCAGAACTCTCATTGAAACCCGAAATACTCTCGAGACATGTGTATGATTCCCACCTCTGGTAGTGACACACAACTATGAATTCCTAACTAGCCTAACATCCTATTACTACTATATACAACATTCACCCCATACACGTCGGGGGTACGACGACCTCTTATTTTGTGCTCAGTCAATCCCCATAAATGGGGTCCGACAACCAGATTGTGTCGGCTTCCTCAATAACCGTTTCCAGATATGGCTTGAGACATTGTCCGTTAACCTTGAATGTGTTTCCCCCCTTTTGATCCTCTAATTCAACAGCTCCATGGGGAAATACTTCCTTCACAATGAATGGACCTGACCATCGTGACCGCAATTTTTTGAGAAACAAGTGTAACCTCGAGTTGTAGAGAAGTACTTTCTGTCCCGAATGAAACTCCTTACGTCGGATGATTCTATCGTGAGCTCGTTTCATTCGTTCTTTTGAGATTTTAGCACTTTTATACGCATCATTGCGTATTTCTTCTAACTCGTTCAACTGAAGTTTGCGTGTTTCACCAGCTTTTTCCATGTTAAAGTTCACCCTTTCGATAGCCCAATATGCCTTGTGTTCAATTTCAACAGGAAGATGACAAGGTTTTCCATATACAAAACGAAATGGGGATATCCCAAAGGGATTCTTGTATGCGGTTCGATAAGCCCAGAGCGCATCATTCAATCTGAGAGACCAATCTTTCCTGTTAGGTTTGAGTGTCTTTTCCAAGATATTCTTGATTTCCCAATTGGATAGCTCGGCCTGGCCATTCGATTGGGGGTGATAAGTCGTTCCAACCTTATGGACGACCCCATACTTTTGCATTAGCTTTTCTATCGGCCTATTGCAAAAATGAGTGCCATTATCACTGATGATAGCCTTAGGAACTTCGAAGCGAGACAATATGTGTTCTTAAATGAATTTTATCACCACCTTATTATCATTCGTCCTTGTAGCTATGGCCTCTACCCATTTTGAGATGTAATTTACTGCGACGAGGATGTATAGAAAGCCAAAAGAGGGTGGAAAAGGCCCCATGAAGTTAATACCCTAACAATCAAATCTCTATGACAAGTATGGTGGTTAATGGCATCATTTTACGACGAGTAATAGCTCCCATTCTTTGGCATCGATCACATGATTTGCAAAAAGTATTCACATCCCGGAAGATTATGGGCCAAAAGAGACCGCTTTGCAGAATTTTTGCAGCAATTTTGTTTTTGGAGAAATGACCTCCACATGATTTCGTATTACAAAATCGGATTACCCCTTGAATTTCTTCATCAGGTACACATTTTTGGATGATTTATCAATATAATACTTAAACAAATATGGATCATCATAAAAGAACATGCGTGACTAAGTAATGAATTTATTTCTTTCTTACGGAGTCCAATTAGAGGGAACGACTCCCATGACAAGGTAATTCACTATATCCACAAACCAGGGAAGAGAACAAGTAGAAAATAGATTCTCATCCAGAAAATACTCGTCTATGGGGATTGGATTAATAGGTATGTCGGACGAGAGTCATGACAAATGGCCAGCAACGAAGTATTATACTCCTTTCTTATCTTGAATCGAAAGATTAAACTCTTGTGGGAGTAGGATCCACCTGATTAGGCACGGTTTGGCATCTTTCTTGGTCAGAAGATATTTGAGTGCCGAGGGATCAGTGAAGCAAATGATGGGTGACCCAACAGTGTAGGAGCGAAATTTGTCGAGAGCAAAAACGATCGCTAGTAATTCTTTTTTCGTAGTGGAGTAGTTAAGCTGGGGGGAAGATAATGTCCTACTAGCATAATAAATAACATGAGCTTTCTTGTCTTTCCTCTGTCCTAGAACAGCCTCAATCGCGTAATCACTTGCATCACACATAAGCTCAAATGGGAGTGACCAATCAGGAGCTTGTATGATAGGAGCAGAAATTAGCATGCTTTTTAGTTTATCAAAAGCTTCTTAGCATGCGTTATTCCATTCAAACGGAGTGTCCTTCATGAGAAGATTACTCAAGCATCTAGCGATGGCGCTAAAGTCTTTGATAAATCTCCTGTAAAATCCAGCATAGCCTAGAAAGGACCTCACATCTTTAAGCGATTTTGGCGGGGGTAACTCAGCTATTACTTCGATTTTTGCTTGATTAACCTCAATTCTCCTAGATGAGACTATGTGGCCCAGAACTACGACCTCATTGACCATAAAATGGCATTTTCCCCAATTGAGGACTAAGTTTTTTTCCACACACCGGAATAAAACTCTTTCAAGATTAGTTAAACATTGGTCGAAAGATGGACCAAAAACGCTGAAATCGTCCATGAACACCTCAAGACCTTTTTCTATCATGTCACTAAAGAGACTCAACATGCACCTTTGAAAAGTTACTGGCGCATTACATAACCCAAATGGCATACGTTTGTAGGCAAACGTACCAAACGGACATGTAAAAGTCGTATTTTCCTGATCAAGTATATCCACTTCAATCTGATTATAGACAGTATACCCATCTAGAAAACACTAGTAAGGATGGACCGCTACTCTTTCAATCACTTGGTCGATAAAAGGCAAGGGAAAATGGTTTTTTCTTGTTCCTGCATTGAGCTTTCGATAATCAATGCAAACACGCCACCCAGTTGTGGAGCGTTGAGGTATTAATTCTCCCTTAGTGTTTTCAACCACGGTCATACCCGAGTTCTTTGGAACGACCTGAATTGGGCTCACCCATTTACTATCGGAAATGGGATAGATAATCCCAGCATCTAACAATTTGATAATTTCCGCCCGAACTACATCTTTTATGGTTGGGTTCAGTTGCCTTTACATCTCTCTCAAGGGCTTCACCTCCTCCTCGAGGTGGATGTTATGGGTACAAATCAAAGGACTTATACCTTTCAAATCTTCTATAGTCCAACCACACACACTTATATGCTTCCTCAAAATATTCAACAACTTGCCTTCTTACTCTTTTTTTAAACTAGAAGAAACAACAACAGGAAATGTATCATCTTCTCCTAGAAAAGAATATTTTACATGAGAGGGTAGTTTCTTTAACTCAATACTAGGAAATCTATCTTCATAGGGGATCATGTGTGACTCCCGCGGGGATAATTCCTCAAATCTAGAAATCCAGTCAACATCTCTCAACTTCTCAAAAATCACTTCCTCTTGCAACAAAACTCCTAACTCCTCCACTTCACACTCAAACTCAGTATAAGAACTCTTACTCTCAAAACCTTGCACTAAACAAACTTCCAGTGCATCCCCACCTATGATCTTCTCAATGTGCTCATCCACCACATCTTCAATAAGATCAACCTCATGAATTTCATCCTCATCAGCCATTTGGTTAGCAATATTGAAAATATTGGTCTCGGTGGTCATGTTTCCAAAAGTGAGTTGCATTTGGCCATTACGTGTGTTGATCAAAGCATTAGCAGTAGCTAAAAATAGATGGCTCAAAATTATGGGAACATGATTACTCGAATGGGGGGAAGGCTCTGTGTCCCAAATGACAAAGTCTACAGGGAAGTAGAATGTGTCCACTTGAACTATCACGTCCTCCACAATCCCACGAGGCACTTTCACTGTTCGATCTGCCAACTGTAGAGTGATTCGAGTAGGTTTAAGATCACCTAAATCATGTTAATATAGATAGAGTATGGAAGGATGTTCACACTCGTACCTGAGTCTAGCAAAGCTTTTTCAACTCTACTCTCTCCTATAACACACGAAATTGTAGGTGCACCAGTATCCTTAAATTTTGGTGGAAGATCATTAAGAAGGACCGAGCTCACATTTTGTGCCAAAAAGACGCTCTTCTTCACCTTAAGCCGTCGTTTGATAATCAAAGATCTTTGATGACTTTGGCATATGCGGGAATTTGTTGGATAAAATCCAGAAATGACAAGTTCAACTTCACTTGCTTCAGAACATCTAACACTTCAGTACGCGAAGCTCCCTTTTTGGGTGGTGCCAAGCGTTGAGGAAATGGAGAAGCAGTGGGTGATTTTACTTCAACTTCAGGTTCAACTCCTTCAACCTTATCATCCATATTCAATGGGGTCTCCTTAGATTCTGAAACTTCTTTAGCTTTAGATTCCTTGGGAGGTGGTGGCGCTAGATCAATTACGCGACCACTGCGTAGAGTCGTGACAACTTGGCATTGCTCTGGAAAATCCAATGATGTAGAGATAACTGTAGTTTACCCTTGAGGAGGTCTTTGGCCTTGATCTGGGAATTTACCCTTCTCCTGAGTATTTAATGCAGATTGCAACCTAGAGATGCTAGTATGAATTTTCGTGAACATTTGATCATACTTAGCATTTCTCTCCTTTTGAGATTGGATGAGTTGATTTAGATTATCCTCAAGAGTAGGGGTTTGCATCGGAGGAGGCATTTGCTGAAATTGAGGAGGGGGTGGAGGCAAAACAACATGTGAATTAGGAGCAATCCCACTTTGTGGTTGTCCATAGTTGAAACCAGGATGATTCCTCCAAGATTGATTGTATGCATTCCCCTGCGATACATTAAAATTTCCTCGAAACCCTCCTATCGCTTCTACTTGCTCAATGTACATTGCCTTGTAGGCAGGTATGGTAGGACATCCTTTGGTAGAATGACCAGTAGCACAAATGGCACACACTTTCTCCTTTCCTACTTGAATGGGTCCGATGACTTCTCTTAATCGAACCTCAAGTATGTCTCTGAAATTCTTTTCCAATTGGTCAAATCGATGATCTAATAAAGTGTCCTTGTCCAAGTGATAAATACTGGACGCAGTAGGCGAGTTGGACACTTGTCGATTTTTATTTTAACTATTGGGATCAGAAACATCTCATGCTTGCGTAGTCTCCGCTACGTATTTCAGATGAGCCTCAGCATCACTCGAGTCTAGCTCCCAGAATGGTCTTTTGCACAATGTCTGAACGAGTTGTTTAGATGCTAAAGTAAGCCCTTGATGAAAAAATGAAATGAGATGATTTTTTTCGAACCCATGATGTTGGCAAGCACTAACTAACTCCTGAAAATGTTCCCAACACTTGTCGAAAGCTTCATTCTCATTTTGTCGAAAAGCTTGTATTTGAGCTTTGACAGAGTTGGTTTTGTGCTATGGAAAGAACTTGGAGAGAAATTTAGTCTGCATATCTCTCCAGGATAAAATTGAATTCGGGGGTAGTGACCATAGCCAAGTTATAGCTTTATCCTATAAGGAAAAAGGGAAAAACTTTAATCGGATAACATCTTGTGGGCAGGTTTGATCACCAAACGTCTCACATGCTTCTTCGAACTCTCTAATATGGAGATATGGTTTTTCAGAATCCATCCCATTAGATGTAGGAAGAATTTGAATCATCCCATTACGAAAGTGGAACTGACCAGCATTATGCGGGAGTACAATGCAACCAGGGGTAACAGTTCACTCAGGAAATAAAAGATCTTTCATGGGAAGATATGGTAACTCTTCCTCTCCAGCACCAACACCAACACTACCATGCACAGATATATTGCTACCAAACGATTCAGAACCCTCACTCAATGTTTGACTCAAAGTGCGACTTGTGATTAAATTATTAGGTGAAGGAGGTGGAACCCAAAAGTGTGGAGAGTCGGTGGTATGAGAATTTTCAGAATTAGCTTCGGCAATAGGATTTTCGTGAACTTGGGTGAGAAATGGATTTTGCATGTAATCGTACAAGAGATGAGATGAAAATTACTATTATTATTAATTTTTTTTAAATGAATCAATTTAGGATTAAATTCACTTTCCTAAGTATCACCAATTTACAATCCCCGGCAACGGCGCCAAAACTTGACGCGACTAAGAATTTATCTCAGAAGTGCGTTCTCTCTAAGCTCAAGTGAAATCCTGTCGCATTAGTAATAATTCGACAAGTCGGGATCGTCTCCACAGGGATCAGAAATTGGCAATTGTGAATAACGTAGGAAAAGTTTATTTAATCTTCAAATGGTTACTCAAAAGAAAAGATGATTGATGGGTTGAAATTTCAAATTGGTGATGAAATAAAAATAAACTACATGCACAAAAACACTAAGAATTATAAATAAAATAGATATGAGTATGAGAGAAAATAGGTGGGAATACAATCCCCCAAACTTTAGTAAATTACCGTATAAAATACTAGAATTGTAAATTAAAATTTTGACTGAATCCGGTCTTTATAGATCCTAAGCATTACGTATATGAGGGAACTAGCCCGCATCATATGAAATCAAAGGTAAATACAAAGCAGTGCAGAACAATTACACTTGCATGGTATTCTTAAACATCCCAAGTACCTAGAGAAAGAGATATTAAAATATCTACTATGTTCGTATAATTTCTATACACGATTCGGTCATTATTTAATTTACACTCTATTTTCTACATGGGTAATTTACCTCAAGATCGGTTCATGTATCCCAACCCTTGAAAATTTAGCTAGACATGGTTTTATGAGAAAACAAATTCATAACAATGCACGGAATTATGTATCTAAGAAAAAGTGTTTCAAAAGAACATTGCAAAATAATTGAGAATTAAATTGAAAATAAGATTGAGAATAAATAAGAGAATGGAAATTGATTACTTGGATTGAAAATTGAAAATTGTAATCTCCACTACGGAAAAGAGATGAACTTGAATCCAGAATACTCCTTCTTCCTCAAACTTACAAACTAGGTTTTTTTCTCAGAATATAAAAATTGTCTACTAGAGAAAAAGAACTAAAAAGGCACTCTAAAATTTGACTCCCTTAGAAAGATGTAGGGTTTGGACTTTTATAACACCAACCAGCACGATTTGACAGCTAATGGCGATGAGTTGTACAAGATATTCCCAGATTTTCACCTCTTCAGCTCCATAATAAATGCCAGAATTTTGAATAGTCGGACCGGTCCGGATCTCATCGGATCGGTTCATTTTTCAGTAACCGGATCGATTCTTTTTTATTTCTACGGGACCGATACGGATACCATCAGATCAATTTGGTTTTCATCGGTTCTGCATCAATCCGGGGGCTACTGGAATGGTCACATTTCGGATCGGTCCGAGATAAACCGAATCGGTCCGAATATCTTCAATTTTTGGCTTTTTCTTTCCAACTTTGACTTGTCATAACTTTTGATCCAGAGCTCCGATTTGATTGTCGTTTCTTCTTACGCTCTTGTGAAATAATGATCTTCAACTTTCCTTTATACTTCAAATCCGAACTCCGGGTGTAAATTTATGCTTTTTCCCTTTGACTTTTATTCCTTTCTTCTCTTCCTTCCTTCCGGTTTCTTTCTTTCTTTTCTAGCACTAAATACCTGTAAAATCAATAAGAAATACACAAAACTTGGGGTACTTGTTAGAAATAGTCATTGGCAATGATATGGGACAAAAGAGATTCAATTACTTTGTTCGAGATATTAAAATTACTAAATTAAGGGGCTAAATTCAGAAGAATTTATGCCTAGTCACCAAGTGTCGAGGGGTCACACTTAGCGTTATGAACAACGGTCCGACATATAATTGAATAATCACCGACCTTACCAAAAATAGGAGAGCGGCTATAGAAATTCAGTTTCTCATGACAATCTGCCATCAGGGGAGAGGTCAAAATAATAAGCTCCTGCCCTTTCTCGCTCACCTGGAAGATCTTGCTTTCTAATTAAAAGATGTCACCTTCCATTACCTTCCTTGCTTGAGGAATAACCTGGCCGACGCACTGGCAACCTTAGTTTCCATGATCAACATGCCTGAGAGAATAACAATGGCCCCCTCTTTCTGGTTCAGAAACAGGCTGCACCCACTCACTGCTACCACATTGATATCATTAAAAAATAAGATCCAGACATGGAAGGATTGTGTTATTACGATATTTGGTGCCTCCTCAAACATGGTAGGTATCCTCCAGATATTGACAAGAAAGATCATACGAATTTTTACAAGTTGACTACTTAGTACATCGTTTATGACGTGGCACTCTTCAAGAGAAATTTTAATGGAATCCACTTACATTTCATAGTAGGAGCTGGGGTCAAAGACATGATACAGAAAATCCACAGTTGGCAATGTGGTCCCCATATAAATGGTCACGTATTTGATAAGAAAATTTTTCATCAAGTGTCGTACTAGACCATCATGATTCAAGTCTGCACTGCTTATGTTCAAAGATGCCTTAAATCCCAATAATTTGATAACCTTCATCACTTGCGTCCTTAGGAGTTATACAACATGAAATTTTTGTGGCCCTTTTTTACCTTGGGCCTAGACATCATAGGGAAATCATTACCAAAGCTTCAAACGAGCATGAATTCATCCTAGTCGCCATTTACTACTTCATGAAATAGGTCGAAGCCCAGTCATACGCGATATCAAATGTGAAAAAAATAGCCAAGTTCATTAGAAAGAACATCATCTATCGTTACGGAGTTTTCCACGAGTTAGTGTCAGATAATGGGCTCTATTTTGAGTCTGAGGTCACAAAAATAGTTGACGAGTACAAAATTCAAAGGCACGGGTCCTATACTTACAGACCATAAACCAATGGCGCTGTCGAAGCAGCCAATATAAGTCTTACGACCATCATTAGCAAGATGACTAAAAGTTGTAAAGATTAGGCCGACTGAATGCCATATGCCCTTTAGGGATACCATACCTCGATCAGAACACCCACTAAAGCTACCCCTACTATCTCGTATACAGAATGGAAGGGGTACTCC
This sequence comes from Sambucus nigra, assembly GCA_949130495.1. Lineage (NCBI taxonomy): Eukaryota > Viridiplantae > Streptophyta > Magnoliopsida > Dipsacales > Adoxaceae > Sambucus > Sambucus nigra. The sequence continues at coordinate 478,225,337 of OX422217.1, read as the reverse complement.
CTGTCAAAATTGAAATACCTTCTCAAAGGGTTATGATCAAAATTAAGGTCAGTGAAGAAGAGCGGCATCAAATCCACTATGATGAACTCATGCTCTTAGACAAAAAGTAATTAAAAGCTCAATATCACATACAAGGGTACCATCGCTATATTGAACGATCATTTAATAAGAAGTTCAAGGACAACGGTGTCCAAGAAGGAGATATTACCCTCAAGAAAATCATAGACACCATCTAGGATTCGAGAGGAAAATTCAAGCCTAATTATATTGTCCCATACATCGTAAAGAAAATCATGTTTGGTGGCACTGCTATGCTCATAGACCTCGACGGGGAAGAAATGGCGCATCTAGTCAACTTGGATCGTCTCAAGTAGTTTTATCCTTGGTATGAACTCTCGTTGCGCTACGACTCCTCTCATCCCCCGTTTATTCTAAAAAAACTCTTCCTTACTCTCTACTCAAAACTACATAGGACTTGATCCTCTAAAAAAATCACCCATTTCCAAAAAGAGAAGCTCACGAATTTTTAAACCCACAGAGGTACGTAAGCAACCCATAAGACACATATGGGTGCGATCCTCTCTCTCACAAAATGCTATTATTTTCTCCCTACGATAGCGATGATCACCCTCGTCATTTAAACAAATAAAAGGATTATACATGCCTTAGCGATCAGTATAAATAGTTAAATACAAAATTAATCAAAGACACAACAAAATACATCAAAATAATTGTTCTTTTATTATAAGTTAGGAATACAACTATTACATGACATATCATCGATGGGAATGAAATTCATCTCACTCCCTTGCAAATCCTATAAAACATAAAAACCCAAAAAATCCACATCGTTAACAACTTCACAAAAAAATAAATGCATATAACCTTCCCACAAACCTCTCAGAACCTACACAAAGCTTTACCACCCCCTTTCACACCTAAGACCTTTCCTTCAGCTACCTGACAAACCTGCTTCATCCTCATTGCCTGTTCATAAAGGACCCTAAGAATCCCACTCCTGGTTGCGTCTCTGAATTCGCTCCATGCAACAATAAGCCTTTATAAGCCTGGATGAAACCACGACACCTTTTTCCAAAATGTCGAATATTACAAGCCATCTCTACCCAGTCCCCTCCACTAGAATCTTTTCAACCACCCACTTCCACAACCCCTTCAGGCAGTCCTCCGATATGAGCCCAGCTTTCCCAACAGATTATGATGGACGAAAAGATGATCGGTGGCTCTGCCATAAGGGCCCTAATATCATCCTCAAAGACTCAGTCAGGTCCTTTATAGGAAAAAAGTTGGTTATGCAAGAGGAACGATTTGTTCCCATCTCGCTTGGCACAAAATCCACCATAGAATACAGAAAAAGATCCGATAAAGGCTCACCAATCGCACGTACCGATAATCTCCCAGTTGCAAGATAGGCTGTAAGTTTCCCCACCACGGTACTAAATAGCGAAGACTCTAGGCCCCATGCTCTATAAACCAGTTCTCTGTCGCCAAGCCAAAGCTGAAAAAGGCTTAGAAAAGAAGTTGGGAATTCTCGACAAAGGGTACTCAGGAGGGGCCGCTAGGTGAAATCTCTCAGACAACCACATGAATAGCATGACATAGCTCCCCCATAAGAAGTTAGCTCGACCCTCCTTCTAGGTGTCTAGACCATTTAAAGTCTCTCTAGTATTACCACAACTAAACTATAGTGATAGGACATCCACAGCACTATCGTGTATACATGAGGATCGATCGTCTAATCACCCATCACCAAAAGAAGCTTGGTAGTCGATCTCAGGTCTATGGCATCGGTAAAGCCATTATCAATAAAATCCCTCTAGCACACATAATTCATTACCGCCGGGAGTACGATATTCCCTCCATGCACCAATGGCCAGGCAACTAAAGGAGAGACATGGAACAACTCTGCTAGTGACACTTGAGGAGAACGGGATAAGTCCGGCATAGTTATCGCCACACTTAGGTTGACACCCAATATAGCAGAAAGTTTTTTCATAAGTGGTCTTTAGGGTACCAGAATTGTACCGTCGCTTACCAAAGATTCTAGTCTATATGGAGATTACTCCATATGGAAAAATAACACAAGATGAAAGCTTCATAATTAATATTATAGAGGCACATGACCTCTGAGCCTTCGAGGTAAGTTGAGAAAGTTTCAGACATTGGAAGTGCTATTGTAGAAAAAGAAGAAAGGTTGCAAAGTAAAGAATTTGAGTTGTGATAATGAAAACCACCACCAAGGTATCCTTTTATACTACAAACATCCATAAAAGACAAGTAAGTCGAGATTCTGCCACAAACTTTCTGGTACCCAGAAGTATACATGAAGTGCAACCAAAGCTAAAGAAGTGATTTTGACTTGACCGTTATGCCGATAGGTAGGCCAAGGGATATGCCTAGCGGCAACCCCCCATTTAAAATTTCTTTACTTTTATCTTTTGTATATAACTTCAAAAATAAAGATTTCTTTTACTTATGAAAAATGAACCTTCGAGTTTTCCTTTTATCTATCCCATTTTATTATGTCTTTGTAATAAAAACTTTAGCAACAAATTAAAGTGCATATAGAGTAAGCCACTAAATCAAGATAACACAAAAAATGCATCTTATATTAACTTATCAAGAATAATTACTTTGTTCCTACAGGTACAACAGAAAGAAAAAGAAAAAAGATAAATTGGAATGCAGTCTGAACCATTCAAAATCTCATAAAGCCCCTCACATTAAATGCCCCTGTGAACACACTTCCCTCGATGACATGCGGTGGACCCCCTACTCCCAGAACAGGAGCTCTCCTCAGATGTAGTCGATAACACTAAGAAGTAACAGGCCGACTTTCTCGCGTAATCTGACACCAATGCCTTCTAGTCCCGTATATTCCATAACCAAGTCGTCGACATGCGAATAAACTGCAAAAGAACCAAATCACCAAAGACAAAGCAAATCATTAATGACGGGAAAAAATAAGAAAATAAAAAAATGGAAAAAGAAGAAAATGGTCATACGTCTCTCCGGAGAGTCTCCTCAGGAATACCGCGAATCCATCTATCGTCGTATAAGGTCTATGAGGCACCCATATCACCTATTTACTGCTTAGACAAATATGATAAGAAGGGGTGGAAATGTGGTGGAACGAAACCTCCGTTGTCGCCACACCTCCCCTAGTACTATGGGTCGACGTCGCTGGTACGCTGGTACCCCTCCCCAATCCTATTACAAGTGGAGGCATACCCTCCACATTATAAATTCATAACAACATAAACCAACTGGTCGTAAAGACCAGATAGTCATAGCCCACCATCATATCAGTGTAGTGCGTATGAGGCCAACCCACCAATGCCATCGCCCTGACCTCATTAGACGTTTCTTTCACCTGCCTCATATACTCCAAGGCCATCGATTATGGAGACTCAAACTCACCCTCCATAACACGTCGCACCACACTCTCTCCTAAGTGCGAAGATAACCCAAACTCATGAGCCAATAACTTCCTCATCTGCACATGCATGGTTGTACCCCTCGCGACCCTCAATGATAAGCTCCAGGGGTAGAAGGTCACCTATTTCCCCAATAACAATAATCTATAAGGTGCAAATAGAGTATTAAAACCACAAAAAATAGATTTCGACAGTAACCCTTCACCTCCCCCAAGAATCCCAAGAGTTCGTGCTATATGCCAATAGGCACCACCGGTTATGCCTCTTTGCAGCCCCCTCAGAATTTCATTACAAAAATTGTAGAAAAATAAAAAAAAAAATCTCAAAAAATTCTTGAAAAATCCCCACAAGGTCAAGAACATGATGACTCTGAGAAAAACTCATTAATAAACACTGAACCATTACAAAGATCTCATCTATTCCCAGCAGGACCAGAGGCAAAAGCATTGCACTAACAAAAATTCACAAAGCTATCATATTCCTCAGCGAAACATATCCAAGTGCGTTCACATTCGTACTACCAACACCCTTCCCAGCGAACCCAGAATTAGAAAACACTCCCAGTAAATAACTCTTTAGGTCTGTAGAATTGACCTAGGTATGCAGGATTGATCTTAACCCGTTGAATCAATAATTTTAACTCCTTGGGTTAATACAATCGACCTTGACCCCCTAAATTGGTAATTTTAACTCCTTAAGTCTGCAAATTCAACCTCGACCCTCTGATTTGGTCGTCTTAACTCTTTGGGCCCACAAAACTAGCCTCAACCCTCTGAATTGGTCATTCTAACTCCTTAGATCTACAGAACTGACCTCAACCCCCTAAATAAGTCATTTGAACTCTTTAGGTCTACAGAACTGACCTCGACCCCATGAATCGTTCATCTAATCTCCTTAGGTATGTAGAACTAACCTAGGTTCGTGAATCGACATCAACCCCTGAATCGGTCATCTCCATTCCCTAGGTTTACAGAATTGACCTTGATCCTATGAATTGATCATTTTAACTACTTAGGTTCTCCAAATTGACATATGTCCATAGATCGGCCTCGACACGCTGAATCGATCATCTCTACCCCTTAGGTTTGTAAAATCGACCTCAACCCTTTAACTAGCCATCTTCTGACCCCACCAGGGTCCCTAATCCTTGAACACTGATGACGTATCTATTTTTTTATGAGCTTTGCTTATTCCAAGATCTCCCTTCAAGGGACTCTGTAGACACGCCATCCTAGTACCCCCTAAATACCTCCTTAGGTCCCTAACATTTCTTCTCCCAACATATGACCCTAGGTCCTACTTCGAGACTTGATCTAGAGGCCAATTAGTGTTACTGGGAACCATTTGACCTAGATTAACTCTTTGACCGGAGATAACCTCATTAAAATCTCATAGTGCTCTAAATTTCCTTTCCAATGGTCCATATTGTGTTCGAATCGAACTTACGATTCACGCGTACTCACCTTTTTACTTTGAGACATGCTATAGAGGCCATTGGGCACTCCTGAGATCCATTTGACCTCAGTCAACTCTATATATTGAGAGAATCTTATTGAAACATCATAGGGCTCTGAATCCCCTTTTCAACGATCCATGTCCTGCATGAATCGGCCTCACGGTTCGCGCGTACTCACCTTTTTACTCCATACCCTAATCTAGAAGCCACCGGACACTTATGAGACCCATTTGACCTTGATTAAATCTTAGAACTGACCGAAGTTCATTTAAATCTTATAGGTCTCTGAATCCACTTTTCAACGGTCTATAATGGGCACGAATCGGCCTTACGATTCGCGTGTACTTGCCTTTTTACTCCAAGAACTCCCCATCTAGAGAATATCGGGTGTTTTTTAGCCCCATTTGACTTTGGTTAACTCTTGAAACCGGTAGTATCTCAATGGATTCTTGTAGGTCTATGAATACCCTTTCCAACATTCCTAATCATGCGTGATTCGGACTTACGGTTTACATTTTATTCCCGTTTTAAAAAAAATGGGAATGCCTATAGGCACCCCTACTTTCATTGGCTAGGAAGGCATGAGCTACGCTGATAGTCCGGCCAAGGTCCATACCGATCGGTACCCCCTGAAACCGTAATTGTTTACTATTTAAGGTGACCATAACTCTATTCTCAATGGTCCTTTTTTGATGTCAGGATATTCCCCTCGAAATCAGTGCGCCCAAATTCTATTTTTGCAAAAATTCTCTCCATTTCATTACTCATTCTCCTCCATTTTGCACTTGACTTTTCATCCTTACCTCATCACCATCCAATCATACTAAAATTATCCTCTTACAATTTCAATATCAGAATTAAAGTTCTCTAGAAGGCCTACCCTTATTCATTTATAACTCACTCAATTAGTAGTTTTTTACTCTTCTTTCCACTTTTGATGTATTGTTATTTCATTTCTTCACATCAATACTAATCTCACTTCTTACTATCTAGTACACACAAATCTTATTTTCACAAAATATAAAAAAGCCAAAATTAGGGTTTTCTTATAGACCCTAAATTAGAATTTTCTCATTTTCACACTCTATATACTTGTGCGCATTTTTTTAAAAAGAAACTAAAGGAAGTTATAACTTAGGATTTATGGGTTAAACCCTACCCTTGTGTGTTATCAAACTACGTGGACTTTGATGCCCTTTAGGCAATGTAGGCATCTCGATCCAATCTTGGTATTCGAGTCCTATTTCCTCCTTTATTCATTTTATGTTTTCTCATGTTTATTTGTAATGTGAGTTCACAATCTCCTACATATTCATGTGTTGCCCGATATACATATTCATTTATTCATAGTGCTTTGTGATTTGACGGAAACTCACATTATATTATTATGTTATTTTTTTCACACCTCTTAAAATATTTCTGCTTCGTCTTCCCCATGTCGTAAGTCGGACGATTTCTTTCTCCCGTTATTCATACCGCACACATGTACACACGTATCACACTTTGGAGAAAAGGAGAATATTATCATAGCCCATGAGAGATCAAAAGGGCAGTATGGGTGCCTAATACCTTCCCATTTCGTAACTTAGTCCCCTCACCCTTATTTCATTTGGTTTCATACAGATCAATATGTCTTTTGATGCCGTTCTCTTGAGACGGTTATATTTCTTTTGAAGCACCCTATAGCTTTCACTTGCTTGAGTCTATATTATATAGATGCTCATCTAGTTTGGAAAAAGTGACAAAATTTGAGTATAACCCTAGTTTACCAAAGAACCTCAGACTCTACACTTGATTCCTCTATAAGTTCCTAAAAGTAGTATACCAACACCACACACTAGACTGCATACATACATTATCTCATGCTATATTTTTTTGTGTGTTAGTTAAATCCCTTAAAATTAATTTTTTATAATTTTTGGGATGTGTTAAATAATTTCTAAGATTTTTAAATGATTTTTAAAAATTAATTTTGGTTATATATAAACCTTAGGGGTTGTTGTGCAATTTCTGTTTGTGGCTTAAAATTGGCTTGGGTAGAAATCGAAAGCGCTAGGGACCTCAGGGGTGGATATTTAATTATTTTGGTACGCATTTTACAACGTGTATTGTTCCAACACGCGCTGCTATCTCGTTGGTTGTTTAGGTGTTTCTTTACTCTCACAGAATTGTGTTTCTTTGAGAACCCTTGGATCATTGTTATCAACGATCTGGTGTTTAGACTTAATCCAAGTGAATCCCTTTTTGATCAATCAACGTTGGCTGTTTGCACCACTTTATATTAGCCATTAGATTGATAGTCAAATGGTCAAATCTAATCCCAAACATTGGATTTCATCTGAGTTCCTCGATCCTTCCTCGCGCACTATATAATCAACCTAAGCCTCAGCTATTTGAGACTTTTGCCTTCGTCCAAACCAGAGAGAGAATAAGAGTTAGAGAGAGAGAAATAGTTAGAGAGAGAGAGTTATAGAGAGAAATGAAAACCTGACTCAGTCCAAATCTTACCAGAAAACCTTTTATGAGAGTAAATCAGTTTGAGATTTGAGAAGTTTATCCTCTATACTTCTTTATTTATTTCCCAACTTAATCACGTTCGTTAAATCTCTATTTCTTTTCATAGAATCTAGAGATTATGCCTTTGTGATACAGTTCACTTAGATAGATCTTCGTCTATATTTCTTATTTTGAGAAGTCTTATTTTTGTTGGTTATTTTCAAACTGTTATGTTGATTTCAAACCCTAAACCAACAAAATCTTTTCTAAATTCAATGTACTCAAATATTCAGACTTAGATCTAGTTGAGATCTTGATTGGGGATTTCACTTTCAAATTTTTAATGTTTGTGAAATAAGTACATATTTTCAAATAAAGAAAGCGCATAGGATATTGGCTAGTTTTTATAGCAAGATTCCCTCTTGATTTGTGGATATTTGAAAGATCCAAAGTCTGATTAGTTTGACTAAATTTATTCTGGAAATCTTTCATGTTTAGTGATCTGTTTGTAATTTGTTACTCATTATGTCTGTACTTAAGTGTGTGTGAGTTGCATGCATGTGAGATATATCATATCACCGCATACACCTTCACACTACTACACTGAAAAGTGTTGGTATTGAGATAATAGACTTTAGAGTCGACGTAAAGCTAAAAGGAGTAAAGTTACGAAGCTCAGAGAACATTAGTAACATCTGCAACATCAAAACCATGGGACAAGTCAGAAAATGCCACAGGAGTTGGTACAATTTTTTAACTTAGTTTAGGTTTGTTTTTATGTCTTGATTGTTATATAGCGTGTAATTTGTTACTCATTTTTAGTGGACTTTTTAATTTTGGGGTGTAGAGACCTCCGTGGATGTTTCCACAATAAGTTGGGGTTTTACCACGTTAAAATTGCTTGTGTGTAATTCCTCTTCGTCTCATCCCTTTCTTAAGGTTGTGTTGGTTTATTTTCTTGAAGTTTTGTTTTCCAAAACTGGTAAACCTATAACTGAAATTACTCATTCATAACTGTTATACACATCTTGTGTTTAAAATTTGTTTTAAGAAAAGAGTTTCTTCAAAAAACTGTTCGGAACCATTTAGATAGTTTAATATTGAATTAAACGACTTAAGTGGTATTTTTTTCAATTGGTATCAGAGATTTGGTTTTTCAAAAAAAATCTTTAGATCTTGAGTTTTTGAAATTATTTTCTCAAAACAAACTATGGACGAGAAATTTGAGAGATTAGGTAACCTTTCCAGGCCCCCTCTCTTTGATGGAACCAAATTTCCTTACTGGTAAGGATGGTTGCATTCATCTAAGGGACTTTGGGAGATGATGTCTGAGAAGTTATTGAAAATGGTTACACTTTTCCTACTAAACCATCCACTGAAGGAAGTATTATGAGGATTAGAAAGTTACTAGGTGAATTCACTAAAGAAGAGAAACAGGTTTCACTTAATAACAATAAAGGCAAAAATGATATATTCATGTCTATTAATAAACACGAATTTAAGAGGATGTCATTATGTTCTACCTCTAAAGAAGCATGGGACACACTAGTGACTGCACATGAGGGTGATACTAGAGTTAAAGCTGCTAAAACTCAAATGTTAATCCAGCAGTATAACTCTTTGATCATGACTTTGATGACTTCTATATTAGACTGACATACATTGTGACCAAATTGCATGCTAATGGGATTGTTTATGAAAGAAAGGAAATTCTCTCTAAATACTGAGATCACTTCCACAAAAATTTGATAATAAGAGATATGCAATTGAGGAGATGGATGATCAAAATCTTACACCTGAACTCCTCAGTAGCAAATTAAGAACTGTGAAAATGGAACTAGAATTTAAGAAACAATTAACCCAGTCCCAAAAGAGACAACCAACCTCCAATCTTATTTTTTCATCTAAGTTGACCACACCTGCATGTAGCATACCAAATATTGACTTAGACTCTGATAAGTACCGTAATTTAGATACATTGGATAATCAGATTGCCTTAATGTCTTAACAGTTTAAGAAAATTGTGAACTTTCGAAATAAAATAGCAAAAAGACAAGGCAAACCCACTTATCCAAATCAATCCAATAACAGGCCTCATGAGAGACGATAAGAAAAATACCAGCCTGACAATCATAAGAGACCTGAGAAAGACCTTAAAAATATTGAATGCTATAGATGTGGAAAGTTAGGACACATGGCTAGTGACTGTAGAGTTAACTTAGACAAAATTCACAAATATAATAAGAATTATTTAAGCAAGACTTGGGATGACTCAAGTGACTCTGAAAAATGATCAACCTGAGTCATCCAACACATTTGACCCTTGTATGTCATTATTTGCTAAGATAATCTACAATGATGATGAGGAATCTGATCATACTATGACCGATATCGTGCCTACTGGTTTATCTGCTTTATTGCGTGAGAATGTTGACAATACTTCAAACTCCGTGTGTGTGAATAAAAGAGAATGATCTCTTATTGATGTCAATGGGTGTGTGAGTCCTAAAAATGAACCGCTAGGGGACAATGCACAATGCACACGTAGCGACTCCGAAAATGATAATCTTCCTGACATCCACACACTGTACATAAAAACTCTCAAGAAAATCACTAGGCTTGAAAAGATATTCAAGGATCTTACCCATAAGAAAGATGTAATACCCCGTACTTTTGGCTATATTTATTTTTGGGATTAATTAATTAAATGCGTATTAATTGGAAATTAATCCGGGTTAAAATACTAACGAGATGCGAGTTGGTATTTGATTATGTGCATACATGTTTTTATATGAATATTGAATTATGAGAAATTTGTCGTAAGATTTATATACGGCATTTTAGAAATTTTGTTGAGACGCGTGTGACCGCCGCGTCACGGTGTAATATTTTGATTATAAAAGTGAATTTAAATTCTATTAACCGTATGGTCGTTTCGAGTGCGCCAACGCGCCCGGAAGGGTCGAGATAGTCAGAAAATACTAGCCCGGGGCTTAGTTTGGGTCCCGGAGTATTTTTAGGCCATACCGGCAACATAAAGGGCATTTTAGTAATTTTGTATTTTTGGAGAATTAAAAGTGACGAAAATTGGGAGTTTTAATCTTATTGGGAATTGACCCACTAAGCCACTAACCAACCCATATTAACCCAACAAGCTACGTAGGTTATTAAAATTATGTTTTCTAATACCTTCCCAAAGCAAACCCTAGCCACCATAGCCACCATTGGAGAAGAAGCTTGGGGAAAGAGAGAGAAAGGAAATTCTGCAGAAAAGCTCCATCAAACCAACATCTAAATCAGAGATAAACTCGAGGCAAGTGACTTAATTCCATTTAATTTCAGAGAATGTTCTTTCCATGTTAGATAATTCAAATTTTATGTTTGTTCTTGGTGAAATATGAAAACCCATGTAGTTTGGAACTTAGAACTTGAAAATCTTGAGGAGAATTGCATGTAGAATGATAGGTAGATGAGTATTCTCATGATATTTATGATTGGAAGAAATTAAAACGGATTTATATTGGGTTAATTCATGATTTAAAATGTTAGGGTTTGTGTTCTTGAAAAGAATTGGAGAAGAATGTAGAATCTTGTAATATAATGATGTTTTGGATGTATTAATTACTTAAAAGGTGTTAGTATATGACCTTAGTATGTTTTAGGATGATTGGAGACCTTAAAACATTGATTGGACGAATTTTGGTTGAGACTTGAGGTGTTAAAAATGGTGAAAACGAGATTTAGACAAATCTGGGACGAAACTGGTAGGTCGTTAGAAGCCCCTGCCCAGGTCGTTCGAACGAACTCGTTCGAACGAGCTTCTAACGAATCGACCAGTCGCTTCTAACGAAAGGGAACTTCATTCGATAACTTCGTTCGAACGAGATCTCGTTTGAAGGTATAGTTCGTTCGAACGAACTAGATCTCGTTCGAACAGTCTCGTTCGAACGAGACTTCTAACGAGCTGACAGTTTGATCTCATTCGAACAGCCTCGTTCGAACGAGACTTCTAACGAGCTGGCAGTTTGGGCCTTTTTGGCCTGTTTTGATTTTTGGAGTCGCGTGAACTTGTTCGAGGGTAGAGTTAACATTCCTTTGATGATGTATTGATAGATTTGGGACTTTTGGGTTGTTATGAGGAGTAAATTATATACGAGTGATTTATATCAATGAACCGTTTGGGTTAAGACGTGAGTGTCTACTACGACGTGAGAATAGATTATGGCGCGTATGATTATAAACCGGAATCGTATAAAGTGTATAAATTATATATTGGTACTAGAATGAGAATAGTACTACAATTAAACTACGCGATTACTAAGACGTGTGTTTACTTAGTATTGGTATATGAATTATGTGTATGACATACCTACCATACTTGCTATCACGGGAGGTTGCGTTCGCTTAGGGCCCTCTAATCCTTGTGTTGCCCGGATTTAGACTGGTTACCTTGATGAACATAGGTCATAGAAAGACTTATTGGGATATTAATAAGTCCGCTGATCGTGGGAGCGTAGGTATGTGCGTGACCCATGTGATGTGACTGTGTTCGCCTCCATTATTTGTGATGTTGTTATCTGTGAAATATTCCTGAGAGATTCGGAATATGTAATCCTTATGTACGTGATGTACCGGGATGGATAGCAGAGTATGTGTGCACCACAGCTTAGTTCTCGGGGTGCTTGTATTGTATATTTATGTTGTGATTAATATACACTTAATTAATGGGAACCTTCATGTTAATGTTGTGAATATAATTACGGTATTGTTTCGAGATACATAACGGGTTAGCTGATAGTGAAATATATTGCATATTGAGCATCTGAGTTTACGTTAAACCCCTATTTAATTACGAGCGTTATAATGTTAATAGAACCGAGTAATAAGGGTAGGACCTATGACAGTCTAGCTAGATATGATGTCACTTAGCTAGTGGTTTGTGTCGTTGTAGATGGGTACTTACGTTAGGAGTGCACAGTTAGACGAGAGGTGAGAATATCATGTGAGTGCACGTCCTAACATGTACTTTGCATTTAATGTTTTTAAATGTTTTTAAAGCACTTGCAGGTTTTTAAAAATATCTCCACATTCGGGCTCTGACCCGTTTGCTTTCAAATCTTTTTTTTGTAAAACCATTTTAGGTGCCCAGCCACAAGGACACCATGCATAGGATACTCATTCTGGTAACGAGCTGTAGCTGGTTGTGGAAGCTACAGGAATTTGCTTGTAGACGCTTCTATCACTTGGATTCCAGATTCATTATCCATCAGTTGTAGGGCATGTTGCCCATTTCTATTAGAGTTACATCTTTCCATTACAGTTTTCAGACTTTGGCATGTATTGTTTTAGTATTCGGTTTACTTATTTCAGTTGTGGGATTGTAGTGAGGAGTTTTTCCTCCAGACTTTATTTACATTGCGTGATGGTTATTCTATTTACTTCATTATGGTGAATGGTGTTATTATTCTTTATTACACTTGTTGCATGTTAATCAGACTTAAATTAAAATTTGGCACTTACTTTTTAAATACTAGGTGGTTAGTAATCATTAAAATGTTTTCGACAGTGATGCTATTAACTGGACCAACTTGGCATTTTGAATTAATTTAATAAAGGAGTAGCTACCCGGTATTTAATTAGTCGGGGTGTCACAGGTGGTATCAGAGCATCAGGTTCTAGTGTCCTTTAGGATCTGACGGCTTGTTATGTTTCCGCTAAGTTTCTTTGATATAGAGCCCTATATTTTAGGACTGTTGTACTCTTTTTGTGTATGCTTCGTTCTTCAGCTATTGTAAGTTTATAAACAGCGAACTTATAAACTTTGTTCTTATTTCAGATGCCTCCACGACGTGCACGACGAGTTCCCTGGGATGCAACGCCCGAACCCCAGCCCACTCCAGTTCAGGGCATGATTAACGCCGCTGAGGTTGCAGCTATAGTAGACCAAGCGGTAAATGCCGCCATTGCCGTTGTTCAGCAGGAACCACCTCAGGCGCCGGTTGCCGCGCCAGTACAGGCAAATGCATTCCCGTCTGCTTGGGAGCGTGTACGTGACGCTTTTCAGAAAGCACATCTGCCAGAGTTTGCAGGTAGCTCAGATGTGGTAGTCTCGAGCCAGTGGAGGAAGGATATGCAGAGGCACTTGAGGATGTATGAGTGCACGGACGTTCAGAAGTAGGTGCTAGCTACTTTCAAGCTAGTTGGATCTGCACTGCAGTGGTGGGAGTCTATTACCACCGTGGAGGAGAGGGATACTCTCACTGTTCAGGACTTCTGGGTGCGGTTTGACCGCAAGTACTTTCCGTCGGCTGTTCACACGGAAATGAGGAGGAAATTGATGAGTCTGAAGCAGAAGGGTAAGACCGTGGCCGAGTATGAGGCCGAGTTCACGAATCTGTTGAATATCGTTCCAGATGAGATACCAACAGAGAAGAAGAAGATTGAGGAGTTCACGGACGGGTTGACATGGAGGATCCGTCAGCATATGTTAGGGAACCTTTCGTTGGCCACGTATTCTGATGTGGTTGACGCTGCTTTGTTACACTGCCAGGACCACCGCTTTCATATGACTGAGGGCAAGAGGTCGGAAGAGTCTAGCCATCAGGGCAGGACTGGAGGACATGGTGTCGGTGGGGCACAATCTGTCCAGGGGCAGAGACAGGGTGAGAAGGGTTCGCAGCAGGGGGATCAGAAGAGGTTCCGATCAGGGAACTACAGGCAGGGACATGGAGGTTTTCGTCAGGGCCATCAGGGTCCAAACGGCCATCAGGGCCAACAGGGGCAGAATGGGCAGCAGTTTCACCAGGGCCAGCAGGGCCAAGGGAGGAACAGTAACGGCCACCAGGGTCGGGGACCGCAGGGGCAGAGAGGAGGGAACTTCCTAGGGAAGTGCTTTGTTTGTGGCAAGACTGGCCATAAGCGACAGGATTGTCCTGATAGGGGCAGGGCCCCACAGCAGCAGCAGCAGGGTGCTCGCCAGGAGCCACAGAGGCCTATGTTTCCCACCGCTCTCCCCGCACCACCACAGATGGCAGCATTGCCACCCATTCCAGCAGGGGCAGCTACAGTATGGACGTGTCTACAACGTCCACCAGGCTGCAGTTCCACAGGCACCGCCCGCGATTGAGGGTACGTTTCCTATCCATGGCACTATGGGTCGGGTATTATTTGATACGGGGGCTACACATTATTTTATAGCTACACACTTCGCGAAAGCTTTAGGATTGTTAGCTACGGCAGAGAGCACAGTGACGTGTGTCGACTCACCATTGGGGAGTGGGTCACTTATTTTCTTTATATGCCGGGGAGTGGGGGTAGAGATTGGTGGTTTGGTATTACCTGCAGACATGTTGGTATTAGATATGCATGTTCACGATGTGATTATCGGTATGGATTGGCTCGTAGCTTATAGGGCCATGATTGATTGCTTCAGCGGGAGCATTGTTTTTGCCATTCCGGGGCAAGAGATGTTTGTAGTGGCGATGCCCCGCCCAGAGGGAGGATCGATCGCTCATCTGTATTACATTGAGGAGGATACCTCTAAGGAGGTAGTGATTCCTTTAAATTCTATCCCAGTAGTCAGGGAGTATTCGGATGTGTTTCAGGAGATACCAGGCCTACCCCCCAGTCGAGAGATAGACTTTGTTATAGACCTATTACCAGATACGAGACCTATAGCACGCGCACCGTACCGTATGGCTCCAGCTGAGATGAGGGAGTTACGGGATCAGATAGAGCAGCTGTTAGGTCAGGGCTTTATTCGCAGGAGTACCTCACCTTGGGGCGCTCCAGTTTTGTTTGTGAAGAAGAGGGACGGTTCACTGAGATTGTGTGTGGACTACCGAGAGTTGAATAAGGTCACGATACGGAATAAGTATTCGTTGCCTCGAATCGATGACTTATTCGACCAGTTGAGAGGAGCTTCTTTCTTCTCAAAGATTGACTTGAGATCGGAATACCATCAGTTGCGTATCAGGGAGGAGGATGTCTCGAAGACCGCGTTCTTGTCGAGATATGGTTCTTACGAGTTTTGGGTTATGCCTTTCGGTTTGACCAACGCTCCAGCAGTGTTTATGGACTTGATGAACAGAGTGTTCAGGGATTTCCTAGATCAGTTTGTCATTGTCTTTATTGATGATATACTGGTTTACTCCCAGACAGAGAAGGAGCATGCCGAGCATTTGAGGCAGGTTTTGCAGACACTTCGTCAGAACGAGTTGTATGCAAAATATGAGAAATGCGGGTTTTGGTTGAAGGAGGTCCAGTTTTTGGGATATATCATTTCCGACAGGGGAATATCTGTCAATCCGGGGAAAGTATCCACGGTGAGGGAGTGGGGACAGCCCACGACACCGATTGAAATTCGTAGTTTCTTGGGTCTAGCAGGATACTACAGGAGGTTCATTCGGGGTTTCTCAGAGATAGCAGGTCCTTTGACACATCTGACTCGTAAGGGTGTGCCATACATCTGGAGTGATGCCAGTCAGCTGGCATTCGATGAATTGAAGGACAAATTGACCTCAGCACCTGTGTTAGCATTGCCGAGACCGGGAGTTGAGTATTTGGTTTACACCGATGCGTCTTTGCAAGGGCTTGGAGGTGTATTACAGCAGGAGAGACAGGCCATAGCTTATGCTTCCCGTAAGCTTAAGCCTCATGAGAAGAATTACCCCACGCATGATTTGGAGTTGGCGGCAGTGGTATTTGCCCTACGGATTTGGAGGCACTATCTTTTGGGGAAGAAGTTCCAACTGTTCACGGACCACAAGTCCCTATAGTACCTGTTCACGCAGAAGGAATTGAATATGCGGCAGCGTAGGTGGCTTGAGTTTGTGAAAGACTACCAGTTCGATATCCAGTATCACCCAGGTAAGGCTAACGTGGTAGCAGACGCGTTAAGCCGTAGGCCAGCAGATGAGGTGGCAGAGGTGTGGAAGGAGTTGGGACACCAGGATGCAGTGGCCCGATCTTTCATGTCTGTGATGACCGTTACACCGCAGATTGTCACGAAGGTAGTACGGGCACAGGCCGATGACTCGTTCTGTCAAGAGCAGATAGTTCGATTACTTGCAGAGGGAGCCGAGTCCTATACCGTTAGCTCAGACGGGGGATTGCGCTTTAATGGGAGATTGGTAGTTCCGGAAGGGGAAGAATTGCGGCATGATGTGATGGCAAAGTCGCACGGCTCACGGTTCGCGGTACATCCCGGAGGGGACAAAATGTACCAAGACATGAGGCGGTAATATTGGTGGAGCGGTATGAAGAGAGATATCGCTGAGTTTGTCTCGAAATGCGCCACTTGTCAGCTCGTAAAAGTGGATCATCAGAGACCAGCAGGTTTGCTGCAGCCGTTAGAGGTTCCGGTGTGGATGTGGGAGAGCATATCCATGGACTTTATCACGGGGTTGCCTACGTCGCAGAGGGGTCACGACTCCGTTTGGGTAATTGTGGACAGGTTGTCCAAGGTCGCTCACTTTTTACCCGTAAGGACTGACTACACTACGGGACAGTATGCTCAGCTTTTCATTTCAGAGATTGTGAGACTTCACGGTGTGCCCCTGAATATCGTGTCTGACAGAGACAAGATATTTGTTTCGAGGTTTTGGGAGAGTTTCCAGGAGGCCATGGGCACAGAATTGCGGTTGAGTACGGCTTATCACCCGCAGACCGATGGGCAGACAGAGCGCACCAATCAGATGTTGGAGGACATGCTACGCATGTGCATTATTGACTTCGGGGGTGGATGGGAGTAGTACCTTCCACTGGTGGAGTTTGCTTACAACAACTCCTACCAGTTCACTATTGGCATGGCTCCGTTTGAGGCATTGTACGGTAGGCCTTGTCGTTCCCCAGCATGTTGGTTAGAGGTGGGGGACAACAAACTACTTGGGCCGAAAGTGATTCAGGATACTTCGGTAAGGATTGAGTTAATTCGGAGTCGCATTCGGGTAGCTCAAGACAGGCAGAAGAGTTATGCTGATGCGAAGAGGTTTTTCAGAGAGCTCCAAGTGGGGAACCAGGTTTTGCTCAGAGTATCTCCTATGAAGGGGATTATGCGTTTCTGGAAGAAGGGGAAATTGGCACCAAGGTATGTGGGACCGTTTCCTATTATTGAGCGGATCGGACCAGTTGCGTATAGACTTGGGTTACCGGAGCATTTGCATCGGATTCACGATGTGTCCCATATTTCCTCGCTGAGGAAATACCTTAGAGATAATTTGGCTCATTCTCACATTGCTGTGGAGGACATCGATCTCCAGCCGGATAGCTCCTACGAGGAGGGGCCGATTGCTATTTTGGACCGAAGCGAGAGGAAACTACGGTCAAAGATAGTTCCGTTAGTGCGTGTTCAGTGGCGACATAACAATGTCGAGGAGTCCACATGGGAGCGCGAGGATGAGATGCGCGAACGTTATCCAGAGTTGTTTTTAGCAGGTACTTTCTAGTTTCGAATTTCGGGACGAAATTCAGTTATTAGGGGGGAAGTATGTAATACCCCGTACTTTTGGCTATATTTATTTTTGGGATTAATTAATTAAATGCGTATTAATTGGAAATTAATCCGGGTTAAAATACTAACGAGATGCGAGTTGGTATTTGATTATGTGCATACATGTTTTTATATGACTATTGAATTATGAGAAATTTGTCGTAAGATTTATATACGGCATTTTAGAAATTTTGTTGAGACGCGTGTGACCGCCGCGTCACGGTGTAATATTTTGATTATAAAAGTGAATTTAAATTCTATTAACCGTATGGTCGTTTCGAGTGCGCCAACGCGTCCGGAAGGGTCGAGATAGTCAGAAAATACTAGCCGGGGGCTTAGTTTGGGTCCCGGAGTATTTTTAGGCCATACCGGCAACATAAAGGGCATTTTAGTAATTTTGTATTTTTGGAGAATTAAAAGTGACGAAAATTGGGAGTTTTAATCTTATTGGGAATTGACCCACTAAGCCACTAACCAACCCATATTAACCCAACAAGCTACGTAGGTTATTAGAATTAGGTTTTCTAATACCTTCCCAAAGCAAACCCTAGCCACCATAGCCACCATTGGAGAAGAAGCTTGGGGAAAGAGAGAGAAAGGAAATTCTGCAGAAAAGCTCCATCAAACCAACATCTAAATCAGAGATAAACTCGAGGCAAGTGACTTAATTCTAGACCTATCAAAATACACGATAACCCGTTAACACGACACGACCCGACACGAAATTATAAGTTAATGGGTTTACCCTTATTGGGTTTGGGTCATTAACGGGTTGACACGGTAGACCCGTTAACACTAACGGTTCGGGTTTGGAAATTTACCTGTACCCGTTTCTACCCGTTAACACCCGTTAACACTAACGGGTACTATAGGGTCACCCAACCCGTACCCAATAACAATAACCATTAAAACCCATTATTTCTAAATCTTTAAAGACTAACGGGTGCTATAGGGTCACCCAATCTATACCCAATAAAAATTACAATTAAAATCCATTATTTTTAAAGTATTGAAGACTAACGGGTATTATAGGGTCACCCAACCCGTTACCCATTTCGACCCAAAATGATTCGTTAATATTAATGGGTGTTAACGGTTTGGGTCGTGTACCCGTTAATATTAACGGGTCATGTTTGGGTATTGTTATTAGACCCGTTAGGCTTAACGGGTCATGTACGGGTTAAGGGTGTTTTCACCCGTTAACCCGTTAACCCGACCCGTACACGACCCAAATCGACCCGTTGACAGGTCTACTTAATTCCATTTAATTTCAGAGAATGTTCTTTCCATGTTAGATAATTCAAATTTTATGTTTGTTCTTGGTGAAATATGAAAACCCATGTAGTTTGGAACTTAGAACTTGAAAATATTGAGGAGAATTGCATGTAGAATGATAGGTAGATGAGTATTCTCATGATATTTGTGATTGGAAGAAATTAAAACGGATTTATATTGGGTTAATTCATGATTTAAAATGTTAGGGTTTGTGTTCTTGAAAAGAATTGGAGAAGAATGTAGAATCTTGTAATATAATGATGTTTTGGATGTATTAATTACTTAAAAGGTGTTAGTATAGGACCTTAGTATGTTTTAGGATGATTGGAGACCCTAAAACATTGATTGGACGAATTTTGGTTGAGACTTGAGGTGTTAAAAATGGTGAAAAACGAGATTTAGACAAATCTGGGACGAAACTGGTAGGTCATTAGAAGCCCCTGCCCAGGTCGTTCGAACGAACTCGTTCGAACGAGCTTCTAACGAATCGACCAGTCGCTTCGTTCGATAACTTCGTTCAAATGAGATCTCTTTAGAAGGTACAGTTCGTTCGAACGAACTGGATCTCGTTCGAACATTCTCGTTCGAACGAGACTTCTAACGAGCTGACAGTTTGATCTCGTTCGAACAGCCTCGTTCGAACGAGACTTCTAACGAGCTGGCAGTTTGGGCCTTTTTGGCCTATTTTGATTTTTGGAGTCACGTGAACTTGTTCGAGGGTAGAGTTAACATTCCTTTGATGATGTATTGATAGATTTAGGACTTTTGGGTTGTTATGAGGAGTAAATTATATACGAGTGATTTATATCAATGAACCGTTTGGGTTAAGACGTGAGTGTCTACTACGACGTGAGAATAGATTATGGCGCGTATGATTATAAACTGGAATCGTATAAAGTGTATAAATTATATATTGGTACTAGAATGAGAATAGTACTACAATTAAACTACGCGATTACTAAGACGTGTGTTTACTTAGTATTGGTATATGAATTATGTGTATGACATACCTACCATACTTGCTATCACGGGAGGTTGCGTTCGCTTAGGGCCCTCTAATCCTTGTGTTGCCCGGATTTAGACTGGTTACCTTGATGAACATAGGTCATAGAAAGACTTATTGGGATATTAATAAGTCCGCTGATCGTGGGAGCGTAGGTATGTGCGTGACCCATGTGATGTGACTGTGTTCGCCTCCATTATTTGTGATGTTGTTATCTGTGAAATATTCCTGAGAGATTCGGAATATGTAATCCTTATGTATGTGATGTACCGGGATGGATAGCAGAGTATGTGTGCACCACAGCTTAGTTCTCGGGGTGCTTGTATTGTATATTTATGTTGTGATTAATATACACTTAATTAATGGGAACCTTCATGTTAATGTTGTGAATATAATTACGGTATTGTTTCGAGATACATAACGGGTTAGCTGATAGTGAAATATATTGCATATTGAGCATCTGAGTTTACGTTAAACCCCTATTTAATTACGAGCGTTATAATGTTAATAGAACCGAGTAATAAGGGTAGGACCTATGACAGTCTAGCTAGATATGATGTCACTTAGCTAGTGGTTTGTGTCTTTGTAGATGGGTACTTACGTTAGGAGTGCACAGTTAGACGAGAGGTGAGAATATCATGTGAGTGCACGTCCTAACATGTACTTTGCATTTAATGTTTTTAAATGTTTTTAAAGCACTTGCAGGTTTTTAAAAATATCTCCACATTCGGGCTCTGACCCGTTTGCTTTCAAATCTTTTTTTTGTAAAACCATTTTAGGTGCCCAGCCACAAGGACACCATGCATAGGATACTCATTCTGGTAACGAGCTGTAGCTGGTTGTGGAAGCTACAGGAATTTGCTTGTAGACGCTTCTATCACTTGGATTCCAGATTCATTATCCATCAGTTGTAGGGCATGTTGCCCATTTCTATTAGAGTTACATCTTTCCATTACAGTTTTCAGACTTTGGCATGTATTGTTTTAGTATTCGGTTTACTTATTTCAGTTGTGGGATTGTAGTGAGGAGTTTTTCCTCCAGACTTTATTTACATTGCATGATGGTTATTCTATTTACTTCATTATGGTGAATGGTGTTATTATTCTTTATTACACTTGTTGCATGTTAATCAGACTTAAATTAAAATTTGGCACTTACTTTTTAAATACTAGGTGGTTAGTAATCATTAAAATGTTTTCGACAGTGATGCTATTAACTGGACCAACTTGGCATTTTGAATTAATTTAATAAAGGAGTAGCTACCCGGTATTTAATTAGTCGGGATGTCACAAAAGAAACCTTATAATATTATGATCAAACAAAATGCTGAAGAGTACACTACTCAATGTTTAACTCATGAGAATGAAACCAAAAACTTTAAACAAAAACTGAAAGAGTTGTATAACTCTAATGAAATTCTGGAAAAGAAGTATAAAGGAACGTTGTTAGAATTGCAACAAACAAAAGAAAAGACATCCACAGTCTTCAAAAAGTTTGCAAAATTTGAAAATACTTCTAAATGTTTTGAAGATTTTGTTGCTAAAAGAAAAACCAATTCTGATGAGAGAACTGGAATATGATTTTGTCCCAACTCAAAGACATAAACTAAAAATGTTGAAATTATTAAGTTCGTGCCTGGTGGAAAGAGACCTATTGAAACTTGTCAAGACTTTCAATGTTTAAAAAATGAGTTTGATAAAAAACAAATGAAGTTAAACATTGGTGAATCTAGTAACTCTAAGCTTAATGTTGAACAAAAGACTAAATACGTCTTCCCCCTATTCGAGAAGCATATTCGACGTTTCATCCTGTGCCACTTGGGAATAAGACTAGAGCTCAAAACCTAGATAAACCTTTGAATAAAAACTTTCCTAAGGTTGTGAGTTCTACATGCCGTCTTTACTGCTCCTATTGTGATGTATATGGACATTCCCTTGACGGATGCTATTCCAAACATCTATGTAATCCAGTTTATAACTCTTTTGTTTACCATAACTTCAACTATTCTAGGAGAAGCCGAAACAACTATGTCCTTCCTAAACAGACAGACAAGAATTATAACTATCGTAATAAAAGGAAAAGGACTAATACTAAAAGACAATCTATAAGAAGGAATCCTAGATTCTATTCTAGAGCAATTGCTCCAACTGTTTATAACAACTAGGGGTGTGCGCGGTCCGATCCGATCCGATTTTGAGGTATTTTTGGGACCGGACTGCATTAATCGGTCCTAAAAAATTATGGACCAAGACCGGACCAAAATTATCGATCTCGGTCCTATTCGATTTTAAGGCAGTTCGTGTTCGGTCTCGGTCCTTTTCGATCCATGCCCACAAAAAAGTAACACATTTTTTAATCAACCTAAATAACTATGTAAATATGTAAACAAACTGTATACTATAAATATTTACTGTAAAGATAATCAAAACTACGATCTGCGTGAAGAAAAAAATATATACTGTAAATTTGTGTAATGTAAATTTGTAAGAAAGAACTGTAAACAAATGGTATACTGTAAATTTATAAACAAACAGATCGGAGGGGCATCAAAACTTACGAGATGAAGCAGATCTAGCTCGTAGGTAGTCCGGTTAGGTTGAAGACAATTGTAACTCGTAACTTACAATCTGCGTGAAGATAATCAAACCTTGTTTGGTTGGGGATTTTAGGCAGTTCGGTTGGCGATTTAAGTCGTCTGATGTGAAGATAATCGAACCTTGTTTGGAGAAAAACAAAGCTTGGGAAGGGACGAGAGTCGTGGCTTGGGAGATGGACCTTGGGATCTTGGGTAGGGACGAGATTAAGAAGAAGAGATCTGGAGCTTGGGAGCGACCGTAGGCTCGTCTCTTAGAGAGAGAAGAGAAAGTAAGAATTGTGTTTAGGGTTGCAACAGCGTGTGTAAATGTTGTGGGTAAAAGTGTGCGTATAAATGTCCAGCCTGCCTGCTAGTGTGAGAGTTATTATTAACTTAATATATATATATACACACACACACATATATATATAATGAAAGCGGTCCGGTCCGGTCCAAAACCGTTTTTTACGATCCAAAATCGAGACCGACCCGAATTATGTCATCCTATATATTTTTAGACCGAATTAAAAAAACACAAATGTATGTTTGGTCCGGTTCAGTTTTTTCGGTCCATTCGATCTATTCGGGTTCGTGCACACCCCTAATAACAACAATAAAATTGCACAAAAATCTTTTAAAGAAAAGACAGAAGCTCGCAAGTTTTATCAAATACGAGCTAATAAGCGCAAATTGAAAACAAGAGCAATTTGGGTTAGAAAAGATGATCTATTACCCAAGTTAAAATGAAACATACTGATAAGTGCTTTTAGAGTTGAACATACTACAACTGGTTGGTATTTGGACTCAGGTTGTTCCAAATACGTGACCGGGGATGATTCCAAACTCTCAAACAAAACTAACTTCTCCGGAGGAAAAGTCTTGTTTTGAGATGGTGTATTATCCTATATCATTTGTAAAGGAACACTCCGTGAAGAAGGATTGCCCATTCTTGAGAATTTTCTCTTGGTAAAAGGACTTAAAGCCAATTTACTAAGTATATCACAATTTTGTGACTCAAACCATACTGTCACTTTTTCAAAGAACAATTGTAAAATCTTAAATAAAAAAGTGACTGCTTATTACAGGACTTCGTACTTCAGATAACTATTACACAGTCAATGCAAGTACTGAGGCCTATAACATTACCAGAATGGATGACAATGAGATATGGCATAATAGGTTGGGTCATATTAATTATGATAGTCTTGGCAAATTATGTTCCCAAGAGATAGTTAGAGGTCTTCCCAATATTAAACCAATTTCAAATATTTTTTGTGGTCCATGTCAAGAAGGGAAAATTGTTAAGGCTCCCCATAAGAAAGTTAAAGAAGTTCTATCCACTAAACCTCGAGAATTCATCCATATGGACCTCATGGGTCCTTCTCGTATTGTTAGTCTTTGTGGCAACAATTACATCCTTGTTATGGTTGATGATTTCACTCGATTTACTTGGGTTGCCTTCTTAAAACATAAATCAGAAACTTTTTGCAAGTTTTTAAAAATCTCAGTTCGTATAGAGAATAAAAAGGACTCTCACGTAGATAGAATTTGTAGTGATAGAGGAGGAGAATTCATAGATTCAGGCATCATAGAATATTATAACCATAATGGTTACAAACATGAATTTAGTGCTCCTAAGACACCTCAACAAAATGGGATTGCTGAATGTAAAAATTGCACTCTTCAAGAAATGGCATGTGTGATGATTCATGCAAAAAACCTAACAAAATATTTTTGGGTAGAATCCATTCGTACTACCTGTCATATAATCAATCGAGTATTCTTAAGGAAGAATACCAAACAAACATCCTATGAGCTTTGGTATGGAAAGAAACCTAACCTAAAATACTTTAGAACCTTTGGTAGTACCTGTTATGTCTGTAAGGACAGGGAATATCTATCTAAATTCAAAACCAGAGGTGATAAAGCCATCTTTTTAGGATATTCTCCAAATAGTAGAGCCTATTGTGTATACAATCTTCGTACCAAAACCATTATGGAATCCATTAATGTGGTTGTAAGTGACACTAATGTATAAAGTAAGACCAAAGAACTAATTATTATGGATTAATCCGAAAACATTTTAAATTATGACTCTTCAAAAATAGTTAAATCTTTACCAACTGAGACCCCTGAAGTACCTAACTGGGTTTCCAAAGATCATTCTTTAGATAGTGCAGTTGGTAATCCTACTGAGCCTGTTCGTACAAGATCTCAACTTCGTAATATTGTTCATTTTGCATGTTTTGTGTCTCTTATTGAGCCAAAAACTGTAAATATAGCCTTGAATGACACTTTGTGGATAAGTGCAATGCAGGAGGAACTTCTTAAATTTGTCATTCATGATGTTTGGTATCTTGTACCCAGGCCTGAAAATATCAAGAGTTATTAGCACACGTTGAATTTTTAAAAATAAGACTGATGAATCAGGGATGATTATTCAGAATAAAGCTAGATTAGTTGCCCAGGGCTACTCTCAGATTGAAGGAATAGATTTTGAGAAAACCTTTGCTCCTGTCACTCGCCTCGAATATGTTCGCTTACTTTTTGCCATAGCATGTCATTTGCATTTCACTCTATATCAAATGGATGGTAAGTCAGCCTTCCTTAATGGAATTTTAACTGAGGAGACCTATGTAGAACAACCAAAGGGTTTATTGACCCTCATCACCCAAATTATGTTTATCGTCTTAAAAAATCTCTTTATGGGTTAAAACAAGCTCCTAGAGCTTAGTATGAGCGTCTATCCACCTTTCTTTCAGATAATGGATTTAGGAGAAGAGGGAATGACCAAACCTTGTTTGTCAAACATTTTGACAACAACATTACTATTGCTCAAGTTTATGTTGATGGTAACATTTTTAGATCCACCCCCCTTTAGAAGTTAAGACCTTCTCGGAAAATATGCACAAAGAATTTCAAATGTCCCTTATGGGGGAGTTACAATTCTTCTTAGGACTCTAACTTAAATAGAATTCACAAGGATTATTTCTATCGCAATCTAAATACGCTTTAGATATTGTCAAGAAGTTTGGTCTAGAAACAACTAAAGAAGCTAGGTGTCCAATGAGAACCATTGTCAAACTTTTTAAAGATGACAATGGGAAATCTATTGATACCACATGTAGGAGGGTAGTGAGGCTAGGTTCTATGAATATCTGGAAAGGGTGAGGTGTGACCCACTCCAAAGGACACTACCTGCAAGGTATTTGAAGTCTTCTGGTGCAACTTCTCAAAAACCTTCTCCTTTTGGGAACAATGGAACTTAAGCTTCAACTCAGTCCCTGCAAGAAGATGAACTTTCACAGCAAAAATCGTAATTTTCTCTAGGGAAACACCTGAGAATGATGGTTGTCAGTGGGGAGTGAAAGAACAAGGCACTCAGCACTAAGAGAATGAGTAGGGAGGGAATACTAGGTAGGTCTGGTGTGATTTTAGCAGAATAACAGTGAAATTTCAATTGTGTCCATTTGACCTTGCCCAGAGGTCTATTTATACTTGGGCACTAGGGTTGAGTTGGCACTTTGGGGCGCCAAAATTGAGAGGGTTGGTGGGGGAAAATGTCTAAAGCGTGCCATTAATCCCTACCTTTAGGCAGCTCTGCTTGTCCTCTCCTGCAGGCGCCACCTGGCGCCAACCCAAGTCAAAAAGCAAATATGTCTCCCAATGAAGATAAGATATCTGATTTGGTAAATATGTTTTGAAACGGTAACTTGTGGTGCAATATTTGCAAATCTTGAGAGAGGAGGCCTCAAGGACCCCTCTCTTTTAAAATCATTATTTTTTTAGAGGGGCCTCGAGGACCCCCTCTTCTAAAAAAAAGTTATTTTTTGTAAAGAGTTTATTCCTTGTGAGAAGCCAGCTTTTTGGCTGCTCACTTCAATTGTGACCAAGTGTGAAGTGTGTGTAGTCTTGAGTGACTTCTGGGTCTTCCTACTAGTATTATCTCAATCATATAGTGTCACGACCCCAACCCAATAGTAGTAGGGAATGAGTGTCTTGACATGCCACCAAGGCATTCAATGTTAAGGACTTAAAATATTTCTTAAAATAAATGCAACGGAAACACATTCACATGGTCATGAATCGTAAACTATTGAAAAAATGGAATTACGTCATCAGAGCTTTCTAAAAGGGAACTTCGTATATATTAATGTATGAACGGATTACAACTTATGCCAAAATTAAAAACTTATTACTAAAGAGCCAAACATGCTCTATCTCCTAAAAATAAACGTTATATTTAAAAGTATAACAAAAGAGCTCCTGAAGCTAGATCTTCAACATAGTGCGTCTACACTCCATCCTCCGGTCTAATTATTTTCTGAAAAATCATTATTTATACAACGTCAGCTAAAAGCTGAATAAGATTTAATCTCCCGACATTCCAAGGTTTTCAGAAAATAGATACCTATTCAAGTCAAAAGAGAAGGCATATACATATATGGATAGGAACTTGCAGTAAATAGATATATATTTTGAAATGATATTATATATATCACAGTTGGATAGCTCAGAATAAGAATAATGCAACAATTCAAATGTGATATCTTTTTCTTTCAATCATATCATTTTAATGTCCAAGTACACTCTACTACCGTATTCTTCTACCGTATTATACCCTGGTAGTTGAGGGTCAATCGAACTAGTTCGTCACAACGCCTTATTTAGGGCACACCAGCGATAACCCAGCTGGGAAGGTCAGTCAGTAAAGAGGTCCCTTAGGCCGAATTATATTTTCAATATTCAATATCCTTTTCAATAATCTTTTTAATCGGTATGTTTATATGGACAATTATAAGCATATCACAAAGGAATCAATCATTGGTATCACATGAATTTTGAGAATAAAAGCAGTTCACAAAATATATATAGTTTGCATAATATCATAAAATCAAAATACACAAGGAATGTCAGAGTACTCACCTAAAATAGAGGCTCGAAAATATAGATATTGAGTCTTGGATCACACGTTAATCTAATAAATACAATAAAGGTTTAATTATGTATTCTAAATAAAGCCCAATTCTAAATATTGTGTTTTAATCCTAAAATATTTTGCTGAAAAAGGTTACTAAAACCATTTTCTCAATTTTTAATATTCATTCATCGCATTTAAAGAATTTTAATTCATAGTTCTTCCTAATCAGTCGGTTCCCAGTAGAGATGGAGGGTCACAGGGGCACCACTTAAATACCATCTCATCTAGACAGAACATTTCCGGATTTATTCCCAGTAGAGATGGAGGGTCACAGGGGCACCACTTAAATACCATCTCAACTAGACAGAATTTCATCGGGACTGACTTTGGAATTACTTAAATGAGATTCCATAATACAAGCAATTGCTTACAAAAATCATTTTAAAAAGTGTATATATATATTTTTCAAACAAGTTGACATATTTTGCAAATAAAATCCATTTAGATTGTTTCCAAATTTTAAGTTTTGATTAGTAAAGTCTTTAGTGTATTTTACCAGCATAACTACTAAGTAAAGCTATAAAATACGAAATTAAAACTACAAAAATGAATTATAACATTTAAATAAAATCATACCTACGAAATGAATTCTTTCTTCAAAATTATAGAACTCCTTCCTAAGTTATTTTCCAAGCTTTCTATCACTCTTTCTTACTATAATTCTCAAGGAATTGGTGTGAGTTTCAAATGAACCCTGAGTCCCTATTTATAGGTTTCCAAAAGTCTTACGGTGTTGACATGTGTCTTGGTGATCAAGCATTACGGTGGCAAGTCATCGTTTGGGTGTCACATTTCAGGGTGGTCTTGCAGTCTTAACATCACCAAATGATGATAAGTGTTTTAGCTTTCTCTCTCAAGACGACATGTGTAAGGTGGAGGTGACCAGCACGTGGTGGAAAGGTGATAAGGGTATAAGGGTCATTTCACACATGAAGGGTATTTTGGTAATTTCACACTATATATTTTCAATATTTCTTAGAGGTCCTTAAAAATATTTTATTTATAAAATGGCCCTTTTTATATTTTTATTTTAGTCCCTAAAGTTTCATAAAATTATATTTTCTACCCCAAAACTTATTATATACCTTAAGATATGTAATAAGGCTTCTATTTCATCCTATTTACGATTGATTCTTCATATTTAAAAATGGGGCTTGTTATATTGATAGCCAATAACATCACATATCTAATAATACAACATTTATAAGATAGTAAGTAACACATGAGTGTAAAAACAAACTATATACATATGAGCACAGAAAAGTGGGGTCATTACATATAGTGCTAAGTGGTTGAGCTTTCTCAACATGCCTTGTCCCTCAACCGCCAAGCCAAAACTCCCAAGAGATCCCAACTGGCCTACTTGAGCCCTGCTTGCTCAACTAGGCAACCTGTATAAGAAAATAAGTGTTAGTACTTCTGCTCTTTTTCATGATGAGGGGTTGCTTATGGTAGACACCCCATCATCTTAACTTGGTTTTTTGGGAGCTGAGGGGGAAGGACCTTGCAAGTCCCTCTTCTCATCCAAGTTTCTGCTGTTAAGGAACCCTAGTGGGGAGTTCCTTTTCAAAACATCATTTTTGCTGTTGAAGAAGCCTTGGGGGTTCCTTCTCAAATTTCGTTTACGCGGTGGCCCTTCCAGGGCACTTCTCAAATGTTATTTTTGTGGTGACCCTTGCGGTCCCTTCTCAACTTGGACTTCTGCAGTGGACCTTACGGGACACTTATCAAATGTCATTTCTGTAGTGACCCTTATGGTGGCCCTTCTTAACATGGACTTTTGCAGTGGCCCTTATGGGGAACTTCTCGAATGTCATTTCTGCAGTGACCCTTGCGGTGCCCCTTATCAATCTTGGACTTCTGTAGTGGCCCTTGCGGGGCACTTCTTCAAATGTCATTTTCGTAGTGACCCTTGTGATGGCCCTTGTTAACTTGGACTTCTGTCGTGGACCTTTCGGGGTACTTCTCAAATGTCATTTCTACGATGACCCTTCTCAACTTGGACTTCAACAGTGGACCTTACGGGGCACTTCTTCAAATGTCATTTCTGCAGTGACCCTTGCGGTGGCCCTTCTCAACTTGGACTTCTACAGTGGCCCTTGCGGGGTACTTCTCGAATGTCATTTCTGTAGTGACCCTTCTCAACTTGGACTTCTGCAGTGGCCCTTACGGGGAACTTCTTTAAATGTTATTTCCGTAGTGGCCCTTCTCAACTTGGACTTCTATAGTGTCCCTTGTGGGGCACTTCTCGAATGTCATTTTTGCAGTGACCCTTGCGGTGGCCCTTCTCCACTTGGACTTCTGCAGTGGCCCTTGCGGGGAACTTTTCGAATGTCATTTTCATAGTGACCTTTGCGGTGGCCCTTCTCAACTTGGACTTCTGTAGTGGCCCTTATGGGGCACTTATCGAATGTCATTTCTGTAGTGACCCTTGTGGTGGCCCTTCTCAATCTTGGACTTCTGCAGTGGCTCTTGAGGGGCACTTCTTTAAATGTCATTTCCGCAGTGACCCTTGCGGTGTCCCTTCTCAACTTGGACTTCTGCAGTGGCCCTTATGGGGCACTTCCTGAATGTCATTTCTACAGTGACCCTTGCGGTGGCCCTTCTCAACTTGGACTTCTGCAGTACCCCTTACGGGGCACTTCTCAAATGTCATTTCTGCAGTGGCCCTTGCGGGGGGCTTCTTCAAATGTCATTTCCGCAGTGACCCTTGCGGTGGCCCTTCTCAACTTGGACTTTTGCTGTTACCCAGGTGGGTTCCCTCTTGATATCTCAAAAAGGTATTTTTTGAGGTAGACACCCTTCTACATTAGCCCCTCGTGCAAAGTTTTTTGGGTTAGGTAGACCAAAAAGCTTTGTACGTTTCAATTTTTTTTTAAAATTCAGTGGGCCCTAGGATCATTAAATGCAGTGTCTCTTCATCCAAGTTTTTTTTTTTATTTTCGAGAACCCACGCGTCAGTGTGGGAACTATCCTCTCATCATTTGGGAAAAAAATGTCATAACATTTTTGCCTTCCTGCACGTTTTCCCACTTTAGTGTAAAAAACATAATGCCTATTTCTTAAACTCTTTCATCTTCTTCAAAACCCCAATAGAGAGTCTTTAAGTTTGTAGTCAGAGAAAGTAAGAGAAAAAAAAATTTAAACACCATAGCCCCCAATTTTTTGCTCCAACTTTTTCTCAAACACTTCATTAATGTCTTATAACCTATCAAATACCTCTTCAAATGTGGACACCCCCATTGTTCCCATTGTTTTTGGTTCAATACCAAATTCTATTATCGTTCTTCCTCAACTATCACCAATGGGTCTATCGCCCCCATGTCATTTTTTCTAACTATTGGTAGTGAAGAAAATTTTAGGGCTGGAAGTTTTGCAAACCCTTCATTGGGGGTTTCAGTGACGACGCACGCAAGTGAGAGGTCCTCATTGTCATTGGATTCCTTTTGCCTTGCGTCGAGTCTCACAAATCTTTCATCATAATTGGTAGGGCCACAGGACACAACCATGGGTTTCACTTCCAACGAGGATGTGTCTGTGGGTTTTTATCCCGCTGGTTCCTCGATCATTTAAGGTGAACCTCCTCTAGAGACTGTCAGTTTTCCATCTGGAAGTGGCACTACCAAGGGCCTCTCTCGAGACCCCTCCCATATTATGGGTTTCTCGCCGACGGCATCTTCCATTCGAAATTTTAGTTTTATCACAGATAAGGGTTCCTCGCCTATCATTGTTCCCTTGGGGGGCGTGCTTCCGGCCATAGGTGTCTCGCGACCCTCTTTATTATCTAGTTCCTAGTCGACGACCAGCGTTTGTAAGGGTTCCTCTGCACCCGTCGTTTATTTAGGCTTCGTGGCTTGCGAGGGTTCCTCATTATTGCCATTTTCGACTCCGGGTTCCTTACCAAACACTATTTTAATTGGAGGGTCTTTTATTTTAAGTCTCTTATTGATGGCGAATTTTACCCAGGGTTCCTCGAGTGTTGGACTTGGACCCGAGGGTCCCTCACCAATTATAATTTCCACTAATCAATCACAAATTAATAAAGGCTCCTCACGACCTCTCTCTCTAGTGAGTTTCTCGAGTGCTGCTGTCATGGGGGACGCGCTGCCAGCTGCGGTTACCTCGCGACCATATTTGCTGGCGAGTTCCTCATTTGCTACGGGCTCTATACACAATTTTTCTGTTGGAGATTTTCATTCTTTGGGTTCCTGCCAAAAAGAAACTTTTTATGAGGGGTCCTCGTGCGTCAACTTTTCTTCCGAGAGTCTCTCGACTTCACGCCTCCTCAAGGGTTCCTCGCCTAGTGCTATTGTATTTGGGGGTTCTTCACACTTGGATTTGCCACCTGGGGCTACTGCAGTGACTTTTTTTTTAGACGAGGGACCCCCAGGGTTCATTTCCCATGAGTTCCCCGCAATTTGGTGTTCCTACATACGTTGTTGCTTCCACTTTTTTTTTAGCGGCGAGGGACACCTAGGGTTCCTCACAAGTTGACATTTCTACAGGGGTTGCTGTAGCTGAGAGTTCCTCATTTGGAGTTTCTATCATGAGGAGTTATTTTCTTACGCTAATGGCTCTTGGTAATTCCTCAGCTACATCATCTTCTTCTCAGGCATGGCAGGACTATATGCGCATTTGTCAGGGGCGAGATTTTGATATCTATCGTTGTGCTCCTTTTTTTGGTCCAGCTGATGATTTTATGGCTTCTCTTACTCAATTTAAGGAAAAAATTTCTAACACCATTCTCGAGCGCCCTCATGTTGGGTTGAGTGAGTCTGTTGATTTTCCTACTATCCTTCCAGACTCTATTCTCCGAGTTTGGATCGTCCACAGTGATTTTCCTTATTCCAATGTTGAAGTTAAAGCTACGGGGGGTTCCACGGAGGAATGGGCTAGCTGGGTTGACTATGTTCTGAGAATTCCTGATTATGTGGTTGTACTTAGGGAAGTTGGTCTTTTTACCGTCGTCAGCAACCTGAAGTCTTGCACAATATCTAAGCATATTTCTTCGCTAAATCTTTTACTATCTTGGTGGAGTATGGAGTTTCACACATTTGTCATGGGTTAGGGAGAATTTACCATCACCTTAGAGGATGTATTTGAATTGTACGCTCTTCTTTTCTTTGGGCAACAGGTCTTTTCTAATGACTGTGAGGATCCTTTAGAGCAAGAGATGGTGGGGGAGCTACAATCAGCTCTCGGAGAGTGCTCAAAGTATGTAGCTATAAATATAACTGGTCATTCCAAGCATTCCTTTGCCAATGGCAAAGATACTGGGTTAGATATTTCGAGTAGTTGCAGAAAGGGGAGACTTCCCGCGCAGCCCCCAGAACCCAGGATGGCCCCAAGCTCCATTCTCCTTCACATTTAGTTGCTTTCTTAGTTACATTTCTGACGCGGTTTCCCTGTTCCAGGTAAGCCCGAAGATTCCCCTCGCGAACTTCCCTTTATATTGGTTGTACGATTATCTCGCGGCAGGTCAATACCTGCGGCCGCCTTGACTTTGGGCTCCCTTTACACTTGGATGGACTGAGCACATATAGATGTAGAGAGGTCTTGCGGTCCGTATGATGCTGCTAATTATGCAAATGCCGCTCTCTTAATGTCCTTTTTATTTGAGCATTTCCAACACCTTACTTCAAGGGCTCGGGCCTATAATAGCAATGCTGCGCGACTTCTCCGATGGCACAAGAAAATTCCCAAGAAATCTTTAGGAACATTGATAGATGATATTGAGGAGTTTCAGTTTTGGCCTTATACCAAGCACCCTGGGGGAACCTTTAGCTGGCTTTCTTTCCCTGGCGATGGCGGGACTTTCGATTATCCTTCAGCAGTGGGGTCTATTTCCACCTGTCCTCATATTAATGTGGTGACGATGCTCTTACCAGGCCACCTCCCTTCTTGGACCGAGTTGGGTCTGCGTGCTGAGTTCTATTATTCTGAGAGGGCAAGACGACAATTTGGCTATGATTAAGGTGTTCACACCCCTCCTCTTCCTTCCTATAGTGATCCTTCTGAGGCATTTTTAGAGGCGTGCACCAGCTTCACTCTCCAGGGACCGTTCCACAGAGTCAGTAGTCTAGAGGTCCTCTACGTACCTCCATGCGATTATCATCCTTCGTTTACTTCATCTTGGTTCCTACTTTGGCAGCGGCAGGTTCATCTCATCCAAAAATATATAGTTAGTCCCCCTCATGAGACTACCCCAGTTAAATATGTCAAAGCCCAATTTTTGGTCAGGCGGACGCAAAAAGATCCTTGGTTTCTCAGCACCACTTATAGGCCACCCTTAGAGCAGGCCATTCCCATTTTAGTGAAACCTCTTTTTGATAAGACACTTCAGCATCCATCGACTGAGCTTCCCCTCATGAAATCTAGAAGCCGATCAAAAAATAGAGGGAAAGTGAGCACCTCTACCACAATCAAGAGGAAGCACCCTGACACGGATGTGTCTAATTTCATTCCCCCTACTACCGCCTCTCCTCCCCCTTCTCCTGTGAGGACTCGGGCTGCCAAGAAGAAGAAAGGAAATGGTGACGGCATTTCTACTTCCTCCACGATGGACCAAGGGTCTGATACTGATGACCTTGGGGTGGAGGAGACCTACCAAGTTTTGAAAGAGAAAGGTTACGTGGCATTGGGACTTTCTTCCTAGGAGGCACGGGTCGCATCTATTCCCATTGCAGAAGGTATTATATCCCAATATTTTTTACTTAGTGGAACTAGTTCTCTCGGAGTTTCACCCCTGGATCTCACTCCCCTTCATTGGAAGAGGAACTAGTTGATTATGGAAGCACCCCTTCCTATGATGACCATAGTTCTTCTTCAAGTGATGCGGGCGGCTTGGGTTTCCATAGCGAAGGCACTACTGACACTTATGATTTGTTATTAGTCTCGAGAGATTCTTCTAGTGATGATGAGGCATCCCATTCTCCTGGGGGAGTTAGCTCCACCACCCGACCTCTCCCTTATGGCCAGACTACGCGCCTTGTTGCGGTAAGTGTTCCCCTTTGTTGGAGATTTTATCCATATGATTTTATTTCTTCCCCCTCATTATTTTATTTACTAATAAAAATATTCTGCCATATTTTGCAGGTCACTTCCATGGAGGCAAGTAGTTCTCCTCTTCCCCCATTACGACTGGCGCCTTTTTAGCGGGAGAGGAACTCTATGATCGTTTCTTCCCGAGGCCTTTTTAGAGAGGTTTGCTATCTCCTTATTTCTTTTACTATTTAATGTAATTTGTTAATCCTCCAATTACATTTTGGATTGTGTATGCTAGCATTTCCCTGCCGCTTTCATCTGTGCACCTTACTAGTACCAGGACCACTTCTGTGACTTCTCCTTCTGCTCAGGTAGGCCTCGCCATTTTCAAAATTTTCATTGTGCCCTTTTCCTCTTTCATTCTTCCTTTTCTTTACCCATTTACAATGTGTAGAGGTTTATGCCTTCCGGCGCCATCATTTCGTCTTCTCTTACTTCGACGGTGGACACTTCCACAGCTGAGCCCATGGGCACCTCCTCATCTAAGGTTTGTATTTTCAAAAGTTTCTTTCCTTTCAGTAATAGGTACCTTATACTTTTTGGTCTTTTGCATTTTCGTAGGTCCAGACGGCTTTTGGGTTTTCTTCTCAGGGAGGGACACTTATCTTACCTGATGTTACTATCCTATGGCTATCATCTTCGGGGAGGATTTCTATCCCTCGGGTCTGCTTATCTATGGACGACAGACCCTTGGTTCAGGAAATCTCTCGCAGCCCAATATTTTTTGTGGCTTCAACTACTGAGCCCACACTTCGGGTAAGGCCATTCCCTTCGAGAATGGAATCTCTTCTTTCTCAGACAATGTTACAAATAACCTGTTTTAATGATTCGCAGGCTATCAGCACAGCCCCTGCTGTGCCGGCCGTCCTTTTTCGCTCCTCCCCTCTGGATGGGGCTCAGGTACTTTCATATTTTATTAGTTAGACATTTCTTTTCTATCCAGCCTGTACTTATCATATCCCTCTTTTACTTATGTTGTAGTTATCCCTTGGTGCTATTTTGCCCTGTTATCGCACCCCTTTGGGTAGCTATCTTTGCTGCGCCATTGGGGAATCCCTCCCCCCCCTTTTTTAAATTGAGTTACTTTTCATTCATGAGATAGGTGATTTATTAAAACTCTTACCCCTTCTTCTCATTTGCAGCCTCACCTATCCGCTACGACTTCCGTTGCTAAGGTTTCTCCTTCCGGAGCACCTGTTGATGTGATAGAGTCTTCAGGAGCACTGGTTATTGAGATATCCTCTTTAGGAGAATTCGTTGCGACTACCATCTTTGAGGTATCTCTTTTAGGAGCACCTGAGACTGAGGCCACCTCTCTAGAAGTACTGGTCGCTGAGACAACCACTTCAGGAGCACCCGCCACTATAACGGCTCCTTTGGGAGTCCTTGCACCTCCTCCTTCGACTGCTATGGAGGGTGTTACTCAGGTACGGTATATAAGGATATCCACTTCCCTTATGTCATTCTTACATCTCTTATTATTTTTTGTTTAAACCGTGCAAGCACTCTCATCTTCACCCTTGTTGTGTTGTTTCTAGGTGAGTGATGTTGCCCTAATGACTATGAAATCTGAACAGGTTGCTCCGATATCTGTGGAGTCTGAGAGAGGGGTGGCTGCGAGGAAGGTATTAAACTATCATACCCCCTCTTTTTATTGTTCCCCTCTTTTCTTCTTGCGCATACTGTGAAAGCGCTCTCATTTCACCTTTGTCTCATTCTATGCAGGTGAGTGAGATTACTCCGATGACTGTGGAGTCTGGCAACGGGGTAACTGCGAGAGAGGTATTAAACTATAATACCCCCTCTTTTTACTATTCACCTCTTTTTTTCTTGCGTATACTGTGCAAGTGTTCTCATTTCACCTTTGTCTCATTATTTCGAGGTGAGTGAGATTACTTCGATGACTGTGGAGTCTGGCAGTGGGGTAACTGCGAGAGAGGTATTAAACTAGGATTACCCCTCTTTTTACTATTCCCCTCTTTTCTTCTTGCGTATACTGTGCAAGTGTTCTCATTTCACCTTTATCTCATTATTTCCAGGTGAATGAGATTACTCCGATGGCGGTGGGATAACTGTGTGAGAGGTATTAAACTAGCATACCCCCTATTTTTATTATTCCCCTCTTTTCTTCTTGCGTATACTGTGCAAGTGTTCTCATTTCACCTTTTCTCATTGTTTCCAGGTGAATGAGATTACTCCGTTTATTGTGGAGTCTGGCGGTGGGGTAACTGCGAGAGAGGTATTAAACTAGCATACCCCCTCTTTTTAATATTCCCCTATTTTCTTCTTGAGTATACTATGCAAGTGTTCTCATTACACCTTTGTCTCATTATTTCCAGGTGAATGAGATTACTTTGATGACTATGGAGTCTGGTCGTGGGATGGCTGCGGAGAGAGATCATAGTTCTGAGGCCACTCCCATGGTCGGTGACGCCGATTCTGGTGGGGAATCTTCTTTCCTCCCTTTTGAGTTAGGGTCTCGCCATTCTGATGGCGATGGTGAAGTAGAGGTTGTTGCAACCATTGCAGGTAGACTATGGCGTGAGGAGTTACCGGGACGATTCAGGACACATGAGCGTCAGCTCTTAGATGTCATCTTAGGGCACCACCCCGAGACATTCACTCCTCAGAGTATACTTCATATTGATAGTATCACGACATTCAACCTGAAGGCTCTTACTAGCCATGTTCATGAGTTCTTAGCTACCTCCCCTGTTAAGCTGACTAGCTCTTCTATTTTACTATTCTTGGATGCTCTCCGTGACTTGCAGCATTTCTATCACTTTCGTTTGGATATGCTTGATACGGAAGTTCATCACTTTCTAAGTGTTCTTTTCCAGAAGATAGTGAGACTTCACACTTCTAGTCAGTCTAGGGTCGAGCAGCGATATGTCGAGGCCACGAGAATCCAGAATCAGATCGCATTACGGCATTGAAGCTTGCCAGACTTGAGTCTGGTGAGCAGGAGGACGAAGCTAAACTCGTCAAGTTGGAGGAAGAGTTTCTGCGGGAGGCTGGTCCGTCATATGCCGACGCCATCACTCATGATGACTTATTTTTTGTTATTTCTAGCGGATAGGCTACTTCTTGCTTTGTAGTATTTTGAATTCTATGTGTGCATCATTGATCATTCATGAATGAGAGAAATGTCACTTTGTTTCTCTTGCACTTTTCTTTTCCCTTGCTTTCCATCTATATTGTTTGTGTTTGTTTTATATGGCTTGCTCTAATTTTTGTGAGCATTTGGCCTACTGATGGCTTCCCCATATACTGCGGAGTACTTGCATTAATATTTCACAAGTTATGTATATGTATACGTTATACTTTTTTTGAAAATGCACCTCTTATGATTGTGAGGTATTTGCAGATTACTGTCTTGGATCACCCCTTCTGTCTGTGGGGTACTCCTGCACACTATTACTTATGTTCATAAAGGCTAGGTAAGAAAAGGGGGTGACCCCTGTATCCTTCCTTCAAGTTTTGTTTCATTGAAAACTAATTGAATTAGGTAGCCCCTAGTCTTTGGGGGCCTTTCTTTATATTCTCTTTAAGAGCTTCACTCTTCTTTAAAATGTTAAAGAGGAGGAAGTTAACCCCCCTGTACATTTTCTTATTAATTTATATCTGGGAGGACTTTTCTCAGTATACTTTCTCCTAGGATGGACTTACCCCCCAAGTATAGTGAGCAAAGTTCCTGACTTTTCTATACTCTCTTTTAACTTAGTAGAGAGTGTATGTATATTTATGTGTGTGTGTATATATATATATATATATATATATATATATATATATATATATATATGAGTAAACGAGGAAAGCATCAACAATGATCAAAAGCGGTGTTATTTCATTTCTTTACTTTTGTGTGCTGTTTACAATGCAGTATTGCTTTATAATTTTTTTTTTACAAAAAAAAAAACTCTTCTGGTATAGGAGCAATCCTCAAAATCCATTACAAAAATGAAAAACAAAAATTTTTTATTAGCTGTTACTAAGCATAGTACCTCTTCAGCCACTTGCAGTTGATGGACTGGAGGCAATCACTTTCTAGTTCCGAGATCTGGCAAAAAACCGACTTCCCCACTCCTCTGATGACAAAGTGGACTTCCCAGTTGGGTTTGAATTTTGACACCGACATGCTGCGGAGATGGTGAGTGGATGCTCGCAAGACTAAATCTCCCATCAGAAACTCCCAAGGCTTGACCAAGTTCTCGTAGGCCCTGGACAGTTGTTGGGTATAGAATTTGAAATTCTCCTTCGCCTTGTCTCTATGCTCGTCCAGTGCCTCCATCTGCACATGCCTTGGGTCAGGGTTGATCCCATTATTGAGAGAAATTTTGGCTGAAGGTACCTCTTGCTCCACTGGTAGGACAACTTCGGTCTCGTATACTAAGGAGAATGGGGTGAACCCTGTCGACTTTATTTTCGACGTATGATAAGCCCATAACACCATAGGCAACTTCTCATCCCATGCCCCCGGCATGTCCTCTAGCATTTTCTTCAAAAAGTTTATCAGGGTCTTATTGGTAGCCCCTGCTTGGTCATTTCCCTTGGGGTAGGAGATGGTTGAGCTATTATGCATAATTTTATATCTGTCTGTGAGGAGGGCCATTTCCTTGCAAACGAATTGCTTCCCATTATCTATTAAGATTACCTTGGGTATACCAAACCTACATATAATATACTCCTTCATAAATTGGGTTACCACTTGGGCGGTGACTCTCCTTAGAGGGATGGCTTCCTCCCATTTGGTGTACAATTATATAGCCATAATGATAAAAGCTTTAACGTGAGAGGCCGCGGTAATCTTTCCCACCAGGTTGAATTCCCATATATGGAAGGGGTAAAGAGCTGCCAAGCTTTGCAGGCTGATGGAAGGAGCATGCACCATGTTTCCATACACTTGACATGCTTTGCACTTCTTCACGTACCCAATGGAGCCAGCCTCCATGGTCGGCCAGTAATATCCCAGCGTTATCAGCTGATCATACAGTTTGGCGCCCCCATGTGCGAGGGTTCATGAGCTTCTTTCAGCACCCTCTCCACGTCCTCTTTGACTACACACCTCAGTGCCTTCTCATTGTACCCCTTCCTGTATAACTCTCCTTCGACCAAGTAGAAATGGGCTATTCTTTTTTTAAAATAAATTTCATCCGCTCTCTTTGCGGGCAGCTTCCCATCTTTCAGGTATGCTATATATGGTTGTCTTTAGTCTTCGAAGGCTTCCATAAATTTATCTACCGTCGACTAGTCAATATTATCTTGGCACTTTAAACAACTTTGTTGCAAACGGGTCGCTTCTGTGCTCATGGCAGGCCAATAGTACCCACCTCCCTGCAGTCGTCTATAGAGGG
Source organism: Sambucus nigra (assembly GCA_949130495.1). NCBI lineage: Eukaryota > Viridiplantae > Streptophyta > Magnoliopsida > Dipsacales > Adoxaceae > Sambucus > Sambucus nigra. The sequence goes on along the minus strand of OX422217.1, from coordinate 478,185,209 downwards.
GAATATCAGTATCTCCGCAATGCTTTTGGTGCATTTCTATTAACCTTTCCTTGGCTTCTTGCTCACCGACGCACCTTGCTAGAAACCTTCTGGGACTCTTGAAGTAGAGAGCTCCCTGCAGCACATGATAGTTGGTAGCTATAACATCTTCATTATCCCTTTCTCTAGTTTCAAGCTGCTTTTCCACTAGACGCCTCCAATCTTTCAGCTTGTTACTTGGGAACAAAGATTTTACAATAGTGGGTATCGTTCTTCGCCGCACTATGATGGTTACTTCTGACTCCTCCATGTCTAGCTTTTGCGCTATGGTGGTGAGCGCGTCAGGGTGCTTATTCATCATTCGCGCCTGCCTCTCTACAGTTACTTCCAAGAACTGTCCCAACAGCCTTTGGATGATGTGTCTGTAGGGTTCCAATTTGGTGTGCTTAAGGGCGAACTCCCCATTGACCTGCCTCACTACTAAATTAGAGTCCCCTCGAATACATAACACCCTGACCCCTCTTCTGAGTGCTTCCAACATCCCTAGAATGAGGGCCTCGTACTCAACTTCATTATTTGAGCATTTGAAGTCCAACTTGAAATAGAGAACGATCTTCTCTTTCCCATCTAACAGTATAAATCCGGCTCCACCTGTTCCTTGAGCACTGGAACCATTAAACTCCATAGACCACTTTTTCACCTCCTCCGTCATGCATGCTTGAAAGCTCTCCCCGGGTAGCGCTTCACTAGGTGGTTTAAAAACTCCACTTGGGAAGTGAGCAAGAAGATCTTCCACTACTTGGATCTTAATGGACTTGGGAACTAAACATTTTAGATCATATTCTGACAAGATCAAGAACCACCTTACTGCTCATCCCACGAGTATAATTCGCGTGAGGAGGTACTTGATGGGGTCACACTTGGTGACTATATGAACTGTGAAGGCTAGAAGATAGTGTCTCAACTTTTGGGCTACAAAAACCAATGCCAGACAATGTCTCTCCATGATGGTGTACCTAGATTTTGTCCCAGAGATCACCCTTGATAGGTAATAGACCGGCGTTTCTACTCCTTATTTCTCTTGTGCCAAGAGGGACCCTATTGATCTCTCTGTGGGAGTGAGGTAGAGCAGCAGCGATGCTCCTGCTTCTGGGGGGATCATCGTGGACGGAGAGGCTAGGATTTCTTTAATCTTCTCAAATGCTTTCTTCTGTTCCTCTCCCCTAAGCCACTTCACCTTGTCTTTCAGTAGAGGCGCGAACGGATGAGTTATTTCTACCAGCGCGGGTATAAACCTCTGTAGGTAGGATACCTTTCCCAGGAAGCTCTTAAGCTACCTCTGACTCTTGTGCGGTGGCATCATCACAATGGCTTTCATCTTTTTTGCATCCACTTGCACCCCTTGTCTATTCAAAACAAATCTTAAGAACTTCCCTATGGTAACCCCAAAGGCACACTTTGAGGGATTCATCCTCATCTTATACCGACGGCAGCTCTCGAATACTCTCTTGAGATCTGTATATGCTTGCTTTCTTTCTTAGACTTCACCACCAGGTCATCCACATAGAATTCTAGTATATTATGAAATAGGTCATGAAAAATTGCCATTATGGTCCGTTGGTATGCGGCCCTGGTATTCTTCAGTTCGAAGGGCATGACTGTATAGTGAAAGTTCCCTAATAGTGTGTGGAAGGCAGTCTTCTCCACGTCGGGAGGATCCATTTTAATCTGGTTATAGCCAACGTACCCGTCCATGAAACTATACATCTCATGTCCCGCAGTGGCATCAACTAAGCTATCTATGCTTGGTAAGGGAAATTCATCTTTAGGACATGCCCTGTTCAAGTCAAAAAAATCTACGCAAATTCTGATTTGGCTCTTATCTTTTTTTGCCACTGGCACTATGCTGGAAAGCCATATGGGGTCCTGGATAGGCTTGATGAACCCTGCCGCTAATAACTTCTCCACCTCAGCCTTTATTTTCAAATCAAGGTCCTCTATGTATGTGCGTGTGGCTTGCCATACTGGGAGGGCATTGGGGAGGATGTTCAATCTATGGGAACTTAGTTATGCATATATTCCTAGCATATCTGTGTACTTCTAGGCAAATACATCAGTGAACTCTCTAAGTAGCCCAATGATCTCTTCCTTCTGCTTTGGTTCCAGACCCTTAGAGATTAGAATGGGTTTACTCTTGCCCCCTTCTAGCCCCAACTTGATCTCTTCTAATTCTTACAGTTGTTCTATGGGTCCATCTTTCATGTATTCTGGAGCTTCTTCTGGTTCCTCGACATGCTCAACGATATGGGACTCATCAATAATAAAACACTTCGACGATGGGTCGATGCTCTCATCCCAGAACATCGCCCGCGCAGATCGTTATAAGCGGTAGATGATATTTCCATCAAGCAAGACCACCTTCTTACAAGTTCGAGGGGGTCTAGCTACCTCCTCTACTTTCCTCTTGCCCTTTGCCATGTGGGGGATCACCCTCCCCCTAGATGATCATGAACAAACTTCTTCTGCGGGACACTTCTTTCGGCTACTTTGATCCCTTTTAGCTTTCTTGCGGAGACCTTTCTTTTCTCATCTAACTCAGTGTAGAAGGCATCATCCACCAGGTGGACTCCTCAATGTCGAAGGGTCTCTGCGTGGCCTTGATCACTGTCTCTGTACCTCTAATGTTTGCCTTTGCACATTGATGGTAGGTGGAGGGCACTATGCCATGGGAGTGCATCCATACCATTCCAATGAGTTATTGGTAGCTAGTGTTAGCATTGATGACATGGAACTTAATGTGGGAGGTGAAGTTTCCCAACTTGATTCCCAGATTCACATATCCAATAGATTACATTTCGGCATTGTCAAATCCAAAAATTACTAGCGGTACCGGCACAACCTTCCCCTGGTTAATTCATATTTCATACAATGTACTGATGAGCATGATGTTAATAGATGCACCCCCATTCATTAACACCTTGGGAAATGAGACTCCAATGACCGTGGTTGTAACATATAGCGGGCGGTTATGGAAGTAAGGCACTAACCTATCTGCCTCTGAAAACACCACTTCATAAGTATACTTCTTAATCAGCCTTTCGATTGGCCCCTGCCAATTTAGCAAAGGATCTCCACACTGCTGCACTGCCTCCAATACTTTCCTCGTGATGGACACCCTTGTGTTGTACTTCACCCCTATGTGGTCGAAAAAACACTTGAACTTGGGGCTCCTTTCTATGGCCTCACATTCAGAATCTAGGTCTACCTCATACGTCTGGGCACTGCAAGCATACTCTGCCTCGGAGGTCCCTCCCTCATCTAGAGCGAGAATGACATCTACCTCACCCTCTAAGAGGGTCACTTCCTCAACTTCCCCACTTTCGTCTTCTTGTTCCAGAGTGAAGAACCACTCCTCTTGCTTTCTTTCTAGCTCAAGTTTGCTTAATGATAGATTTTCCAACTCTTCACATAACTGATCGCCACTCTCCCACTTTATTAGACCTTCGATAGCTTCTTCATCATAAGAAACTACCATGTTGGCGGTACCAAAGTGATGTGCAGGAAGTGGTTTCTCATTAACATCCACAGGGGGTATATGCAAGGTACCATTGGCCACCTGCTCACTAATGATCCTTCGTAAGTACTAACAATCTTTGGTAGAGTGCTGCACCCGTTGGTGTAACTCACAGTACTTTGGATTGGCCTTTTCAGCTGCAGTGGGTGTTTCTCCTTTCAAGTGAGGAGGTCCTGCTACTCCTTCTCGTACTAAGGTATAGTAACAATCCATAGCCTCGGCTATACTGCATAGTAGTGGTGGTGGGGTATCTTCCCCAAACTTTATCTTGTTGCTGGGACTGTTATTCTTGGCCCCAGAGCCTACCTTCTTTCCTTTGGGACTCCCATCCACATAGTTGATCGCTTGCCTCCTCGAAACTTGAAACCTCTCAGAAGTCAGTGGAACTTTCATCCTCCAACCCGGGGCCCTTGGTTTGATTATCATAGCTATGTTGATAGCGGCCCTAGTGAACTCTCTAAAAGTTTCATCTCTAGTTTCATTGATCAAGTGCAACTTGTACTCTTCCAAGAGTCCTTCCACACATATCTGCAGCAACCTGGCCTCTGCCACATCCTCTTGGACATCTAAGGCTCTCTTGCGAAATCGTTTGATGTAGTGCATCAACTCTTTCCCTGGCTTCTGGACCTCTTGCGCTAGGTGCCTCAATGTGAATTCATCCTCCGCTACAAAGAACTTCTGGAGGAACTGCCTATGCATCTCTTCCCAAGTAGGGATGCTATTAGGTGCTAAGTGGGAATACCATGTGTAAGCCTTCCCAGTGAGGGGCTTAGAGAATTCCTTCAACCTCAGGTTCCTGTCACCAGCATGCACTCCCAAGTACTCGACAAACCTCTTCACGTGCTTCCTAGGATTCTCCCCCTTGCCGCTGAACTTGATAAATTTTGATGGAATATACCCTTCAGGGTATGGTTTCTCATTTACTTACTGCGGATAGGGGTCTTGCAACTCCTCATACAGGTGGGGACCCTCCCTCTGGGAGGAGGAGACTAGCTTCCTCACTTCCTCCATGGTAACAGCCTTAGAGGGTGACTCCTCCAAACACATGTTTTTAGGGACAGGCGAACCTGATTGCACCACAACCTGCTCCGGCGCCGCTTTTCGGGACAGAATCGTCTCCATCGGAATTGCGACAGGGGTGGCTACCCCTCCAGGAGGGGCTGCAGCTGGTGTCACACAACTTTGACCTAAACTTGATAGGCCTACATTATTTTGCTTCAAGAAGTCAAAAACCATTGCCATAAGATTCATACCTGCCATTGGAGCCACTGCCAGCGAACTAATATTCCCTCCCTGAGGCACAAGTGCCTTGGCTCCGATCACCCCCACTTCTTCCTGGGTATTCTGGTCACTGTGAGCTCCATTACCAGATGGAGTGTCCTAAAAAACTAACTGCTTAGAGACATTGAAACCTTATTTGTCCATTAAAGCAAGAATACCTCCCCAGTAGAGTCGCCAAATACAGGAGGGTAGTGAGATTGGGATCTATGAATATCTGGAAAGGGTGAGGCGTGACCCACTCCAATGGACACTGCCTGAAAGGTCTTCAAAGTCTTCTGGTGCAACTTCTCAAGAAACCTTCTCCTTCTGGTAATAATGGAACTCAAGCTTCAACTCATTCCCTGCAAGAAGATGAACTTTCACAATAAAAATAGTAATTTTCTCTAGGGAAACACCTGAGAATCATGGCTATCAGTGGAGAGTGAAAGAACAAGGCACTCATCACTAAGAGAATGAGCAGGGAGAGAATACTAGGTAGGTCTGGTGTGATTTTGGCAGAGTAACAGTGCAATTTCAATTGTAGAAGGGTGTCTACCTCAAAAAATACCATTTTGAGATATCAAGAAGGAACCCACCTGGGTAGCAGCAGAAGTCCAAGTTGAGAAGGGCCACTGCAGAAATGACATTTGAAGAAGTGCCCCGCAAGGGGCACTGCAGAAATGACATTTGAGAAGTGCCCCGCAAGGGCCACTGCAGAAGTCCAAGTTGAGACCTACCTAGTATTCTCTCCCTGCTCATTCTCTTAGTGTTGAGTGCCTTGTTCTTTTACTCCCCACTGACAGCCATCATTCTCAGGTGTTTCCCTAGAGAAAATTATTATTTTTGCTGTGAAAGTTCATCTTCTTCCAGGGAGTGAGTTGAAGCTTGGGTTCCATTGTTACCAGAAGGAGAAGGCTTCTTGAGAAGTTACACCAGAAGACTTTGAAGACCTTGCACGCAGTGTCCATTGGAGTGGGTCACGCCTCACCCTTTCCAGATATTCATAGACCCCAGTCTCACTACCCTCATACACCACCTTATACCGTAACATGATAGGAAGATTACTTTATCTTACTGCCTCTCGTCCTGACATCATGTACTATGTCTGCATGTGTGCCTGATATCAAAATAATCCTAAAGAGATTCACCTTTTGTGCATTGAAAGAATTATCAAATACATCAAAAGTACTCTAAATTTAGGACTTTGGTACACTAAAGACACTTCTAATACTATAGTAGGTTACATCGATGCTGATTGGGCCGGGTGTATCGATGATAGTAAGAGTACTTCAGGAACGTGTTACTACATTGGTAACAATTTGGTAGGATGAAGTAGTAACAAACAAAACTGCACTTTCTTATCTACTGCCGAATCTGAATATATTGCAGCAGGAAGTTGTTGCGCTCAATTACTTTGGCTGAAACAAATGCTGAAAGATTACGGTATAACTGAAGATAAGTTACATCTCTATTGTGACAATCAAAGCGAGATTAATATTTCCAAAAATCCTATTCAGCACTCTCGTACCAAACATATTAAAATCAGATATCATTTCATACGCGAGTTAGTTGAATCTAAGGTGTTAAAAATAAATTACCTTCCTACTGAATTGTAATTAGCTAACCTATTTACCAAACCTTTAGACTTTCTTCGATTTGAATCTTTACGGAATTCTATTGGTATGGTCATGGAAGAACATTGAAATGTTATTTCTTTTAGTTTTCTTTGCCCTTTGTCCATTTGAGACAAAATGGGGGAGAAATTTGAGTCCTCTTGGACATTTTGGTGTATTCTCAACTAAAAAGCTTGATCTTAGTTATCTTATTTTCAGGAATCGGTACCTTCAGTTGTAACGGAATTTCGTTAGGGTATTGGTTTGTATCTAGTTGAGTTATATAATTTTATTTTTCTAGGATATTGGGTTGATAGAATTATTGTATAGGAATATAATTTTCTTATTTCTTTTATATCCTTACGAGTCCTCGTTGACTCAAAGGAGATTTTGTCTCATATTTCCAAAGGGGGAGATTGAAGCACCCTATATCTTTGACTTGCTTGAGTCAATATTATCTAGGCGCTCGTCTAGTTTTAAAATAGTGATAAAATTTGAGTCCAACCCAAATTTACCGAAGAACCTCAGACTCTACACTTGCTATATTTTGTTTTGTGTGAGTTAAATTCCTTAAAATTAATTTTCTACTATTTTTGGGATGTGTTAAATAATTTCAAAGATTTTTAAATGATGTTTAGAAATTAATTTTGGTTATATATAAAATTTAGGGGATGTTGTGCACTTTCTGTTTATGGATTAAAATTGGCTTGGGTAGAAACCGAAAGTGCTAGAGACTTAAAGGGTGGGAATTCAATTATTTTGGTACGCGTTTTACAGCGTGTATTGTTCCAACACATGCTGCTATATCGTTGGTTGTTTTTGTGTTTATTTACTCTCACAGGCTTGCTTTTCTTTGAGAACCTTTGGATCGTTGTTATCAACGATCTGGTGTTTAGACTTAATTTAAGTGAATCCCTTTTTTACCACTCAATTGTTGGTTGTTTGCACCGCTTTATATTAGCCATTAGATTAATAATCAAATAGTCAAATCTAATCCCAGCCATTGGATTGCCTCTGAGTTTCTCGATCCTTCCTCGTGCACTATATAAGAAACCTAAGGCTCGGCAATTTGAGACTTTTGCCTTCGTCCAATCTAGAGAGAGAATAAGAGTTAGAGAGAGAGAGACAAAAAGAGTTATAGAGAGAAATGAAACCCTAAACCTAACTCAATCCAAATCTTACCAGAAAGCCTTTTATGAGAGTAAATCAGTTTGAGATTTGAGAAGTTTATCCTCTATAGTTCTTTATTTATTTCCCAACTTTATCACGTTGGTTAAATCTCTATTTCCTTTCATAGAATCGAGAGATTATGCCTTTGTGATACAGTTCAGTTAGATAGATCTTTGTCTATATTTCTTATTTCGAGAAGTCTTATTTTTGTTGGTTATTTTCAAACTGTTATGTTGATTTCAAACCCTAAGCCAACAAAATCTTTTCTAAATTCAATTTACTCAAATATTCAGACTTAGATCTAGTTGAGATCTTGATTGGGGATTTCACTTTCAAATATTTCACGTTTTGTGAAATAAGTACATATTTTCAAATAAAGAAAGTGCATAGGATCTTGACTAGTTTTTATAGCAAAATTCCCTCTTAATCTGTGGATATTTGAAAGATCCAAAGTTTGATTAGTTTGACTAAATTGATTTTGGAAATCTTGAATTTTTAGTGATTTGTTTGTAATTTGTTACTCATTCTGTCTGTACTTAAGTGTGTGTAAGTTGCGTGCATGTGAGTTAGAGCACATCACCACATACACCTTCACACTACTACACTAAAAAGTGTTGGTATTGAGATAATAGACTTTAGAGTCGACGTAAAGCTAAAAGGAGTAAAGTTACGAATCTGGGAGAACATCAGCAACATCAGAACCTTGAAAGAAGTCAGAAAACACCAGAGGAGTTGGTACAACTTCTGAACTTAGTTTAGGTTTGTTTTTGTGTCTTGATTGTTATATAGCTTGTAATTTGTTACTCATTTTTAGTGGACTTTTTACTTTTAAGGTGTAGAGACCTCCGTGGATGTTTCTCCAATTGGGTGGGGTTTTACCACGTTAAAATTGCTTGTATATACTTCCTCTTCCTCTCATCCCTTTCTTAAGGTTGTGTTGGTTTATTTTCTTAAAGATTTGTTTTAAGAAAAGAGTTTCTTCAACAAACTGCTCGGAACCATTTAGATAATTTAATCTTGAATTAAACGACTTAAGTGGTATTTTTTTTCATCATTTGCATGTTTTGAGCAAAATAGGCCGATGATCCTATTTCTTCATATTTCTCCCCTTTTGATGATGACCAATTTATATTTCATGGCAGCCCGTGCAGATCATCATGAGTGGCGAAAAGAGGACTCTCATATCCTCGAATCTCCGCACGTGCGGGAGATAGGGATTTCTCTAGTTTTTCCTCCCCTCAAATTTCGGGGAAATCCTACGCTGGAGGAATTCGACCCGAATGGCCACGTAGGCGATCATTCAGTGTATTTTGTCAATTATGTTTGATCGATTAAATTTTATGGTCAATCAATCGGTATTTTTGGTCGATCAATTGGCTATGGGACATATTTGACCAATTTTGGTTTTTTTAAGGTTTTTGACCTATAGACTTAGGGTTTTGACCTAGGATATTTCCGCAAGATTTTGGTTATATATATATATAATGTGAGTAAGGAAACTCAAATATGTGATTTAATTAGGGCATAGATCTAACAAACCTTTATTAAGTTGGTATAATTCGGTTTTAGGATTTGAACGAGCATTAGGTATACTAGTGTTATGTGATATCGTGTGTGTACATTATGTTATGTATAGTTGTTGATTATACATTTCGAGCTTAGTTATTTCATGAGACCTATAATTGAGGTTGAGTTAACACGAATATTATTATTATCAGTATACTGTTATGTTGGGTACCACTTGCATTGGCTTATATTTGTATAACGAGATATTGGGGTATAATTATTAGACTATGAGTCTAGTCATGGGTAAATATATATATATGTATGTTTGTGTGTGTGTGTGTGTGTGTGTGTGTGTGTGTGGATACTTAGTCCTATAATGAGAACAAGTTTAATGATTAATACCTATATGTGGGTTTCGAGGGTGGTTTAACATTTGGATTTGTGTACTTGGGTTTTTATGTCTATGTTGGTATATTTTGCTTGTATAGATGTATAGATATACATGGAACTCAGTTATGGCTATTATGAGACTAATTAGGAAATACATTGTGTAAAATGTAATTCAGGAGGTGTACATAATAAGTTAAAAATGTTACAAATAGACTGCGGATGGGTTAATCATAATGTATGAATAATTATTAACAATATATGGTTATGGTATATCATCACAATGAATTTATTTAGAGTAAAGATACTTTTTGTACAATTTAATGATAGGGCTTGAGTTAGTTTATTGCTCGGTCGTATGACGGTTATGGTTTGGTTTATTTGTGTGAATAAAAAAACGACAAGAGTTGTGTAAATACTCTTTAATAGGTTCATGGTTGGTTGATTACTCTAGACCAACATCATATATGTGTATTAGATTGTGTACATATATATGGGATTGTGTGCCCTGTGGTATAGGGTAGTTGTGAGTTGGGTTATTGATCCTTGACAATTATTGTGAATATGTGAGTTGGGTTAATACTCTACGGTAACTTGGATGATAAATGAGCCGAGATTGTAGTGACCCCGGCAATGCGGGTCGATGCGCAAAGACTTTATATGCGGAAGTAAACTTATTGTTGAGTAAACACCTTAAACCTACGAGTTTATATGAATGATGCAAAGGGGACCAAATTAAACTTTTACTTAATTTGATTAACTTTTATGAAAATAGTTTTAATTTTCAAAGTTAATTATAGTCCAAAACATATTCAATTTTAGGCGAGTTTCTATTTATTTAGTCCTACCTTTTCGTGTGAGGTGAAATGCGGAAAATGTACAACACATAGTATTTATTTAACGTCGCAAAAGCCCTTCCTCGAGAAAAACGACGAACTCCTCTAGAAGTTACCTAATCTACTTCCACTAAAACAATAAATCAACAGGAACGATTTACAAACAACAAATTTAACAAATAAAGAAGAAAGATCTAGCTATTACCCCACTCGACCAAGTCTCTAGCCTGGTTGTTTATTATGTTCTCTCTTTAAACTGTTCTTGCTTGTTTTTGTGTTCTTCACTTCTCAGCCTCCCCTCTAACTTCTTTAAGCGCAGGTTGGCTCAGTGCCTATTATTTATTTTCTAGTGAAGTGACAGTGTGTGATGCAACAGACTATATCACCTATATCTTTGCAAGTCTTATGTTATTCAAATCAAGTCATCTTGACTTTGAATACACTTTTGAAAAGCTTTCTTTTCTCTTTCTTTAAATCTCGAACACTAGACTTGTTCAGATATTACACAAACAAAGATGTGTCTACGTGAATACAACGTGAGTGATTATATGAGAGTGATATGAGATGCAAACAATTTCTGAATATCACTTAAACAATCAAGTAATCATGTTCACAGAATATGACTGATAATATATTCAATAAAAACAAACAATCAAATATTCACAATCTTGTTTTTCAGAAAACAACTATTAGATTAAATCAGATTTTAATCTAAAATCTTATCAAGACTATTTTCACAACTATTTCAGATTAAATCAGAACAGTCTTAAACACACGAGCAAATAATATTCAGTCAAGATATTAAATCTTCCACAAATCAGATCTCAAAAATCTTAGGTTTAACTTTCTAAACCTCAAACAGTACAAATCTGAACATTACCAAAATATTTTCTGAAAAATCAGTTTTAAAACAAAACGTTTTAAAAACATTCAAGATCTCACAAATATGTCACGAGCAGAATATTCACATAAAAAAATCAATTTCGTGAATAGTGTGTGTTGTGTACAAATTTTAGATCTAAAGACTCATCTAAATAATACACACAAATGAGAGAACTCACTTACAAAAATAATGTGTTCTTGAAAAATCGTAAGTGGAGATTTACAATGAGAGAAGTCCAATCTTAATTTTTGTTTTGACAGGAATCAACACTTGAAGATGACACAAAAATATTTCTGGTTTAATCTCTCTCTCTCTCTCTATAAATTTTGACAGAGTTCTGCTACAAAAATTATTTTCTCAGCTCTGTTAAAATGAATACCCAAAGGGTTCTATTTATAGAGTGCACAAGTGTGTGCAGATTGGTGTAAAATAGGTTCACATGGATCACAAAAGAAATACACACAACCGTAGATAAAATATAATCTGAGGGCTCACAAAGAAACACAAAGTGTAGTGTTAACAATGTGACACGTGTTGTGCAAGCTGTTACACACTAACTGAACAAGAAACAATTAGTTATATAAAACACAGTCATTTTGAATAACTCGAAGCCAGCTGTTAAAAAAGTATAGCGTAACTAAGACGCAACAAATATTACCGTTGTAACTTATCATGAACGACGGCGTTTTAATAAAGTTAAAACCATTTGTTTTAATCAGAAAACAGTTGTCGGTTTTAAAATAAAAACATGTGTCGTCGTTGAAAACAACTTTCTCGGTAAAACCAAAAGTCGTTTCCGGTTTAAAGAAAAACCGTAGGCTAAAAGGATTCCGACGTCGTCGTTTTGGAAAAGTAACCAAAACAGTTACAGTTTTTGTAAAAATACCGTGGGCGGTAAAACCAAACAAGGGGCGGTATATAATGCCGACGTCGTTTTAAAAAATGAAACTCAGTTTTGATAAAAAGGCTACGCAAACATTTATGGCCAACAGTATGTATGAGACACGCAAACGGTTATGGCCAAAAATAGGGCATGGGGAACACGCATAGCCAAAAGGTTTGGCTACAGCCTCCTAAGGCCTGACACGGCCAAATCAGTACACAAAGAGGTGTACAAGCAAGCAGTTAAACTAACCATGGTGGAGTCTTTAAACACCTGCTAGAGGTCACATCGCCAACTGTATAATATGGGGCCAAAACGGCAAGTAGAGTATAACAGTCACATGATATATATTAATATATGATATAATATACTAACACATTATCTTAATAACACGCATACATATAAACATACTAAAGGGCCACCTGCTATGGGGTCATCTCGGCTACAGCAGTTTGAGAGCACCAAGATAGCAAATGAACTATTAAAGTACATATATATATATATATAAAATAATGTACAGGAATGTTAGCAATCTGACCAACTAAGTTCTAAGCACCAAAAGTTAAAGCTATATAACGTAGCATACATACACATATATTAAAACATGTATATGATGTCACGCATAAAAATATTTGACTTCAAATATTTTATTTTGAAAATTTTATAAAACAATATTTTGTGTCTAAAATCGATTTTCACAAAAATATTTATTTTTATAAAACATTCAAATTAAAACATTGAACTCAAAAAAAAATATTATGATGAAACCGAGCATTATCATAAGATATGATAAATAAAAATACATATGCAACGTGGTGTTGTGTCCTATGTGACAGAAATTCCTATGAGCCATAAAAATCACCTTTCTCTGAGATGGCGGACTGAATGGAGTACACATTTGATGTAGATGGACAAAGAGAGCGTGGAGTCGATATGGGGACACGCAATCCTAAATTACAAAAATATTTTGTCAAAATTCTAGTCCAACTAGATGAAGTCCTATATAACTAAAGCACCAAAAGCAAATCCTAGGTGTGCTCTATATAGGGACATCAGAGATAGTGCTATATAATATCATATATATTATGATATTTTATATTATTGGTATTTTCCTAAGGAATCTCTTACCATTGTCTCAGACGAACGATCCAACTAGCCATAAGCGTATAAGGGGTTCCTTATTTGGATTTCGTTCGTGAGATATCCTACATATGGGGTCTAGTTCAGCCAGGAGTTTGGATCTTTGGTATGATATCCTTAGGACCTACCCGATGACGAATAATTTGGTTTGTATTGATATATCTATTTGTGGGTACCCAAAATTAAGACCATGTCCAGGTCCCCCACCTCTTATTCTGAATATGATCCGGTCTCTTCCCACGTTCCCATGAAGGGAGGATATAGGGAGAGATGGAAGACGTGGGGGAATCCATCACCCCCACTTACCTAAATGTACATGTATATATATAAAACCCTAGGTCCGGGGTAAAGGGACAAGTTGTATTCTCTGTAACCACTCTCCGGAGTATATAGAAATAATACCGACTGCACCACCGTGGACGTAGGCATATCTTTGATGAACCATGTACATCCTTTGTTGTGTGAGTGTCATTTTACATTCCTTGTTCTTATTTGGTGCTTTCCTTTCTCTTATTCATTTGTGTTGTACAAAAATTGTCACCACAATTGGCGCCGTCTGTGGGAAGCGTTTATCTTCCCTGAGAAAAGCCCACACCAAAAGAGCAATTTAAAATGTCCGGTCATAGCAGCAATGCCCCCCAGGCAGGGGATATTCAAGAACCACCTGCTCCTCGCAGGATTGGGTCTGAAGTTCGACGTTCAGATCAGAGGGCTCGCTTGGAAAAGCCAGCCTCAGAAGAAAGCCAAGGACCAGCGAGGTCCACACAGATATCCAGATTGATTGATGCATACGAGGCAAGGTCCACGAGCAGAGGGAGTCCTCTCGTAGGTACGAAGGTGAGAATGCTCGCCTGAAAAGAATACTGGAAAGACTAAAGAGGGAGCTTCGTCCTGATAACAGGAGACGTCCATACCGCACTCCTAGCCCTCAGGCGAGCAAGTCTCGCAGTCGAGGAAGGTGCCCTAGGCGGGGATCTCAAAAGGTCGAAGTAGGCGAATCAGATGATGACCTCCGCGAGCAGATGCGAAGAGTTCGTCGTTACCAGAGCCCTGCTCGCAGCGACGAGAATATACGAAATCTGGTCGGCGGGGAGATTGACCAACATCCGGCCCACCACGGCACCAGATCGACCCGAGAACTCGCTAGGCAAGCTCTTAAAATCCAGATGAAATCACCTTTCCCGAGGAAAATTGAGGAAGAAGAAGCCCCCAAGAAATTTGTCATTCCAAGATTCAAAATTTATGACGGTAAGACTGATCCCATTGATCACGTTAGGTAGTACCGACAGGCCATGACCCTCTGGAACCATCGGGACGCACTAATGTGCTGAATTTTTCCTTCGAGTCTGCATGACGTAGCGCAGAAGTGGTTCGAAAGGCTCCCCCACCGGTCAATCAGGAGTTTCAAATCCTTGGCTGAACTTTTTACGGCCCGATTCATTACCAGTAGCTCCCATTCCAAAAGGATGGATGATTTGCTGACAATAAAGAAAACGCCTCAAGAGACCCTCCGAGACTACGCAAAGAGGTACTGGGAGTTATTCAATGAGATCGAGTATTGCGCAGAGGAAGTGGCAGTGGCCTCTTTTAAAATTGGACTCCCTAGTTCTTCCCTTTTATACCAATCCCTGACGAAGAAGGAGTCTATGACTATTGACGACCTAATGGCTCGCATCGAGAAGTACGCTAAGGTAGAAGATGTCACCCGCCTCAGTTCAGGGGAAAACGGTCGAGCTAAACTCACTACCAAGAGAAGTGACAAAGCTGAGAACCAGAATAAAGGAGGAAAAAACGGGAGCAAAAATAGCTCCAAGAACGGAGGGAACAATGACGCGTCAAAAGCATTTCAGGCGGTCAACACCGTCTTCAACGAACCAATTTACAAAATTCTCGCGAAGATCAAAGATGAGCCATTCATCAAGTGGCCCAGGAAGATGGGAGAAGATCCCTCGAAGAGGAATAATGCGCTAAGATGCGCTTTTCACAAAGAAGGAGGACATAAGACTGAGCACTGCAAACCTCTTAAGTCTCACCTCGAGGAACTAGCCCTGTCTGGGCATTTGAACTAGTTTGTGGAGAAAACGGCAGAGAAAGTGGCTGCCAATAGAGAAGCGGGGCCTGACAACGTGCTCGAAGATGATGCTGGACATGAGTTCGTGGTAATTCACGGGGCATCTGATGCCAAGCAGATACAGGGAAATTCAGCTCGAATGGAGATAAAGAAACTTACAACTGTAATGCAGGCTTTTCAGATCGATCCAGCAAAATCACAGTCAGGAAAGCACCGACGAGCAGATGATGTCAACTATAACAAGCACATTGTTTTCACAGATGAAGATCTGGTGGGAGTAAGGACCCCACATCACGATGCTCTGATCATTACCCTCAGGATAGCTAACTTTGACGTCGACAAGTTGCTCGTAGACCAAGGGAGCTCGTCCAAAATAATGTATCTTGACCTATTCAGAAAACTAAAGTTAAGCGTCGCCGACCTAAAGGAGGCTACTGTACCTTTAGTTGGCTTCACTGGAAAAATAACTATGCCTTTGGGAAAGATCGTACTACCGGTGCGGGCTGGAAACGTCTCCAAGATGATCGAGTTTTTGGTAGTTGACATCGACTCGCCATACCAGGCCATCCTCGGCAGGGGATGGCTCCATGCGATGAAGGCAGTCTCCTCGACCTACCATCAGAAACTCAAATATGTAACCGAGCGAGGAGTAATGGAGATCCACGGTGATCAGGCAATGGCGAGAAGGTGCTTCATAGCAGCCATTCGACCAAAGCCCGAGAAGAGGGTCGAGCAGCCCAGCGAGAAGGTTGAAGAAGGTCAATAGCAATTAAAGTACGGAAGACCTGGAGTGGAGGAGACCAGGCTCCTCCCCTCCGAATGGGTCATCGAAGACATGGTAGAAGTTACAGCCGGAGAAGGCGACAGTAACAAAGTCTTCTTGATTGGAGCATCTCTCACCAACCAAGAACAGAAGGAATTGACAACTTTGTTGAGGCGCAACGTAGATGTTTTCACATGGGAACCATACGAGCTTCCTGGAATCGATCCTAGTATGGTCTTCCATCACTTGCACGTCGACCCCGCATTCAAGCCAATCACGCAGAAGGCACGACGAACTGCACCCAAGAAGGCTAAAGTGGTTGAAAAAGAAGTGGAAAAATTGTTGGATACAGGATCCATACGGGAGGTACAATTCCCCAAGTGGTTATCCAACCCAGTAGTAGTTCCGAAGAGCAATGGGAAGTGGAGAGTTTTCATCGACTTCACTTACCTCAACAAAGCATGCCCTAAAGATAGTTTCCCCCTCCCAAAAATAGACCAACTAGTAGACGCCACCGCAGCTCACGAGCGAATGAGTTTCCTGGATGCATACTCAGGGTATCACCAGATCCCCTTATATGCCCAGACTAGGACAAAACGACGTTCATCATGACAGTTGGGTTATTCTGCTACAAGGTCATACCCTTCGGGCTCAAGAATGCGGGGGCAACCTATCAGCGGCTGGTTACCAAAATGTTCAAGGGTCAGATGGGAGACACCATGGAGGTCTACATCGACGACATGCTCATTAAAAGTAAGAAGAAGGAAAATCACCTCTCCGACCTTCCAAACACCTTCGAAATCCTCAGGAAATACCGAATGAAACTTAACACGAGCAAGTGTTCCTTCGATGTTCAGTCAGGAAAATTTCTTGGGTACTTGGTCAGTAAGAGAGGCATAGAGGCTAACCCAGACCAGATCGATGCAATCAACAGGGTGCAACCCCCTCGCACAATCTGGGACGTACAGAAGCTCACTGGTATGCTCGCTGCCCTAAATTGCTTCATCTCTAAATCCTACGGAAGTGCAAACCTTTCTTTCAGCTTCTAAAAGGGAACAAGACGGTAGAGTGGAGCCTAGATTGCTCACGAGCATTAGTCGAGATCAAATCCTACTTAAGCTCTCCACCACTGCTCGTCATACCACAACAGGCAGATTCTCTGTACATATACCTCTCCGTTTCCAACCACACTGTCAGCTCCGCGTTAATATGCGAGGCTGGAGGAATCCAGCACCCCATTTATTACGCGAGCAAGACCCTACTGGACGCCGAGCAGAGGTACCTACCACTGGAGAAGCTTGCCTTTGCACTAGTAGTAGCCTCGAGGAAGCTGAAGCATTATTTCGAAGCCCACACTATTATCGTCCTTACATCGCACCCCCTTAAAGAAATCCTGAGGAAAGCGGATTTGTCGGGCAGACTGTCTAAATGGTCAGTCGAGCTCGGGCGATTTGACATCCAATTTCAACCAAGGACAACTATCAAGGGTTAGATCCTTGTTGATTTCATACCCGAATTTGCGGGCGAGGAGCCCTCCGACCAACCTCGACCAACAAGGCAAGACGAAACCTGGAAACTATTTATTAATGGAGCCTCTAACTCAAAGGGGGCAGGGGTAGGCATTGTTCTCATTACTCCAGAGAACACAATCCTTGAACAAGGAATCAGGCTTGGATTTGCAGCCTCCAACAACGAAGCAGAGTACGAAGCCCTAATAGCTGGCCTCCAAAAGGCGCATACTCTGGGAGCAAAACATTTACAGGTGTTTGGTGATTCCCAACTAGTCTCCAATTAGATAAGTGGAGATTACAATGCAAAGGATGAAAGAATGGCAGCCTACCTCGCCTTAGTGAAAAAACTAATGTCAAGCTTTGAAGAGATCAATGTCCAGCAGTTTCCCAGGGGGCAAAACAGTCATGCTGACGCCCTGGCAGCCCTGAGTTCGGCAGTTAACTCCGATCTAAAAAGAACCATCCCCATTGATTTCCTCACTCGTCCGAGCATTAACCGCAATAGCAATCCACCAAACATGGAACAGGTACTATAGGTGGGATCAGCCCACAGCTGGATGGACCCCTTAAGGGACTATTTAAAGGATGGCACGCTCCCGGATGACAAGAAGACTGCCCACCAGATAAGAGTTAAAGCAGCTCGCTTTCACTTATCCCCAAAAGGTAGCTTGTATAAGAAATCCTTCTCCGGCCCCTACCTCCAATGCGTCCACCCAGGAGATGTCGAGCAAGTGCTACACGAGCTTCACGAAGGAGCCTGTGGGAGCCACATCGTGGGAAGGTCTCTAGCCTTTCGAGCAATGAAGGAAGGCTATTGGTGGCCATATATGCAAAAGGACTCTGCGGTGTATGTCCGCAAATGCATGAAATGCCAACTTCACGCTCCTGTGGTCCACCAACCCGCCAGTGATCTAAAATCCCTGTCCAGCCCATGGCCATTCGCCCAATGGGGAATGGACATCATGGGACCACTACCTACCGCCATCGGCAATCGTAAATATCTGTTGGTTGCAACTGACTACTTCACCAAATGGATCAAGGAGGAACCCCTGGCGAACATCCCAGACGCTGATATGATAAGGATCATATGGAGGAATATAATCACTGGTTTTGACATCCCCAGGACCATCATCACCGACAATAGAACACAGTTCAAAAGCAACTCCTTTCAGAATTTCTGTAGCGAACACGGCATCAGACACCACTTCAGTTCTGTGGACTACCCTCAAAGCAATGGCCAGGCTAAGGCTTCCAACAAAACTGTGATCGATGGATTGAAGAAGCGGTTGGAGCGAGCCAAAGGCGCATGGGTAAATGAACTACCCCATATCTTATGGGCATACCAAACCACTCCTCGGTGAGCAACAGGAGAAACCCCATTTTCGCTGACATGTGGCATGGAAGCAATCATCCCCCTAGAAGCAGGTTTGCCAACAATAAGGTCCAACCTTGTCAACCAGGGCCATAATAATGCAGCATTGCTCGTTGAGCTCGACCTAGCCGACGAGCTCCGAGAGCTAGCCCTAGTGAAACTAGCGAGCTATCAGCAACAGCTCGCGAGGCATTACAACAAGAGAGTTAACCCGAGGACATTCCGAGTTGGAGACTATATTCTAAGGAAAGTCCTGGGCAGCGCAGCGAAACCATCAGATGGCAAGCTAGGCCCAAACTGGGAAGGACCCTTTAAGATAACCAGAGACGATCTGCAGGGCGTCTATCACTTGGAAATGATGGAAGGCAGGGAAATACCACGAGCATGGAACGCAACCAATCTTAAGAGATTCTATTTTTAGATTTTTCTTTTATTATTTTGTTATGAGACTAGAAGATCATTTCCCTTATCATTAATGAAATTTATTTAATTGGTTACATTCTGATAAGTAACTGCTACATTTATTGCACACCTTTTCCAAATAACAGGCGCATTGATCACCACACTATAGCAGGGGAATATCCCTCCTCAAGTCATCGTTATGAGACACGAAGGACCTCTTAGCATTGCCCTTGGCAATATATGAATCCCTACAGAGGATCCTTAGGCAATATGACCAAATTTTATTCTGGTCATCAAACCTTCTTTGGTTGAATAAAATCCAGATCGGATGAAGCATCCAACACCAGGTGTGTCCTCGCCAATTGCCTCACATAGGCCTAAGGGAGTGTGACGACACAACCTAAAAGGTAAAGCGGTGCACAATGGTATCTCGGTATTATACTGGACTGGGAGGACACTCGCATGACAACACAAACTTAAAAGATCATGAAGCAGAAAAAATATGAAAACTATGGTTCACTTGTTTAGTCCACAAAATTGCCCAAAACATAAACTTTTCATTAATTTATCATATTTACAGCAATGGTGATACATGTTTAGTCGGCGAGTTCGCCTAAAGAATTTACATTACCAAAAGTAAAAAAAAAAAAAACTGGCAAAATCTCAATGGGGGTGAGGCCTCTGAGCGAGATAATCAGCCACTCGAGCCCTTCGTCTGTCATCAGGAGCAGGAGCTAACTCTTCCTCAACCTCATTCGCATCCGACTCCAATAATTACCGAGGGATGGCATCGATGGGGATCCATCGATCATCCCTTCTGAAGGGGTTAGGCATCAGGATAGAGAAGAAATCTCGTGGCGATACCAAAGCATCGAATTCCTCGGGACTTGTAGCTCCTTCAAAGAACTCAGCCAACCCCTGACGAAGGAAAACTCTTCGAACTCTGTCAACCTTGTTGGAGCATCTGACCATCCCTGATCGTAGCCATCAGACCAAACTTGCCAAGGACCTTTTTTGAACAAGTGTCGTAACCGAGTGACATCCCTCTGAAGCCCAGCAGTGATCACATATGCTCGACGGACGTCACCACGAAGCTCCATCTCCCTCTCACGAAGCTCTTCCATTTCCCTATCTCGACTCCTGGTCCTCCTGCCAACTCGCGCCGATGAAGAACCCCGCAGCACAGGAGGAATATCACTTCGACCAGCTCTGGCTCGTGATGACGAGGAACCCTGTAATACCGCTGGAGCAATGCTCGGTGCATGCTCCTTAAGTCGTGAGACCTCTCTCCTCAGAACCTCATTCTCTTGATGAAGCATCTCGCCAACTTGGTTGATCTCGGAAGCATCAAGAAGCTTTGCCCTCAACGTATTCATTTCTTCTTACACTAAAGCACCAACCTCTTCGATCTCCTAGAGCCTGTCCTTCAGCTTGGCCACAAGTTCATATTGCTCCTTATACTTCTGATTCCTAGACCTAAGGGATTTGCAAAGCCTAACGAAGGCCTGGCGAACCTCAGGACTCGCATTAGGACCAAGGGTCATGCCCAGTTGAGAAGTAGCTGGAATGTAATCATCAACATCAATCGACTACAAATAGTGAAAAGACAAGGGAGAAAAGAAGACAAATCAGTGCACAAAGAAATAGAAGCCTTTTTCATTAATGAAGGTCGAAATTACATCGAACGGTAAAAAGAAAGCTTACAGACAGAAAAAAAAATTACAAAGCAATCCAAGCAAATAACTAGTTAGCAACCTCGGGAGGCCCAGAGGTCGATGGCCCTTTCCCCTTGTCGGCATCAGCAGAAGCACCGCCCTCGGTGGGGGTAATCTCCGTCGCCACAACCAGAGAAGCATCAGTAGGGGACACCTGGGGGACAGGTTCATCGCCTTCAACAGTTGGGGCAGGGTCCTCATCTACAATTGGCCTCGGCCCTGGATCATGCTCGTCAAACAGGGGAGATGCAACATCCACTCTAGCAGCTATGAGGGCCTTGTTCCAGCCCTTCTTGAAGTTCAGATGGCTGATATAGCCTATCTGAACCTCCTCGTCCTCATATGCTGCAGTCCAACCAGAATTGTATGAGTCTTCCTTGGCAGTGACCGCCTTAGACTCCTTCTTCTTCAGCTCCTCAGTAAGAACTCTGTTCTCCTCCACTACAGTAAGTTTGCTCGAGCAAACCAGGTCGTATGCCTGTCACAGCTCTTTTAAATCCTTGACTTCCACGTTCTTCTCCTTGTTGGCAGTAGCAAGAGCCAGGTCGGACGAAATCTGAGCAGCGTCAACAGCTTTAAAATTAGCCTCGAGCTCTTTACCCTTCAGCTTCAGGGCAGAGTTTTCTTTTTCCAGCTCGCCATTTTTCTTCACCAGCTCATCGCGTGAACGATACAGCACGGCGAAGTCAATAACAAACTACAGAAAAAATAAGACATTAGAAGAGGGAAATGAGGGAATTCATAAAAAAATATGGGAAGAAAAGGGAAAAACCTTACCAGAGCTAGCCTTTGACTAGCTTGAAGGACCAATTGCTCGGACCCTACCGCCCTTTGGCGATCAGCTGGGAGGACAGCTCTCTTGAGCAGAGCAGGGGCCAACTGAGGGGAAATTGTAACAGAAGCCCCCTCGGGCAGCGCAGATACCGGGACCAAGGCCTGCCCGGCCTTCGTCCTTGCTTCGGCCCTCCTCTTCTCCTCCTCTCTCTCATTCTCTTTCTTCTTCATCTACTCTACCCTCCTCTTCTCCTCCATCTTCTTTTTCTCTTCTTTTTTTTCTCTCTCTCTCCCTTACCTTCTCCTCTTCCTTCCTCTTTCTCTCCTGCTCTTGAGCAGAGGACCGGGAACCAGTAGCCACAGCCCCAGAATTAGATTTTTGCTTCTTTGACCTCTATGCAAGAAGTACGTGGTCCTCATCATCATCATCCCTGATTAAGTTCTTACTTGGAGGAGCTATCTCCTCGCTCGAACTGGTAGAAGTGCTCGACGACCCTCGAGCTTAAGAAACCTCCCTACGATCAGAGGAATTGCTACTGCTAGAGCTCTCTCCTTGTAAATTGCTTACAGCACCTACGATATCACTTTCAGAACTGCTCTCCTCCTCGTCCAACTGGATAGGATCAGCAACAGTCTCTTCGGAGGAATCAAACTCCGGGATACTATCCACAGGCCTTGCTATGAAGCTGGAGCCAATGTTCTTGTACTCGAGCAGAAAGGCAGCAGACCTGGGATGCTCGCTGCCACCTAAAAGCTCCCTGATATTCCAAGCCTTAATCAATTCCGAGAGATGAACCTCGCTGAGAGCAGGCTCCAAATTCTTTGACCTCGCTGTGGAAGAAAGAGCAAAGAAGAGTTAGAAAGATCACAAATCAACAAAAGTCGAAACAACAGTGCAATGTCTACCTATGTATTCTTCCCCATAAAAGGGAACAGAGAACCTCTTAGACCTCGACCCTTCAAATTGAGGAGAAAACTGCCAATTTCTAATAAGGAAACCTTCTTGCCAGTAGTCCTTATGGGAACCGGGTAGATTTACTACCAATACCCTGTCAGGGCTCCTAGCTTTGAGGTAGAGGACACCAGAGCTAGTTCGAGAAAAAGAGTAGCAAAAACAGACCTCGGCAAACCCTAACCTAGTACCATACAACTGATTTATCCTATGTACGCCATTTACTATTTTCCACACATTGGGCAAGCATTGTGCAGGAATAATATTAAAATAGCTAAAGAAATGCAAAAATAAGTCATTGGGAGGAAAAGTGAGTCCCCCTGGGAAAGCAACAAGACATGGATATACTGGGCATCATCTATATCTCCAACGTTTCTAGGAGGGGAGGCACAGCACTCAATATCTACCCACTCAGGGATGTTGTAAAACTTCCTAAACTCAGAGACCGACCTATTCCCAATCTTCGCCATTGAAAAACCCTAGAAAACTACAAACTCAAAGAGAAAGTACAGAGAAAAGGTACAGGAAACTTACAAGATAGAATATCGACTCGAATGATGAAGAAGCATAGGCCCAAACGACAAGGAAGCAACGAGAATGGAGATTGAGAGAAGAAGGTACGAAGTGCTAGGACTCACTCAAAATGGAAAAGTGCTGGAAAGATTGAAGCGACGGTAGAAAAGTAACTATCCCAAGAAACCTTCAAATTTTGCTAATCATAATGCACAAGGTACGAAGCGAGTGCCGCCAAAATCAACTTCACAGCTTTCGAAGAATTACAAAAGAGCCATTATGGCTAATCATTTAAATTTATTGAGCCCATAAACATGGCCCAATAAACTTAGGGGCAATTGTGGGTACCCAAAATTAAGACCATGGGCCCGGACGAGTAGCCCAATTCTGGCGGCCCAAAGTCCAGGTCCCCCACCTCTTATTCTGAATATGATCCGGTCTCTTCCCACGTTCCCATGAACGGAGGATATAGGGAGATATGGAAGACGTGGGGGAATCCATCGCCCCCACTTACCTAA
Source organism: Sambucus nigra (assembly GCA_949130495.1). NCBI lineage: Eukaryota > Viridiplantae > Streptophyta > Magnoliopsida > Dipsacales > Adoxaceae > Sambucus > Sambucus nigra. The sequence continues at coordinate 478,161,387 of OX422217.1, read as the reverse complement.
ATGTACATGTATATATATAAATCCGGGGAAAAGGGACAAGTTGTATTCTCTGTAGCCACTCTACGGAGTATATAGAAATAATACCGACTGCACCGTGGACGTAGGCATATCTTTGCTGAACCACGTACATCCTTTGTTGTGTGATTGTCATTTTACATTCCTTGTTCTTATTTGGTGCTTGACTTTCTCTTATTCATTTGTGTTGTACAAAAATTATCACCACACTATTATATATATATATATATATTAAGTATCATATCAACGGATCTTGACGATAAAATAATTTATATAGAAGTGTATCGGGGGGTTCCTTATTTGGATTTCATTTATAATACAGCCCGTGAACGAAGCTTAATAAGGTTAGGAGTTGAGAGACGGTGGGGCACTAGGATTATTGGTTTATAAATCATGTTGTACTTATATGAAAATGTAACTTTAGTATTATAAGGTATGGATGGGTCCAGTTAGTTAGAACTGTATTAGGTTAGATGAGCGGTGAAGTGTGATTTATATAAGTGCTTGCGAGAGACGACATAGGGCATAAATGGGTCACATTTTATATTGTTGAGTAATAAAAAAATTTCTTGTAACTTTCAGACCCTGACCCAAATCTATAAAAAAATCGCAACTATTATTATTATCATACAGGAACAACATGATTGAGCAGTTAGAGTTGTAATGGTCGGGGAACGGAGTTGTTATTTCTTTTCAACTGGCATTCTAGTATTTATATTCGGGTGTTTATTTTTTAACTGAGGTGGTCCCAGTCCGTTTACATTTCCGTTTTGAGACTATTGTATTATCGAGTTTTATTATAGTGATGGATTCAATTTTAGTGCAGATTCATTTGTTTTATCACACCTCATTTATTTATTTTGTTGTCCATTATTATTATTATTATTATTATTATTATTATTATTATTATTGTTGTTGTTGTTGTTGTTGTTGTGGTTATTATTATTATTATTATTATTATTATTATTATTATTATTATTATTATTATTATTATTATTATTATGTCGTGGATGGGATTTATTTAATATCACTTTTTATTTTATCATTGATGCTGAGAATGATATAAATTGGATAGAGTGCCTTATCTTCAGCGTATCAGCCTAATCAAATGCAAATGGAAATAATAGGTGTTATAGTTAGTATTATAGTATCTCAGGTTATAGTGTCCTTAGGATATGTATTGTGCTAGTTAGGTTTTCTGCGTTGTGTACTTTTTTGTTAGATCCATATGGTTAGGATAATTTGTATTCACTATTAGAGATCGATATATGATACCATTATGCTTGTTTGATTTCATATGGCAAACAATCAAGGTTTGAGAGGATAAATAAATCCCACCAGGGCTACTAATTGGGAGACTGAGCCACCACAGTAGCCATGACAAGCAGCACCAGTTGATTTGGCTGTCGTCATTTTCCATTCAATCGTAGCAGGGATGACCATCGTTTTGCAGCACCTTCAGCAACCACAACTCCAAGTGGTTGTGCCTATTTACCCACAGTTATGACATGCGAACTTCTTTAGTATAGTAGGGCGGTTTGGAGGTCCCATTCCTCACGTTTACCGTTGTCCCCAGACTTCACTCTTTCAACACTTGTATATTTTCTAAAGAGTCAGGCATGCCCCTGTCCCTGTCTCCAAGTGTGTGATCCACCGATTCCCTGAGTGACTCTTTATTACCGCTGGAGTCCCTATCTCTTAAAGCTCTATCAGACTTCCGATCCATCCCTTGTTTGCCGATGGAAGAAAGCCTTATATGGTCTCAAACAAGCGAGAAAAGCCCTATATATCTTATTAGTCAAGCCTAAAGGCCCTGCAATCTTTCGAAAGCGTTAACGAGTAAGAAATATTGGATTAGTAAGTGCGCTAACGCCCTATCTATAGTAAGGGGCTTTCGCGCAGCCTATAGTAGTAAGAATTCCAAACCTTATTGAGAACTACTCAAGTTTCGCGCACGTTGCCGTTGCTTGTTGCTTTCGAGCCGGAGCTTGCTGGGTAGTGAAGTGGTCCGTGAAGGTGAAATAACACTTGTGTTAAGCAAGCAGAGTAGTCAATCCAGAGAGGAAAAAAAAAGCAAGAAGCGGTTTTCGTTCGATCGACGGAATCCATCGTACTTTCACTGCTGTGGACCGGCTTTCATAAAGCACCTTTGGGCAGCAGCGACTATTGGGATCCAATTCCGAGATCAATTCGACAATGAAACTCTTTAAGCAATGATCTTATCTATGTCATTTCTCTTGACGCGATACAAAAGACGACTTTCGAGAGTCACTTAGCCCCTTGACCTCTTCTCTCAAAAAAGACGCTGTGCGGGCAAGTCGATCAAAGTCAGAGCGGGGAGGGAATGTTTACAGTTGTTGCAGTACGACTTTTCATTTCCTGTTCAGTTTTTCAATAAGGAGTCAGCTGCGGGCTAAGAAGCCTCGTAGTCAGACTTAACATTGATTGAAGCAGCTGTTGGAGAGAAGGCACCAGTCAGACCTGCAAGCACCGGGTAGTATGCAGCGGCTGTTTTCAATCATACAATGTGTACTCGTAGTCTGACTTTTAGCGGTAGTCAGCTGTCCTCGTTCTCCTCTTTGAATTGCCCTATTGAGTAAGGGTCGGTGTTTGCAAAAATGTCGAGCCGACGGGGTCAGGTACCAGTAGTGACAATGGTAAAGGGGGGGAGCTGGACACTAGTTGTGCTAGTGGAATGACCCAACTGGACCTAGTCAGCCCGAACCGTTTTGCGGTTCTAGAGGACCCTGAACAAGAAGAGGCAAAGATGCCAGATCTGGACACTGCTGAACCGGAAGAGATTGCTCAGGATGAGTGTCTGGGTAACAAAGCCGAGACAGGGTGTAGTCAAGGAGATAACTCCCGAGGAGAGTGATTTGGCCCATAGAAGCGAGGATCTGGAAGAGAGGGTTGATACTGAGTCAACTATGGCAGTGACTGAGGGGGACTTGTTCTGTGATAAACAAATGACTCCAAACAAGAACCTCAGGGTAGCCAATCCTAAGAAAAGAGGTGAACCTGAGAAGAGCAGTAAGAGTAAGCGTTCAGGTGCTGGTGCTATGACCTTAAAGGTGGAAGATCCTCCCCTGGTTCTAACCACCCTGAATGAAGAGTGGGCGAACAAAATGCAGAACATATCAGAGATGTTGAATTCTAAGAAAGAGGGGGGAGGGGGAAAGTCAAGGCCAAAGAACAAAAGACAAATAAGGGCTGCACAAGACGAAAAACCAGAGGCAGCGCTAAGGTGCTAGGGGAATGTAAAAACAACAATAGTTCCACATGAAGGTCCTTATATGGAATGTCAGAAAGATCGGTAAAGTCGAGAAGCAGAGAGGGGCCAAAGATTATATAAGAGCACAAGAGGCAGATTTTCTTGGCTTGGTGGAAACCAAAGTTAGGAGTGGAAAGGCGGCCAGAACAGATGCTTGGGAAAGGATTGTAGTAAAGTCATTACTGTGGAGAATAAAGCCGGGAACGGCAGAATTTGGCTGATCTGGAATAGAACTATGACATTAACGAGATCCTGAACAAGTAGAGGATCTGATCAGGCTTTATCTTGTAGCTGCTGGGATAAAAGAATTGAGAAACATTTTTTTCTGCCTTGGACGAGCGCCTCAAACCTGATATCTGAGAGGAGATGTCTTTGGGAGCAGCTAAAGGAAGTGTCTAAACGCATTCAGGGACCATGGTTGGTCACCGGGGACTTCAATTAGTCCTTTCTCTCTCCTCTTTCACCAGTGAGTGGTGAGTTTCCTTTTTTTCTAGGTAGGTACCCCTTGGATTCGGAGTTTGTTCCAACAGCTGCCATACGTGAGATCCTGATCGTCTTCCTCCCAGTGTTGTTGCCTGCTGGGGGAAGGAAGGAAAGTAGGGTTTCCTTCCAGGACTGGAGAAGGTCAAACTCTGGGCGGGCTGCCAGGTTTCGCCTACGCTACGGTTGAACAAGATTGAACCTTTTTTGTTCAACCGAAGTTAAGGAGTTCCAGAGCACGAGGGAATGGACTTTCATTCCCGGGACCGCCTCGTCTATCGGCGCCTCCCCCGATTGCTGGAAGATGCGCGCGCGACACGATAAAGGCCCCTGGGAGAAACTAATGAAAAGCCAGGGTAGATCCCCCTATCTCTAAAGGGGTCGGCCCAAGCGAAGATCGGCACTCGAAGGCTTGAGGAGCAGCCCGAAAAAGGGAAAGCCGTGGAGACGGCAGACTCGCCAGTCAGGCACACCGTGAGGCTGACTACAGCAGACCGGGAGGTTTCCATTCCTGTTTTCCTGTTTCCATTTCCGGGAGTGAATGTAGGAAGTGCAGCCTACTGTCACTAAAGGGGATCAGGTGTGAACATTCAACCAAAGGCGTCTTGGGGATCGGCAATAGCTAAGCATTGTGGCCATCACAGTTCAAGCTACGTATGGATGGCGTACAACCTACGGGCTTCTTAGCTAAAAGAAACACAACAAAAAAGGATGCCTGGTTTAATAGATTAGGATCCAATCTTAGACAAAGAGCAAGGAGGTGATTTGTTCGTTGGGCGATTCAGCTAGCCAAATCGCACTAATGCCATTCATTCGCCCTACTATCCTACAGAGCAATTCAAACTCTTAGTAAGACTAGGGCTAGGGCGAGATTGGAGAGGAGATAGATGCCCGAACAATCATCTGTATCAGTAAAGATAAAGAAAGGAATTTCTTCTTTATTCCCTTTTACAACATAGGAGGGAGGGGGGTTGAAAACGTTCTGAAAAATCTAGCTGGATCGAATAGAACTTCTGTCTTTAGACACTCCTTATGCGACGGGGAGGGACAGGAGGCCCCATCCGAGAAAAGAGGAGGGAGGTCTGGGTCTCCGGCCTGTAAAGCTCATGAATCAAGCACTTTTAGGTCATAAAAGGCAGTGTAATAAAGAATCAATATTGATTCGTCCATAATTAGATGAATCTGTTCATAGAACAAAAAAATCAAGAGCCTGGTGCTTGCAAGCACCAGTGGATTGACTCAAGAACGAATTTCATTAGGAGCTCCATTGTAGAATTCAAACCTAACCATTAATCGAGAAGCGATGGGAACGACGGAACCTGTGAATGCAGAAGATTCTATTGAAAACGAATCCTAATGATTCATTGGGTGGGATGGCGGAACGAACCAGGGACCAATTCATTTATTCTGATAGGTCATGGGCTAACCCTACAACTGAAATAGATATTGAAAGAGTCAATATTCACCCGCGAAAGCTTTATTTTATTTGATTGCTAAATTGGGGGCGATCCATTACGATAAAAGAAAAAAACAAATAAAGATTCGTTATAACGCGAAATTCTCTATAAATATTTTCTATAAATAGAAATATATGTTTAGTCCAAACAAGATATACAAATTCCTAATAGATTAGATGAAATCTCAAAGAATCCCATGATTCAGTGTATTATTCATTAAATACATGTATATCTTAATGAAATCTTTTTGAATCCTTTCATTCCCGAGGAGCTGGATGAGAAGAAACTCTCATGTCCGGTTCTGTAGTAGAGATGGAATTGAGAAACAACCATCAACTAGAACCCCAAAAGAACCAGATTCCGTAAACAACATAGAGGAAGAATGAAGGGAATATCTTATCGAGGTAATCTTATTTGTTTCGGTAGATATGCTCTTCAGGCACTTGAACCCACTTGGATCATATCTAGACAAATAGAAGCAGAGCGACGAGCAATGAAACGATATGCACGTCGTGGTGGAAAAATATGGGTACGTATATTTCCAGACAAACCAGTTACGGTAAGACCTACGGAAACACGTATGGATTCGGGGAAAGGATCTCCCGAAGATTGGGTATCTGTCGTTAAACCAGGTCGAATACCTTATGAAATGGGAGGAGTTTCAGAAATTGTAGCCAGAAAAGCGATTTCAATAGCGGCGTCCAAAATGCCTATACGAACTCAACTCAATTCATTATTGCGGGATAGGGATGTGGAACCAAAGGAAAGAGATCTTTATGATGAAAAAAACAATCGCAGGTTTCTTGATTTTTGGACAAACTAATGTGTATATATTTATTTCCTTCGCCCTTTGCATTGAAAGAACATAAAAAAAAAGATATGATTCAACATCAGACCCATGTAGCGGACAACAGCGGGGCTCGAGAATTGATGTGTATTCGAATCATAGGAGCTAGTAATCGCCGATATGCTCATATTGGTGACGTTATTCTTGCTTTAATCAAAGAAGCAGTACCCACTCTAGAAAGATCAGAAGTGATCAGAGCTGTAATTATACGTACATGTAAAGAACTCAAACGTGACAACGGTATGATAATACGATATGATGACAATGCAGCAGTTGTCATTGATCAAGAAGGAAATAAAAAATCGAGTTTTTGGTGCGATTGCCCGGGAATTGAGACAGTTTCATTTGACAAAAAGAGTTTAATTAGCTCCTGAGGTAATATAAGATGAGACCATGATATAGTAGGGTATCTGAAATAGATTAATTAGTAGATGACGGTACCTGGTTGCGATCAGATGTAGGAGAGAAGTTCGTTTAGGAGCCACCGCATACGTGAATGGATTCGTGAGATTTGTGATCGCTCTTTCCTCCCGCCTCGCTGGTCCTCCAAATCCCCTTGAGTATTCAAAGACAAATTGTTTGATCATTCAATGGATCAAGCAAGGTGTTGATTTTGCTTTTCAAATCACGGTCTTCTTCGAAAGAACCAGAGTTAGCCGAGTAGCTCGAGCAGGAGTTTATGAAAAGCTGAAAAACGGAAAACTGGGGCTCTTTACAAAAAGTCTGGAAAACCAGAAACGGAATGCCTAGGTCGCAAGGCAAGGAAGGACGGAACCCCACTTCGACTCACCAAGGAGAAGGTAATGTTATATCGTGTCTTCTGAAGTGATATAGATCAATGCCTGGCCCTTACTATACAAGGGGGGCGTCGGCCCAAGGGAAAACGTTTGCAGATGCGACCATGAATCGAACCAGATTGAAACATTCAGTTGTCGACGGACAAACTTTGCCGGAACGTCGACCGCAAACGAAGGATGGCCAGGCCCCGGTTCCCAGGGGTAGGGTATTCCCTATTATGAGCCTACTCAGATCAGAACTACACTAGTGGATTCTCTTTCGCCTATCGGCCGGCCGGCTTTAAGCAACCTTTGCATTTCCTGCTGAGATCCCAAGTCTCCAAGTGGGCCCTCTTGGCCACCCACGACCTTGGCTTTTTAGAGAATCTTTGAGTGGAAGCCCTGCGCTGCACTCCAGTGTTGAATTTCTTGATTGACGAAACGAGGCCTTTAAAGGTTATTGCCATTTCATTTTTACGGAGGAAAGGAACAGACTTTAGTTGACGGAAAGGAAATGTATATTGTGAAATCTCGTCCCAACATAGCCCCCATCCCTCTCCTTACGATGATTCCAAATCAAGGATAGGAATCAAAAGTTATTCCATAATAATAGGAATCCGCTTTCTTAGCAGGCGCATCAACCGACACAGACTCTGAAGCGGGATCAGAAGCAACTGGTCCTGGAGAAAATACAGTAGATATAGCAGGACTTTCTTTTCCCAGGTGGCGGATGGGTTTTCTGTCCAACCACAATCGGATTACAGCATTCCCTGACTCGACGAACCATCTGGTTGCCTCATTAAATCCCCCTTCCCGCCGAATCGGCAACACCAACCCTAGAAGGGATGGTAGGTCAGCGGCTTCATTCAGCAGCGGATAGAAAGGCGGGCGGGATGGGAGAGCTTTGCGATCCCGTATGCTATAATCAATCACATGGGAAAAAAGCCTGGACTGGACGATAGAGGGATAAGTGGTTGAGGTGGTTGATCGCCCTTATCCGGTTCCCATTCTATAAGGGAACCCATTGATCCATAACTGGAAAAAGAGGCAGATCCGGGAGAATCCTTTGTTCCACAGCCCTGGGGCTATTTTAGCCAATTCATCATTTTCAGATGTACTAGTACTAGCAGGCACAAGCAACTCGAAAAATCTCTCGAATTCGGATGGTACTCTGACTTCTTTGTTTTCCGTTGTGCCCCACCAAATCCAGTTTTATTTTGGTAGGTGAAGGGAGTACAACTGATAGTTCAGTCGGAACTCAATCTGGCTTTCGGCTCCTATTCCCGCCGCTGTTATCAGTATCGGAAGCAGCTATATATTGACTATCAAGGGGGGAATCGACGCCCTCCCTGTGCAGGCAGTTACTGAAGTGGAAGCCTTTCCCAATCCTGTATCGGAGTCAGTCCCCCCAGTTCGCCAGGTTATCCGGTTTATCGGGGTCAGTCTGCAAAGATTCACTATTTCCCCCGTGCCTTCCTCTTACATGAAGGTATGTCATGCCCCGCCCTAACTCATATCTTCTGGGACATTGGTGCACAGATGATAGATATCACATTCCCGATTATATTATAGCTATCTTTCCTGAAAGTCCTGTTAGTTGAATAAGAGGACTAACCGCTTTCTTCTTTGTGATTGCCTTTAGTACTGTCATATGAGTGAGTCAGGGCAGGCAGGAGTGTATCGAGGAGAGTGGCACTGGACTCACTGTTGCCGAGTGGTTAGTCCTTACTGTCTCTCTTCTAGTGGTCTAAGGAAGAGTTTGCTTCAGGTAGCTCTATGTAGCCAGGTCATTCTGGAATGAGATACCTGAGGCAAGTAGCTTCTTGCTAAGGTTTAGAACAAGACAAGACCTAAAAGAACAACCCCTTTATAGGAGACCAGGATAGTAGTTATCCTTTTTCCTTTGAGCTCTATCCCTCCTTTAGTAATAAAAGAAATAGGGAATTAGGATCACTCTTACAGTCCTAACTTCTAGCTTCTTGATTCCATTGATTTACAGCCCGGAAGACTTAGCCATCTCCCAGCCTCTACCTAGTAAGGAAGAACATCGGCAACTGACTTGTTCCTGTATGTTTAGCTCAAGATAGAGCAAATAATAACTAATTAGCTCTTCCCGTTGTCTTCCTTGAAGGTTATAACAGATAAGGAGAGAAAAGAATAATGTATTGTAGCTTTCTTCTTTGTTGCTTTCGGGGCAGCTAGACGAAGAGCGGAGTAGATATAGAAAGATTCTTGTTAGGACTGACATGAACTTCCTTAAGTAACTTAAAGTTGTTCCAAGGTGCTTCCAATGCTTCTTCAAGGTTATAGTAGATAAGTACAGACAGGATAGTCTTAGATTGGATTTTTCTTCTTTCCTTTTGGAGTAGAGCTAAAGTGTCCTTCCTGTACTTGTAGTGTAATAAGAACTCACTGCTTCTTGTTTGTGATTGCCTCTCGGACAATAATGGTAGTTCCTAAGGGTTATAGTACGATAGGATATATTAGATAGTATTAGCTGGGTGTCTTCTTCTTTCCTTTGGGAGTTGTATTGGGGAAGGGGACTTTCGGGATGGAAGAAAGCTGCGGCAAGTAGCTACTCTTGCTAGGTTTAGAGGAAGCTAGGATGGACCAATAAGACAGGTAGCTAGTCGAAAGAGATAGGAATTAGGTTTCCTATTCTAGTTCTCTCTTTCTTTCTTTTAATGGCTTCCTAGCTCCTGTTGACTCGTATAAAAGAAGAAAACCTGAAGGAGAGTGAAGCGCAGTCCCTCCTGGCTAGAGGTAGGAGTGTAAGGTCTTCTTTCTTTCCTTTCTTTCTTGAAGGTAATAGAAGCTAAAGATAAAATAGAATAGATTAGATCTAGAGTGCTGCTAGGCGAAGAGCTAAGGAGGAGGCGCCAAGGTCTTTCCTTTCCATTTTTAGTTGAAGCTTATAAGTTTAAAGGGCCCTTCGATCGACAGAAATCTCTATCTAAAGCAAATGATCCGTCCCTCCTTCCAGAGTCAATCTGTCTCACCCCTATCTCTAAAGGGCGATGGATGTTTGCGCAGGTATTAATCCTTCCATTCTGAGCCCCTTGTCATCCCGCCTTCCCCAGCTGGGTATTTCAACTCCAATATCAAGCCCTGTGGCACTCTTCTACAAAGCCCTTGATCTCCTTCTTCATCCCTTTCCAATGGAAGGCTCGAGAAATGCGTTTGTAAGTGCGTAGGAACCCCGAGTGACCTGCTGATGGTGAAGCATGAAAATCGCGGAGTATTATTGGCTTCTGTGCAGAGTTATCTACCAGTACGATTCGACCCTTGTGCTTAAGGTCCAGTGTGTCCCACGTATAGTGAGGAACGGCGTTCGGATCTTCTTGTAGTCGCCGAATGAGGCTCTGCGCGGCGGTATCGTTGGCCCACTCTTCGCGGATATCGTCAAGGACGTTATACACCGGTACTGATATGGCTGCAATCGTTGCATACTCAGGTAATTGTGATAGTGCATCAGCCACTACATTTTAGGTTCCCTTTTTGTAGACGATCAGCATGTGTTTTTTAAAGGTAACCAGCTGGAGTTTACAGAGACCACAAATATTTCAGTGGCAGACTAGTGGATGAAAGATATTCAGAGGCACTTGAGGTTACTAGAGTGCACGAAGGTTCATAGATAAATTCTTGTCAGCTTTACGGTAATGGGGGATGAATTTTAATGGTAGGAGTTTATCACCACTATCGAGGAGAGGAGAAACATATACATAAATAAGTTTTGGAAGAGGTTCGAGGATAAGTATAGTCCTCCAATAACTAGAACAATAAAGATGAGGGACTTTCTTACCATGGTTCAAGGGACATACATGGTGGCTAAGTACAAGTAGTAACCAATCTCTATTTGTTCACACCCGTGGAGGTGAGCATTAAGGATAAGCAGATGGACTATTTCATCAGGGACTGACTTAGAGAATAAGGAGGGTACTATTGGGGAATTCATCATACATTGCATATACTCAGGTGGTGAATGTTGCATTTTTATACTGTCAGGAGAACTCTTACTTTTCCAAATTTATGAAAGGAAAGAAGACTAACAAGGGTGACTCTACTCAAGATAAAAATCGTAACGCCAATGGAGGAAATAATTTTCATTATAAGGAGGGCAAAGAGTCATATTATGAGGATCGATAGGGAGACTATTAGTCGTGGAAAAAACATAAAGGGGAATTAGTAGGCCCACAATAAGGGGTTAATAATGGTGTCTTTAAGGGACATTACTATGGATGTAGTGAGGAGGCTCATTCGGACAAAAGGTGCCCAAATTCCAACTCAGGAGAGTTTGATAAGCAAGGTAATAGGATCCTGCTTATTTAGATGATTTTATTTGCACCACAGTTGCTAGCGCCAGTTTATATTATGCCTAGCCTTGTTGGCACCAAAGGATTCAGGGAGATTGCAATTACCATGATAAGAGAATGATTAGCGTGGTACCTACTGAGAACGGGTGCTATATCGGATGAATTAGGATATGCCCTTATTACTTTATTTATTACTTTATGTGTATTTTTATTTTTCCTTATCACTCTGTGTATAAGGGAATGGTAAGTAGGATATGTAAATACACTATATATGTTGTGTATAGCTACTAAGAAATTGACATGGATTATTTTCTAGTTTATATGGCATGCCGGTCCACCACAACGTGAGTGGGTTGTTGAATAGAATGGCATGGGTGATTTTTCATAGCATGGGTTATTTGTTGCTTAAACAGTTTAACGTGTTGGTCCGCTGCAACATGAGTGAGTTGTTAGGTTTGATAGGACAATTTGGTCTGCCACAGTGTGAGTGAGCTATTGAGAAAAATGTCAGGGTTGATTTGTCGCAGCTGAATGGAATTATCATGGGTGAGTAATGAGAAAAGTATGGCCTTGGTTTAAGCGTGTTTGCTTGGGAGATTTCATAAACTATTAGGTACAATGTTCAAATGGTAGGCTACTAGTATATACAAGGGATGCCTTATATGGATTAATCTTTCAATGTACGAATTTCTGCTCAGTGATGAGATTTGGCACCAATATCTTACCATTTATCTGCCTCTCTTTGTGGCATGAGATAGGATTTGGGCAAATTTCGAGAAGGAAATTCCATTATTAGGGGAAGAATGTAATACCCTGTATTTTTAGAAATTAAATAAATGATTATTTAATTATTGATTAATATTTACTCGGATGATTGAATTGGTAATTTATTGGGTTTAGTTAGTTTTGATTATTAAACTAGAATTTGAAATGAGATTTTTTAATAATATGTGAACGGATCGTAAATTAAACAAACATGATTGTAATTGATTTGATGCTCTAGGTTGGTTTGGTTGGTATGGACTCTAAGGGAGTACAAAGGTCCGAAATATTATTTTTAATGTGCCAAATTCGATCGAAGGTTAGGTATACCTTTGGGCCAAGTTTTTAGAGTGTTGGGTTAGTGTTTTGAGCTTATTTGGGTGTTTAAAAGTGGGCCCATAGTGGGCTTGGGCGATTTAGGTAATAAATAGGTTATTAACTCCCATTAAACATCATAAGATTAAAACCTAGCAGTAGAAGCTAACTTTTGGAGAAGATGAAGAACACACAAGAGGGTTTGAACATAAATCGAGCTTTTTTAAAGGCAAAAAATATTATCTTGCTTACCGAGTTAATGTAATCAATTTATGATTTCATTGTTGAATATGAATCAGTTGTAGGAGCATGCTTTAGGATTAAGTGAGATTTTTTATTATAAATATGAGTGTTAATCAAGTTTTTTATTAGGCTAATACAAATTAAAGATTTAACCATAGTATATTTGGTTATAAATATGGTTTTTATAAAGTTTATGTTGAAATATTATTATTTTGTGTTTATATATATTTGTTTTGATAATTATAATTCATGTTTTGGAGTAATTATATACTGTTGGTATATATTGGCTAAGGAAAAAACGTAATCAAGGGTGGAATTCTAATTTAATGTATGCTAAAAATGATGATTTTACCCTTGTTTTGATGAATTTGATCCAGATAATAGTTAATTTGAGGTTGAAAGTCTCGAGGTCTTATTTTTAAAAGCATGTATAATGTTTATTTTAAAAAATAGGTGTGTCAGTTATTTTTGAAATAAGAATTACAATTGTGATAATGCCTTATATTTGATTTAAATATATTGTATACAATGTCGGTGAATTGGGCTTAGTAGGAATTCCAATGAGTTGGATTCGGCTGGATCACAATAGATCGGAATTTTTATTCTAGTTCAATTAAATAAGTTCACAACCTAGGTGGAAAGTGACATTTTATCTGTAAAGTTGCAAGTGAAACCCTAGTAGTTTATCTCAAATTATGATAACTTGTCTAATGGTTCGAGGACTTATTTGATAGTTCAAAAGAAGATTACGACCGATACATTCTGGATTGTATTGAACACGACAACCCCTGAGATTTAAGTTTAAGAACTTCCGATATTAGACTTGGGTCTCACGCCATTTTTAAATGGTGCATAGATTCTTAATTTCGAGAGTCTTCAGGATTAGAATGCTTGTAAAATTGTTATTTTGAATTTTATGGGTGCGATTCAATTTCAATATGGGTCATTAGATCATCGCAGTTGGGCAATAAATATGTGAGTGGGCCTGAGATTATAGTTCGAACGAATCCCCATCAAAAATATATCTTGGATTATGATACCCCCTTGATAGACTTATATGTTTACTTTCCATCAGTAAAACCTGTTTGGTGGATTATTTTATAATCCGGTGGAGCTGCAAATAAGTTAAGTCCGAGAAATTAAGGAATTGATTATATATTGGTTAAAATTGATTAGCGTCAAATTGATTTGACCAAGCGGGTATCAGACACTTAACGTATAAATTATACTATGTACCAAGTCAACTTTGCAAATAAGATCTCTTTATTCTGAGTAATTTGGAGATATTTAAAGTAGATTACAGTCGTGATTATTTAATGGAATTAATCGAAATTAAATAGATAAAGGAAATAATTACAATAAATTTAATTTGGATTTTTGATTATTTATTCAAAAGTCAATTTAATTATTTGTCTTGAGTCCTTAATATAGTCCATTACCCATTTAATAGATATGAAACTCTCTAGAATCCTAGTTTAGTTAAATCACGTGATTCATTCCTATTTATATTAGTGTACGCTAGGGTTTTAGGGTAAAGGTCTAATATGGAGGGTTAAAGAGGGAAATGAAACACTATTAACACTTTTGTCAAAGAGTGAGGAGAGATAAAGTGATTTATCTCATATTTCATCAAGGTTTCATCCCCAAGAGTTCCCACACACAAGTTTGGGTGGATGATATGCTAGAAGATTCTAGATGTTTGGATCATTGTAACAAGGTTTTAGGAGACCTTAGAGGGCAGAAAAATCAGGATCTTCATCGACATATTTCTCCTCATATGTATGACAATGAGATTCACAATGGTATTGTTTATTGAAACCCTAGGTTTGTGCTTCAAATCTAGTTCTTATTTTTGACCTTCCAATGCATGATCGATCAAAGTTCTTAGGGTTAAATTTTTTCGCATTTTAAATGTCAATTCAATTTGTTAACCAACATGAAATATGTATAAAAATCATTAGAGATGATATTATAGATGTTTTGGGACTGATTATAGGTTAGCAGATGATATGCCCCAAGTGTCATCTCGGCCTAGAAACTACAACCTCGGCCAAGACATTGTCGAGGTTGGAAATACCTTGGATCAATGACAATAGGACTCGGCCCTAGCAAGGTCGGCCCTGGCCGATACCACTACAAACCTCAAGGAGAAACTGCATGAATCATGGGGGTCAGAAGTTCGTCAGTTCACCCGGGTATGACAACCTCTGCCAGGGGTAGGCCGAGGTTACAAGGAGACACCTCTACCAAGAACCCCATCAGTGAATTAACCAATATTCCAAGCACATTCCAACTTAACCTCGGCCCAGGCCGACCTTAACACCTTACCTAGGCTTCACTTAATCCGAGACCATAATGGCTTATCTCGGATCGGATGGGCAGCTAAGCCTTACCAACCTCGGACTCTTCCAGGCCGAGGTCATGACCAAGAAAGGAGGCCGAGCAACTATTAACATATGTGTGAACAAGGACACATGGACACAAATCAGTTATAACAAATCATTTCCCCCACGTGGGGGGAATATTTCATCATCATTCTCTATATGTGACAGGGATAGATGTCTTCATCAGATTGGCTAGGTCAATACACACATGCTCATTGCATGCATAGGGGGTACATTACACCCCCCAGATACTATATATAGAGGTCATCTTCTACCTTGCAAAGGATCCAAAAATACAACCCTAGCTGAAACTCTGTCTAGATACACAGTAGAGAGAGAAAGCTTGAGAGATTGTATCTATGGCCATTAGAGACCTCATACAGTGATACACATCATACACTTGCACAGTGGACGTAGGCCTGATTGGCTGAACCACTTATATTCTGGTGTTGATTCCTCTTCTCCTTACCTACTTCTACTGTATATACCTTTATACTGACATTATTAACACTGAATTGAGTTCACAAACACCTTGAAGGGTGGTGCAGTTTCCTGCATCATCAGCAGAAACTTGAATTATGATGTGATGTGAGAAAAATCGATTATGTTTGGTTTTAGGTTGATATTTGTATTACGATGTCGTTTTGCGGTATTCTGATAGAGATCGATTGGTCGGGGTTTTTATTCGATCGATCGGGGTTTATTCTTTCATTTATTTATGATCGATCATCATTTTTAATTGATCAATCGACGATTCTGTCCGATTAATCGATGATTTTGGTGAAGCAATCAGGGTTTCTGGTCGATTAATCAATTATGAGTCATATTTGACCAATTTTGGTTTTTACAAGGTTTTGACCGATGGACTTAGGGTTTTGACATAGGTTATTTATAAAGGGCTTTGGTTATATATAATTTAAGAGGTTTATATATATTTATAATGTAGTTAATTAAAGGAACTCAAAGATGTGATTTAATTAGGTCATAAAGCTAATCATCCTTTAATTAATTTACTATAATCCTATTTGACCATGATATCCTTAGGACCTACCTGGTGATGGATCATATGGTTTGTATTGAGATTCTTATTATATATGTTGAGTCTCTCAAGCCAACGGATCTGAACGATCAACTAAGCTAAACAAAAGTGTATTGGCGAGTTCCTTGTTTAGATTTAATTAATGAAGTGGCCCATGCACGGATCTTAGTAAGGTTATGAGTTTAGAGACGGTGGGTCACTGGGACTATTAGTTTTTACTTATATGGGGAAATAAGCAAGGCATACCTTCAAGGAGGGCACGTTACCATTGCTCCATTCAAGATCTCATCCATTAAGATAAGGACTATTGGAGCTAACCGGCCTATGAAAATTAAGAATGAAGATACAACCAATCAAGAGGAGAAATCTACCAGTGTTATTGAGTTATACATAGCTCAATTATCTTCTCTTAAAAATGTAACCCTAGTCCCCACGGGAAAATGGATGTAATCATAAACGTTTGAACCAATATAGTAGAAAAAAGAATCTCCCGTGGATGTAGTCACATTAATAAACCACCCAAATACTATTCTTGTGTGATTCTGCATCATTTTTCATTCTATTCGGCTAAACTGTATTAAATCATAACTAATAAGATTTTACCACCTACAATTGTCAACGTCTTTGGGATACGAGTTTCCTTATTCAACATTACCAACTAAAATGACCATGTATCATTCACACGATGATCATTCACCACCTAATGGAAATTATTAAGATGACAACAACAAATATGTCCCTCCCAAGTTTAGATCTGTGATCAGACCCAACAGGAGCGAAAAACCCAAGCTCGTGTTATCACCCACATGATCTAACCAGATATCGTGATTAGTAGACGCTAACGAGCAGCTCCATTATGAAAAAGAGGAAGCCACACACCACCAATAAGAGGATAACACTCCCCTCCAATGTCATTTAGAGAGGTTGGAACAAGAAATACATAGAAAAAATTTAAGCACCAAGAGGTAGCTTAGCCCTCAGGCGAGTAAAACTCACAGCCAGGGAAGGAGTTCGCGGCATGATTCAGATTATATCTACAAAATTAAATCACCAGGAAGAAAGTATTTCCATGACAGTCGTCGGCGCGAA
Source organism: Sambucus nigra (assembly GCA_949130495.1). Classification (NCBI taxonomy): domain Eukaryota; kingdom Viridiplantae; phylum Streptophyta; class Magnoliopsida; order Dipsacales; family Adoxaceae; genus Sambucus; species Sambucus nigra. The sequence continues at coordinate 478,144,396 of OX422217.1, read as the reverse complement.
AAAGAACTTCATAATCTCGTTTGTAAGGAGATGTATGATCATCTTGCTCATTAAGGGTACAAAACCACGACGGAACTGGCCAGGAGAGCCCTTATCTGCCAAATGAAGTTGGGGATGGAAACAAGGAGGGTTTTTTCGATTTCCCTCCCCACCTCGACCCTAATGGGGTGAATTTGGTGGTCCATTAACGAAGCGAGGTCGGGTTCAAGGTAAAAAAATCATCGAGATAGTGGTCGATTTTGAGTATAAAACCCCTGAACCTGACCCATTTAAGAATATAATTACAAATATAACCTTATATATTGGTAGTTTTAGAGTTTGGTATTTTCATTTGTACCATTCTTCTATTTTAAATTGTAATACCCCGTATTTTTATGCTATATTAATTTGGGGATTTATTAAATTTAATGTGAATTAATTATTTAATATAAATTCGGAAATTAATTATGTTATAATTATTAACGTGATGAGAGTTAGTAATTACTTCAAAATTTGTTAAATATTACTAATGAGCAAAGTAATATATAATATTGGTTATATTAAATGTCACGAGTGAATAAAATGACAATTTTGAAAATTTGAGTCGGGACGCGCCCGTGTCGCGTCGGGACTAAATATTGATGAGTAAAAGTGAATATATTATAAGTCGCTCGTATGGTCGTTTTGAGTGCGGATTCTGGTTGCGAGAAGTACAGTTCTTGGGGCATGTTGTTTCTGAGCAAGGGATAGCAGTTGACCCGAGTAAAGTGTCAGCGGTGAGGGAGTGGGGATAGCCCACGACACCGACGGAAGTACGTAGTTTCTTGGGGTTGGTCGAATACTACAGGAGATTCATTCGGGGATTCTCCAAAATAGCGGGTCCATTGACGAATCTGACTCGCAAAGGGGTTCCATATATTTGGGATGATGCTTGACAATTGGCTTTCGACGAGCTGAAAGACAAGCTTACTTCAGCACCAGTCCTTACATTACCGAAGTCGGGTGTGGAGTACCTGGTTTACACCGATGCCTCTTTACGGGGACTTGGGGGAGTACTTCAGCAGGAAGAGAAGGCTATAGCTTTTACCTCCCGCAAGCTTGAGCCGCATGAGAAGAATTACCCCACCCATGACCTGGACTTAGCAGCGGTCGTTTTTGCATTGAGGATATGGAGATACTATTTATTGGGGGAGAAATTCCGCTTTTTCACAGACCACAAGTCACTGCAGTACCTGTTCACTCAGCGAGATCTGAATATGCGTCAGCGCAGATGGTTAGAATTTGTGAAGGACTATCAGTTCGACATACACTACCATCCGGGAAGGCCAACGTAGTTGCTGATGCGTTAAGTCGTAGATTGGTAGACGAGGTAGCGGACGTCTGGAAAGCAAAGTGAAAGGAGTTGGGCCACCAGGACGCAGTAGCCCGTTCCTTCATATCTGTTATGACAGTGACATCCGATATTGTTATGAGGGTGATACAGGCACAGACCGCAGACCCGTTTTGGCAGGAGCAGATTATACGACTCCTAGTTGAGGGTGTTGAGTCCTATTTTGTTAGTTTTGATGGGGGTTTGAGATTTAATGGGAGATTGGTGGTTCCAGAAGGAACAGAACTACGTCATACAGTGATGACCCAGTCTCACGGGTCCCAATTTGCGGTACATCCTGGAGGAGATAAGATGTACCAGGATATGAGGAGGCAATACTGGTTGAGTGGGGTGAAGAAGGACATTGCTGAGTTCGTGTCCAAGTGTTCTACCTGCCAGCTGGTAAAGGTGGATCATCAGAAACCGTCAGGGTTGCTTCAGCCATTGGAAGTACCCGCGTGGAAGTGGGAGAGTATTTCCATGGATTTTATTACAGGGTTGCCTACATCACATTGGGGCCACGACTCTATCTGGGTGATTGTAGACCGTTTGACCAAGGTGGCTCATTTTCTGCCGGTGCGGACAGACTATACCACGGGTCAGTATGCTCAGTTGTTCATTGTTGAGATTGTCAGATTACATGGGGTACCCCTGAATATTGTGTCAGATAGAGACAATATTTTTGTGTCGCATTTCTGGGAGAGCTTTCAGGAGTCTATGGGTACTGAGTTGAAGTTGAGTTCAGCTTATCACCCACAGACAGATGGACAGACAGAGCGTACTAATCAGATGTTGGAGGATATGCTACACATGTGTGTTCTTGATTTTGGAGGAGATTGGGAGCCACATCTTCCACTGGTAGAGTTTGTTTATAATAACTCTTATCAGTTCACGATTGGCATGGCTCCATTTGAGGCTTTGTATGGCAGGCCTTGTCGTTCCCCAACTTGTTGGCTCGATGTGGAGGATAACAAGTTGCTAGGACCAGAGGTGATTCAGGGAACCTCCGCGAGGATTGAGATGATTAGGAGTCGCATTCGAGTAGCCCAGGACAGGCAGAAGAGCTACGCCGATGCGAAACGGTTCTTCAGGGAGTTTAATGTGGGGGACTAGGTGTTACTACGTGTATCTCCTATGAAATGAGTAATGAGGTTCGGTAAGAAAGGGAAATTGGGCCCGAGGTACGTGGGACCATTTCCCATTATCGAGAGGATTGGGCCGGTAGCATATAGATTGGGACTGCCAGAGCATTTACATCGCATTCACGATGTATTTCACATCTCGTCGTTGAGACGATATCTTCGGGATGATATGGCCCATACCCACATTGCGATAGATGAGATAGACTTACAGCCTGACAGCTCTTACGAGGAGAGACCGGTGGCTATCCTAGACCATAGCGAGAGAAGATTGAGGTCGAAGGTAGTTCCACCTATACGGGTCCAGTGGGAGCATCATAATGTGGAGGAGTCCACTTGGGAGCGCGAGGCAGATATGCGCGAGATACCCAGATTTATTCTTACCAGGTACGCCTTATTTTTCGAATTTCGGGATGAAATTCCGTTATTAGGGGGGAAGTATGTAATACCCCGTATTTTTATGCTATATTAATTTGGGGATTTATTAAATTTAATGTGAATTAATTATTTAATATAAATCCGAAAATTAATTATGTTATAATTATTAACGTGATGAGAGTTAGTAATTATGGGAAATATGTTAAATTTTACTAATGAGCAAAGTAATATATAATATTGGTTATATTAAATGTCACGAGTGAATAAAATGACAATTTTGAAAATTTGAGTCGGGACGCGCCCGTGTCGCGTCGGGACTAAATATTGATGAGTAAAAGTGAATATATTATAAGTCGCTCGTATGGTCATTTTGAGTGCGCTAAAGTGTCCGTAAGGTTCGAGATAGTCAGAAAAGTGTACCCGGGGGTTTAATTTGGGTCTCGGGGAGTTTTTAGGCTTAATTAGTACACCGGGAGGGCATTTTGGACATTTTACATTTTTGGGTAATTAAACCCACGAATATTCAAGGGATATATCAGATGTCTAGGTTGTCTTCTAGGGTTAAAATAACCAAATACAAGTGACGGCCATAGGAGAGGGAAGGAGAGGCTTTTCCAAGCAATCCAAGGCCAACGATTCACCCGGTTGCACCGCCACCACCACCAACGCGTAGATCGCGCGACGGGGAACACAACCACACCAAATTCGTCATCAAACCAGAACGTCGAAAATCCCAAGCAAGTGTTTATCTTGCTTATTTTCGTTAATGCATCACTCGTGTGAGTCTAGGGATGTTTAGGATGAGTTCTATGGAAGAAAACCCAAATTTGAGATAGGAAATCGCATGTAGTAATGGTTTGAATGTTAATCTGGAAACCCCTTAACATGTAGAGGATTAAACCACAAAATTTTGATGTTTTAGAAGAAGAAAATTTTGGAAAGGACTGATTAGAACCATGTTAAAAAGAATTCTAGGGTTCTTGAGATTTACATGAATTTTGGCCTATTAATCCATAATTATTAATGGAAATTTGCATGCTTTACGTAAAAGATGTATGGAATGGATTTATACTATTAGTAGTACAAATTTCTGGACGATTGGGAATGAAAAGTTTGGATTTGGATGGAGTTATGTGAGAAAACCCGTAACTGGTAACTGCAGAATTCGCCATACCTGCTTGATCGATCGATCGAGCCAATAGCTTCGATCGATCGAGCCCCAGACCTCGATCGATCGACCCCTTCTGGCAGGCTCATATTTCCCCTTTTTAAATTAGTTGAATTCAATTTAATGAGAAATAATTCTTGGACACCCATATAAAAATATTTTGGGAGATAAAGAAGACCAGTAGGACATGTGAATAATTTTGGGACCTTTAATGTAAGACAAGAGTTGTATTTTTGAGATATTTATATATAAGGGACGATGAAATTATGTATTAAGGGGAGAAAAGCGTAAAATGGTTACGTTGGAAATTAGATGAGTACCTACTGAATTCTACACTTGGGAGGATAAAGTCTATGAGTGTTACGTATTAAGTTGAAATGATCCCTCAAATCAAAGTAAGAAATGAACGGTTATACGTGAGAACTAAATAAGGATATATGAGGACAAATGTCGTAAATATGGGAATTTAGATGTACCTAAATTGATATGGTAATATCAGTATAGTTATATGACTGTGTTTATGAATATACTATCTATGTGTGAAAATCGTGCCCGCGCTACTTTCTATCCCTGAGGTTACCGCGCTGGGACAGTCTTATCTCGATGGGACTTTTATGGGGGATATTGACTTGTACCCTAGAAGATAGATATCATTGGTACAGGCTATCGAATCGGCAGTTCAGACGGTCCTAAGAGACGTGGGGGCATGTGCTATCCTCTTAGAGACTTGGAATCTATGCTTCGCCTCAATATTATTTGTGTATGTGTTAATACAGTTTGAGAGTGATTCTGAACTTGTATTTCCCTTAGTACGAGAGATACGGGGATTGGATAGCAGAGTATGCACGCACCATAATTTTTATGTGGGGTGCTGATAGAATATATATATTATACGAGTATTTAATATATATATATATATATATATAAAGTTCTGAAATTTGGAAACTGCCTATTGTGTTGTGGTAAGTAAGACATGTATAATGACTCAAATTGGAAATACTTGTTTTGAAAAGTATAATATGACACTAGGAAACTTTATTAATAAATAAAGTTAAAATGAGAGCTTTGTTACTAAATAAAATTTTCTTTTTAAACAATTATATTGTTCAAGTTTTAAATCTTACGAGTAACCTAAGATAAGTTAAATCATTGGGAAGGTTAGTGCGATAGGTGTGTACATTAGAAGAGAGGTGAGAATTTCTCAAGAGAGTGTCTCACTAATATGTTGTTACATTGGCCTGTAAACATTTTAAATACTTGCTAAACGGATTTTAAATTAATTACACTATCGGGCTGTGACCCGTTTCTATTTCTCTTTCTCTCTTGTATATATATGTATATATTACAGGTGCCCAACCACAGGGGCGTCTTGCGTAGGATCCCTTAGAAGGAACGCGTTGCAACTTAGGTGGGAGTTGCAGGCCACTTGCTTAGACGACTTCATTTATTTTACTCCACTCCTAGCATACTCATTTAGTGGGGCATATGTCGCCCTTTCCATTATTCAGTTGTTTATTTGGACATTGTGATTCAGTTATTTCTAGTATTGTCACTTTGGGATTTATTACTGTCTGGATGTTTTACTTTAAGTTTAAATGTTGGGATTTAGTTGTTGAATGTTTAAATTATTTGGATTATATGTTCCAAGATTATTGTGGTGTGATTATTTAAATATTGAATTGTTGTAAATAATTAAATCTTTGTTCTTAAAATAAAATTTGGAAAGTAATGTTAAAAAAAAAATGGTTTTGACACTTAGCTTAATTAATTAGGGTGTTTAAATTGGAAAAGTTATTTTTACGACAGTGATGCTAAGAATGAACCAACTATTCACCTTGATTTTAATTTAATAAAGGAGTGATCGCCCGGTATTTAATTAGGCGGGGTGTCACAGGTGGTATCAGAGCATCAGGTTCTAGTGTCCTTAGGATCTGTACGGCTTATTTCGCTTTCAGCTTAATACTTTTGCTATAGAGCCCTATTTTAGGATTGTTGTATTCCTGCTTTTACGTTTAGGTCTTCAGCAATTTGAGATTTGATAATAACTGTAGACTAATGAATTTCTTCACGTTTCAGATGCCTCCGAGACGTGCACCAAAGGATAGGCGTGCCCAAGCCGAGCAGCCAGCAGCTCTGGCACAGGGTACTATGAATGCTAATGAGGTAGCCGCTATTGTTGCTCAGGCGGTGAATGTCGTGCTAGCGGTGGTTCAGCAGGCTCCACCCCAGATTCAGGCAGTGGCGCCAGTACCTGTACAGCTTCCATCTGGGTGGGAGCGGGTTAGGGATGCCTTTCAGAAGACGCATCCCCCTGAGTTCTCTGGTAGTTCAGATATCATCATCGTCAGCCAATGGAAGAAAGATATCCAGAGGCATCTTCGTATGTATGAGTGCACAGACGTGCAGAAACAGTTGTTGGCTTTATTTAAGCTGGTGGGGGCCGCTTTGCAGTGGTGGGAGTCCACCACCACCTTGGAGGAGAGGGAAACGATCCCGATTCAGTCATTTTGGGAGCGGTTTGACCGCAAGTATTTTCCACCCGCCGTGCAGACTGAGATGAGGCGAAAACTACTGAACTTGAAACAGGAGAATTCTACAGTTGTTGAGTACGAGGAGGAGTTCACGAGACTTCTCACCATAGTGCCAGATGAGGCACCCACTGAGAGTAAGAAGATAATGTTGTTTGTGGACGGGTTAGCTTGGAGGATCCGTCAGCACCTTATAGGGAATCTGTCTCTGAGTACTTTCACTGATGTACTCAATGCTGCATTACTAGATTTCCAGGATCATCGCTTCCATCTGCAGGGAAGCAAGAGAGCAGGAGAGTCCGACCAGCAGGGCAGGACCGGGGGTGGTAGTGCTAGTGGAGCACCGACATCTCAAGGACAGACTCGTCAGCACGAGCAGAGTTAAGAAATTTCGTTCATGTGATTCCAGACAGGGATTTGGGGGTTATAGGCAAGGCCAGCAGGGCCAGTAAGGCCAACACCGTCAGCAGCAGGGTCAGCAGTAGGGCCAACAGCGTTTTTAGCAGGGCCAACAGGGCCAGTGGCGGGGTGGTAACGGCCAGCAGGGCCATGGTCAGTAGGGTCAGAGGGGAGGGAATTTCAAAGGCCGATGTTTTGGGTGCGGTAAGCATGGCCATAGGCGCCAGGATTGTCCAGAGGGAGAGAGGACCCCACAGCAGCAGGGTGCCCGCAATGAGCCACATATGCCACTTTTTCCAGCCGCCCTCCCAGCCCCAGCTCAAGTACCAGCCCTTCCAGCAGTTCCAGCAGCTCTAATTTAGCAGGGGCAATTACAGTATGGACGTGTCTATAACGTCCACCAGGCAGCAGCTCCACAGGCACCACCCGCGATTGAGGGTATGTTTCCTATCCATGGTACTATGGGTCGAGTTTTGTTTGATACTGGGGAGACGCACTATTTTATAGCTACGCATTTTGCGAAGGCCTTAGGGTTGTTAGCCACAGCAGAGAGCACGGTGATGTGTGTAGACTCACCACTGGGGAGTGGTTCGCTTATTTTCTTTATATGCCGGGGAGTGGGGGTAGATATTGGTAGCTTGGTATTACCTGCAGACATATTAATCTTAGATATGCATGAGCATGATGTTATTATCGGTATGGATTGGCTCGTAGCTTACAGAGCCATGATTGATTGTTTTGGTGGGAGTATTGTCTTTGCCATTACGGGGCAAGAGATGTTTGTAGTGGCGATGCCTCGCCCAGAGGGAGGCTCGATCGCTCATTTGTATTACATAGAGGAGGATACCTCTAAGTTGGTTGTGATTCCCTTAGACTCGATCCCAATTGTTCGTGAGTATTCCGATGTCTTTCAGGAGATACCAGGCCTACCCCCCAGTCGAGAGATAGACTTTGTCATAGATTTATTACCGGATACTAGACCGATAGCACGCGCTCCATACCGTATGGCTCCGACAGAGATGCGAGAGTTACGAGATCAGATAGAGAAGCTGTTAGGTCAGGGCTTCATTCACAGGAGTACCTCACCTTGGGGTGCTCCAGTCTTGTTTGTGAAAAAAAGAGACGGTTCACTTAGGCTATGTGTGGACTATCGGGAGTTGAACAAGGTCACGATACGGAATAAGTATCCATTATCTCGAATCGATGATCTGTTCGACCAGCTGAGGGGAGCAACTTTATTTTCGAAGATAGATCTGAGGTTGGGGTACCATCAGCTACGTATTAGGGAGCAAGATGTTTCCAATACTGCTTTCTTGACGAGATATGGGTCCTATGAGTTCAGGGTGATGCCATTCGGCCTCACAAATGCTCCAGTAGTGTTCATGGACTTAATGAATCGTGTGTTCAGAGAGTTCTTGGATCAGTTTGTCATCGTCTTCATAGATGACATTTTGATATATTCACACTCCGAGGAGGAGCATGCAGAGCACTTAAGACAGGTTCTTCAGACTCTACGAGAGCATCAGTTGTATGCTAAGTACGAGAAGTGCGGATTCTGGTTGCGAGAAGTACAGTCCTTGGGGCATGTTGTTTCTGAGCAGGGGATAGCAGTTGACCCGAGTAAAGTGTCAGCGGTGAGGGAGTGGGGATAGCCCACGACACCGACGAAAGTACGTAGTTTCTTGGAGTTGGCCGGATACTACAGGAGATTCATTCAGGGATTCTCTAAAATAGCGGGTCCATTGACGAATCTGACTCGCAAAGGGGTTCCATATGTTTGGGATGATGCTTGCCAATTGGCTTTCGACGAGCTGAAAGACAAGCTTACTTCAGCACCAGTCCTTACATTACCGAAGTCGGGTGTGGAGTACCTGGTTTACACCGTTGCCTCTTTATGGGGACTTGGGGGAGTACTTCAGCAGGAAGAGAAGGCTATAGCTTTTACCTCCCTCAAGCTCAAGCCGCATGAGAAGAATTACCCTACCCATGACCTGGAGTTAGCAGCGGTCATTTTTGCATTGAGGATATGGAGACACTATTTATTGGGGGAGAAATTTCGCTTGTTCACAGACCACAAGTCACTGCAGTACCTGTTCACTCAGCGAGAGCTGAATATGCGTCAGCGCAGATGTTTAGAATTTATGAAGGACTATCAGTTCGACATACAGTACCATCCGGGGAAGGCCAGCTGATGCGTTAAGCCGTAGACCGGTAGACGAGGTAGCGAACGTCTGGAAAGCAAAGTGAAAGGAGTTGGGCCACCAGGACGCAGTAGCCCGTTCCTTCATATCTGTTATGACAGTGACATCCGAGATTGTTACGAGGGTGATACAGGCACAGACCGCAGACCCATTTTGCCAGGAGCAGATTATACGACTCCTAATTGAGGGTGCTGAGTCCTATTTTGTTAGTTTTGATGGGGGTTTGAGATTTAATGGGAGATTGGTGGTTCCAAAAGGAGCAGAACTACGTCATATAGTGATGACCCAGTCTCACGGGTCCCAATTTGCGATACATCCTGGAGGAGATAAGATGTACCAGGATATGAGGAGGCAATACTGGTGGAGTGGGATGAAGAAGGACATTGCTGAGTTCGTGTCCAAGTGTTCTACCTGCCAGCTAGTAAAGGTGGATCATTAGAAATCGTCAGGGTTGCTTCAGCCATTGGAAGTACCCGCGTGGAAGTGGGAGAGTATTTCCATGGATTTTATTACAGGGTTGCCTACATCACATCGGGGCCACGACTCTATCTGGGTGATTGTAGACCGTTTGACCAAGGTGGCTCATTTTCTGCCGGTGCGGACAGACTATACCACGGGTCAGTAAGCTCAGTTGTTCATTCCTGAGATTGTCAGATTACATGGGGTACCCCTGAATATTGTGTCAGATAGAGACAAGATTTTCGTGTCGCGTTTCTGGGAGAGCTTTTAGGAGGCTATGGGTACTGAGTTGAGGTTGAGTTCAACTTATCACCCACAGACAGATGGACAGACAGAGCGTACTAATCAGATGTTGGAGGATATGCTACGCATGAGTGTTCTTGATTTTGGAGGAGGTTGGGAGCCACTTCTTCCACTGGTAGAGTTTACTTATAATAACACTTATCAGTTCACGATTGGCATGGCTCCATTTGAGGCTTTGTATGGCAGGCCTTGTCGTTCCCCAACTTGTTGGCTCGAGGTGGGGGATAGCAAGTTGCTAGGACCAGAGGTGATTCAGGAAACCTCCGCGAGGATTGAGATGATCAGGAGTCGCATTCGAGTAGCCCAGGAGAGGCAGAAGAGCTACGCCGATGCGAAACGGTTCTTCAGGGAGTTTAATGTGGGGGACCAGGTGTTACTACGTGTATCTCCTATGAAAGGAGTAATGAGGTTCGGTAAGAAAGGGAAATTGGGCCCGAGGTACGTGGGGCCATTTCCCATTATCGAGAGGATTGGGCCGGTAGCATACAGATTGGGACTGCCAGAGCATTTACATCGCATTCACGATGTATTTCACATCTCGTCGTTGAGACGATATCTTCGGGATGATATGGCCCATACCCACATTGCGATAGATGAGATAGACTTATAGCCTGACAGCTCTTACGAGGAGAGACCGGTGGCTATCCTAGACCATAACGAGAGAAGATTGAGGTCGAAGGTAGTTCCACTTATACGGGTCCAGTGGGAGCATCATAATGTGGAGGAGTCCACTTGGGAGCGCGAGGCAAATATGCGCGAGATACCCAGATTTATTCTTACCAGGTACGCCTTATTTTTCAAATTTCGGGACGAAATTCCGTTATTAGGGGGAAGTATGTAATACCCCGTATTTTTATGCTATATTAATTTGGGGATTTATTAAATTTAATGTGAATTAATTATTTAATATAAATTCGGAAATTAATTATGTTATAATTATTAACATGATGAGAGTTAGTAATTATGGGAAATCTGTTAAATATTACTAATGAGCAAAGTAATATATAATATTGGTTATATTAAATGTCACGAGTAAATAAAATGACAATTTTTAAAATTTGAGTCGGGACGCGCCCGTGTCGCTTCGGGACTAAATATTGATGAGTAAAAGTGAATATAATATAAGTCACTCGTATGGTCATTTTGAGTGCGCCAAAGTGTCAGGAAGGGTCGAGATTGTCAGAAAAGTGTACCCGGGGGTTTAATTTGGGTCTCGGGGTGTTTTTAGGCTTAATTAGTACACCGGGAGGGTATTTTGGACATTTTACATTTTTGGGTAATTAAACCCCCGAAAATTCAAGGGATATATCAGATGTCTAAGGTTGTCTTCTAGGGTTAAAACAACCAAAGACAAGTGACAGCCATAGGAGAGGGAAAGAGAGGATTTTCCAAGCAATCCAAGACCAATGATTCACCCGGTTGCACCGCCACCACCACCAACGCGTAGATCGCGCGACGGGGAACGCAACCACACCAAATTCGTCATCAAACCAGAATGTCAAAAATCCCAGGCAAGTGTTTATCTTGCTGTCCCTGTGGTCGGTGTTGGCCCTGCTGGCTCTGCTGATTAGGCTGGCCCTGATGGCCCTGCCTGAAACCCCCGAATCCCTGCCTAGAATCACCTGAACGGAATCGCTTAGCAGGGTCCCCCTGATGGGAACTCTGCTCGTGCTGACGAGTCTGTCCATGAGTTGGTGCCCCAGCGGCACTATTACCCCCGGTCCTGCCCTGCTGGCTGGACTCTTCTGCTCTCTTGCTTCCCTGAAGATGGAAGCGGTGATCCTGGCAATGTAGTAACGCTGCATTGAGTACGTCAATGAAAGTACAAAGGGATAGATTCCCAATAAGGTGCTGACGGATCCTCCAAGCTAACCCGTCGGCAAACAGCAGAATCTTCTTGCTCTCAGTGGGTGCCTCATCCGACACAATAGTGAGAAGTCTCGTGAATACCTCCTCATACTCAGCTACAGTAAGGTTCTCCTGCTTCAGATTTAGTAATTTCCGTCTCATCTCAGTCTGCACTGCGGGTGGAAAATACTTGCGGTCAAACCGCTCCCAGAATAACTGAATAGGGATCGTGTCCCTCTCCTCCAAAGTAGTAGTGGACTCCCATCACTGTAATGCGGCTCCCACCAGCTTAAAGGAAGCCAACAACTGCTTTTGCACGTCAGTGCACTCATACATTCGGAGATGCCGCTGGATGTCCTTCTTCCATTGGCTGACTGTAACAATATCGGAGCTACCAGAAAACTCAGGGGGATGCGCTTTCTGAAAAGCATCCCGAACCCTCTCCCATGCGGATGGAAGCTGTGCTGGTACTGGCGCCACTGCCTGAACCTGGGGTGGAGCCTGTTGAATCACCGCTATTGCGGCATTCACCGCCTGAGCAACAATGGCGGCTACTTCATTTGCATTCATTGTGCCTGGTGCCTGAGCTGCTGGTTGCTCGGCTTGGGCACGCCTATCTTTTGAAGCACGTCTCGGAGGCATCTGAAACGTGAACAAGTTTATTAGTCTACAGTTATCAACAAATCTCGAATGGCTGAAGACTTAAACGTAAAAGCAAGAATACAACAGTCCTAAAAATAGGGCTCTATAGCAATAACGTTAAGCTGAAAGCGAAAACAAGCCGTACAGATCCTATGGACACTAGAACCTGATGCTCTGATACCACCTGTGACACCCCGCCTAATGAAATACCGGGCGATCACTCCTTTATTAAATTAAATCAAGGTAAACAGTTGGTTCATTCTCAGCATCACTCTCGATAAAAATAATTTTTCCAATTTAACACCCTAAATAATTAAGCTAAGTGTCAAAACATTTTTCCATACAAACTTTCCAAATTTTAATTAAAGAAAAATATTTATTTTAATTAAAAACAACATTTCTACAATATAGAATCACACCACAATAAACCAAATAACATAATACATTCGTCAAATCGAATGTCAACAAATGGAACTAAAACCACAAATCCATCCTGAGTAAATCCCATAGAACAATACTGGAAATAACTGAAATATAAAAATCCCAACAACAAATGAAATGATGAAAAGGGGCGACACGTGCCCAATAAATGAGAGTAATAGGAGTGGAGTCAATAACAGAAGCCGTCTACTCAAGTGACCTGCAACTCCCACCTAAGTTGCAGCTCGTTCTTCTCAAGGGATCCTAAGCAAGACGCCCCTGTGGCTGGGCACCTGAAAATATACATATATATATACAAGAGAGAGAGAGAGAGAAAAAGAAACGGGTCAGAGCCCGAAAGTGTGTTTGATCTAAAATACGTTTAGCAAGTATTTAAATTGATACAGGACAATGCAATAACATATTAGTGCGTCTCTCTCTTGAGAAAAATACTCACCTCTCTTCTAATGTGCACACCTATCGCACTAACCTTCCCAACGGTTCGTTTTATCAGCTATCGCACTTGACTTTCTAAAAGATTTAACTTAACTTAAATTACCCGCAAGATTTACAATTCACGATTTCATTTTAAAAGAATGTTCCAAACAGTAATCAAAGTCCTCCATTTTAACTTTATAAAATCCATAAAGTTTTACCGTGACATATTATACTTTTCTCAAAACAAGTATTTAATAATATGAGTCAACAACTATGTTCTACTTATCAAATTTCAGTAGACAGTTTCAAATATCATAATCTCATATATATATATTAACTACTCGTATAATATATATATAACAGCACCCCGAAATAAACTATGGTGCGTGCATACTTCCACTATCCAAAGCCCCATATCACTCATATTAAGGGGAATACATTCGGAATCACTCTCGAATTGTATTAACATAAATACACAAACAATATTGAGGCGAAGCATAGATTCCAAGTCTCTAAGAGGATGGCACATACTCGCGTCTCTTAGGACCGTCTGAACTATCGATTCGATAGCCTGTACCAAGGATATCTATCTTCTAGGGTACAAGTCAATATCCCCCATAAAGGTCCCATCGAGATAAGACTGTCCCAGCGCGGTAACCTCAAGGATAGCAAGTAGCGCGGTATGTTTTTCACATGTATATAATATATGTACACACAATCATATAAATATACCACTTTATCATATTAATATAAGTTCTTCTCATCACCCGTAATTATACCGTTTATTCTTAATTTCACATTTAAAGAATTACGTATAAGGTTTCATTCCTAACCTTAACTCGAAGGGTTTTCTCACTTATTACCTAACACTCATGGATTATATCCTCAAAATTCTGAAATTCAGTAAGTGACTTTATTTGATTCCAACGTAACTCTCTTACGCACCTCACCCTTTAAATTCATAAATCTACCAACCTAAAGTAAATATCCCATAAATACCATTCTCGTTGAAGACTAAAGGTTCTAACATTTATTCATATACCCTACTGGTCCCCAATGTCTCCCAAATCATTTTGTTTAAGATGCCCAAAGATTATTTCACGATAAACTTAAGTTAACTAATTAAACAAGGGAAATAGGAGTCTGCCAGGAGGGGTCGATCGATCGAAGCTTGGGGCTCGATCGATCGAACCTTCGATCGATCGATGCTCTAGGCTCGATCGATCGATCAAGCAGGTCTGGGCAAAAATTCTGCAGAATTGCAGTTACGGGATTCATCAAAATTCTTCATCAATATTCATATTTTCCAACACTAATCGACCCAAAAAGTCTACTACTAACATACTAACATAATTCCAGATGTTTTTAACGTTCATCATGCGTGTATACATCATTAATCATGGTTAAGCAATCCAAAATCTCATCTAAACATCAAGAACCCTAAAGTTTTCATAACTATGATTCAATTCAGTTTTTCTCCAGAATTTCTTCCTAATATACATCACAAATTCGTGGGTAATACATCTATATCATCAAAAGTTTCCAGCATAAGGTTTTAATCTTCTCTACATGCAATTTCCTATCAAAATTTGGGGTTTTCTTACATGGATTACATTCCTAATTAATCCTAAACTAATATGAACATTGCATTAACGAAATACGCAAGTTAAACACTTGCCTGGGATTTTCAGAAGTCTGATTTCCTATTGATTATGGTGTGGTTGCGTTCTCCTCCTCGCAATCTACGCGTTGGTGGTGAAGGCGGTGCAAACGGAGGTGTTTTGGCCTTGAATCCCCTTGAAAGGTCTCTCCTCTCTTCTCCAATGGCCGTCCTAGGGTTCTGAATGTTCTAACCCTAAATGGCTAACCTAACCAGCTGATAAAGGCTGCTAAAATTCGTGGGTTTAATTACCCTATTTTGGAAAAAGACCAAAATGCCCTCCCGGGTCACTAATTAGGCCTAAAAACGCCCCGAGGCCCAAACTAACCCCCCGGGTATACTTTTCTGACTATCTCGACCCTTCCGGACACGTTGGCGCACTCAAAACGACCATACAGACAACTTATAAAATACTCACTTTTTATTTAGCAAAATAAGTCCCGACGTGACACGGGCACGTCCTCAATTAAATTTCCGAAATAGTCATTTAATTCACTCATGACATTCAATATAACCAATATAATATATTACTATGCTCATTAGTAATATTCAACAAGTTTCTCATAATTACTAACTCTCGTCACTTTAATAATTATAACATAATTAATTTCCGGATTTTTATTAAATAACCCATTACATTAAAATTAATAATTCCCCAAATTAAATATAGCATAAAAATACGGGGTATTACATACTTCCCCCCTAATAACGGAATTTCGTCCCGAAATTCGGAAAATAAGGTATACCTGGTAAAAACAACTCTGGATATCTCTCGCACATATCTGCCTCACGCTCCCAAGTGGATTCCTCCACATTATGATGCTCCCACTGGACTCGCACAAGTGGAACTATTTTCGACCTCAATCTCCTCTCACTATAGTCTAGAATAGCCACTGGCTCTCTCTTCGTAAGAGCTATCAGACTGTAAGTCAATCTCATCTATCGCAATGTGAGTATGGGCCATATCATCCCGAAGATATCGTCTCAACGACGAGATGTGAAATACATCGTGGATGCGATGTAAATGTTCTGGCAATCCCAACCTGTATACTACCGGCCCAATCCTCTCGATGATGGGAAATGATCCTACGTACCTCGGAGCCAACTTCCCCTTCTTCCCGAACCTCATCACTCCCTTCATAGGAGATACACGCAACAACACCTGATCTCCCACATTAAACTCCCGGAAGAATCGTTTCGCATCGGCGTAGCTCTTCTGCCTGTCTTGGGCTACCCGAATACGACTCCTGATTATCTCAATCCTCGCGGAGGTCTCCTGAATCACTTCTCGTCCTAGCAACTTGTTGTCCCCCATCTCGAGCCAACAAGTTGGAGAACGACAAGGCCTGCCATACAAAGCCTCAAATGGAGCCATGCCAATCGTAAACTGATAGGAGTTATTATAAGCAAACTCTACCAGTGGAAGATGTGGCTCCCAACCTCCTCCGAAATCGAGAACACACATGCGTAGCATATCTTCCAACATCTGATTAGTACGCTCTGTCTGTCCATCTGTCTGTGGGTGGTAAGCTGAACTCAGTCCCAACTCTGTACCCATAGCCTCCTGAAAGCTTTCCCAGAAACGTGACACAAAAATCTTGTCTCTATCTGACACAATATTCAGGGGCACCCCATGTAATCTGACAATCTCAGCGATGAACAACTGGGCATACTGACCCGTGGTATAATTTGTCCTCACTGGCAGAAAATGAGCCACCTTGGTCAAACGGTCTACAATTACCCAGATAGAATCGTGGCCCCGCTGTGATGTAGGCAACCCTGTAATGAAATCCATGGAAATACTTTCCCACTTCCATGCGGGTATCTCCAACGGCTGAAGTAATCCTGACGGTTTCTGGTGGTCCACCTTCACCAGCTGGCAAGTAGAACACTTGGACACAAATTCAGCGATGTCCTTCTTCATCCCACTCCACCAGTACTGTCGTCTCATGTCCTGGTACATCTTATCGCCTCCCGGATGTACTGTAAATCGGGACCCATGAGAATGAGTCATCACTTCATGACGTAGCTCCGCTCCTTCTGAAACCACTAATCTCCCTTTAAACCGCAACCCTCCATCAGAACTAACAGAATAGGACTCAGCACCCTCGGCTAGAAGTCGTACAATCTGCTCCTGACAAAACGGGTCTGTGGTCTGTGCCTGTATCACCCTCGTAACAATCTCGGGTGCGACTGTCATCACGGATATGAAAGAACGTGCTAATGCGTCCTGGTGACCCAACTCCTTCCACTTTGCTTTCCAGATTTCTGCTACATCGTCTATCGGTCTACGGCTCAACGCATAAGCAACTACGTTGGCCTTTCCCGGATGATACTGTATATCGAACTGGTAGTCCTTCACAAACTCTAGCCATCTGCGCTGGCGCATATTCAGCTCTCGCTGAGTGAATAGGTATTGCAGTGACTTATAGTCTGTGAACAAACGGAATTTCTCACCTAATAAATAGTGTCTCCAAATTCTCAATGCAAAGACGATCGCTGCTAACTCCAGGTCGTGGGTGGGGTAATTCTTCTCATGCGGCTTAAGCTTGCGGGAAGCAAAAGCTATAGCCTTCTCCTCCTGCTGAAGTACTCCCCCAAGTCCCCGTAAGGACGCATCGGTGTAAACCAGGTACTCTACACCCGTCTTTGGTAATGCAAGGACTGGCGCTGAAGTCAGCTTGTCTTTCAGCTCGTCGAAAGCCAATTGACAAGCGTCATCCCAAACATATGGTACTCCCTTGCGAGTCAGATTCGTCAATGGACCCGCTATTTTGGAGAATCCTCGAATGAATCTCCTGTAGTATCCGGCTAACCCCAAGAAACTACGCACTTCCGTCGGTGTCGTGGGCTGTCCCCACTCCCTCACCGCTGACACTTTGCTCGGGTCAACTGCAATTCCCTGCTCAGAAACAACATGGCCCAAGAACTGTACCTCTCGCAACCAAAATCCACACTTCTCGTACTTAGCATACAACTGATGCTCTCATAGGGTCTGAAGAACCTGTCTCAAGTGCTCGGCATGCTCTTCTTCGGAGTGTGAATATATCAAGATGTCATCTATGAAGACGATGACAAATTGATCCAAGAACTCTCTGAATACTCGATTCATTAAGTCCATGAAAACGGCTGGGGCATTTGTGAGTCCGAACGGCATCACCCTGAACTCATAGGACCCATATCTCAACAAGAAGGCAGTCTTTGAAACATCCTGCTCTCTAATCCGTAACTGATGGTATCCCGACCTTAGATCTATCTTTGAAAAGAAAGTTGCTCCCCTCAACTGGTCGAATAGATCATCGATTCGAGGCAACGGATACTTATTCTGTATCGTGACCTTGTTCAACTCCCGGTAGTCCACGTACAATCTCAGTGAACCATCTCTCTTCTTTACAAATAAGACTGGAGCGCCCCAAGGTGAGGTACTCCTACGAATGAAGCCCTGACCTAATAGCTGCTCTATCTGGTCTCGTAGCTCTCGCATCTCTGCAGAAGCCATACGGTACGGTGCGCGTGCTATAGGTCTCGTATCTGGCAGTAAATCTATAACAAAGTCTATCTCACGACTGGGCGGTAGGCCTGGTATATCCTGAAACACATCGGAATACTCCCTAACAACTGGGATCGAATCCAAAGGAATCACTACCTCCTTAGAGGTATCATCCTCAATGTAATATAAATGAGCGGTCGAACCTCCCTCTGGGCGAGGCATCGCCACTACAAACATCTCTTGCCCCGGAATGGCAAAAACAATGCTCCCATCGAAGCAATCAATCATGGCTCTATAAGAGGCGAGCCAATCCATACCAATAATCACATCATGCTCGTGCATGTCTAAGACTAGCATGTCTGCAGGTAATACCAAGCTACCAATCTCTACCCCTACTCCCCGGCATATAATGAATATAAGTGACCCACTCCCCAGTGGTGAGTCGACACACGTCACGGTGCTCTCTGCTGTTGCTAACAACCCTAAGGACTTCGCAAAATGTGTAGCTATAAAATAATGCGTTGCCCCCGTATCAAACAAAACTTTACCCATAGTACCATGGATAGGAAACGTACCCTCAATCGCGGGTGGTGCCTGTGGAGCCGCTGCCTGGTGGACGTTATAGACACGTCCATACTGCAATTGCCCCTGCTGCACTGGAGCTGCTGGAATGGCTAGTAGGGCTGGCACCTGGGCTGGAGCTGGGAGGGCAGGTGGGAAAAGTGGTCTCTGCGGCTCATTACGGGCTCCCTGTTGCTGTGGGGCCCTATCGCCCTCTGGGCAATCCTGGCGCCTATGGCCATGTTTACCGCACCTAAAGCATCTGCCTTTGAAGTTACCGCCCCTCTGACCCTGCTGTCCACGGCCCTGCTGGCCGTTACCTCCACGCCACTGGCCCTGTTGGCCCTGATGTGCACGCTGTTGGCCTTGCTGGCCCTGCTGCTGTCCCTGTGGTCGGTGTTGGCCCTGCTGGCTCTGCTGATTAGGCTGGCCCTGATGGCCCTGCCTGAAACCCCCGAATCCCTGCCTAGAATCACCTGAACGGAATCGCTTAGCAGGGTCCCCCTGATGGGAACTCTGCTCGTGCTGACGAGTCTGTCCATGAGTTGGTTCCCCAGCGGCACTATTACCTCCGGTCCTGCCCTGCTGGCTGGACTCTTCTGCTCTCTTGCTTCCCTGAAGATGGAAGCGGTGATCCTGGCAATGTAGTAACGCTGCATTGAGTACGTCAATGAAAGTACTCAGGGATAGATTCCCAATAAGGTGCTGACGGATCCTCCAAGCTAACCCGTCGGCAAACAGCAGAATCTTATTGCTCTCAGTGGGTGCCTCATCCGACACAATAGTGAGAAGTCTCGTGAATACCTCCTCATACTCAGCTACAGTAAGGTTCTCCTGCTTCAGATTTAGTAATTTCCGTCTCATCTCAGTCTGCACTACGGGTGGAAAATACTTGCGGTCAAACCGCTCCCAGAATAACTGAATAGGGATCGTGTCCCTCTCCTCCAAAGTAGTAGTGGACTCCCATCACTGTAATGCGGCTCCCACCAGCTTAAAGGAAGCCAACAACTGCTTTTGCACGTCAGTGCACTCATACATTCGGAGATGCCACTGGATGTCCTTCTTCCATTGGCTGACTGTAACAATATTGGAGCTACCAGAAAACTCAGGGGGATGCGCTTTCTGAAAAGCATCCCGAACCCTCTCCCATGCGGATGGAAGCTGTGCTGGTACTGGCGCCACTGCCTGAACCTGGGGTGGAGCCTGTTGAATCACCGCTATTGCGGCATTCACCGCCTGAGCAACAATGGCGGCTACTTCATTTGCATTCATTGTGCCTGGTGCCTGAGCTGCTGGCTGCTCGGCTTGGGCACGCCTATCTTTTGGAGCACGTCTCGGAGGCATCTGAAACGTGAACAAGTTTATTAGTCTACAGTTATCAACAAATCTCGAATGGCTGAAGACTTAAACGTAAAAGCAAGAATACAACAATCCTAAAAATAGGGCTCTATAGCAATAACGTTAAGCTGAAAGCGAAAACAAGCCGTACAGATCCTATGGACACTAGAACCTGATGCTCTGATACCACCTGTGACACCCCGCCTAATTAAATACCGGGCGATCACTCCTTTATTAAATTAAATCAAGGTAAACAGTTGGTTCATTCTCAGCATCACTCTCGATAAAAATAATTTTTCCAATTTAACACCCTAAATAATTAAGCTAAGTGTCAAAACATTTTTCCATACAAACTTTCCAAATTTTAATTAAAGAAAAAGATTTATTTTAATTAAAAACAACATTTCTACAATATAGAATCACACCACAATAAACCAAATAACATAATACATTCGTCAAATCGAATGTCAACAAATGGAACTAAAACCACAAATCCATCCTGAGTAAATCCCATAGAACAATACTGGAAATAACTGAAATATAAAAATCCCAACAACAAATGAAATGATGAAAAGGGGCGACACGTGCCCAATAAATGAGAGTAATAGGAGTGGAGTCAATAACAGAAGCCGTCTACTCAAGTGACCTGCAACTCCCACCTAAGTTGCAGCTCGTTCTTCTCAAGGGATCCTAAGCAAGACGCCCCTGTGGCTGGGCACCTGAAAATATACATATATATATACAAGAGAGAGAGAGAGAGAGAAAAAGAAACGGGTCAGAGCCCGAAAGTGTGTTTGATCTAAAATACGTTTAGCAAGTATTTAAATTGATACAGGCCAATGCAATAACATATTAGTGCGTCTCTCTCTTGAGAAAAATACTCACCTCTCTTCTAATGTGCACACCTATCGCACTAACCTTCCCAACGGTTCGTTTTATCAGCTATCGCACTTGACTTTATAAAAGATTTAACTTAACTTAAATTACCCGCAAGATTTACAATTCACGATTTCATTTTAAAAGAATGTTCCAAACAGTAATCAAAGTCCTCCATTTTAACTTTATAAAATCCATAAAGTTTTACCGTGACATATTATACTTTTCTCAAAACAAGTATTTAATAATATGAGTCAACAACTATGTTCTACTTATCAAATTTCAGTAGACAGTTTCAAATATCATAATCTCATATATATATATTAACTACTCGTATAATATATATATAACAGCACCCCGAAATAAACTATGGTGCGTGCATACTTCCACTATCCAAAGCCCCATATCACTCATATTAAGGGGAATACATTCGGAATCACTCTCGAATTGTATTAACATAAATACACAAACAATATTGAGGCGAAGCATAGATTCCAAGTCTCTAAGAGGATGGCACATACTCGCGTCTCTTAGGACCGTCTGAACTATCGATTCGATAGCCTGTACCAAGGATATCTATCTTCTAGGGTACAAGTCAATATCCCCCATAAAGGTCCCATCGAGATAAGATTGTCCCAGCGCGGTAACCTCAAGGATAGCAAGTAGCGCGGTACGTTTTTCACATGTATATAATATATGTACACACAATCATATAAATATACCACTTTATCATATTAATATAAGTTCTTCTCATCACCCGTAATTATACCGTTTATTCTTAATTTCACATTTAAAGAATTACGTATAAGGTTTCATTCCTAACCTTAACTCGAAGGGTTTTCTCACTTATTACCTAACACTCATGGATTATATCCTCAAAAATCTGAAATTCAGTAAGTGACTTTATTTGATTCCAACGTAACTCTCTTACGCACCTCACCCTTTAAATTCATAAATCTACCAACCTAAAGTAAATATCCCATAAATACCATTCTCGTTGAAGACTAAAGGTTCTAAAATTTATTCATATACCCTAATGGTCCCCAATGTCTCCCAAATCATTTTGTTTAAGATGACCAAAGATTATTTCACGATAAACTTAAGTTAACTAATTAAACAAGGGAAATAGGAGTCTGCCAGGAGGGGTCGATCGATCGAAGCTTGGGGCTCGATCGATCGAACCTTCGATCGATCGATGCTCTAGGCTCGATCGATCGATCAAGCAGGTCTGGGCAAAAATTCTGCAGAATTGCAGTTACGGGATTCATCAAAATTCTTCATGAATATTCATATTTTCCAACACTAATCGACCCAAAAAGTCTACTACTAACATACTAACATAATTCCAGATGTTTTTAACGTTCAGCATGCGTGTATACATCATTAATCATGGTTAAGCAATCCAAAATCTCATCTAAACATCAAGAACCCTAAAGTTTTCATAACTATGATTCAATTCAGTTTTTCTCCATAATTTCTTCCTAATATACATCACAAATTCGTGGGTAATACATCTATATCATCAAAAGTTTCCAGCATAAGGTTTTAATCTTCTCTACATGCAATTTCCTATCAAAATTTGGGGTTTTCTTACATGGATTACATTCTTAGTTAATCTTAAACTAATATGAACATTTCATTAACGAAATACGCAAGTTAAACACTTGCCTGGGATTTTAAGAAGTCTGATTTCCTGTTGATTATGGTGTTGTTGCGTTCTCCTCCTCGCGATCTACGCGTTGGTGGTGACGGCGGTGCAAACGGAGGTGTTTTGGCCTTGAATCCCCTTGAAAGGTATCTCCTCTCTTCTCCAATGGCCGTCCTAGGGTTCTGAATGTTCTAACCCTAAATGGCTAACCTAACCAGCTGATAAAGGCTGCTGAAATTCGTGGGTTTAATTACCCTATTTTGGAAAAAGACCAAAATGCCCTCCCGGGTCACTAATTAGGCCTAAAAACGCCCCGAGGCCCAAACTAACCCCCCGGGTATACTTTTCTGACTATCTCGACCCTTCCGGACGCGTTGGCGCACTCAAAACGACCATACAGACAACTTATAAAATACTCACTTTTTATTTAGCAAAATAAGTCCCGACATGACACGGGCACGTCCTCAATTAAATTTCCGAAATAGTCATTTAATTCACTCATGACATTCAATATAACCAATATAATATATTACTATGCTCATTAGTAATATTCAACAAGTTTCTCATAATTACTAACTCTCGTCACGTTAATAATTATAACATAATTAATTTTCGGATTTTTATTAAATAACCCATTACATTAAAATTAATAAATACCCAAATTAAATATAGCATAAAAATACGGGGTATTACATAGGGTTCTTGAGATTTACATGAATTTTGGCCTGTTAATCCATGATTATTATTGGAAATTTGCATACTTTACGTAAAAGATGTATGGAATGGATTTATACTATTAGTAGTACAAATTTCTGGACGATTGGGAATGAAAAGTTTGGATTTGGATGGAGTTATGTGAGAAAACCCGTAACTAGTAACTGCAGAATTCGCCATACCTGCTTGATCGATCGATCGAGCCAAGAGCTTCGATCGATCGAGCCCCCGACCTCGATCGATCGACCCCTTCTGGCAGGCTCATATTTCCCCTTTTTAAATTAGTTGAATTCAATTTAATGAGAAATAATTCTTGGACACCCTTATAAAAATATCTTGGGAGATAAAGAAGACCAGTAGGACATGTGAATAATTTTGGGACCTTTAATGTAAGACAAGAGTTGTATTTTTTGGATATTTACATATAAGGGACGATGAAATTATGTATTAAGGGGAAAGAAGCGTAAAATGGTTACGTTGGAAATTAGATGAGTACCTACTGAATTCTACACTTGGGAGGATAAAGTCTATGAGTGTTACGTTTTAAGTTGAAATGATCCCTCAAATCAAAGTAAGAAATGAACGGTTATACGTGAGAACTAAATAAGGATATATGAGGACAAATGTCGTAATTATGGGAATTTAGATGTACCTAAATTGATATGGTAGTATCAGTATAGTTATATGACTGTGTTTAGGCATATATTATCTATGTGTGAAAATCGTGCCCGCGCTACTTTCTATCCCTGAGGTTACCGCGCTGGGACAGTCTTATCCCGATGGGACGTTTATGGGGGATATTTACTTGTACCTTAGAAGATAGATATCCTTGGTACAGGCTATCGAATCGACAGTTCAGACGGTCCTATGAGACGTGGGGGCATGTGCTATCCTCTTAGAGACTTGGAATCTATGCTTCGCCTCAATATTATTTGTGTATGTGTTAATACAGTTCGAGAGTGATTCCGAACTTGTATTTCCCTTAGTACGAGAGATACGGGGATTGGATAGCAGAGTATGCACGCACCATAATTTTTATGTGGGGTGCTGATAGAATATATATATATTATACGAGTATTTAATATATATATATATATATATATATATATATATATATATATATATATATATATATATATATATATATATATATATATATATATATATATAAAGTTCTGAAATTTGGAAACTGCCTATTGTGTTATGAAGACATGTATAATGACTCAAATTGGAAATACGTGTTTTGAAAAGTATAATATGACACTGGGAAACTTTATTAATAAATAAAGTTAAAATGAGAGCTTTGTTACTAAATAAAATTTTCCTTTTAAACAATTATATTGTTCAAGTTTTAAATCTTACGAGTAACCTAAGATAAGTTAAATCATTGGGAAGGTTAGTGCGATAGGTGTGTACATTATAAGAGAGGTGAGAATTTCTCAAGAGAGTGTCGCACTAATATGTTGTTGCATTGGCCTGTAAACATTTTAAATACTTGCTAAACGAATTTTAAATTAATTACACTATCGGGCTCTGACCCGTTTCTATTTCTCTTTCTCTCTTGTATATATATGCATATATTACAGGTGCCCAGCCACAGGGGCGTCTTGCATAGGATCCCTTGGAAGGAACGCGCTGCAGCTTAGGTGGGAGTTGCAGGCCACTTGCTTAGACGACTTCATTTATTTGACTCCACTCCTAGCATACTCATTCTGTGGGGCATGTGTCGCCCTTTCCATTATTCAGTTGTTTATTTAGACATTGGGATTCTGTTATTTCCAATATTGTCACTTTGGAATTTATTACTGTCTGGATGTTTTACTTTAAGTTTAAATGTTAGGATTTAGTTGTTGAATGTTTAAATTATTTGGATTATATGTTCCTGGATTATTGTGGTATGATTCTTTAAATATTGAATTGTTGTAAATAATTAAATCTTTGTTCTTAAAATAAAATTTGGAAAGTAATGTTAAAAAAAATGGTTTTGACACTTAGCTTAATTAATTAGGGTGTTTAAATTGAAAAAGTTATTTTTACGACAGTGATGCTAAGAATGAACCAACTGTTCACCTTGATTTTAATTTAATAAAGGAGTGATCACCCGGTATTTAATTAGGCGGGGTGTCACATAAATGGGTTTTCTACTAACTCTCTTTCTCTCTCTCTCGCCCCCTCTCTCTTTTAAGGATTCTCACTTTCTCGTTCCATTGCTATCGACCCTCCCTCTTTCTATCACGTGATCCAACTTCTTTATTGAGATCTTTATGCCATCATCGACCCTTGCTAAATTTGTAAACCCTTAATCTCACTAGACCAAACCAACTTCCCCCGCCTCTCACCGACTCCTCTCATCTCATCTCTCAGATTCTTACAAAGTCATAGCGCACAACCATTTCTTCTTTTAGGTATGTTTTTATAGATTTCTTTTAAGTAATTATTATTTGTTTAGTCTTACAATATGTATTTTTCCACTTAATAATTGTTAATTCATTGATATCTAATTCACTGGTAATTTATATTTATTGTAAGTATGGAAAAATATATTATTTTATCACATATTATAAAACTTAAAAAATATTATAAGTTAAAAAACATTATGAAATATTTTTTTACGGGATCGGGGCAGGGCCTCGTAGTTTTTTTTAAATGGGACAAGGGAGGGGTGGGAAAACTGGGGTTAGTGTTGGGTTTTGGGTGACGTTGTGGGGTCGAGGTCAGGGAGGGTACCCTTCACCCCAAACCCGACCCGTTGCCATCTTTAAATGAAGTTGTTAATCGCTCGGTCGGTGGAAGACTTTGAACTACCTAAGGAGTTCACTACGTCCAAATTCAAGATATTTGATGGTAAGATAGACCCCATTGACATTTTTGTTAATACCATCAAACCATGATGCTTTTGATTATAATGAAGCTTTGATGTTCCAAATCTATCCTTCAAGCTTAGGGGATGTAGCACAAATAGTTCAAAAATCTATCATACAAGTCCATCAAGCCCATATTCAGATTTAAATAGTTCGTAGAGGCCTTCATCACGAGGTTCCATACTAGTAGCACACATCCAAAGAGGATGTATTCGCTCCTCATGCTAAAAAAGAAGTCCTAGGAAACCTGAGTGAATATGATCAACGGTATTGGGGATCTACAATGAGATTAAAGACTACTCCAGAACAAGTGGTGGTAGCCTTATCTAAGATAGATCTTCCGAACAGTTCCATGTTATACCAGTCCCTCAACAAGAAGGAGGCTACCACTATCGATGACCCGATGTTTTAAATTGAGAAGTATGGAAAAGTATAAGATTGGGTAGCAAGCACGCAATAAGACAATGGTTGACCAATGGTTGAAAAAAACAAAGATAAATATTGATCTTAAGAAGGAGGCAAAAATCATAATGACGAACCTAAGGGTGATGAGAAGTCAGACCCCAGTAAGGCTAATCATGCCATCAATACTATTTTCAAATAATTGATATATAAGATCTTGATAAAAATGAAAGTTCAACAATACTCCAAGTGGCCTAGGAATATGGCAATATGCCCCTTATACAGAAAAACAGACCTAAGATGCTCCTATTATGAGCAGCATGAGGACAAGATATAGAATTGTATGGCTCTCAAGTCACATATAGAAGAGCTGGACCGAGCAGACCACCTTCATGACTATGTTAAGAAGAAGAGCGACAAAGGTCTTGCTGAGAGCGACTAAAATCCTTATAATGTCTTAGAAGATGACAAGATGTGGAATAAGCTAATAGTCATTCATGGGGCCTTAATTCCTAACTAGATAAAAGGAAATTCTTCGAAAATAGAACTAAAGAAAATCATTGCAGTAGCAAAAGGCTTCCAAATTGATTTGACCAAACCTACTATTGGCAAGCGTTATCGACCAGAGGAAATAGACTTTACCAAACTCATTGACTTCACGGAGTAAGACCTGGTTAGAGTCAGAATTCCACAGTAGTAGTCACACTCATGATTTCTAGCTTGGATGTGGATAATATACTAGTGTACCAGGGAAGATATTCATAGGTGATGTACCTCTAGGTTCTCAACCAACTTCACTTACAAATGGAAAATCTGAAAGAGGCAACCATCTCTTTAATCAGATTCTCAAAAAAAATGACAATATCAATTGGAAAAGTTATACCTCTAGTACGAACTGGGAGTATCTCAAAGTTTACTAAATTCTTAGTCTTAGACATAGAATCATCATATAATATGATCCTAGTACGAGGATGGCTCAATACGATGAAGATAATTTCATTCACCTATTATCAGAAGATAAAGTGAATTAATGAGTGAGGGTAATGGAGATAAATGGAAAGAAAGATTTTACTCAGAAATGATTTATCACGACCATCATACATAAATAGGAGAATAAAAAGAGGAAGATGGAAAAGATGAAGGGATATAACCCTTTCGAATAACAGTTAAAGTATAAACGGCTAGGGGTATAAGACACGTGGGCGGCCCCCACCGATAGAGTCATGGAACCACTATAAAAAGTTTCTTTTAACAACTCTCATTGACATAAAAAAGCGGCAAAATCTATTACTGATAGAGAAAAGGAAGAGTTGGTATCCTTCTCAGAGAAAATCAAGATGTATTTTGCGTGGAAGTCATATGATATGCTTTTCATCAATCCCCAAGTAATGTGTCACAAGTTTCACATGGACTCGACATTACTGTGGATCATGCAAAAGTCACGATGAATTGCCCTTGAAAAGGCAAAGGTAATGAAAAAAGAGGTTGGGAAACTTATCGAGTAAAGATCCATCAAATAAGTTCAATTCCCCAAATATCTTTCAAACCCGATTGTGGTTAAGAATAATAATAGGAAGTGGTCAGTCTACATAGACTTAACCTACCTTAATAAAGCATGTTCCAAGGACAACTTTCCTTTGTCAAAGATCGACTAATTGATATACGCTAAAGCCATCCATAAATGAATGTGCTTTCTAGATGCCCAGTCCGACTCTCACCTGATCTCTTTATTCATGACTAATCAAAAAATAAATATTCCATCACTATGTTTGACTGTTACCATTACACTATAATATTTTTTGAACTTAAGAATGCAGGAGAAACCTACCAGTAGTTGGTCATAAAAATCTTGAAACATCAAGTAGGTAATACCTTGGAGGTATACATCGATGATATGATTGTTAAGAGTAAGCATAAAGGTGACCATATTTTATAGCTAATAAAGAATTCGGAGGTCCTACGGTATTATAAGATGAAGCTAAATGCATCTCAATGCTATTTTAAGGTTTAATTCGAAAAATTCTTAAGCTATTTGGTCAGCCAAAGAGGAATCGAGGAAAATACAGATCAGGGCCAAGCAAGGATTATTGAACCACACAAGATTGTCAGAGACGTCCAAAATCTAGCTTCTATTCTCCACTACATCAAAAATAACAATCTGACACGGTTTAAACTGTGTCTGATCAAATCTGGATGGTTTTGAACTGTGTCAGAATCAGGTATTCTAAAATGGTCATTTTTTTCTAGCACGATTTAAACGTGTGCCAGATTTGGCCAAACATGAATATTTCTGGCATACTTTAAAATCGTGCTAGAATTTAATATTTCTGGCACACTTTTGACACACTTTATAACTGTGCCAGGTTGAGTACAATTTGGTACACTTTTAGCACAGTTCAAAACCGTGCCAGAATTTGATACATTTTTGGCATGATTTTGAACTGTGCCAAATTTTTAGATCAAAGAAAAAAATTAATTATTTGAAAGCAAGAAAATTCACAAATTGCGAATCTCGCACATTTTTGATAAATTAATGTACATACAAACTTCAAAATATTACAAGTTTTAATAGTTCACAATCCAAAAAAAATTGGGCAAAGTTTCCTCTATTTTTTGTACATTCTAAAACCTGTGTAATGTAAAGCTTGCACGACCAAAAAATATATGTTTTTTTTGTTTTAGTCCCATTTTTAAAGTTTTGTTTGTCTCCCATCCCATGTTTTTCTGAGTTGTTTTAAGTCCCATAACCGCCCTCAACGTCCCTCAACTTCCATGCAACCTCTCCTAACCACTCATGTCTCCTTTTGTAAAGAATGACAAGTGTAAAAATGTAAGACCAATAACAAAAAAATAATGACATGGGATTTAACACACATATATTCAAAAAAGGAGGACTAAAACCTTGTAATCCCTAAAATATAACAATAAAATTACAAAAGCCCACACGACCATAAAAGTCAACAATAAAACTACAAAAGTCTGCACGACCATAACACACAAAAATAGAATGCTGAATATTAACGATATTAAATGAATAACCCCATGTTGTAAGCCACTGACTTCTTTGTATGTTCCACATGGATAAAAGCTAACGATAAAATGTTATCCCGCAAAACAATAGGATACAAAAAGAGATGATATTAGTAACCGAGTAATTTAAAAAAATATTATTCAAGCTGAAAAATTGCATATACAACTTAAAATTATTATTATATTCTCAAACCAGAAGTTTTGTGACAACGCAATTAGCTCTTACGAGTTACATAGTCACATACAAGGTGTTAGTGTCTCTCTTACAGGGCCTTTTAAGGACTGATTTGAGTTTTCACCCTCGAACGACATGTTTTTAGGCAAATATAAATATTTTTAAATTATTGTCATATTCTCAAATCAGGAGATCTGTGACTACGCGGTTAGTTCCTATAAGTTACATTGTTCCCTTACGAGGTGTTCATGCCTCTTACGGGGCTGTTTGGGGATTGATTTGGGTTTTCACCCTTTCACAACTTATTTTTAAGCCTAATCTAGATATTTTTAAATTATCATCATATTCTCAAATTTGGAGACTTATGACTACGTGGTCAATTCTTACGAGTTACATTGGTCCCGTGCGAGGTGTTAATGCCTCTTACAGGGCCGTTTGAGGGCTAGTTTAGGTTTTCACCCTCTAACGGCATGTTTTAAAGGCTAATCTGGATATTTTCAAATTATCGTCATATTCACAAATCGAGAGACCCGTGGTTGTGCGATCAGTTTCTATAACTTACATTGGTCCCGTGCGAGGTGTTCGAGCCTCTTACAAGAACGTTCGGGACTGGTTTGGGTTTTCACCCTTTAAACGACTTATTTTTAAGTCTAATCTAGATATTTTCAAATTATCATCATATTCTCAAAAAGAGTCCCGAGACTGCACAGTCAGTTCCTACGAGTTACATTGGTCCCGTATGAGGTGTTAGTGCCTCTTACGGGGCCGTTTGGGTGCTGGTTTGGGTTTTCACCCTCTAACGACATGTTTTTAAGTCTAATCTTGACATTTTCAAATTATCATCGTATTCTCAAATCAAGAGACACGTGACTACACGATCAATTCTTACAAGTTATATTGGTCCTGCGTGAGGTGTTCATGCCTCTTACGGGGCTATTTGGGCTTTCACCCTTTTAACGACTTGTTTTTAAGCTTAATCTAGATGTTTTCAAATTATCTCCATATTCTCAAAGAAGGAGATCCATGAGTATGCGATCGGTTCTTACAAGTTATATTGGTCCCGTGCGAGGTGTCCATGCCTCTTACGGGGCCGTTTGGGAGTTGATTTTGGGTTTTCATCCTTTTAAAAGTTTGTTTTTAAGCTAAAGTATAGATGTTTTCAAATTATCGTCATATTCTTAATGTGTTCTCTTTGCATTTATATATTATTTCCTACATATTTTACATTTAAACTGATTCTTACGATTCGATTCATAGGGTTTTCGATTCACAATTTGACAACTATGATCAAGACCTTACTCTACAGAATAAGTAATATAAGAAGTTTATGGGTAAGTATCATACCTGAGAAGAAATTCAAGGATCTATAAAGAAACCAATGGTGGTGAGAGAAAATGAAAGAACAATCATATACTACGAGAGTGTTATTGACCCTGGTTCTGAAACCTCTTTTCGCAACATATCAAAACAGACATAAGCTTCGCCATGTGGGTTCGGTCCTTCTAAATTAGGTTCCTACACCATAAATAGGTTGTACTCATGTCATAAATATGAAATTAGAAAAAAAACACCACAACTACATCGTTCCCAATAATTCATCTTAGCTCATAAATATATAGCCTTAGATGGTCAAGAGTTGGGTAGACTAGTCATCATTTCATGAAGCCTAACTAATCCCTAAAAGGAAAAAAACTTGTTATATACAAACAGACAAAAAAATAGGGGGAAAATTCACTCACTTATTCAACCATTAATTACTAGTGAGGTGGCATATTTAAGTTATTTATAAGTAATGATGAAGACCATAACACTGTGACATTCAACTACAAAAAAGTAAGTACATATAGTCAAGCAAGTCAATTTGTTCTCAATTGATACTCCTAAAATCTAAACAACATGAATTCATCTCTTACTTTTGGATCCTTAAAAACTCTCCTAAGGTTCCTTTTGGTTTCACATTTAACCTTTACCGATGAATTGATAGTTTTCCCTTCAAGTTCCACTGGGCCATTTAACAAGTCAAATTAATGTTGGAAAGGTATGAAATTATGTCTAGTAAGGAGGTGAATAAATCTAAAAGCTCTATGTATTGTTCTATATATTTACAAGCCACTAAAATTATCATTATATTTCAGAGTCTTATAAGACATTTGTGATGCTTTTAAGTAGTATCAAACTATTGTGGAGTTTCAGAAAATAAAAGTCCTTTCGGGACCATTTATTAAATGTCCCTTTGGGATCATTTCAGAAACTAAAAGTCTATTTAGTATCATTTCAGAAGCACTCGAGAGACTCATTCATACCCCCATAGTTGTGAATACATGTAAATAAATAACCGAGTAAAAACAGTGCATGAAATAGAGTTAACGAATTAAATTTAGTTGAAACAAAACTTTACCTGACCATACGCAAGAACAGTGGCATTGTATCCTTGTAAACAAACCATCAACAAGAGGAGAAACACACTCTTCAAACATTGAGGATAAGGGAGAACCATCACTCCTATACAAATTAACAAAAGTAAAGGAATATGTACCAAGTTGGACCTGCACCATGTCACAAAGAAGCATTAAGCAAAATAATGACTTCTTCAAATTTGGTAAAAGTAAATACTTACATAGCTTTTTGGTACATGCATATTCCATCAGCTCGTGCCATAGTTAATAAGTATACAAACGCTAAAATGACATCTAGCGTATGCCCGTTCCAATGGCCTATTAAATTGTATCGTCAATTATACACGGACCTATGCGCATAAAATAAAACAAAATCAACAGCAAAATCAAATAATAGTTCCTAATACATACTTGTGTATAATTGGTAAACTAATAATCGCGTAGATTCCATAGAAGACCCCATATATGTAAAATCCATGTTACATCTGTTTTGCTCGTATTTCTCATATTCACATATGCAAAATCCGTTTCACAGTTCGTAAGTTCAAAACAGATGTAACATATGTAATATGAAATATACATTTGGATGTTACCTAAATAAAGAACAACCTACATATTTGTTACCTAACTAAGTGAATAGGATTCAAATATGTAATACAAACCAAGAACGTAACCTCAATTTTGAATAGCAAGTAACCTTAGTTTTGCAATGGCATGTCATTTGATTTGAAGGAAATCCAAATTTTTATTTAACAACACAATTAACCGAACCCCAATTCATTCAACCCAATCAAAAGAACCCCAATTAATTCAACCCAATCAACCAAACCATAAATCCAAGGCATATATACACATTTTGTAGGATGTAGAGTGGTCAGAAATGTTCATCGCAATTCAGTCCAGTAACATTTAATTTTAATGAACATCAGTCAACTATTTGAGATAACTTTGATTAGTTATTTTTGCCTCTTGCATTCTTACTAGATAAATGGACTGGATCAAAGTAGTGGGACAAAACACATTAACTAGAGTTAAAATTTCCTCCTATAGACAACTTGGAAAACTCAACACAAAGTACTCATCAGTTAACTTCTTATTCTTCATTACAATCAAGGCCTTAAGTTCATAAAATGTCTCATTATATTCTAAAATAGTTCCAACTTGCTGAAGTTTATTAAATTCACCATTACATTATCATGGCCTAAATCCTAAAATCTGATTTGTGCTCTTCAATAAATCCTAACATCAAAACATCAATAGTGCATACATAAGTAGCAATAATATGAAAGTAAGAGGAGAATATTTTTAATTTAAAAAATGAATCCATTGAAAATAAAACTCTGAAGAAAAGGAAAAGTCGAAACCCGACATAATTAAAGAACAATAATATACTCTAGAAATCAAACTATATGCAACAAGAATATAAGAACACACCTTACACATATAGGTTTTATTAATCTTAAACAACATTCTTAAGAATATATTTGACACACTTACAATCCAGAAGTTGCCAACACCACTAAGAATGGCAGTTGCCAATTTAGAACGATAAGTCCCAACATAAGCATTATACTCATTATAAAGTAATTACTCAACTGATAGCAGTGTTAACTGAAATATACATTCATTCACTTTTTTTACCACATGAAAGAAAATATACATACATTATAAGGTAATTACTTAATCGAAAAATACTGAAATATACATTCATTCTATTCATGCATTTATTTTTTTGCACAATGAATGTATAGGCATTGGTTGAAGTGATATCATTTTGTTAACTAATATCAATTCAGCAGATCACTACAACATCTGAATGTAAGATGATCTTTTCATAATAAGTTCCAACATAAGCATTACAAGGTAATTAGTTAATCCAAAGGAAATCATCTCCAAGTGTCCTCATCAATATGGACCAGTGTCATATAAAAGCATGAAAAAAGGCATCCAATAAATCCAATACCTAATCTTGAAAATGTTGATAATCGGCAACCAAGTCTTCTTTGTTCATATACCAAATTATGCATGCTATAAAGTTAGTCATTTAAAATAAAAATAAATAAATTCTAGGAGGTGGATTGAACCCGTATCTTATGCACCTTGATGGTTCTCGCATCCGGAGCAGAAGGTGACTGGAAAAAGATTCAAAAATGCAATGTAGTAAGAAAAAATTTGGTTACAAATCAATACATTTTTAGAAAGGCAATGTAGTATGACATGAATATACTTGATAAAGTTAATGTAGTAAGGTACGGACATACCTGCCAAAGTCATCCCATTTCCACGACACCTCCCAACTGTCATCAAAGCATTTGCACAACACACTTTGGGTATCATTGAAAACAATTT
The DNA here is from genome assembly GCA_949130495.1 of Sambucus nigra. NCBI lineage: Eukaryota > Viridiplantae > Streptophyta > Magnoliopsida > Dipsacales > Adoxaceae > Sambucus > Sambucus nigra. Next base: position 478,109,625 of record OX422217.1, on the reverse strand, counting down.
CTACTATGCTTGTTTAAGTGTCATAAAGGGGGGATCCATAAAATATTGGAAGACACATTGTTATGTGTCGTTGATGCCCTTTGACGACTACATATAACTGTTATTGATCCCCCTATAAATAATATACACCAAATAACTTTAAGTAATCAGCATAATGGACTTCTTAAAATTTCATAATTCATATTAGGATTAAACTTCTATATATTATTATAAGTCCTCAAAATTTGTATTAAAAATGTTGCAATAATTATGAATTTTAAGAACCATTTTAAATTTGAACACTAAAGACTCAATACAACATTGTAAATTTTAACACTTGGTAGTCTTACCAAAAAATGGTTTGAAAACCATCTCCGTATCCTTCTTCATGTCAGTTCTACATTCTTAATTCTAACACTAATCATATAGGAAACTCAAAGAAAATCGTGATACGCATCCTGACTCAGCAACCTGTCTTGCACGGTGCTTTCTCAAAAGAACCTTCCTTTTTTTTCCTTTGTAAGTTGTTGACCATCTTCAACTGTCAGTTCATACATTGGGGCAGCCCTGTCTACATACTCATTGGCACAACCCTACCTAGATACTCTTTGACTTTATATTGGGGCAACCCTTCTTACATACTCATTGGTCCAACCCTGCCTATGTATTCAAATCGGTCGTGCCACAAAGAGTATAAATAGGTGTTCACATAGTATTTATTCAATCCACTAACACTAGAAAGTGAGGCACTGATAATCGTAATAGAATATAAAAGAAGGAAATGAAAATTAGAAATTGAACTTATCATACCTTAACAATATTTCTATGAAAAATTGATACCATGTTTCATAGACACACAAATGTGGTAACAAATGCTTTTTTTTAGTTACTTCAGCAAGTCCACTAAAAAAAATAACTTTGGTGTGTACCCTCATGAAAACTTGGTAGGATCTTGCTAGTTACCAAAATATCATTATTTAATACTTAAGGATTAATGACAATAAAATTAATAATAAAAAGGATATAAAGGATCATTCATCGAATCTAATTTTTCACCTAATCAAGAGAAAAGTTTTATATTCCTCTGCTACCAAATACCAAGTCCCTGAAACGCTTTCTTGAGAATATAAAATCTATAAAGATCTGCAATAAAGTAATTAAAAGACTTCTCAATTACCTCTTTGTGCGATAATTCTAGCAATTTCATTTTGCTCCCCAGGTTTCACAACCACCAAGGCTCCAATATTGTGTTGTGTCATATGCAATTAACATTATTCAATTGTTCATCAAATTTAAGGATACTTAGACTTGGGTTCTTAATAATGGCCATAAGTTTGAACTTCAAAATTATGCTCTTCGATACGATAAAATCATACCTGATTCCAATCTTCACTCAAGCTGTGGAAATCAAGAAGCCTAAAAAAATTACAAAAACATAAATCAATACAGTCAATTCAATGACGAAGATTGGGATTGGTCATCAAAAGCATTCCTAATTCTTTACCTAATGCCCCCCATAGGACATCCAATCTTCAAGCATCAAGCACATCCCAATCCTAATTTCAAAAATTCACTGTAAAAATAGAGTTTCATAATAATACCACCTGGTAATAGATCTAAACAAATACATATACATAACCAATGATCATAAACACATATATGAACATACCAACAATTAATTTACAAATAAGTCACGCAAATACTTTCCTTTATAATCACACACATATCGTAATGTTTTCATAATCAATGATCGTAATGTTAGAAATATAGAAAATAAACTATATACCAGTAGAAATGAGATGAACTAGGTAAACTTACCACAAAGCAAAACTCTAGTGAGTGGGGGAAAGTTAGTGCCTTTGTAAAAGAATCGCCACCAATCGAGAACTATAGGGTTGACGGTGATGGGGGGTTGCCAAGAACTATAGGGTAGGGTTTTTTGTGTAGTCAATCGCGAGAGATACGTGGGAATTTTTTTAGGGTTTTTCCTTTTTCGAATATCACAGTGATATTTTGTTTGAGATAGAGATTGGGCAAGTATTTTTTTTTTGGAGTGTGTTATAATAAAAATTTATTCATTTTTAGGGTATTTATATTTTAGTTAAGTGTACTCAATTTTGACACACTTTTAAACTATGCCAAATTTTGACACTGTTTTAAAGTGTGCCAGATTGTCATTAAACCGTGTCAGAATTTAGAACAGTTTGAAACTGTGCCAAATTTTTAATATCAAGGTGTGTCAAATTTTTGTTTTTGGTGTAGTGGCTCATGGCACTTAATCATTTCATCTACAAGTATTTTGAGATATGCCAACCTTTCTTTTAGCTATTGAAAAAGGAGTCTAGAAAGATGAATGCTAAACGACACTTAAAAAGATCAAATGTTATCCCAACCGGCCTCTCCTACTCACAGTTCCAAACCCAAGGGATCCAGTCTACTTATATCTCTATGTATCTAACCATGCGGTTAGTTCGGTTTGGTATGCAAGAAGAAAGGGCATCGATCCCTAACTTACTACGTTAGTAAGACATTGCTAGTAACTAAGGTGTTGTATCTCCTATTGGAAAAATTGGCATATTCATTGGCGATAACCTCACGCAAGTTGAAGTACCACTTTGAGTCACACTTCATCATAGTTATAACTTCATTTCCATTAAAGGTAGTCATAAAAAAGGTCAACCTCTATAAAAAAATGTCCAAGTGGTCAGTGTAATTAAAAAATGGTTTGGTTGGGGGCATGGAACATGGTTAAGATAGTTGGAATTCATGGTGCAAGTGAGTCATTTATAATGTGTAATTTATGAATGACTATTTTGGTAGTTGTTATGCATAGTTGTGTGTATGTAGTTGGATGCCTTTTATTTTTGTGAACATAATATATGTGGGTGTGTAGGATTGTAAAAAATATATTAGTATGGAAATTTATAGGATACGTTTGCTGGACTGAGGATTACATCCTCGGTCTTATGACACTACTTGGGTATAAGTCTATTATCCCAATCCTATGTGCTGAAGATAGTCATCGTCTACCAGGTTGGGACAATGGGAATAAATCTTTCCATGTAATCATTGGTATGTTTATACACGATTTTTATGGCAATGTAGTGATTTCCTTTTAATGTGTACTTAGATAATTTAGGAGTTCAAACCTTTCTTTAGCCGGGACTTGTAGAGGCATAAGAAATCCCCGGAGGTGTAGCTCCGTCTCAGCCTTCCATTTCATCTATTAGTTATGTAAGTGTCAGGGGTTGTATCTGATGCGCCCAAAATTTGTAAGAATTTCATGACTTGATCATTATAAAGTAAGAAAATATTTAAATTAGTCTTTGAATTAGAAAATTTTATACCCACCAATGGTGAAATGTTTGTAAGAAAAGGTATCTAAGTGATGGGTTGTTGAAACTAAATGTAATCATTGACTATATTATTAATGATAATAAGAATAAATCTATCACTTATATGCCCAAGTCATTTAATGTTTGGAATGGTGGGTTAGGACATCTTAATTATGGATCTATTCATAGATTAATTAAATTAGGTTTAGTTCCTAATTTTGAAACAAATGAAACAAATAAATGTGAATTTTTTATTAACTCCAAATTTTCTAAGAACCTTTCAAATTTGTCGAAAGAAGCACTGAACCTTTATAATGAATTTATTCTAATATTTTTTTATCTTAACAATATTCAAACTAGAGGTGGTAAAAAATAATTTATCACTTTCAATGATGATTGGAATGATAATGTTATTTTGTTTATCTCATAGTAATGATGAAGCATTTAAAATGTTTAATGTTATAAGATAGAAGTCGAAAATCAAATTTAATAAAAAGATTTAATGATAAGATATGATGGAGGTAATTAATATTCACAACCATTAAATTAATTTTGTGCAGAACATGGTATAGTCCACTAAGCGACAAAGTTCTACATTTCGAGGTAAAATGAAATTATCAAGAGGAAAATTTGAACAATGAAATGCACGGTTAACTGATGAGTGGATTATTTTCTATGAATTATGCCCAAATGTAGACCTTTCTAGGCCCATTGTATCTTAAATAAAGAGCTCTTAGTGTCGTTTTCAAAAAATAAAAGAAAAATACAAGTTTGAATAAAATTCGAGTTAAAATGCAATTTTCATAATTTTGGGGGATGAAATCATAATTTTCAAAGATTTATGAGCCATAAAATAATTTTTAAATGTTTATCTTGGCAAAATTAAGTTCTCTCTGAAATTTGGTTGAATTCCGAATTAAAACGAGCAATTCATGAATTTCGGGGGCTAAAATGCAAAGAGGGGTAATTATGTACCGGGTGGCCAGTCCCATACCAAATTAAAACAGAATATACAGTTGGCTCATTCTTAGCATCACTGTCGAAAACATTTACAACTCACCCAATACCCAATTAAGCTGGTGTTAAAAACTTTCCAAATTTTAATTTAACAAAACCATTTTTAGTTTAAGAATAACACTACACATTTTATTCTACAACACTGATAACACAATAAATAACACAAAAGAATTTAAATGCAATTGGAATAAACATTCCCAAATAATATAAATCCTTTACAATAATTTCCAACAATGTTAAATGTATTAAAAAATCCCGAATACAATAGTATTTGACCTCGATAGAAAAGATAACTGATCCGCTAAGGTTGGCGTCCCTGTTGCTGGACACCTGATATAGAGATACAATAGAAGAGAAAATATGCAAGGAAATGGGTCAGAGCCCGAATGTGTAGATGATTTTTAAAACAGCAAGTATTTAACAAGTGAAATAAAGCATTTATTATGTACATGTTAGATCCAACTCTCACTTGCTATTCTCACCTCTCAACTAGAGTGCACACTTACCGTTTCCTATTAACCTCCTAGTTAATTGTTCCCCTTTTCTAGTCTCCATATTATAATTCCATTCCCATATCATAATCCCCGTATGTCCCATACCATACGTCACATTATTATTCATTTACATTTCTCCTTTAGTTTCTCATTAACATGAATCATTACTCATTAATATGAATCGTTTCTCATTAACATGAGTCATTACTCATTAATATGAATCGTTTCTCATTAACATGAGTTAAGCTTTTCAATTCTATAAGCATAAACATTCATTAACTTAATTCCATTATCTTTCTCTATTCACCGTTATCTACAATTATCACCGTAGATAGATTTAACCACAATATATCCATTCAATCATTTAATCCATTATATATATATTCATATATAATACGGCACCCCGAGTCACAGATGCGGTGCAATGCATTACTCTGCTATCATGTCCCATCATCGCAGGTCGCCGAATAGGGGACTAAAGGTTCAGTAAGATTCCACGAACCACAAACAACAACAAACAAATTGGAGGCGAACATAGTTCTCGTATCCATGGTTCACGCACATACCTACGTACCCACAGTCAGCGGACTTATCAACTCCCCGATAAGTCTTTCATAGACCTATGTTCTCGACCGACAAATCAAAGATCCCATGGATTCATCAGGATATGACTGCCCTCACGCGCAAACCTCCCACCGATAGCAAGTAAGCTAGGTATGTCATACACATAAATCATCAATCAATCAAATAGGTATTATCATACCTATAATATAATATCAATAAGGTAATTATCACTACCCTAAGATATTTCCCATACGTAGCATTATATCTCTTTTAAATTCCACGTATTAAAATATCATATCTTTACTTCATAAGTTAATTATCCTCGCATCCTATAACATCTCTCCACTCCCGATGTCGTTAAGGTTCATGCGCGGAGCGTCTCGCAAAGCGAAATCCAAACAAGGAACCCCTCCAATACACTACTACTTAACTTTGTCGATCGAGGAGGTCCGACAACTTCAACTATGCGATCGGGATAACCTCATACCCTCTTTCAACCAAATGTATTCTAAACTCCCATCTCTATCCAGGAGACATACCACTACGCTCTTGTATTACACTCCGTCCTTGCGAAATCAATAATGAGATTAAACTCAGTCCTTGACGTTCAAATTGTAACCCTAAGGCTACCCTCACTCAATACACAAGATTCAAATAGGTTTTTCCTCAACATATATTCAGTAAGAATTCACTAATATCCTACTGGTCCATAACATTATTTCTCCCGAACTACTACGAGTTTAGTTCTCCTTTTAATTAAGGTTAAAACCGATAGTTTCAAATCTCTTATAAACACATTTTCTTTCACTTAGGATTAAACCCTCTTGTAAACTTAAGGATACCCAGGTGTTATATTAAATCACCCCTACTGGTCCTATCTTAAATCCTCATACATCCCCATTTGGAATTTATCAAATGAATCTAGCAACCGAAATTCCATTCAATATAATTTTCATCATTTAAATCACTTGAATCCAAATCAAATTAATTCAAATCTTATCAAGGGTTTACTGATATTTTCTAAGTCCTATAATATCCAAATAATAATCACCAAAGATCCACAAAAGGTTTGGGATAAGAATCAACATTTAAAAAGAAACAACTTTACATATTCTGGGGAGGTCGATCGATCGAAGGCAGGGGTCGATCGATCGATCCCTCAGGTCCAAGCCTGGTTTTCTGCATTTTCTGCAACTACGGGTTTCACCTTTTTTACTCATTCAAACCTTCATATTAACCTCCAAAATGAGTTGTAATTATTTCTACATGATATATCAACATATATGAACGATTTCCAATACTCTAAACATCCTAGAATCATCAAGGGATTGGATTAAAAGCATGTTTCTCTCCTTATTTCCAGAAAATCATCAACATATTAACTTCAAGAACACTACAATGGTTTTTCAGATTTTTCTACAACATATTCATGATCATTTCGTATATTAATATCATCCTACAATATAAGTTAAATTCCTATATCATTTTAGTTTTCAGAATTCCATTTAATACTCCATTATTTCTTCCAAACATGAATAATCTTCTCTTTTCATACTATTCTAACATGGACAATATACGAACTTAAATTGCCATTATTAAACACTTGCCTTTACTGAAGGTCTGATCCTTTGGTGTAGTATATCTCAGTTGGTTGTCCCATCTCCGGTCAAACTCCGGTGGTGGTTGGTGGTGGTGAACCTTGATTCTTGTTCTTCTCCTTCCCAAGTAGGTTTTTCCCTTCCCAAGCACTCTTACACTCTCTCTAGGAAGATGGATTCTCTAATTTGTGAAGAGGAGATGAATAACCCCCATACACTTAATCTACCAATACTTATAATAGTACCAAATCCGAAATCACTATTCATCCCCCCTAGAAAAATGACCAAAATGCCCTTTCGGGTTGTCTATTCATTTCCAAATGACCCGAGACTCAAAATTAACATCCAAATATGCTTTTCTGACTATTTTAAACCTTCCGGACGCAACGACGTAGTCGAAATGACTATAAGGTCGATAGAAAATAAATTTCCTTTTTAATTTAATAAACTAGTCCCAACACGTCCCATACCGCGTCTGACTAAAAATATAAATTACCGAATTTATATCATACAGTCATATCAATGACATCACATTCATATATTACCTAAATATCTTTAAGTAATATTCAGAATCATCCATTTTAATATTCACCGTCCGGATAAAACCCGAATGAATTAATTAATAATAAAATCCAATTAATCCATTAATTTAAAATATAACCCATTTTAAAAGTCATTTAAAATTACGGGGTATTACATACTTCCCCCCTTATATCAGAATTTCGTCCCGAAATTCAGGAATATAAGTCATACCGGTAAGGTCAACTCCGAGTATAAATCTCCCATCGCAAGAAATCCAAGATGTACCGCCCATACAGTACATTAACAAAATCCCTATAGATGTTATACGCCAAGCCTCACCATATAGTTTCAACTGAATCAAATTTAGACTTTACCTAATCTTCCCTATACCGTCCTCGTGACAAACTTTGGGAAAAATGATCCTCTCGTAGTGAACAAATAAATCCTGAAGTCTCAATTACTTACCTTTTTCACAATTATGAAAAATACTACAATCCAATCATCCAGGTCGTCCATACGCCCTCTCGTACCGCTTTCCATATTAAAAGTTTCGAAAGGTTATAAACTCGTTTCCCAAAGACCTAACTTATTTTGACTCCCAACGGTTATTAGTTTCATGCGTGGGGTGTCTCGCAAGCGAAATCCAAACAAGGAACCACCCTGATACACTACTTCCTAAATTAGTCGGTCATCGAAACTCCTAAGGTCCTTAGTCAATAATATAAAAATTTGGTTTAAAAAAAAATCAGGTTTATCGATTTAAAACAAAAATTAGGTTTTTTCGATTTCAAATAGAGTCTATGCATCTACTCTCTTATAGGAGACAAGATGCAGACATATACTCTCATATACCATAAGTCAATGCACGCCGATAGTCAAATCACACTCGGACATTCTCAACGTAAGTAATCCCGTGATAAAAATCAAACCCACGTGATAACATGTAATATAAAGGTGTCCCACACCCCTCAGTGAGTCTTCGTAAATAACAGTGATATAGGCTAAGTTTAGCAACCCTTTTGCCCACACAATATCAATCACTACAAAAATTAATACGCCTCATACTTCCTTAGATAGGAAACATACCCTCATTTGCGGGTGATGGTTGTTGAATCCCAATATTATAACTTTGCTCCGATGAGTCAAGAAAAATTTTACCCCAAATTTTCAGTTCTAGTTAACCACACTCCACTATATACCCAAGCCTTTCAATATATTGCCTTCGTTAGGGAACATAAACAATTCACGCATTTCAAGAACTTCTACTGATGACTCTCCTCAATTTTTCCATAATAGGGGTGACCTCGACTACGGTCATCATACTCAAACATACTTCATAACCTCCTAAGTACGATCTCCGTTATCCGTCCAATAGCCCTCATCTGCCATACGTACGTAATGAAAGATTCCCCAATAATTGTTGGCGAATTTTAAAGTTCAACCCATCAGTGAACATTAGGACTCTCCTCTCCTCAGTAGGTACTTCAGTTGGTACCAAATTAGTTAATCTCGTAAACTCTTCCTCATATTCCGCCACAGTTTTCTCTCCCTGTTTCAAATCAAGTAGCTTCTGCCTCATCTCTATCTGGATGGCGGAAGGAAAATACTTCCCATCAAACCATATCCAAAAGTCTTGGATAGTCATTGTGTCCCTCTCCTCCATAGTGGTCGTAGCTTCCCACCATTGCAAAGCTGCCCCTACTAACTTGAATGTGGATAGTATTTGACGTTGAACCTCAGTGCATTCAATCATTCTCAAGTGCCGTTGGATATCTTTCTTCCATTGGCTAGCAGTTAGAACATCTGATCCTCCCTGAAACTCAGGTGGGTGCGCTTTCTGAAAGGCATCCCTCGCTCGTTCCCATGCAGTAGGAAACACTTGCCCTTGCGCGGGTGGCACAACCGGTGCCGGTGTTGGAGCCTGATGAAAAGCAGCTAAAGCTGCATTGACTGCCTGAGCGACAATTGCAGCAACTTCGGCCGCAGTCATCGTACCTTTGTAGGCGTAAATAGAAAAGCAATAATCCTACTCAGAGGGCTCTACATCAAAGAACGCTAAGCTGAAAACACAGTAAGCCGTACAGATCCTAAAGGACATTAGAACCTGATGCTCTGATACCACCTGTAACACCCCACCTAATTAAATACCGGGTGGCCAGTCCCATACCAAATTAAAACATAATATACAGTTGGCTCATTCTTAGCATCACTGTCGAAAACATTTACAACTCACCCAATACCCAATTAAGCTGGTGTTAAAAACTTTCCAAATTTTAATTTAACAAAACCATTTTTAGTTTAAGAATAACACTACACATTTTATTCTACAACACTGATAACACAATAAATAACACAAAAGAATTTAAATGCAATTGGAATAAAAATTCCCAAATAATATAAATCCTTTACAATAATCCCAACAATGTTAAATGTATTAAAAAGTCCCGAATACAATAGTATTTGACCTCGATAGAAAAGATAACTGAATCCTTTGGGCGACATGCCCTAACTAAGAATACTGTGAATCAAAAGATGAAAGGCGTCTAAGAAAAAACTCCATAGCTCCATAGTTCAACATAATCCGCTAAGGTTGGCGTCCCTGTTGCTGGACACCTGATATAGAGATACAATAGAAGAGAAAATATGCAAGGAAACGGGTCAGAGCCGGAATGTGTAGATGATTTTTAAAACAGAAAGTATTTAACAAGTGCAATAAAGCATTTATTATGTACATGTTAGATCCAACTCTCACTTGATATTCTCACCTCTCAACTAGAGTGCACACTTAACGTTTCCTATTAACCTCCTAGTTAATGGTTCCTCTTTTCTAGTCTCCATATTATAATTCCATTCCCATATCATAATCCCCGTATGTCCCATACCATACGTCACATTATTACCCATTTACATTTCTCCTTTAGTTTCTCATTAACATGAATCATTACTCATTAATATGAATCGTTTCTCATTAACATGAGTCATTACTCATTAATATGAATCGTTTCTCATTAACATGAGTTAAGCTTTTCAATTCTATAAGCATAAACATTCATTAACTTAATTCCATTATCTTTCTCTATTCACCGTTATCTACAATTATCACCGTAGATAGATTTAACCACAATATATCCATTCAATCATTTAATCCATTATATATATATTCATATATAATACGGCACCCCGAGTCACAGCTGTGGTGCAATGCATTACTCTGCTATCATGTCCCATCATCGCAGGTCGCCGAATAGGGGACTAAAGGTTCGGTAAGATTCCACGAACCACAAACAACAACAAACAAATTGGAGGCGAACATAGTTCTCGTATCCATGGGTCACGCACATACCTACGTACCCACAGTCAGCGGACTTATCAACTCCCCGATAAGTCTTTCTTAGACCTATGTTCTCGAGCGACAAATCAAAGATCCCATGGATTCATCAGGATATGACTGCCCTCGTGCGCAAACCTCCCACCGATAGCAAGTAAGCTAGGAATGTCATACACATAAATCATCAATCAATAAAATAGGTATTATCATACCTATAATATAATATCAATAAGGTAATTATCACTACCCTAAGATATTTCCCATACATAGCATTATATCTTTTTTAAATTCCACGTATTAAAATATCATATCTTTACTTCATAAGTTAATTATCCTCGCATCCTATAACATCTCTCCACTCCCGACGTCGTTAAGGTTCATGCGCGGAGCGTCTCGCAAAGCGAAATACAAATAAGGAACCCCTCCAATACACTACTACTTAACTTTGTCGATCGAGGAGGTCCGACAACTTCAACTATGCGATCGGGATAACCTCATACCCTCTTTCAACCAAATGTATTCTAAACTCCCATCTCTATACAGGAGACATACCACTACGCTCTTGTATTACACTCCGTCCTTGCGAAATCAATAATGAGATTAAACTCAGTCCTTGACGTTCAAATTGTAACCCTAAGGCTACCCTCACTCAATACAAAAGATTCAAATAGGTTTTTCCTCAACATATATTCAGTAAGAATTCACTAATATCCTACTGGTCCATAACATTATTTCTCCCGAACTACTACGAGTTTAGTTCTCCTTTTAATTAAGGTTAAAACTAGACCTGTCAAAATGACACACGACACGTTAACACGACACGATTCGACACGAAATTATAAGTTAATGGGTTTATACTTAATGGGTTTGGGTCAATAACGGGTTGACACGATATACCCGTTGTATTAATGGTTTGGGTTTGGAAATTTACATATACCCATTTTAACCCGTTTTAACCCGTTAATACCCGTTAGTATTAATGGGTGTTATTAGTTCACCCAACCCAACCCAACCCATATCCAATAAAATTACCCAGCCCACTTGTCAATTAAATAGTCCACTTGTCTGAATAGATTTCATCTTGACCCTTCATTTGTTTACCAAACCAAACCCTAAAACTAAAACATATCGTCAAACTTAACTCAACAAATACCACTTCATTACATTTCATTTCTGAGCTGCGCAGCTCCAGTCTCCTCCGTTCCCCCTTCACCGAGCACAACTCCGTTCCCCCTACACCGAGTTCCAGTCTCCACACCGCACACCTCCGTTCCCCCTTCACCGAGCACACCTCCGTTCCCCCTTCACCGAGCTCCAGTCTCCACACCGCAAGTGTACACCACCACTCCAATCGCACACGGCGGTATGTTTCTCTTCTCTTCTCTTTTTTTTCTCTTCTCTTTCCTCTCTCCATATCACATATCTGATTCACAGCGCACACACCTCCGTTCCATTCACAGATCTGATTTTTTAGAACTTCTGAGATCTTTGATTTATATATCCAATTTCTGAGATCTTTGTTTGTATATCCAATTTCTGTAAACAAAACAAGAGTTATCTTAAAACAGTAAACGAAACAAAACAAAAGTTATCTTAAAGTTATCTTAAAACAAAAGTTATCTTTGTTTGTATATCCAATTTCTGTAAACAAAAGTTATCTTAAAGCAGTAAATGAGGAGTACAATTTTAATAATTTTTGGTTTACAAAAAAAAAATTGGTTTAAAAAACAAAAGTTATCTTAAAGCAGGGATCTTTGATAATTTTTGGTTTACAAAACAAAAGTTTTAAAATTGCCCACTTCTGTAAACGAGTACAATTTTAAAGCAGTACAATTTTTTTTTCTGTAAAGATATCTTAAAGATTTTAAAGCAGTACAATGAGGATCCAATTTTTTTAAAGCAGTAAAAGGATTTTAAAGCAGTATATGGGTGTTTGGAATTATCTCAGTATATAAGGATGTTTGGATTTTAAAGAAGTATATGGGTTTTTGGATTTTAAAGCAGTATATAAGGATGTTTTAAAAGGATTTTAAAGTAGTATATGGATTTTAAAGCAGTAAAAGGATGTTTTGGAAAGTAAAAGGATGTTTTTGGAATTTTTTTAAAGCAGTATATGGGTTTTAAAAGGATATTTGTATGGGATTATCTTAGCTTCCCAGTGCAACACATAGCCAATTTTTGGAAAGTAAAAGGATTTTAAAGCAGTCTATGGGCTTTTCTGCTGCTGAGTATCTATTAATCTATTAACTGAGTATATTTATATCATATGTATATTAACTCAGTATATTTATATTTATATTTATCTATTAACTTAGTATATTTATCTTAACTCAGATTTATCTATTAACTGAGTATATTTATATATATTTATTCTTTGTTGGATTTTTTTCAGCTTGTATTATGGAGGAAATGGACACCATCAATTCAATTGATTTGGATATGGATGTGGATCTAGATGTCTCGGAAGAAGCTGCTGAACCAGTCGATAAAGCTGCTGAATCCAGTCAACAAAACACTTCAAAGGCAAAGAAGAAATCTGGTATTTTTAGACCTCGTAAAAAAAGATCCCGTTGTTGGACATTATTTCAAGAATTACCTTTAGCCGAGGATAAAAAAAGAAGGGCTAAATGTCGAAAATGCGGAATAATTTATCTTTGTGATGCAGCTTATGGAACTGGAAATATGTTAACCCATATGGATAATTGTGTTAGAAATAACACAACTGACATTGGTCAACTTATTCTATCTCGAACTGAGGGGCCTTTGTCGTTGGTTAATTCTTCCAAATTTGATAATGAGGTCTTTAATGACTTACTATATGAGGCTATTATTAAGCATAATCTGCCTTTTAAATTTGTCGAGTAGGAGGGTATAAGGGCTATTTTCAAATATATTTCCGAGGATATCAAGTTGCCCTCTAGGAATACTGCTAAGGCTGGAGTGTTGAAAATGTTTAAAAGGGAGAAAATAAAACTTCAATCTATATTAAATTCAGTTTCTGGGAGAATTTGTTTAATTTCCGATTTGTGGTCATCTGTGGCTACTGATGGGTACCTCACCCTTACGGCCCACTTTGTTGATAACGATTGGAAGTTGAATAAAAGAATACTGAATTTTTGTCTAATGCCCCCTCCACACACCGGCGTGGCATTATCATAAAAAATCTACACTTTGTTGAATGAATGGGAAATTGACAAGAAGTTGTTTTCTATCACACTCGATAATGCTTCAAGTAACGGTGCATTTATTGAGATTCTAAAGAATCAACTAAATTTAAAAGGTGCACTTGTAATGAACGGTGAATTCTTTCACATACGTTGTTGTGCACATATTTTGAATCTTATAGTCCAAGATGGACTCAAGGAAATTGATGAAGCAACAATTAAAGTTAGGGAGAGTGTGAAATACATTAAAGGGTTGGCTCAAAGAAAATATAAATTCTATGATTGTGTTTCTCAAGTTTCTTTGGAGTGTAAAAGGGGGTTGCGACAGGATGTTCCGACTAGATGGAACTCAACATATTTAATGTTGGAAAATGCCATATTCTATCGGCGTACTTTCATCCATTTACAGTTGAGTGATTCCAACTATAAACATTGTCCAACCCAAGAAGAGTGGGAAAGGGTAACAAAACTGTCTAAGTTTTTGAGTTTATTTTATGAAGTAACTTGCTTATTTTCTGGAACAAAATATCCGACGGCCAACCTCTTCTTCCCTTTAGTTTTTATCATCCAAATTAAGTTGAAAGATGCAATGGAAGGGTCCAATAGTTTTATGCGTAGAATGGGGGGACACATGAACTTAAAATTTGAAAAATATTGGTCAGAATATAGTGTTATTCTTGCTATTGCTGTCTCGTTGGATCTGCGGTTCAAACTTCAGTTTGTAGAGTGGGCATATACAAGGTTACACGGTAGTGATTCGTACGAGTATAAACGTGTGAGTGACACCGTATTTGATCTTTTTGATGTGTATAGCCTAAATTACTCTCATCTTGTTAGTTCAAGTGGATTGGTTTCTGATACTTCTGATCCGACAAATGAGTGTGGGGATTCTGTATTTCAGGTACATACTTATTATTTTAATTACTGATTTTAATTGTTGATTTTAATTCCCTAACTTTGTCTTTAAAAATAATAGGATTTTGACAATTGTTATAAAAAAGTCTTTGCCTCTGATAAAAAGAATGAATTGCACAAGAATTTTGATGAAGAAAACTTAAATAGGAAACAAGACTTAGATATTCTTGCATGGTGGAAGGGAGAACAAGTTCGTTATCCTATACTTTCTCTTATGGCTCGTGATATATTATCAATTCCCATCTCGACTGTCGCTTCTGAATCTGCGTTTAGTATTGGCGGTAGAGTTCTCGATCAGTATCGTAGCTCTCTTTTGCAGGAAACTGTCCAAGCACTGCTTTGTACTCGAGATTGGATTTTTGGCAAAAGTGGTATTTGTTAAGTTCATTTAGATTATTTTATTCTCCTCACATTATTTCTAAAATAATAAACTGCTTATTTAACTTTTCTTATCCAGCTATTGGTAAAGAGGAAGACGCTGATGTGAATGAGCTTACGGAGGATATTTTCAACTTGCACATAAGTCGCACTCCTAAATCAAGCCAATCCTCCAACACTATAGTTGTTGAAGAGTAGCTTTACTAGTAAGCTCTATCAGTACCTGTTTTTATATAATTTAGTATTTGTAGTTCATCTATACTAATTATATTTATATATTGTTTTGTACACTGCACAGGTATCATTAGCAGCATGTCACCACTTTTTGTACACATGCAAGCCAATCCTCCAACACTATAGTTGTTGAAGAGTAGCTTTACTAGTAAGCTCTATCAGTACCTGTTTTTATATAATTTAGTATTTGTAGTTCATCTATACTAATTATATTTATATATTATTTTGTACACTGCACAGGTATCATTAGCAGCATGTCACCGCTTTTTGTACACATGCAAGCCAATCCTCCAACACTATAGTTGTTGAAGAGTAGCTTTACTAGTAAGCTCTATCAGTACCTGTTTTTATATAATTTAATATTTGTAGTTCATCTATACTAATTATATTTATATATTTTTTTGTACACTGCACAGGTATCATTAGCAGTATGTCACCGCTTTTTGTACACATGCAAGCCAATCCTTCAACACTATAGTTGTTGAAGAGTAGCTTTACTAGTAAGCTCTATCAGTACCTATTTTTATATAATTTAATATTTGTAGTTTATCTATACTAATTATATTTATATATTGTTGTGTACACTGCACAGGTATCATTAGCAGCAAGCAAGTCACCACTTTTTGTACACATGCAATGCAACATCATTAGCAGCAACGTTTTGTAAACATGCAAATGCAATGCAATATTGGCACATATCTGTTGTATATTTTTCAACAAGAGTATTGGCATTTGGCACATATCAGTTGTATAGTTTGCAGTAGCAAGCCACCAAAGTTTTGTAATATTGACACAAGTCAATTGTATATCTTTTCTTTTTGGCAATTTCAATTGGAAGCTCAGTTGTCAGTTGCATATCTTTTCTATAATGCAGAGTCTGTAGAATGCCATACCAAAATATGTATAATAAAAATCTGCATTAGATGTAGAAAGATGTATAATAATAAAAGATTTTCCTTTCACCTACTTCATCCCAACATAATGGCATACCAGATTTTTATATGGAGATGTAGAATGCCATACCAAATTGGTATCTTTTGTATAATGTAGAATGCCATTATACCAAATTGCAGACTTTTATTATTATGCATCTAATGCAGATTTTTTAATATAATGCAGATTTTTTAATATAATGCAGATTTTTTAGAATGCATATTTTTTATGCATAATATAATACATAACATAATAATGCAGATTTTTTAAATATAATGCATAATAGAATGCAGATTTTTTATGCATACTATAATACATAACATAATATTAACGGTTAGATAATGGGTATTAACGGGTAATATAAGGTTACCCAACTAGTTAACCGTTTAGACCCGTTAATCATAACGGGTGTTAATGGTTCGGGTCGTGTATTCGTTAATATTAATGGGTCGTGTGTGGGTATTATTATCGGACCCGTTAGTCTTAACGGGTCGTGTACGGGTTAAGGGTGTTTTCACCCGTTAACCCGACCCGTACACGACCCAACACGACCCGTTGACAGGTCTAGTTAAAATCGATAGTTTCAAATCTCTTATAAACACATCTTCTTTCACTTAGGATTAAACCCTCTTGTAAACTTAAGGATACCCAGGTGTTATATTAAATCACCCCTACTGGTCCTATCTTAAATCCTCATACATCCTTATTTGGAATTTAACAAATGAATCTAGCAACCGAAATTCCATTCAATATAATTTTCATCATTTAAATCACTTGAATCCAAATCAAATTAATTCAAATCTTATCAAGGGTTTACTGATATTTTCTAAGTCCCATAATATCCAAATAATAATCACCAAAGATCCACAAAAGGTTTGGGATAAGAATCAACATTTAAAAAGAAACAACTTTACATATTCTGGGGAGGTCGATCGATCGAAGGCAGGGGTCGATCGATCGATCCCTCAGGTCCAAGCCTGGTTTTCTACATTTTCTGCAACTACGGGTTTCACCATTTTTACTCATTCAAACCTTCATATTAACCTCCAAAATGAGTTATAATTATTTCTACACGATATATCAACATATATGAACGATTTCCAATACTCTAAACATCCTAGAATCATCAAGGGATTGGATTAAAAGCATGTTTCTCTCCTTATTTCCAGAAAATCATCAACATATTAACTTCAAGAACACTACAATGGTTTTTCAGATTTTTCTTCAACATATTCATAATCATTTCGTGGATTAATATCATCCTACAATATAAGTTAAATTCCTATATCATTTCAGTTTCCAGAATTCCATTTAATACTCCATTATTTCTTCCAAACATGAATAATCTTCTCTTTTCATACTATTCTAACATGGACAATATACGAACTTAAATTGTCATTATTAAACACTTGCCTTTACTGAAGGTCTGATCCTTTGGTGTAGTATATCTCAGTTGGTTGTCCCATCTCCGGTCAAACTCCGGTGGTGGTTGGTGGTGGTGAACCTTGGTTCTTGTTCTTCTCCTTCCCAAGTAGGTTTTTCCCTTCCCAAGCACTCTTACACTCTCTCTAGGAAGATGGCTTCTCTAATTTGTGAAGAGGAGATGAATAACCCCCATACACTTAATCTACCAATACTTATAATATTACCAAATCCGAAATCACTATTCATCCCCCCTAGAAAAATGACCAAAATGCCCTTTCGGGTTGTCTATTCATTTCCAAATGACCCGAAACTCAAAATTAACATCCAAATAGACTTTTCTGACTATTTCGAACCTTTCGGACGCAACGACGCAGTCGAAATGACTATAAGGTCGATAGAAAATAAATTTTCTTTTTAATTTAATAAACTAGTCCCGACACGTCCCATACCGCGTCTGACTAAAAATATAAATTACCGAATTTATATCATACAGTCATATCAATGACATCACATTCATATATTACCTAAATATCTTTAAGTAATATTCAGAATCATCCATTTTAATATCCACCGTCCGGATAAAACCCGAATGAATTAATTAATACTAAAATTCAATTAATCCATTAATTTAAAATATAACCCATTTTAAAAGTCATTTAAAATTACGGGGTATTACAGTGTCGTTTTCATAAAATAAAAGAAAAATACAAGTTTGAATAAAATTCGAGTTAAAATGCAATTTTTATAATTTGGGGGGATGAAATCATAATTTTCAAAGATTTATGAGCCAGAAAATAATTTTTAAATGTTTATCTTGGCAAAATTAACTTCTCTCTGAAATTTGGTTGAATTCCGAATTAAAACGAGCAATTCATGAATTTCGAGGGCTAAAATGCAAAGAGGGGTAATTATGTACTTTTCTAAATATTTATGACCCTAAATTTGAATTAATTATTTTTATTTTATATTTTTACTAGTACCCCAAAAAATGGGATAACAAAAGAGTCAATGTGCAAAAATTATCAGGATACGTCGCGACACGACACGACACGGCTAACACAGTTGTACTAAATATTTTTATAAAATCGCTTGAATGTCCGTTCAGGCCGTGCCGTATCTTTTCGGAAAGGAATTGACAAGACGCACAACTTTGAAGTCAGACAAAAATGAGATTTTAAAGTTTTGAGGGTCAAAAATACGATTAAAGTTGGTGTTGTGAATAGTGCCAAAATTGAGGATAATTATTTATAAAAAAAGACTTCTCAACTTTCTCCGACTCTTCCCAAGACTCCAAGAGATAATTATTAGCTCAACTACAACCAATCAAAGAGAGTTTCATTCCGACTCAAACATTTTATCCCCCTACCCTATAAAAGTACCCTGAGCTCATAATTTCAAAGGTAATTTTGGTGAGGATTGTAGAGAGCCACTTGAGGACAATTTTTGATAGTTTTATTTATATTTGAACGCCAAGAATTATTCTTTTGTGCGAGAAGTTTTGTCAAGATTAATTATAAGGCACTATTATTTTAAGTTTGTTTCATTAATGAGAATTAATATTCATTCTTACATTTATATTTCGTCTTCAATTATGCTAGCTTAATTTATTTACTACGCCTAGGTATAGTTTATTATGTTTGATTAATATTGTGTGTAGTTTAAATTCGTGTTTATTTCTCAATATGTGCTAACGGTTTTAAAAATTCGGTATTCATTTAAAACGACACGAGAGCGTGTTTTAAACCTTCGGCTTTGTTTGAAAAAAATTATATTTTTATTTTTAAGTGTGCGTACTTTTTGATGGATTATGATTGCACTCGATTGTTTTGATAGTTCATGCTTAAAGACTGTACTTTGATATTTAAAAGTTAACTTTTAAGGAATTAGGGATTTTAGCTGTCTAAATTTGGAGACATTAAATTTTTGTATGAACGGAACCATGTTATTTTTCGAATTAAACGCGACGAGAGTCGGTTTAATTTGAGTAATAAATTTGGGAATGACGAGTTTAAATTATTGCATAGTATTAGTTAAACGTGATAACTGAATCTAATGTCCTAGTTTCTCACACACTAGTTTATATCTTTCATAATCGCATTTTTTTTTGTTAGCTTAGTTTAATATTCAGTCACAATTAATTTGAATGAAAAATTAACAAATCTCTGTGGGTTCGACCCGTACTTACACTCGCTATTTTATAATAGCCCATGCACTTGCGGTGTTTTATAAATTGACAATATTGACATCATTCCTCTCAGTTCTAGGTTACCCCTGAATTTGTTGGGGCGGGGAAAGCTTTACTTTATGTAAATTATATTCGTAATAAAATCCCACAAGAAAAATCATAAAACTTCTTACGAGTTGGGGAAAGTCAAAGGGATTTTGTATAAATATTAGTATTGCACCTGAAGGGAATGTTCACACATTCTATACAACTTTTAGAAGGACAGGTGTCAACAATGAATAGGAATACATCAATCAACATTCTCCATTTGACTTGGGGTGCACTTTACACCCTAAGCCACCTATAAATACCCTATAGCTTCTTAATTGTTTCATAGGTCAGATTATTGTAAAATCCCACAATTACTCTATCAAACTACTCTATAGCACAAGCAAGTACGTATGTAACTTGTAAAACACTATTCATATAGTGAGAAATGAGTTGCACCAAAGTGGATGTAGGCCAATTGGCTAAACCACTCTAAATTTTGTGTGCAGACCTCTATTTTAATTCATTTATTGCATTTATTACTTTTCATTATTATACCATATAATGTTTGTCTTGATTATTCGCTGAGTTCCTTCTCTATTATCTGGATGTTACATCTCAATTTATCATCAGATTGGCACCGACTGTTAACTTCGATGTTTTTCATTCGGTGAACTCGTAAAACCTGATTATAGGCACATAGCTAAGTTAGCTCATATCTGGATCCATAGCTTGAGGGTTTGGGTCAAGAGTTTACCCCATACTCATTTTTGAGGTATTGCATGAACTTGATTCTAGTCTGAGTGAAAATTCTAAATGAAAATCACTACTCACCATCATATTTCTAGTAGTTTGATCCAAAAATCACCACCATTTCATCCCTAAATTTGGTTATTCAATTGATTTGGAAATTCTGGGTAGAAACATTAGCCCGGATCTGTAAATTTCGTGTTTACTGTTCACTATTCTTGAGTTGAATTCCTTGTCCCGAACACAAATTCGTTGGTCAGAAAATGTCATCGAACCTACCCCCACCTCCTGGAGGAATGCATTAATAAGAAATGCACCACCATTATATGTGACAGAGCTCATCGGAGGTTTAAGAAAGATGATATTAAAAGAAGAGTAAATGCAGTCGCAGATGTTCGATCTTACCCAAACGTTGGTAGGAAGACCATCAGAGGGGGTTGCGAACTCACATACTCCTATAGTTAGGGGAAGCCAAAACCCTTCGAAGGGGTTGCTTTATGCTTCGAGAAAATAAGGGTCGTCGAGGGTAAGATACAGTAATGTGGATGGATTCTGTTAGCTCGAAATGAGATATGAAGGGGGAATTCGAGTGACGAAGTTCCAACAATGGAAGAGGAGGAAAACAAGGCACAGGCTGATTCCTAGCCAAGAAGCCGAGGAGACCAGTCTTATTAACTAGGTAAAATCTTCTATATCCCTAGAATAATATTAACAACTTGGATAAAACACCCATCATAGCAAAGGGTTAATGTGTTAACCAGTCAAACAACACCATCATCCTTTGAAAGGATAGGACCCAAATGTCGTGCCTCACTTACTGCTCAAAACCATTATGACATGAGGAAGTACTCTAAAGAACGTAGGGGAACACTGACCCTAAGGAGTTTTGCCTCTCTTAGACCTTAAGATATGCCTTATACTTTGACTAACATGAGCAAAGGAGAATCTAGAAATGTGGGGTCCAAATATAATCACCCTTAAGGTGAAAATCCTTAAAAAAGTTCCATTCACAAGTTAGAAAACAAATTTGGTGACTTGATGAATAGCAAGAACCCCTTTGATAGGGGATATATGGAAGGGTCTCCCTTCGCCCAAAAAATCACTAGCTACCCCACTATCACAAAGTTTAAACCTCCAGATGTGACACCGAGATATGATAGGAGCACAAACCCTATTCATCATATAGAGATGTATCGGTTGGTCACCGTTATCTATTTTGTGCCAGATGAAATGAGGTTCCGATCATTCTTAAGCACTCTCACTGGGTCAGTAACGTATGGTACATATCTTACCTAATGGACAAAAAATAAGATTTAAGGAGCTTACTGATAAGTTCATATACAGCTTTTGTTTCGACCTTAAACAAGTTAGGAGCGTGACCCATCTACTTAACTTTTGATAGGATAAAGGGGAAACTATTAGAGACTTAATTTCCAAATTTAACAAGAAAAAACTTGAAGTTGTTTACTATGATGAAAAATTACAATAAAAACCCTAATTATTGGGATCTTACCTGGACAATTATATTAGGAACTTTCTAAAGACACTCTTACCACAATGAATGAACAATTGATAGAAGTTGGGAAGGTAATGGCAGTTGAAGAGGCAATGGCTGCCAAGAATGGAGAGCCGAAAGAAGATGGGATAAGTGAGTCTTTTCAGAATAAAAACAAAGACAAAGGGGGACAGAAGTCTCAAGAGAACTTCACTAGTTACATTCCCATCACCATGTAAATTCATCACATCATAAATGAAATTAAGGATGAGGAAGAGATCATATGGTGAGGAAAACTGATGTCCCCACCAAGTAAAAGAGAGAAAATTAACTATTGTGAATTTCATAAGGACCATGGTCATGATATCGATGATTGTATTGCTCTTAAGAATGAGATTGAAAAACTCATCAAGAAGGGTCAACTAAAAATATTCGTTGACTAGAATATCCTTCCCTAAGAGAAAAGGAAATAATAAGGGTCTCCAATAAAGGATAAAGACAATAAGAAAGAAGGTAAAAATCCAAAAGGTAGGGATTTAGATAATGACTCTGATAAAGAGGTAGAATTTCTTGAGAAGCCTAAAGGTCCCAAGGGATACCTACACTTGATTTCATTTGGCACATACATGATTTCAGGAGGAGTAGCTTGTGTAGTAATTGAACAACTAACATAAAAGCATACGTGGGAGAAGCAAGAGATGTTGCTCGATGAATGGATATAAATCATATAATAAAAAATGATGAGAAAGTTCATCTTATGAAGGTTAACATCGATCGGTTGATTGTTGTATTTTTTAGGATGAATTTCAAGAACATCATTTACCCACATGATGACCCATTAATCACGAGCTTCATGGTTCGCTAATATAATGTTTCTCGAATTATCGTTGATGGAGGAATTTCAATTGATGTAATTTTTTTAGATTATTTCAAAGGTCTGAAGCTAAATGTAATGTAACACAAACCCTATCATCAACCCTTCAGTAGCTTTAATGTGGAGAAAGTCTTCCCGCTCGGAATGGTAGATTTAGACATATGCATAGGCAAGTAGCCGACACATTTGATGAATAAAATAAACTTATTTGTCATAGATCATCATGTGATATCCTCTTACAATATTTTTTTGGGACGAGTTTCCCTAAAATAGTCTGAAGTTATTTTTTCTATCGTTCATCAAATGATGAGATTTCCTGCTCATTTTAGGGTAGGAGGTGTATGCAGATCAGATTGCTGAACAAATGGAAGTTTGCTAGTGGAAGACTACTTCATACAATATCAACACCCTTGACCTAAGGGTTGAGAAGAAGTTAACGAAGGGTGAGGCAGTCGAGCAAGTAAAATTGATGGTTCTCGATGAAGAAGACCCTATAAAAACTGTGAAAATTATCTCTTCCTTGAAACCTAATGTCAAAGTCAAGTTATTTAATCTCTTAAAAGATCATAAGAACATATTTGCATGGTCACATAAGTATATGCTCAGGATAAACTCCAAAACTATATGCTGTCATCTAGATGTGAACCCCTCAACCAGGGAGGTTAAGCAAAAGAGGAGGCAGTTTAGCCCAAATCGGTACCATATGTTCCAAGAAGATGCGCATAAGCTTCTAGATGAGGGATTCATAAAAGAATCAAATATCCCTCTTAGTTGTCCAATGTCGTGCTCGTACCAAAGCAAAATGCCGCCAACTTCACCAATTTTAAATAAGGTCTGCCCAAAGGATTATTTTCCTTTGTCTAAGATAGATCAAATGGTTGACGCCACTGCCGACCATGAACTTATGAGTTTCATTGATGCCTATAGGCGTTACAATCGAATATCTTTGAACGATGATGATGTTGATTAAACCTCTTTCATAACTTATAAAGCCACCTATTTTTAAAAAATAATGTCTTTTGACTTGAAAAATGATGGAGCCGTGTATTAGTGATTGATGAATAAATTTTTTGAAGAATAGATATGACAAACCATGGAAATTTATGTCAATGATAAATTTTTAAAGAGTCTTAAAGCTGAATATTATGTGAAACTCTTGGTGAAAGCTTTTGATACCATGGAGAAACACCAAATGAAGCTAAATCCAGTCAAGTGCATCTTCATAGTTGGATCCAAAAAATTCTTAGGCTTCATAATATTCAAGAAAGGAATATAAGCTAATTCATAAAAAATCAAGGCTCTGATTAGCATGAATTCTTCAAGAAATCGTAAAGAGGTTCAACTGCTCACATTGTTCATAACAGGCTTAAACATATTTATCTCTAAAACTATCGATAAATTCCTTCCATTCTCCAGAGTACTAAGGAAAGCCTCCTTAGGGGGTGAATGGAATGAAGAATGTGAGAAAGAATTTTAAAAATTGAATTTTACTTGGGTTCATCTCCTCTATTATCATGAACCCTGTATGGTGAAAAGTTTTACTTGTATTTTAGGAGTCTCTGAATCAGTAGAAACCCAAATAATGGTTTGACTAGATCAATAGATTCAGAAGTCGGTATATTATTAAAAAATATTTTTGGGGTAGATAGTCGATATTCTAGGATGGAGAAATTGTCATTTGCATTTATTCACACAACAAGGAAGATGAAAACATACTTCCAATCTCATGTAATTGTGGTGTTAACAGATCCGCCCCTTAGGAAAATTGTGCATAAACCAGAGAAATCTGGTCATCTTATAGCATGATTCATTAAACTGGGAGTATATGGCATAGATTAATAGCCTCATAACATAACCAAAGGACCACTAGTAGATTGTCTTGCAGAATTCACATGGGAAGATCCAAGTTTGGTCAAGGATTATTCATCCTCTGAGTCAGTCCATTCAGTTCAAGCCTTGATTATAAAAATTGAGGCTCCATCTCAAGCCTCGACTTCGTCTAACATAGGTCTTGATCCAAGAAAAGGAAAATGGATTATTAAATACAAAGACACATAGAAGACCCCAAATGACTGTTCATAAGAGGATCACAAACTATTTTATTTATAGATAGCTACCTAGAAATTATATGTGGATGGTTACTCATGTGTAACAGGGAGGGGTGCATGAGTCATACTCTCGACCCAAATTAAAATATATATTGATTAGGCCCTTAAATTTAACTTCTCATCCTCCAACAATGAGGTATAGTATGAAACTCGGATAACAGGATTCAATATTGTTATATCAATTAGAGTTAAGCATATTCAAGCTCATAGCGATTCGTAACTAGTGGCACATCAGATATCAGGAGAATATGAAGCTAAGATGAAAAAATGGAAAATAATTTATTCAAAGTGAAGACACTCATATCTATATTTGTGAAAGTTAAGATGCAAAGAGCTTCAAGAGAAAATGTTAGAGCTGTCGCTTTAGCAATGTTAGCTTCGGCCATAAGAACAAAAATCATAAGGGTAGTGCCAATAGAGATATTGACCAAACCTATAATCAAACGGGAAGACCAGGAAA
The DNA here is from genome assembly GCA_949130495.1 of Sambucus nigra. NCBI lineage: Eukaryota > Viridiplantae > Streptophyta > Magnoliopsida > Dipsacales > Adoxaceae > Sambucus > Sambucus nigra. Next base: position 478,083,840 of record OX422217.1, on the reverse strand, counting down.
AGATATTCAATCTAAACCTTGCCCCTTTATAGATGAATTTGATCATCGACTTTCTCAAAAATGGAAAGCTCCCGAAAGAAAATAAGGAGGTGTGGAAGGTCAGATTTAAAACGACCAAATTCGATCCATTTGGAGATATAATGTATAAGAGGGGGTTCCTTCTTCCTCTCTTAAGGTGCGTTTATCCCTCAGAGGTAAACTACATTTTAAAAGAGTTGCATGAATGTTCTTGCGGTAGTCATACAGAAGAACGTTTGTTAGCCAAGAAGATTATTGTTCAGGGGTATTATTGGTTGATCTTGTCCAAACATGCCTATGCTTATGCAAAGAAACGCGACTCATACAAGAGTCATGCAAACCCTTCATATCCATCACTACCTCATAGACATTTTGTTAATGGGGTATTTACATCGTCGAGCATCTTACACCAATGGCAGTACAATTCAAGTATCTAACAGTGAAAGTTAATTATTTCACGATGTGGGTAGAGGTCGAGCCTCTGATCGATATCACCAATAAGAAGTGTTTTTTAGTTTATGTGGTGAAACATCATCTGCAGGTATAAGATCCATTATGCCTTCATCATTGATCATGAAAAATAATTTGATAATGATTCATTAGAGGTCTATTATGAAAATCAAGGATTAAGCTTTTGTATTCAACTCATTCTCATCCTCAGACTAATGGTTAAACGTAATTTATGAATTGAGATCGTCTCTTAGTTATTAAAGCTAGACTTGAAGAGGCTATGGCCATATTAGACCATGCCTAAGACCCCTACAAAGGAAACCCCATTTGTATTAACATATGGGTTTAAGGCTATTATGGCGAATGGAATTGGACTCTAAAGCCACATTGTTCAACACTTCAACGAGCAAAGAAACGATGAGTACAGGAGGCTAGACTTAGACTTAGTTGAAGAAATTCGAAAATATACACATGTATGACATGAAACTTATCCACAAAGAGCTTTCAGATACTATAACAAGGAGGTGAAGAGCAGACCATTGAAAATGGCGGATTACATGTTTAAGAAAGCGATTCAGAAAAAGAACAAGCTTCATCCCAACTGGCACAAACCTTATAAGATCACTGAAGAAGTACTTCCTGGGACTTACAAACTTAAAAATATTGAAGAAAAACACTTTTCTAATCCATGGAACACAGAACATTTGAAGAACTATTACCATTAGAATATATGAAGGTTTTTCTTTATGTATATAAAAGATGTCAAACGATATAAAGGTTCCTTAAATTAATGAATATATTATAGTTTTTCTTCCTATCCTACCCTTTGATTTGTTATATTTACTTCTTCTTGTCATAAACCTCGTCTATATCATGAAAGGGAAGTGCTTAACGATTTGAACTCATAGGCATTTCTCAGAATATGGCATAGCTTAGGGTTAGTTGCTAAAAAAGATGAACCCAAAAAAATATTGGCTCATCCTTAGGACAAAACTATGAGGGTAAACAAGACATATCATAAAAGATTAAGGTCGAGACCCTAAAGGTTGCCTAAGATCGAATAGGTCTTAATCAACCACTTTAATGGTAAAAAGCTTTTACAAGGTCGACATGAATGCCCCGAGTAAAAGTTAGAAATTCTAAATTTAAAAAGTGACGAGACAAAGCTCAAGAAAAATGCTTTTCCAAATGAACTCACCCCCTCATTAATGTAAAACTTTGATAAGATCCAGGACGAACATAAAATGGAAAATTTTCACTAGTTTGGTCAATTTTATAAAAATTAGTTTAAGTAAAATAGTGGAATGATATTTACTACATGTTTGAATCGCTTAAGAAAAATTGGTTGGAGAACAAGATAATTATTTTATTGATAACAATATGAAAGCGACAAGGAATAAAGATAGTTTCAAATTTAAATTTTAATTTCTTCAAATTGATTTACTTTCAAACAAAAAATAAATGAAGTTCAAATTTACACAAATCAAATTAAACATGAATTTTGTCAAAGCAAGCTTTTTCTTAAACTAAAACTACCCAAATTAATTAAGCATCAATTAAACCATTTTTGTGGTTAAACCAATTTTATCTTTTTAACCTAAGCATGCATATAGGTGCGTTACAAGATAAAATAAACAACCACTAGGCTCGATGTACAAGGAAAATCTAAATGGGAAAAACCTCGGACGACCCAACCACAAAGTCCACTAAGTACAAAATTACAAAAAGGACGCAACGGAAGAATTACATAATGACTTGATGCCCTCGCAAGCCTTGACGCTCTTCGTTCCTTTAAACTCTGCTTAGTGACAATACAGGATTCCACCTACGCCTTGGAGTTCATCGATTGGGTACATCAAACGTCACGCATACGAATTCCACCATATGTAAATAAACGAGCACGAAATCCTCCGCAAGAAACAATTCTCAATAGTGTGGAGAATAAAAATGGTGCGAAAACTCAATCTCAACACACACGCACACACACACACACACACATACACGTATACATATATATATATATATATATATATATATATATATATATATATACCAATTGGGTGTAAACTTGGTTTTTGTTTTGAAAGTTAAATTGTGAAGCAAGAACAAAAACTTTCTTGGACTTTTTTAAAGATATGTCACTCTTACAAGATGAAAAAGTCTCTCTAAAAACAGCAATCCTGTACCCCCTAAATAGGTGGAAGGAGTAGTGGGGAGTTGAGGAAAAAATGCCAAAAAAATGATTTTTTTAAAAAACGTGCCCTGTCATTCGAACGAAGTTCAATCTCATTCAAAAAACATTCTTATCTCATTCAAACGAACAAATAACGAGCCTTATAATGAGATGTCTGTGCTGACAATAAATTAACATCGTTAGAAGTCGTTCGAATGAATCTCCAAATCTAGTTAGAACGACATTATAAAGTCGATCTAATGACATCATAAAATAAAAATATTTTAATAAAAAAATGTGAAGTGATTTTTAAAAGAGTTTAAAAATCTTAACACCCAATAATAAAATATCCAAGGCTGAACATAAAATATCCATTCATGTTTAAGATATCCTTGGAACATTGATGACAAAACGTGGCACGAAATATGGCGTGGGAATGTATTCTCTTTGACTTGACTGCCACGTCTTGAAAAAACATTTCATTGGCTTGAAAGGTCACAAATACAACTTCTACCCTAAGACTCAAAGCGTTTGATCCGTAATTAAGCCAGTACATACAAATCGACTCAATTGAAAATTTGTCCTTACAAATTTGTCGCTTTGGCAACTCTAGAACGAAACTAAAAATAAAACACCTATGGGCATTCAAGCTCATCTAAAAATACAGACGCTTGACCGACCCATACTCTAAGTAGTTTTGCTTGTTTTAAAACTTTACCACATGATTGCAAACTTGCACACATAAACACACCATAAACGCATAGAGAATAGCATTATAAATTGCATTAGAAAATCCTCCCCCTTTGTCTAAAGATATCTACATAAGAAAGGTACTTGAAAAGGGTTAGAAGCCATTTCTCCTCCTTTTTGTTTAGGAACAGACAAAGATTAAGGGGCACAAAATAATTAATTTCTCCCCAATTAAAACAATTCTCCCCTAAATGAAATAAGGGATAAGCATAAAGGAAAAATTATATCATGCAATGGTGTAGAGTGATACAAGAAATAACAAAGCAACTTGGTCGCACAAGAACAACTAATCAACACAAAGACTAATAGATACCAACTATAATGCGATAGCAAAATGATACCAACTAGAATGTACAAAGATAATCATGGGATATCAAAGAAAAGTCGCAACAAGATGATATAGTTATGAACAAATAGCATACCAAAATGAGATTTATCTTTAAACTTATGGCATAAAAGGACTAAATGAAAAATCAAAGACTCAAACACAAACGATACCATATATATAAATATATGAAAGATATCAATGAAGCATAAGCACATATATCGGTATAACCAACACACAAGACATTAAAAAAAATAAGCTTTCCACACTCATATAACATAAATGTGTGTATATATAAATGTATTAAACGAAGTGAAGGGGTGTGAACGAGATACAAAAGAATTATGACCCAATCACTTAAATATGTTTAAAGAGTTCTATTATATCGCAAAACTTTATTAAATTTAGATTTAGCCTTATGCGACAAGACAAAAAGAACTTAAAGAATAAACAAGCACAATGTACATAAGCCTAGAATTTTGATGTTAACTAGGAGTCATTGTGCAAACCCGTTGATCTTCAACTAAACACCCTTAAAAGATAAACATATTTCATAATTTCTTTTCCTTTCTTTTCTCATTCTTTTGAAGTTATTTATATTCAGAAATCAAACAAACTAAACTATGTTGGCCTTTGACAATTTTTCTATTTTTAATGGTTTTAATCTTTTCATTAGGCTCTTGCCAACGACGGCTTTCCCGCAAAGGAGATTTGCTCATTTCATAGACCTTTCCCATGAACCCTCGTATATTTTCAACAAAATTTAAATAAATATCACATGCAAAAATCCACTATAGACATAAAATATGTAGATGACAAAATTGATGGGAGAGCGTCTCATTCGTCTTAAATAAAACATGTGAAGTTAAAGTTCAAAAGAGAGCTCGTGCATGTGTGTGAGGAGACATATATAAAGAAAATCCATTAATCAAATCAAAGTTAAACTACTCTGTACAAAAATGATAAGGAACAATTTAAGCATTAAAATTCATAATCAAAAGATCTAGCCACATGGATACATGGAATGATATAGGATTCAAACACAAGTATTTACAACATAAAATGTGTAAAACTAAAGTACACCAAAAACAAAAGAAATCTTTTTGAGTTTTTAAATTATTAATTAAAAAAAAAGATAACTCAAAAGACAAATAAAAATCTTTTTGATTTTTCAATAAGATCCAATAAATGAAAAATCAAAATATAAAAGACTCAAGGCACATACAATTAGCAAGCACATATATCATGAAGTATAAAAGATAGTGTATATAAAGAAATCTAAAATAATCAACCCTTAGATATAGCATGGGAAGTATCATGTGCAAGAAAATGAGAATCATAAAGCCTACAAATCGGATCTCCTAACCCACATAGGTGTAACGTGACGCTCTTGGGTTTTGGTGACCGTGGTGAATCTACCCTAGGACTTCCTAGGACCATTTCTAAGATCAAAACAAAACCTCATAAGGTGATCGTTCTTACCGCATTGTGTGCACATGAAAGCATGGTGAGATGTATTACCTAAGGGTTGACATTTTCTTGCGTTCCTAGTTAACTCACTCAAATGTATGGTATTGGCTTTATAAGCGAAATTATTTTGATTACCGAAGCGAATATTACACTTGTCATTTTTTATTTGGATTTTGCATAACATCTTATCCAATTTACCGGACCTAGACTCCAAATCAAACTTCACATGACTTAAGTCTCTCAATTTATGTTCAAGCTCCACTATCCTAGACTCAAGTAAACTCCGAGACTCTTCAAACTCAAGAAGCTCTTTCTTCACAACCTCCATTAGACCTGGAATACTATATCTCTCACTTTTAACATATTCTAGCTTCGCTCGAAGAGTCCTCTCACATGCCCTAAGATCTACAATTAAAACACTTTCAACATTACTTACAACACGTTCTTTCATCCTATCTTCCAACTTTAAGTTTTCCTTCTTTAATTTCAAGGATTTCGCATACAACTCATGATTTGTAACTTTGAGTTCACTAACATCCTCCTCCTATTCTTAATTCTCACTCTCTTCTCCACTCTCTCTACCATCAAAAACTTGGGAATCATAAACAATGGCCTTAGAAGTGTCATACAAAGAACTATCTTCATGGAAAGATTTCTTATTAAAAATAGAATGACTAACCATGAACGCGGTGAAGTTGTGCTCAATAGGGGAATCGACCCCCCCTCTCACTATGACTAATGGTGACATTATATGCAATTGATTTATTTCCCTCCTTCTTAAGTTTAGTGGGACACTCAGCTGCCCTATAGCCATAACCCTCACAACCAAAACACCTATTCGACTCATCCCTCTTAAAGATTATTATTACTATTCTTAGGTAGTTTATCATCCATGTTATACTTAGACTTCTTAAGTTTCTTATAGTCATTTTCAAATTTCTCTTTATTAAACTTAAAGATTTTTTTGAACTTATCAGTAAACATAGCCATAGCATCGGACTCGATGTCCGACTCATCATCTGAGACTTGTGTTTCCTCCTTCTGGGATTTTAAAGCAATGTCCTTATTTTTAGTAAGATTTTTGGAGGTAACCATATCAAGTTCATAGGTTTAAAGATCACCTATAAGCTCTTCAAGTTTCATAGAGTTTAAAGTTCCTAAGGAGTTCAAAACGGTCACTTTTGGATTAAACCTTTCGGGTAATGACCTCAAAAAAAATTTTATGACATGGTTATCGGGTATCTTATCTTCCAAGTTAAAAGACGAGTTCACAGTATTAGATAATCTAGCATAAAACTCATCGAAGGATTCACTCTTTGCCATTTTTATGGTTTCAAATTTAGTAGTGAGATTTTGGAGTTTGGAAGCCTTAACAGCACTTATACTTTCATGGATGAGTTGGATTGTGTCCAAAGCCTCTTTAGACGCTTCACATGTCATGATACGATGGAAGTCTTCTAGTATGACCGCACTAAAAAGAGCATTTAAACCAAGTGAATTGTATTTTTCTAGCTTATAGTCACCCTCACTCCATCTTTCTACTGGTTTAAGAACACGAACTTCTCCTACTAAATAAGTTGGTGGGAACCACCCTTTAACAACCGCTTGCCAAACCCGCTCACCTAATGACTTAAGTGCTGACATCATAGCCACTTTTTAGTACGCGTTGTTAGAACCATAAAAAACAAAAAACCTCGAATAAGTAAAATGTTCCATATTTAAGCCTAAAATGATTTAACACGATAATTTAGTGTACCCGCTTTGATTCCACTTGAATGCGATGGGGATTAAAGATGGTTCCAAAATTCAAATTTTTATTTCTTCAAATTGATTTACTCTTAAACAAAAATGAAGTGAAGTTCAAATTTACATAAACCAAATTAAACATGAATTTTGTCAAAGCAACCTTTTCTTAAACTAAAACTACCCAAATTAATTAAGCACAAATTAAACCATTTTTTTGGTTAAACCAATTTTATCGTTTTAACCTAAGCATTCATTTAGGTGGATTACAAGATAAAATAAACAACCACTATGCCCGATGTACGAAGAAAACCCAAATGGAAAAAACCTCGGACGACCCAGCCACAAAGTCCACTAAGTAAGAAATTACAAAAAGGACACGACAGAAGAATTACATAACGACTCAACGTCCTTGAAAGCCTTGACACTTTCGTTCCTTTAATATCTGCTTAGTGACAATGCAAGAGTCTACCTACACCTCGGAGTCCACCGATGGGGCACAACAACAGTCATGCATATGGAGTCCACCATATGTAAACCAACGAGCACGAAATTCTCCGCAAGGGACAATTCTCAATAGTGTACAGAATAAACACGATGCCAAAACTCGATCTCAAAATGTGTGTATATATATATATATATCATGTAGAAACTTGGATGTGAACCAATTGGGTGTAAATTTTTTTTTGAAAGTTAAACCATGAATCAAGAACAAAAACTCTCTTGAACTTTTTTTAAGTCATGTCACTCTTAGAAAATGAAAAAGTATCTCTAAAAACTGCAATCCCATACTCCATAAATGGGTGGAAAGGAGTAGTGAGAAGTTGAGGAAAAACTGCCAAGAAAAAAATATTTTTAAAAAAAAACATGCCGGGTCGTTCGAACGATATGCTTATCTCATCCGGACGAGCAAGTAACGAGCCTTCTAAAGAGATGTCAGTTCTTACAAAAAATGAACATAGTTAGAAGTCATTCGAATGAAGCTCCAAATCTCGTTCGAAAGACATTATAAAGTCGTTTGAACGACAACATAAAATAAAAATATTTCTCTAAAAAAATGTAAAGTGATTTTTAATACCAGTTTAAAAATCTTAACAACCAATAATTAAATATCCAAGGATCAATATAAAATATGTACTCATACCTAAGAGATCCATGAAACATTGATGATTAAACGTGGTATGAAACATGTTATAGGAATGTATTCTCTTTGACTTGACGACTATGTCTTCAATAAACATGTTAGGCTTGGAAGGTCATAAACACAACTTCTACCCTATGACACAAAGTGTTTTGTCCTTAATTAAGCCAATATATATAAATTTACTCCATTTGAAGTTTGTCCTTACACAATATCACCCTCATCTTGATGCCAAATCTGATTACGACCTAGAACAATCATAAGAGGGATAGTCAAACTCCGAGTTTTACTTAGATAAATTTTTCTTTGGTGTTTGGTCAGTTTTAATAAAAAAATACTTAAGGAAAATTTGGCATGTCATTAATTTGCTTGGCTAATTTAAGAAGAACTGGTTGAAAAAAAGTTAGTCAAGACAATAAATCCATAAGCCTAACATAATTTTTGACCAAAAAAGGTTCAACCTCAGACCTATAAATGAGCCTATGTAACAAGGAACGACATATGAGGGATACTAATAGTAAAACACACAGACATAACATGCTTAACCAAAAGGCTCAAAAAGATCCATACACAATAATATCATAGAAATGGAATAACATAAAAAACTCTTAGCATTACAAAGATAAAACTCCTAGGAGTTAAATATAGCATCCCTCAGGGGGAAGGGGTATTAAAGGTTAGATGTCGTATGTTCCAACCAAAAAACACATATACTAAAGGCCGTGCAGGTGGAAGAAATGAGTAATAAAAAATAAAAGAGGAAAAAGTAAGGAGCACAATCCTTAGGGATACCAGCATTGAGAGTCATGTTGACAACAACATCCTCACATCCTTTCGGATTATCCACAACATTAAACGGTGTGTCGACTTTGACATTAATGTCATCCTTGGTTGCTTCTCTAGCAACCTATTAAGCATAGAATTCTATGGAGATGTTTTTTTCCCTAGTATCATTAATTTGCCAAGTGTCAACCTCTTCAGCAAAATCTAGACACTCATGAATGACTCTCACTTTCATCTCTTTATATCCTTGGCACATATAATTTAGATCAAGGTTCTGAAGTCGACAGAGTTATGATACTCAGGGATTCATATAAATTTTCTTATAATTATTTTCTTTATAAATTTTACATAAAAATATATCCAGAATATGACATATATTCTTCAGTATCATTGACAGATTTTTTTTTACCGATTCTTTCAGATCATCGATAGTTTATTTCTTTAAAAATATTATTTAAATAAAAGTTTTAGTTTTTTTTAAAAGCTTAAAATTTTATTTATACATGTTACTTTTAATTAATCTAACCCTTTTGCATGTACAAAGACTAATGAATGATGTTGATGTTGAGATTTTAGAACGAGACGTTAATAAACTTGATTTAAATAAAAATGATAAAAATAGTGGTTATGTTAATAATGATAATAATGAACCTTCTAGTATCATGCAAACTACTAATAAGGATTTAGATATTAAGAAAGAAAACGCTAATAATACTTTGCCTAAAAGCCGAAAAATTATACATAATCAACCTATTGATCAAATTTTAGGTGAACCCACTAGTGGTATACTAACTAGATCATCTATTAAAAATGTGTATAATAATTTGGCATTTGTTTCTCAAATTCAACCTAAAAATATAATTGAAGCCAAGAATGATGAATTTTTGTTAATGGCAATAAAAGAAGAATTGACACAATTTGAAAGAAGTAATATTTGAACATTAATACCTAAATCAAAAGATAATACAATTATTAGAATAAGATGGGCTTTTAGAAATAAAAAGGACGAATCCGAAATAATTATTTAAATAAAGCTAGATTAGTAGCACAAGGGTATAATCAAGCAGAAGAAATTGATTATGGAGAAACATGTGCTCCTGTTGCTAGATTAGAACCTATTCGCATGTTGCTTGCATTTTCATGTTATAATTTTTTTCCTATTTCAAATTGATGTTAAAAGCGCCTTTTTAAATGGATATATCTCCAAAGAGGTTTACGTTAAATAATCCCCCTATTTTGAAATCATATATTTTCAAATCATGTATATAAATTGAATAAAATATTATATGGAATGAAACAAACACCAAGAGCATGATATGAAAGATTAAGCGGATTTTTATTACAAAATAATTTTGTTAGAGGAAAGATGGATAGTAGTTTATTTATTAAGTTTCACGAAAAGTTATACTTATCGTACAAATCTATGAGGATGATATTACATTTGGTTCTCCTAATGAAAACTTGTGTAGAGATTTTGCTAGTTTTATACTGAAAGAATTTGAAATGCGTATGATGGCTGAGATAAATTTCTTTTGGGGATTACAAATTAAACAAAATAAATATGGCATTTCCATAAACCAATCGAAATACATTGAAGATCTTCTCAAAAAATATGGATTGGATAATGCTAAATCTCTTAGAACCCCTATGAGTACATCTCTTAAACTAGACAAAGATGAAAATAAAAAATCGGTATATATGACATGATATCGTGGTATGATTGGTAGCTTACTTTATTTAATGGCTAGTAGGACATACAACATGTTTAGTGTTTGTTTATGTGCACGTTTTCATGCTAATCCTAAAGAATCTCACTTGTGTGCTATTAAACGTATTTTTAGATATCTTCTTGGTACAATGTGTGACACCCGACTAATTAAATACCGGGTAGCTACTCCTTTATAAAATTAATTCAAAATGCCAAGTTGGCTCAGTTAATAGCATCACTGTCGAAAACATTATATTATTTCTAACCACCTAGTATTTAAAAAGAAAGTTGCCAAATTTTAATTTAAGTCTGATTAACATGCAACAAGTGTAAGGAAGAAATAAATAACACCATTCACCATACTGAAGTAAAACGAATAACCATCACAATAGAGTAAATAAAGTCTGGAGGAAAACTCCTCACTACAATCCCATAACTGAAATGAATAACCGAAACTGAAATAAAACATGCTAAAGTCTGAAAACTGAAATATAAAAGATGTCTCTAAAGAAATGGGCAACATGCCCTACAACTGATAGATGGTGACTCTGGAATCCAAAAGATAGAAGCGTCTACATGCAAATCCCTGTAGCTTCCACAAGCAGCTACAGCTTGTCACCTGAATGAGTAACCTATGCTTGGTGTCCTTGTGGCTGGGCACCTAAAATGGTTTTACAAAGAAAAAGAGATTTGAAAAGCAAACGGGTCAGAGCCCGAATGTGGAGTTATATTTTAAAAACCTGCAAGTGCTTTAAAAACATTTAAAACATTAAATGCAAAGTACATGTTAGGACGTACACTCGCATGATATTCTCACCTCTCGTCTAACTGTGCACTCCTAACGTAAGTACCCATCTATATCGACCCATACTACTAGCTAACTGACAACATAACTAGCTAGACTGACAAAGGTTCTACCCATATTACTCGGTTCCATTTAACATAACAACGCTCGTAATTAAATAGAGGTTTAACGTAGACTCAGTTACTAAATATGCCATTGATATAACTATCAGTTAACTCATTATATATCTCGAAACAATACCGTAATATTTTTACAACATTAACATGAGGATTCCCATTAATTTAATGTATATTATTCATATCATAAATATACAATTCAAACACCCCGCGAACTAAGCTGTGGTGCACACATACTCTGCTATCCATACCGGTACATCACGTACATAAGGATTACATATTCCGAATCTCTCAGGAATAGTTTACCGATAACAACATCACAAATAATGGAGGCGAACACAGTCACCATCACATGGGTCACGCACATACCTACGCTCCCATGATCAGCGGACTTATTAATATCACAATAAGTCTTTCTATGACCTATGTTCATCGAGGTACCAGTCTATATCCCCCCCCCCCCCCCCCGTAGGCACACAAGGATTAGAGGGTCCTAAGCGAACGCAAACCTCCCGTGATAGCAAGTATGGTAGGTATGTCATACACACAATCCATATACCAATACTAAGTAAACACACATCTTAGTAATACCATATTTTAATCGTAGTACTATTCTCATTCTCGTACTAACTCGTAATTATCACTATATATGCTATACCGGTTTATAATCATACGTGCCATAATTAATTCTCACGTCGTAGTGGACACTCACGTCTCGACCCAAACCGTCCATGTAATACAACTCTCGTATGTAAATTTCTCCTCATAAATACCCAAATGTCCTAATCCTATCATTACTACATCTACGGAATGATATCTATATCCTCAAATCAGTTTACGGAACTCCAAAAGTTAAAACAGTCCAAAATGGCCCAAACTGCCAGCTCGTTAGAAGTCTCGTTCGAACGAGTGTTCGAACGAGTTTGGACTGTCATCTCGTTAGAAGTCTCGTTCGAACGAGGTTGTTCGAACGAGATCCCAGTTCGTTCGAACGAACTGTCCCTTCTAACGATATCTCGTTCGAACGAGATATCGAACGAAATCCCTACTCGTTAGTAACGACTGGTCAACTCGTTAGAAGCTCGTTCGAACGAGTTCGTTCGAACGACCTGGGGCTGCTTCTAACAACTGGCGAGTTTCGGCCCAGAATTTTCCCAATTCGTTTTTTTCATCCATTTTTACTCCTCCAATCTCTTCTAAAATTCGTTCCAATAATATATTGAGTTATCTAATCATCCTCAAACATGCTAAGGTGTTATACTAACATCTTTAAAGGGGCTTAATACCTTCTAAACATCATTAAATCCCAAATTTCTACATTAACTCCCAATTTTCTTCAAGAACATAAACCCTAGGTTCTTCTCATCATAATTTCCCAGATTTTAATCCGTTTATACAACACATAGATATGAAATCTCTAAATTAAATCTTCAAACATTGTTTCTACATGCAAACCTATCCCAAAGTTAAACAACAATCTTCCAATTTCATGGGTTTTCTTTTAACTCTTATATAAGATTGGTTAACAATGTTTCTAACATGGAAAAAGCATTCACTGCATAAGGAATGTAATTTAAATCACTTGCCTTGGTTTGATTCCGGATTTGGTGTTGATTTGATGAAGAATTTCTGCAGAATTTCTTCTCTCCAAGCTTCCTCTCTAATGGTGGCTTAAGGTGGCTAGGGTTTGATTTGGGGAAACTTAGAAAACCTAAATGACAACCTACGTAGCCTTCTAGGTTAATATGGGTTGGTTAATGGGCTTAATGGGTTTAATCCACATCAGATTTACATCTCTAATTTTCGTCACTTTTAATTCCTAAAAATGTAAAATTACCAAAATACCCTTTAAGTTACCGGTATGGCCTAAAAATACCCCGGGACCCAAACTATACCCCCAGCTAGTGTTTTCTGACTATCTCGACCCTTCCGGACGCGTTGCGCACTCAAAACGACCATACGGATTATAAATTTTACATTCACTTTTATTAACAAAATATTATACCGTGACGCGGCGGTCCCACGCATCTCAACAAAATTTCTAAAATGCCGTATATAATCTCACGACAAATTTCCATAGTACCAAATACATATATAATCATATATGCATATAATCAAATACCAATTCGCATCTCATTAGTATATATAACCCGGATTAATTTCCAATTAATACGCATTTAATTAATTAATCCCAAAAATAAATATAGACAAAAGTACGGGGTATTACATACTTCCCCCCTAATAACTGAATTTCGTCCCGAAATTCGAAACTAGAAAGTACCTGCTAAAAATAGCTCTGGATAACGTTCGCGCATCTCATCCTCGCGCTCCCATGTGGACTCCTCGACATTGTGATGTCGCCACTGAACACGCACTAACGGAACTATCTTTGACCGCAGTTTCCTCTAGCTTCGGTCCAAAATAGCAATTGGCCCCTCCTCGTAGGAGCTATCCGGCTGGAGATCGATGTCCTCCACAGCAATGTGAGAATGAGCCAAATTATCTCTAAGGTATTTCCTCAGCGAGGAAATATGGAACACGTCGTGAATCCGATGCAAGTGCTCCGGTAGTCCAAGTCTATACGCAATGGGTCCGATCCGCTCAATAATAGGAAACGGCCCCACATACTTTGGTGCCAACTTCCCCTTCTTCCCGAATCGCATAATCCCCCTTCATCGGAGAAATCCTGAGCAAAACCTGGTCCCCCACTTGGAACTCCCTGAAAAACCTCTTCGCATCAGCATAACTCTTCTGCCTGTCTTGAGCTACCCGAATGCGACTCCGAATCAACTCAATCCTTGCCGAAGTATCCTGAATCACTTCCGGCCCAAGTAGTTTGTTGTCCCCCACTTCTAGCCAACATGCTGGGGAACGACAAGGCCTACCGTATAATGCCTCAAACGGAGCCATGCCAATCGTGAACTGATAGGAGTTGTTGTAAGCAAACTCCACCAGTGGAAGGTACTGCTCCCATCCACCCCTGAAGTCAATAATGCACATGCGTAGCATGTCCTCCAACATCTGATTGGTGCGCTCTGTCTGCCCATCGGTCTGCGGATGATAGGCCGTACTCAATCGCAATTCCGTGCCCATTGCTTCCTGGAAACTCTCCCAAAACCTCGAAACAAATATCTTGTCTCTGTCAGACACGATATTTAGGGGCACACCGTGAAGTCTCACAATCTCTGAAATGAAGAGTTGGGCATACTGTCCCGTAGTGTAATCAGTCCTTACGGGTAAGAAGTGAGCGACCTTGGGCAACCTGTCCACAATTACCCAAACGGAGTCGTGACCCCTCTGCGACGTCGGCAACCCCGTGATGAAGTCCATGGATATGCTTTCCCACATCCACACCGGGACCTCCAATGGCTGTAGCAATCCTGCCGGTCTCTGATGATCCACTTTTACGAGCTGACAAGTGGCGCATTTCGAGACAAACTCAGCGATATCTCTCTTCATACCGCTCCACCAATACTGTCGTCTCATGTCTTGGTACATTTTGTCCCCTCCGAGATGTACCACGAACCGTGAGCCGTGCGACTCTGTCATCACATCGTGCCGCAATTCTTCCCCTTCCGGAACTACCAATCTCCCATTGAAGCGTAATCCCCCGTCTGAGCTAACGGTATAGGACTCGGCTCCCTCTGCAAGTAATCGAACTATCTGCTCCTGACAGAACGAGTCATTAGCCTGTGCCCGTACTACTTTCGTGACAATCTGCGGTGTAACGGTCATCACAGACATGAAAGATCGGGCCACTGCATCCTGGTGTCCCAATTCCTTCCACTTAGCTTTCCACACCTCTGCCACCTTATCTGCTGGTCTGCGGCTCAACGCGTCTGCTACCACGTTAGCCTTACCAGGGTGGTACTGGATGTCGAACTGGTAGTCCTTCACAAATTCAAGACACCTACGCTGCCGCATATTCAGTTCCTTCTGCGTGAACAGATACTGTAGTGACTTGTGGTCCGTGAACAGCTGAAACTTCTCCCCCAAAAGGTAGTGCCTCCAAATCCGTAAGGCAAATACCACTGCCGCGAACTCCAAATCATGTGTGGGGTAATTTTTCTCATGAGGCTTCAGCTTACGGGAAGCATAAGCTATGGCATGTCTCTCCTGCTGCAATACACCTCCCAGTCCTTGCAAAGACGCATCGGTGTAAACCAAATACTCAACTCCCGGTCTCGGCAATGCTAACACAGGTGCTGAGGTCAATTTGTCCTTCAACTCATCGAATGCCAACTGACAGGCATCACTCCAGATATATGGCACACCCTTACGAGTAAGATGTGTCAAAGGACCTGCTATCTCCGAGAAACCCCGAATAAATCTCCTGTAGTATCCTGCTAAGCCCAAGAAACTACGAATCTTCGTTGGTGTCGTGGGCTGTCCCCATTCCCTCACCGCTGATACCTTTCCCGGATCAACAGATATTCCCTGGTCGGAAATAATATGACCCAATAACTGGACTTCCTTCAGCCAAAACCCGCACTTCTCGTATTTTGCATACAACTCGTTCTGACAAAGTGTCTGCAAAACCTGCCTCAAATGCTCGGCGTGCTCCTCCTCTGTCTGAGAGTAAACCAGAATGTCATCAATGAAGACAATGACAAACTGATCTAGGAAATCCCTGAACACCCTGTTCATCAAGTCCATAAACACTGCTGGAGCGTTGGTCAAGCCGAAAGGCATAACCCGAAACTCGTAAGAACCATATCTCGACAAGAATGCGGTCTTCGAGACATCCTCCTCCCTGATACGCAACTGATGGTATCCTGACCTCAAGTCAATCTTCGAGAAGAAAGAAGCTCCTCTCAACTGGTCGAATAAGTCATCGATTCGAGGCAACGGATACTTATTCCGTATCGTGACCTTATTCAACTCTCGGTAGTCCACACACAATCTCAGTGAACCGTCCCTCTTCTTCACAAACAAAACTGGAGCGCCCCAAGGTGAGGTACTCCTGCGAATAAAGCCCTGCCCTAACAGCTGCTCTATCTGATCCCGTAACTCTCGCATCTCAGCTGGAGCCATGCGGTACGGTGCACGTTCTATAGGTCTCGTACCCGGTAGCAAATCTATAACGAAGTCTATCTCTCGACTGGGTGGTAGGCCTGGTATCTCCTGAAACACATCCGAATACTCCCTGACAACCGGTATCGAATCTAAAGGAATAACAACCTCCTTAGAGGTATCCTCCTCTATGTAATACAGATGAGCGGTCGATCCACCCTCTGGGCGAGGCATCGCCACTATAAACATCTCTTGCCCCGGAATGGCAAAAACAATGCTCCCGCTGAAGCAATCAATCATGGCCCTATATGCTACGAGCCAATCCATACCGATGATCACATCGTGAACATGCATGTCTAACACTAACATGTCCGCAGGTAATACCAAACCACCAACCTCTACCCCCACTCCCCGGCATATAAAGAAAATAAGTGACCCACTCCCTAATGGTGAGTCGACACACGTCAATGTGCTCTCTGCCGTAGCTAACAATCCTAAAGCTTTTGCGAAGTGTGTAGCTATAAAACAGTGTGTAGCACCCGTATCAAATAACACCCGACCCATAGTGCCATGGATAGGAAACGTACCCTCGATCGCGGGCGGTGCCTGTGGAACTGCAGCCTGGTGGACGTTGTAGACACGTCCATACTGTAGCTGCCCCTGCTGAACTGGGACTGCTGGAATGGGTGGCAATGCTGCCATCTGTGGCGGTGCGGGAAGAGTGGCGGGAAACATAGGCCTCTGTGGCTCCTGGCGAGCACCCTGCTGCTGCTGCTGTGGGGCCCTGCCCCTATCAGGACAATCCTGCTTCTTATGGCCAGTCTTGCCACAAGTGAAACACTTCCCTGGGAAGTTCCCTCCCCTCTGCCCCTGCTGTCCCCGGCCCTGGTGGCCGTTACCGTTCCTCCCTTGGCCCTGCTGGCCCTGATGAAACTGCTGCCCATTCTGCCCCTGTTGGCCCTGATGGCCGTTTGGACCCTGATGGCCCTGGCGGAAACCTCCCTGTCCCTGCCTGTAGTTCCCTGACCGGAACCTCTTATTATCCCCCTGCTGGGAGCCCTGCTCATTCTGCCTCTGCCCCTGACCGGTTTGTGCCCCGCTGGCACCATGTCCTCCAGTCCTGACCTGATGGCTAGACTCCCCCGACCGCTTGCCCTCGGCCATATGAAAACGGTGGTCCTGGCAGTGCAACAATGCAGCGTTAACCACATCAGAATACGCGGCCAACGATAGGTTCCCTAGCAGATGCTGACGGATCCTCCAATTCAACCCGTCGGTGAACTTCTCTATCTTCTTCTTCTCTGTTGGAATCTCGTCTGGAACGATATTCAACAGGTTAGTGAACTCGGCCTCATACTCGGCCACTGTCTTGCCCTCCTGCTTCAAACTCATCAGCTTCCTCCTCATCTCTGTATGAACTGCGGACGGAAAGTACTTGCGGTCGAACCGCACCCAGAACTCCTGGATCGTGAGGGTATCCCTCTCCTCCGCTGTGGTAATAGACTCCCACCACTGTAATGCAGATCCCACTAGCTTGAAAGTAGCTAGCACCTGTTTCTGAATATCAGTGCACTCATGCATCCTCAAATGCCTCTGTATGTCCTTCCTTCATTGGCTCGAGACTACCACATCTGAGCTACCTGCAAACTCTGGCGGATGCGCTTTCTGAAAAGCGTCTCGTACACGTTCCCAAGCAGACGGGAATGCATTAACCTGTGCTGGCGCGGCAACCGTCGCCTGAGGCGGTGCCTGCTGAATCACGGCAATCGCGGCATTTACCTCTTGGGCTACTATAGCAGCAACCTCAGCGGCGTTCATCATGCCCTGAACTGGAGTGGGCTGGGGTTCGGGCATTGCATTCCTGGGAACTCGTCGTGCACGTCGTGGAGGCATCTGAAATAAGAACAAAGTTTATAAGCTCACGATTATAAACTTAATATAGCTGAAGAACGAAGCATACACAAAAAGAGTACAACAGTCCTAAAATATAGGGCTCTATATCAAAGAAAACGTAGCGGAAACATAATAGCCGTACAGATCCTAAAGGACACTAGAACCTGATGCTCTGATACCACCTGTGACACCCCGACTAATTAAATACCGGGTAGCTACTCCTTTATAAAATTAATTCAAAATGCCAAGTTGGCTCAGTTAATAGCATCACTGTCGAAAACATTATATTATTTCTAACCACCTAGTATTTAAAAAGCAAGTTGCCAAATTTTAATTTAAGTCTGATTAACATGCAACAAGTGTAAGGAAGAAATAAATAACACCATTCACCATACTGAAGTAAAACGAATAACCATCACAATAGAGTAAATAAAGTCTGGAGGAAAACTCCTCACTACAATCCCATAACTGAAATGAATAACCGAAACTGAAATAAAACATGCTAAAGTCTGAAAACTGAAATATAAAAGATGTCTCTAAAGAAATGGGCAACATGCCCTACAACTGATAGATGGTGACTCTGGAATCCAAAAGATAGAAGCGTCTACATGCAAATCCCTGTAGCTTCCACAAGCAGCTACAGCTCGTCACCTGAATGAGTAACCTATGCTTGGTGTCCTTGTGGCTGGGCACCTAAAATGGTTTTACAAAGAAAAAGAGATTTGAAAAGCAAACGGGTCAGAGCCCGAATGTGGAGTTATATTTTAAAAACCTGCAAGTGCTTTAAAAACATTTAAAACATTAAATGCAAAGTACATGTTAGGACGTACACTCGCATGATATTCTCACCTCTCGTCTAACTGTGCACTCCTAACGTAAATACCCATCTATATCGACCCATACTACTAGCTAACTGACAACATAACTAGCTAGACTGACAAAGGTTCTACCCATATTACTCGGTTCCATTTAACATAACAACGCTCGTAATTAAATAGAGGTTTAACGTAGACTCAGTTACTAAATATGCCATTGATATAACTATCAGTTAACTCATTATATATCTCGAAACAATACCGTAATATTTTTACAACATTAACATGAGGATTCCCATTAATTTAATGTATATTATTCATATCATAAATATACAATACAAGCACCCCGCGAACTAAACTGAGGTGCACACATACTCTGCTATCCATCCCGGTACATCACGTACATAAGGATTACATATTCCGAATCTCTCAGGAATAGTTTACCGATAACAACATCACAAATAATGGAGGCGAACACAGTCACCATCACATGGGTCACGCACATACCTACGCTCCCATGATCAGCGGACTTATTAATATCACAATAAGTCTTTCTATGACCTATGTTCATCGAGGTACCAGTCTATATCCCCCCCCCCCCCCCGTAGGCACACAAGGATTAGAGGGTCCTAAGCGAACGCAAACCTCCCGTGATAGCAAGTATGGTAGGTATGTCATACACACAATCCATATACCAATACTAAGTAAACACACATCTTAGTAATACCATATTTTAATCGTAGTACTATTCTCATTCTCGTACTAACTCGTAATTATCACTATATATGCTATACCGGTTTATAATCATACGTGCCATAATTAATTCTCACGTCGTAGTGGACACTCACGTCTCGACCCAAACCGTCCATGTAATACAACTCTCGTATGTAAATTTCTCCTCATAAATACCCAAATGTCCCAATCCTATCATTACTACATCTACGGAATGATATCTATATCCTCAAATCAGTTTACGGAACTCCAAAAGTTAAAACAGTCCAAAATGGCCCAAACTGCCAGCTCGTTAGAAGTCTCGTTCGAACGAGTTTGGACTGTCATCTCGTTAGAAGTCTCGTTCGAACGAGGCTGTTCGAACGAGATCCCAGTTCGTTCGAACGAACTGTCCCTTCTAACGATATCTCGTTCGAACGAGATATCGAACGAAATCCTTACTCGTTAGTAATGACTGGTCAACTCGTTAGAAGCTCGTTCGAACGAGTTCGTTCGAACGACCTGGGGCTGCTTCTAACGACTGGCCAGTTTCGGCCCAGAATTTTCCCAATTCGTTTTTTTCATCCATTTTTACTCCTCCAATCTCTTCTAAAATTCGTTCCAATAATATATTGAGTTATCTAACCATCCTCAAACATGCTAAGGTGTTATACTAACATCTTTAAAGGGGCTTAATACCTTCTAAACATCATTAAATCCCAAATTTCTACATTAACTCCCAATTTTCTTTAAGAACATAAACCATAGGTTCTTCTCATCATAATTTCCCAGATTTTAATCCGTTTATACAACACATAGATATGAAATCTCTAAATTAAATCTTCAAACATTGTTTCTACATGCAAACATATCCCAAAGTTAAACAACAATCTTCCAATTTCATGGGTTTTCTTTTAACTCTTATATAAGATTGGTTAACAATGTTTCTAACATGGAAAAAGCATTCACTGCATAAGGAATGTAATTTAAATCACTTGCCTTGGTTTGATTCCGGATTTGGTGTTGATTTGATGAAGAATTTCTGCAGAATTTCTTCTCTCCAAGCTTCCTCTCTAATGGTGGCTTAAGGTGGCTAGGGTTTGATTTGGGGAAACTTAGAAAACCTAAATGACAACCTACGTAGCCTTCTAGGTTAATATGGGTTGGTTAATGGGCTTAATGGGTTTAATCCACATCATATTTACATCTCTAATTTTCGTCACTTTTAATTCCTAAAAATGTAAAATTATCAAAATACCCTTTAAGTTACCGGTATGGCCTAAAAATACCCCGGGACCCAAACTATACCCCCGGCTAGTGTTTTCTGACTATCTCGACCCTTCCGGACGCGTTGCGCACTCAAAACGACCATACGGATTATAGATTTTACATTCACTTTTATTAACAAAATATTATACCGTGACGCGGCGGTCCCACGCGTCTCAACAAAATTTCTAAAATGTCGTATATAATCTCACGACAAATTTCCATAGTACCAAATACATATATAATCATATATGCACATAATCAAATACCAATTCGCATCTCATTAGTATATATAACCCGGATTAATTTCCAATTAATACGCATTTAATTAATTAATCCCAAAAATAAATATAGACAAAAGTACGGGGTATTACACAATGAACTTAGAACTATGGTATCCTCAATTTACCTCATTTGATTTAACTAGTTACTCACATGCTGATTTTTTTGAATGCACAATTGATAGAAAAAACACTAGTGACAGTTGTCATTTTTTCGGTCACTCTCTAGCATCATGGTCTAGGAAAAAACAAAACCTCGTTGCGTTGTCTACGATCGAAACTGAATATATTACCGCAGGTAATTGTTATACTCAAACTTTATATGTGAAACAACGCTTGTAAGATTTCAAACTTTTAGTGAATAATATTCCTATCATGTGCGATAATGCAAGTGAAATTTATTTAAACAAAGACACTATTCAACACTCAAGAACAAAGTATATTGAAATTAGACATCACTTTCTTAGAGACCACATTCAAAAAGAGGATGTCAAACTTGAATTTATAAAAACTAAAAAAATAACTAGCAGACATTTTCACAAAAATACTATTTAAGAAAATAGTTTTTGTAAATTTAAACGAAAATTGGGAATGGCAAGATTATGTGACTTAGAATTAAAAATTCTTTTGTCCTTTTGTGGGTGTTTTGTACTACTTATTTGATACCACTCGCCTATAAATACATATCCTCATAGGCTCACTTTACACTTACTCATTCCTCACTCTAATTTTTCTCTCTATGGTCAAAATCAATTATTATGTTCTCTAGGTTGAAAGATAATCCGAAATTTACGCATTATGGAATGATTGTGAAAATCAAATTAAAGGCGTAAGTAACGCAAAATTTAAAAAAATATATTTTCATTAATGAGGCACTCAACACTATTTCTATATCTTTGCCTCACGCTTCGTGTGTTAATCCCATTCGTGGCCTTATTTTCTTGCATCCAGTATTATTTCATGTTAACCTACATCTTCTGGTCTTTCTAGTATAATCGGGTCTAGTTTCTCATTAAATAATGAAGATGGTCGTGTTGTCAAAGTTATCTTCGAAGATAAAGGAAAGAAAATTACTATTAAAGGAAGTGCAAAAGATGTTTTCTCTATGGTTAACAATCTAAAAAATTAAATTATTATCTTTTGTATCATGTATTCACTCTTCTATGAATAAATCTTGAATTTATGTACTCTCACTATTTATGACATCTCTCACACACAAGTTATATCAAGTAATTTTGATAAGTGGAGATCTCATTTACTCCTATAGACCTTTTTTATCATGTCAAAGGGGGAGAAAGTTCTGTGATTTTATTTAAATTGAAATATATTAAATCTAGTTTTTATGTAATTCATTATTTGTCATCGTTAAAAAGGGGAAGATTGTTAAAGCATATTTAAAATTGAATAATTTATTTATTTAATTAGGTTATTTATTCATTTTGATGATAACAAACTTCCTTGTAAATACTTTTTGTACATATAAATACCAGTTACATGTAATTTTTTTGTACATATAAATCTTTGTGTACATATAGCTTTCCTTATAATTATTTGGTTTATAAATTCTCTATAAAGATATATCCTAAATATTATAAAAATTATTTGGGGCCTTTGGCAATTTTTTTTTTTAAATTCTTTCAGATCATCAATAATGTGTTTCTTTAAATAGGTTATCTAAATAAAAGTTTAAGTTCTTTTAAAACCTCAATAGTAGCATGCTCCGTCATCTGTTTTAAGGATGTTTGTCTTTTAAAAAAAACTAGTATGGCCTTGAGAAAGTCGAATGGACATTTAACAAAGGCTCACGATTTAAGAATATACTAAGGGTTCATTTGGCAATCCAATTCCAAACCATGGAATTGTAATTGGAAGGCCAATTTTAATTCCACAGAATTGATATTGGCCTTTCAATTCCAATTTCAAGCCTTGAAATTGGGTTGCCAAACGGGCCCTAAGGGCTTTTTTTAATCTCTAATGGGTGTTTTGGATTTGTCAGATCTTGTTTCTTTCAATAAGTCAAAAGTTTCTTGGATTTTTTTCAAAAGCTCTTCTATTTTATCCATATACATTTATATATAAGATGGCACTGCATCATTTTGGCAGTGCCACTATACCAAGTTTTCCTTTTGTTTTGGCCTCAAATGAATCTAATTAATATCATGCATTTAGAGGACTTACCTTTAAAGTACTTACACTATCATGTGTTTAAAGGACTCACCTTTTTCACTGTCTCTCAAAACTTTTGTCTTTAGCCGAAAGATATTAAAACTTACCTTTTCCAATATTTGCCAATTGTTTTGTTCTTAGCCGAAAGAAATTGCTTAAGACAAATTCCTCCTTTTTTACAAACTTTAATCGCCTCTACATATATACGCCATGCTTTCGTCGAAAGTTGACCTCTTTTTTTCTTTTCTTTTTTAAATAAAGCCATTTGAGGATTGGTTTTTCTTTAAGTCATCAGATATTATTATATTCATGTAGTCTAACTATTTTTATTACTCTCTTACACTGATTATAATTTTATCATGATGTAAAAAGACACATGAACAATACATATATATAATTGTACTGTGAACTAATCTTTTATAGATTTTATGGAGTGTTGTCCATTGACTTCTTCAAGGACATCAAGTGCAAGTTACTTTATGCAGAATTGTTCATCAAACATCAACTCCCTATTTTTTGGGGTTTATTATCACACCTAGACTTCTTATCAGAGCATGTCATCATCGAGTAGACAACAAATAATTCATTCTTCTCCAACATATATATTTTCTTTGGTTGAAAATAGAAGACCAGTCTGAGATTAGAAAAAAGTAAAAAAGCATTCAAGAATACACTAACAACTACAAGAAGAAGAAAACATGTACTTAAATATTTTCAACTCTTGTTGAAAGAGATATACGCTCAGATTTAAAGTTGTATCATTATTGAGTTGCCATCCTATAAAATTACTACACACATCTGGATATTATTCAATCTCACCTATAAGCATTCGATTTTAATTTGTAGCTTAGTTCAGCTACACAATTTGTAAGCAGTGATTTGATTCCATCTTCAACAGACCACGACAGTGAAACTAAAAAAGACACGGTTAATTTGAAGAGTGGGCGTAAGCTCATCGTTTTTTAGCCAAACCAATATAAGTCTTATGCATTTCTTTATTGCTCATTTATCAGATTTATTGTGTTTATCTTTCAGTCAATTCATTTATTCCAAAATTTATAAATATTTATTAAAAATAGATTATTAATTAATTTTGTAATTAATTTTTTTCATAATCAAATTAATTTATTTATTTTTAAAAAAGTTAAAAAGTTTGTAAAACCCCAATTTGCCCCCTCTTGGGTATTATTGTGACACCCCGCCTAATTAAATACCGGGCGATCACTCCTTTATTAAATTAAATCAAGGTAAATAGTTGGTTCATTCTCAGCATCACTGTCGATAAAAATAAATTTTCCAATTTAACACCCTAAATAATTAAGCTAAGTGTCAAAAACATTTTCATACAAACTTTCCAATTTTTAATTAAAGAAAAAGGTTTATATATTTAAAACAACATTTCTACAATTAAGAATCACACCACGATAAACCAAATAATATAATACATTCGTCAATCGAATGTCAACATATGAAAACTAAAATCACAAGTCCATACTGAATAAATCCCATAGAACAATACTGGAAATAACTGAAATATAAATGTCCCAATAACAATAAAACAATGGAAAGGGCGACACGTGCCCAATAATGAGAATACTAGAAGTGGAGTCAATAAAGAAGTCGTCTACTCAAGTGACCTGCAACTCCCACCTAAGCTGCAGCACGTTCCTCTCGAGGGATCCTAAGCAAGACGCCCCTGTGGCTGGGCACCTGAAAAATATACATATATATACAAGAGAGAGAGAGAGAGAAAAAGAACCGGATCAGAGCCCGAAAGTGTGTTTGATTTTAAAATACGTTTAGCAAGTATTTAAATTGATACAGGCCAATGCAACAACATATTAGTACGTCACTCTCTTGAGAAAATACTCACCTCTCTTCTAATGTGCTCACCTATCGCACTAACCTTCCCAACGGTTTGTCTTATCAATTAACGCACTAGTCTTTCTAAAAGATTTAACTTAACTTAGATTACTCGTAAGATTTACAATTCACTATTTCCACTTTAAAAAGATGTTCCAATTTGTAACCAAGGTTCTCTATTTTTAACTTTATAAAAACAATAAAGTTTCCAGTGACATATTATACTTTCTCAAAACAAGTATTTATAATTTGAGCCAACAACCATGTCCTACTTATCAAATCTCAGTAGGCAGTTTCACATATCATAATCTCATATATATATTAACTACTCGCATAATATATATATATATAACAGCACCCCGAATAAAACTATGATGCGTGCATACTCTACTATCCAAAGCCCCATATCACTCATATTAATGGGAATACATTCGGAATCACTCTCGAAATGTATTAACAAAATTACACAAACAATATTGAGGCGAAGAATAGATTCCAAGTCTCTAAGAGGATGGCACATACCTGCGTCTCTTAGGACCGTCTGAACTATCACATCGATAGCCTGTACCAAGGACATCTATCTTCTAGGGTACAAGTCAATATCCCCCATAAAGGTCCCATCGAGATAAGACTTGTCCCAGCGCGGAAACCTCAGGGATAGCAAGTAGCGTGGGTATGATTTTTCACGTGCATATAATATATGTACACACAATCATATAAATATATCACTTTATCAAATTAATATAGGTTCTTCTCATCACCCGTAATTATATCATTTATCCTTAATTTCACATTTATAGAATTACGTATAAGGTTACATTCATAACCTTAACTCGAAGGGTTTTCTCACTTATTACCTAACACTCGTGGGCTATATCCTCACAAATCTGAAATTCAGTAAGTGACTTTATTAGATTCCAACGTACTCTCTTATGCACCTCACCCTTTAACTTCATAAATCTACCAACCTAAAGTAAATATCCCATAAATACCATTCTCGTTGAAGATTAAAGGTCCCAACAATTATTCATATACCCTACTGGTCCTCAATGTCTCCCAAATTATTTTATCAAGAATGCCCAAGAATTATATCACGACTATTTGAATTTAACTAATTAAACAAGGGAAATAGGAGTCTGCCAGGAGGGGTCGATCGATAGAAGCTTGGGGCTCGATCGATCGAACCTTCGATCGATCGAAGCTCTAGGCTCGATCGATCGATCAAGCAGGTCTGGGCAAAATTCTGCAGAATGCAGTTACGGGTTTCATCAAACTTCTTCATCCAAAACTATGTTTTTCCATTCTAATCGTCCCAAAAATCCTACTATCATCATTATAACATTATACCAGGTGTTTATAACGTAAAGCATGTGTATAACTATCATTAAACATGGATAATTAACTCAAAATCCCATCTAATCATCAAGAACCCTAAAGTTTTCCTTAATCAAGGTTCTAATATGTTTTTACCAGAAATTCCTTCTAATATATCATCAAAATTTCGTGGGTTATGTTCCTCTACATGGCAAGGGTTCCAGAATTTCCATATAATCAAAACTACATGCATTATCTTAACACAAATTGAGTTTTCTTCCATTGTTTCCATCTCTAAACAATCCTAGACTAATATGAGATTGCATTAACGAAAATATGCAAGTCAAATACTTGCCTGGGATTTTTGGTATGCAGATTCACGGCTGATTTTGGTATGGCTTCGTTCCTTGTCTCGCGATCTACGCGGTGGTGGTGGTGGCGGTGCAATCCGGTGGCTTTTTGGCCTTGAATTTCCTTGGAGCTCTCTCCTCTCTTCTCCAATGGCCGTCACTTGATTTCTGAATGTTCTAACCCTAAAAGGCTAACCTAATGGCTGATATAGGTTGCTGAAATTCGTGGGTTTAATTACCCAATTATGTAAAATGACTAAAATGCCCTCCCGGGGTACTAATTAGGCCTAAAAACGCCCCGAGACCCAAACTAAACCCCCGGGTATACTTTTCTGACTATCTCGACCCTTTCGGACGCGTTGGCGCACTCAAAACGACCATACAAACAACTTATAAAATATTCACTTTTTAATTAACAAAATTAGTCCCGACGTGACACGGGCACGTCCCGACTTAAATTTCCGAAATAGTCATTTAATTCACTAATGACATTCAATATAACCAATATAATATATATGACTTTGCTCAAAAGTAATATTCAACCAATTTCCCATAATTACTAACTCTCGTCACGTTAATAATTATAACATAATTAATTTTCGGATTTTTATTAAATAAATCATTCCCATTAAATTTAATAAATCCCCAAATTAATATAGCATAAAAATACGGGGTATTACATACTTCCCCCCTAATAACGGAATTTCGTCCCGAAATTCGGAAAATAAGGCATACCTGGTAAAAACAACTCTGGATATCTCGCGCGCATATCTGCCTCACGCTCCCAAGTGGATTCCTCCACATTATGATGCTCCCACTGGACTCGCACAAGTGGAACTATCTTCGACCTCAATCTCCTCTCACTATAGTCTAGAATAGCCACTGGTCTCTCCTCGTAAGAGCTATCCGACTGTAAGTCAATCTCATCTATCGTAATGTGAGTATGGGCCATATCATCCCGAAGATATCGTCTCAACGACGAGATGTGGAATACATCGTGGATGCGATGTAAATGTTCTGGCAATCTCAACCTGTATGCTACCGGCCCAATCCTCTCGATGATGGGAAATGGTCCTACGTACCTCGAAGCCGACTTCCCCTTCTTCCCGAACCTCATCACTCCCTTCAAGGAGATACACGCAACAACACTTGGTCTCCCACATTAAACTCCCGGAAGAACCGTTTCGCATCGGCGTAACTCTTCTGCCTGTCTTGGGCTACCCGAATACGACTCCTGATTATCTCACTCCTCGCGGAGGTCTCCTGAATCACTTCTGGTCCTAGCAACTTGTTGTCCCCCACCTCGAGCCAACAAGTTGGAGAACGACAAGGCCTTCCATACAAAGCCTCAAATGGAGCCATGCCAATCGTAAACTGATAAGAGTTATTATAAGCAAACTCTACCAGTGGAAAATGTGGCTCCCATCCTCCTCCAAAATTGAGAACACACATGCGTAGCATATCTTCTAACATCTGATTAGTACGCTCTGTCTGTCCGTCTATCTGTGGGTGGTAAGCTGAACTCAACCTCAACTCAGTACCCATAGCCTGCTGAAAGCTTTTCCAGAAACGTGACACAAAAATCTTGTCTCTATCAGACACAATATTCAGGGGCACCCCATGTAATCTGACAATCTCAGCGATGAACAACTGAGCATACTGACCCGTGGTATAATCTGTCCTCACTGGCAGAAAATGAGCCACCTTGGTCAAACGGTCTACAATCACCCAGATAGAATCGTGGCCCCGCTGTGATGTAGGCAACCCTGTAATGAAATCCATGGAAATACTTTCCCACTTCCACGCGGGTACTTCCAATGGCTGAAGCAATCCTGACGGTTTTTGGTGGTTCACCTTCACCAGCTGGCAGGTAGAACACTTGGACACAAACTCGGCGATGTACTTCTTCATCCCACTCCACCAATATTGACGCCTCATGTCCTGGTACATTTTATCACCTCCCGGATGTACTGCAAATCGGGACCCGTTCGAATGAGTCATCACTTCATGACGTAACTCCGCTCTTTCTGGAACCACCAAACTCCCATTAAACCGCAAACTTCCATCAGAACTAACAGAATAGGACTCATCACCCTCGGCTAGAAGTCACACAGTCTGCTCCTGGTAAAACGGGTCTGTGGTCTATGCCTGTATCACCCTCGTAACAATCTCGGGTGTGACTGACATAACGGATATGAAAGAACGGGCTACTGCGTCCTGGTGACCCAACTCCTTCCACTTTGCTTTCCAGATGTTCGCTTCATCGTCTACCGGTCTACGGCTCAACGCATCAGCAACTACGTTGGCCTTCCCCGGATGATACTGTATTTCGAACTGGTAGTCTTTCACAAACTCTAACCACCTGTGCTGACGCATATTCAGCTCTCGCTGAGTGAACTGGTACTGCAGTGACTTGTGGTCGGTGAACAACCGGAATTTCTCACCCAATAAGTAGTGCCTCCAAATCCTCAATGCAAAGACGACAGCTGCTAACTCTAGGTCGTGGGTGGGGTAATTCTTCTCATGCGACTTAAGCTTGCGGGAAGCAAAAGCTATAGCCTTCTCCTCCTGCTGGAGTACACCTCCAAGTCCCCGTAAAGACGCATCGGTGTAAACCAGGTACTCCACACCCGGCTTCGGTAACGCAAGGACTGGCGCTGAAGTAAGCTTGTCTTTCAGCTCGTCGAAAGCCAACTGACAAGCATCATCCCAAACATATGGTACCCCCTTGCGAGTCAGATTCGTCAATGGACCCGCTATTTTGGAGAATCCTCGAATGAATCTCCTGTAGTATCCGGCTAAACCCAAGAAACTACGTACTTCCGTCGGTGTCGTGGGCTGTCCCCACTCCCTCACCGCTGACACTTTGCTCGGGTCAACTGCAATCCCCGGCTCAGAAACAACATGGCCCAAGAAGTGTACCTCTCGCAACCAGAATCCACACTTCTCATACTTAGTATACAACTGATGCTCTCGTAGAGTCTGAAGAACCTGCCTCAAGTGCTCGGCATGCTCCTCCTCGGAGTGTGAGTATATTAAGATGTCATCTATGAAGATGATGACAAACTGATCCAAGAACTCTCTGAATACTCGGTTCATCAAGTCCATGAAAACGGCTGGCGCATTTGTGAGTCCGAACGGCATTACTCTGAACTCATAGGACCCATATCTTGACAAAAAGGCAGTCTTTGAAAAATCCTGCTCTCTAATACGTAACTGATGGTACCCCGACCTCAGATCTATCTTCGAAAAGAAAGTTGCTCCCCTCAACTGGTCGAAAAGGTCATCGATTCGAGGTAACGGATACTTATTCCGTATCGTGACCTTGTTCAATTCTCGGTAGTCCACACACAATCTCAGTGAACCATACCTCTTCTTCACAAACATGACTGGAGCGCCCCAAGGTGAGGTACTCCTACGAATGAAGCCCTGACCTAACAGCTGCTCTATCTGATCTCGTAGCTCCCGCATCTCTGCCGGAGCCATACGGTACGATGCGCGTGCTATAGGTCTCGTATCTGGCAATAAATCTATAACAAAGTCTATCTCACGACCGGGCGGTAGGTCTGGTATTTCCTGAAACACATCGGAATACTCCCTAACAACTGGGATCGAATCCAAAGGAATCACAACCTCCTTAGAGGTATCCTCCTCTATGTAATACAAATGAGAGGTCGAACCTCCCTCTGGGCGAGGCATCGCCACTACAAACATCTCTTTCCCCGGAATGGCAAAAATAATGCTCCCACCGAAGCAATCAATCATGGCTCTATAAGCTGCGAGCCAGTCCATACCAATAATCACATCATGCTCGTGCATGTCTAAGACTAACATGTCTGCAGGCAATACCAAGCTACCAATCTCTACCACAACTCCCCGGCATATAAAGAAAATAAGTGACCCACTCCCCAGTGGTGAGTCGACACACGTCACGATGCTCTCTGCTGTGGCTAACAACCTTAAGGACTTCACAAAATGCGTAGCTATGAAACAATGTGTTGCCCCCGTATCAAAAAAAACTCGATCCATAGTACCATGGATAGGAAACGTACCCTCAATCGCGGGTGGTGCCTGTGGAGCTGCTGCCTGGTGGACGTTATAGACACGTCCATACTGTAATTGCCCCTGCTGCACTGGAGCTGCTGGAATGGTTGGTAGGGCCGGCACCTGGGCTGGAGCTGGGAGGGCAGGTGGAAAAAGTGGTCTCTGCGGCTCATTACGGGCTCCCTGCTGCTGTGGGGCCCTATCGCCCTCTGGGCAATCCTGGCGCCTATGGCCATGTTTGCCGCACCCAAAGCATCGGCCTTTGAAGTTACCGCCCCTCTGACCCTGCTGGCCGTTACCTCCACGCCACTGGCCCTATTGACCCTGATGTGCACGCGGTTGGCCTTGCTAGCCCTGCTGCTGTCCCTGTGGTCGGTGTTGGCCCTGCTGGCCCTGCTGATTAGGCTGGCCCTGATGGCCCTGCCTGAAACCCCCGAATCCCTGCCTAGAATCACCTGAACGGAATCGCTTAGCAGGGTCTCCCTGATGGGAACTCTGCTCGTGCTGACGAGTCTGTCCATGAGTTGGTTCCCCACTGGCACTATTACCCCCGGTCCTGCCCTGCTGGCTGGACTCCCCTGCTCTCTTGCTTCCCTGAAGATGGAAGCGGTGATCCTGGCAATGTAGTAACGTTGCATTGAGTACGTCAGTGAAAGTACTCAGGGATATATTTCCAATAAGGTGGTGACGGATCCTACAAGCTAACCCGTCGACAAACAGCAAAATCTTCTTGCTCTCAGTGGGTGCCTCATCCGGCACAATAGTGAGAAGTCTCGTGAACTCCTCCTCATACTCGGCTACAGTAAGGTTCTCCTGCTTCAGATTTAGTAATTTTCGCCTCATCTCAGTCTGCACTGCGGGTGGAAAGTACTTGCGGTCAAACCGCTCCCAGAACAACTGAATAGGGATCGTGTCCCTCTCCTCCAAAGTAGTAGTGGACTCCCACCACTGTAATGCGGCTCCCACCAGCTTAAAGGAAGCCAATAACTGTTTTTGCACGTCAGTGCACTCATACATACGGAGGTGCCGCTGGATGTCTTTCTTCCATTGGCTGACTATAACAATATCGGAGCTACCAGAAAACTCAGGGGGATACGCTTTCTGAAAAGCATCCCGAACCCTCTCCCATGCGGATGGAAGCTGTGATGGTACTGGCGCCACTGCCTGAACCTGGGGTGGAGCCTGCTGAATCACCGCTATCGCGGCATTCACCGCCTGAGCAACAATGGCGGCTACTTCATTCGCATTCATTGTGCCTGGTGCCGGAGCTGCTGGCTGCTCGGCTTGGGCACGCCTATCTTTCGGAGCACGTCTCGGAGGCATCTGAAACGTGAACAAGTGTATTAGTCTATAGTTATTATCAAATCTCAAATAGCTGAAGACTTAAATGTAAAAGCAAGAATACAACAATCTTAAAAATAGGGCTCTATAGCAATAAAGTTACGCTGAAAGCGAAATAAGCCGTACAGACCCTATGGACACTAGAACCTGATGCTCTGATACCACCTGTGACACCCCGCCTAATTAAATACCGGGAGATCACTCCTTTATTAAATTAAATCAAGGTAAATAGTTGGTTCATTCTCAGCATCACTGTCGATAAAAATAAATTTTCCAATTTAACACCCTAAATAATTAAGCTAAGTGTCAAAAACATTTTCATACAAACTTTCCAATTTTTAATTAAAGAAAAAGGTTTATATATTTAAAACAACATTTCTACAATTAAGAATCACACCACGATAAACCAAATAATATAATACATTCGTCAATCGAATGTCAACATATGAAAACTAAAATCACAAGTCCATACTGAATAAATCCCATAGAACAATACTGGAAATAACTGAAATATAAATGTCCCAATAACAATAAAATAATGGAAAGGGTGACACGTGCCCAATAATGAGAATGCTAGAAGTGGAGTCAATAAAGAAGCCGTCTACTCAAGTGACCTGCAACTCCCACCTAAGCTGCAGCACGTTCCTCTCGAGGGATCCTAAGCAAGACGCCCCTGTGGCTAGGCACCTGAAAAATATACATATATATACAAGAGAGAGAGAGAGAAAAAGAAACAGGTCAGAGCCCGAAAGTGTGTTTGATTTTAAAATACGTTTAGCAAGTATTTAAATTGATACAGGCCAATGCAACAACATATTAGTACGTCACTCTCTTGAGAAAATACTCACCTCTCTTCTAATGTGCACACCTATCGCACTAACCTTCCCAACGGTTTGTCTTATCAATTAACGCACTAGTCTTTCTAAAAGATTTAACTTAACTTAGATTACTCGTAAGATTTACAATTCACTATTTCCACTTTAAAAAGATGTTCCAATTTGTAACCAAGGTTCTCTATTTTTAACTTTATAAAAACAATAAAGTTTCCAATGACATATTATACTTTCTCAAAACAAGTATTTATAATTTGAGCCAACAACCATGTCCTACTTATCAAATCTCAGTAGGCAGTTTCACATATCATAATCTCATATATATATTAACTACTCGCATAATATATATATATATATATAACAGCACCCCGAATAAAACTATGATGCGTGCATACTCTACTATCCAAAGCCCCATATCACTCATATTAAGGAGAATACATTCGGAATCACTCTCGAAATGTATTAACAAAATTACACAAACAATATTGAGGCGAAGAATAGATTCCAAGTCTCTAAGAGGATGGCACATACCTGCGTCTCTTAGGACCGTCTGAACTATCACATCTATAGCCTGTACCAAGGACATCTATCTTCTAGGGTACAAGTCAATATCCCCCATAAAGGTCCCATCGAGATAAGACTTGTCCCAGCGCGGAAACCTCAGGGATAGCAAGTAGCGTGGGTATGATTTTTCACATGCATATAATATATGTACACACAATCATATAAATATATCACTTTATCAAATTAATATAGGTTCTTCTCATCACCCGTAATTATATCATTTATCCTTAATTTCACATTTATAGAATTACGTATAAGGTTACATTCATAACCTTAACTCGAAGGGTTTTCTCACTTATTACCTAACACTCGTGGGCTATATCCTCACAAATCTGAAATTCAGTAAGTGACTTTATTAGATTCCAACGTACTCTCTTACGCACCTCACCCTTTAACTTCATAAATCTACCAACCTAAAGTAAATATCCCATAAATACCATTCTCGTTGAAGATTAAAGGTCCCAACAATTATTCATATACCCTACTGGTCCTCAATGTCTCCCAAATTATTTTATCAAGAATGCCCAAGAATTATATCACGACTATTTGAATTTAACTAATTAAACAAGGGAAATAGGAGTCTGCCAGGAGGGGTCGATCGATCGAAGCTTGGGGCTCGATCGATCGAACCTTCGATCGATCGAAGCTCTAGGCCCGATCGATCGATCAAGCAGGTCTGGGCAAAATTCTGCAGAATGCAGTTACGGGTTTCATCAAACTTCTTCATCCAAAACTATGTTTTTCCATTCTAATCGTCCCAAAAATCCTACTATCATCATTATAACATTATACCAGGTGTTTATAACGTAAAGCATGTGTATAACTATCATTAAACATGGATAATTAACTCAAAATCCCATCTAATCATCAAGAACCCTAAAGTTTTCCTTAATCAAGGTTCTAATATGTTTTTACCAGAAATTCCTTCTAATATATCGTCAAAATTTCGTGGGTTATGTTCCTCTACATGGCAAGGGTTCCAGAATTTCCATATAATCAAAACTACATGCATTATCTTAACACAAATTGAGTTTTCTTCCATTGTTTCCATCTCTAAACAATCCTAGACTAATATGAGATTGCATTAACGAAAATATGCAAGTCAAATACTTGCCTGGGATTTTTGGTATGCAGATTCACGGCTGATTTTGGTATGGCTTCGTTCCTTGTCTCGCGATCTACGCGGTGGTGGTGGTGGCGGTGCAATCCGGTGGCTTTTTGGCCTTGAATTTCCTTGGAGCTCTCTCCTCTCTTCTCCAATGGCCGTCACTTGATTTCTGAATGTTCTAACCCTAAAAGGCTAACCTAATGGCTGATATAGGTTGCTGAAATTCGTGGGTTTAATTACCCAATTATGTAAAATGACTAAAATGCCCTCCCGGGGTACTAATTAGGCCTAAAAACGCCCCGAGACCCAAACTAAACCCCCGGATATACTTTTCTGACTATCTAGACCCTTCCGGATGCGTTGGCGCACTCAAAACGACCATACGAACAACTTATAAAATATTCACTTTTTAATTAACAAAATTAGTCCCGACGTGACACGGGCACGTCCCGACTTAAATTTCCGAAATAGTCATTTAATTCACTCATGACATTCAATATAACCAATAAAATATATATGACTTTGCTCAAAAGTAATATTCAACCAATTTCCCATAATTACTAACTCTCGTCAAGTTAATAATTATAACATAATTAATTTTCGGATTTTTATTAAATAAATCATTCCCATTAAATTTAATAAATCCCCAAATTAATATAGCATAAAAATACGGGGTATTACAATTATTATGGGCAACAACATTCTCCTTAGCCTTCTTCACTGTATCGGTGATGTTCTCATTCATCTTTTTCTTAAAACCAGACTAAATCGTTTGAAGAACTAGCCTATCCTTATCCCCTCTTTTATCAGATTGTTAATCTTAATGGTTTTCTCCTACTTGTAGTTCTCTAGTTCGGTGTTATTATTGCCCTTCAAGGCTTCATATTTATCCTTATACTTGTCCAAGGCCATATTATTATCATGGGCATTCACTAGAGCCTCATTATCTTTCTTAGTCCACTATTGAAGGTCAACCATCATCATCAGACCCTACATAAAGAAAATATACGAGGATGTGAGCATCCGAGTCAAACTTAAAGAATAATGAACAAAGAAATAATGAGATAAACCTTGAAAACTTTATTTATAGAAAGGACAAATTATTCACCCCTTTCCAAGTTAGCAAAATACCCCTTGAAGCAATCAGGTACTTTGTTAACTTAAAGTTGCAAGCTCAGACGGAATTACCGTATAGAATCTTGGGGTCACTCTAAAGAACTTTTAAAAGTTCCCTGTATGAAGGAGGTTTTTCTTTATCACCAACCGAGTGTGGCTCACAGTGGCCTCAGTTCTCTTAGAAGGACCAACATCCTTCCTAGGTTCTTGAAGGGTTTGTCGGTAGGAGTATACTTCCCCTTCATTTGGTTTGGGCCTTGTCCTTCGACTCACCAAGCCTCTCCACGATCACAATAACATGATCACATATGAGCTTAGGGATCAACATATCCCACAACTCTGCAGTTAAATTAGAGGGTTTATCTACACAAAGTATGAGCCATAATTAGATAGTTATAATGAAAAAATTGAAAAGTAATGTGATATGAGGAAGAAAGATTATGAAGTTCTTATAAAGGGGGAGGATTTATTTTACGAAGTTCTACTGTTTTATTCCATATAAGTATCTGAGCCTACAAACCTTTATCCCGTCGATGGTAATCCTATAAATACATGCTCATGAAAGATCCAAGTTTAAGCCTCCTCATCGTCAATACTTTCCTCCTTAATATCATGGTTAAGGGGGGAAACATGTGGAAACATCCACAATAGAAGTATACTCCAACTCTTCATCGTACTCCTCTCGGTCAATAGCCTTGTGAGTGTGAGGTTCTCTTTTAGAATCGGTAGCCTCAGAGTCAGAGGAAGACGCCTTAAAGAGAGATGGTGAATAACCAGAAGAAGAGGACAAAGCTAGGTTCTATACATTAGTAATAGTTCTCGTGAAAGAGGCCACAGTTATAATATTTGTTGAACAACATCAACACACTAAAAAGAACATCGTTTAAGGCAATCGTAAAGGAATCATCGCCTTGAATTATGATGTCACTGCAGATAGAGAAGTCACCAGGACGGTTGGGCAAAGTCTTACTAATGCTAACATGGGAATATAAAACCTTTTGATTACGGGGGGAGATAAACCCTCAGTATTCCGGGGGTAAACAATCGGCAAAGTAGTCGGTCAAAAATACCCCTAGGCTACTCTCTCAATATGAAGGGTTTCCTTAACAAGAGTCTTTTTAAATTATTCACATAACGCTTTAAGAGGATTAGGCATTCACATATTCACAAACACAATCTAATTTGGAAAATTAAAGATCAAACATTATCAATGTTGAAGAACTTCGAGAAGAACAATGAAGAACCGGTCCTTAAAATCGTCTAATAATTTTAACGATATAAAATAAACTATTATGAACTATAAAATACTTTGGGGAAAATATCTAGAAAGGAAAAATCTCACCTGAAAATAAGGAAGCACTGAAGAACTCTAAGAACATAAAAAGGGTCTCACGGTGATCCTGGAGAAAGAAAGTCTTTCTTGAGAGAAGTTTGGAAATGATTTTTCAATTGAGAATTATTGATGTGTGAAAATAGATATACTAGCTGTTGATACCAAAATTAATATGCTGATGTGGAGGAATAATACGAAGACACGTGTCAATCTACATGGCACGATAGTAGCGAGGAAGTTAACTCCTTCAACCATTTCATATTCTCTCCGAGCAACGAGGAAGACATCCCGAGGAACTCCATCATCCCGAGATACTACATGCGCTCCGAGGAACTCTTGATCAACGAGCAACTAAGGCGGTCCGAGCTGCATCTCGGCCGTATCATTAATTACCAGACGAACAACTGTTCAACTATTCATTGAATGTTTATATTCTTGACGCCCACGCTACATTAAATGTATTACCCTTTCATATGTATGTCATTTAATGGATCGAACCTTTCATGTACAGCCTCAAGGCTATAAATACCTTGTATCATCCTCATTCATGGAGGACCGGAATTTCTTGAGAGAACTTGTAATCAACAATTCTGCAAACACTCAGCAATAACATAACAGTGGACGTAAGCTTTATTCCTAGCCGAACCACTGTCTTATTTATTTATCTGTGATTGAATAATTAGAGCAATCTAGTTTTTTACATCAACAGATTGGCGTCGTCTGTGGGAAACGACTGTTACTATCGTTTTTCGCAAAAATCATTTATTATCAATGGCAGATAATCCAGAATCCAGTAATCGAAATGCTGGAAATACTGGAAATCTTCCAAATCCATCTGCACCTCCAGATCTGGCTGGAATTATGACAAATCTGGCTCAAGGACAAACCGCCATGCAAGAATCTGTGAGGCAACTCATTCAAACTCTTCAAGGCGGTGCACCTACCTATTCAGGACAAAGGAGTGATCGTGGGCAATCACGATCCAGACGCACTGGGTCATATCGCAATGGGGAGTCTACTGATTCTACGTATCAACCTGGGCGAACCTCATCGATACGGGCTACGGATACAGATCAACATATTACTCTCTCTCCAGAGAGAGCTAGCGCTTTGGAAAGATTAAGCAGGGTGTCTCCTTTCAGTCGGTTAGGACCAAGGAGGAATATGAGTCCACCTAGAGCTCCATCGAGAAGTTTTCGGCCACCATCAGGTTTGAGAGAAGGATCAGCACAATCACGACCAGCTACTCGTCGAGATAAATCTCAGGAAGCTACGTCAGAGCAATCAATTGCTCGGACTAAGCGGCCTGAGGAAGGAAATGAAGCATGGAAAGGTTCCATTCAGCGGTTGGAGGATAGACTGGGATAAATGGCTAAGGCAAGAAACCCCTTACAGAGAACTTTTGTTCAAGGAACACCTTTTGTACAAGCCATTGTGGATTTTCCTACACCGTCGAAATTCAAAGAACCTGTAGTGACCCCCAAGTATGATGGAAAGACATATCCTGTTCTTCATATTGAACAATACCAAGCTGCTGCCGACATCTATGCCGTCCCCGACGAGATGAGGTGTAGAGCATTCTCAGGAACTCTTACCGGATCTGCACAGATATGGTATAATAATCTTCCTCGGGGTAAGATTTCAACTTTTATTCAGTTAGCCGAGTTGTTCATTGGCAATTTTTGTTTTGGAGCAAAGCCGGTAAAGCGAGTAGCACACTTGCTAAGTGTTAGGCAAAAATCAGGTGAAAGTACTAGAGATTACATAACTCGTTTTAATAACGAGAAGTTGGAAGTCATAGATTACGAAGAAAAGA
This sequence comes from Sambucus nigra, assembly GCA_949130495.1. Classification (NCBI taxonomy): domain Eukaryota; kingdom Viridiplantae; phylum Streptophyta; class Magnoliopsida; order Dipsacales; family Adoxaceae; genus Sambucus; species Sambucus nigra. The sequence continues at coordinate 478,044,531 of OX422217.1, read as the reverse complement.
CAGCAATCACTGCTTTGATGAGTGGTTTGTTGCCTAATAAGTTATACTACACTTTGGCCAAAGATCCACCTAAAACTATGTCGGAGTTGATGGCAAAAGCGGCCAAAATCATGAATGACGAGGAGGTTATGGCTGCAAAGAAGAATATGGATAAAGAAACCAAGGTGGAGGTCGACAAGTCTAAGAAGAAAGAGCAGAAAGGTAATGGTGTTGACAAGCACTCCAAGAACAATAGAACGTCATGGGAAGTCCTAAAGAAGTACGACAATTATACTCCATTGAAAATGGGTATTAATCATGTTTTGGAAGAAATCAAGAATAGCGAGGAAATCAAGTGGCCAGAAAAACTGAGGACAAATCCTGATTTGAGGAATAAGGCCAAATACTGCGAGTTTCACAAAGATCATGGCCATATGACCAAAAATTGCATAGCCCTTCAGAACGAGATTGAAACGCTCATCCGAAGAGGAAAATTGTCAAAATATGTAGATCGCAGGGGTGAGAGAAAGAATGATGATAGAACTAGAGAAAGATCTAGATCTCCTCGTCGTACAGAGGAGAAAAAGAAGAGGGACCATGAAGATGATCCAGATGATGACCCCGATCTTCCCAAGAAGCCAAGGCAGCCTGAACGAGAGGTATTTTCCATACGTTTTGGATCATTTGATTGTAATGTCATTACAGGAGGAGATGCAGGAGGAGGAGACCTTACTGCAGAAAGAAAAGCTTACCTCGGAGAGGCTCAAGCTTGTTCATATATTCAGCGAATAAATCTGGCCGAGGATGATCGTCCGAGGAAAGTAAACAAAGAGAAGCTAGTGATTGGTTTTTCAAAAAACGACCTGGCAGGTGTTCTTTACCCTCATGATGATCCTTTGGTGATCAAAATGAGGATGAAGGACGTGGTCATTTCAAGGGTGTTAGTAGACAACGGTAGTTCGGCAGACATCATGTATTATTCATGCTTTGATAGCTTGAATTTGAAATTATCTCAATTGGAACCTTATCACAGACCCCTTCTGGGTTTTGCTGGCGAGAAAGTTTTTCCACTTGGGACGATCAAGTTGGATATACTCATTGGAACTTGGCCTGCTTGTCGAACAGAAAGAATACGTTTCTTTGTGATGGATAAGAATGTGCAGTCAGCCTACAACATCATCATGGGAAGAGTTGGATTGAAGAAGTTCGAAGCAGTTCCATCTACAGTACATCAGTGTTTGAAATTCCCAACAAATTTTGGAGTTGGAATTGTGAAAGGTGATCAAAAAGTAGCTCGGGAATGCTATTATTCATCTGCCGAGCAAGAAGAACTTGAAGAATCAAGGAAAAAGACTACTACCTACCAGGTGGAGGAAAGTACAGAAATTGAAACCCTTGATCCCAGGGATGAATCCCAACTTGTAAAAGGACAGGTGGTGGAATCTACAGAAAATGTTATTCTGGACGACGAGCATCCTGAACGAGTAACCCAGATAGGATCGTCGTTGGATGTTTCAATAAAACAAGAGTTGATAGTTTTCTTGAGAAACAGGAAGAATACTTTTGCTTGGAGTCATGAAGACATGCCAGGGATAGATCCAAACTTCTTATGTCATGAGCTCAATGTGAATAAGGAGATCAAGCCTGTGAAGCAGAGAAGAAGAGTGTTTAGTCCCGAGAAGAACCAAGCCATACAAGAGGAGGTCGAAAAGCTCCAGAAAGCCCAATTCATTGAAGATGTGAAATATCCAGATTGGTTGGCAAATGTGGTGATGGTAAAAAAGAAGAATAATAAATGGAGAATGTGTGTTGATTTCACTGATCTTAACAAGGCATGTCCTAAAGATCATTTTCCATTGCCCAGAATCGATCAGCTAGTGGATGCTACCTCGGGACATGAGCTGCTCAGCTTCATAGATGCATACTCTGGCTACAATCAGATCAAAATGAAACCTGAAGACAGGGAAAGTACTTCTTTTATTACCCCAAGGGGAACTTATTGTTATAATGTTATGCCTTTTGGTTTAAAAAATGCAGGTGCAACATATCAGCGGCTGATGAACAAGGTTTTTGCCGAACAAATCAGCTGCAACATGGAGGTCTATGTCGACGACATGCTCACCAAAAGCAAGAGAGCTACTGATCATCTAGTTGACTTAGGCCAGACCTTTGATCAACTGGATAAATACCAAATGAAGCTCAACCCGACGAAGTGTACCTTTGGAGTACGAGAAGGAATGTTCCTCGGATACATCGTCAACCAAAGAGGCATTGAGGCGAATCCAGATAAGATCAAAGCTCTTTTAGGGCTGCGATCCCCAACGACGAGGAAAGAAGTACAGAGTCTTACAGGACGAGTTGCAGCGCTCAACAGATTTGTATCCCGAGCAACTGATAAATGCCTCCCATTCTTCAAAACACTACGAAAAAGTTTTGAGTGGACTGATGAATGTGAGAAGGCCTTTCAAGATTTGAAGAAGTATTTGGGAACCCCACCATTGCTGTCTAGGCCAATAACAGGAGAAAAGTTGTACTTGTATCTGGCAGTATCAGAGAATGCAGTCAGCTCAGCGTTGATCAGATTGGAGAATGGAGTCCAGAAGCCAATTTATTACACAAGTAAGGCTTTCCGAGGTGCAGAAATCAGGTACCCAAAGCTAGAAAAATTGGCATTAGCGTTAATTGAGGCAAGTAGAAGAATGAGGCCATACTTCCAGGCCCATACCATCATCGTGTATACCGACATGCCGTTAAGACAAGCCCTTCACAAGCCAGAAAAATCAGGAAGGTTGATGTATTGGGCAATAGAACTCGGTGAATATGATATTGTGTATGAACCCAGATCATCATTAAAGGGGCAAGCTGTAGCAGATTTTATAGCAGAGTTCACATACCCTGATACCCCCGAGGAACAAAAGGTACTTGCTGACCTACCTGTGGACGATACAGGATCAACAGACACAGGTCCAGACGAACTAAGGTTGGTAAAAGGACTTGTGGATGTAGAAAAATCATCATATTCAAACCCAGACCAACTCCGGGTGGTAAAAGGGCACGAACAGATGACCGACGAGGAACGAAAGATACCAGGGGATGATGAAAGAAAACAGCAGATATTTTACCGAGGAGTTCTGACAGATAAGAAGTTTGAAGACGAGTTACCTACATGGAGATTATATGTAGATGGATCATCTTGCACAGCTGGTTGTGGAGCAGGGATTGTTTTAAACACCCCAGATGATATTGACATGGAATATTCCTTGTGATTCCAATTCAAGGCTTCCAATAATGAAGCTGAGTATGAGGCCATGATAGCAGGTTTTCATTTGGCGAAAGTTATGGAGGCACGGCAAATAATTGTTTTCAGTGATTCTCAATTAATTGTGAATCAAATTATGGGAATATATGCAGTTAAGGGAGAATTAATGGTGAAGTACCATGCAAAGGTGATGGAGTTATTGACAGAATTTGATGCTATTCAATTGGTGAGAATACCGAGGATGGAGAATGCTAGAGCAGACGCATTGGCCCGATTAGCGTCAGCTACGCGCACCGAGCTGCGAAGAACGATACCAATTGAAGTATTAGAAAGTCGGAGCATAGAAGAAGATCTGACGGTGAAGATTATTACCCTTGATTTAGGACCATCTTGGATGGATCCTATCAGGGCATACATTGAAGAAGGAGAATTACCGGAGGACAAGCTAGCTGCCAAGAAATTGAAGTATAAAGTTGCTCGGTATGTGTTAACTAATGGTGTTTTGTATAGACGAGGAATTATGGCAGGTTTGCAGAGATGTGTGCATCCATCAGAAGTCAAGGAATTGGTTGAAGAAATCCATGAAGGATCTTGTGGAGCTCATGTAGCAGGTCGGACACTTTTGCAAAGGGTAATGACACAGGGGTATTACTGGCCGACGATGAGGGCTGATTGTATAGCCTATACCAAGAAGTGTGACAAGTGCCAACGTTTTTCCTCCATCCGAAGAACTCCACAAGCATTGTTGACACCCATAACTTCACCTTGGACATTTGCCATGTGGGTGGTTGATCTGGTTGGACCATTGCCGACGACCCGAGGAATGTTCAAGTACCTCGTCGTGGCAGTGGATTACTTTACTAAGTGGGTGGAAGCTGAACCACTAATTGATATGACGTACGAGAAGGTATGTCAGTTCATTTGGAAGAACATCATTTGTCGATATGGTCTCCCCCATGCTTTCATCACAGACCATGGAACACAATTAGATAATGAAGAATTTGCTGCCTATTGTCATCAGTCGAACATTTTGAAGTTTCATTCAGCACCAGGCCATCCCCAAAGCAATGGACAGACTGAGGTGACAAACAGAACATTACTAAATGGTTTGAAGAAGAGGTTAAGTGAAGCTAAAGCAAATTGGATTAATGAGCTCCAATCAGTATTATGGGCTTACCGAACAACTCCCCGAGCAGCAACTGGAGAATCACCATATATGCTAGCATTTGGAAGTGAGGCTGTGATTCCTGCAGAGTTGGGTCTCCCAACTCATAGAGTGTTGAATTTTAATTCCCCAGTCAGCGATTTGATGAGAAGACTGGATTTGGATATGCTCGAGGAGGTTAGAGAAGAAGCAGCCATTAGGAATGCTGCTTACCAACAACGTACAGCTCTGTTCTACAACAAAAGGGTGAAGAAATGTGACTTAAAAGAAGGGGATTATGTGCTAAAGAAAGTCATTCAGAAGCAAAATAAGTTGGAAGCAAACTGGCATGGACCTTACCGAGTTACAGAGGTTGTTCGACCAGGAACTTACAGAATAGCAACTCTAGAGGGAGAAGAATTTAAGAATGCATGGAATGCTGAACACCTGCGCAAGTATTATCAGTAATGTAAAATGTAAAGCATTTCCTTCATTATGAATAAAACGAGGATGTTTCACCATTTTCTTTCTGTTGAAAGTTTTTCGGGGAATACTAGTGTGTAATACACTACGCATAAAAAATACTCCTTTGGTTAGGAGGCGACACTAGTGTGACCAACTACGGTTGGTAAGATATCTAGTGGACAGTTCGAAAGAACCAAAAAATACTCCTTTGGTTAGGAGGCGACACTAGTGTGACCAACTACGGTTGGTAAGATATCTAGTGGACAGTTCGAAAGAACCAAAAAATACTCCTTTGGTTAGGAGGTGACACTAGTGTGACCAACTACGGTTGGTAAGATATCTAGTGGACAGTTCAAAAGAACCAAAAAATACTCCTTTGGTTAGGAGGCGACACTAGTGTGACCAACTACGGTTGGTAAGATATCTAGTGGACAGTTCGAAAGAACCAAAAAATACTCCTTTGGTTAGGAGGCGACACTAGTGTGACCAACTACGGTTGGTAAGATATCTAGTGGACAGTTCGAAAGAACCAAAAAATACTCCTTTGGTTAGGAGGCGACACTAGTGTGACCAACTACGGTTGGTAAGATATCTAGTGGACAGTTCGAAAGAACCACTACTACTCCTTTGGTTAAGAGGTGTACACCATCATGAGCAATTACGGTTGGTAAGATAAAAATATACTCTCACATTATAACTTATGTTGGTCGGGAGGTAAGATTATTAAAAAAAATTCTTTGAAGAACAAAACATTCCAAAATGAACCAAGTATGGTTGGTCGGGGATAAAAACCCACTAACTGTAGTTGGTCGACGAGGATAAATTATTGACCTTGGTTGGTCGGACACATTTTATGAAAATATTTGAAATTGAACCAAGTATGGCTGGTCGGGGATAAAAATCCATCTATTGTAGTTGGTCGACAAACATTATTTATCCACCCTGGTTGGTTGGAAACAGTTTGAACATTTGATACTTGTAACTTTTTATTAAGTTGCTCGATGAACAATATTATTGTTATCTTTTTAACAGATACATATGCACAAATATAAAGGTGTTTGATAAACACAAGACAACAGCAAAATTTACAAACAGAAAATGAAAGTCTTTTCATTAAAATTCAAAATAAATTACAGGTTACATGAATGTACTAATTATTACATTGATAGTCCTATTCTATTGGTTTCTTGCCCTTTGCTTTAGAAATAGGCTCTTCGCCAGCAGGAGGATCTTCCAGGCAAAGGGGAGAATTAATAAAGTTCAAGTCCTTCAACATTCTGACATTCATTATTGAAGGTGTCTCCATTAGATGCTCTGGACGAGATACATCGATTTGGGAATGAAGGCTATAATCACCGAGGTATTTTGAAATTAAGCTACGAGGAATGGAACGAGCTGGGATCCACGCCATGTCCAATTTGAAAGGTGGTACAGGCAAGTCTAATAACCCTGGAGCATGATAATCCCATAAATAATGCCCTTGCTCCAATTTTAACACACCCAGTGCATTCAACCACCCCTGCTTATAACCTTCATTGTTGGCATGTTCAATACGAGCATCCAAGTGAACAAGAGCTTCATTATATCCTGCCATCCAGAATTCCCTGGGTTGCTTATGAAATTGAAAGGTTAATCTATCCAATTGTTCGAGAAGGTTTTTGGAAAAAAGATCCTTAGTATGTAGAGCAGACTTCGTTGCAGTAAGTTGATCTTCCCAGGATAGATTTTTCTTGGACATTTCTGATAGAGCTCGATCTTTAACGCTTAATTGGAATGCCTGAGTTTCCAAAGTAGATTGGGTACGAGCCTCTTCGACATTACGACTAAGAACTCTTGATCGACTCCGAGCAGCGATTGGAGAACTTGGCTCCTCAGCAACATTTTGAGCAGCTCTTCCTCGCCCCCGAGAACCTCTTCCTCGTCCCCAAACAGTCCCAGAAATAGCAGATCTTCTTAAGTCATCCAGTTCTTGCCTTAATTTGGCATTTTCGACCTCTAAGAACGAGAAACCTTCATCAGTAACTGGCACTAAAGCAGTGGAAGATGACGCTGCAGATTCATACTGAGCCAACTTTTTCTGCAAATTATTGTTCTCCTGTTCCAGCAACTCAGCAATCTGCCTGCAAGCCTCAACTTCACCTTTTAAAGTTCTTTCCCTAATATCATATCCAGCAAGGATCTTTTTATGGCCTGTTTCAGAAGAAAGTTGTTGATATCTATTTTCATAATCCTTGTGCAACGAAGCCATTGATGCATTGTGTTGATTTTGAAGATCCTCTATGGAACCATGAAGTTCCTCGATCAATTCGTAGTATGCCACATTATTGGCCACAGATCTATCAAGTAGATCCTTCAAGTACCGATAAGCCTCAACTGCTTGCTCTGAGGCATCTTGGCCAAGGATGTCGACAATCTCTGATACACTCAGGTCTGTATGACCAGCTTTATAATATCCATTGCATTATTGCATCAACTCGGTATCAGGGGCAGATATCAATTCCATTCTGGCCAAAAACTAATAAAGAAGAGGAAGCAGGAGTTAATAAATAAAAGCAGACAGAGTATCAATAATGAAGAGGAACGAAGATGTATTTTATTAGATCATCAAAAGGTTACATTGTTCGATTACAAGTAATGAAATATAGAAATGATACCGAACAACTTCACACCTTTTCCTTGTCCCCCAAGACTTTCTCGGGAGGCTGGGACGAGGAGCTTGGTTGCTCGGTAGTAACAGCGACTTGATCGGCAGGAATTTTCTCAGGAGGAGGAGGCATGGAAGAAATGTCCTCGGTGGCATAGGGTTGAGAGGCAGAGACCTGATCACCCATGGCTATAGAAGATTCATCAGAAACAGGCTCATCTTCTTCTTCCTCCACAATTGCTGGAGGAGGACCAGGGAGGTGTAGTTGGAATAGCTCAGAATCGTCTGTAATTTTCAACTCTTGCAGAGCAGCTACCCAGCCATCATGGAAGTATTTCAACTTCCCATATTGAACTTGGGATGTCATTGCAACAATTCCCTTATCCCATCCTTTCTCCCAGCCAGCACTGAAGGATTTTTTGACTGCAACCTTTCTTCTCAATTTCTCCGAGGAGAGCTTCACATCCAATTCTTCTTTTTTACTTTTGATATCTCGCAGGACGAGCAACTCCTCCTCAGCTTTCTTCAACTTATCTTCAAGCTCACCAAAATTCTTGAGCTTGTCATCATATTTTTTATGCTCAACCTCCAAACTTTTTACTTTATTCTCCAAACCTTTGGAGATCTCAGCCAACTTCACTTTCTCGGCTTCAACTATTGACAACTTTTTCTCCCAAGCAGTCTTGTCCTCATTGTACTGTTGGCAAGATTCCTTCAAAGATTGGGTCAAACCCAACAGAGCATCTTCTACACCAGACGAAGAACTAGAGGCTTTAATTACCTCGTCCTTCTTCACAATATTATTAAAACAGTTCACCAGCTGAAAGAGGAGAAAAACAGTAAGTCAGTGCAAAAATACAAATACTCAGAGAAAGAATATTCCATACTCCTCAAAGTTCGAAATATGAAACATTGGGGGCTTCTGTTGATACCAAAATTAATATGCTGATGTGGACGAATAATACGAAGACACGTGTCAATCTACATGGCACGATAGTAGCGAGGAAGTTAACTCCTTCAACCATTTCATATTCTCTCCGAGCAACGAGGAAGACATCCCGAGGAACTCCATCATCCCGAGATACTACATGCGCTCCGAGGAACTCTTGATCAAAGAGCAACTAAGGCGGTCCGAGCTGCATCTCGGCCGTATCATTAATTACCAGACGGACAACTGTTCAAATATTCATTGAATGTTTATATTCTTGACGCCCAAGCTACATTAAATGTATTACCCTTTCATATGTATGTCATTTAATGGATCGAACCTTTCATGTACAGCCTCAAGGCTATAAATACCTTGTATCATCCTCATTCATGGAGGACCGGAATTTCTTGAGAGAACTTGTAATCAAGAATTCTGCAAACACTCAGCAATAACATAACAGTGGACGTAAGCTTTATTCCTAGCCGAACCACTATCTTATTTATTTATCTGTGATTGAATAATTAGAGCAATCTAGTTTTTTACATCAACACTAGCGTAAACCAAGCCATCAAAGCCATACTCAAAAGTTAAAATTATAAAATAGAGTAAATGAGAGATAATGAGATATAAACATAAGATTTAGAGTGGTTTGTCCATAAAAATCAGCCTAAGTCCACTATGGAGCCCTATTCTCATTAAATCTATATATTTAATACAATATTGGTGATGATACGCAAATATTGCGTATTTCATCCTCCAAACCTACGCGTTTTAGCCCCCTCGGGTGCCTTAATCTCTATATTTAAGCTCGTTAACCATACAACCTCGGTTTATATTGTTAACATGCTATATGAGGTATAATTGGGCTTGTGTAGGTATTTAGGTACCAAGTATGGGATTCGGACGCATTCCGCGCAATTTCCGTACGCAACCGCACGTTCATGGGCATTTTAGTCATTTTACAGATTGGGCACTTGGCCCAACATCTTCATGGAATTTGTAGCCCTCCTCGCAAGCTTCGCGTGGCCGCAAACGGTGGGCGATTCCGATTCATAACGAAGAAGTTACGATAATTTCAGCGGACGAGAAAAGCTTGGAAACCAAAACAGCAATGCAGTGTACTGCCCCTGTTTGATCGACAGATCGACCAGATCATCGATCGATCGACTATATTAAATTTTTGAAATTTGGCCTTGATCGACCAATTCATAGATCGATCGATGCTCTGTTTTCTGCAGATATTTTTTGCATTTATTTTCTTTTCTCTTTTCTTTTCTAATTTAATTCCCACTTGGTATATAAGCCAATTTTGTTGTAATAAACAGGTGTAAACGATTTTAGGTTAGTTTTAGTTAGGTTTTTGGGGTTTTGCTTGGTTCTTCTTCAATTCCTCTTGGTTTGACACCCCATGTGGATTGTATGTTGATTATTCTTCTCCTCTACCATTAATATAGTTTGTTTTCCACTATTTCCTTGCTTTCTAGATAGTTTTCATGCTTTCATAATTAGGTTTTCTTGCTTTAATTCTTGCTTTCTTAGTTTAATTAGTTTAATTTAGTTTATTCATGCTTAGCCCCTAGATAAATAGGGTCGGGATTTCATTTCCGCCATTTACGGGTTTGGACCTCGAAAGTTAGGGTTTCGTGTAAAATTGCATTTAATTGAAATCGCGCGTATTAAAGTCAGATTGTTATGCGTTTAACTTTCTTTGTCATGCAACGTTAGTGTTTATAGCGATTATCCGAATTTAATCCGCGTGTGACCATTTTCCGTTAAAAGTTTAATCTCGCAACTTTGGCTTAAATTTCTTATTGCGTGATGTATATGCTTAATTGAAAATGATTGATTAAATGTTTTCGAACCGAAATTCTAATTAGTAGTTGTTTAGCCCGTGAATGCGTGTATGCGATCCCGATCCTCGCTTTCCTTTAATTTAGCGTAACTTATTCTTTTCTTTCATCACCTTTTCCTTTATTTATTTTACACTTTTATTCCTGAAGTAATTAAAACAATTAAAGTCTAAAATTCAATCACTCCCTGTGGATTTACGATACCCGACTTACCGTTGTGCTTGCTTGTCAAGTGTAGTTGTAGCTTAGGTTTTCTTTGTATCGCGGCGGCGAAACACACGACAACTGTGTCCTCACACGAACACACTTTTTCCGCCCGGTCAATTGGAGGCCTATTAAACATAGAAAATAAATAAATAGGTTAAATACATAAACATACATGTGTTGTGTAGTGGAGATTGTGGTCTATATACATAAACTTATAAAAAGATGTGGTTATATAAGTATATGGTTTCCAAAACAGGTGATTAAAGTATGTAGTATGGTGTAGAGAGAAGCTCGAGAGAGTTGGGTAGAGCTTCACTACCAAGTTTTTGCTTGCTAAATGCGGGGGGGGGGGGGGGGGGGTATGACTTCTATTTATAGTAGTTAATTTAGGACCTCACTTGCACTGTGCAAGTGTCTTGTGGATAAGGATGATGTGAAGGAATATTTTTAGAAGGCGAATAGCAGGAGGTTCATTATTGACGTGTAATGGTCAGCTGCCTGTCCTTCTGTAGTATTGCTGTGGTTGAGGGGCTGTGTCCTTTCATTCACCTGGCCATGGCCTTTTGAGGTATGTTGTAGTTTAGATTCAGAGGCCTTTGAGATGCTAGTCCGTGGTCTTATATATTTAACTAGAAAATGGAATATTGTTCGTGGCCTGGTTATGTACCAGGTTATGGCCCTCTTAACATACCAATGCCTTTTGATGGTCCTTGATAATAACTTCATGTGCCATATCACATGTATTTTGATCATTAAATGACATATTTTGGGTATAATAGTAGCCTCACAAGCCTAAGAGATAAGAGGTGAGTGATTTAGTGATGGGGCCTTATTCTTTTCAGCAGACCATGTCTTGAAGACGAGGCCTGCTATTAAGAGTATGAGACCTTGTTAAGGCTGATATCTTATTGATGCTGAGGTCTTATTAATGTCGCAACGTCTTATTGAGGAGTTTCAAATCCCATAAAGTTTCAACCTCTGTGAACCCTTATCTAAATAGGTTGGTGTTGAGGCCTCATTCAACTTTCCAACACTTGAGGCAAAATATGTCGTGCGATTTTCGAAAGAGCTAGGCGATTATTAATAGGCTTTCATGGCAATTTTTGACAAACTTTACTTCATTAGATTCTAGGCTAATCTTTCCCCTTTATCCTGTAATTTATTCTTATTTTTTCCTGTGCCTTCATTCCATGATTTAATCTTATAACAATCTCTCAAATCCATGTTGAAATCATCGAATATGTTGAACTAAGGTTTCTGAGTTTGTGTTCTTGGTAATTTTTTATATTTTTGCATTTTAAGATTGTTTAAACCTGATTTCCTACTAGTTTAATTTAAGAGAGTTCTAGTTTGGTTAGATGAATACTATTTTGGACAAATATTGTATGGTTGATGTTGGTTTTGAAGATTTTATGGTAAGTTTTAAGCTAAGAACATAAACTGTTGTTCGTGGTGTGTTCTTGTTCCAAAACCTAGTTTTTCTTCCCTTTTATCTTGACAAACTATTAAATAGTAAATCTGAGTGTTTGTCTGTTAAGGTCGCGGTGTTTGACTAATAACTACATGTAATACCCCGTACTTTTATTGATATTTATTTATGGAATTAATTTAATTATATGTGAATTAATTAAGAATTAATCCGAATAAAATACTAGCGAGATGTGAGTTGGTATTTGATTATAATGTGTATAAATGGCGATATATGAATATTGAAACTATTGAAATTATCGCGAGATTGAAATACGGCAATTTGGGAAATTTTGTTGGGACGCGCGTGATAGTCGCGTCAGGAATATAATTTTTAATTAAAAAGTGAATTTTATTTTCAGCAACCGTATGGTCATTTTGAGTGCGCCAACGAGTCCGGAAGGGTCGAAATAGTCAGAAAACACTAGCCGGGGGTTAAGTTTGGGTCCCGGGGCATTATTGGGTCATACCGGTAACTTAAAAGGGCATTTTGGTAATTTCATAAATTTGGAAATTAAATCCCACGAAAATCAGACTTTAATTACAACTTATCATTAAACCCACTAACCCATTTCCAACCCCAATCTAAGTAGTGGGCTACGGGAGAAGTTAAGAAACTATTTCTAACTTGCCAAAAACCAACCCCCACCTCCATTGTCATCTTGTGAGAAGAGCTTGTAGAGAGAGAGAGAGAGAGAGAGAGAGAGAGAGAGAGAGAGAGAGAGAGGAGAATTCTGCAGAGAGAGAGAGGGGAATTCAACCATCTTCAAACAACAATAAATCTCGAACATAAGGCAAGTGATTTAGTTACAATTAATTCCATGAATGTGTTCTTCCATGTTTAGGTAATTATCGAATTTTGTCTTGAAAGATTGATATAGACCCATGAATTTGAGGATTAAAACTATGAACTATGTTAGGAATTGCATGTAGACATATTCTGGACGAATTATGAATTCAAAATATAACCCTTGATGATCTAAAAACGGATCTAAGAAGAGATTTATTAATGTTCTTGAAAGAAATAGAAAACTAGGGTTCTTGATGAAGTTTTGATCCAAATAAATCCCTTGGTTGATGAATTATTTATTTTAGAACGTTAACAATGTTGTAGGATGGTTGTATGATGATATTATAACGTTAGATTAGAGTTTCATGCATTATAATGGAGTTTTGGGACGATTTGAGGACTGCAAAACGAAGCAGTCCGTAGCTTACCTGGTGCGATCGATCGATCGACATTCATCAGTCGATCGATCGACCACCATCGATCGATCGAGGTTCAAGGTCGATCGATCGACCTTCCCAGAATGAGTAAAATTTCCCCTAGTTAAATTTTAATGATGTTAACCCTTAGAAAATATTATTGGAGACTTTATGAATATCCTTAGACTTAAGGAAGACCAGTAAGTATGGTTATAAAATTTGGACCTTAATTAGAATTCAATTTGAGGAATTATTCTAAAAGCTAATGAAACTCGATGAGTGAGATAATATTAGGGTTAAAAGAGTAAATTTGAATAAATTGATGAAATGAGGTTTGGGGCAGTAGTAAGGACCTTAAGAATAATGATGTTATATGTGGGAATAATAGGAAACTTAATAGTCCCTTTGAGATAGGTTTTAAGTACAAGAAACTATGACGTGAGATGTGTCGACAGTCTACATTTTATATTATCGGAAGACTTAAAATGTATGAAACTGGAATAATGGTATAAGGATGTAGAATGTACCTTTATTAACATTGAGACATCTAAGATGTGTGAATGCTTAGTATATGATTTTTGTGTATGACATACCTACCATACTTGCTATCACGGGAGGTTTACGTTCGCTTAGGGCCATCTAATCCTTGTGTGCCCGGATTTAGTTTGGTACCTAGAGGACATAGTTCAAGGGAATGACTTAATTGTGAGTTATTAAGCCAGCTGACTATGGAGCGTAGGTATGTACGTGACCATGGATATGTTGAATTATGTTCGCCTCCATTTTTGTGTGTGGTGTTTATTCTAACAATTCCTGAGAGATTCGGAATTTGTAATCCTTATGTACGTGATGTACCGGGATGGATAGCAGAGTATGTGTGCACCGCAGCTTAGCCTCAGGGTGCTTATATTGTATATTTATGATGTGAATAATATACGGTTAAATGAAATGGAATTGTTATGTTTAATTAGGAGAATAATTTATAGTAACTCCTTGAGAAGATAAATAAAGGGATAACCTCCAGTAAACGGTAATGCTAATAATTGAGAATCCGAGTTCAAGTAAAGCTATCTATTTAAGTGATAACATCGGGAATTCATATTGTGAATCGAGTAGTTGGGTTAGAACTTATGACGGTCTAGTTAGAGATAAATAACACATGAATGGGTACAGGAACGTTAGGAGTGCACAGTTAGACGAGAGGTGAGTATTTCATGTGAGAGCACGTCCTAACATGTATTTTGCATTCATTGTTTTAAATGTTATTAAAGCACTTGCTGTTTTTAAAATACTCTCCACTTTCGGGCTCTGACCCGTTTGCTTTCAAATCTACTTTTTGTAAAAACCTTTTTAGGTGCCCAGCCACAAGGACACCATGCATAGTATTTCCAGTCAGGTGATGAGCTGTAGCTGTTGTGGAAGTTACAGGGCCTTGCTAGTAGACGCTCCATTTGCCTTAACTCTATATTCAGATTTCATCAGTTGTAGGGCATGTCGCCCATTTCTTTTAGAGACTTTTCATTTCTTTCAGTATTCAGACTTTTGGTTTGTAATTAATTCAGGATGCAGACTTGTTTTATTTCTTTCCATTTTGGGATTGTTGTGAGGAGTATTTCCTCTAGACTCATTTTTACTTATTGATTTACTATAGTTGGACTTTATTTTGAATGGTTATGTTATCCTTTACATTTCACTTATTGCATGTTAATCAGAGTTAACTTAAAATTTGGCAACTCACTTCTTAAATACTAGGTGGTTAGTAATCATTAAAATGTTTTCGACAGTGATGCTATTAACTGAACCAACTTGGAATTTTGTATTAATTTAATAAAGGAGTAGCTACCCGGTATTTAATTAGTCGGGGTGTCACAGGTGGTATCAGAGCATCAGGTTCTAGTGTCCTTTAGGATCTGTACGGCTTATTATGTTTCTGCTGAGCTTTCTTTGATGTAGAGCCCTATATTTTAGGACTGTTGTATTCCTTTATGTATGCTTCGCTCTTCAGCTATTTTAAGTTTATAACTGCGAACTTATAGACTTTACTCTTATTTCAGATGCCTCCACGACGTGCACCACGGGTTCCTAGGAATGCACAGCCCGAGCCACAGCCAGCTCCAGTACAGGGCACCATGAATGCCGCCGAGGTTGCAGCCATTGTAGCCCAAGTGGTAAATGCCGCTCTCGCCGTTGTACAGCAGGCACCACCCCAGGTGCCAGTAGCCGTGTCAGTTCAGGCACATGCATTCCCGTATGCTTGGGAACGTGTTCGAGATGCTTTTTAGAAAGCACACCCTCCGGAGTTCGCAGGTAGCTCCGATGTTGTGGTATCTAGTCTGTGGAGGAAGGATATTCAGAGGCACCTGAGGATGTATGAGTGCACCGATGTTCAGAAGCAGATACTAGCTACTTTCAAGTTAGTGGGTTCTGCATTGCAGTGGTGGGAGTCTATTACCACCGCAGAGGAGAGAGATACTCTCTCTATACAGGAGTTTTGGGTGCGGTTCGCCATCAAATATTTTCCGTCAGCTGTTCATACGAAAATGAGGAGGAAATTGATGAACCTTAGACAGGAGGGTAAGACTGTGGCCGAGTATGAGGCTGAATTCACTAACTTACTGAATATTGTACCGGATGAGATACCGACAGAAGAGAAGAAGATTCAGAAATTCACAGATGGATTGACTTGGAGGATCCGTCAGCATTTATTGGGGAACCTCTCGTTGGCCACTTATTCTGACGTGGTTAACGCTGCATTGCTCCATTTCCAGGACCACCACTTTCACTTGACAGAGGGGAAGCGATCAGGAGAGTCCAGCCATCAGGGCAGGACAGGGGGAAATGGTGCCAGCAGGGCACAATCAGCTCAGGGTCAGTATAGGCAGGGTGATCAGGGTTACAAGCAGGGGGATTCTAAGAGATTCCGATCAGGGGGTTTCAGGAACGGTCAGGGAGGATTCCGGAATGGCCAGCAGAGTCATAACGGCCATCAGGGCCAGCAGGGTCAAAATGGTCAACAGCAGTAGTTTCACTAGGGCCAGCAAGGCCAGGGCAGAAATGGTAACGGTCACCAGGGTCGTGGTCAGCAGGGGCAGCGAGGGGGAAACTTCCAGGGGAAGTGTTTCATTTGTGGTAAGATTGGCCTCAAACGTCAGGATTGTCCTGATAGGGGCAGGGCCCCGCAGCAGCAGCAGCAGGGTGCTCGACAGGAGCCGCAGAGGCCTATGTTTCCCGCCGCCCTCCCGACAGCACCACAGATGGCAGCATTACCACCCATTCCAGCAGTCCCAGTTCAGCAGGGACAGCTTCAGTTTGGGAGAGTGTATCAGCTTCAGCAGGCCGCAGCCCCACAGAATCCGCCAGCTATTGAGGGTATGTTCTCTATTCAGGGGACTCTGGGGCGCATTTATTTGACACGGGGGCTACACACTGTTTTATTGCTACGAGATTTGCACGCACCATTGGGTTATTAGACACCGCAGAGAGCACCGCTACTTGTGTAGACTCACCGTTGAGTAGGGGTTCCATGATTTCGCTTATGTGTAGAGGTGTGGGTATAGAGATCGGGAGGTTTACTTTACCCGCTGATATGTTAGTGTTAGAGATGACCGAGTATGACGCCATTATTGGTATGGATTGGCTAGTTGCGTACTGAGCCATGATTGACTGTTTTAGTAGGAGTATTATCTTTGCCATTCCCGGGCAGGAGATGTTTTTAGTGGCGATGCCTCGCCCTGAGGGAGGATCGTCCACTCATTTGTACTACATAGAGGAGGAGACCTCTAAGGAAGTGGTGATACCACTTGATTCGATACCCGTTGTTAGTGAGTTCGCCGATGTATTTCAGGATATACCTGGATTACCTCCGAGTAGGAAGATAGATTTTGTGATTGATTTAACGTCGGGCACTCGGCCTATTGCCCGCGCACCTTACCGTATGGCTCCAGCTGAAATGAGAGAGTTACGGGATCAGATTGAGCAGTTGTTGGGTCAGGGGTTTATTCGGAGGAGTACTTCGCCGTGGGGTGCCCCTGTGTTATTCATTAAGAAGAGGGATGGATCATTAAGGTTGTGTGTGGATTACCGGGAGTTGAATAAGGTCACGATACGGAATAAGTATCCGTTGCCCCGAATCGATGACTTATTCGACCAGCTGAGAGGATCTTCTTTCTTCTTGAAGATTGATTTGCGATCTGGTTACCATCAGTTACGTATCAGGGAGGAGGACGTCTCGAAGACTGCTTTCTTAACGAGATATGGTTCCTACGAGTTTCGAGTTATGCCTTTTGGTTTGACCAATGCTCCAGCCGTGTTTATGGACTTAATGAATAGGGTGTTCAGAGAGTTCCTAGACCAGTTCGTCATTGTTTTCATTGATAACATTCTGGTTTACTCCCAGACAGAGGAGGAGCACGCCGAGCAGTTGAGGCAGGTTTTGCAGATGCTACGTCAGAACAAGCTGTATGCAAAGTATGAGAAGTGCGGGTTTTGGCTGAAGGAGGTTCAGTTTTTGGGGCATATTATTTCCGACCGGGGGATATCTGTTGATCCGGGGAAGGTATCCGCGGTGAGGGAGTGGGGACAGCCCACGACACCGACTGAGATCCGTAGTTTCTTGGGCCTAGCAGGATACTACAGGAGGTTTATTCGGGGTTTCTCAAAGATAGCGGGTCCTTTGACACATCTGACTCGTAAAGGTGTGCCGTTCATTTGGAGTGATGCCTGTCAGTTGGCATTCGATGTGTTGAAGGACAAGTTGACCTCAGCACCTGTGTTAGCATTGCCGAGACCGGGAATTGAATATCTAGTTTACATCGATGCGTCCTTACAAGGACTTGGAGGTGTATTGCAGCAGGAGAGTCAAACCATAGCTTATGCTTCCCGTAAGCTTAAGCCTCACGAGAAGAATTACCCTACCCATGACTTGGAGTTAGCGGCGGTGGTATTTGCCCTTCAGATTTGGAGACATTGCCTTTTGGGGGAGAAGTTTCAATTGTTAACGAACCACAAGTCCCTACAGTACCTATTCACGCAGAAGGAGTTGAATATGCGGCAACGGAGGTGGCTTGAGTTTGTGAAGGACTATCAGTTTGATATCCAATATCACCCGGGGAAGGCTAACGTGGTAGCAGACGCGTTGAGTCGTAGGCCAGTAGATGAAGTGGCAGGGGTGTGGAAGGCAAAGTGGAAGGAGTTGGGACACCAGGATGCAGTGACCTGATCATTCATGTCGGTGATGACTGTTACACCACAGATTGTCACGAGAGTGGTAAAGGCACAAGCAGATGACTCGTTCTGTCAGGAGCAGATAGTTCGATTATTAAAAGAGGGAGCCGAGTCCTATACCGTTAGCTCAGACGGGGGATTACGCTTCAATCAGAGACTGGTAGTTCCGGAAGGGGAGGAATTGTGACACGAGGTGATGGCAGAGTCGCACGGCTCACGGTTCGCGGTACATCCCGGTGGGGACAAAATGTACCAGGACATGAGACGTCAGTATTGGTGGAGCGGGATGAAGAGAGATATTGTCGTGTTTGTTTCTAAATGCGCCACTTGTCAGCTGGTAAAAGTGGACCATCAGAGATCGGCAGGACTTCTACAGCCATTAGAGGTCCCGATGTGGATGTGGGAGAGCATCTCCATGGACTTTATCACGGGGTTGCCTACGTCACAGAGAGGTCACGAATCCATTTGGGTAATTGTGGACAGGTTGACCAAAGTCGCTCATTTTCTACCCGTAAGGACCGACTACACTACGGGACAGTATGCCCAGCTCTTTATTGCAGAAATAGTGAGACTTCACGGTGTGCCCCTAAATATCGTGTCTGACAGAGACAAGATATTTGTTTCACGGTTTTGGGAGAGTTTTCAGGAGGCCATGGGCACGGAATTACGGTTGAGTACGGCATATCACCCGCAGACCGATGGGCAAACCGAGCGTACAAACCATATGTTGGAGGACATGTTACGTATGTGCATCATTGATTTTGGGGGTGGATGGGAGCAGTATCTTCCACTGGTGGAGTTTGCTTACAACAACTCCTACCAGTTCACCATTGGCATGGCTCCATTTGAGGCGTTGTACGGTAGACCTTGTCGTTCCCCAGCATGTTGGTTGGAGGTGGGGGACAACAAACTACTTGGCCCGGAAGTGATTCAGGATACTTCGACCAGGATAGAATTGATACGGAGTCGCATTCAGGTAGCTCAGGATCGGCAGAAGAGCTATGCTGATGCGAAGAGATTCTTCAGGGAGTTCCAAGTGGGGGACCAGGTTTTACTCAGAGTATCTCCTATGAAGGGGATTATGCGATTTGGGAAGAAGGGGAAGTTGGCACCGAGATATGTGGGACCATTTCCTATCATCGAGCGGATTGGGTCTGTTGCGTATAGACTTGGGTTACCGGAGCATTTGCACAGGATTCATGATGTGTCTCATATTTCCTCGCTAAGGAAATATCTTAGAGATGATTTGGCTCATTCTCACATTGCTTTGGAGGACATCGATCTCCAGCCCGATAGCTCCTACGCGGAGGGGCCGATTGCTATTTTGGACCGAAGTGAGCGAAAACTGCGGTCAAAGATAGTTTTATTAGTGCGTGTTTAATGGCGACATCACAATGTCGAAGAGTCCACATGGGAACACGAGGATGAGATGCGCGAACGTTATCCAGAGTTACTTTTACCAGGTACTTTTTAGTTCCGAATTTCGGGACGAAATTCTGTTATTAGGGGGGAAGTATGTAATACCCCGTACTTTTATTGATATTTATTTATGGGATTAATTTAATTATATGTGAATTAATGGAGAATTAATCCGGATAAAATACTAGCGAGATGTGAGTTGGTATTTGATTATAATGTGTATAAATGGCGATATATGAATATTGAAACTATTGAAATTATCGCGAGATTGAAATACGGCAATTTGGGAAATTTTGTTGGGACGCGCGTGACAGTCGCGTCAGGAATATAATTTTTAATTAAAAAGTGAATTTTATTTTCATCAATCGTATGGTCATTTTGAGTGCGCCAACGAGTCCGTAAGGGTCGAAATAGTCAGAAAACACTAGCCGGGGGTTAAGTTTGGGTCCCGGGGTATTATTGGGCCATACCGGTAACTTAAAAGGGCATTTTGGTAATTTCGGAAATTTGGAAATTAAAACCCACGAAAATCAGACTTTAATTACAACTTATCATTAAACCCACTAACCCATTTCCAACCCCAATCTAAGTAGTGGGCTACGGGAGAAGTTAAGAAACTATTTCTAACTTGCCAAAAACCAACCCCCACCTCCATTGTCATCTTGTGAGAAGAGCTTGTAGAGAGAGAGAGAGAGAGAGAGAGAGGAGAATTCTGCAGAGAGAGAGAGAAATTCAACCATCTTCAAACAACAACAAATCTGGAACATAAGGCAAGTGATTTAGTTACAATTAATTCCATGAATGTGTTCTTCCATGTTTAGGTAATTATCGAATTTTGTCTTGAAAGATTGATATAGACCCATGAATTTGAGGATTAAAACTATGAACTATGTTAGGAATTGCATGTAGACATATTCTGGACGAATTATGAATTCAAAATATAACTCTTGATGATCTAAAAACGGATCTAAGAAGAGATTTATTAATGTTCTTGAAAGAAATAGAAAACTAGGGTTCTTGATGAAGTTTTGATCCAAATAAAGCCCTTGGTTGATGAATTATTGGTTTTAGAACGTTAACAATGTTGTAGGATGGTTGTATGATGATATTATAACGTTCGATTAGAGTTTCATGCATTATAATGGAGTTTTGGGACGATTTGAGGACTGCAAAACGAAGCAGTCCGTAGCTTACCTGGTGCGATCGATCGATCGACATTCATCAGTCGATCGATCGATCGAGGTTCAAGGTCGATCGATCGACCTTCCGAGAATGAGTAAAATTTCCCCTAGTAAATTTTAATGATGTTAACCCTTAGAAAATATTATTGGAGACTTTATGAATATCCTTAGACTTAAGGAAGACCAGTAAGTATGGTTATAAAATTTGGACCTTAATTAGAATTCAATTTGAGGAATTATTCTAAAAGCTAATGAAACTCGATGAGTGAGATAATATTAGGGTTAAAAGAGTAAATTTGAATAAATTGATGAAATGAGGTTTGGGGCAGAAGTAAGGACCTTAAGAATAATGATGTTATATGTGGGAATAATAGGAAACTTAATAGTCCCTTTGAGATAGGTTTTAAGTACAAGAAACTATGACGTGAGATGTGTCGACAGTCTACATTTTATATTATCGGAAGACTTAAAATGTATGAAACTGGAATAATGGTATAAGGATGTAGAATGTACCTTTATTAACATTGAGACATCTAAGATGTGTGAATGCTTAGTATATGATTTTTGTGTATGACATACCTACCATACTTGCTATCACGGGAGGTTTACGTTCGCTTAGGGCCATCTAATCCTTGTGTGCCCGGATTTAGTTTGGTACCTAGAGGACATAGTTCAAGGGAATGACTTAATTGTGAGTTATTAAGCCAGCTGACTATGGAGCGTAGGTATGTACGTGACCATGGATATGTTGAATTATGTTCGCCTCCATTTTTGTGTGTGGTGTTTATTCTAACAATTCCTGAGAGATTCGGAATTTGTAATCCTTATGTACGTGATGTACCGGGATGGATAGCAGAGTATGTGTGCACCGCAGCTTAGCCTCAGGGTGCTTATATTGTATATTTATGATGTGAATAATATACGGTTAAATGAAATGGAATTGTTATGTTTAATTAGGAGAATAATTTATAGTAACTCCTTGAGAAGATAAATAAAGGGATAACCTCCAGTAAACGGTAATGCTAATAATTGAGAATCCGAGTTCAAGTAAAGCTATCTATTTAAGTGATAACATCGGGAATTCATATTGTGAATCGAGTAGTTGGGTTAGAACTTATGACGGTCTAGTTAGAGATAAATAACACATGAATGGGTACAGGAACGTTAGGAGTGCACAGTTAGACGAGAGGTGAGTATTTCATGTGAGAGCACGTCCTAACATGTATTTTGCATTCATTGTTTTAAATGTTATTAAAGCACTTGCTGTTTTTAAAATACTCTCCACTTTCGGGCTCTGACCCGTTTGCTTTCAAATCTACTTTTTGTAAAAACCTTTTTAGGTGCCCAGCCACAAGGACACCATGCATAGTATTTCCAGTCAGGTGACGAGCTGTAGCTGTTGTGGAAGTTACAGGGCCTTGCTAGTAGACGCTTCATTTGCCTTAACTCTATATTCAGATTTCATCAGTTGTAGGGCATGTCGCCCATTTCTTTTAGAGACTTTTCATTTCTTTCAGTATTCAGACTTTTGGTTTGTAATTAATTCAGGATGCAGACTTGTTTTATTTCTTTCCATTTTGGGATTGTTGTGAGGAGTATTTCCTCTAGACTCATTTTTACTTATTGATTTACTATAGTTGGACTTTATTGTGAATGGTTATGTTATCCTTTACATTTCACTTATTGCATGTTAATCAGAGTTAACTTAAAATTTGGCAACTCACTTCTTAAATACTAGGTGGTTAGTAATCATTAAAATGTTTTCGACAGTGATGCTATTAACTGAACCAACTTGGCATTTTGTCTTAATTTAATAAAGGAGTAGCTACCCGGTATTTAATTAGTCGGGGTGTCACACTACAGTCTTGCCCAATTAGCAATGGCCTTGGACAAGAAATCATGTTTTGACATTGCATGCCGTAGACTGTCAGTACCTTGAAATTGCATACTTTTCATCTGTAGTATTTAAATAGTGATGCAGACTTTTGTAATCATTACACCCCGGTATTAGAAGTTAGGTTGCGGTCTTTTCAAGTTGTCATGTGTATAATTAACTCTTAGGAGTCCGCTGCCTTAGGTGTTTTGAGTCTTGCTGCAGACTTTAACATAATAGTCCATGGTTTTTTCTTAATTTTGTACCCTTGGATTTAGGATCCATATCTTTGTTTGTTGTCATGAACTTTGTGCATGAGGTTGTGGTCCTTGAAACTTCTGAGTAATTGCCTTTTATTTTATCCATAATAGTTGCGATCCTCTAACAGTGAAGCTTTTTTTTGCTTCTATAGATACTTGTCGTAGGCTTATGCATTGAAATACTTGGGAGTACTTGGAAAGTTTAAGGATAAAGCACCTTAGGGTATTTCCTCCCGCAATGTTGAGCATCAAATCCTTAAGCAGCAGTGGATATTGTAAATTAAAAGAGTGTCCAATCTGTATACATGTTGATTCTTATTATTTGGATTCCAACTGTAGGAAACCTATGGAGACTATTCTGATAAGACATAGAGACGAGGAAAAATACCAGGGATGGGGCCGAGACAACTAGTGAATAAGTTCAAACTACCATGGAGATGAGGAATACTAAAGCTGGACATTCAAGTCGGGGAACTGATCTAAATAGGGAAATCGCGGCCTTAAACTATCCTTGCATTATGACATAAGAATGGCTTGATCATCTGGACAAAGTTTGTGAATTTACTACTGGGATTGTATATGCCTTACTCCTTTCTCAGACCAAAGATCATGTTCTACGGTCCCTAAAGACAAAGTTTTCTTTCATCTTGATGCTTTACTCCTTAGACTGAGGCTGTTAGTACTAATTAGGAAATTTTTTAAAGTGATGAACCTAGACTTAGCCCAGTAGATACACATGGATGGAGGGCTATCTAGGTGTCCTTGATCGCCTGGAAGAAAAAAATTCTAGTGGGATATAAAGACCGTGGAATTCTTCAATTTTTATATGCCAAAATAGGATAGGTTGAATAACCCTTGGTATTACTACATAGCTAAGCAAAAAGTAATTAGATAACTCATAACTGGCAAGCCTTCCAACACCACAAAAAGGAAAGGAAAATATTTTTTCATCTCCGAGAAAAACTAGGAAATACACTCTATGATGTCTGAGCGAGAGAGGTCCCATAAGATTTCACGAACATGGGGTCATCCCCCTTGGAAGTTAGTAACATCATTTCAATATGGCCACGACCTTCATTATTTATACTTGATATTTTTTAACTTGTAAATATGTTTTATTTTATTGCAGTATGTGCAAGATTAACTCCTCCAAAATACCAAAAGGAGAGAATTGAGTTTGCGATTTCAATTTATAATAACATGAAGTATTTTCCTTCCGTGATTATATTAAGAGACTTGTACATGCTTGGTTATTACACTGCGAATATTTAGTTTTTAGACCAGCTAAAAGAGGTAAAATTAATCTATAGGTCGTAACATATTTTGTCTTCAAATAAATCTTTTACCGTGGAACACGTTAATTGTTATGCTAATACTTCTTTTGTGCAGGTATATCTGCGGACAATGATCCCATTATTGAAATTAATAAGGAGATGTTCATTCCCAACTGGATGAGATGGCTGAAAATGCCCATGCCGCGAAGCAGGACCAAAGGAATACCGAGGGTAAGAAGAGGAAGAGAGGCGCGAAGAATGATGATACTCTATTTGATGTCCCCACTAATGTCATGGCTGGTGGATCAAACCCATCACTTGCTAAGGATGTCGTGGTTAATATTGCTAATGAGATCTTAGATTCTCCAAATGTCGAGGAGAAAAATTAAGAGCCGATAAACTCTGAGCATATCACCATTACTGAGACACCTCGCGGATGTCAGATCTAACTAATGCTAACGTCTCAACTACTCAAAGAAGGTTCTTTTTCTCTAGGCCATGGCCTCAGGTAAAACCAAGAGATAAAAACTATCTGTGGGACACTAAGGCCATCGTAGTCTCTAAGATGATAAAGGTTGCCAACTCCTCTAACCTCAAATGTCTATTTGAGGAAGATGTCGAGGACTTGGAAAATTACCAGTTACACTGCCTTCTCAGGGTAAGCACACATATATATCCTCGCCTTCTTCTTCTTCTTGCTGTATTGTTTTGTTTTTACTAGCTTCTTTTTATTCTGTAACTGCCATGAGTTAGAGGGTGAAATATGAATAAATCTAATCCCATCACAAGGTCGATGAGGCTACATATATGGTTGAGGTGGAAAAAGCCAAGCCTTTCTTGTTTGAAATCGAAAACATGTCCGCGGCTGTGCCAGGACAAATTTTTGAATTGAGTAAATTTATATGTATTATCTTAATTCCACTTGGATAAAACCATTTGAGTTATAGGTTAGGTCTCGAGTTTTTTATCCTTCAATGTTTGCGACGTGTTTAATTGAAGACCGTAGCAGCCAAGTTAGAGCATCTACATCATTATGCCGTGTTTAGTGCCACGTTTCATAAATTATCAAGGATCTCATGTGGTATGAATACATATATTTCACACTCTTGGTATTTTATTGGGTATTGTTTTAAAATAATGTTTGAGGCTATTTTTCATAAAAAAAAGGTTTTTAAAGGATTTTTTTAAAATTTGTTCAAATGACATGTTCAAACGAAATCATGATATTCGTTCAAATGAGGTTTTACATTGGCTCGAAACGAGTAAATTAAAGTCATTAAAATGACATTCAAATGAAGTTCAAATAAATTTTCTTTGTTCAGTAGGAAAATACTATTCGAAGCTCGGTCGAAGTCGGTTAAAAAAAGATTAGTCATTTCGCTCAGACGAGGTTATTTTTGGTTCAAATGAAATTATGTGATTCGTTTGAACGAGCCCACTATTTTTATTCAAATGAGTTTTTGCTGCCACAAAAATTTTGTTTTATATAAATAGGTGCGACCATCTTAGGGGCTCGGATTCCCTTCGACGCTCACAGAATATCGGGGGTCGGTTGTCGTCATGTGGGGAGAAAATGTAAAGAGATAAAGTCGTCAACCTATTTTTCTCAGAACAAACAAAAGAATGTTGCCGCCTCAAGAGAGAGACATCAAGGTCAAACGGATGCTTGCGAAACAAAATAGTTCGAAGGTTCATGGATTCAGTTACATAATGGAAAGGTGTTAGGCTATTATTCCGCCCTTTCGATCTCTCAATGGCTAATGTTAATCTTCTCCTTTTAGATTTCGTGACTTGTGTGTAAATGTGTATAATGTAAGATGATTGGAGAATGGAATCATTCAACACGGGTCATGGAAAGGACGGAGTGACTTTAGCCATAGGAGTGTTATCGAAAATAATGATAATATAAATATGACGTAAATTCTCACTGAACCACATATCGCTATGAAGGAGCGAATGTGCACGTTAGGCAAGACACTAGTATGTAGGAGTATAAAACTCACAAATTATATATAAGATATAAAAGAAATATATAAACATGGAAAATGAAGCACTCGAATCTCGGGATTGGGCCAAGATGCCTACATAGCCCAAGGGGCATCAAAGTTCACGTAGTTTGAAAATAGCATAGGGGTGGGGTTCAACCCATAAATCCAAATGTTGGATTTCTCTTATTTGTGTGTAGAGAAAATTTGTTTTAAGACTCATCATTATCATCATCATCATCATCATCCTTGACTTAATCCCATCACATGGGGTCGACCATATGGATTCTTCTTTTCCATTCAAATCTATTATATGCATTATTATCATTCAAGTTTAATTCCTTGAGGTCTCTCCTAATAATTTCCTCTCACGATAGTTTAGGGTGACCTCCTTTTCTTTTAACATCTATTTCCAACAATATTCCTCTTGTTATAGGGGTATCTACTATATTACGCAACATATGTTCGTGCCACCTAAGTCTACTTTCTTTTAATTTATCGCTAATGGGATCTACTCCTAACTTTTCTCTCACGTATTGGTTTTTAATTTTATCCTTTATAGTAATTCCTATCATCCACCGGAGCATCCCCATCTCACTAACATGGAGACTTTGCTTAAGTTTTTTCTTTAACGCCCAACACTCTGTTCCATACAGGGACACTGGCCTAATAACCATTCTACATAATTTTCCTTTTAATTTATTAGTTATCATCTTATCGCATAACACCCCACTCGCTTGTCTCCATTTCATCCAATCAGTTGATATTCTACTCATAACATCCTCATCAATATCCCCATTACTTTATAACATTGAACATAGATAACAAAATTTATCAGTTTTGTTTATCACCTTTTCTTCAATTTTTAACATTATATTACTTGACGCCTCATTATTAAATTTACATTCCATAAAATCCATTTTATTTCTATATATTTTTAGTCCCTTAAACTCTAAGGCTTTTCTCCAAGTATCTACTCTCACCGTTAAGTTTTCCTTTGAAGTGTCTACTAAAATTATGTCATCCACAAAAAGCGTGCACCATGGGAAATCTTTTTGTATGTCCTTCATAATTTCATCCAAAACTACGACAAATAAATAAGGACTTAAGGCCAATCCTTGATCTAAACCTACTTTCATCGTAAAGTCATTAGTTTCTCCATATATAGTCTTTACTCTAATCATTGTGTTATCATATATATCTTCAATACCTTAATATAACTCATAGTGATTCTTTTCCTCCTCAACGCGCACTAAATTATATCCCTAGGTACTCTATCATAAACCTTTTTTAAATCTATAAAGATCATATCTAAATTTTTATTCTTACATCTATATTTATCTATTAATTGTATTGATAATCTTCGTGGTGGATCGAACTAGTATAAATCCAAATTAATTATCCGAAATAGTTGACTCATTTCTTAATCTTTGTTCCATATTCTTTTCCCATAATTTCATAGGGTAATTCATCAGTTTTATTCCTCTATAATTACTGTAGCTTTGTATATCTCCTTCATTTTTATACAAAGGTATTATGGTGTTTTCCTTCACTCACCTGGCATGTTTCCTTCTCTCAAAATTTTATTTAATAAGCTTATTATCCATTTAATAATCATGTTTCCTTTGGACATATCGACCATGGAGTCCGGGGTTGCAAGGAAGTTATCTAGGTTATTCTTCACGTGAGGAAGGTAATGGAAGGTGACATATTTGAAGTGGTGGTGTAAAGGTAGAAGCTTCTCGTCTTTGACTCTTCATTTTCTAAGAATTTGTTCAATGATGAGGGTAGAGTCCCCATAGACGTCTAGTTGCCTGATTCCTTTTTTGAAGGCGATCTTGAGGCCCATGGTGCATGCCTTATACTCAATCATGTTGTTGTTGCAAGGGAAGTCCAACTTAATGGTAATGGGGTGTGGGAGTGATTATGATTATTCCAATACCATACCCTTTCTTATTGGCAGCTCTGTCAAAGAACACCTACCATCTGAGATCCACCTGAGAGGTGCAAAGAATGTCTTTCTCTGGGAATTCAGAGACCCAAACATCGATTCTTTTCATGGAATAATCAGCAAGGTAGTAAGATATAGCCCTCCCCTTAATGTATTTTTCTATGACGTACATAATGTCGAACTTAACTAACAATATCAACTAATAGGCTATTCGAATTGACATATCGGGTGTCTCTAGAATGTATTTGATTGGATGCATTCAGGATACTAGTCTAATGGTAAAAGCAAGCATGTAGTGTCGTAACTTCTGTGTGATTCAGACTAAGGCATCATACGCTTTCTCCAAAGCAGTGAGGTATTGCTTGATTTGGTCGAAGGATTCCTGACAGGCCTCGATCTAAAATTTGGTTAAATCCTTCTGGAGAAGTTTGAAAATGGGTTCGCATATAGAGGTCAGTTAGCTGATGAGCCAACTAATGTATTGCAACTTATCCAGGAATCCTCGGACTTCTTTCTCCATTTGAGGTGATGGAATTTAAAGTATGTCTTTCATCTTGGAAGGGTCCGGTTAAATTCCTTTCTCGCTGACCGTGAACCTCAAGAGTTACCCTTTAGTGATGTCGAAAACACACTTTTGTGGGTTGAGCTGTATCTGGTACTATTGTAGTCACTCAAAGAACTTTCGAAAGGAGGGAATGTGACTTTCCCGAGTCTTGGACTTAATAATCATGTCGTCAACATAGAACTCGACCTCTTTGTGAATGAGTCCATGCAAGATGGTTGTGGAAGCCCTTTGGTAGGCAATCCTAATGTTTTTTGGCTCAAATAGCATGACGGTATAGCAGAAAGTTCCCCATGGGTTGATGAAGGTAGTTTTATCCTGGTGATTAGGTGCATCTTGATCTCTAGATATAATCGACAAATCCATTGACAAATTGGTCGTATTATCCATAATCATTTTGATGTTTGGCAATGGGGAATCATCTTTTGTGAATGTCCACAGATTCTGATAGTCGATGCACATGCGGGCCTTTCCTCCCTATTTTGGTA
The DNA here is from genome assembly GCA_949130495.1 of Sambucus nigra. Taxonomy (NCBI): domain Eukaryota; kingdom Viridiplantae; phylum Streptophyta; class Magnoliopsida; order Dipsacales; family Adoxaceae; genus Sambucus; species Sambucus nigra. The sequence continues at coordinate 478,015,166 of OX422217.1, read as the reverse complement.
TAGGGACAATGTAGGCAAGAAAAGGTATTCAACCAATCGAATAAAACCCACATTTAACTGCTTGACAACCTCTTTTTTTACCTTGAGGGACCATTTTGTTTGGAGTTTTCTTAACTTCTACTTGATCGATTTTTATTCTCGAAATATGGGGATCTCGTGCTGATTTATCTCTGGGTCAATACCGGGCATGTCATCATAAGGCCATGCAAAAATGTTTATGAATTATTTCAAAAGCTCTTCAAATTGTGCACGATCATGATCGTTAAGGGTGGACCCTATCCTAATCTTGAGCTTATGGTTACTAGAACGAGATTAATAAAAATAGTCTCATCATCATTAGTTTGAACATGGTTATATTGTTTACTATTTTCCTCATTGAGATCGACTAAGAATTGCTCATTTATAAAATTATCATCATCAAAAGTCTAATATGAATCAATGCATTTAATCTAAGGCACATCAAGATACTCAAAATCCTCATTTATTTTTTTATTAGGGAAAATAACATTGAGAACCTCATCAAAAGAGGTCTCAGTCATATTTACATCAGGAAAAGGATAAACAAAAACAAGTGCAAAGATTTGAATAGGATAAACAACAGGGTTGGGTTGAGCTTGAGCAGGCGGGGACCAGGATAGCATACCAGTTTGGGAGAGGCATATCAGTAGATGTGATCTGGGCAGAAGGTTACAATAGAACAACTTCTAGGAGGATCATGCAGAGACCCAGTCATGTCTTTAGGTCAAGGGATTATTTGGAGTCGTTACCCTCAGAGTTCTCAGTAATTTCCATAGTTTACTCGGTTAGAGGTTTCAATTCATGTTTTCGGTCTTCATCCCAAATATTATTGTCTTAAAAGAATATTTTCAGTCATGGTTTCATCATCTTGTCAACGTGGTCATACCACGGTTCAAAGAATCCACAGAAGGGAAAGTCTTCACCCTCCTTGATAAATATTTTGTTCAGAGAGTCCCCTAAAATAGTCTTTTCATCCACTAGGACTCTCTTCAATTGCAGTCGGTGGAGTGCTTTGAGTTTGGTTGGTGAAGGTTAGTAGCCCAGACCACAAGGGTAAAGGCTTTATTTAGGATTATGGGCACGAGGATTCCTTATTGGCACTGCCCTAGCCCAAATCTAGGCATGAAGTTCATATTCTTGAACGTCTAAATTACATTGATGTTTCCATAAGGGCTGTATTTTGGACAGACTGAATCTTTGAAGTTGTCCCCTATTGGGACATGGAGAATAAATTCTGAAACTAGAGAGCAGTATGTCACTAGTCCCGAGCTAAATTTTAAAAACTGGATTGCTAGTATTAGCACTGTCTGTATTGTCATCGTCTCCTAAAATAGTGATGACTTGACCTTTGGCAAAATAACTTTTTGTAAAGTGGTGATGCTTAAATAACCTCTGATACCAATTTGTAAAACGTGTGACTGTGTGATAATTGATTAAATTTGCAAATTTCTATTTAGGCAAACTAATTTAATTAGCGTCTATTTTTAAATCAAATCAATTCATCCCCTAAACATGCAACTATGTGTGTGCGTGTGTCAAACCATAAACAAATAAAACATGCGATACAAATTTAAGTAAAATCCCTGAAGGGAAAAACCTTTTATTTTCACTATAATTTGTAAAGAACGGTTACACGGATTATAATGAAAATAAGAGTGACATACGAAATGCCCTCAGGTGTCGGTTCCGATGTCATCGATTGGAATCTCCCGCAAGAACTCCAGATGGGCAACAATGAAGAAGAAACGGCTTCTCTACAAGTGTGAACTTTATAAGGACTCCCTCCACAATAGCACACAGCTCTCCGGTTGTAGAGTTATCCTCATAAAGAATGACCAACAACAAAGTGTGTTCTTAAACACCAAAATAATTCACCAAAGCATTTGGGATTTTTGTGAATTGAAAACAAAAAGGGGATTAAACCCTAAAAGACGAATTCAAAAGGATTCTGCAGTTTCGCGGTTTTCTATCATTCAAAACGCTGGGACTTCTTAATGAAAACGAAACCATTTAATGAGTATTTATACAAAAATGTGCCGCCTCGGTATTCGAGCTCGTTTGAACAAGATAAGGATCTCGCATGAATGACATACGCGTGTCGTTTGAACGACATTGCGTGACATTGTATTGTCGTTCGAACGACAGTGCAAAGTCGTTTAAACGACGGTTGCGTCAAAAAAATAATAATTTAATGTCCGCTCCAATACTTAGAAAAAATACTCATTCTCAAATTTTGACGAAAAATTCCGCTCCAACACTTAGAAAATATTTTGTAGAAATATCCCAAAAGCTCTAAGTGGAAAGTTAAGGTATTTAAAACATAGCCTTACCTAAGTAAACTTAGCGGAGTCTTTTTGATGAAGAACTTGATATTTGGATCCGTCTTTGATGCTTGAATGTTCTTGAATGCTCTTCGACGGTGTAGCGGTATATGACATAATAAATTGATAACGGACTTATAAAAATATGTCTTTACAAATCTCCCCCTATGTTTATGACGGTACATACATAAAAACATTCGAATTATCAAATACCAAAATGCCTATACAAATCTACCCTCCCATGAATAAATTTGCAAGATCTCAAACTGTTCTTCAAAAATCTTCATCAAATCTCAAAGCTTTTCTCATCAGAGTGTGAAACATAATGATCTTCAATCTTTGTACCTACACACATGAGATAAAGCAAAAACCTTCGTGACGCATCGAGTTTGAAATGATATAAGAATAAATCAAATCTCCCCCATAATGCAAAAACTCCTCCATAACATGATAATTATTTCTTCCCCTTTTTATGATGTCCCTAAATAGACAGATAATAAGAAAAAAATCAAAACATGGAGTGTCACGATAAAAATGCATAGCAAACATGGATCAAACTACGCGCATGCAAAGGTATGTCTCAAAAACTTTCACAAACTATTTTTGATTTTTCAAAACTTTCATACAAAAATAAGATACTAAAAAATCAGATACCATGGATTTATACTCAAACAACCAAGTCATGGAAATGGAATGTATGGGTGTGAACATATTCGATAGGAAAATCAACTCAATCAATCATATGTGCACGATGCATACGTGTAGTCCTAAAGAATGAACATCAAAAGTATCCTTAGGTGTAAATATTGTTGAATTTAGATAACATCGTCTTATGCAAATCAAAATATTAAAGTCAAAGTGATTTACACACCAATAATGTCCAAAACTATTTAGCGCTTTTTCAAGACTTTCAAGGACGTGCAAACACGTTTTAATTCTCCATCCAAACTCCCTCATATATATATTTTTAAAGGTGTATAAACTAAAATCTCAAACTTTGAAGAATTGGTGCAAAAACTTAATTGGCCCATAATTGGCATGAATTTCTTTTTATTGCCTTTAAATTTTTTCTGGCTCTTTTAAACCTCTTTGGACCCCGGATAATAAAATTCCTCAATTTTTTAGGTCCAATTTAAATGGCGGCTTAATCGCAAAGGATAAATGATAATATTTCGTAGCCCTTCACCGTTTTCAAACAAAGAATCCAAACACACAAACGGCTCTTACATGCACAACTTTCTTATCAAGTTTTATCGCGCTTGGTTCGTTTTAAGGACATGATTGAAGTGAAACACCCAACCAACATGTGATAAGACAAGCACAATAATCAAACAAATTCGTGCATGTGTTCAATAAAGGAAATCATGAGTCAAACATGTAGGAAGAAACACTTAATTATATCTCAATGACTCCAAACATAAAGCACATGGATGAATTGACCTATTGCCTCAAAACACTATCAAATAGTCACATAAAAAAATGGAATGATGTCGTGACTCGGTCATCCTAAGTGTTTATCCATAAAAGGTGTAAACAAAAAACAAAAATCTTTTTGGATTTTTCAAAATTTTTATCAAAATAAAATCTTTTTGTATTTTTCAAAAAATTTCAAAAATTTATACAAAAAGAACATGTCACTACACTAGCAAATATATGTCATGAAACAAAAACTAACATATGACAAACATGCGAACACAATAATATATATGATATGGCAAGAGAAGAATCATGTGCAAGAAAACGGGAATCAACTTGTCTAAAATCTAGTGCCTCAAAAAGTGATTTCCTAACCCAAATAGATGTGAAGCGTCCTGTGGGGGATTTAGGAACCAAGGGAACACTAGACAAAAACTTCCTAGGACTTTTTCCAAGATCAAAATAAAAACGCCTAAGGTGACCTTTCCTACCACAATATGAACATGTGTAAACGGGTGGAACGACACTATGGGTTGACCTTTTCTAACATCCTTTAAATTGGTTGACCTTCTAAAATAAATAATGGTTCTAGCTTTAGCATTAGAAGCACAAGAACAAGATGAGACATTACCATCATAATCAAACCTACTCGAGTCTATCAAATCATTTTTTAACTTCAAAATATTTGACTCAAGCAAAGAATTAGACTCTTCCAAAGACATGGATTTCTTTTTCAAATTTTCAATTAAACTTAACAGTTTATCACGCTCCCCCTCAATCAAAGCAAACCTTTCCCCAAGAGTCTCTTCACGTGCCATAAACTCATTGATTAAAATATTTTTGTCATCTTTGGCCCAAATACAAACCATCGAATTTTTAAGGTCCTCTAATTCTTTTTCTAAAAATAGGACCCTATCATCACTCTCCTTCTTGGACAATTTTAAAGCAACAAAGTCATGGTCCAAGGCAACAAATTTCTCACGATAAAAATTTCTTTGATTTTGAACCGTTTGCAAAAGATCCATCGCGGATTTAAAACGAGAATTTTCTTTTTCCAAAAAATCAATTCTTTTAGCAAACGTCAAATTCAAATGATTTATATCATCAAAACTCATACTCGTGTCATCAAAGGGAGGAATCCGATTACATAAGTGCTCCATCGGAAAAATTACAATTTTTCACATAATTGATTTTTAAAAAATCAATATCACATAATTTTGCGAAAAATAGGAATACTCGATAAATTAATGCAACCCGTTCTGATACTAATTTGACGTCGTGAGAATTCAAGTCGTATAAAAAAATCTTAAAAAATCAGGATCACGCGATAAATTAGCGTAACCCGCTCTAATACCAATTTGTAAAAGTGGTGATCGCTTAAATAAGCTCTGATACCAATTTGTAAAACATGTGACTGTGTGATAATTAATTAAATTCGCAAATTTCTATTTAGGCACACTTATTTAATTAGCGTCTATTTTTAAATCAAATCAATTCAACCCCTAATCATGCAACTATGTGTGTGCGTGTGTCAAACCATAAACAAATAAAACATGCGACACAAATTTAACGAACAATTCCCGAAGGGCAAAACCTTTTATTTTCACTATAATTTGTAAAGAACGGTTACACGGATTATAACGAAAACAAGAGTGACATACGAAATACCCTCAGGTGTCAGTTCCGATATCGTTGGATGAAATCTCCCGCAAGAACTCTAGATAGGCAGCAATGAAGAAGAAACGGCTTCTTCACAAGTGTGAACTTTATAAGGACTCCCTCCACAATAGCACGCAACTCTCCGATTGTAGAGTTCTCCTCACAAAGAATGAACAACAACAAAGTGTACTCTTAAACACCAAAATAATTCACCAAAGCATATGACATTTTTGTGAATTGAAAACAAAAAGGGTAATAAACCCTAAAAGAAGAAGTCAAAAGGATTCTGCAGTTTCGCAGTTTTCTATCTTTCAAAACGCTGGGACTTCTTAATGGAAAAGAAACCATTTAATGAGTATTTAACAAAAATGCACCGTCTCGGTATTCGAGCTCGTTCAAATGAGATAAGCATCTCGCGCGAACGACATACGCATGTCATTTGAATGACATGGTACGACATTGTATTATCGGTCGAACGAAAGTGCAAAGTCGTTTGAACGATTGTTGCGTACAAAAAATAATATTTTAATGTCCGCTCCAATACTTAAAAAAAATACTCATTCTCAAATTTTGACGAAAAAGTTCGTTCCAACACTTAAAAAATATTTTGTAAAAATATCCCAAAAGCTCTAAGTGGAAAGTTAAGGTATTTAAAACATAACCTTACCAAAGTAAACTTTGTGGAGTCTTTTTATGAAGAACTTGATATTTAGATCCGTCTTTGATGCTTGAATGTTCTTGAATGCTCTTCGACGGTGCGGTATATGACATAATAAATTGATAACGGACTTATAAAAATATGTCCTTACACTTTAGTTTATGGCGAAAAGAAGAGGGTGCTATGGGGCTAAGGGTGACTAAGGAGTACGTTAAAGTAAGTAGGTATATCGATGACTTAGAATTATGTTAGAGGATTGATAAGGCCAACCCATAGTGTGCGTTTTATGGAACCTATCACTTGTTGATGAGGGTTATCATAGGTGTACACGACAGCAGATGCAAGAGTGAGATCATTGAATTTTAATCTAAAATAGTTGAAGGTTCTGAGTGGACCGACATTGAGAGTAAATCCCTTGTCGACAAATGATAGTGGGACTGTATTTTCCAAGACTTCAATGGACATGTTGAGGGCATAGTTGTGATCTGGGCCAAATTTTGGTATTTCTTTTTCGAAGAAAGAAAGGAGTCTGGCGGAGTCCAAAGATCCAATCACATTCATAGCTTCTTTGGGAGTAGTAGAGAGAAAAACTGTGGCTCTAGGGAGGAGCTTTATTAGGGCATTCTGGTGGAACTGAGAGGACATAAAGAATCCCCACAAGGATATACTGACTTGGGTTTTCTTGAGTTGATCGAGGACTATTCTTTCTTCAATGGTTATTTCCGGCATTGGGAGCTCTTCAGTAACCCCTTTTCCTTTGTCTACTCTGATTGAATTGGGAATTGGATCTTTGTAGTACCGTCCATATTTGGGCACGTGTTTCATTGAGGCAGGGAAGAATAAGAATTCCATGGCTTCATCTACTTTGGGAGAAATGGATACTTTATTGATTCTCCCAATAAATCATGAAAGGAGATCATTCCACACAAACTGACAACTGAATTGGCATCATTATGATTCGGTTCATCACTTGAGTTATCAAAGTTTTTCCCCCATCCGGTGCTGATAATGTCTTTCTGCTAAGAGTAATCAATGAATTCAACAACCTCAATGGCTTAATCATATAAATTTTCCCATTCAATGAGGAAATACAAAAGTGAAGGGACCAACCGTCCTTGAAGTTTTAAAGAAGTGAGCAACTTAAAGGCGCTGCATATTTCTTCTGTCTAGTGAAACACATCGACAAAAATTTGTACAACTTCATCTAAATTTACTTATTTAATGGGGTACCACCCACTCATCTGATTCTTGACCCCACTTTTTTAATTCTATAAAAAGTCCACCGAATCTATAGTATTCGATTGACATTTTTGTGGGCAGTTTTAGCCTAAACTTTTGGAGTTGGTCTAACACAAAAGGTAGTTCCATGAATCCCTCTTAGATTGGTTGTAGACGATAATGCAATCCCTCATAAGGAGTGACAGAGATTGATCAACAAATTAGTAAGGGCGCAGGAGAAAAGATGGGAAAACCTTGAGAGGCTTGGGTGAGACCGTGGGGATGAGGGGTGCTTTGGTAGGCACAATTTGGGTATAAGGGTCAAACTCAGGGTTGTTATCGAAGAAAATGGCATTCGTTCCGGTTCCAAGTGATGAAAGAGGGTTATAAGTGGTATTTGGCTTACGATTAGCTGGAGAGGCGATGATACCCCGGTTTATTTGACCTTGGATCACATTTCTGAGATGAAAGAATTAGTTGGTGGTGTGGCCTATGACTTTTTTGAAAGTCACAGTGGGCATTGGTCTTGAAGTTTTTTGGGAGCGGTTTCAGTAATGGTCGTGGTTCCAAGGGTTAATGAGATTTGTGGTTAAAAGAGCTTGATAAACTTTATACAGAGGAGCATGGAGCTCGGTGCATTCTAATCTAGAAGGATTAGGGTGACTTTTTCATCCCCAAGAGGTAACAGGTTGTGATATGTTGTTATTGGTTGAGACTAAGGCATTAATGGACTTCTCATATTTTCTAGGGGTAAATTATTCGGCAGCTTCTTTGGTTCTCACTCCACTTTGGTGATACTTTCTTCAATTTCTACACCAGCCTCTCAGAGGTCTCGAAAGTGCAGCTAGTACTATCCTAAAATAGATGATCGATATTAGGCAGGAAGTTTTTCTTCACAATGCTCAATTGTTCCTCCACTGAGGGCCTGTTGGTCATCATGGTGGCTTTATCTCTCCACATTCTAATGAAGTTATTAACTAATTCTCCAGGATTTTATCTTTCCAACTAAGGATTCTGGATTCTTTGAGAGACAAAAACTATCTAAGGGCACTTTATTTCAAGGTTTGTTGAAACGTTTGGTTCATTATCTCCATTGAGGCACGAAAAAGGGTCATGGATCGGGGATAGCTTTGTAGGTGCACACTTAGGGGCCCACGCCCCGAACTTCTTGATGTATGAAATCTTTAAAATACGGTTTTTGACAAATCTACGGACGATTGGTTCACACGGTACAATGATCTTGCAATGTCAAAGTAGTCCTAAAATATACGTCGCTTGCAAACCAAGTTGTTATGAGAATAAATATCTCACTTATGCAAACAAATATTGATATTTATGGTAACATACTTAATATTTTATTTTTTTGAATTTTTAAAAGGTACCAAATGCAAAGATAGACAAGTATATATATATGGGATATTTTAAATTTTTCTGAAAAAAAATACAAGTCTTTTCATAATAACCATAACCCAGTAGACATAATGCTTAAAAAGAAATAAACAACTTTAACAAGCACCAATTTAGATAAATAACTACCAAAACGGTTGAAATTCTTGTCTGTTTTTTTTACATATAGACGTGGTTGAAACAGTGTATCGGGTCCAAATAATTGAGGCCCATATGATTCCAAAAAAAACATTACAAATAAACCCATTTTTTGAAGAAAAAAAAAATATGAAAGAAATTAAATAAGAGTTGACCTAAAAAAAATAGAAAAAAAATAGGACTAAGCACAAGCCCACGACCTAAGAATTCGAGTTGGGGCGGGGGACATAATGTATGTAGGATTTTAGCCCAAAGTTCAAACCATACATAGTGTAGGTCATCCCCTCTTCAAAGGGCCGGGATACTCCAAGGGCATCTAAGTCTTTAAGCTATTTCATGAGTATATATATACTACTCACATTCCTTATAATTTTTTAATGCAGGACAAACCCATTTTACCTGATTACACACTTGTTTACCCATTTCTATTGGGGACTTTGGGGCTAATTTTTCATTCAACTCTTAATGATTTTGAACGTGTAAATTTACGACAATAGTCTTCTTACGGAGAGGAAGGCGTTGGTATGTGGACACGCCTCAAAGGGTGTGTAAGTCACACTTTTATTTACGCATAAACCCAATTTCGGTATTCAATACCCATTTTTTCCCAACATGTTGAACATCAAGTGTTCTTTGAAATGTCGAAAGGACGACGACCTCCTCGCAGATGATTCAACACAACAAAGACACCTCTCTTTTAATCAAATTTTTATCGCTGCTCATGACGTCATTGGATTGTCAATCCCGAAAATCTCTAGAAGACTTTGCAACTTCCATCGTTGAAAGTTCGCTCAAGCAAAACTTAACTTCACCGTCACGAATTACTTACAACTTTGTCAACAAAGACCCAAAATTTGTGGAGGGTTTTTTACTTGTATATCTAATATTGTATGATTGTTGTACATATTCGCATATTTTAAATCACTTGTATTATTTACGGCGATAGAAATGGATTGATTCCAAGTTTGATAAAACTTTTGTCACACAAACCTTTTAGGATATGTATTTTTTACCATTTGAAAATAAGAAAAAATATCCTTTTAATTGGTAATTAATTTCAGGGCTATTTTGGGATCTATTAAAGGATCATTGGGGCCAAACCTCTAATAAACATTAATTTTATTTGAGTATCAATTACCGAGAGCACGCACTCTCACCGAGCCCTAATTCTTAAACCATAAACCTTGAAACTGCAAAATCTAAAAACTAAACCCTTAACCTTAAAAAAAATCTTATACCCTAAATAAATAAAAAACTAAATCCTAAATAAATCTAACTCTTACACCCCCACCCCTTAAAAAACCTAACCCTAAAATACCCCCCCCCCCCCCCCCCCACACACACACACAAAAAAAAAAAACACTTAACCCTGAAAAGAAAAAAATGATAAGACCCTAAAAAGCTAAAACCTAAAACTCTAAACTAGAAAATACTTCCATCGAACAAAAAAAAATATAAAAAAATAAGACACTTTTCGAATGATAAAAGATAAGGTAGATATTAAAGGGAAAATGCACTCAGTTTCTCGAAATTAGACATTAACTAGATTTCACCCCCCGCGATGCGCGGACTATTGTATATTTTCTCAGTAAAATAAATTCAAATATAATTGGAATAAAACAAACTCAAGGTATCACTTTTTCGAACTTGAGGAGTTCCCAACTTTATCCACAACTATGTAGTGAATTGTTTGAGCTATCGGTTTTAAAACTTTGTAATCAACACAGTCATAGTGATTCCCAACTGAATAGATTAAAATTAAAAATTGCATAAAAACATTAACTGATAGAGAATTGAGAAAAAAAGTCAAACAATGAAAAATCGCAATAAATATTCAATTAACATTTAGCTATTAAATAATGGCACTTCAAGATATTGTAATTGTACAAAATACAACAAATATATCAGCAAAAAAAATATCCTTTGGCGCTGTGACTCAACTGTTCGAATAAAAAGCCCGAGTATAAATTCAAAACAAAGGGATCAAAAAACACAAAAGTAAGCATAGATTAAACAGATCTTTAGAGAAACAACAAAATCTTTATGTAAAAATAAAAATAAAAAAGGACGTTGTGATTCTAAGGAGAGTTGGCCAAGTAAATAAGTGAATATTTTCACCAAATTTTGTGGATAAAAATCTTCATGGTGAGGATTTTATCTTCACCCAATTTGATTTTTTTCAATCTATCTTGAAGTAAGTGAAAAGCAAAATCAATATATTCACAACTATTAAAATTTTGATTTTATTTTTCTCACTATAATGTTAAATTTTTTGATAAAATTTCATGGAGATGATTCCATAAAATATAAGAAAATAAAAAATAAAACAATCTACCCCAAAAGAGGTCATTGAAATAAGGGTGTTTTTAGAGAGAGATATTGTTCATATACACACCACTTCACATTACCTCTTCAATTGAGCACACATCAGCAGTTATGTTACAAATGTAATTCCTTGACCCAACCCAAAAACTTTGCTAAAAAATAAACGAATGAAACAAAAAATCAAATCTTAAAATCACAAATATATCAGATAACTAAAAGGCCTTGTCGGTTTATGAAAAATTGTATGAAGAAAAAACCAGTAACCATACCACACATATCCTTAGAGTGCATACTTTATCTTCTAAACCCAAGAAAAAATAGCATCAACTTGGTAAAACTACAAAATTTTCAAATCTATTACAAATGAACTGCAAAATGTCAAAATACACATCGTTATATCACGTCAAACGAATCCAATAAGAAGCACAAAAACAAACTTTATTTTTCTGTAATGGGTCTTGTAGGGTGAGGTTAAATGAATTAACCGCCAACACTCTAATAAATTACCCCACATATTTAGTCAAATATTGATTTATGTTTTATCAAGTTTTACTACAAACAAGACCCTAAACGGGCTGAGATATTATTATGCATAATTTAATATATTGCGTATACTCCGCATTTGATGAAATCCACTAGACAATGCTCTAGTAATAATTTAATTAATTATTTGATATGCCACCACATATATTGTGACAAGTGGTACCATAAATATTGGACACTTGATTCCATAGAGAACATGACATGTGTCAAGCCCACTTGGGGCACTTTTGCTATAAAAGAGGGTCTCCCCCCTCATTTGATGGATGATGGTCTCGGGGGCAAAGTAAGGAGAGGAAATATAGCTCTCCTCCCCCATGCACCTTTGGAGCTACGTCACGGGTTTGATAGTGACGAGAGGATTTTTATAGTTTCATTATACGGTATATGGACGTTTGAGAGGCGGTTCGTTGGATTTGGCACCCCCACGCACCGAAACTACAAAGACTGGGCGCTTGAGAGGCAGTTCGCCAGATTAGGCACCCCCACGCACCAAAACCACCAAAACCGAGCTCTCTCTGGCATATCGTACGAAACCAAGAACTACGCAGACTTTGATTCTGTAAAGATGGATACGTAGGTGCTACCACATTGCTCAAGTCTAAAATACGCTCGACATGGCCTCCTCAAATCTGCACTCACATCTTACAGGTCTCAAAGAAAACTGTAAAAGATTAACTTTTAATTTTATTTTCTTTTTTATATAAAGATATTGATGTTACTTTAAATATCTGTTTAATTTATGCTGGTGCTTTGAAGATAAGGGCATGATGCTGAAAATACGGGGGGGGGGGGGGGGGGAAGTTTTATAGTAGGTGGTGTATGGGGAGAAAATGGTTTTTTTAATCGTAATTGATCCAAAATAAAATATCCAAAGGACTTGAGTTGGAAAATTAGAGGTCAAAAATTCATTGAAGGTATTAAAGAATATAGAGAGACGATGACTTATTGAGAGAAATGATTTACTACCAGCCACGTAGCATTTAAACAAAAGAAGGCTTCATTTTATAAAAACTGCATCGTCCAAAGTACTCATGGATCAACTGAATCGTTCAAATGGTATTAAAAGCACTACACGTGTCAACCGTCTGATAGGAGACACCAAATTCATATTTAGATACTAGGTTTTAGGCCCGCGTGATGCGCGGGCGGTTATAATAGAAAATAAAATATTTTGGGTCCACCATCTAAAATGAAATCTCCAATGCAAAATATAAATATATTATCTCTAAATAATTGTCAAATTGAAATATAATAATAGTTTAACAAATGTGAATCATGTCTCTACAATTTTATTTTCACTTATCTTCATTTTTATAAAGTTTATCCGAAAAGGAAGAAACCCAAACCATATCTTTTTCAGAAAGAGAAAAATAAAAGTCATGAGAGACTTATCCTTGTTTTTCTTCCTCCATTGAGAATTACATGCTTATGTTATTTTCAAAGAATATTAATTTAGCGGTAATTAAAGTAAATAAATATGGAGAATATAGTTACAAATCATAAGCCACTATTGACATCATAAGATGTTATTCATATATGCGTATTTTTTCACAGATTACACCAAAAGTAAATCCTACAACAATTTACTTTAAATCCTTACAAAACTCATAAAAAAGGCAAAACCAATAAAGCTTTAATGCAAATTCTAATTATCATGATTATATTTACTAAATGGTTGTTAATAATTTTATAATATTTATATTTATCATTTATCAGTTTTCATATGCAAGCATAAAATATTAAAATCAAATTATATTATTGATGGATGAACAGAGCACCAAATATTAAAAATAACATGTAATACTAAAATTTTATTTATGAGATTTAATCAAATATTCAAAAATTCATTACCCATCATTAAAAAAAATACTACACTTCTATCAAACCAAATAAACTTGTCAACCATATCAAAATACTCTCCGATCTACTAACCAAAGAAAAATCATATGTTTTTTTTATCTACATAAGTTGTATAGATGGAAGAGAGCAAACCAAATCGAAATTACCATGCTTCCAAGCACTCCCACCCTTTGTACATATGCACACAACATCACAAACATACAGAATCACTCACACATCACAATACTCGTTGACTTGGAATGAAAAAAAAAAGATAGACAAAAAGTACAAAATAAAAATTAAAGATGATTGTAGGTCTTGAATTGTTTCAATACCTCAGTTACCCAATCTCCTTGTCACCCACTTGCCCATGGCTCAGAACCTAAATGCACCATTAATAAGGGATTTGCCAATCATAAACCACTCTTTTTTTCATGCATACCATAGGCAAAACTCTAATAATAGTAAAGGAAACTTACAGATCGCCACATTGAAAGTATAATAATTCCATGTTATAAAATGAAGGATAAAATTCATAAGACCATGTTTCAAGATGAAGAACCATAAAATAAAATGCTTTCCCATATTACTTTCAAGTTATCTTTAAGCATTTTAAAAGCCAAGTCAACTTCAACACTTTGTTCCTGTAAATAGGAAACATCAAAATTATCCTTTAAAAATTAAAGAACAAAAGAAAAAAAAGGGAAATAAGTGTTACGTCATTACCAAAACATAGCAGTAATTGTGATGTAAGTCCATTCATTCTCAGACTAATCTCTTTTGAAACATCCACACATGTAGTTCTCAAATCAAATCGATCTATGTGCCTAGCCTTCAATTTCAATGATGAATTTATATATTCTTTAGCCTTTTGATGACAAATCTCCCAAATAATGTATCTCTCTTCCACAGACTCCTTCTCGTGAAGCCATCTTAGCCCACCAATCACGTCTGGGTCTATAATTGAGGAGACGGATGGGTGAATAATACGAAAGAGGAAAGGGTGTGAAAATAGGTGCATAGGAAAAATTAATGGACAAAGTGAGACGTGAAAAGGGAGGTGTGAAAATAAGTGCAATTATATATTAGATGTGCAATTAATGGTGTTGTAGAGCGTTTTAAATTAGACTAGGTGTAAACCCACGATCGCGCGGGTTAGATGCTTGTGCAAGAACCTATTTCCGCATCTCTTTGGCGGATAAAGAGATCTTATGGATGTCCTTTGGGCAGAACTTGTGAATGATAAAAAAAATTAATAACTTGTTCAAGTTCACTTTCAAGATTAAATTCAAACCATTACTTTAGTACCTTGTTTAATGAATATTCGTGGTAAAAGAAGCAGTGTTCAAATCCAACCCTATAAAAACGCTTGCAAGCAACATAAACTATAACCCCAAGAGAAAAAAATGCAACACATAATTAAAACTCCAGGCGTATCTGCGATTGGTTGAAGTTTTGTACAACTGCCATTTCTTTCCATTCACTGAATGAAAAAAATTAATTATAAATCAAGAGTCAACAAATCACTGTCTAAACTTATCACATAAAAGTGATTATAGTTTATCACTTGGCGTTATCAATGGATGTCAACCGAATTGATGCAAACACATGGGCACTAAGTACAAAAATTATGTAGTACATTGCAGCAGCAGCTTCATATTCTCTCCATCTTCATTCACAACAATGATTACACACATAACAATACCACGCCACAGAGATCATAGGAGACTGTTTTGATATCAAGGACGGAAGACATGTTTTTCACAACCAAAAAATCCTCCAGTTTGCCAAACTTGTAGTGTTCCTTCCTTGCTTCGATCGTATACCGTTTAGACGTGACCTAATCAAGCTTGTAGTATCCTTCTTTATCAGTCATATACCTTTCATGACCATCCATTACATCTTTTACACTATCTATTCCCATGCCATTTCCATCCACAACACGACCCCCAACAGAAAACCCAGTGACCTGAAACTTTTGGGAGATTATAACATGATCATGCTGAACAGAGACAGACATGAAGGGAGGGGAAATATAAAAAAATGTATTCTCGCCCTTGTAATAAGGTATAAGTTCGTAAACCCCGCATGGTATCGATTTAAATGTGAACACTCCTTCAGCATCAGATACTGCATGACAGAGAGCTTTTATCTGGCCAGGGGCATTGCCAGAACCCTGGGCACAGTCCACCTCCAAGATATCGTCGAGTATAAATATATATGAACTCTCGATTTTGGGAGGGTAATTAATAATACAAGATGCTATGTCAAATGAACTTCTGAGATCCTAAGAATATTTTACAACAGTGATGAGCATATTGCACGGTTGAGGAACATTTCACTTTTTCACAAGCATGTCGTACACTTTATCCACCTTGATTGGATCAACATTGAATAATCAACATGCGTCTGATTTCTTCGTAACGTTGCCATTTAGAATCTCCACTAACATGGTTTGCAACATATTGAGATAATGTGCCGGCAAAATCCTCATCTCTCCACAAAGTCGTTTCTGCTGCACCAACATTATCAAAATAATAGGTTCAAGTTCATGACTTCATTTCAAGTTGTTGTAAAATGAAAATGGAACAAAAGAGTGAAAATTTATGATTTGAAGTATAGCGAAGGATATTTGAAAAAGAATTCTTACAGCTCCCAAAAGTCTGGTCACATCCCAATCATCTACGACATTTGAAATAGCCATTCCAGTAGTTGGTCCATAACCAGAGTCCCAATTGGGATGCTACACCCTCGACCTTAAAGATCTTCCCTTGGTCGTTCACCTTGCACAACATAATTATAATACGAATGTAGTTGATTAGTGTTCGAATGTATCAATCATTTCTATGACAAATATCAGTCGTTGATGTTCCGAATACCAACCTTTTTTATCCTAGAGATTACCTTTGACATTCATAATCATATATGACAATTTCAAGCTCTAATGGTATCGTCTTCCCCATCATGTTTATATGGAAATTTGAATCTTTGCGAATATAGTCCCCTGTTCAGAAATAAAAGAGTATGATTGTGAATTGGATATATGCTAGACTCTTCGTCTTCCCCATCATGTTTATATGGAAATTTGAATCTTTGTGAATATACTCCACTATTCAGAAATAAAAGAGTATGATTATGATTTGGATATATGCTAGACTCTTAGTCTTCCCCATCATATTTATACGGAAATTTGAATCTTTACGAATATAGTCCCCTGTTCAGAAATAAAAAAGTATGATTATGAATTGGATATATGCTAGACTCTTTGTATTTAGGAATGGACTATACAAAAAAACTGGGTACTTCTATAAAACTCAATGAAACTACACTTAATTATATATGTGTTGCACTGGATTACTCGTATTATTTCTTGTTCCATTCATATTTCTTTCTAATATACATAAATCACTGCAGGATTTTCCCAATTGTTTCATTCTCCATTTCAGTGCTGGGAAAACAGATAAGAGGAAGAAAAAAATTTGAATCATAATTTCTATGCTCTTATGCATTTCAAAACTAAAATGAGCTGGTCTAATACATACCATACCTTTTGACCCGAGCTAATCTCTACCCATAGATTCCTGCCTTATACCCCCAACCTAGTCTAGTCAGCACAGCTCCAAAACCTGCAATACACTTATACCCCCGATCACCAAATCGACCTGCTGAACCAACACTACTATCAATTATAAGGAACATAAATAAGGTTGTGTAATAAGGAACACTACTGTCTAATAAGGTTGGGCTTATTGAAAAATGTTTGCCGAGATTTTGAGGCAGATAAATATCAAGTTGAATAAGTGTATGTCACATATTAAAATGATGCCCCCCCCAAACATTCTACAGTTGCGAAAGCATTGATCGCTTTCATACGTGTTAATGGGTCATCTAAAGAGTCTCTGAGGAATATTCTATTGAGATATGAGTTTAATGAGTACCCAGACGATAAACAAATGCATTGCACAACAAAACTCGCTGAGATGCTCAACAACTGCTCTCAAAAGCGTCAAAAGGATGTTGAAATATTTTTTCTACTGATAATTTTTTGATTGAGGAGATCAGTGTTCTTCAGGAACATAAATTTTGTGAGAAAATCTAATAAGACAACTCTAGTTTGGGAGTGACTCTAGGGATAATTTATGATCTATACATTGTCGTGTTTGTCGAGGTTTACACTCTCCTTACTGAGATTCTCACGAAAAATAAGAGATAAAAAATGTACGCACAACAAAAAGTGAAAAACACAATGAGAAAAAATAGATGTGTCTCTTATACACAGTAGTGAAGATATGGAAAATCTCTAATGTTATAAATAAATACTACGTGTCTACTTTGTACCTTCTTCAACCTCACCTATGCCATCACTACTGTTATTTTGATCATTTTTATGAAATTACCATGATACTTTGAAAGCCACGTCATAAATTATCGTAAAACACCTTTTTTTAGTGGTAAAGAATATGACACCAATTTTAGTCAGAAGCTTTCTTTCCCAAATCACTATACTAAAGAAGAACAATATCACATTAGAGATAACTTAGTTTAGGGATAGGATATGTCAACATGAAAAGAGAGAGATAGCAAAGAACCCTCTTTAAAACAAATACTCCACCCATATCAAACCAACAAAAGCATCCTGGTAATAACCAGAGTAAGAGAGAAGGGAGAATCACCAAAAAAATATTTTTTAGTGTTAGTCCCTTGGACATTAAAGAAAATAACTGAACTTGAGATGTGAATAAGGAAAAAGGGTGAAAGATTTGATTAATTAACCTAAAACATCCGTTATTGAACGTACCTATGCAAGTATGAATAGTTAATTTCTTGCACTTCATATCTGAAACCAGTTTTAAAGATGTCCAATCTCTGTGTGATTAATGTTTAAATGTAGGGTTTCAGGGTGTAGATAACAGTGGTTGGAAGGCTGTGTTTTCGCCACTGGTATTATCTACTCCACAGGTTTCACTTTCGCCCATCACCTCTTCTTATAGTATTGGACTTTACGGTGGTGGACCCTTATTTACTCAAAGGTAATGTGGTGGTGGAACATAGTTACACCATGTTTAATGTTTGGAAAGATCAATAGGTTTACAACTACAGATCTCCCACTACCTCCACCACTGCATCGCACAGACCATTGATGCATAAAAGTTACAATAATAGTTGTGCCTTCCCTTGTAGATATTTAATTAGAATTTGAAAATTTTCAAATTTTTCTAATTTTCAAACTTTGACTATGTTTTTTGTATTTGAGGATGTTTACTTTTAGACTTTATCACTGTTATTTGGGTTTGTATTAAGATATTATTTAAGGTTGTTTGCCTGTTGTCCTAAGGGGTTGTATTACTATTGTTTAATGCGTTAGTTACCTATGAATCTACTGTGTTAGTTTTACTAATAATATGCAGTTAAAGGAATTTTGATTTTACAAATGTTTTTTTTAATACTATCCGTTGCACCCAGAGGCGAAGCCAGATTTTTTTTTTAGGGTGGGGTACCTATATGTACAAAGTATTGACCAAGGAGTTTAGGGGTTAGAGGACCCAGGACAAATCTTTGGGGGTTACTTTGTTTCTTTATATATATGTAACTTAAGAACAAAGAAGATTAAGGGGAGAGGGCATAAATAATGTTTTTTTTTATATAATATTATCCCCTTGGAATGATTGGACACTATATAGAGAATATATTGGTCCGTCTTTCTCGTCACCTGAATATAAAGCTTGTTTTGGACCTAGAATGTTATAATTCTACCGCAAGGTGCTCGATTAATGTTATTATTGTTATTCCAATTTGGAGCTATACAGTTACACACCCGATGGAGCTTATTATCTTCCACTTTGGTTTCCATGATACTCATCAGAGCAATGTCATTGTCTTTGATGAGATCTCTAACCACTTTTGTCTCTCCATCTCATTTAGTCCTATGATATTCCAAACTACAATCTTCTGGATCTTAATGATTTTAATATTTTTTTACGTTTCCTCCTTTTATTTGATCTTTCACTCTGCTATTTGATCTAAATAATGTTTTTAGCATATGCATGAATTCATAACTCCCTTTTTAGCATTATCTCTTAATAACACAATTTAATATCTTAAAGACGCTGATGAGTTTTAGTATAAATTCAGAAAAGAAGAATTGATATAACTAATGCTCTAGGGAAACAAATAAAGAATGAGTTTCAGCCAAATAATTTCAGATATATCAAAAATTTAAAATTAAATAATTTAATCCTAATTTTATAATGGCAAACTGATCGTCAATAGAGGAAAGTACAACTCAATCCCCACACCTGAGATGAAGTACCTAACCCCCAAAATAGAAATATCTCGAAAAGATTCTAACTCCAATAACGATCTAAATATTCACTGAGACTCTAAATAATAGTCATAACAACGCGTGAGAACTTTGTCGTGCTAACATATAATGGAAATTAAAGCCAAGAGATCTACAAATTCCTACAATAAAAACCACTAAAACATGGAGGTCTGCAATCTCATTGAACTCAATCCATAACATTCCATACATGAGTTGCAATTGACTAACCTTATAGTTTATAAATACACTATAGAGACGATAATGCCCTGCAAATCAAAGACAAACCACGTAGCATCAAAGATTAATGACATTTGGTGCAATTCATGACCTATAATTTAATTGCAATTTATTACTCACCTTATTTCCACTCTTGACTTTGAGTGATGTGCCATAGTTTCAAATTGGAAAAAAATAATGAATTTCTTAGATTAAAACCCAAAGTCTTTATACACAATGTGTGTAAATTGTTAAATAAACTCATTCACTTACAATTCCAAATACTTTTGTGGTCGAACCTTGATTCAGGTGAGATGGAGTGAAAAAAAGCTAGATCACTTGCTTAAAATTGACATGACTTGAGATAGATTTGAGATCTATACTTACACCTCTTAAACTTAAAGAACCACTACATGAGCCCAACTACTTGTTGACTGCTTGTCTCACTAACCCACAACTAATTCTATACACACACACACCTAGAAGATGAAACATAAACAATAAAAATCAAAGGTTTGAAACTTTTACCATAACTATTAAACATACAGGGGTATCCCAATGCAATTCAGTTACACCAAATAAACCCAAAAATCCAATCAAACACAAACTCAACTTTAACTAAGCACCATTGACAACAAAATCAAGCATGTTATACTTAAAAAAGTTCCATACAAACATACCTTTGGTCAACTCTTCTAGAATATATTAGATGCAAACTCACCAAATTTGGAAACTTTGAAGATAAGGAGCTCGATAACACTGCCAAAATGACACAAATATATAGCTCAACATATAAGATCAAAGAATTTAATTACAATAACCCTGTATTAACCTTTCAAATGTTCAAGATAATATTTTATTAACAATGTTATTATTGATAGATTCAGTCAAATTTAAATCTTCATCTTCAATTTGTCATAAAATTATAATCATATAACAAATCCCAAAAGACACACTAAATTTAGACCACACTTGAGGGCAATTGGACAGTGAGTTTTTCTCTTATAAAGTCAGTGTCAGCAAGTCATAAAGTGTTGCACCTGCGCGCAAATTGTACGACAATCTGAGATTCAGATTACAGACACAATGCAAAGTATGTCGTGAATATCTGTAAGTTAGTGATAAAGAAAAGAAGAAAATTGTGATTTGGGATATTATCCCTCATAATTCGATTCTCATTAAGATTACACAATGAATATTGAGCAAATTGAAGATTTGAAAGAGAATACACATGTTAATTTTGGTCATTCTTCATAATTTTCATTTAAAAAAGCATATTAGATGCTCATTGTTATAATGGTGGCTTTTTAAGGATTTTATACTTCCATTATGATTTTTGTGGTATACCTCAGTAGATGAAATGTGTTTTGTAAGTAGATTTTGGACAATAAATTGTTGTTATATTTTTTATTTCTATGAATAATGAAAATATCATATGTACTAAGCCGCATCTCTGCATTTTATCATCAAATAGGCAAAATTAATAAAACATCAAATTAGGTATATAAAACCCTTAAAAACAGGGACCAAATAATGGCATAGTGAACCAAAGATTAAGGATCATATGGGTGATGTTGTGCGTAAGAACCATATCTCGACAAGAACGCAGTCTTCGAGACATCCTCCTCCCTGATACGCAACTGATGGTATCCCGATCTCAAATCAATCTTCGAGAAGAAAGAAGCTCCTCGCAACTGGTCGAATAAGTCATCGATTCGAGGCAACGGATACTTATTCCGTATCGTGACCTTATTCAACTCTCGATAGTCCACACACAATCTCAGTGAACCGTCCATCTTCTTCACAAACGAAACTGGAGCGCCCCAAGGTGAGGTACTCCTACGAATAAAGCCCTGACCTAACAGCTGCTCTATCTGATCCCGTAACTCCCTCATCTCAGCTGGAGCCATACGGTACGGTGCACGTGCTATAGGTCTCGTTCCCGGTAGCAAATCTATAACAAAGTCTATCTCTCGACTGGGGGGTAGGCCTGGTATCTCCTGAAACACATCCGAATACTCCCTAACTACTGGGATAGAATCTAAAGGAATCACTACCTCCTTAGAGGTATCCTCCTCAATGTAATACAGATGAGCGGTCGATCCTCCCTCTGGGCGAGGCATCGCCACTGTAAACATCTCTTGCCCCGGAATGGCAAAAACAATGCTCCCGCTGAAGCAATCAATCATGGCCCTATAAGCTACGAGCCAATCCATACCGATAATCACATCGTGAACATGCATATCTAATACCAACATGTCTGCAGGTAATACCAAACCACCAATCTCTACCCCCACTCCCCGGCATATAAAGAAAATAAGTGACCCACTCCCCAATGGTGAGTCGACACACGTCACTGTGCTCTCTGTCGTAGCTAACAATCCTAAAGCTTTCGCGAAGTGTGTAGCTATAAAACAGTGTGTAGCACCCGTATCAAATAACACCCGACCCATAGTGCCATGGATAGGAAACGTACCCTCAATCGCAGGCGGTGCCTGTGGAACTGCAGCCTGGTGGACGTTGTAGACACGTCCATACTGTAGCTGCCCCTGCTGAACTGGGACTGCTGGAATAGGTGGCAATGCTGCTATCTGTGGCGGTGCGGGAAGAGCGGCGGGAAACATAGGCCTCTGTGGCTCCTGGCGAGCGCCCTGCTGCTGCTGCTGCTGTGGGGCCCTGCCCCTATCAGGACAATCCTGTCGCTTATGGCCAGTCTTGCCACAAACAAAGCACTTCCCTGGGAAGTTCCCTCCTCTCTGCCCCTGCTGTCCCCGGCCCTGGTGGCCGTTACCGTTTCTCCCTTGGCCCTGCTGGCCCTGGTGAAACTGCTGCCCATTCTGCCCCAGTTGGCCCTGATGGCCGTTTGGACCCTGATGGCCCTGACGGAAACCTCCATGTCCCTGTCTGTAGTTTCCTGACCGGAACCTCTTATTATCCCCCTGCTGGGAGCCCTGCTCATTCTGTCTCTGCCCCTGACCAGATTGTGCCCCGCTGGCACTATGTCCTCCAGTCCTGCCCTGATGGCTAGACTCCCCCGACCTCTTGCCCTCGGCCATATGAAAACGGTGGTCCTGGCAGTGTAACAATGCAGCGTTAACCACATCAGAATAGGTGGCCAACGATAGGTTCCCTAACAGATGCTGACGGATCCTCCATGACAACCCGTCCGTGAACTTCTCAATCTTCTTCTTCTCTGTTGGTATCTCATCTGGAACGATATTCAACAGATTCGTGAACTCGGCCTCATACTCGGCCACGGTCTTACCCTCCTGCTTCAGACTCATCAATTTCCTCCTCATTTCCGTGTGAACAGCCGACGGAAAGTACTTGCGGTCAAACCGCACCCAGAAGTCCTGAATAGTGAGAGTATCCCTCTCCTCCATGGTGGTAATAGACTCCCACCACTGTAGCACAGATCCAACTAGCTTGAAAGTAGCTAGCACCTGCTTCTGGACGCCCGTGCACTCATACATCCTTAAGTGCCTCTACATATCCTTCCTCCACTGGCTCGAGACTACCACATCTGAGCTACCTGCAAACTCTGGCGGATGCGCTTTCTGAAAAGCATCACGTACACGCTCCCAAGTAGACGGGAATGCATTTGCCTGCACTGGCGCGGCAACCGGCGCCTGCGGTGGTGCCTGCTGAACAACGGCAATGGCGGCATTTATCGCTTGGGCTACTATAGCTGCAACCTCAGCGACGTTCATCATGCCCTGAACTGGAGCGGGCTGGGGTTCGGGCGTTGCATCCCTGGGAACTCGTCGTGCACGTCGTGGAGGCATCTGAAATAAGAACAAAGTTTATAAGTTCGCTGTTTATAAACTTAAGATAGCTGAAGAACGAAGCATACACAAAACGAGTACAACAGTCCTAAAATATAGGTATCAAAGAAACTTAGCGGAAACATAATAAGCCGTCAGATCCTAAAGGACACTAGAACCTGATGCTCTGATACCACCTGTGACACCCCGACTAATTAAATACCGGGTAGCTACTCCTTTATTAAATTAATTCAAAATGCCAAGTTGGCTCAGTTAATAGCATCACTGTCGAAAACATTTTTTTTTTTTATATTACTAACCACCTAGTATTTAAAAAGTAAGTGCCAAATTTTATTTAAAGTCTGATTAACATGCAACAAGTGTGATAAAGAATAATAACACCATTCACCACAATGAAGTAAATAGAATAACCATCACATAAAGTAAATAAAGTCTGGAGGAAAACTCCTCACTACAAATCCCACAACTGAAATAAATAACCGAATACTAAAACAATACATGCCAATGTCTGAAAACTGTAATGGAAATGTAACTCTAATAGGAATGGGCAACATGCCCTACAACTGATGGATAATGAATCTGGAATCCAAGTGAAAGAAGCGTCTACAATCAAATCCCTGTAGCTCCCACAAACAGCTACAGCTCGTCACCTTAATGAGTATCCTATGCATGGTGTCCTTGTGGCTGGGCACCTAAAAATGGTTTTACAAAGAAAAATAGATTTGAAAAGCAAACGGGTCAGAGCCCGAATGTGGAGTTATATTTTAAAAAAAAACCTGCAAGTACTTTAAAAACATTTAAAACATTAAATGCAAAGTACATGTTAGGACGTGCACTCACATGATATTCTCACCTCTCGTCTAACTGTGCACTCCTAACGTAAGTACCCATCTATACCGACACAAACCACTAGCTAAGTGCCATCATATCTAGCTAGACTGTCATAGGTCCTACCCTTATTACTCGGTTCTATTAACATTATAACGCTCGTAATTAAGTAGGGGTTTAGTGTAAACTCAGATACTCAATATGCAATATATATCACTATCAGTTAACTCGTTATGTTTCTCGAAACAATACCGTAATTATATTCACAACATTAACATGAAGATTCCCATTAATTTAGTGTATATTATTCACATCATAAATATACAATATAAGCACCCCGATAACTAAGCTGCGGTGCACACATACTCTGCTATCCATCCCGGTACATCACGTACATAAGGATTACATATTCCGAATCTCTCAGGAATAGTTCACAGATAACAACATCACAAGTAATGGAGGCGAACACAGTCACATCACATGGGTCACGCACATACCTACGCTCTCACGATCAGCGGACTTATTAATATCCCAATAAGTCTTTCTATGACCTATGTTCATCAAGGTAACCAGTCTAAATCCGGGCAACACAAGGATTAGAGGGCCCTAAGCGAACGCAAACCTCCCGTGATAGCAAGTATGGTAGGTATGTCATACACACAATTTATATACCAATACTAAGTAAACACACGTCTTAGTAATCCCGTAGTTTAATCGTAGTACATATCGCATTCTCGTACCAATTTATAATTATCACAATTTATACTATTCCGGTTTATAATCATACGCGTCATAATTTACTCACGTCGTAGTAGACACTCACGTCTCAACCCAAACCGTCCATTTAATATAACTCTCGTATATAATTTCCTTTTCATAAATACCCAAAAGTCTCAATTCTATCATTACATCATCATCGGAAAGTTATCTATATCCTCAAACAAGTTTACGGGACTCCAAAAATCAAAACAGTCCAAAAAGGTCCAAACTGTCAACTCGTTAGAAGTCTCGTTCGAACGAGGCTGTTCGAACGAGATTCCACTGTCGGCTCGTTAGAAGTCTCGTTCGAACGAGGCTGTTCGAACGAGATCCAGTTCGTTCGAACGAACTGTACCTTCTAACGAGATCTCGTTCAAACGAAGTTATCGAACGAGGCTCCCTTTCGTTAGAACGACTGGTCAATTCGTTAGAAGCTCGTTCGAACGAGTTCGTTCGAACGACCTGGGCAGGGGCTTCTAACGACCTACCAGATTCGTCCCAGATTTGTCTAATCTCGATTTTCACCATTCTTACTCCTCAAATCTCTTCTAAACTAAGTCCCAACAATCGTTTTAAGGTATCTAAACAATCCTAAACATATTATAATCACATCCTAACACGTTTTGAAGGATTAATCCATCCTAACATTAACCAAATTTACAAATCTCTACACTTTTTCCCAATCTTTCAAGAACATGAACCCTAACTTTTTGAATCATGAATTATCCCAATATAAATCCGTTTTAATTTCTTCCAATCACAAATATTATGGGAATACTCATCTACCTATCATTCTACATGCAATTCTCCTCAAGATTTCAAGTTCTAAGTTCCAAACTACAAGGGTTTTCATATTTCACTAAGAACAAATATAAAATTTGAATTATCTAACATGGAAAGAACATTCTCTGAAATCAAATGGAATAAAGTCACTTACCTTGATTCGATTTCTGATTTTGGTGTTGGTTTGGTGAAGATTTCTGCAGAATTTCTTCTCTTCTCCAAGCTTCTTCTCCAATGGTGGCTAGGGTTTTCTTTGGGAAAGTTGGAAACCTAAATGATAACCTCCGTAGCTTAAAGGGTTAATATGGGTTGGTTAGTGGGATTAGTGGGTTAAATCCACATCAGATTAAAACTCCCAATTTTCGTCACTTTTAATTCCTCAAAATACAAAATTACCAAAATACCCTTTATGATGCCGGTATGGCCTAAAAATACCCCGGGACCCAAACTACACCCCGGCTAGTGTTTTCTGACTATCTCGACCCTTCCGGACGCATTGGCGCACTCAAAACGACCATACGGATAATAGAAATAAAAATCACTTTTATAATTAAAATAATATACCATGACGCGGCGGTCACACGCGTCTCAACAAAATTTCTAAAATGCCGTATATAAATCTCACGACAAATTTCATAATTCCAAATTCATATAAAACATGTATGCACAAAATCAAATACCAACTCGCATCTCGTTAGTATTTTTAACCCGGATTAATTTCCAATTAATACGCATTTAATTAATTAATCCCAAAAATAAATATAGCCAAAAGTACGGGGTATTACAATTGGGTAACAAAAGGAATCAGAAAAACAGGGCTGAGTATAGTTTGTGATGGAGAGGTGAATGTAGAGGACGAAAATTTATTTGTAAAATATGACATTTGAGAGAACTAGAGGGAGAATGACTTTTAGTATAAGAAAATGTGTGAGAATTTTTTCTTAGTTATAACCGTCTTCGGAGAAAGGGGCTAAAATAATTTGAACCGGTTGATTATAAGCAAGGGGTAGAATAAGGAAAAACTTAAAAAATTGGTATCCAAACTTTATATACAAAATATATGTATTTATCACGTTATTCATTCACAATTTGAGAGAGCATATCACTCATCGAAGGTTCGAAAAAGAAGAATTTTCATTATCCTAAAAAATCTTTATCTATAAGAAATGATAACACACTTTTATTTCTTTTTTAGTATAACTTCAGATCCTATTCTGTTTTGTTTGAAAAAGAGTAAAAATGTTAAATGTCTTTTGACCAAACACAATGTTATCGAGTCATTTATCACAAAGTCCCACATAAATTCATGACCAATTATAAAATTTATAGAATGAGATCTCAATCTAATTGATGGGTATTAGAACATGAAGTTAAACATGAGCATATTTGAGCTTCTCGTAGGCTATGAACGTGTGGTTAAATAAAATGAAACGAACAGAAACAAATAGACTGTGTATAAAATAGTCCAATAAGAAAACATTAGTAAAATATTGAAAACCATTTCAACGACTAACAAAATAGAGATATCATTCTTGCCCAAGAACAGTTTATTGCTAAAACTCTATAATTAATGTTTGGTGAAGACAACTAACCTTTGAGTCTTTATCTAGTTTAGGACTTGTATCAAATAACTAATATTCACAATCCATATCTCGTAAATGATGTGAAGAGCATTTCATGCCCGAGCCATCCTTTAACTGGTACTACGATGGAAGAAGCTATATAGGGGTGGAAAATTAATCTTTCTATCCATACACACATGTGGGATGAACATTTTGTTAAATGGTTAATGTGCACAAATGAAATCATCTTATAGAAATTTATTGAATTATTGAAGACAAATAAAACAACAAAAAACAGGGTATTTACCTTGAAAATGTATCAAAACTTGTTTCAATGGTGCGAAATTTTTTTCAGACGCAGGGAAATGAATGGAAACTTAACAAAAATGCTCTATTCAACGAAAATTAAAAAAACCGTGTAAAAAATTGAAGAGTTGTCTTGGTATCAACAAATGCAAAGAAAATGCACTGATTCAGCATCAATACCCGACTCATGTCGGCCAACACAACGTGATAGGCTATACCAGCATTAATCGACTAATTTTTTTCAGCAACCAATGGGCGAAACTTTGTGGGCTTTCGGCTCCTCCGGCCTTAGTCTACTACTCCACTCCAACATAATCTCTACACCTATAAAACCCAATACCAAATCTGATTTAACTTTGGGTATGGAGAAATGAACAAATCATTAAGATATAAACCAAGTGATTGTCGAAAGAGTGAGAATGGTCAATATCCGAGGGTATTTTAATACATATTACTTAAGATAGTTTTGTAAAACTGAAGAGGGGCATAGTATTTGGAATTTCCTTTCCATCAATTGAGGGACAATTAAATTGAACAGTATTATGGGTAGGAGTGTCAAACTTAATCCAGGGCGAGGCTATGCGATTATATTAAACAGAAGTCTGATGAAAAAGTAACACCCTCTAATAGCATAACAAAATAATCACATGTGTATGTATACGAAAATAAAAAAGAGATTGAGCACCAATGGAGTGGCTCGAGGATAGTTAATTCTCGCGAAAATGAGCATTCTCCGTTTTCCATCGATTAATAGAGCTTTGTCATCATAGTTCACTTTGAATGGCTTGAAGTTCTCGCCGCCGACCATTGATAACAACAGAGCCAGAGAGCCATTCCACTGAATTTCGACTCCCAAACATCATCTTCTTTGATTATCGATTACAAAACGGCTAGATAGATAAATAATGATGACATAACATGTGCAACTTCAACGTCAATAACCAAGGTGAACTTCTTTCTGTTCTCAAGCCTCATTGCAACCATGTCTAACTTATCTACATCTGAATCGCCACAACTGCTCCATTAAAACCAACTGGATTTGGGTTGTAGGACAACATCGGATGTAGCCTTAAAAGAGAGTTTGAGAGAGAGAAGATGATATTATAAGAAGGTTTAACAAAGAGGATATTATGAGAGGGTTTAACATAGGGCATCAGAGTTTTTTTGGGGAATATAAAGAAACAAAAGGGAAGAAGAATCGAAGAGTTAGAGAAGTGAAATGGACATGAAATTATCAATGTGAGAATGTGAGAGACAGAGGGAAGCGTCGTTTGATGGGTTTACGGTCCCATATTTCGTGTATTCAATTGTGGAGATGAATGGTCCTTATCATCAGACTCATACATTATGGCATTTTCGGAATCTGCATTTTGAGAATCATTTTTCCTTCGTATATATGAGATGGACAAATTAATGGCTGCTATGCTTACGTGGACAACCTTATTGTTGAGTAGTGTTAAATGCTTGTATATCATTTTATAGAGATATAAAGATGTGCAATTAATGGTGTTGTCACGTGTCAATTCTTTGTGAAGAGACACTAAAATTATATTATGTTATTAGATTAAATTGTCCCTAACAAATATCCAACAAAATTGTATTAAACATTAATTATCCCTAACAAATATCTTACAAATTATAGTTATATTAAGTGCCCTTTATCCCCTAAAATATCGTATTTTAAAGTAAAACCCTTTTCCCTAAAAGCCTGTTAAAGAAAGAAAACCCATTTTGCTTTTAAGCCCATAAGAAGTCGGTATGAGCTTTGAACCAAATAAGAAAACGCAAGCGACAGAACAACAATAATAATATCAGCCCAAAAAGAAGCTTTCCAAGGAAGCACCGAGATTCTTTCTAGGCTCTGTTCCCATCATTCCTGGTATTATATATTGTATACACAGATAGAAATAGAGTGTTAAAAAATTATCTGGTTTTAGGGTGACAGTGTGGGCAAAATGGCAAACCCCCCAAAGCCATGGAAAGTGGAATATGCAAAATCATCAAGATCTTCATGCAAAACCTGCAAGATCCCTATAGATAAAGAGAAACTCAGGCTCGGCAAGATGGTCCAAGCTTCCCAATTTGATGGCTTTATGCCTGTATGTCTCATTTACGCCATGTACATTGTGGGTTAATCTTTGTGTTGGACAAAACTAAGTATATTTTTATGTGGGTTTTGTTTGATTCCTTTTTTCATATCTTTCGCAAATGTTAGGTTTTCATGTTTATATTTTTATGCATGTTTAAGTCTTGAACACATGTTTCCCTTTTCACAGCTATAGCTATTGTAAAGAGGGAGCTTATTGGAAAAGCACTAGCTATTGTAAAGGTCATCTTTGATGTGGAGTTTGGGGCATTCTTGAGTTGATCATTAATTTTTTTTCATTGCCATAAGAGTATGACTACAAAGTTGAAAGATGATTGAAAATGAAGAAGTTGGTTCTATTTTACATGGAATGCAATTTTTTGAGCAATGGGTTGTGAATATTTTCCCTTAAAAGAAAATGGAACATGGAGTTCATGTCGCATGAGTGACATTTAAGAGTAATTATTTGCAAGTAAGGATCATTAAAGTTAAAATGAGTAAAAAGAGTATTTTTTGTGGAAAAAGATGTATTGTCAATCAAACGCAACCTTAATTTTCTTCCATCTTCACTTCTTTTCATTTTTGGTAGTTTACTTTCTCTAGTTGGTTATGTAATTCTTTACTTTCTTACTTTCTCTAGTTGGTTACGTAACTCTTTAACTTCTAGTTGGACTAGAGGCTTAACATTTGTACTTATAAGAGCTCCAGTTCTGCTATGCTTTTAGTAGAAATGACGCTCTAGAACCTTAAGCAAAATAGCTTCTTATAAACACTCTAGAATTTTAGCCTGTTTATTCTCCTCTCTTTTCTCAATTATCACCACATGTCGTGGACGACATTGTTTCCTCATCAAAATAATCTTTTATTAATCCTATGTGCCCTCCTTCC
Source organism: Sambucus nigra (assembly GCA_949130495.1). Classification (NCBI taxonomy): domain Eukaryota; kingdom Viridiplantae; phylum Streptophyta; class Magnoliopsida; order Dipsacales; family Adoxaceae; genus Sambucus; species Sambucus nigra. The sequence continues at coordinate 477,984,089 of OX422217.1, read as the reverse complement.
CTAACTATGTCAACAACCTTTCGGTTGGGTATAGAGCCTAGTCTCGTTGCCTGGTTTCATTCTTCTTCAGCCTCTAAAAGACGTTCCTCTTCATGCCTTAAAAAACGGTCATTAAACAAATCATGATTTTGTTGTAATCTTCATTCGTCGATGAGGCGCTAAGAATTTTGTTAGGGAGTTGTCGGACGAGGAAGACATTATTAATTGGAAATTTATAAGGAATAATAGTTTGTGCTTGATAAGTTCAAGATTCAGGTTGGTGGGGAAAAAATGTTAAAATTGAGGGTATATATTGTAATTTTGAAAATATTACTGTGGTTCCAAGAAGAAAGCCACTGGGATGTGTTTTCCACGGCAGTTGAATTGTCACGTGTGAATTAGGCACACGGTTGTTGTTAGTCGCGGGAAGGGGAGCTCACACAATGCTCTGGAGCTGCATCTGTTTTCTGGTCAACAAGGAACATCGGTTCATGAGTTTTTTTTGTTGGTTCCTTTGGCTTTCTTTGTCATATTTAATGTATTTAGAATTAAATCTTATTACTACCCTTGAGTTCCTGTTTTAATGAAATTGCTTTCCATGAAAAAGAGTACCTAAATTATGTATGTTTTCTTGGAACAGATGTGGAACCATGCTGGCTGCATACTAAAGAAAGCAAACCGGATAAAATCGTCTCTCTCTCTCTCTCTCTCCAATCACGGTCCCATTGATGTAGAAAGGGATAGCCCTAATTTCATTTTTGGTCTGGTTACTGATTTGTATCTTTTCTGTGATTTAGTACTGATGATGTTGAAGGCTTAGAATCTATACGATGGGAAGATCAGCAGAAGATAAGGAAATACGTGGAGGGTGCTGCTGATCCCCAGAACACCCCTGTTCCCGCATTCACAGAATGTGGACTTGAAGTTTCACAAACTTCCCGTGCTACTTGTAAGCGCTGCAACCAAAAGATCTTGAAAGGAGAGGTAGGATATAAAAAACTCTTTCTACAAACAGATACTTTGTGCTGAACATTTGGCAACTGAATTTCTCTCACTTGTGTCATAAGGAAGTATATCCATCTGACCAAGCTTTCTACGAGGATTCCAAAATATGTGTAGCAATATGATAAACTACAAGGCACTTTGTTTTAACTTATTTTAGTATTTAACATCTTTTATGTTTATTTGGTTTGTTTCATCATCCTTCGATTTTACTCATATCAGCACATGCACTATAATAGTACCAAATAAATATATATGGGTTTAGGTGAAACAGGAGAGCACAGACTAGTGCATATGCAAGATTTTTAGGACACTATTGAGAACGTTGTCTCATAAACCTGCTGTTTTATTGCCAATTTTCACCCAGATCCGGATATCTACCAAGCCTGAGGGTCAAGGTGCAAGAAGCTTAGCATGGAACCATGCTAAATGTTTCATGGAAATGTCTCCAACTACTGACCTCAAAAAATTGTCCGGGTGGGATAGCCTTTCAGCTTCTGATCAGACAGCTGTTCGTGCTCTTGATAAGAAGGTTCCTTCCACTTCTGAAGGTGACATGGAGTTCATTATATATAATCATCAGGCAAATTGAAGAAAACACACACGAACCATTTAGGCCCCGTTTGGTTGTCCCAAAATTGTAATTTGGCCCATTTATCAATTGGCTCATTTGCAAATTGATCCATTAATTGTGTTTGGTTTTATTTATGAAATGACTTATTAATTACCCTATATTAGCTCACGTGTAAAATCTGAAAATGGATTATTTCACAGAAAACGTGAAATGCATCCATTTGAAATAGGAGTCACAAAAAGTGCATACTCCTCTCTCTCTTTCCCTCCCTTCCCCCCTCCCACTCCTCCTCGGCTCTCTCTAAATTTGTTTTTATCTTTTTTTTTTCCATAGTTACTTAGGGTCCCTTTGGGAACCCCAATTCCATGGCTTGGAATTGGAATTGAAAAAAATTCAGTTCAAATTTTAAAAAATTTCAGCTGAAAATATTGCAATTCCAATTCTAAGCCATAGAATTGGGGTTCCCAAACACACCCTTAACATCAATTTCAAATTATCAAACATTGCGTAAAATTGGATTTAAACTTAATTCAAATCCACTCATTTGCAATTCACTAATTCACATTGAACCAATTTACGTAATCAAACAATTTGCGCAACCAAACGAGGCCTTAGCTTGTTGGAAAAATATCCCATATACAATTAATTTTGCAAAAATACTCCCTAAACTTTTTCAAGAACTTTCAAATACCCCATTTTCAGTGATGTTAATGGGGGTATTTGCAACTTTTTTTTTTCTTTTAATAATATTATAAGGACTTCTTAGCAGTACAAAGGTATTTGCACACTGCTAAATAGGTCGGAAATTTTTTGCATTTCACCCTTAATTCTTATGAGCTTTTCTTTAAGTGATATTCACATCTTGATATATTTGTTCTTTCAGGCATAAAAGATGAACTACTGGAAGATAAAGAGACTCTACAAGAATTGACATCCAAAGGTGGTGCAAAACGCAAAAGAGTTGCGAGCAGTGGCCAGAAATCAAAAGTTGCCAAGACTGAAGGGGATAAATTGACGAGCAAGACAGCGTCTGAGAAGAACGCCGACAACTTGGGAGATCAACACTTAAAAACATCTAATTTGGAAAGTCAGCTAGAGGCCCAAACTAAAGAACTATGGGCTCTAAAAGACAATCTTAAGAATCACGTGACAACGACAGAGTTGCGAGCGATGCTTGATGCCAATAATCAAGATTCAACGGGATCGGAACTTGACCTACGGGACCACTGGTAAGTTCTTTCTAGTGTAATTATACAAAAGGAAACTTTATTTCCTTTCGTAAAAATATCTTAATATGTTTAACTGGTTTCCACGGTTTTTGTTTATGTGTGTATATATTTTTTCCAGTGCGGATGGGATGCTTTTTGGAGCACTTGGTACTTGCCCACTTTGTAAAGGGTGTCTTCGTTATTCCGGAGGCACATACAAATGCCACGGGTACCTATCAGCGTGGAGCAAATGTTCATACTCTACTACCGAACCTGAACGTGTAAAAGGAAAGTGGAAAATCCCTGAAGAAACGAGCAATCAATATTTTTGCAAGGTAACTAACTTAACGCTATGCTCTATATGGGCCCACAAAGTGTAACCATTTTTTTAACTGATGATTTGTAGTGGTTTAAGTCACAAAAGGCCAAGAAACCTCTTCGAATACTGCCTCCACCCAAGCTTTCTACAGGTCAAGCTTCTAATGGGCTTTCTCAATCATCCAAAGAAGAGAAGTTGGGAGATTTGAAAGTTTCTATAGTTGGAGTACCCAAGGAATCCCTGGTATGGGTTTTCAATCCATTCTCCTTTTGTCGTATTCAATAATCTAATTTGTCATAAGAATCAAATTCTTACAAGTAAAAGGGGGGGTTGTGCAGGAGGAATGGAAGAGCAATATTGAGGGTGCAGGTGGACAGGTTCACGACAAAATCAAGAAAGGTACACGGTCCACGTATTGTGGTTTCAGTTACAATTATTCTCTCTCCTCACTATGACATGACACATCCTTAAGTATTCTTACTACATGGCAGACACAAACTGCTTAGTTGTGAGTGGAGTGCTGGATGATCAAAATGCTGAGATGAAGAAGGCAAGGTAATGCTGCCCTTATATTGAAGGGTCTAAACGTCCTTTTAGGAATTAGTATATTTCTTGATTAAGTCTTTGCTCGACTTTGAATGGTTTCATCTTGACAGGAGGATGAAATTACCTATTGTAAGGGAGGATTATCTGGCGGATTGCATTAAAAGACAGAAGAAACTTCCTTTTGATCGGTACAAAGTTGAAGTTATTGGGGAGGCCAGTAGCATGGTTACTGTCAAAGTGAAAGGGCGAAGTGCTGTGCATGAATCATCTGGTTTGCAAGATTCTGGGCACATTCTCGAGGACGGGAAAAGCATTTATAATACCACTTTGAACATGTCTGACTTGTCAACCGGGGTGAATAGGTTGGTATAGTTTCTTTTATACTCATGTTAGCATTTTATTCTTCTAAGTTTTGTCATTGTAGCTTTCATGTTTTAAAACCGCTGTTTTAATTGCTTTTTTCTATCGTTCATGTTTGGTTAAGAAACTCAAGAACCTGAACTATAGGTGTATTGTGGTACTTGGATGTTCAGTAGGGCTTAACTTCGAATATATATTACTATTATTATTATTATTATTATTATTATTATTATTATTATTATTATTATTATTATTATTTTGTTCTCACTAAGCAATGAATCAGAATACGTGTTCAAGAATTGTCGAGGAACTCAGCGCAATGGATATATGTGTATATATATGCAAAATATCCTACCTTATGGATTGAAGTTTCCCTATATTTGATATATAGATATAAACACCGAGTGATTGGCATTTTTTCTTCCCGGTGATCTTTTATTATAAATATTTCGGGGGCAACTATTGACTGTAAAAATAAAAAACTACTTCTAGAATCTACTATTTCACATAGCATCATTCAATGGCACCAAATGGAAAGAATAACGACTTCACCCAAACTCTCACAAATATGCTGAATGAATTACTTAAAGTTGAATGGTTACATTTATAGGCTTAGAGAGAGGGAATATATCCTAGAACGTGCTACCATATTTCAGAAGATGCTAGCATTAGTAAGGTCGTGATTGCTGTCACTCTTGTATGCCATCCCTTGTGAAAATACATGACATCTTCTAAATCTATTATATTGTTAACAAAATATCTAGCTTCTCAATAATACGACAAGTGTGACAAAAAGGAAAGGTTATAATTTAACCTTCCAAATTTATGTACATCAGACTCCCCCTAAAAGAAACTTCGTCCATGAACTTAAAGAGGGTCGCCCTCGCTCGCTGGATACAACATACTTGTGAGCAAAGTTTCGTGCATCCATGGTTCAAAGTCTCGGTCGAGTTGACTCAGAATCGGGAGGGGATGAGACGATACCGGGTCACGAATCAAAAAAATATCAAATACGATTGATATCGGCTTGACTCGCCGATATATCGGCCGGTCCGAGATGAGGGACCGATATATCGGTCGATATGAAAAAACACGGCCGGGATGAAGTAAAAAAACAGTGGAATCTTGAAAAAATTGTACAATCTTGAAAAAATCCAAGGAATCTTGAAAAAAGAAGAGGGAAACTTGAAATTACTTACCTTTTTATGCTGATGGAGACAAACCAAGGTCACGGGTGTTAATAAAAAAGTGTGCAATCTTGAACTATTAAACAAACCAGCTGCAAACCAACTCACACACATCATTTTTCGCCCAAAAGAACCAGCTAAAATCCTTGTGCAGCCGGCCGAAGAAGAAGAAGTTGAGGTATTTCGGCCCTTCATTTCTCTCTTTCCTCTCTGTCCTGTTTCGTTCTTTTTTTTTAGGTTTAAGAGTGCCGGTGTGTTTTTAGTTTGTGTTGTGTGTTTAATATAATGGTTTTAAATAGGTGTGTTTCGTTGTTTTTTTTTTCTTCTTAAAACCCCTGTGTGTTTTAAGTTGTGTTTAAAAGAATGGTTATATATTTTTTGTAAAGAATGTTTAAAAGGATGTTTGTATTTTTTTTGTCAAAAAAAAATAACATATGCATCCTTCTAAAAAAAAATAACCCTAAATTGTATTTTTTTTACCATAGTTAACGCTTTTAAATAACATTTGCATTCTTTTAAAAAAAAAAACTCTACTAAAAAATAACAGTAGAATTAACCTTTTTATTTTGTTTCAAAAAGTCCCTCAAACACCCATTTAACCAATATTCTCTTGTTTTTAAAGGTCTGCGCCGCCAACGTCACACAAAAATAACAGTAGAGTTATTTTTTCTTTTAAATGATGCAAATGTTTTTTTTAGTATAGTTATTTTTTACAACATTAACTCTTGTAAAAAATAACATTTGCATCCTTTAAAAAAATGTACTCTACTAAAAAATAAAAATAGAGTTATTTTTTTTAAACTTTGAAAAAATCACATAATAAAAAAATAATATTTGTATCCTTTTTATTTTGTAGAATGGCTCCTAAACTAGATATTTGTATCCTTTTTATTTCAATATTAGTATTGGTTTATTATGCAATATTGAATCTGATAACTCTGTCGCGCTTTATAATAACCAATTCTACAATGCAATGCATATTAAATGATAAGTTTGAATGTATCTCATTGGTCCACATTGTTAATCTTATTTTTTTAAAGTTTTCTATATTTTTTTCCAGATTTTTTTGCGCTCTAAATAGTGTATCTTTGTGTATCGCCTTTTACCGCGACCGAGTTAAAAATCGAATGTCCGGGACCGATACCGAGACTTTGAACCATGCGTGCATCATATGATGGTCGACAACATCCTGAACATCATCCTCATCATCAGAGGCAAGTGAATCAAGTTCCTTCTTCCTTTTTGAACAATCCGAGGCCTTGTGCCCAAAGCTCCCGCTCTTATAACACTTGAACGGGTCGGTGGTCTGTGAGACTCCTTTGGGTCGGGTCGCAAATTGAGCCGGTTGAGCCACTGTGATGGGTATCTCATGGCGCTTTTAGTCCTCAACCCAAATGACGTACTCTATAGCTCTCTGAAGCGTGGCAGGCTCTTGTAAGCTTAACTTATGCTGAATGCTTGGCTGAATGCCATGTATGTAGCATCCAATGCTCAATTCTCCCCGTCTCTCGTAAGGCGTCCCTAGTGCATAAGAGCTGGAATCGCCTTTATATATGCTAGATTGACTGTGATAGTATTTGAACACGCGTAAAGAGAGCACGCTCATTGGTGGCGGGAAGGAAAGCCTCCCGAAGATGATCCCTCATGAAAGGCTCAGCCGGAATGGGCCGGAGCCCCTGATGCTTTCGGGATTGAATTAAGTCATTCCACCACACTTTAGTCAACCCTTGGAGCTTGGTGGCCACAAGTCGAACGCGCTTGATACTCGTGATCCCCTTGTCTTCAAACACCTCAATAGTGTCCAACCAATTCATAAACGTGTTCGGATTGAGGTGTTCGTTTAAAGTGGGTAAGTCCCCTTGGATATTACCATGTAGGCCTGTCAATGGATCGGATTTTATCCGAATCCGAATCCGAATCCGATCCGTTTAAGCGGATATGGATCATGCCTAAAATCCGATTATCCGATTACCCGATTACCCGATTATCCGTTTATTAAATGGAGCGGATTTGGATTCATATGCTCCGATCCGTTAATAATCCGATCCGATTAATATTTTTAATATACATATATAAATTATATATAATATATTTTTCATTAATATATATTGTATTTAATAATATTTTATATACATATTTTACATATTTATTATAATAGTTCTCTATTTCATTATCTATTTTTATGGAACATTTGCAAAATAAATTTATGAAATAAGAGTTGAAAATAAAAATGTTGCAAATCAAGTTTAAGATAAATGGATAATCGGATAATCGGATCCGATCCGAATCCGTTTAATATTAACGGATATGGATTTGGATTTGCCTGATCCGATCCGATTAATAAACGGATCAGATCCGAATCCGTTTAACATAAACGGATATGGATTTGGATTTGCCTGATCCGGTCCGAATCCGATCCGTTTACAGGCCTATTACCATGCAGAGATTTCTCCACCAACTGGAGTACTCATGTGATCCCCGTGTAACGGATTTGTCTTGAAGTCTCCCTCTTCCCCCTCCAAGTAGGGGTCATCAATATTGTGGTAGGTGGGGGGTAGGTTTCCAATGTGGGGTAGCTCTATTCTTTATTCATGATCTTCTGGGGGCTCGTAGTCGTTCTCGGTACCCTTAAAGTCCTCGAAAATGACCGCAGAGCGTGATGGGGAAGGTAGTCTCTGAATTCAATCCCGCAACCATCGTCCTTTATCATGGGTAACGGTTTGGTGCCTTTTAGGGCAGAAGTGGTGGATATCGAGTAGCATGGGACCCATAGAGGCTTAATAGGGGCTTTTCCTGCAATGAGGATGACGTTCGACGATTCTGGAGCCTTGGTATCCGAAAACGCAGGGTTATATGGATTCACTTATATATTAGGTCACACACAAAGATTCACTTTGTACCAAATTTTATCTTAATTAGATTTAAGTGAGCATGCAAGATAAAATGAAGCGAAATCACAAACCAAATAACCAGACCAAATAAAATGGGAAGAAGATAGAGGAAAAATCCCTTTCGGGCCAAATCTATATTCAACACTGTTTTAAGATATGATAAACACGTAACGACTTAGCAGAATATTTAGAGATCCACTAAGTATAACACGGTAATGCCTTCAAACCTTTAACAGAAAATGATGCAGTCCAGCACTGCCCACAACAAGCAAGTAGCTCTTAACTCGGTATTCACCGATCAATCTAAAAAATTCGCAATTCCTTCCTTCTTCAATCGTAAAGCTCGACTCCACAAATCGGCAGTAGCGAAAAATTTCAACAAGAGTTTAGAACTCAAATTGTGATCTTCTTGGTTTGGCAAAGTGATCCAAAATGATCCAAGGGGTTTGGATGAAAAATTTGAAGAGCTTAATTACGGAAAGAACTCTTAAAAGGCTTGAAAACAAATGCATTCCCGCATCTATATTTATAGGGATAAAGATCCACTAAAGATAAACATGAAAGATTGCATTTGATTTGGGATAAAAAATAAAAATATGCGTGCTCGTATGATTGAAATGCCATCTCGTACGGACGAAGTACCCACTTTCGTTCGAACAACCTTCCAACGAAACTTTGAAGGATATTCAAGTGCTTGCCAAAAGGCGAAGCGTTAGATATCGTTCGAACGACATCGAGGCTCGTTTTAACGACTAGTGAAACCTTGTTCGAATGACATAACGGATTTGCAAGATTTCAAAAATCTTTTAAAATTCATTTTAAAACATTTTGAACATTTGTAAAAAACAAACTCTTTAAAAAGACCCCAGAGTAATTTAAGTTTATCAAAATCACCTCATAACTCTTCTTGGGTAAAGTAGGGACGAACGATCTTCGATCTTTGCAAATGGTCATTAGCGATTTGAAGACTTAAGAACGGTGATGAAGGTGCAGTGAGGTAATGGGATATGCCAAATAAAAAATAAAGAATGAGCAATCATAAATTTTGCTCTTACAAATCTCCCCCTCTGGCTATTCCGGTACAAAACACAAACCGACGCCAAAATGACCCCCAAGACAAATACAACTAATGCCCTCCCAAACCAAGAAATGAAAAAGCAAAAGTATATGTCTTCAATTGAAAATCTTCATCTTGTGTTGTCTATGAAATCATCATTAAGGCGGAAGAGACCTATACACATAAAGCAAAAGAATTACCGTGACGCATATGAGAGTTTAAGAAAATAAAAAACTCCCCTGTAATTTGTTTTTCCCCTTTTTGTCTGTAATAGACAAAAGATTAGACACTAAGCATAAAATGTTAGCACCACACGAATCCAAAAGAAATAACATTACAAAGATAAACAATTAAGCACATGTGATGAATTATCAAAAGGCAACCAGTTATTTTTGAAAATTTTCAATTTTGTATAAAAAGCATACAAAAGTATGAGTATAAACAGTACATATAAGTATTAATACATCACACCATGGAATAGGACTGAAATATTCGAATCATGAAACTGGATGTAATTGTGTGAACATAATGTATGGGCAAATCAACATAGGCATTCATAACAAAGGCGCACGCAGTCAATGAGATACTTCTAAAGAAAGAACTCAATTTCAATCTTGCGTGTAAGAATATTGAACATAAATGAAATTGACTCGACTTATGCAACATGTCTTGAATTTAAATGCTTCTCAAATCAATAACGGCAAACTATTTAATGTTTTTCAAGAAACACTGTTGTACAAACCCATTGATCTTCTACGTTATAACACCCTCAAAAGCTCATATATTTAAGAATTCACTCTCAAATATTTAAAGATATCATAAAGCTCTGTAGCCGAAGCATCAATGAAATAAAAATCGTGTTGGCACTTATATTTTTGTGTGTCGAAGTTTATTTTTAGGTTCTTGTCCATGGTGGCTTTTAACGCAAAGAGAATTTTCTCTTTCGTAGTCGCTTTCCATTGCGTAAAATAAAACAAATTTTCGGGTAAAGAAATCCGGGCAATGGTTCTTACAAGAACAATTTATCTCTAGAACATTCGTTTCGTTATTAAACACTATTGAGATGAAAACACCGTATTCGATATATGACAAGCAAGTACAATTTTCAAAAAGTCCGCATGTGTGCAATAATGGTGATAAAAAGTTTAGCATGTTGAAAGTGATCATCAATGAATAACGAAATGCTAGCCACGCATTATTAAGCACACTAAAGAAACGAAGCCATGTATCAAAACACAATGAAAAAGTGACATGAATGGATGTAATGAACTTGTGATTCGAACATCTTAAATGTACATTCATATATGAAACGTTGAAGACCACTTTCTCCCTCACTCAAATTCTCATCATCACTCTCACTCTCTTCAGAATGGTTTGACAAATTGTCGAGGCTTTCAAGTTTAGACATGTCCTCATTGGTGTGGGACGAATTAGAAGAACTAACGTGACTGGCCATGAACGCAAGAAAAGGTTCATCTGGTGGTGCATCCTCGGAATCCGCCAACTCGACGTCACTATCGCTAAGAGTGGCATTATATGCAACTTTGCCTTTGCCATGTCCTTTTCCCTCACATTCATTGTATCTCTTCGGCTCAACTTTCTTACGTTACTCTCCTTTCGCACTCTGTTGATCATTCTCACAAACATTCTTGCTCGTATTGACATTTTTATTTTTCTCAAAATTTTTACTTTCTTTGGAAGAATTTTCTTTGTTAAATTTGAGAATTTTTTTGAAATTTTTCACAAACAACGGTAGATCATCAGCCTCAAAATCAAACTAGGAGTCGGAGTCAAAAACATTTTTCTTGTTCTTTGATTGGGATTTTTAAACAATCCCCATTTCTTTCTTTTGAGTTTTGGAAAACATATCAATTTCATAAGTTTAGTATCTAAGATTCCCAGAGAATGGACTTTTGGAATAAGCGGGACGGATAAGATACCAATTTTTGTCTCAGAATTGACTCACCCAAATTAAAATTAGAATTAACAATATCAGATATTTGTGCATAAAATTCATCAATTGTTTCAGTCTCTATCATGATAATGCTCTCAAACTGTGTGGTGAGATTTTGAAGCTTAGAAGCTTGCACAATGGTACCCTCGTGAGTGAGTTGGAGGATATCCCATGCCGTTAAACGTGGCACACGTCGTGATACGACGAAACTCTTCGAGAGCAATGTTTAAAAAGGCGCGAGGCGAGGCGTAAGCCTCACAAAAAAAAGAGCAAATTAATATTAAAAACAATGCTAATAAAACCATAAAAAATAAAGTAACAAAGTAATATAAAATAAAACTGCAAAAAAAATATTTTTGAGGATTTTCTCAGATAGTTAAACATTTTTTTGTTCCCCCGAGATGACTTTTTTACAGTGTTAATTTTTTACATAGTTAAACATTGAGGTGCATTGAGGCGTAAGCCTCAAATTGATCCCCGAGGCTTAAGCCTCGAGGCATTTTTTGCCCGCCTCGCCTCGAGGCGTACGCCTCAACTGCCTTTTTAAACATTGGTCGGGAGTGACTGCATTAGAAATAACACTTGAGCCTCGAGAGTTGAAATTACTCCATTTAAATCGTCCTCATCCTCTGTCCAAGCAGTGATATGTTTAAGACTTATGACATCATCATTAGTCACAGTGGATGGCGTCCACCCTCTTTCAATAACAACCCAAAATTCGAGATTTTCAGTATGCATAGTTGGAACCATTAAAAACTGGTACCCTATTATGCACGTTATCCATATAATCTCAAAATAAAGATTGCACAATAAATTAGTGTAATCGACTCTGATACTAAATTGATAATACTAAATTGATAATGCAGAGTTATATGGATTCACTTATATATTAGGTCACACACACAAAGATTCACTTTTTACCAAATTTTATCTTGATTAGATTTAAGTGACCGTGCAAGATAAAGTGAAGCCAAATCATAAACCAAATAACCAAATCAAACAGAATGGGAAGAAGATGGAGGAAAAATCCCTTTCGGGGAAAACCTATATTCAACACTGTTTAAGATATGACAAACACGTAACGACCTGCATCCTACATAGAGATCAACCAAGTACAATTCAGTAATGTCTTCAAATCTTCAACAGAAAATGATGCAATCCAGCATCGCCCACAACAAGAAGTTCTTGCTTCGGTATCCACCGATTAGCCTCAGGAAATCGCAATTGCTTTCATTTTCCGTTAGAGACTCGACTCCACAAATCAGAAGTAGAGAAAAATCTCCACAAGGGTGTAAAACTCTAATTGTGTTCTTCATGGTTTGGCAAAGTGATCTTAAAAGATCCAAGGGGTTTGGATGAAAATATAAAGAGTTTTGATCCAAAAAGAACTCTTAAAGGGCTTGAAAACAAATGCATATCCGCATCTCTATTTATAGAGATAGAGATCCACTAAAGATAAACATGAAAGATTGCATTAGATGTGGGATAAAAAAAACACACGTATTCGTTCAAACGAAGTACCCACTTTCGCTCGAACAACCTTCCAACGAAACTTCGGACGACATTCCAGTGCTTGCCGGAAAGCGAAGCGTCAGAATTTGTTCGAACAACATTGAGGCTTGTTTTAACGACCAGTGAAACCTCGTTCGAACGAACTTGCGAAATTTCAAAAATCCTTTTAAAACATTTTGAAAAAACATTGTAAAAAACAAACCCTTTAAAAAGACCCTGAATAATTTATGTTTACTAAAACCACCTCATAACTCTTCTCGGGTAAAGTAGCGACGAACGATCTTTGATCTTTGAAATGGTCACTAGCGATTTGAAGACTTGAGAACTGTTATGAAGGTGCAGTGGGGTGTAACGGGATATGCAAAATAAAGAATAAAGAATGAGCATTCATAAATTTTTCTCTTACAATATCATGCCGTCAATGAGGGGCGTAGCCTGTGAGAAAGCAAGGTCGTATGGATAGTTCGTATATTAGGTAACGCACACACAAGATCCAATTTTCAATCCAAATTTTATCTTGATTAGATTAAGGTGTGCATGCAAGATGAAGTCCAAATTAAATGTTCCAATTCACACAATCAAATCAAACACACAGAAGAAGAATATGAGGAAAAATTCCTTTCGGGCAAAATTTAGATTTCAACACTGTTTAGAAATTGACAGACTCGATGACTTACAAACTACTTAGAGCTCCATTAAGTATAATACACATGTCTTCAAATCTATAACAGATACGACATAATCCACCGGAAGCAGTTCTTCCCTCAGTATCCACCTATAAGCCTCAGGATATCGGAATCTTTTCTTCTTCAGCCATTAAGTATAATACACATGTCTTCAAATCTATAACAGATACGACATAATCCACCGGAAGCAGTTCTTCCCTCGGTATCCACCTATAAGTCTCAGGATATCGGAATCTTTTCTTCTTCTGCCATAGAGCCTAGGCTCCACAAATTAGCAGTAGAGTAAACTCTAAAAGGGTTTGTTGTAATATTTGGGAACTAGGGTTTGAAACTCAATAAATCATTCTAGGGTATGAGTGATTTGAAAACAAAAACTTGTTTTTGGAAAACAAAAAATGATTACTTTTGACATAGGTACGAGAATTCATTTTCGGCAAAAGTCCTAATAAAAACAATAAAAACATGGCTTTTATAAAAAAAATATGTTTTTTGAGGCGGCGGTCTCGTTCGAACAAAAATGCAGCCTCGTTCGAAAGATAGCACATGTTTCATTCTAACGAGATCCAATCTCGTTCGAGCGAAAGGGTTATGAAGTTCAAACGTCTTTCCAAGGAGCTTACAGAGCCCCTTTCGTTTGAAGTTTATTTTAAAGCAATCAACTATTCGTTCTAACGAAGATAAACCTCGTTCGAACGAGAACAAGATATCAGTCTAACGAGATGTAAATCTCGTTCCAATAAATAAAAAAAAATTTATTTTCAAAATTCGTTTATAAAAAATGTCTCGATTAAAAAATAAACACAATCAAAACCACAAGGTCTTCCTGACAATTCCAACGACTTGAGTCTCGGACATGAAGTTCGGTCACTAACACATCTTCAAATGATCGTGGAAGCATAAGCGGATTTAGTGTTCGGTTTGTAACGAGATATGCTAAAATATCGAAGCCATGAGCAATTATAAAATCTTGCTCTTACAAATCTTCCCCTTTGGCTATTCCGGTACAAAATAAAAATTGAAACCCAAATTACAATAAAACCCCTAAGACAATGTATGTCCTCCCAAACCCAAAATGGAATGACATTCGAGACTGTCTTCAACAGAAATTCTTCATCTTGTGTAGTCCATGAGATCATCGTCAAAGAGGAAGAGACCTGCACACATGAAACAAAAGAAAATCGTGACGCATACGAGTTTAAAGAAAAAATAAACTCCCCCTCAATTTGTTCTCCCCCTTTGTCCATAATAGACAAAGGGTTAGAAACTAAGCATGTATAATAAGCACCACCTGAATCCAAAAGAAATAACATCACAAAGGTAATTAAGTAAGCACATGCGATGAATTTTCGAAGTCATACTATTTTTTCAAATTTTTGAAGTTTTCAAATTTTCAAATATTAAAGGTAAAAATACATCACACCATGGAATAACACTAAAATATCTGAATCATGAAAGCAGAATGTAATGGTGTGAACATAATCTATGGGTAAATCAATATTGTCATACGTAACAAAGTTGCACGAAGTCATGAGATACATCTAAAGAAATAACTCAATTTATACCTTAGGTGTAAGAATGTTGAACGTAAATGAAATTGACTCAACTTATGCAATATGCCATGAATTTAAACGCTTCTTAAATCAGTAATACCAAACTATTTAATGCTTTTCAAGAGAGTCTGTTTTGCAAACCCATTGATCTTCTACTTTATAACACCCTCAAAATCTCACATATATAAGAATTCACTCTCAAATTTTGAAGTTATCATAATGCTCATACGTAGCGAAGCATCAATGACAAAAAAAATGGCCTTGGTACTTCTGTTTTTGTGTGCCGTTAATCTTTTAGGCTCTTTTTGCAAATGGTGGCTTTTAGCTCAAAGAGAATTTTGCTCTTTCGTAGCCCCTTTCCATTGCTTGACATATAACAAATTCTTCCGAAAATGAATTCCGACAGTGGTTCTTACAAGTACAACTTATATCTATTTACATTTGGTTCGTTACTAAGTACGATTGAGATGAGAACACCGTATTCGATACATGATAAGAAAGTACGAAGTTCAAAAAGTCCGTGCACGTGTGCAAGAAGGTGATAAAGAGTCTAGTATTAAGAAAGTAATCATCATTGATAAATGAAATGCTATCCACACATTATAAAGCACACTAAAGAAACGAAGCCATGTCTCAAAATACCATGAAAAAGTCACATGAATAGATGGAGTATAGAGGCGATCCAAATATCTTAAATGCACATCCATATATGGTGAAAAACGAAAATACAATTTTTTTTGTTTTTTTCAAATTTTTTATTAAAAATAAATTATTTTTGGAAATTTTCGAACTTTTTCTTAAAAACTGAAAATCTTTTTGAATTTTTCAAAATATATAAAAAATAAAAGCATATAAATACATAGAAATATAATCTAGCAATAGGGATATATGATATGAACATGATAAACACCCTACACTACATAAAATACCTGAACTCAATCAAAGAAGCAAATACCCAAAGACTTCCTAAGATTCTCGAATCTAAGGGAATCTAAAGATTTCGTGAAAATATCGGCTAATTGATATTCAGTGCTCACAAAGCTCAAGGACACGACCTTATTCTCAACGAGATCACGAATAAAATGCTCACGTATGCTAATGTTAGATCGAATTACTGGATATATAAATTGCACTCGTATTATCACATTAAATAGTTATTGTGCCTTGGGCATAATCTTCCAACATTTATTTTATCCATAAGAGTTGCGTGTAACAACTCCCCACGGTTATATGTTCGGCCTTCGCCGTGGATAAAGAAATGGAGTTTTGCTTCTTGCTCAACCAAGAGACAAGAGCACTCCTACAGTAAAAACACCCGCCCGAAGTGCTCCTTCAACCATCAGCATTCCAGTCCCAATCGACATCTGAATAGGCGGACCAACTGTCATCGGTATCAAAGGAGTACCAAATAATGTAGGAAAGAGTGCCACTCACGTATTTGATGATACATTTAAGTGCGAGCAAGGAGACTCTTTCGGGGACGCTTGGTATCACGCACAAATTCCAACGCTAAAGGCAATATCGGGACAACTGGCGGTTAAGTAGGGAAGACTACCTATCATGCTCCTATAAAGGGTTTGCTCTATGTCCTTGCCTAAAGTGTCTTTGCTAAGCTTAATCGATGTACTCATAGGGATGCGTGAGTGCTTAGCGGAGTCTAAACCAAACTTCTTCACTAAATTTCTAGCATATTTGGATTGAGATATGAATATTCCATCCTCTAGTTGATGCACCTGGAAACCCTATGAAGCACCGATTCTTCAAAAATATCCTCGAGTCCGAATTCGATTCTTCTGAGGTGCGGGTGCGGCCCCGATTTGCACCTAAGAAGAATTGGTGGGGATTTTTTTTTTTTTTTTTTTTTTTCCGATTTGTTTTGGATTCGGCAAGGATTCGTTTCTGGAATCGTTTTTTAATAAAAAGTAAGTTGTGTAAAAGTTTTGGGTCTGTTTTCAAAACAAAATAAAAAACTTAAGTTGAGTTATACCGCCGTTGAAATGGTGTTAAAGGGTGGGGGATATTTTTTGTTCTTGTAAAACTATCTTTTTGTTATGATTCACCTAAGAAGTTGACGATGCATATCTGGTGTTTTGATTTGTAAATCCTTCTACTAAACAATTGGTACATGAATCATATGATGTTTTTCTTCTGGTACATAGTTGATGCTCCTGCTAGTTTACTTTTCAATTATAATTTAATTATTGTTCATATTTAGTTGTTGATTTTATTATGGTGCATGTTTTCTAACTCTAAAAATTGATATATATAATAAAAAATAATAATTTATATACTATATTAATTTATTTTTCTTGCCGCACCCTCAACCTATTTTTTCAAAAAATTTCGAATCGCTGCACCCGCACTCAATCGCACCCGCACCCCGCACCCGCATCCGTGCTTCATAGTGGAAAACTAAGAAGAACGTAAGCTCACCAACCATGCTTATCTCAAACTTGCACTTCATCTTTTCCTCAAAAGTGTGAGCATGTCGGGAGCACGTGGATCCAAATACTATGTTGTCCACATAGACTTGGGCAATGGATATCGCACTACCCCCTCTCCTTACAAATAATGTCTTATACACTCCCCCTCTTGAAGCCACGAGCTAAAAGATAAGAAGTGAGCCTCTCGTACCGAGCACGGGGTGCTTGCTTCAAACCATACAAGACCTTTTTAAGATAATAGACTTGTTCCGGGTGCTTTGGGTTTTCGAACCCCTTTGATTGTTCCACGTACACTTCCTCCTCTAGAATGCCGTTACAGAAGGTACTCTTGACATCCATTTGTTATAACTTGAAGCATAGATGACATGTTATGGCGAGTCGTAAGCGGACAGACTCAAGCCTAGCAACATGAGCAAATGTCTCGTCAAAGTCTACACCCTCAATCTGTGTGTAGCCTTGAGCGACCAACCTAGCCTTATTGCGAACTGTGATACCATTCTCATCCATTTTATTCTTGTAAATCCACTTGGTACCAATCGCATTTATCTCGCTAGGTCGGGGGACTAACTGCCACACATCGTTCTTACGAAACTGAAGCAACTCATCTTGCATAGCGGATATCCAATGCTCGTCCATGAGTGCTTCTTTCACATTCTTGGGCTTGACTAAGTAGGTGTAGCAAAGGTAGCTAACCACATTCTCAAGTCGAGTGCGAGTCTTGACACCTAGTGTGGGATCACCAAGTATAGCGGAAGGGTCACGACTTTTTCGAACCCGAGAGGGTAGATCCTTTAAATCAAGAGTGGGGTCCACTGAGGTAGTACGAGGAATGATGGGAATGTCACCGGGTGGTGCATTCCGGAAGTCAAACTTTCCTAAGTGCTCTCTCTCTCAAAATGCAACAAGTACTCCCAAAGACACGGAAATACGATAGGTTGGGTTTCTTCCCTGCCCACAACTCATGGTGTGGACGAAGATATACCCTATTCACCGTATGGCATTCGGTACTCACCGTCTCTACCCAATTAAACGTCTAAGCACGTTTATTCCAAGAAGCATGGATTTAGCCAATTCTTGAATCGCCCGTTTCTTCCTCTTAACTATCCTATTTTGTTGAGAGTACGAATAGTCGAAAACTCGTGTTTGATGCCCATTCCATCTCAATAGCTATCAACTTCGACTTCTTTAAATTTAGTGCCGTTGTCACTATGCATCCGAATAATAGTGACACCGTGTCGGTTTTGTAAAACATGACACTTGGTTGTTAAGTACTTGGCCGCATCGAACTTTTCTATAAGAAACTCCACGATAGAGTATCTCGAGAAGTCATCGACCATCATGAGAATGTATCACTTACCACCTACGCTCTCCGTACGAGTAGATACCATAAAATCCATATGTATCAACTCCAGCACACTAGAGGTGGTAAAGGTATTCAACTTCCGATGGGGACTTCAAATTTGTTTTCCTCGTTGGCAAGAACCACAAACGGAGGAAGTTGGTTTTTTAGGCGATGGTAAGCCGCGCATTAGGTCTTTCTTCACTAATTTCTTAAGATCTCTAAAGTTCACATGACCTAGTCATTGATGCCAAGGGTCCATAGTGGAGACTGTGGCATTATTGCACACAAAGGAGGACTTGGGAATGATCCCATAGCAATTGTCGTTGGTCCTCACTCCTTGTAGTAATAGTACACCGGATTGATCATATACGTTACACTCGAACCGGTCGAACTTTACCGTAAAGTTTGCATTGCAAAGTTGGCTTATGCTAATTAAGTTCGTTTTCAACCCTTTGATGTACAATACATGGTTAGTTTAGAAAATTCGGGTCTCTCAATACAACTACGTCCTACAATATTAGACCTACTCCCATCTCCAAAGGTGACTTTGCCTTCCATGCGATCCACAAGGTCGGTAAAATATGATTTTTCGCCAGTCACGTGCCTAGAGTACCCACTATCAAAATACCATTGGGAAGTATTTTGAATCTTGAGGTACCCAAGTGGAGGTAACCTTTTGTTTGCCCTTACCATTGTTGGCTCTAGTCGTATCGTTAGAAGCATTCTCAAAAGGCATAGACATTCTTTGAAATTCTTCGATTAGTTTTTGAGAAGTGGCGATTAGGAACTCAACTTGCTCTCTAAAACTAGCAAAGTCATTATAGCGGTGCACGGGATTAGGCGTACTCTTAGTTTTTCCTAACTTAAAGCAACATTCCCTAAGATGTCCTGCCCTTTTGAAAGCAATAGGTTCAAATATAGACTTATTTGGGTTTACCTTGGTTCACTCGTTTGGGTTGAACTCTCTTTGGTGGGTTAGGACGAGACCCATATGAATCCACCACAAACTTAGGAACCGGTACCGGTGCGACGTGGGAAATGGATACACCGTCGTAACTTATTTCTTGCCTCTCCCTAAAACCTAAAGCGGGATCGAGGAACATCTTACCAACCTTTTTCGATGTATCCTCCATAGTATCCTTGACCTCTCGGGCATGTTCGAGTTCTTTCTCGAGCGGGGATATAAGGGCTTTAAGTTTCTCACGAGTCTCCAATGAAGTTTGAAGATCTCTCCTAAGACTAGCCACTTTGTTGGTCAAGTCACTATTTTTCCTCTTCCACTTAAACGTCTCTTTCCCAAAATAACTCTCACCGAGGACTCTCTCTCTCGACTCTCTCAACTTGTTCTCTAAAGCTAAAGCCCTAAGCGCCAAACCTTTATTTTGCTTTTTCGATTTGAAGGACTCGGCGTAAGCACGTTGAAGGTCACTCACTCCCTCTCTCTCCCTCTCTCCGAAATGACTGGACACACTGTCGAGGTCATTATGTTTAGCAAAATTCTCATCGGCATGAGTTGTACTCAATGTACTAACACGATTGGCCATGAACGCGGTGAAGTTATGTCCATGTGGTGGTTCGTCCCCAGAATCCACTGACTTGACATTGCTATCACTAAGAGTGGTATTGAAGGCAGCTTTGCCCTTGCCCCGTCTCTTTAACCTCATAGCACACTCGTGAGTTTTGTGACATTTACCCTTGCACTCATAGCATCTCTTCTCATCTTTCTTAGGGTACTCTCCTCTTAATTTTTTAAAACCTTTCTTGCTCGATTTAAACATTATATCTTTCTCAAAACCTTTGTTTTCTTTGGAAGTATTTGCTTTTCTTAGATTGAGAATTTTTTTGAATTTTTTTGCAAAAAGAGCAAGATCATCGAGATCAAAATTATACTTGGAGTCAGAAGAAACTTCCTTTCCTTTTCGATTGTAGTTTCAAAGCAATACCTTTTTTCGTAGGCTTTTGAATTTTAGGAAACATATCGATTTCATAAGGTTGAAGGTCTCCTATGAGTTCTTCTAACCTAAGTGTATCTAAGATTCCTAACGAATTAAGAACAATAACCTTATAAATAAAACGGGACGAAAGGGATCTCAAAATCTTTTTCACAACGCGCGCCTCAAGAATTTTCTCACCCAAATTAAAACTAGAGTTGGCAATATCAAACAATCGTGCATAAAATTCATCAACTGACTCACTCTCTAGCATAGTAATGGTCTCAAATTGTGTGGTGAGAGTTTGTAGCTTAGAAGCTCTCACAACGTAGGTACCCATGTGAGTGAGCTGGAGGGTATCCCAAGCTTCTTTAGATGACGTGCACGTCATGATGCGATCATGCGACTGAACTCGTCAGGGGCGATGTCTCTAAAAATAGCGCTTAAATCGCGAGAGTTAAAATTACACCATTTTAGTTCATCCTCCGTACAAGTGGTGACGGGTTTATGACCTATGACATCGCCATTGGTCAGAGTGGGTGCTGTTCACCCTCTTTCACAAACAAGCCAGACGCGCTCGTCAATCGCTTTCAAAGCGTCATTCAAGCTTTCCAATTAGCATAGTTAGACCCATCGAAAATAGATTGCCTATTATACAAATTATCCATAAAAACCCAATTTAAAGATCACACAAAAACTTGTGTAACCGGCTCTGATCCCAATTTGTGAAAGCAGGGTCATATGGATATTTCGTATATTAGGTTATGCACACAAGATCTAATTTTTAATCCGAATTTTATCTTGATTAGATTAAGGAGTGCATGCAAGATAAGTCCAAATTAAATATTCAAATTCACACAATCAAACCAAACACACAGAAGAAGAATATGAGAAAAAAATCCTTTCGGGAAAAACCTAGATTTCAGCACTCATTAGAATTTGACAGACTCGATGACTTACAGAATACTTAGAGCTTCACCAAGTATAATGCACATGTCTTCAAATCTTTAACAGATACGGCACAGTCCAACTCCGTCCACAGGAAGCAACTCTTCCCCTGGTATCCACCGATCAGTCTCAGGATATCGGAATTTTTTTCTAAAATTGTAGAGCCTCAGCTCCACAAATGAGCAATAGAGTAAGCTTTAGAAGGGTTTGATGTAGTATTTGGGAACTAGGGTTTGAAACTCAACATATCATTTAGAGGATGAGCGATTTGGAAAACAAAAACTTGTTTTTGGAAAACAAAAGATGAACACTTTTGGAACAGATAGAGATAATTCGTATTCGCCAAAAGTCTCAAGAAAAACTGATCAAAACAGGTCTTTTATAGAAAAACACGTTTTTCGAGGTGGAAGTCTTGTTCAAACGAAAACACAGGTTTCTTTCAAACGAGATCCAATCTCGTTTGAACGAAAGGCTTATGACGTTCGAACGTCCTTCCAAGGAGCTTCCAACGAGAATGTGTGCCAAACAGGGACCCTTTCGTTTGAAGTTCATTTGAAGTCTGTTCTAACTAGGGATGACAATTTGGGTCAATGGGTCGTGTTTCGGGCCGACACGACACGACAAGGTTTTTTCGGACACGAACACGACACGACACGACACGACTCGAATTCGTGTTTTTTTAATTGACACGAATACAACCCGAATAAAAAACAAGACGACACGACATGACACGAATACCAGAGTTTCTTAAATTTCACGCTTAAAAAACACGATAACACGACACGACAAAACTCATAATTCAGATACGAACACGACACGACACGACATGACTTCGTGTTAAAAACACGACATGAACACGACATATCGTGTCAATTTTGGGTCAATTTCGTGTCGTTTCTAAAATTGTCACCCATATTTCTAACGCAATCAACCATTCGTTTTAATGAGGTTAAACCTCGTTCGAATGAGAACAAGATATCCTTCTCAGTTTATCCGAAATGCCTCGACTAAAAAATAAACATCCTAGAATAATATGATCGAGTAAAATCAAAACCAGAAGGTCATATACCTTCATAAAATGTTCACGACGATTCCAACGGCTTGAATCTCGGACATGAAGTTCGGTCACTAATACATCCAAAATGATCGTGGAAGCATAAGCGGATGTAGAGTTCAGTTTGTAGCAACGGTTTGTAACAGGATACGCCAAAATACCTAAGCTATTAGCAATTATAAAATCTTGCTCTTACAGCCTGGTGTATGTGGTGGGCCTCGGCGGGATGTCCTAGGGGCATCTTGTATCTCGAACTCCATGGTCTCGGGTTGGGGCTTGACTTGACGGCTGTGTGAAGGTTGGAGCACAACTGAGATCTGAGCCGAGAGGGATCATTCTTTCATGGCTTGAGGTGGACTGACTAGTGATGCCCGCGGCAGTAGGCGATGCTGGTAGGGCATGGGCTGGCGTTGGGTGTTCAACCTAGGTTGAGAGGTGCTGACATGGGTTTTGGATTCACTCTGGTTATGTGCGATCCATTTGATGGAACTTGGTGGAGTGTTGATGGATCGGTGTTCGTGGCCAATGAGTTCGATAACAGTCTGGTGAGAGCGGTGGTGGTAGCGGGGTAAAGATGGGATTGAGTTTTCTAGATACTATACCACGGTAGACTCTAGCAAGGTGGTTCGACATTCGATACCTGGTTGTAAAGTTTTCTTTGGCCGTATTGGTAGTGAAGAAGTTAGGGCTTACACACAGTTTGAGCAAACCTCGCTCTAATATCAATTGACGTGACACGCGTCAATGACAAAAACAACTTAACACAAACTCTCACAAATGCATTGAATGAATTACCTAAGAGGGGAATGGTTACAATTTTAGGCTTAGAGAGGGAATATTCCCTAGAATGTGCCACGCTGGCTATTATAGAAGGTGCTAGCATTAGTGAGGTCATGAGTGATGTCGCTCGTGTGCCATCCCTCGTGACAATACTGATGACATCTTCTAAAATCTACTATATTACTAACAAATATATAGCTTCTAAAAAATAGGACAAGTGTGACAAAAAGGAAAAAGTACAAAAATACCCTCCCCATATATATATATATATATCCTATGTACTGAAGTTTCTCTATATATGATATGTTGATTTCAAAATTGAATGACTGGCTTTTTTTTCTTCCTGGTGTTTTTTATATAAAATTATTTGACTTGTTTTCATTGTAAGTTTTTATTTATTTTTGGGTAGTTGACCTTTTTTAATCCTCTCCCACCTCGTAGTGTTTTCTCTGCTGTAATATGATATATTCATTTACTTGTTTTTTTTGTCTTTTTTATTTTGTGAAGAGTGAACTTCTGAATTCGAAGTCTTGCTTTGCAAGTTTTCATTTTCATGGATAAAATTTTAACTACTGTTTGTTTTGCTGTATGAAGTTACTATATTCTTCAGATCATTCAAGAAGATAACGGGTCAGATTGTTACGTGTTCCGGAAATGGGGTCGTGTTGGGAACGAAAAAATTGGAGGAACCAAATTAGAAGAGATGTCTAAAAAAGATGCGATCCTTGAATTCAAACGTCTATTTCTTGAGAAGACTGGTAATACGTGGGAATCATGGGAAAAAAAGAACAATTTTCAGAAGCAACCTGGCAGATTCTTTCCCTTGGACATTGTACTGTTCATCTTTCCCCCCCTTTTTTTGGAATCCATCTAATGTAAATTTGGTATCTCACATTTGTCTTTTCTTTTTTTCTTTTCCTTATTTTAAAATGTTGGGTTTGATAGGATTATGGTGTTAACAAAGATTTGCACCAGAAGAAAAAAATTAATGATGCAGGCAGCCAACTTGCTCCTCCATTAGCAGAGTTAATGAAGATGCTTTTTAACGTGGAAACATACAGGTTATATAACAAATATACTCCGTCATTTTATTCTGCTTTATTAATTATTATTCAAGGGATGTGTTTGGATAAACTGAAAGTTTTACAGAGCGGCAATGATGGAATTTGAGATCAATATGTCAGAGATGCCCCTTGGAAAACTGAGCAAAAGTAATATCCATAAAGGTACTCGTGTCTTATTTATTTTTAATCTTTTGGTGCAATACCTTGAGCAAAAACGTTTGAACATGTTGGTTGGTATGTTATGAACATTATTTTAAACCCGAATGCTGAAAAATATCTCCAGGCTTTGAGGCACTAACAGAGATACAGAATCTGTTTAGTAACAATGCCCACAGTCCTTCTGTCAAAGAGAGCTTGATCGTTGATGCCAGCAACCGTTTTTTCACTGTGATTCCTTCTATCCATCCGCATGTGATTAGGGACGAGGATGATTTTAAGTCAAAGGTATACAATGCTATGGATTGATATTGTCTTGCTTGCATATTTTCAAGCATAGTTGTCTGTGTTTGTTACTTGAATTAATATAAATTTTTGCATAATGAGTACAATCATATCTTCTTATTTTTCTCTTTATAACTCTGTATAATTGGGCGTTGTGCTATATATTGTAAATTTAGGTATAACACTATTTCATTATTACAAATATACTGCAAGATCTACTTTTTTGCATGCTACAGTGTGTCTTACTGTGATCAGGTGTTCCCCGTAGGCTCTGGCTAGCCCTTTGAGCCTTAGTGCACCTTTTATTGCACTTTTAATAACTATGTGGTGATCTTAGATCTCTGGTACAATATATCACCAGACTCGAGAACCTTTACATTAGATGTATGTTCATGGTGGTAAATCTCTTGTCCCTACCAGTCCCTTAATTGCAGAGTTTTATGTTTTTCTGTAGTTGTAATTACTTCAGGGAATTTCCTACTAGCAGAATGAGAAACATATGCCATTTTAGCTTAAGACCAAGGGTTGTCCCAGTTGTACTTTTAATTAATTTCTAAAGTAAGGCCTCAAGTTCCACAATGGTCAGTTTTCTCAATAATCAGAAGAGTAGATCTCACACGCATCGTGTGATAATCCAACCATCTACTTCTTCATCCAAAGGCCACACCTTGCTATATTTCCAATAAATTTCTCATTTGGTCAATGGTGAGAATTTTTTTCTCAAAACCAGTACGATCATGTTTTGGCGCGTCATAGAGCATTGCTGTTCTGTCGCTCACCGTTGTTTAACTTTTCCGTCGTAGTCAACCACTGTATCGTGGAGTTGCCGCCAATGACTTCCCGACAGAGTCACCAAATGTAGGAGGGTAATTGAGGCTGAGTAGGTATTATAGAGAGTTGCTCTTCGAGAGCTGAGACATAACCTGTTTTGGAGAACTTATATCTTTTATGTGGTGAGAGTGGTGAAAGTATTGGAATGGAAGGTGAGAAAATGGACATCTCGTCCCTTGGCGTGGTGAGAGAGAGCTAAGAGTGATGGAATGGAGGGTGGCAGTATAGGCATCTCATCATAGAGAGGTAATGGAGTCCAGGCATCTTGACAGATACCAGGTTACGGGTTTTCAGGTGTCATGATGGTCAAGGTGAGAGTGTTTCGGAAGCAGTTGAGACTTAAATAGTGTAAATGAGGATTTTAAAGCTCACGGATAATGTTCTCCAGGTTGCTTGTGCCCTGGATATTTTCTCTAGAATTTTAGGTAGGTGAGATGATGAACCTAGAGTGGGGGTGTGGGTATTGTTCAATATTTGGCCCGTACCAATATCAAAACCAAATTTTCCGGTATATTTGGCTGTCTTTTAATTTTTTGAAAACACATGCCGATACAAAACTACTCGGTATTTTGTTTTTTCTGCTAACTTTTAAGTTTGTTTATTTTTTATTATTTGCAGTATTCTCCGTTTTTTCCTTATTCTTTGGATTTTCAATTTTCTACACAATATCAAAATAAACACACAACGTAACATCAAATTAAACAATATAAGTTTTGATTATCCCATTGTAGCTCCATCTTCTTAATCCATCCACTTTTCGAGCAACTCAAAATAATATATTGATTTGCAATGGTACAGGTCCTTGCGAGACTTTTCAAGTTTATTAAATCTTTTTTTTTTGTTTAGTCCACCTGTTATGTATGTTATTTTACCTGGGCCAATATCTCAAATGAAATTGAGTTTTTTTGTTATTTGATTTTTCAATATCTAAAAAAGCTTATAATAAATGTACTCAAGCGCTTAACATAATATTCTAAATATGACTTCATATGACAGGACAAAAGTTTATACGTGTAGCATTCAACAATTGAAATCTAGGTAAAAAATATACGGTTTTGATAAAACAGGTCATCTATTTATATATATGAAATATAATTTTGAAATTTTTTTGTTTACTATTTGAGTATATTAAAAATATTTACGGTAATTTTGGTAATATTAACTTTTAGTAGTTTTGATATTGTAATTTCAATGATTCGTTTTTTAACTTCTTAAACCAGAGCGGACAAAAACTCCTAGGTAATTTCTGTTTTCACTTATTCACAATATAGGGAGGTTAGGTCCAATGCCATTTTTTTCTACTTCAAAAAGGAAAGGTAAGGTATGGTAAACCATACTATAACCGCCCTTACTCCGGAGTAAATGGTGTGATGGCAAGTGCCCTCGTCGAAGCTACGGTTGGTCACGGCTTCGAGACATGAGAGCAACCTCTCCATATATGGGGGTAAGGCCAGCCGACATCTTCCTCTCCGAGTTCCTCCAGTTAAGCGGGAGCCTTGTGCACTGGGTATGACCCTTTTTTTTTAGATGATCCAAGGCCTTGATCTTGAAGTTGAACAATAACATGCATCAAATGGGCTGTTGATGTAAAAAATTAGATTATCTCTAATTATTTAATCACAGATAAAAAACAAATAAGACAAGAGATTTTCAAAGTGGTTCAGCCTTGAAAGAATGGCCTACGTCCACTGTTTGTGTTATTGCTGACTGTTTGCAGAATTCTCGATAATGGGTTTACCAAGAAATTCCGAGTCCCCCGCTAATGAGGAGGTTACAATGTATTTATAGCCTTGAGGCTGTACATGCGAGAGAATATAACATAGCTGTCCAATAGGCGTGTACATCTGTTTGATAATAATCAGCATTTAATGCGCATTCAATCCTCTTAATTATTCGGTTATAAATGCTCTGTACGAGGTGCAGCTCGGACCGCCTAAGTAGCTCGGTATACATGAGTTGCTCGGTACAATAAAGTTCCTCGGAGAACACTTGCTGCTCGGAGCGCCTGAGTTGGTCGGGGAGGTTGAGTTCCTCGGAGTCAAGGTGTTGTAAAAAATGTTAGCGGGTGCCATGTAGATTGACACGTGTCTTCACATAATTGGTCCACGTCAGCAGACTAAATTTAGTATCAACAGAATCCCCCAATGTTTCGTAGTTTGATGTTGAAGAAAAGTATGGAACATTACGCTGCCTAAACTTTATGGATTTTAGACAATCGTTCGTTGTTTATAGCCCCTTTTTGAGTGCATAGTATCAGGCTTTTTAAAGTATTTCGAATTTCAATAACCGCTTCGTGTTTCGTGCCTTTTTCTTCTTTTTAGCCGCCGGATACGCAATTGTCCATCTTGGTAATCATTGCTTTTCTCCATTTTCAAGGTAAAGTATTTAAACGCTTCAGAAAACTCGATCGTCTTTTACTTTTTCAAATCTGCATCTTTAGAACTTCTTCACTTCTTATCTGTCTTGTGCGTTCGTTTCTTCCATTGTTCGTTGTCACCTGATTCATCTTTTTCCTGTAAGATCTTCCTTCTCTTTTATTTCTTTTGTTCATCATGGTTTACCTTGTTAAGTCGTTTGATAAATTTCGCTCTGATTTTTCTATTCCTTCCTGGGTCATATTGGAAGAGCTTTCTGAGCCTTTTAACTATTTTCGTTTGGCTGAGGGACATTGGTTCCCCAGTCTCTTTGTAGCTGAATGTGATTTTTCTTTTCCTCCAAACCCCTTGTGTTTGGAATTCTGTCAATATTTTGACGTGGTACCTGCAAAAATAGCTCTCAATACCTGAAGAATAGTTAATGGAGTCCATAGGTTAAATCAGATTCATGGAACCCGTTTAGGAATTCCAGAAATTATGTTTTGCTATAGATGGGTTGTTAGTGATAGCACTTTTTATTTAAAAACTAGGTTTTTAAATAGGGCTTTAGTTGTCAATCTCCCCGATGCCAACAGGGATTACTTCGAGCATGGGGTTGTTATGAAAAATTGGCAACATGCTCCATTAAATGGAAATGATGTGTATCAGGGTCCTAGATGCCCTCCCTATGGCAATGGGATAGGTTGTTTTTATTTTATTTTATTTTTGAAATTATGTTTTCTTTGTGTTTGATAAAATGCGTCATTGGCATTTTAATTTTTGTTTATTTGCAGTTGATAGCAAAAAGGAATCCCCTAAAGAAACTGATGTCAATTTGAGGCACTTGAAACTTATCTGGAGTTTGCACCAGACTGTTGCTGACGAACATATCAGATCAGCCTCGTACTTGTTGCAGTACAAGAGTTACACTTCCATCTTTTACTGCTCGTCCAGTAATAAGTGATATAGAACCAGCACCAGCACCAGCTTCTGAAGGTTCCTCTCTTGAATCAAATATTCCACTCTCAGTGATAGAATGAAGAGAAGAAGAGCTCCCTCATACTTTGACAAATCAGACTCTGCCAATGTGGAGGCAAAGAGAAATAAGCAGGATGTCCCAGAGGAAGGAACAAGAAAAGATGATGCACCCCCTCCTGCTGTTGCTAAGAAAATTGCTGAGAAGCCCCCTGTGGCTTCGAGCAAGGTTGTAGCTGTTTCTCCTCCAAGCGAGGTCATCGTTATATCACCGACCAAGACAACATCCTTGGTTGAGAATGTTCCTGCTCCCACGAGGAGGTTAAAGAAAAGTTCCTCGGATAAACTGGCTGAACCTATCTCTCAGCCTTTAACTGCTGGAAGTGGTGTTCCCACTTTTGTTGCTCCGAGCTCTGCCATGGGCTCTGTGAAGTCTTGGATTATCCCGGAAATCCAAGGTCTTGAAGACACTCTTTCTCGGGATAGGGTTACCACCTTGGTAGCCCAACATATTGCCTCAGTAAGTATTACTAATCTAAACTTTCATTTTTCAATGTTCTATTCTTGTACTGACTCGAAGTTATTTTTTTTATCAGCTGGTAACGTGTTTCAATACTATTTTGAAAAAGGATGAAGCTCTTAAAGCTTCGAGCTCCTCGGGAGGTGTGGAGGAGGCTTTTGTAGGTCTGACTCAATCCTTAAAGGATTCTCGTCAGAAATATGAAGAAGATAAGGTTGCCTGGGAGAAGCAACTGAAGTCCGTCGAGCAAGAGAGAGAAAAAGCTGTGGAGGCCTCTCAGGAGTTGGAGAGGAAAGTGAAAGAGTTCAAGAAGAAAAATAAAGAGCTTGAAGAAAAGCTCAAGAATGCTGGAGAGCTTGAGACCAAGCTCAAAACTGCTGAAGAGGAACTTGGTAGACTTCGTGAAGCTGATCGTCAGAAGGTAGAGGTAGAAGGAAAGTTGAAGGCAACCGAGGAACTTCTTACTGAGAGGATTTTCTCGGAGAAAACAAAGAGAAAACTTGCTGTTAAAAAGTCCTTTAGCGCTGGCTGGGACAAAGGTTGGAACAAAGGCCTAGCTGCCATGTCCTCTCAGTTGGATTTTGCTAGCCTCAAATTCTTCAGGGACGGATGGATTGCTGCTCTGCAGGAGTTAAAGGTTTCAGAGAGTTCTGAGCTGTTTCAACGTCATGTTCATGGTCCTCCTCCTTCCCCTGGCGAAGAAGAAGAGGACGAAGCTGCCTCTGAAGAGTCTTCAATGATGGTTGGGGATCAAGTCCCTACTGTTGAACTTCGCTACGAGCAACCCCAACCAACTATTACTCCTACCGAGCAGCTTCAATCTACCAGTACCTTTGTCGAGCAACTGCCAATATCCTCCGAGCAACCAGCCTCCTCATCTCAGCCTTCCGAGGAAGTCGCAAAACACAAGGAGAAGGTGTAAAGTTGCTTGGGCTTTAATTTTATTATTTCTTTTGAATGCAACCCTGAACCTTACTTGTCTTTTGATGAATAAAAATTCGAGTTTTTGTTGTTGACTTTCTTTGTCTTGCTCTGCCTTTATCATTTATTAATCTTGTTTATTGCTTCTCTTTGCTAGTTTATAGCCAGGATGGAACTCTTGTCAGCTCACGATACTGAGTTGATGAAAAAATGTAATGAATATTTCAAAGCTAGCCATACAGACTTGGATGAGTCATAAATTTTTGATATCCTGGGCTCAAATGCCTCTGAACGAGCAGTGGAAGCTTACCAATATCTGAAATGCTTATTTGACCGAGCTGTTGCCAATAATGTGGCTTATTACGAGATGATAGAAGATCTCCAGGGTACCATTGAGGAACTTCAGCAACAATACCTGAAATCCTCTGCCCTTTTGCATCAGGGGTATGAGAAAAAGTATCAGCAACTAAATGCTGACAAAGGATATGATAAGTTAGTCACTGCTTATGATTATAAGGAGAGGACTTTGAAGACCGAGGTTGAAGAGCATAGGCAGATCGCGAAACTGCTGGAGCAGGAAAACAATAACTTGCGAGGAGAGATATCCCAACTAAAATCTGCAGCATCTACCTCGGGAGCCTTGGTCCCTGTCAATGACGAAGGTTTCTCGTTTCTGGAGGTTGAAAATGCCAATTTGAGAGACGAGTTGGAAACTTTAAAGAGATTGGGCCCCTCTACATTTGCTTGCGGACGAGCAAGAGCTTCTTGGCGACGAGCAAGGGCTGCTAGGGTAATTATTGAAGAGGCGAGAACTCAAGCATCTTTGGAAAATCAAGCAGTTCAGTTGGTTGCGAAGAATAAAGCTCTGGCAGAGATGTCCAAGAAGATTCTGGACCTTAACGAGCAACTTTCCACACAAGGATCCGTCTTGGAGAATAAAGAAATTTTTGTGAAGAATCTCCACGAGCAGCTGGAAAGGTTGACTTACCAATTCCACAAACAGCCTAGAGAGTTTTGGATGGCTGGCTATAATGAAGCCCTCTACCATCTCGATGATAGAATCCAGCAAGCGAATAATGAGGGTTATAAACAAGGATGGCTGAATGCACTGGGTGTATTAAAATTGGAGCAGGGCCATTTACTATGGGATTATCATAACCCTGGATTGCTCGAGTTGCCCGTGCCACCTTTTAAACTTGATATCAGCTGGATTCCTGCTCGGGCAATCCCTCAGTACTTAATCTCCAAATATCTCGGCGACTACAGTCTTCATTCCAACGTTGATATTTCTCGCCCTGAGCATCTGCTTG
The DNA here is from genome assembly GCA_949130495.1 of Sambucus nigra. Lineage (NCBI taxonomy): Eukaryota > Viridiplantae > Streptophyta > Magnoliopsida > Dipsacales > Adoxaceae > Sambucus > Sambucus nigra. Next base: position 477,952,349 of record OX422217.1, on the reverse strand, counting down.
ATCGACCATCAGTGATGAATGTTCGAATGCTTCGAGATCTAAATTTCATAAATTCCCCTTATGCCTTAGACGATCCTCCTGCTGGAGTAGAATCTGTTTCAAAGGCAGAAGGGAAGAAACCAATAGAATAGGATTTTATGTAATAATTTCTACTTTCCACAGCATATGTAATCCTTTTGAATGAAAAATTTTGCTAATACATTTCTCACGTCATTTGTAATTTTACTTAGTATGAATGAAAATTTGCCTTTTGTCATTTCATTTTCTTCTAAATAATTTGTAGAATGTTTTTGCTTGTTGGTTGCTTATTTTATTGCAGTGATTTATCAATCTTTGGTCTTTATGTGATAAAACGTCCTTTATCTCATGATCCTGTTTAATTTAAACAACTGGAGATGATTGTAATTGGCTTACCGACCAACTAGAATTTATTAAGATATTTGTTTCCGACCAACCGGAGTTGGTGAACTTTTATTCCTCGACCAACCGTAGTTAGGGGATTTTATTTATCGACCAACCATAGTTGATAGACCGATCAACCGTAGTTGGTGGGATTTCATTTACTGACCAACCGTAGTTGGTGGGATTTTATTTATCGACCAACCGTAGTTGGTAGACCGACCAACCGTAGTTGGTAGGGTTTTATTTACCGACGAACCGTAGTTGGTAGGGCCGACCAACCGTAGTTGGTAGGGTTTTTATTTATCGATCAACCGTAGTTGGTAGACTGACCAACCGTAGTTGGTAGGGTTTTATTTACCGACCAACCGTAGTTGGTAGGATTTTATTTTGAACTTGATGCATAGTGTGTAGCACTAATACTCCGAAAAAATTTCAACAAAAGGAGAGAATTGGGTAAAACATCCAAAGCTTTATTCATATCGAAGAAAACTGCATTACATAAGGATTGAATAAGGATCGAACTACTGATAATATTTGCGCAGATGCTCTGCGTTCCATGCATTCTTAAACTCCTCTCCTTCTAAGGTTCAATCCTATATGTCCATGGTCCAACAACTTCTGTCACTCTGTAGTGTCCATGCCAGTTAGCTTCCAATTTATTGTGCTTTTGAATTACTTTCTTTAGCACGTAGTCTCCTTCCTTCAAATCACACTTTTTTACTCTCTTGTTGTAGAAAAGAGCTGTTCGTTGTTGGTATGCAGCATTCCTGATTGCTGCTTATTCTCTAACGTCCTCGAGCATATCCAAGTCTAATCTTCTCATCAAGTCACTGATAGGAGAATTGAAATTCAGCACTCTGTGTGTGGGGAGCCCCAGCTCGGCAGGTATAACAGCTTTACTTCCAAATGCCAACATGTATGGAGATTCTCTGTTGCTGCTCGTGGTGTAGTACGATAAGCCCACAGTACAGAATGTAGCTCGTTAATCCAATTTGCCTTCGCATCATCCAGTCTTTTCTTCAAACCATTCAGCAGCGTTCTGTTCGTCACCTCAGTTTGTCCATTGCTCTGGGGATGGCCTGGTGCCGAGTGGGTTTTCAAAATGTTTGATTGATGACAATATGCAGCGAATTCCTCGTTATCAAATTGGGTTCCATGATCAGTAATGAATGCATGGGGAAGACCATATCTGTAAATGATATTCTTCCAAATAAATTGATACACCTTCTCATAAGTCATATCAATAAGAGGTTCTGCTTCCACCCATTTAATAAAATAATCCACAGCGACGAGGTATTTGAACCTTCCTCTTGTCGTCGGTAGTGGCCCGACCAAGTCTATTCCCCACATGGCAATTGGCCAAGGGGATGTTATGGGTGTTAGCAATGCTTGGGGAGTTCTTCGGATAGAGGAGAAGCGTTGACATTTATCACATTTTTTGGCATAGGCTATACAATCAGCCCTCATTGTTGGCCAATAGTATCCTTGCGCCATTACTCTTTGCAAAAGCGTTCGACCTGCTACATGAGCTCCACATGACCCTTCATGGACTTCTTCAATCAAGTCTTTCACCTCGGAAGGGTGCACACATCTTTGCAGACCTGCTATAATTCCTCGTCTATATAGAATACCATTAGTCAATACATAACGAGCAGCTTTAAACTTCAGTTTCTTGGCTGCGAGTTTGTCGGTTGGTAATTTCCCTTCCTCAATATATGCCCTGATGGGATCCATCCAAGATGGTCCTAAATCAAGGATAATAAAGTTCATCATCAGATCTTCGTCTATGCTTCGACTAGCCAAGACTTCTATTGGGATTGTTCTTCGTAGCTCGGTGCGTGTGGCTGAAGCTAACCGAGCTAAGGCATCCGCTCTTGCATTCTCCAATCTTGGTATTCTAATTATCTGTACTGGATCAGACTTGATAAAACCTCCATTTCTTTTGCATGATACCTGATCATTAATTCTCCTTTGGCCGCATATACTCCCAGCATTTGATTTACGATCAATTGCGAGTCACTGAATACGATAACCTGCTCCACCCCCATGGTTTTTGCCAGGCCAAGTCCTGCAATCATAGCTTCATATTCAGCCTCATTATTAGAAGCCTTGAATTGGAAGCGCAAAGCATACTCCACATCGACCTCATCCGGGATGTTCAAAACAATCCCTGCCCCACAGCCTGTAATGCAAGATGAACCATCCACATATAGATTCCATATAGGTACCTTATCCTCAAATTTTTTATCGGATAAAGTTCCTCGGTGGAATATTTGTTGCTTCCTTTTATCCTCCTCTAATACTTCTTGCTGCTCGTCGACCATCTCCCCCTGATCGTCAACTGACTTAAGTTGATCGAGGTTTAAATTTAATGATCCTGTAACATCCATAGGTTGGTCGGTATTCAGCTTTTGCTCCTCGGAGGTGTCAGGATAAGTGAATTCTGCGATAAAATCTGCTACTACTTGCCCTTTAAGCGACAATCTAGGCTCATAAACTATGTCATATTCACCAAGTTCTACTGCCCAGTACATCAATCTCCCTGATTTCTCCGGTTTATGAAGAGCTTGCCTCAGTGGCATATCGGTATACACTACTATGGTATGAGCTCAGAAGTACGACCTCATTCTTCTACTTGCTTCGATCAACGCTAGTGCCAACTTTTCTAGTCTTGGATATCTGATCTCTGCTCCTCGGAAGGCCTTGCTAGTGTAATAAATTGGTTTTTGCACTCCATCCTCCATTCTTATCAATGCCGTGCTAACTGCATTCTCCGAAACTGCCAGATACAAGTACAATCTTTCTCCCATCACTGGCCTGGACAACAGTGGGGGTGCTCCCAAGTATTTCTTTAACTCTTGAAAGGCCTTCTCGCATTCATCATTCCATTCAAACGTTTTTCGGAGTGTTTTGAAGAATGGGAGGCATCTATCAGTTGCTCGTGATACAAATCTATTAAGTGCTGCAACTCGCCCTGTGAGACTTTGCACTTCCTTCTTCGTCGTTGGAGATCCTAGCCCCAATAAAGCCTTGATCTTTTCTGGGTTTGCTTCAATACCTCGTTGGTTGACAATATACCCGAGGAACATGCCTTCTCGTACTCCGAATATGCACTTAGTAGGGTTCAACTTCATTTGATATTTATCTAATTGATCAAAGGTTCGACTTAGATCAATTAGATGGTCAGCAACTTTCTTGCTCTTTGTCGGCATATCATCAACATAAACCTCCATATTATGACTGATTTGCTCTGCAAACACCTTTATCATCAGTCGCTGATATGTTGCACCTGCATTTTTCAAACCAAAAGGCATAACATTATAACAGTAAGTTGCCCTAGGGGTAATAAAAGAGGTACTCTCCTTGTCTTCAGGTTTCATTTTAATCCGGTTGTAACCAGAATAAGCATTCATGAAGCTCAACAGCTCGTGTCCCGAGGTAGCGTCCACTAATTGATCAATTCGGGGCAAAGGAAAATGATCCTTTGGGCATGCCTTGTTGAGGTCGGTGAAGTCTACACACATCCTCCACTTGTTGTTCTTCTTCTTCTTCACCATCACCACATTAGCTAACCAGTCTGGATATTTGACATCTTCAATAAAGCAAGCTTTTTGAAGCGTCTCGACCTCCTCTTGTATAGCTTGGTTCTTCTCGGGGCTGAACACTCATCTTCGCTGCTTTACAGGTTTGATTTCCCTGTTCACATTAAGTTCGTGACACAAGAAATTTGGGTCTATTCCTGGCATATCTTCGTGGCTCCATGCGAAAGTTTGTTTTCTGCTTTTTAGGATGGCTATCAATTCTTGTTTTAATGGGGTATCCAACGATGAACCGATTTGAGTTGTTCGTTCTGGGTGTTTTTCGTCCAGAATGACATTTTCAGTAGCTTCCACCACCTGACCTTTTACGAGCTGCGACTCGTCTCTAGGATCTAACGTTTCAATTTTTGCACCTTCATCCACTTGATAGGTGGTAGTCTTTTTCCTAGATTCTTCCAGTTCTTCTTGCTCGGCCGATGAATAGTAGCATTCCCGAGCTACTTTTTGGTCACCCTTCACAATTCCTACTCCAAAGTTGGTTGGAAATTTTAGGCATTGATGTACAGTAGATGGTATTGCTTCGAATTTCTTCAATCCTACCCTTCTCATGATGATATTGTAAGCTGATTGAACATTCTTATCCATCACAAAAAAGCGCACTCTTTCTGTTCGACAAGCAGGCCATGTACCGATGAACAGATCCAACTTGATCGTCCCAAGTGGAAAAACTTTCTCGCCAGTAAAACCGAGGAGGGGCTGATGATATGGCTCCAACTGGGATAGCTTTAGGTTCAAACTATCTGCCGAGCTGCCATTATCCACCAAGACTCGCGAAATCACTACTTCCTTCATCCTCATTTTGATAACCAATGGGTCATCATGAGGATATAGTACACCTGCGAGGTCATTCTTAGAGAAATCGATGATCAGTTTATCTTTGTTAACCTTCCTCGAGCGATCTTCTTCAGCTAGATTTATCCGTTGAATATATGAACAAGCTTGAGCCTCGTTGAGGTAAACTTTCCTTTCTGCAGTAAGGTCTCCACCTCTTGGATCTCCACCAGTAATAACATTGCAATCAAATGACCCAAAACGGATAGAAAATACCTCACGTTCTGGCTGTCTTGGTCTTTTAGGGAGATCGGGGTCGTCTTCTAGATCATCTTCATGATCTCTTTTCTTGTTTTCTTCTGCTCGACGAGGAGATCTCGTTGTTTTTTCCTTCATTTCTACGATCAACATACTTGGCCAGCTTTCCTTGTCTGATGAGCGCTTCAATTTCATTCTGAAGAGCTATGCAATTTTTGGTCGTGTGACCATGGTCTTTATGGAACTCGCAATATTTGGCCTTATTCCTTTTGTCAGGATCTGTCTTCATTTTCTCAGGCCAGTTTAACTCGCTGTTCTTGATCTCTTCCAGAACGTGGTTTATATCTACCTTCAAAGGAGTATAGTTTCCAAATTTCTTCAACTATTCCAACACTTGCTTTGCTTTTGACTGCTTGTTACCACCATTATTCTTCTGATCCTTCTCCTCAAATCTTCTCGGCCTCAAGTTTGGTCTCCTTAGTGTCCATGCTCTACTTTGCAGCCATAGCTTCCTCGGCATTCATAATTTTGGCTGCTTTTGCCATTAATTCTGACATGGTCCTAGGTGGATCTTTGGCCAAAGTATAGTACAATTTATTTGGCAACAATCCACTCATCAGAGCAGTGATTGCTGTCTTTTCGTCGTAATCAATAACTTCGAGCTTCTCGTTATTGAAACGAGTAATATAATCCCTGGTTCTCTCACCTGTTTTTTGTCTAACGCTTAGCAAGTGTGCTACTCGCTTAACTGGTTTTGCTCCAAAATAGAAGTTTCCAATAAAGAGCTCGGCCAGTTGAAAGAAAGTTGCAATCTTCCCCCGAGGAAGATTGTTGTACCATATTTGAGCAGATCCAGTGAGAGTTCCCGAAAATGCCTTACATCGCATCTCGTCTGGAACAACATAGATATCAGCAGCTGCCTGATATTGTTCTATATGTAGAACATGATCAGTTTTTCCATCATATTTTGGTGTTACCACTGGGGCTTTGAACTTTGATGATGTGGGAAAATCCACAATTGCTTGGATAAAAGGTGCTCCTTGGACAAAAGTTCTTTGTAGAGGATTTTTGGCCTTAGCCATTTCCCCTAGCCTATCCTCCAACCTCTGAATAGAGCCTTTCCATGCGTCATTTGCCTCCTCGGGCCTGTTGGTCCGAGCAACTGATCGTGTTGAATTTGCCTCTTGGGATCTTTCACGACGAGCAGCTGGTCGGGATTGGGCATAATCTTCCTTTAAATCAGAGAATCGTTGAGAGTTCCTCGACACCATCCTAGGGGGACTTTTATTCCTCTTAGGACCCAAACGATCAAAGGGAGATACTCTACTCAATCTTTCAAGAGCACTGGTCCTTTCTGGAGATAGATTGACGTTTTGTTCAGTATCTGTGGCTCGTGCTGATGAAGTTCGGCCAGGTTGATAAGAAAAATCATTAGATCTATCAGTGCGATATGAATCGACATGTCTAGATCGAGATTCCTCTGGGAGTAATGTTCGTCTAGTTCCTCTGGATAGTTTGCATGAGTTGTCGCATGGTTTCTTGCATGTCGGTCTGGCCCTGAGCTAAATTAGCCATTATTCCAGCCAGATCTTGGACACTTGGAGGAGTGGATGGATTTGGGGGGTTTCCAGCGTTTCGATTACTGGATTCAGGATTATCAGCCATTGGAGATGAATTGCTTTGGTGAAAAACGATAGTTTCAGTCGTTTCCCACAGACGGCGCCAATCTGTTGATGTAAAAAATTAGATTATCTCTAATTATTTAATCACAGATAAAAAATAAATAAGACGAGATTTTTAAAGTGGTTCAGCCTTGAAAGAATGACCTACGTCCACTGTTTGTGTTATTGCTGACTGTTTGCAGAATTCTCGATAATGGGTTTACCAAGAAATTCCGAGTCCCCTGCTAATGAAGAGGTTACAATGTATTTATAGCCTTGACGCTGTACATGCAAGAGAATGTAACATAGCTGTCCAATAGGCGTGTACATCTGTATGATAATAATCAACATTTAATGCGCATTCAATCCTCTTAATTATTCGGTTATAAATGCTCTGTACGAGGTGCAGCTCGGACCGCCTAAGCTGCTCGGTATACATGAGTTGCTTGGTACAATAAAGTTCCTCGGAGAACACTTGCTGCTCGGAGCGCCTGAGTTGGTCGGGGAGGTTGAGTTCCTCGGAGTCAAGGTGTTGTAAAAAATGTTCGCGGGTGCCATGTAGATTGACATGTGTCTTCACATAATTGGTCCACGTCAGCAGACTAAATTTAGTATCAACATGAGCTATTACTTGTGAATGTGAAGTGATGAGCTATACAGTAATAGGTACTGACTGTCAGAAGACCAAATGATCTTATAGAGGTGTCCAAGAAATTAAGGTTGATGATCATGGTGTTTTGGGGAATGTTGATGGGTATCTAGAGTTTCTTTTGGTTTATATATATCGAGAATGGGGTTTCAATGTTTTATAAATCACTTGAGGCGCCTCAGGGCAAATCACTAAAATTTGCCTTGAGGCTTATGCGTCAGTATTGAATTTGAGGCTTACGCCTCGATGCGCCTCACGCCTTACCTCAAGCTTTTTGTCGAGGCGCAAAAAAAATACTGTTATTCTTCCATCACAAACTCTGATTTTTTTGTTATTTTAATCTATAATCTATGCCGACAATTGGTATATATATACATACATACTTTGAAGATAGTGCAACAATTAATCATATTTATTTTATTACACACACACACACACATATTTGTACACACTAATATTTATATTATTTATTTTTGAATTCACTATTTTTTAAAGGTTAAAGAGCTCTTCATTCATCTAAAATTGCACTTTAATTAAAATAATATCTGTTTAATCTACTAACTCTTCTTCTTTTTTTTTCCCTTTTTTTTAAGATTGCACTTAACTTGTATTATTTACTATTTTAACTTAAAATAATTTTTTAAAGAATAACCAGTATGTCATATTATAAAATAATCAATATGTGAATGGAACTAAAAAATTGTTGTCAATTTGATTTTTCATTGATTAAATTATTGTCATATTATAAAATTAACAATATGTAAATGAAAAAGAAATTGATTTTGCATTGATGATTTATTGTCATATTGTAAAATAATCAGTATGTTAAAATTGATCTTATGAAATCATTTTAAAAAGAAGTCATCTCGAGGGAACAAAACAATATTTAACTATGTGAGAAAGTCTTCAAAGATGTGTTTTATGTAGTTTTATTTTATATTTCTTTGTTACTTTATTTTTATAGTTTATTAGTATTTTTTAATATTATTTTGCTCTTTTTTTTTTTTTTTTTGGTGAGGCTTACGCTTCAGTACGTTGGCTCTTGTTTTGAAGCGCTTGGCTTATCCTCGCCCAACAGACCTTTACTCTCTATCCTTCAAACCACAGGCCCTCAAATCTCTCGAGAAAAGGGATCTTGGCTAGGTCCTCAACTCCTTGACTCTGCCTATTAAAGCCTCAAACCCTTCGAGATTCTTGATTTTGGAGTCTACAAATCCTGAAATGGCTGTTACATACCTGAGTTTTATCTTCTGACGATGTTCTCGAATGCCTTTTGTTGAGAATTGATGCACTTCCTTGATCAGTGTATGTGAGAGAGAGAGAGAGAGAGAGAGAGGCCCCGTGTGTGTGGGTGTTTATGACTATAACCTAGGGGACAGCCTGTTTTGGGATTCTAAGCACTTGTGCCTTTTATAAGCGGAGGAATTGAGGGTTGTTTATGGGGTTCAAAGGTCCTTTAGAATATACAGTCCTACTCATGCGTCCCCCCCCCCCCCCCCCCCCCCCCCCCCCATATATATATATATATATATATCACATAGAAATATTTCAATCTAAAATGAATAAAACGGGATAAATTAAAAACAAGAAAAAAATATCTGATCAGGTTTCGGTAACACATGTTATGGCTCCGTCAAAGATCTAGATCTTAACTCAAATCCAATTAATTTCTTAATCCATGGAGCCAGGGGACGCAGGTCTATTCAAGACCTGACCCATTTACAGGCCATTGGAGAACTTTTGAAGCTTTCTTTGACCCGAGTCATTGTTTTCAATTTTGTTTAAGCATTATGGTCTTGGAAACAAAATAAAATAAAAGTAGATATAGTTTTTTTTGAATCAGAAATGATGAATATCATTCATATGGAAAGGGATATGCATACCTGGAGTCCACTATAAAAATAGAGACAACAAAAATGAAAAAGTACGGATGGACATAAATTACAGAAAACAAAAGGAAAAGTAAAGAAACTGATGGAAATGGGTCATATTAGGGTTTAATTGTCATTTTTTTAATATTTTGTATTAGTCTTTCTATTTTAGTTCTTTTATTTTCTTTTTAGCCTTTTAATTAGTCTCCAAGTATGTTTGAACTAATTAGGCATTCTTTTATTTTACTTGGTCCTTTTAGTAATTTTAGTTAATTACTTGATTAGCAAGTAATTCAGCCCAATATAAGTACCCCTTGTAATCTCATTTGTACCAAATTTTTCCATTCTTGAAATATAAGACAACTTTTGAGTCTCTCTAAAATTAGAGTTTTGTATTTCTTTTTAGCCGATGTGTAGTTCGCGTCAAATTGGTATTAGAGCGGGTGTCGCTCCAAACATTGGTGTAATTGTGTGTAGTTTGTATCGGTGTGTGTAGAGTATCAAAATCGTATGCTACTCTTTCAATGATTTTAAAGAAATCCAAACAACAATAGTGGGGGATTCAAAAATTGAATAAAGGCGATCAAGAATGGAGAAAAAACATTCAAGATCTCATCAAGAACGTTGACTCTCAATTCCGTCTCATCACCAAAACCTCCCCAAAGAGACGACGCGATTTCAAGATGAGATTAACGAAGAATTTAGAGAAAGTTATCAAGAATTGAAGGAGAGCAATCACGAATTGAAGCAACAAATAAAGCCATCCTTCAACTTGTTTCCAAACTTCAAAACCCTAACCACTACATTGCCTTCAATCTAGAATCCTCCCCCTCTGCCGTAGGCAGCCCCGCCACTGCTGTCCTACCCTATCACCCCACCACCGCACCTCACCCCAACCCTGCCGCTGCTATTCGACCCCCTCCCCCTGCCACAAACAGCCCCACCCACCCTTCCGGCCCACTTACCAGCCCTAACCCTGCTGCCATGGCCTCCGACCTTCCCTCCAATCTGCCCCGCCCCAAAAAAATTCTAATCCAGCCCCATTCTGACCCGTACCCAAACCTGTAGTTAACCAAACGAAACCCTAGTAAAAAAAATCCCTATTCTGACCTGTTCGAACTCCCTGGACAAACTCTGCTCAAGTCTCCTGCGCATCGTTCTGACCCTGGAGAGGCTCCAGGTCACTCCAAACCCTTCCTAACTGCCGACGCCAACAAGAATCTCAAATTTCCAGCCCCATCCGACCCATCAAACCCTAGACTAACTTTTGACCCTGGGGTGACCTCCTTTTTGGTCGCTTGTTTTCCTGGACGCATATTTGAAGACTTTACACGCATATCCAATTTTCAAGGACGAGCTTTGTTTTAAGCCGGGAAGAATGATGGAAATTGGTCATAGTAGGATTTAATTGTTATTTTTTTAATATTTTGTATTAGTTTCTTTAATTTTAGTTCTTTTATTATCTTTTTAGGCTTTTACTTGGGGCATATTTGGGACTAATTAGACATTCTTTTATTTTTACTTGTCCTTTTAGTCATTTTAGCCAATTACTTGATTAGCGAGTAATTCGGCCCATATAAATACCCCTTGTAATCCCATTTGTACGAACTTTTCCCATTCTTGAAATATAAGATAGCTTTTGAGTCTCTCTCTAAAATTAGGGTTTGGTATTTCTTTTTAGCCATTGACGTGTAGTTCACGTCAGAAACCCTGTCATCTATCAGTTGCAACACACTGTTCTTCAAATCTGGTTCGCATTCTCCTTAAATCAGTGGTTCATTCCATCTATCTACCATAGATGAAATTTTCAATCCATTTTAAGTGTTTTAATGTTGACACCCGAAGGAAGGCTAGAACTTAGTGCAATCTTCCTTTAGTGTTTCTCATGGTTTAAAGACCATTGATATCGATTTCGAGTGATACGCAATGATATGCTGTTTAAAGCCTTTTTTTTTTTGTAAAAAATAGAAAAAGAAATATAATAACATGCATCAGTTAGACAAGTACAAAATCGTAGTATGCATAACATTATCAAATTGATTACATTGGTGCTCGATGTATTTGTCAATTGCATTGTTCCAAAAGTGATTAAGCACACACCTCTGAATAGTTTTATTTAAAAAAATTGTAAATAAATTGCAGTTTAAAAAACTTACATTTATAGTTATATTATATATCCAGATTACACTGACAAGTTCATTTATGGTTGCATCACACTCTCCATCTTGTTTGCGAATTTATGGAGGACCACTCAGACCTCTTACTGGCTCAAAGACGGAACACAAGGATGAAATAAATAGTGCAACTCGTGTGTTGGCTCGGCGAGTCACCAAGATTTCGGGTCGGCATGTCAAGTTTATTCGTTGATGTATCGATAAGTATTGTCTCGGTTTCAGCATTTACTTTGAACCATGCGTCTTAATCCTAGAAAATCCTCTCATTTTTGTTGTTTCCAAATTTTCCATGCCATACATAAAGAAATGCAAGTCCATAAAGTATTGTCTTCAGTTCCTTTTAAGAATCCAGAAATAAAAAAGTACATAATGTTTTAGGCACTGCTCTCGCGATATCAAACCCCCAAAAGTGTATTTCCAAAAAAATTTAAATATCACTATGTTGAACTATGGGCTTTTGACAATATCTTCTTAGGGCGCGTTGTGCGCATTCAACAGAGATACACCAATTATAATTATTTTTTACTATTTTACAGGGTTTTAAAAGGCGCGCCTAGATTTGAGGCTTTGGAGAAACACCCTGCCTATGCTTTATTTTTGGTAAAAGTCTTAAGGCGCACTTTTTTTGGAAAAAAAAACGCTTTAGTGAAACGATATCATCTTTAAAGACTTTTTTTTTACAATCCGGATCAGTATCTCGTCCAAAACAATCAAAAGTCTAACAGTATCCCAAACCTCTCTGCTTCTTTTTGACTCTCGTCCAAAAAAAAGCCTAACATTGCCGACCGACCTCCGAATAAAAGTCTATTTGTTTCATTTGAAAGGTGAAAAATACATTTCTTATGTTGAATCATTTTGTATTGATTATTGAATGATGAAAAATACATTTTGCATATTGCTTATTAAATGTTGAGAAATACATTTTGTATATTGATTATGGAGCATGCATATGAGAAAGATGGTTACCAAACAACCAAATATATTTTCAAAATTCAAGGTATGTATTATTTTACCTTAGAATAATTAAAATAATAAAAAATGGGAAAACGCCTTTTTACACTTAGGCTCCTAAGGCTTTGAGACTTGACTTCTACAGGTCGACCACGCCTCGCACCTTTTAAAACCTTACTTTTTTAGTGATGGGATTTACCCAAAGCCCCAACGGGCAACTGTCTTTTCCACTAATTTTGGGCTGTCTTGTTATTGAAGGAAGTTAAAAGACTAAAAAGGATAAAAGAGAAGATTCTAGGCCTATGAGACGCTATGCCTCTATTTAGGGGTGATTTTCTACTGTAGAAGAAAGCGAAAACCCTAGTGCAGTTGATTAAAAGTGAAGAACAAGAAGCGGGAATGGACCCGATTCTCTTCGGAATCCCTAAATCTTTTACCACCTTGGTGTAAATTTCCTCTGTATCGAAGTTTTGAACCAAAAACAAAGAAGAGAAGAGGCGAAGCAGTTGATTGATTTGAATTATTTTTTTTGGTACTTAATCTATAAAGATTGTACATTGTACAGCTGATGGGATTAACTAAAGCTGCTTTATGTCCCTTTTATCTGTGAAAGTAGTACCTCTGTTTACTTACTTACTGATGAGATAAAGGTTGCTTCTCCTCTTAATTTTTTCAATTTAATCTGTGTTGAGCTGTACGAGGTCCTCACTTTTTTGAGTACAATGGTAAAAAAAATGATTTTTTGATCAGTGTTTTTGGAGATCATCTACAAAATGAGGAGATCATCTACAAAAAAATTCATCTAAAATTTAATCCAAAAGTGGGTAAGATGATCATCCAAAGTATCAACGGCAAAAAATGCACATATTCATCATTCTTGCATATCATTTTTTTTAATAAGAAAAAAATGAATTTTTTGATGAAACTTTTCATAGAGATCTTTATAGTGAGGAAACTCTCTCTATGTAAATGATTACTATTTTAAAAAATGGTTTGTATATATATTAAGATTTATATACATACTAATCATTTAATTATATTTATAATATTTTTTTGATACACAATTATTGATAAAATATACTAAATTATCAACTAGTTGATGATAATTAACTAATTTATGTTGGTAAAGTTGACTTTAGACCCTTTTTAGTGTTAATAATATTAATTATGGATCATTTTGGAAAAAAATGTTGTTACATTTATTGGATTATTTTTATAATATTTTTTTCTTTTTTAAGTAACAACCCCCATCGAGGGAGATCACATTCAGTGGGTTTGCGGGGACGGATTATGGTGATTTTGTCCATACCAGTCTTACAGGCAGACCTGTTCACCCAAAACTCATAAGTGTTTCTTATTATGGAAGCTCAAGAGAATTCACAACTATTCTCTCTTTGGTTTTGTTTTCTCAAATTACCTATTCCCAACCCAGCTTCTTCTTGGATCTACATACAATTTTCCAATCTTTCTCAACTTCCTTCCCATAAGAAAGCTCTCATTTATCTTTCCATTTTCTTTGCGATGCTAATGGGAATTCTAACGAGAGATAAGAAGTAAAGAATTGATACAATTGCATTGGCCTTTCCAATCTTACATCTCTCTCTATATTGCATGATAAGTTAGTAAATTAAATGATTTGGAGACAACATGCTTCATAATGTCTATAAATAGTGGTGGGAAATGGCGTTTAAAGATTGCTGAAGATATTGATATTTAAATATCCGACAAGCTTAGGTCTTTAACATATGCACATACCAGTTCACCTGCCTTGTGCAAGTAGTTTTTATACTTTTTTTGGTCAAGTAATATAGTTATCTATTTTGCATTCTTATGGTAGGTCAAAATGTTAGAAGCACTCCAGGACATTGAAATAGCTTCCAAGCTAGTAGGTTTTGATGCTGATAATGATGACTCCCTTGATGAAAAGTATAAGAAGCTTCACTGTGATATGGTTCCACTTGCTCATGATAGTGAAGATTACCGGTTGATTGAGAAATATCTCCAAACTACTCATGCCCCTACACACACGGTGGGTCAGCCTTGTACTTTATGCACCTGGTTTAAAGAATCAATCCTAGTTTCTTGGTCCTTTAATTCTTTTAAATGTAAATTTGTATGTGTGTGTGTGTAATATACACGTATACACTGAAGTTTGTGATATTCTCAGGAATGGGCGCTTGAACTGGAAGAAGTGTTTTCACTTGAAAGGGTAGGGGAACTTGAAAAGTTCGTTCCCTACCGGCAAAAACTTCAGAACAAAATGCTCCTTTGGCATGGTAAATTGAACATTCCTAGCTGCCTACTAATGAATAAAATGAACGTTTTCAAATGTGTAATGTAAATAAATGTTTCAGATTCTGATTTTAAAGGTATCAGAGCCTCAGAGGCACTAGCAGAAGGAAAGCGGAACTAAATTCTATGTTGTTTGCAGGTTCTCGGTTGACAAATTTTGTTGGTATACTTAGCCAAGGACTGAGAATAGCTCCTCCTGAAGCTCCAGCAACTGGCTATATGGTTCCCTCTCTCTCTCTCTCTATATATATATATGTGTGTGTGTATTACGTGCCACTTTTTGCTGAAGTACTCAATAATAAGTTAATTTCTGATGTATAGTTTGGCAAAGGGATCTACTTTGCTGACATGGTGAGTAAAAGTGCTCAGTATTGTTACACTGATAAGAAGAATCCCGTGGGATTAATGGTTCTAAGTGAAGTTGCCTTGGGAGATGTTTATGAGCTCAAGAAGGCCAAGGTGAGTTCACATTTCACAATGTGCATATGCATATTTTTGCCACTATGTTTATTCTAAACTAATTAACGCTTGCAACAGCGTCAGAAAAATTCACTCATTCATTAGCTAACTTCGTGTGCTTATGTACGTGTCTTAACCTTTGAAGCCTGGTGGGTTGACCGGATGAACCTTTCACTGAATTGGTTTATGCATTCAATCCACAATGTGAACTACTAAACTGTCTGGATATATGTTAACCTGCCAACCCAAGGCCCTTTTCACCCAGTGTGAAACGGTTCCGTGTTATAAAATCAATTGAATTTCTTATGAAATAGTATTGTTTATCTTGTTTATACGTTATAACAGAATTGTAAAATGATGTCATTGAATTATTTTACAACTCTCGACTTGTAATAGAGAAAAGATACGCTTATATATAATCATCACTATTTTTAATGTAATTGATATATTATTGGTCTAGCCACTTGAGTCATGAAGCTAACAAATTCACTCTTCTCACTGAGTTATTGTCTGAGAACTATGTCTGAAGTTAACACGTTTACTCTTTTCAACTTCTATTTAGTATATGGATAAGCCTCCCGAAGGAAAGCACTCTACTAAAGGCCTTGGCAAGAAGATTCCTCAAGAATCGGAATATGTAAAGTGGAGGGATGAAGTTGTGGTGCCTTGCGGGAAGCCAGTGTCATCAAATGTCAAGTCATCTGAGCTCATGTATAATGAGTATATCGTCTACAATACATCTCAAGTAAGTTTTGATTAGTATATTTTGTCGTTAATAAATTACAGTGATGGTCTCTAAACTTGCAAATATGCCAACATTTTGACTTATAACCCAACTGACTAGTTTTTTTGTTTTTGTTAAAAGTAGTAACGATTTTAAGGAACAGCTAACAATCATGTGTCTTTTTAAACTGCAATTGATATATTTTTCATGCTTAATGCTACCATGGTAATCTGATTTGTATCCGAATTTGGCTTTTAATGTTGACAGGTTAAGTTGCAGTACTTACTGAAAGTGAGGTTCCGTCACAAGAGGTGAGGGGTGGGTACCAGATTGTAACGAATTTCTGTAGTGCATGGTGGCTTTGTACGATGTGTTAGTGTGGTGTTTTGGGTTTTCGTGGTCTCATTTTTTGGGTCATGCGCTACGTATCATGTTTTTAACCGTACAAAATCTAATCGTTCAGTTAATCTTGTTTTTGTGATTGGTACCTTCTATGGTAACTAATCTCTACTAGATCTCGTTTTGGGTTGTTTGCGGTAGATCTTAGCTACAACTATCAGTGCTGGTAATGTAAATGGGTTTGTATTAAGTAATGGAAACGATATTAGTTGCGTCTATTTTCTAACGACACTAAAATATAACAATGGTATGCTGGGGCACGAGGACCCTTTTTTGCTGTCTATAAAGTTCCTTTGAATTACCAGTAATGTTTCTAAATTTCAATGTTGTGCATTGGTTGTCTACGCTTGTCTTATTCTTTTCAAAAATATTTATTTATCTATTTATACTTTGATCTTGACGTGGACTTTTTACTATTGCCCCGCCTAATAAAATAAAAAAGGGAAAGAGGAAAAAGATGTTTTGAACAAGTGAGCTGGTTACCTTTTTTGTTAGCCTCCAGCTTGCATTAGTTGCACGTGTATAGATGATGGTGTTTGATTGTATGGTAGTAAAATGTTGATAAAGTAACTAACAATTGATAATGTATTTTTGTCCGTGGTGTGTTGGTGAGGTCGCGTTGTTGAGTGGAAAGTAGAAACAGCCAAGTTCCTTGGTTAAGTAAGCTTACGAGCTCTACCATGCTTTAGAGAATGCACTTTTTCTTCCTCTGATGTATCTGCTTTTGTTCTTACACACGTGGCTTGTCTTTTGCACAATTGCTTTGTGTGGCCAAAACTTGATCGGCTATTTTCATGATCGTGATATATTGCTTCAGAATACGGTTTTAATTTTAATTTTAATTTTTTTTGTAGATGTTCGCAAATGAACTGAGTTTTGAACGGTTTGAATTTGGCTTGTTTGTTAAGAAAACGAACTGACCTCAATCTTGATCTTAAGCTCGTATAAAAAATGAAGCTCGACTCAACGAGCCATTCTCATTGAGTCTCTAAGGCGTAATCGAGCTCAATTAGATCCCTCATAATTGAGTTATTTGTGCTCTTGCTCGTTCGCTGAGCAAACCAATCAAGCTTGCATGGTCTCGAACTTGTTTAAAATTTGAGCACAATTAGGCTCAGCTCAGCTCATTTGAGTGATGGAAAAACATATTTTCCCCACTGTTGTGTCGGGAAATAGTCCGAACAAGATTTTCACTCTGGAGATGGAATTTGAGAAAAAAATTAAAATTAAATTATATAGATATGAATTATCAAATTTCCCTATAAAATATTCATGAGATTTGGGGTTTAGCCTTCATTAATTATTTGATATCGACTTAAATTTTGAAATTTGAAAATTTGTATTTTAACCCCTATATTTAACTGGGAACTCTTGTTCTTTCAAACCATAACACTCTCAATAGCTCTTAAATTTTCATATACTTGGCCCTCATTCATTTGAAAACTTTAAAATTGAAATTATCCTAGAAAATCATTTGGTCCCCATCGTTTAAATTCGACCAGCGACATTTTCACATTCTCTCGGGGTTGATTTAAACGGGAAGGGTTGCACTGAATTATGCAACTCATTATTTCTTTAATAAAAGATAACACTATTTAGGAATTAATTTAAAATAGAGTTTTATGTGAAAAAATACACTACAAAATATCTGAGTGATTTGGGATTTGACTCGTACTAATTCTTTTACATTGACATTGACCCTCAAAGTTTTCATTACGCGGGTTTTGGCCTTATCTGGACAATCTTCTACAGATTGTTAACTACATTTGCTTCCGTTTATATGTTGTAAGCATCAAAATGCCTGCAATTTTAATACCAGAACACCCAAAATGACCTTTGAAATCGTTTTTGCCTTGATCCATTTTAATAATGTAACCCTAGAAAATATTTGGTGATTTGTGGTTTGACTCCCATCAATTCTTAGATATTGACTTTGACCCCAAACTTCCATTGCTTGAGTTTGACCCTATTTGGAGAACCTTGTGCAATCAACAAACCACAAACTGTGAACTCTTTTTGCATTTTTTTTTTGTTGTAAACCTCAAAATAAAAAAAGTCAAGTACTTTTAATACCGGAACACCCAAATTAGCAATTGAATTTGTTATACTTCGACCCTTGTTCTTTAATAGTGTAAAGTTCTTGACCCCCGACGCTTTCATATCTTGGGTCTACAAAAATGCTATTGTGACATAATTTTTGACAGAATTTTTATGGACAAACTGATGTGGAGTGCTTCTATTGGTTGGTTTTTGGGGTGCACGCTAGTGGGATCAAGAAACTAACCAATAGAAACACGCCACGTCAGTTTGTTCATAAAAATTATGTCACAATAGAACTACTCCTTGGGTCTATCTAGTCAATGGGTCAAACTGTTTTTGCCTTTTCTGCTCTTAACCCTAAATCATTACTTTTATCATCAGAACACCTTAATTTACCCTTAAAATTGTTTCTATGGCCCTCATTCATTGAATACTGTAAATTTAAATTCAATTAATCAAATATATGGGTATTGGGGTTTAAACCCCATTATTGTTTAGATATGAACTGTGACCCTATTATTATTATTATTATTATTATTATTATTATTATTATTATTATTATTATTATTATTATTATTATTATTATTAATTTTTAATTTTTTTATTTGGGATATGATCTCCATTTTGGATGGTTTCGTTCCTTCAAATGTCCAAAGGTTAACTCCTTTTGCTCCCCCCCACTCTTACACCCCCCCCCCCCGCAAAAAAAAAATAAAAAAATAAATTACCCACATCAATTATTGGGAAGCCCGGACTAGCCCTTAAAAAAACTCATACTTTTACTTTATTGCAATTTACTATTATAATTGTATTTATAATATTTTACTTAAATAAAATAGATTCTTTTGACTTCCCCCCCCAAGATAATACTGTATTTCGAGTTACCTCCCCAAATGTCCAATAATTATATTTACTCCTTCCATGCATAAGGCAAGGCAATCAAGTTAATGCATAAGCTGCAAGCAAGTTGATGCAAATGTAACGGGCTAAGTCTAATTATTGAAAATCTAGGGGGTATTTATGACTATATAACACCCCCAATTTTTCACGTGCCAGCGGGCCAGTTAGATATGCTGAAGATAGGGAAGTGTCAATCAATTTATATCATTCCAAGCATCAACGAAAAACTAAATCAGATGAATGAATATAAACCATCCACATGCATAGTCAATAAAATGAATACTCGAGGTAAATATAAATGTCTCCAACATGAATCACTTAACTTCTATAAACTGAATGAAAATAATTGACAGTCTCATCAAATGACTAATCTCAAAATTAAAATGTAAACAACTTTGGAACCATTGCGATCCATAAATAAATCTCTGAATAATAAATAACAAGTTTGACTGGAATAATTAAAAAATAAATAGCATCATACATTAAGGAATAAGAGATGGATATATGAATGCAAGTAAGTTTGGATGTTCAACCCTATTGTTTCTATTTAGGGATACATGAAAAAGATTTTTAGAAACAGATGGGTCAGATCCCGAAAAGTTGCAAGAAATAGCTTTTTCTATCATGACAATAATAATATGCGACTTACTTACGTAATCATGCCAACCCGCAGACACTCTCATGAAAAAGACACCTCACCTCTCATCATAAGTGAAATAAACCCATTACGAGTGCTCTATACCAAATCACAACTATAACATAAAAGTCCAAACTCTAAGACTATAAAGTAATCTACAATATACAATCCTGCAGCTACAACATATTGATAACCCTATCCATACATACCCGAATAATTTAATATACATAATATTATAATAAGTATAATAACCCGACACAAATCCTCATATAAACATGTCCATCAGTTGACTAATTAAAAGATACATTTCTCATAAATCACTCGAAGGCTTCAACCTTTGGAGGTATTCTCATGCCTCAATTACTAAATCCGTTGGAGTCCCACACCTAATGGATACCAGAATATGCACACATAAAATAATGGGAGGATTTCTATGCAATCACGCCATTGTGCGGTTACATACCAAACTACCCGTTCGATCAAGTCATGCACGTCTCCTAGTCGTGAGACGACAATCAATTGAACACATGATCAAACATCGACCTATATGTAGACTTATGCATTATCTAGGGGCGTAGTCCCCTATCCCTCAATTCATTTATAAATTCACAATCGCCGTCAATAGATTCTCTAAGAGCCAAACATGTTCTTATGGTATGTTTGCAAAAAACATACAAGTATACATAACACAATTTATAAATTGGATATCGTATTACAACTCACATGCCCCGAATACCGTTCAAATTCCTGAAATCAGAGGTTCCAATTATACGTAGGTTTACCAACTTAAATCCCAACTAGGAATTTCCATAAATTCCCCAAGTCTTAACACACACACACACACACAAACAAATATATACAAACCCAACCAAAGATCCAACTAGAAACCTAACTAAAACCAACCCATAATTGCCCCTGTTAGGCCCGTTGGCGTGGTCGCAGTCAACTAAGTATTCACTTAAAAATTTATAAGAGATTCGACTTACAAACTACTTAATCCCCCATAAGCATAACACACTATTCTTCGAAAATCTCTAAGGAACAACTATGACGCTCGCAACAGTCACATGACTGCAGTCCTTCGAATTAGCCTCAGCCTTCGTTCTTCTGTAGTGAATCCCCGCATGTATCACAAGTCAGCAATGGAGATCCTCTCCACCAAGGTGTATGCAAGAGATACAAAACTTTATAGGGTTCTAAACTAATTCACAAGAATAATATTGCAGGATGCTTTATCGGATCAAACTTTGTCGATCCGCCCCCTATGCGTCCTACCCCAAATGACGTAGTTTTGACCATTTGTAATCCCGAACCCCAATATCAAAGTTCTAAATATCGAATTTGCTATTAATGTCTACCCAACTCTCAAATCAACACCAAAATATTTTCAGATCATCTCTAAATGTTTCTAAATCACAATCTAGCACTATAGGGTCATAATCTAGAAATGATTCATCAAAATAGTGTTTAAATCATCACTTTTAACATGTTTTAATTATAGGTCATTAACAAATTCAGGTTTTACCATTTATATGTATTTCCATCATCAATAATCTCTCTTAAATACACTAATCATCTATATACTTTAACACTAGACTTTTTATAATAGATTCATCACGAATTACATGGGCTCTTATCATTAAATTCCAACCAATATCATATTTATGGCAGATTTAACAAGTCTAAATCCTTAATCAACATCATATAAGATCCAAACATGTTTCATCATCAGATAAGATCTAAACATGTGTCTAATCCCAAATTCATTCATATCAACAATCAAAACACAAATAAATTACACATTAACTATGATTATAAAATGTATTTCTTGCTAGTTAATGGAGGTTTAAGGTCCTATCTTGAATCTCTATTGTTATCTGCTAGTTCTTCCTAAAATCCCTTCTTGGTTCCCCCAAATCTCCTCTGTTGTTAGAGTTTATGATTTAGGTTTAGGTAAATGGTTTAATGAGGGTTAATAACACTTTTAACCCCTTAATCCCTTAGGTCTATAAAAGGCCCTGGACCAAAATGCTATCGAGACTAACACAAAACTTAGCTAAAAGTCATGCCTACCCCTTGGCCCAATCTAACATATTAAAAATACTTCTTCAGTCCTCTGTACCAACCTAGAGTCTGGTCTAAATGACAATACCTCACAAAGTAAAATAAATACACATCTTAAATATTTCACGAGTAACCACAATTAATTAATTTCACTGATTAATTAATTTATAACATGCAGTGTAGATGTCTCATAAATTGCAAATTTAAATGTCACATAGATTATGCACATTATTACAATCTCACCCAAGCAATAATAATTCACAATTAATAATAAATATTACTAATTAAAATACAAGCTATTATATTCTTTCCCTTAAAAAAAGGGATTCCTCCCACAAAATTTGATATGTACTTCGCTAGAAGAGTTCTAGATATTTCTCTCGCATGTCATTCTCCCTCTTACAAGTAGACTTTGTCTCATTATGGCGATCCCATTGAACACACACCAACGATATGACCTTAGAGTGAATAATCTTCTCCATACGATCTAGAATAGCAAATGGTCTATCCCCATAAGTCGCATCAGGATGGAGATCTCTCTCATCGAGATCAATATGATGGTACACCATATCATCTCTAAGGAATATCTGCAGCATAGAGACATGGAACACGTTGTGCACCTGTTGTAGGTGATCCAGTTAGACTAGGTGATATGTTACTGGTCCTACTCGATTAATAATAGTGAATGGCCCCAGATATCGGGGTGACAACTTCCATTTCTTTCCAAACCATATCACTCCTTCATGGGAGATGCTTTAAGTAAGACATGATTCCTAAATGGAAACTCTAACTTGTGTCTTCTATCATCCACATAAATCTTGTGCCTATTCTGTGCATTCTTAATCCTCTCCCTGATAAGTGACACCTTCTTTGAGGTGTCACAAATGAACTCTGGTCCAAGAAGTTTATTCTCCCTCACCTCCATCCAACAAATGAGATAATGAAAAGACCTCCTATACAATTCCATAAACGGTGCCATGCCAATCATCTATTGAAGACTATTGTAAGAAAACTCCACTAATGGTAAGTACTTCTCCCAAATGCCTTTAAAGTCCTAGAAACAAGCCTGTAATATATCTTCCAGCACTTGGTTCACCCATTATGTATACCTATTAGTTCTTGGGTGATACGAGATACTCATCTACAACTCCATCCCCATTACCCACTGAAAACCTTTCCAAAAGTAGGACATAAAGGTCTTGTACCTATTGAACACGATGTCGAGTGGCATACCATGTAGACTCATAATCTCTGCTATGAAAATCTTGGCATACTGATCTAACATGAAATCAGACTGAATATGGAAGTAAATTGGATAGATTAGTCAAATGGTCCACGATCATCGAGATAGAGTTACGTCCCCACTTCGACGTAGGAAACCCGGTAATGAATTTATGAAAAGGCTCTACCACTTCCATACTTAGACCTCAAGATTCTGTAGATTACCTAAAGGTCTCTGGTGGTCTACCTTTACCATCTAACAAGTTGTACACTTGAATAAAAATAAATTAATGTCCTTTTTTATATCGACTCATCAATACTAGCGCCTTATTAATTGATACATCGTATCCCCTTCGGGATTAACTGCAAATCGTGATCCATTTGACTCCGTAAAAAATAATCACCATGGACTTACCAATACTAGAGCCTTATTAATTGATACATATTATCCCCTCTGGGATGTACTATAAATCGTGATCCACCTGCCTTCCCAAAATATACTGGCCATAAATCTTCATCCTTTATTACCACTATCCTATTATGAAATCGTAACCACCCATAAGATCCAATCGAATACGACGGTGCCCCCTTAGTCAATAACTCTCTAACCTTATCCTAGCAAGAAGGGTCCCCTGCATGTTCCTTCATAACCTGAATAACGATATCATGTGTGATGATAAGAACTGCTATAAATGTGTCTGCCAACATGTCTGCTGTATAAAAAGAGGCCCACTTTGACTTCCAGATCATGGATAACATCATTGTTGATTTAGACGCAAGGCTTCTGGTACTACATTCATCTTACCCGTGTGATACTATACATCAAATTGGTCATCCTTAATGAATTATAATAAATGATGATGCATAATGTTCAACTCCCTTTGCATGAACAAATATTGCAATCTCTTATGTTCAATGAACAAGTGAAATCTTCCCCCCAACAAATAACGCCTCCACACTTGGAGGTCAAATACAACTGCTGATGGATCCAAGTTATGGGTGGGGTCATTTCCCTCATGAGTCTTATGATTTCGGTAAGTGTAAACTATAATCCCCTCCTCTTGCATCAACACACCCCAAGCCCTTATATCAAAGCATTGGTATAAACCATGTAATTAAACCCACTACAAGGTAAGGCAAGCACCTGATCAAAGTCAACTTATCATTTAACTCATCGAAATACTGTCGATAAAATTCATCCCATACGACTTGTACCCCCTTCTTCGTTAAATTTGTCAAAGGTCCCAGTATCTTCAAGAATCCCTGACGATGGTACCTTGCCAAACCCAGAAAGATGCACACCTCTCTTGGTGTCATGGGTTATCCCCACTCTAATAATATCGATACCTTACTTATGTTCACACAAATACCATTCTCCATCACGATGTGACCTAAAAATTGCGCCTCTCTCAACCAAAACCCACATTTCTCTACTTGGCATATAGCTGGTGGTCTCGTAATGTTTGTAAGACTACTCACAAATACTGAGTGGGCTCATTTTCCATCTGAGAATAATTCATTATGGCATCAATGAACACAATGGAAAACATATCCAAGCACTCTTTAAAAACATGGTTTATCAAGTCCATAACCACAATCGGTGAATTAATAAAGTCTAATGGCATAACTATAAACTTGTACAATCCATATCGTGTAAAAAATACCATATTCGAAACATTTTGTTCTTGAATCCTCAACTAATGGTATCCAGATATTAAGTCAATCTATGAGAAATACGATGCGACCCTCAACTAGTCAAATAAGTCATTAATACGGGGTAAAAGATATTTGTTTCGTATGATGATCTTGTTTCACTCTCTATAATCCACACATAGTTTCAACGATCTATCATTATTCTTCATGAAGAGGACTGAAGCTCCCCAAGATGAAGTACTCCTCCTAATAAAGCCATGCCTAAAAATAATGAATCTGATATCTAAGATCTTTCATCTCTAATGAATTCATATGATAAGGTGATTAGGATATTGGTTTGGTTTCTGGATTCAAGTTGGTCACAAAGTCTCTCTCTCTACTCAATGTTAACATTCAAATCTCCTGAAACACGTTAGGAAACTCACTAACAACATGAATTGAATGTAGTGACACATTGACTCCCTTTGAGGTATACCCATCTATATAATATAACTGTGTGCTTGACCTTCGGTTGGGCGATGGAATCAACTAAATACATCTCCTATCCCAGAATGGAAAAAAACCATGGACTTTCCAAAATAGTTCATGCTAGCATGATAAGCTAACAACAATCCATACCCATTTTAACATCACAAGTAAACATGTCTAATATCAACATATTGGCCAAAAAATATAATCTTTAAATATACACACATATATCATGACACACCGAACACATATGTTTACCCCGACCAATGGTGAATCTATATGTAACAAAGTGTCCGATGCTAAATTTATCATCCTAGTTGGTTGAGCGAACGATCTACTAAAAAAGAGTGTGATGCACCTGTATCAAATTATACACGTACCAAGTGTCCATGAATAAAAAAATACCATCTACTTCCTAAAACGATGCCTGGACATCTCTCTAAGTGACGTAGTATACATGCCCAAACTGCAACTGTGGCTGACCCTATGATTGGGCTAATGGTGGAGTTAATAAAGTTGGAACTGTAAAAACTGGTGGGTTTTGTAACTGCTGACGTTGGTCTTGTGGTTCATGATAACCTTCCTGACCTCTTTATCTCTAGGCACCTCGATTGACCTTAGGGCACGTCTTGTCTGTATTCCTCACCTTACCACAAGCGAAATAAATGCTGAAAAACATCTCGTGCTGACGCCTGCCCTACTGGCCTATACCCTACTAGTAGACCTATTGGTCTCTACCCTACTATCCATAGCCACATTAGCCCTGGTAGAACTTCTTCCCTTGTAACCGATGGCCTTGATGGTGAAAATAATCTTAACCCCTCTTAAAAGTTTGATCTCTAGACTATGGTCCCTTAGACTATTTGTCCCCTTGTGCACGAGAAGACTCTCCAGAATTATTTTTTCGTATCTTGTCAGTCTAGATAGACATGTACCCAATAGATATCTTCTATCCTTTCCCCGTCTAAAATTATGATGGTCCTATTAATGAAGTATAACATAATTCAACACCCATGTATAAGTGGTGTAGGATGAGTTACCCAATAATATATGCTTAATCCACCAAGTCAGCCACTGAATAAAGTAACCCTTCCTCTTCACCTTAGTGTCCACCTCCTCGGGTGTAAATAATGATAGGATAGTAAACTCTTACTCATACTCTACAACAGTGCGGTTTCCATAAGTCAAACTACAATACTCTCTCTTTTCTACTTTCCCCTAGCTACTATCAAAATCCAAAACTCAACAATGGTCATATTTCTCCTCTCCTCTATAGTCGTGGTAGTCTCCCACCATTATAGACCCTCTCCCACTAACTTAAAGCTAGCAAGAATTTGCATCTATGCCTCCATAAACTCTATCATCCTCAAGTTCCTATTATGTCTTTCCTTGACTGATGTGACACAATGATATTAGTGGTCCCCATGAACTTTGACGGGTTACCTTTAGGAAAATCCTTACGTGCCCTACCCAAGTAGATATGTGTGGTTGTGTTGAAACTACTATAATTGCAGAATAATTGCAAGGGGCATTTCAAACAAAGATTGCAGCATCACTTTATAAACGCGGAAGCCAATTTTAAATAAATGTTATCTTTTTATCATAATAATGCATCTATGGTGATAAAACAGATAAATCAAACAAGTAAATACAATAATGCCAAGTTTCAGGAAAAAAACCCCATACAGAAAAATCTTTATTCACTTAGAAATTTACAAGATAGTCTTCTTACAAACTACTTGATAACCGCCACAAGCATAATGCACTAATCTTCGCAAATATCTAATGAACAATTATGATCCTCGCAAGAATCACATGACTGCAATCCTGCCTCAGCCTCACTCTTCGTCTTCAGTGGTGGATCCCCGCAGGTATCGCAAGTCATCCATGGAGATCCTTTTCATAAAATGTGTATGCAAAGATAGAAATTTTTTAGGGTTTAAACAATTCACAAGAACAATATTCAAGGATATTTTGTTGTGAATTAGATAAGTATTTTTCATCACAAAACTTGAAGAACTTTCATAAAAGTTATGCAGAAACAGAGTTGGCAAAAGTCTTAAACGTTCTGAACACGAAACAAGTATTTATAGAAAACTTAAGCCGGTGCGTCGTTCGAACGAGATCCTAAGGTCGTTTGAACGAGATTCAAATCTCATTTGAAGTGGATTCGAATGACCCTATCTAATGACCTCTTTAAAACAAAACAATACGCTCTTGTTTGATCCATACGAGATCCTGGGCATCAAACGAGGGATCAAACGACGTGAGGATGTCGTTTGAACGACATAAATGAAAAATCAAGTTTCGCCTACAGTAAACTCAGAAAATATTTTTTTCGAAAATAAAAAGTTCCTATTGGTTTTTGATAAAAAATAAAAACTTCCTAATATATAATTACGTAAATTAATTTAAACTCTAAATTTCTTTACACCTTATCGGAATGTCAAAAAGTCTTCAAACTTGGAGATGCTAGAGTTCGTTTCGTCTTGACTGTGCGAGACAATTTGTAAGGGGATAGGCCAAACTAGCCTAAAGCTATGCTATGAACACTCCTAGAAAAATTGTTCTTAACAATCCCCTCCTTTGGCTATTCTGGTACAAAATAAACAAAAATGACCGAACACTAAATTAAAATCAAAATCTCCTATGAAATCAAATCTCATATGACAAAAATACTAAAACTCTTCCTAACCATAGAACGTAATGGCATAAGTCTCTTTGTATTCAAACTTCTTCTTCTTCTCTTTCAAACTTATATTCATTCGTGTGTCTGTGCATTCCGCTTTAAGTACCTACAGACATGAGATAAAAAATATATACCCCCGTGAGGCATCAAGTTTCAAACAAATTAAAATTCATAAATAAATTCTCCCTCATAATTCAAACTCATTATAATTTGCTCTCCCCCTTTGTTTTTATTCGAAATAGACAAAGAAGTAGAAACATAGGCATGAAATACGAAGCATCACATAGAAGATAAGATATCATCACAAAACGATATAAATCAAGAATGTGTAATGATCATCTCAAAGGCAAACAAACACGGACTATTTTTGAAAATTTTCAATTTTTCTCAAAAAATAGAAATTTCACAAATACAACATGCAATTCCATATATAATATATGCAAAATATATCAACAAAAATCCGGCACACATATATAGTATAAACGACCACAAAACATGACACAAAATACATAAGCTGTACACACTAGTATAGTATCGATGTGTCCAAACATTTGGGATGGAATGAATGGGTGTGAACTAATAACAAAAGAATTATAACCCAAACACTCAAATATGTTCAAGAAGTTCTAATTGACCGCAAAACTTTATCAACCTAAGCTTTAGCCTCAAGTGACAAATAAAGTTTAACTTAATGAACAAAACAAGCCCAATGCACACAAGCCTAAAATATTAATGATTCTACAAATCAATAGCGTCATAAAAAAATAAGCATAACTAGGTATTAATGTGCAAACCCGTTGATCTTCAACTAAACTCCCTCAAAATATAAACACGATCATATATTCTATTCTTTTATTTTCTTTTCTCTTGAATTAATTTCTTTTGAATGATCAATCAAACTAAATTATTTTGGACCCTTTTGGCATATTTTTCTTTTTATTGCCTTAATTTTTTCTTGGGTTCTTTTCAAATGGTGGATTTCATGATGAGTTCGCATGCCTCTCGCAGCCCTTTTCCGTGTATGAGACATTTTTCATTATTAAACAAATCCTCACGAGCAAAGGTTCTTACATGCACAAATCTCCATAGTCAAGTAAACATGTAGATGTAAAAATTGATAGGAGAACATCTCACCAAGCTCAAATATACATCATGACGTTAAAATCCAATAAGCTCGTGCATGTGTGTGTGGAGGCATATACAAAGTCGAATCCATAAAGCAAGTCAATTTCGAAATAAAAGATTAATCTAAGCATCTAAAGTCATAACCAAATGTCCTAGCTAGATGGAAATTACATAGTGAATTGGATTCAAACACTCCAATATGCCATACCAAATGTGTAAAATAAAAATACACAAAATTCGAAAATCTTTTTGAATTTTTCAAAAAACAAAATCTTTTTGTATTTTTCAAAAATTATGTAAAACCAAAAATCTTATTGTATTTTTCTAATATGAATCAATAAAAGAAAAATATAATACAAAAAGTACACATGTCATAACGCTAGCAAACATATATTATGAAGCATAATTAGCGTATGATAAACAAAATCATGCAAGCAATCAACAATAATAAATAGCATGTGAAGCATCATGTGCAAGCATGTGAGAATCAACCAACCTAAAATTTAGCATCTCCCAAACAAATTTTCTAACCTAAACAAGTGTGTACCTAATTCGAGGGCTTATAGGAACCGATGGGACACTATCCTTAAATTTCCTAGGATCGCTTCAAAGATCATAATAATAGCGCCTAAGGTGACCTTTCCTACTACAATGGGAAGATGTGTAAATGGAAGGAATGTTACCTATGGGTTGACCTTTTCTAACGTCCTTAGTTTTGATTGACCCTCTAAAACAAACAATGGTATTAGATTTAACAACGGAAGCATTAGAACAAGGCGAGCCATTACCATAACTACTCAAACTACTCAAGTCTTTTAAGTCATCTTTTAACTTCAAAATTTTAGACTCTTCCAATTTTAGGGTCTACTTCTTCATATATTCAATCATTCCTAGAAGGTTATCTCTCTCCCCCTTAATGAAAGCAAACTTATCCCTCAAAGTCTTCTCACGTGTCTTAAAATCATTAATTAAATTATTTTTATCCTCATTGACATAACCACAAACCCTAGACTTTTTCAAGTCCTCTAATTCCTTTTCTAAAACAAGGACTCTATCATCACTTTCTTTTTTGGCCACTTTTAGAATCATAAAGTCAGGGTGCATGGCAGCAAAATTCTCATGAAGGATATATCTTTAATTTCGAACAGTTTGCAAAAATCCCAAAATATTTTTAACACAATTTTCAGAATTTAAATTCTTTTGGCAAACATCAAATTCAAATGAGAATCCACCGAGAGACAAAAACAAGTACACGAAAGATGAATAAGCAACCACCCTAAAAGAAGGTAAAAAAGATCAAACACAATAACTTAATGCAACCTGATCTGATGCCAATTTGATAATTTGAGAATTCAGAAGGTATCAGACAAAAAAAACTTTTTGAAAAATCAGGATCATTCATAACATGGGGCAACCTGCTTTGATACCAATTTGAGAATGCAAAAATCCGAGCTAAAATCTCTAATTCTAATTTGTAAAAGTAGAATAATTGAAAAGGTGATTTCAAACAAAGATTGCAACACCACTTTATAAATGCAGAAGCCAATTGTAAATAGCTTTTATATTTTTATCCTTATCATGCATCTATGGTGATAAAATAGATAAATCAATCAAACAAATAAGACAAGGCCAAGTTTCAGAAAAAAAGCCCAAAGGGAAAGACCTTATTCACTTAGAAATTTAAAAGATAGTCGACTTACAAACTACTTGATAAACAGTAATCTTTTCAAATCTTTAATGAACAACTATGATCTTAATAAGAATCACACGACTATAGTCCTCCATCAGCTTTAACCTTCATCTTTAACAATGTATCCCCACAGTTATCACAAGTCAACAATGGAAACAAAATGTGTATGCAAATATACAAACTTTCTAGGGTTTAAACAATTCACAAGAAAAATATTCAAGGATGCTTTATTGTGAATTAAACAAGTGTTTTTCAATACAAAACTTAAAGAACTTTCGCAGAAGTTATGCAGGAACGAATTTGGAAAAAGTATTAATCGTTTTGAACACGAAATAGGTATTTATACAAAACTTAAGGTGACGTGCCGTTCGAATGAGATACTAAGGTCGTTTAAACGAGATTGAGATCTCGTTTGAAGTGTCTTCGAACGACCCTATCTAACGACCTCTTAAAAACAAAACAATATGCTCTTGTTTGATCCATATGAGATTCTGGGTATCAAACGTGGGCTCAAATGACACGAGGATGTTGTTTAAATGACATAAATGAAAAATCAAGTTCTGCCTATAATAAACTCAGAAAACATTTTTATTTTCGAAAATCGAAAGTTTCTGTTCATTTTTGATAAAAAATAAAACATCCCAAAATATAATTTTGAAAATTTTTAAACTCTAAATTGATTTATACCTTATAGGGATTGGAGATGCTTGAGTTCGGTTCGTCTTGATGATGCGTGATGATTTATTACGGGATACGCCAAACTAGCCTAAAGCTATACTATGAACAATCTTAGAAAATTTATTCTTACAACTACATCCTGCAACTATGGCTACTGGGGTAGGTGAAGGTGCAGTAGTGCAACAACGACCATATCAACCAACTCTAACTGAGTGTCACGATCAGTAGCTACCCATCCTCTCCTACCACGTGTGTTTTCCATCTGAAAGCAAATCAAGAATTCAAATTAGATAACGATAAATATAAATTACAATGAATCCTAACCGTAACAACCTCTAAATTTTAACACCCGGTTGATCACATCATGATAGTAAAACATACAACTTTTCAAAATAATTTAAAATATCATTTTTAGCATGTAAAGAATCAAACGAAACCACGTGACAAGATATGGATACAATATGATAAACCTCCATGACAAATTATAAAGTTATCATCAGCTAAAAAAATCAAATATCTCTACAACCACATCCACAAGTCTCAACCGAAAAGATCAACTACAAAGTCTCACTACACAAAACCAGCCCAATCGAAATATGAAAAATACATGCCAATTTGTCCTACCAAAATACAAGCCATCTAAAATCCAATGTATCCAACTCACGCAACTGAAAGTAAAGATAACCATCCAAATAAATAACGTACATTAAAAACTCCTCAACGCGATGAATGGCCTGTGTTAGCTGGGGAGGAATTTACTCACGTGGACCAACCTTAGAACCTGAAATGTTTCCACGAATATAAACATGTCAAAATCCAACAATTTATCCAATCTACACAACTTTGAAGAAGTTATATATAAAACTGAGTCCATAGTAATCTAACTTTCTACGATAACCAATCATATCCCAGAATTCCTCACACGACATATTAATTAAATCATTAATTTTAATAATGAATTAATCTCTTAATTTATAAAATTGTAACTGACATGTGCCCCTTCTCCCTAGAAATATTAAGAACATGCGTTATGCATACATAATAACCATCATGAAAAATCAAACACCACCACTCTCTAGCGTAGTCGTAACTATAAACAAACCATATGACACACAACTAAATCCTATCACACAACCATATGCCACTATCCACTAGCATGGCTGAAACTATAAAAATAAATAATTCGTGTGATGCATAAATAATATATCATCACACAAATTGGGTACCGCCTCATAATAGTGTGGTCGGGACAAACAACATCAAGCATGACACATAAATTGAATCGTACTCCCCTTGGCACGCAACAAGCAAAATTATTCTCTCTCTACAAAATACCATAACTATATCCATTCAGTCATTTAAATTTAATCAAATGTCACCATTATCTTATCACCTTTCATTTTCCTCATTTAACATATTTCTCAAATCATAATATCAATCTATTCCATTTACCCCACCCATCAAACCATATTAAACTAGTTTCTAATTCACGAATTATGATATTTCGTTACCTTATAAGGGCTTTCTAAATCTATGTAAGGGAATATAACTAGTATGGAACTAATCAAAGATTTAGACTTATTATTAAAAGAGATAAGTTAATTAAAGGATTCATAAAGCCCACACTCCTACTTGTCTTTAGACTCCATATGTTGGACGACTCATAAATGAAATCCAAATGAGGAACCTGCTGGACACTTACGTATATATATGGTATTTATTGAGATATTAGAATTACTTATGAAATTATTAAGTTGAATTAATTAAGGTTCAACAACTCAATATTATAATTTCCAAATTAACAACAAAAGCTTCCCACAAACCAACATCAACAACAAATACAACATAAATCAATGACATTTTCCCCGTACTCCTTATAATTCAACTACTCAAGTATTTCAATTTGAATGATATGGACCGTTGAACAGGGTATTCAGATTTCTTTAAGAAGCCACTGAGCCACTCCCGGGTTTAAAAATTAACCAAGGTCAAACTTGGTCTTAAAGTGCTCGTTGTTCACTAGACAAGAAATTTTCGGAGGAAAACGGATTGTTCGTTCGAACTGTAAGGACGAATTTCATATAGGATGGACCATTGGAAAGGGTAGAGAGTTCCATTTCATATTTCATTCAACTTCATTCGGTTCAGTGAGTTGACCAAGCTTAAATGGTGCCCGGTGACCTTTGGAGTAAAATGGGCCGTTCGTCATTATCGTAAGGTTGATTCGTGCATGGGGTGGACTGTTGGAAAGGGTTTTCAAAGACCTTTAATAATTCATTCAGTTTCATTTAAGCTGAAGAGTTGATTGGGTTCAAATGAGGCTCGGGAGCGCCTGACGGCCTCCAGATCAGTTTCGATAATAAAATGGACCATTCCTCCGAACCGTAAGGTCAATTTGTGCACAGGGAAGACCGTTAGAAAGGGGATTCAAAGCCTTTCAATGATTCATTGAGATTCCTCTCAGGTGAGGAATTTGATTAGAGTCAAACGGGTCCCGAGAGCTCCCGGTGGCCTCCAAATCAGTACTCAGAGTATGACCTAGGTTTTATAGTGAGCGGGTGATTGTTAGGGACTAAAGGAGGTGCTTAACGGGTCCTAGGATGGGGTGTTTATAGAGAGGCCCTCAACCAGAGAGATTGGAATAAGTGAAGGACATTGAATGATTGACACACATCGACGTTGGGAAAGAGGATTTCAGGTCAATTATATGGACCTATAGTATGAGGTTGATCGATTCGCTGGGTCAAGGTCAGTTCTAACGACCTAAGGAGACAAAGATGACTGATTCATGGAGTCAAGGTTGATTCTGAAGACCCAAAGAGAAAAAAAATGATCGATTCTACGGGTCGAAGATGTGTTCAGATTGGTTTTAAGGGGCTAGGGAGACCAATTTAGTGGGCTGAGGTCAATTATAAGGACCTAAAGTTGTGATGACCAATTCAGAGGGTTGAGGTAAATTCTGAGGACCTAAAGTTGTGATGACCAATTCTAAAGGCCGAGGTCAACCCAATTCCGAAGGTTGAGGTCCATTTTAAGGATGTAAAGTTATGATGACCAATTCTAAGGGTGGAGGCTAGTTTTGAGGACCTAAAGTTGAGGTTCCTAATTCTAAGGGCCGAGGTAAATTTTGAGTACCTAAAGTTGTGGCGACCAATGCCGAGGTAAATTTCGAGGACCTGAAGTTGTGACGACCAATTCTGAAGGTCAAGGCCAATTATGAGGACCTAAAGTTGCGATGACCAATTCTGAGGGTCAAGGTCAATTCTAAAGACCTAAAGTTGGGGAGACTAATTTTGAGGGTCGAGGCCAATTCTGAGGACATAAAGTTGGGGTGACCAATTTTGAGGGTTGAGGTCAATTATGAGGACCTAAAGTTACGGTGACTAATTCTGAAGGTCGAGGTTAATTCTATGGACCTAAAGTTGTGACGACCAATTATGATGGCCGAGGTCAATTTCGAGGACCTAAAATTGGGATGACTAATTCTGAGGGCCGAGGTTAATTATGAGCACCTGAAGTTGTGACGACCAATTCTGAGGGTCGAGGTCAATTCTGAGGACCTAATGTTGGGGTGACCAATTATGAGGGTCAAGGTTAATTCTGAGGACATAAAGTTGGGGAGACCAGTTCTGAGAGTCGAGGTCAATTATGAGGACTTTAAGTTGTGACGACCAATTCTGAGGGCCGAGGTCAGTTTCGAGGACCTAAAGTTGGAATGACCAATTCTACGGACTGAGGTCAATTCTGAGGACTTTTAAGTTGGGACGACCAATTATGAGGTTCGAGGTCAATTCTGAGGACCTAAAGTTATAGCCATCAAGTCTTAGGGCCAAGGTTAATTCTGAGGACCTTTAAGTTAGAACGGACAATTTTGAGAGCCGAGGTCAATTCTTAGGACTTAAGGTTATGATGAACAATTCTGTGAGCCGAGGTCAATTTTGAGTACCTAAAGTTATGACGACCAATTCTGAGGAGTGAGGTCAACTCTGAGGAGCCTAAGGTATGATTACCAATTCTGAGGGCCGAGGTTAATACCGAGGACCTTTAAATTTGGATGAGCAATTCTGAGGGTCGAGGTCAATTCTGAGGACCTAAAGTTATGACGACCAATTCTACGGGCCAATGTCAATTATGTGGACGTAAAGTTGTGACGACCAATTCTGAGGGTCGAGGTCAATTTTGAGGACCTAAAGTTGTGACAACCAATTCTACGGGCCGAGGTCAATTTCGGGGACCTAAAGTTGTGACGACTAATTCTGAGGGAGGAGGTCAATTTCGAGGACCTTTTAGTTGGGACGACCAATTTTAAAGGTCGAGGTCAATTCTGAGGACCTAAAGTTGTAGCGACCAATTCTTAGAGCTAAGGTAGATTATGAGAATCTAAAGTTGTGACGACCAATTTTGAGGACAGAGGTTAATTTTGAGGACCTAAAGTTGTGATGATTAATTCTGAGGACCGAGGTCGATTCTGAGGACCTAAAGTTATTGACGATCAATTTTGAGGGCCGAGGTTAATTCAGAGGACCTAAAGTTGTGACTACCAATTCTAAGGGACGAGTTTGATTTTGAGGACCTTAAATTATAGCATGGGGAATTTTTCTCCTAGGGAAATTTAGATTACTTTATGGGTGCACTTGGGGTTCCGCTGGGGATTGTGTTGTCTTGAAACTCCACTGGGGGATGTCTTAGTTTTGGGATTACGACTGGGGAATTGTAGTATACTTAAATGCGGGCGCATCATTGGTTATGCTGTGTAGTATGTTGAGGATAAGAGTGTAAGATTAATCTTGATGGGGTTTTTGAGACCTTGTAATAGGCTTAGTGTTCCAAAAATGGTTTTCTTGGGGAAAATGGTGTTTTATATTTTTCAGGGATTTTTGGGAATTTTCTGGGCAATTTTTGGATTTTTCTAACTTTTTTGTACAAATTTTGAAAGGGACTGCCGATAGGTAGGCTGGGGGGGGGGGGGGGGGTCCAATCGACAATGGTACGGACTCCTGGTCTTCCTTGTTACACGCGAGCCTGTATACCACCGTTCGTCTAGGGTGAAGAACCCTAGTGTCTACATAAGTACGGTGACCTTAGGTATTCCAATTTATTTTTCTCTTTATTCTTTGAGCTAATGAAGGGTTTCTCTTTTTCTTCTTCTTCTTCTTCTTCTTCTTCTTCTTCTTCTTCTTCTTATTATTATTATTATTATTATTATTATTATTATTATTATTATTATTATTATTATTATTATTATTATTATTATTATTATTATTATTATTATTATTATTATTATTATTATTATTATTATTATTATTATTATTATTATTATTATTATTATTATTATTATTTTACAGACTGGCATAGCTCCTTCGAGTATTTGATCTCGAGGGATAATGGTGCTGAAGGAGGTTTAGGAGAATCTCCCTGCTGTGGTGCACTGAATGGTTTCATATTCCATCTTTGGCCGTTTGGCTCAGGCTTTGGATGAGACACCGCATTCTATTACAGTGTTGTATTCTCTAGGGTAGAGGTGGTGGGACACTACCCACTCTTTTCATCTTGGCTTTGGGGAGTTGAATTTTACTCCCATAGATGTTTCGCAGCTACTGGGGTTGGATTGTGAAGGTTTATAGATAGTGGTGGACCGCACATTGAGGGTGACACCGAAGGCGGTGCATGCAACTTTGGGGGACATGGGCAGGATTGCATTCGGGGATTCTATCCACATTTCTTCTTTGAGAGAAATGATCCTTAGGAGGGGGGTGGATATGATCGACGAGCGGCAGGTGAGACAGATGGCCCGTTTGTTTATTTTACTTTTGCTAGGTGGCTTTTTGGTGGCGACGAGCGGCGGCATCATCCATATTTATGTTTTGCTGTATTTGAGGATGATTTTTGACATCGAATTATATGATTGGGGGAGATTGACTTTTGCGTCCCTTTATTCTTCTTTGGATGCTTTTCGCCGGTGCTGTCGATAAAAGTTTATGGGGGCCACGTATCTTCCGGAGATAAATTTATATTTATTTTACTTTTTACGCATTTCCCTGTATTCTCTTTTGTTCCTTTTCGTGTTGATTCCTCTCTTTTGTAGATGTGGTTCTATGAGGTGATCGGTCATAGTACAGGGTTGATGGCCCTAAAGGATGAGGATTTGGGGGAGTTCTTTTGGATGTTTCGGTGGCGGAAGTCCAACCGGTGGTCGAATCAGTCTTTATCTTTGGCGGATGTGCGACGGGTTCTAAATGCCGTGACAAGAAGAAAAGTTATGTTTTGTCTTTTTTGAGTTTTTTCTTGGCATATTCATTTCTTAAGTGTAGATTTATTCTCTGTTGGGGATTGTGGGTGACTTTCTACTCCTGGGGGTGACTCCACTGGATACTGGGTGACATGCCTACATGCGCATATATTGCGGTTGAATGCGCATGAGTTTAGGTAAGTCTGTTACCTAGGGGAGAGGGTTATGAGGCAAATTATGGAGGAGGAGGTGGTGGTCCCACCGTCAGCTCCCTTATGTATTTGAGGCGGGTGAGAGAGATGTCAGATAATGATCTGGTGGCAGCAATGATCGGTGAGCTCGATACGCTCTAAACAAATACAGTGGCGAGCTATGATTATTTGGATTTTGTGACAAACTGGTTGATTCCCTCCTATTTTTATGATGTGGGGAACATGCCTCCACCCACCACGGCTTCAGGTAGGGGTACTAGCGCACCGGTGGGATCGGCACATAGCACAGGTGCTGGCATGTCATCGTCATCGACGATGGCAGAGGACACTCCGATCATTTAGGTTACTCCCCCTACCTATAATTTTTAACTAAGTAGCGGGGAGTCACTATGCGTACCGCACAATCCTAATGCGTTGGTGTCTGGGTTGATGAGGCTTACGGATGAGTCCCTCCGTCCCGAGTTGTATTATTTCTCTTTCTATTATGTTATTGATTCTTCTTTGCTTCTTTACTGTCTGATTTATCTTTTGTCGTTGCTTCTTTTCTTGCAGTATGTTCGGGTGCCGACCAATTGGTTGCGGGACATCAAGGACTGGATGGCCTCCATGTCTGATTATATAAAAATGTTGACTCCTTCCTGCTTTGTGCCACCTACCACCTAAGATGAGGGTTTGGGTTCTGGGAGTGGAGGATCCACCGCTTGTCACCGGGGAAAGCACGTCCGTCGTGGTGGTTGAGGGATTGAGAGGGAAAGTTGAGGGTTCAAACAAAGTACCGTACGTATTTTTTTTGTTTTCTTTCTATCTATAAGATGTAACCAAGTGAAGCATAATATATATGAAAAATAGGCATTTTCTTTTTGGTATTTTTCTTGATTTAGTGACTTATCGTATATGTATTTATGACACCCCGCCTAATTAAACACCAGGTGATCAGTCCTTTATTAAATTATAATCAAGGTGAACGATTGGTTTATTCTTAGCATCACTGTCGTAAAATTAGCTTTTCCAATTAAACACCCTAAATAATTAAGCTAAGTGTCATAACCATTTTAGACATTACTTTCCAAATTTTATTTTAAAAACCAACATTTAGAACTTTACATAATTCATAGTTAAAGAATCACACAACAACTATTCTGGAACATATAATCCAAACAATTAAACATCCAACTGATTGATTCAAACATTTAAAACTTAAAGGAAAAACATCCTGATAATAATAAATCCCAAAGTGCAAATACTGGAAATAAACGAATCACAATATCCATTAAAACAACTGAATAATGGAAAAGGGCGACACATGCCCAACTGGATAAAATAATGCTAGGAGTGGAATAAAAAAATGAGATCGTTTAAGCAAGAGGCCTGCAACTCCCACCTAAGCTGCAGCGCGTTCCTTCCAAAGGATCCTATGCAAGACGCCCCTGTGGCTGGGCACGTATAATATATATACATATATATACAAGAGAGGAGAGATAACAGTAAACGGGTTAGAGCCCGATGATAAAACAGTTTAAAAAATTTAGTTTAGCAAGTATTTAAAAAGTTTACTGTCTAATGCAACAGCATATTAGTAACGACACTCTCTTGAGAACGTCTCATCTCTCTTCTAGTGTGCACAACTATCGCACTAATATCCCCAAAAGTTTAACTTCTTTTATCTTAAGTTACTCGTAAGATTTCAAGTTGATGATTTCCAAAGTTAAGGAGGTTAATCTTATTTAACTATACAATTCTTACATAAGCCTTATATGATAATAAAGTTCCTCAGTAATATATCATACTTTTCAAACACTTATTCCCAATTTGAAATAATTATTCTTTTCTTACATACCATAATCACAGCAGGTAGTTCCCAAATTCCAGATTTAAATATATATATATATATATTAAATACTAATATAATATATATATTCTAACAGCACCCCACATAAAATCTATGGCGCGGGCATACTCTGCTATCCAGTCCCCGTATCACTCGTACTAAAGGAAATACTAGTTCGGAATCACTCTAGAACTGTATTAACACAAAGCACATACAAATATTGAGGCGAAGCATAGTTTCCAAGTCACTAAGAGGATAGCACATACCCTCACGTCTCTTAGGACTGTCTGACTATCGATCTGATAGCCTGTACCAAGGATTCTTATCTTCTAGGGTACGAGTCAATATCCCCCATAAAGGTCCCATCGAGATAAGAGTATCCCAGCGCGGTAACCTCAGGGATAGCAAGTAGTGTGGGCATGGTTTTTACACACATATAAAATATATGATCAATCACAGAGTCATATAGATATATAACTATACATATTCATAAGTTAGGTATGCCATGACCCAACATTATATTATTTCATTCTTAGTACATTTTTATTCGATTATTTCTTATAACGAACTTATTCATTTTTTTATTTTCAAAATTTAGTCTATTCCAACTCACTTATCATCTCTCGAAGTATTTTCCTTAGCTAAGTACAAATTCAGTAGGCCCTCTCTTACCTTCTAATTCGACTCCTAGACATTTCGATTATTAAGTCTACACACATTAGATTTCTTAGGTATGAATCTTTTTCGTTTACCCTTCATTCTCCCATTTCATTAAAGTTCCACTAAATGGGATTTACCTTGACCCTACTGGTCCTTTTTATGCTTCATTATGTCCTAATAACATTAGTCAAGATTTATTACGTATTTAATCGGATTAAGTCAATGTAAGGAAAAATCTATTTTTTCCCAGGAGGGGTCGATCGATCGAAGCTCTTGGCTCGATCGATCGATCAAGCAGGTATGGAGAAAACTGCAGAATACCAGTTACGGGAATTATCATAAAAAATCATCCAAATCCAAGTTTTTAACTCCCAAACTCCCAGAAATTTATACCACAATCATTATAAACCCAAATGAACAATATTCTACGTAAGGCATGCGAGTTTTCATCAAGCATCATGGATTAAAACGGCCAAAATTTATATAGTTCTTATGAACCCTAAAAATTTCTTTAACTTAATTCTTCTCATTCTTTTTCTAGAATTTCTACTTCTAACCCAATGTAAATTCCTGGTTCAACCTCCACATGTGAAGGGAATTTTCAGAATGATGATTACATCTCTACAACATGCGATTTCTAACCTCCAACATGAGTTTTCTTTCATAAAAACTCATCCTAATCAACCCTAAACTAATATGAATGAGGCATTAACTAAATTAAGCAAGATAAATACTTGCCTGGGAATTTTTGTTTCTCATTTGTGGATGAAATCAGTGTGGTGGTGATCCTTGTTGCGCGATCTAATGTTTGGCGGTGACGGCGGTGCAAATGGAGGGGTTCTTGGCTTAGAACTCCTTGGTAAGCTCTTCCTTTCCTTCTCTAATGGCCGTCTATTGTTTTTGGTTGTGTTAACCCTAGAAGAAAACCGTAAGCATCTGATATAACCTAGAAAATTCGTAGGTTTCCAAGCCCAAAAATACAAAATGCCTAAAACGCCATACCGGGGTGTTAATTAAGCCTAAAAACGCCCCGAGACCAAAACTAAACCCCCGGGTACATTATTTTGACTATCTCGACCCTTTCGGACACTTTGGTGCACTTAAAATGACCATACGGGTGACTTATAATTTATTCACTTTTTATTAATCAAAATTTAGTCCTAACACGACACGGGCGCTTCCCGACTTAAATTTCCAAAATTATCATTTTATTCACTCGTGACATTTAATAGAACCAATTTTATATATTACTTTGCTCATTAGTAATATTCAACAAGTTTCCAATAATTACTAACTCTCGTCATGCTAGTAATTAAAAATAATTAATTTTCGGATTTATATTAAATTAATAACTCACATCAAATTTAATAAATTCCCAAGTTAGAAAGCATAAAAATACGGGGTATTACAACATTTTTAATTTTCTACTGAGAATATTTATTTTATGCAAATATAGGGACAAATATGGAAATGATAATGAAAGGAAAAAATGTTTGTTATTATTATTCTAGAAAAGGGGAGTAAAAATAATTAACTCAGGGTAAAGATACCCGAGTAAGAATTTATTTTGAGAATGAAAATGATTTTTCATGGAGAATGAAATAAGGATTTTTTTGTTCTGGAAATTGTTTTTGGTAAAAGAGGAAGGATGGAATTTTCCAAGATATGGGGGGTTACCAATCGACATACCTCTTGACCTGCCTATTGGTATGGGGGTCAAGTCAAATCATCCCTAGACTTTGATTGCACTCTCCTGCACCTCAGTATACTCCTGTAGGGCTGAGAATTTATCAAGTCTCCAGAGTTATTATTTTTTTACCAAGGATTTTCAGTATAAAATGAGGTGTATGGGATGTGCTTTCTCCACCAATACCCACATTTATCTTCTTACTTCTCATTTCTTATTCTTAAATGGATCTTCCCATGTATGAAGAATTTTCCTCTTATCTTGATGGTTTAGAGGACATGTTCTTATATAATATGGACTATGATGCTTTCAACCTACGCCGAGTTTCTCTGTGGCATAATCAAGCCATACACTGGAACTTGCTAGGAGCAACGACATAGTTTTGGTACCCTGAGGACCAAGTCTTCCATTCCGGTCTGGATGAGATTTGTCCTACCTATGAAGAATTCTCAATAATGTTGGGGGTCATCCCCAGTGTGGCGGCGGCTATGCCTAATTTTTTCCATTCTCCTCGGGCATTTCTGGCATAGTTGCTCAATATTTCTCCTTCGATGGCCAGACCATTGGTTACTGGAGGGATTAT
The DNA here is from genome assembly GCA_949130495.1 of Sambucus nigra. Lineage (NCBI taxonomy): Eukaryota > Viridiplantae > Streptophyta > Magnoliopsida > Dipsacales > Adoxaceae > Sambucus > Sambucus nigra. Next base: position 477,909,775 of record OX422217.1, on the reverse strand, counting down.
TTATTTTCAGGCGGTTATGTATTTCGTGCGACTGAAGGGTTTTAAGGATGCTAGATTTTCTGGAGCTATTTCTTTGGGCCTTATTACTAGGCTTTTATTGGTAACAGGGGACTTGATGATGGATTCCCATGTGGTCTCAATAACGACATGGATGCTTTATCGCAACAATCCTACGGCGGCGGTGTTGGCTGAGACTCTAAACGGTCTGGATTCTTAGAAGGAGGACATTTTGACTTTCTGAGTGGGGTCCTGATAATGTTAGTTATGTGGCTTGTAGAAAGGTTTCATTTGGAAGCCCATCCTGAGTATCCCTTGGTAGGTGTGCCTAATTTCTTTGTCTGGCCTTTCTTTAATTTTGGACTATCGTTAGAGAAATGGGTCAACTGGTTGGTGGAGCATGGATCCTGGTGCCTTCGTTGGTCAGTACCATGGTGGGGAGACTTGTAGCCTATTTTTCATCTTGGAGAGTACCGGTATGTGTGGTTGGTTGGCCTTTACCAGACTTCCTTCTATTTCCCCTGTTGTCTTCTATGCCAAGTCGAATGGGAACAAATTGTGCCCTCTAGCCACTGAACTTATTATCGATGGAGAACCTGACTGAATCATTAGGGATGATTCTCAACTCATTGTGGCAGCACCGCCAACTGTCTACCCGTTCATCATAATCTGTAGGAGGGGTTTAACATGTTCCTGCAGACTACCTAAAATGGATGTGGAAGCGGGTAGTAGAGAAGATTATGAAGGAAGGGAGTGGTCAAAGGTGGTTCATCACCTTCGACACCATGGAGGAAGGTGTTGTGGTATTGTCCAGGCTTGTCAGGTCGTACCTCTCCATGGAGTGTATACAAAGTGTTATCCAGGAGTGAGAGACTTAGGGATCTTCGGGGGCCAAAAATGATGATGAAATGGGGCCGTCGGGAAACTAAAGTCAATGTCTTGTGACGCTTGGGTATTTTTTGTGAAACAAGGGTAATTTTGGATGTTTTGTGTTTTTGGGATTTGGAATAATTTATGTGTATCTTGGAAAGGGTTAGTTTTGTTTAAGTATGGTTTAGTCACTGAAAGGGGCTGATTTGTTTAACTCCCTTTACCGATACTTCATGTAACATAGATGTATTAATTATTTAGAAATATAAATTAATTTTGATCATTTTTTGTTGTGTCTCTTGATGAGTTTTGCATTTGAATTATCTATACCAATCTCTAAGGCATGCATAATCCTTTTGTTCATGTAATGACAAGATCAATGACCGTTCTCGGAGTTTAGAAAAGAATAGCATTTTATGAAAAAGAAGGGCACCATGCCCATGTATAGCGTATGGGCTTCTTACGCACGTCTGGGGGTTTTAAATATTTTCATGAGCCTCATTTTGAAAAGAAAATGTTTTTAAGAGGATTAGGTCCCACCTAGTTTTGTATATGGTATAGACCCTTAAGTCTGGGGGTTTTATATATGGTATAGACCCTTAAGTCTCTTTTTCATCCGAAAGTGAGAGTAACCCCAGTAGGTGTTCTGATTGAAGTGAGGTAGCTCTAAAGGGTAGAAGGGATCCCATAGGCCCAATCTCTGCAACTCTCAATCATCTTGCTGATTATGGTTTTGAGGCTTTTATTGGCGACTTCTATAACACTGTTGGTTTGGGGTCAGTAGGGAGAATATTTGTGACTTTGAATCCCATTTTTATCAATTAGTTTTGTGACCTCAGCTTCGAAGTGGATACCATTATTTGATACTAACTTATGGGGAACTTTGTATCGACAAATGATGTTCTTTCTGATGAACTTGGCCACTTTCTTGGCATTCAGCACCGCGTATGACTCGATTTTGACCCATTTGGTGAAATAATAAATGGCGAACAGGATGGATTCGTTAGCGTTTGAAACTTTGGGAGTAACCTTCTCTATGATGTCAATGCCCCAGGTGGAGAAAGGCCAGGGAGAGGTCATGTTGTATAGTTCTCGAGGAGGTAAGTGTTAGTGATTGGCAAATTATTGTCATGTGAGGCATCTTCAGACATTGGCAATGTAATTTTGAACTATGGTGGTCCAATATTACCTTTAACGGATGATCTTCTTGGAAACCCTCATTCCCCATTGTGGATCTTCTACATTATTTTTTCAATATCAACAACTGATTACAGTACAAATGGGTTCCATCAAAGTTTCTCTTAAATAGTGTTTTATCGCAAATGATGTATTGGGCAACCAATTGGTGAAGGGTCGCACGGTCTTTTTTATCTGCATCTTGGGGATACCTACCATGTTTGAGGAGGCTCCAAATGTCATAATGTCATAACCCGACCATCTCATAATCTTCCTCATCAATGAGTCCAATGTGGTAGTAGTGAGAGGGCTTATCCTGTTTCTGAACCAGGAAATGGGCCATTGTTATTCCCTTAGGCATGTTGACCATAAAGGCTAGGGTATCAATGGCTTAAACTAGGCTATTCTTTGCACGAGGTAGGTAGTGGAAGGTGGCAACTTTGAACTGAAAGGCCAACTCTTCTAGGTGGGCATGAAAGGGTATGTAAGGACATGATTTTATAAATGTCCATTTAGAATCTAGGAAGTTTTTGTGTGTCCTAGGTCACAGTTAGTATGTATGATACCACTACATTCGACATGTCAACACGTTCATCCATAATCGCCTCAATCTTGATCCGAGGTTATCACGTTCCCACTATCTTCATACGTGCGTAGTGCATCATCATCGAGCATCATGCAACGTGCGTCTTCAACATTCAACATTCCCACAACTATAATCACATTAATGGTAAAATAATTAATTTGGAGTTTTTAATGATTACATAATTATTTGGGAATTTTTAGAAAATATTTTTTAAGGATTTGGAAAGTTTTACTTCGAATGATGAATTTTTTCGAAGTGTAGAAGTGAAAGAAAAAATGACCTTAACGTCATTCGAGCGACATTCTCCAGTCGTTCAAGCGACATTGGCATCTTGCTTGAAGTCGTTCAAGTGACACGTCAGATTGTTTGAGCGACAACTTCATTTTGTTCAAGCGATGCGCCGCCTAGATCTATGTATTTATAGAAGTGTTCATCATTCACGTTTTTCAAGTCCTTGGCACTCTCGTTACTGCAGAATTGTTGCATAAAACAAATTTCAATTTTTTCAAGGTTTTCATAACTTTTTGATTCACAAATCATTCCCAAACATATATGTGAATCTTTATAAATCCTATATTTATTGTTCTACTCATCTAGTGTATTGTTGTGGATAAGAAGGTTGTCCTCCATTGCCGACTTGGAGATATTGCGGGATCTCTTACCGACGACAATGAACCAATGCCTGCGGGTATTCATGCGTCACTGTATTTTGCTGTAATTATAATTATTATGAATTATAGTGAAATAAAAATGGTTTTTCCCCTTTGGGGTATTTTTCGTCATATTGTGATTGAATGTGCATGTGTGGTTTGAAATAATTTGTCTGTCAAAATTTATTTGCAGGAGTTAAAATTTTTAGGATTAAGCGCTCTCTCAAATTGGTATCAGAGCCTATTGCACAATTATACCGTGTAATGTTTCCGCAAAATTTTTCTGGATATCAATTTTGGTCAAAAAAATGATTTTTGTAAAAGTGCAATTTCAATGGAAAACTTGTATAATCGAGTGTCAATTTTTGACGGGTCAAATTATGCATATTGAAAAGCTTGTATGAAATCTCACTTAAAGGCCATTGACTAACGTGTTTGGGTTGTGTGTGAAAGAGGGTGGACGCATCCCACTGTCACTGTTGATAACGTAACTACTTTAAAACCCGTGACTACATGGACTAAGGATGAATTTAAATGGAGCCCATATACTTCACGTGAGCTTAGTGCAATTTCCAGAAATGTCACCTCCGATGTGTTCCGACGCATCATGACGTGTACCACGTTAAAAGAAGTATGGGATGTTCTTCAACTTACCCATGAAGGCAATAATGGAGTTAAAGAATCAAAATTGAAAAATTTAACTACATAATTTGATACAATCACAATGCTTAATTCTGATTATTTTGATGAATTCTATGCATGCTTATATGATATTGTAAACACTAATTTCAATTTAGACGAACGTATTCCTGATGCTAGAGTAGTTAAGAAGATTTTTAGATCATTACCTAAGCGTTTTACCCCTAAAGTCACGGTGCTAAATTCATTAGGAAAATTTGAGTGGTCTGAAATTAGAAGAATTGGTAGGAGACCTTCAGACTCATGAAATTGACATGTTTCCTAACATGATAAAATCAAAAGATAAAGGGGTAGCACTTAAAGCCCAGGCTAGGAAAAGTGAGGGGTCATCAAGAAAGAGAGGTGAGTCATCTAGGAGAAGAGAGGAAGAGCTGTCTGATTACGAGTTTGATTTTGACTTAGATAATTTGGTCTTGTTTGCAAAAAGTTTTAAAAAATTTCTCAAATTAAAGAAAAATGGCAATTTCAAAGATAAAAAGAATTTTGATAAAAATAAGTTTGAAAAGAAAAATGGAAAGGATAAAAAGGATGCGCCTAAGAAAGACGAGGATAGATGTTATGAGTGTGATGGTAGAAGTCATTAGGAATTTGAGTGTCCTACTAGGTTGAGACGTCATGGCAAAGGCAAAGATTCTCTTAATGCCTCCCTTAGTGATGACAATGAGGTCAAGTCGGCGGATTCTGGAGATGAGTCACCGCATGAATGTAACTTCACCGCATTCATGGTTAGTCATGTGAGTATTGACATTGCGCCTCACGACGATGAGGATGCTACTTTACAGGGACACCTCGACAGTGGAAGCGATGTGAGTGAGGGGGAGGATGCTGCAAGTGAGAGTGATTTACGACGCGTGTACGCTGATTTATATGCTGATTCTTTTAAAAAAAAAAGTGTAACAAAGAGTTAGCAATTATGAGAGTTTCTTTAGAGAAATATTTGGGAGAGACGAGAGAGAGAGAGATAGAGATAGAGATAGAGAGAGAGAGATAGAGATAGATAGATAGATAGATAGAGATAGATAGATAGATAGATAGATAGAGTCCTCCATTAGTAATGCCTTGAGAGAGAGAGAGAGACTATTTGCGTAGAGAGAGAGTAGTTTAGAGAAACAAAAATGGGACTTGAACAAGCAAGTGGCTAGTCTTACGAGTGAGCTTCAGATCTCCATGGAATCTCGAAAGAAACTTAAAGTCTTGTAGCCCAGCTTACTCATAACCTTAAGAGAGCTAGGGAGGTCAAGGTAAAGATAGAGGAGAAATTTGGAAAGTTGCTCCTAGCCCCTTCTTTAGGTTTTGGTGAGAGGCAGGGAATAGGATTTGATGGTGTCTCCACATCTCATGCGACATTGGAACCAATTCTTGAGTTTACTACGAATCCATATGGCCATAACTAAAACCCCTGGAGAAGAGTTCGGCCAAGAAAAGCAAACCAAGGTCGGCCAAAGACTGTGTACTTATGTACCTACTGTAAAAGAAAGGGAACCTTAGGGAGTTTTGCTATAGTTTGGGTCAGACACAACATACATTTGCTCCACCACGTGCCATTTGCTCCACCACATGCAACTAGCAATTTTTTAAGTCTTAGAGAGCAGGTTGAGTTTCTAGTCACTACATCTCAGAGTCTAATGGAAGTGTTCCAATGGATTTCTATGCCGTCAGCGTACACTTCTAATATCCTGACTAGAGCCAAAATGACAGGGGAAAATACAAGGTTACCTCATCCTAGGTGCCTAAACTTGACTCAAAAGCCTTTGTTGTTCATGTTGATCTTAAAGCACATAATACTTCTTAGAGGTATTTCGATAGTGGGTGTTCCAGGCACATGACAGGTGATGTCTCATTTTTTACTTACCTAGAGGATCGCAAGAAAGGTAAAGTCACCTTTGGAGACGGGAGAAAGTCTAGAATAGTAGGATGAGGTACAATAGAGATACCAGGATTTCCTAAGCTAGAGGATGTTTTGTACATCAAAGTTTTAAAAGCAAACCTTCTCATCATTAGTCAGCTGTGCGAAGCTGACTTTGCAGTAAAGTTTGACCGAAATAAGTGTATTGTTTTTGATCAAGCCGATAAACTTCTATTGTAAGGGGTAAGGACTAAAGATAATTGCTATGGGATTGTGCCCAAGTCCTTATCTATTTTTAATAGCACAATCACTCCTATGGATCCGTGGCATCAACGTCTAGGTCATGTCAATTTTAGAGATTAACTAAAAAGGACATAGTATGTGGCTTGCCAGCACTTGGAAAGCCAACTTTTGCGGTTTATGGACCCTGTCAGTTGGAAAAGCAAGTTCGTAGCCCCACAGGAAGTTGAATTCCATTACCACTTCACGAGGGCTTGAGTTGATACACATGGATCTTATGGGTCCTATTCGTACTAAACGTTTGGGTGGTAAGAGGTATATCCTCGTGATGGTAGACGATTTCTCTCATTACTTGATTGTTGGTCTTCTGAGAGAGAAATTCGATGATGTGGAATTTCTCATGACCAAGTGTCGTGTCCTGTTAAATCAACACGAAGTCACTATCAGTAGGATATGTAGTGACAACGACACTGAGTTTAAGGAAGCTAAAGTATATCTTTATTGTGATAGCCTCGGGATCAAACATAAATTCACATCCATGAAGACTCCTTATTAAAATGGGATTGTTGAGAGGAATAATAGGACGATTCAGGAGATGGCTAGATCTATGCTTCTAGGCCATAGAGTTGCTAGGAGATTTTTGGCAGAGGTGGTGTCTACTACATGCCATACGGAGAATAGTGTTTATATTCATCCTCACACACTTAAGACGCCCTACGAATTATGGACTGTAAAGAATCCTAGCAGTTCATATTTCCGTGTCTTTAGGAGTAAATGCTACATCTTACGGGATAGAGAGAAATTAGGAGAGTTAGACTCCCGGAGTAACGAGGGAATATTATTAGGATATTCATGGACTAGTAGAGAATATCAGGTTTTTAACCTGAGTAAGTCTAAAGTTATGGAGTCAATAAACGTCATCGTAATAAATGACCATCCCTCGACGTTTGTTGATTCTAACCTTTTGTGTAAGGATGGTGCACTTCCTACTGATGATCCCATTGTGCCTCCCACACCCAGAGCGGATCCTATTCCTGACTTGGGGGACACTCCTGCTTGGGTTCATAAGAGTCATGATTTTACTGCTATTTTAGGAGATCACACCCTAGGGGTCAAGACTCCTTCTCAGCTATAGAACGTTGTTAGCCATGTTTGCTACACGTCCAAGGTCGATCCCAAGAATCATAAGGAAGCACTCAAAGATGAACACTGGATATGCACTATCCAGGAAGAGTTGCTTTAGTTTAAAAAGAATGATGTCTGGAAACTGGTCCCCCGACCTAGTGAGATAAATGTGATAGGTACCAAGTGGATCATCAAGAATAAGGTGTATGAGATTAGTACTATTATCTGAAATAAGGCTAGGTCGGTTGATCAAGGAAATGCACTAATAAAGGGAGTAGACTTTATTTAGACATTTACTTCTATTGTGAGGCTTGAGTCCGTCCGCTTACTACTTGCCATCGCACGTCATCTGCACTTCAAGTTATATCATATGGATATCAAGAGTGCCTTGTGAATGTCATTCTACCGGAGGAGGTTTACGTGGAAAACTAAAAGGGTTTGAAGACCCTAAGCACCCTGATCACATCTACTATCTGAGGAAAGCCTTGTATGGTTTGAAGCAAGCACCCCACGCTTGGTACGAGAGGCTTACTTACTATCTCTTAGCCCATGTCTTCAAGAGAGGGGGACTTGATATGATGTTGTTTGTCAGGAGAGATGACGGTACTATTTTTGTTGCCCAAGTCTATGTGGACGACATAGTCTTTAGATCCACGTGATCCCAGCATGCTCATCAATTTGAGGAGGAGATTAAAAGTGAGTTTGAGATGAGCATGGTAGGTGAGATTACTTTCTTCCTTGGTCTCCAGGTTTGTCAGCTAGAGGATGGGATGTTCTTCTCCCAATCCAAATATCCTAGAGACTTTCTAAAGAAATTTGGTCTAGACTCCGCTAAGCATGCACGTACCCCGATGAGTACCTCAAAAAAGCTTATCAAGGACACTTCAGGCAAGGACTAAGATCAAGCCTTATATCGGAGTATGATATGTAGTCTTCTCTACTTGACTTCCAGTCATCCCGATATTGCCTTTAGTGTTGGAGTCTGTGTGCGATATCAGGCATCCACGAAAAAGTCTCACTTACTCGCTCTTAAATGTATTATCAAATACGTGAGTGGGACTCTCTCATTTAGCATTTGGTATTCCTATGATACTGATGATCGTTTATTCCCCTATTCGGATGCCGATTGGGCCGTGGATGCAGATAGATGTAGGAGCACTTCTGGTGGGTGTTTCTTCTTTGCTTATGCTCTTATCTCTTAGTTGAGCAAGAAGAAAAACTCCATATCTTTGACCACTGTGATGGTTGAGTACATAGCCATCGGGAGTTATTGCATACAACTTCTGTGGATCAAGAAGATGTTGGAGGATTATGGGATATCGTAAGACACCATGACTATTTCCTGTAATAATGCGAGCGCGATGCACATATCCTGTAATCCAGTCCAGCATTCGCGAACAAAGCACATTAGGATATGAAAGCACTGTATCCGTGAGGTTGTAGAAGAGAAGGTCGTATCCTTGAGTTTTGTGTCTACCGACCTCTAGTTAGCCGATATTTTCACGTAGCCTTTAGATGCCCTTAGATTCTATATTCTTAGGAAGTCTTTAGTAATTTGCACAATTGACTGAGAGGAGGTCACCATGTCTAGAGTAGGTTGCATTTTTCATATTCATATCATATGATTCCTATTTCTAGATTGTATCGTTTGTATCATTATTTGTTTTTTTTTTCTTTTTAGAAAAATACAAATAGATTTTCTATTTTTTTGAAAAATTAAAAAATCCAAAAAGATTTTCTTTTTATAATTTTTTTTTTAAAAACACAAAAAAGAGTTCTGTATTTCATTTACACCATTTATGGATGAACATTTAAGATAGCTATAGTCACAACTTCATTCCATATTCCACATGACTGTTTGATAGTGATTTTAGATGCTACATCATTTCATCCACGTGCTTTACATTGTTTGGAGTCATTGAGATGTGATTAGTGATATCTTCTACATGTTTGGCTCCTTATATCCTTTATTTCACACGTGCACGGTATTATTTGAGTATTGTACTTGTCTATCACATATTGGCTTGAGTGTTTCCATCTCAATTATGTCTATACAACAAACTAAATGATATAAAACTTGACAAGAAAGTAGTGCATGTAAAAACCGTTGCAATGAGTTTGTGTGAATTTGAAGGTACTCATTTATCCTTTGCGACTAAGCCACCGTTTAAATCGGACCTAAATAAAAATTTGGCAAAAATAGAAGCCAAAGTCCAACGAGGTTAAAAAGAGATCGAAAAAAATTAAAAGGCAATAAAAAGGAAAATATGCCAAAATGTGGGTCAATAGGTGTTAGTTTCATCAACTCAAAAGAAAAATAAAAAGAATTATTATTTTTTGATGGATTGGATGGAATATAAAACGGATTTGCACGTCCTTGAAAGTCATGAAAAAGCGTTACATAGTTTTGAACGTTATTGGTGTGAAAATCACTTTGAGCTTTGATTTGTTGATTTGATTGAGTCATTTTCTTATAATTCCACCATTTTTACACCTAAGGAGGATGTTGAGTTCATTCATTAGGAATATACTAAATTCACCATGAACATATGTTATGGTTGTATGCATCGATTTTCCTATCGAATTTGTTCACATCCCTACATTTTCGCCATCACCGACTTGGTTATTTTCGTGTTCTTTCATGGTGTGATTCTTTGTTGTATAATTTGTGAGAAAAATTTTGAAAAATTCAAAAAGAGAAAGTTTATTACCTTGTGACATTATACATTTGCATTGCTTTGTGTTCTTCATATTTTTTTATTTGAGGACATCATAAAAAGGGGGAGAACGAATTATGGGGGAGAATTTTTGACTGATTTAACAATAAGTTACTTGAAGTTTAATTGATATTTATTTATACTTATCATTATATTTCAAACTATTGCACGTCACGGGTATTGTTTCTTGTCTCATGTTTGTAGGTACAAAATTGAGGATTATTTTTGCACACTCTGATGATGACCAAGAAAGTGAAAAAAGTTAAAGATATGAAAATATTGAAATATGTGAGGACATGCCATTTAGTATTTCTAGTTTTTGGGTTTATTGGGGATATTAAATTTTTTGTCATTTGTTTTAATTTTGGGTAGCATAATTTGAATAGTTTTTATGTATGTACTGACATATAGATATGGGGATATTTATAAGGATATGATTTTATAAATGTCCGTTTAGAATCTAGGAAGTTTTTGTATGTCCTAGATCACAGTTAGTATATATGATACCGCTACATTCGGCACGTCAACATGTTCATCCGTGATGGTATAGATCTTGATCCGAAGTTATCATGCTCCCACTATCTGTATACGTGCTGTAACACCTCGTGTTCTTATTAGTTAATTAAAGTAATTAATGGGAATATTCAAGAAAAAAATAAAATTTTGGATTTAATGATTTTTATTAATTAAATATGTTGGTTTTAATATTACAAGAGTAAAATTTCAAGCGGAATTAAAATGTGGTTTTTGTTAAGTTTTAACCATATAGATTTTCCTAGCATAATCGATTCGTCCTTGACCAATGGTTTAACTACAATCGATTCGTCCTTGATCGATTCGGTCGGGTAGGCAGGCCCAGTTTGAGTAGGTGGTTTAACTAGAGTTTTAAAAGGTTTAGGTTTCTTAATTACTATTTAATGATTCTAACTCATGGGGGGATTTCTCATAATCACTTTTCACAAGTTTTTCACCAAAGATCTCTTCCAAAATATTTTCCTCTCAACCATAAACCTTAACCTCCAACATAATCAAAATTTTGTCACAAGTTTTGAAGGATTAATTGGGGTTTAATCAAGTTGTTCCAAGAATAACTCTTTGCTAATTTTTCGAGAGGAATCCAACCGTGTTATTATATTTTCTTCATCTTAATCACAGGCACAAGTATTTTATTCCTTTTCTTTAGTATTATGCATTTTAAGTGTCGCCTAAACACTTAATTACATATTTTCTTAAAATTAATTAGTAACTTAATTAGAGAAAGTGGACACTTAATTATGGGACTATTTTTATGAAACTTTTAAATATGAATTAATCTTTGAAACCCTTGGGTACGTACGCTCGATTATTGGATTTTATGGTTTTGTGTGTAGGTTCTCATATAGAATTTTATGGGCTATTTATATGGTTAATGGGATGCGTTCACTTATAAAAATTAGATGACTTATAAAAGAGGATGATTATGACGTATGGTATATTATTGCATGTTAATTAATTTAACAGTATTAAGTGGGAGTAATTGTGTTGAAAACGATGACGGTGTTATTAACTGAATTAAATTAAATTGGGACCTTATTTATTAAATGCTATATTGTGCTTATGAATTGTGCACTGTGTGATTTGTTTTAGTCACTTTTGCCATCGCGTGGGCGAGGGGACTTTGGGTAGTATGTTGCTCACCTCTATTGTAGGATGCTTACTAGGTATAGGATGCTTACTAGGTATGGGACTAGTGGTTATGCATTGGTTATGATTTATGCTTGTTAGGTATGAGACTAGTTAGTGTAGATTCATGCGGATTTTATATTCCGGGGTGGGGTTGATTTTTATGCTTTATCATCATTACGCTAGCCTACGCATGAGACTAGGACGTGATAAATATCGGTAATTCATCATATATGTAGGATATGACGTATGTGTACTTTGGGGACCCTTAGGTATGGGACTAAGGGATATTTTTGAGGATCTCACATCGATAAAAAAGGGGGGGGGGGGGGGTAACTTGATAATTGAGAATTTGAGAATTAATGCCTAAGATAATAAAATGGGTATTAAAATCTGGGCAACATAATGTACGGGAACCGACAGTTTAAACAGGTTAGCGAGCATTTTATATCGTGTCATGTGTGGTACCTTATCAAATTGCGGGATCAACAGTTTAAACGGATCAACTAGCATTTTGATAAGGAGAAGTGTGAAACTTTGGTGGGAATACCACCCGGGGCGAGAGCACCGCTATAATAAATTGATAAGTATGAAAAATAGGGTTAATTTAATTTAATTAACAACATGGGGTCTAGTTATATAAAATATTATTGGTGTGCATTGTGAATAACAATTACTTAGTGTAATTAGTAACTTTTGCTATCGCGTTTAATTATATTCCGTTTAATTAAAATATTCCATTGTGATATTTATCATGTATCATGCTACTGTCTGGATTTAAGGATCCTATTTGCGGGGAGTAGTGTGTATTCATGCTCGGGACTCTGACCTCGTGCGTTGACTAATCTTTTCAGGATAAATTTTGGAGAAGCTGCATAGGACTATTTGGAGATTATCGCCTGAAGGTGCAACTGGAGTTACTTTTATTGGTCTCTTTATTAGTTTAGGCTTTCCCTTCTATAGTATTTTATGATGAGACTTCTTATGAATTTCATTGGGCCATTCGGTTCCAAAGTTGTTGAGGATTTCCGTTAGAGTGTTTACAGTTGGTTTATTATTCAGATTTTAATTAATTCATTATTGGTGATTGGATTTATTTGGAGTTTTAGCATGTGATGGATTTATTTTATCACTTTTTGGTCATTATCATGTGGGATTGATTATCATTTATCTTGTGGATTGATTTTTATTGTCTCATATCTGTCACATACTGAGAATGGTATTTATTTAGTGACGCCCGACACAGTTCGGCAGCGGTGGCTGGCCACCCCGTTGTCCGAATTGTGCGGGGTGTTACACGTGCGTAGTGCATCATCACTGAGCATCGTGAACGTGCATCTTCAACATTCAACATTCCCACTACTCCACTCACATTAATGGTAAAATAATTAATTTCGAGTTTTAATGATTACATAATTATTTGGGAGTTTTTAGAATTTTTTTTTTAAGGATTTGAAAAGTTTTACTTCGAATGATGAATTTTTTCTAAGTGTAGAGGTGAAAGAAAAAATGACCCTGACGTCGTTCGAGCGAGATTCGCCAGTCGTTCAAGCGATATTGGTATCTGGATTGAAGTCTTTCAAGCGACACGTCAAATCGTTCAATCGACAACTTCATTTCGTTCGAGCGATGTGCCGCCTTAATTTCTGTATTTACAATAGCGTTCATCATTCATGTTTTTCAAGTCTTTGGCAATCTCGTTTTTGCAAAACTGCGTCAAAAAATAGACTTCATTTTTTTCAATGTTTTCATACGTTTTTGATTCACAAATCATTCCCAAACATATATGTGAATCTTTATAAACCCTAGATTAATTGTTCTACTCATATGGAGTATTCTTGTGGAGAAGAAGGCTGTTCTCCATTCCTGACTTGGATCTCTTGCAGGATCTCTTGGCGACGAAAATGAAACAACGACTGCGGGTATTCGCGTGTCACTGTATTTTGCTGTAATTGTAAGTATTACGAATTATAGTGAAATAAAAATGGTTTTGCCCCTTTGGGTTATTTTTCCTCATATTTTGATTAGCTGTGCATGCATGGTTTGAATTAATTTGTGTGTCATAATTTATTTGCACGAGTTAGAATTTTTGGGATTAAAAATTGGAATTTAATTAAACAAGTTAATCATTGATTGCTGGCACACTCTTAGGGTAGGTGCTTCTCGTCTTTGACTTTCCTTTTTATAAGGATTTGGCCGATGATGAGGGCAGTGTCTCCGTAGACGTACATGAGTTAGATTCTTTTCTTGAGGGCGATCTTGAGGCCTACAGTGCATGCCTCATTCTCAGTCATAATGTTGGTGTAAGAGGAGTTTGGTTTGACAAAAACGGGGGTGTGAGAGTTGTCAGGGGCGATCAGGAGTGTCCCAATTTTGTATCCTTTTTTTTGCCCCCTCCATTAAATATAATTTTCCATCTAAGGTCCTCCTGAGAAGTGAAGAGAATGTCTTCATCTGGGAATTTAGAGACCCAAACATCAGGTAAATTCGTTGTCAACAAGTTAAAGTGGGACTATATTTCTCGAGCCTTCACCAAAGATATTGAGGGAATAATTGTGATCAGGTTTGAAGAGAGATATCTCTTATTCAAAAAAGGAGAGGATCATGGAAGATGTCAGGTAACTAACCATATTGACAGCTTCTTTGAGAGTACATCGTGGAAGAAGGGACTATGGGTCCGATGAGGAGCTTTATCAAAGCATTCCAGTGAAACTGAGAGGACATAAAAAGTCCTCATAGGGTGATATTGGCTCAGGTCTTTTTGAGTTAGTCATGGACTTTTCTCTCTTCAATGGTCATATTTGGCATGGGAAGTTATTCGATAACTCCTTTTCTTTTATTTGTTTCGGTTGCATGGGAATTAGGTCCTTGTAATGTCTCCCTAACTGGGTCATGTAATTCACTAAGGCGTGGAAGAATAAGAATCCCTTGGCTTCATCTACCTCCAGCTGAATGATCACCTCATTGATTTCCCCCAATAAATCATTAAAATATATCATTCCACACAGGCTGGCTGTTGGACTGACTTCTTCTTGACTGGATTCATCATTTAAATTATCAAAATCATCCCCCATCCAGTGGTGACTATGTTCTCTTGCCAAGAGTAATAAATACATTCAACATCCTTACCAGCTTCATCGTACAAATCTTCCCACTCAGTGGGGAGGTGCAGGAGTGAAAGTACCAACCATCCCCGAAGCTTCAAAGCGGTGAGTAACTCAACGGGTACCACCGATTCATCTGATTTTCGATGATATGGTTTGTACCATATCATCTAGACTGAACAGGTACCGCCGATTCATCTAATTTTTGATCCCATTTTTGAGCTTCCATGAATAAGCCACTAAATTTTAATATTCATCTTGGCGTGAAATTTTAGCCCAAGCTCTAAGAGTTAGTTCAAAATAGTTGGTAACTCTAAGTCTCTCCCATCAGATCGAGTGCGAATGACGATGCAAGACCTTATAAGGAGTGATAAATCTTGATCAGTGAAGCATGTAGGGTGTAGGAGAAAATATGGACAAACTTTGAGTGGTTTGGGGTGAGATTATAGGGACGATGGGTGCTTTGCTGGGATAGGTAAAATTTTGGGTCAATTTCTATGAAGATGGCATTTATATGTGCTCGAAGTGGGTTATGAGTGGTGTTAGGTTTAGGATTGGCTAGTGGGGTGATGATACCTCGATTAATTAGTCTTGGAACATATTTTTAAGGTGGGAGCATTTGAGGGGGTATGACCAATGTATTGGTGGAAATCACAGCGGGCATCGGGTTTAAATTTTTTAGGTAGTATATTTGGTTATGGATGGGGTTCCAAGGGTTTGATGAGATTTCGACTTAACTGGGCCTAGTAGACTTTGGACAGGGGAGCATGGAGCTCGGTGTATTTTTTTTGGTAAGATTAGGGAGACTTTTATGTACCCAAGAGGTTGCAGGTTAGGAAATATTATTGATGGTTGAGACTATAGCATTTGCGAGCTTCTCATACTTTCAGGGAGTGAATTGGATGATCAATTTCTTAGGTTCAGATTCGACTTTGGTAAAGCCTTCCTCAATTTCTACACCAACCTCTCAAAGGGTTCGAAAGTGTGGGTAACGCTCTCCTCCCATGGACGCTCGAATATGAGGCAAGAAATTCTTATTCACAATACTAACTTGTTCCTCCTCGAAGGGTCGATTGGTCGTGATAACAACTTTCTCTCTCCACCTTCCTATGAAGCTATTGACTGTTTCCTGAGTTTTTCTTAAGAAGCTTTAGATGTCGATGCATAACCTCTAACTCCTCATTGTACTTATATTGGGACATGAATTCTTGGGCGACATCCTCCCAACTATGGATTATAGATTCTTCGAGGGACATAAACAACGGTAGGTCACTTTCTTTCAAAATCTATTAGAACATCTGGGCCTTTATCCCTTTAGAGGCACCAAGGAGGTTCATGGCTCACTGATAGCTTCGAAGGTTAACCATTGGGGATATTCTTCCCTCGAACTTCTCGATGTCTGGCATATTGAACTTCTCTGGCAGTCTGGATTTGGGATAGGGAGATATATGGGTGTAGTCCATGTTGTTACTAGATATCCAGACTTGGTAGAACTTCTTTGACAACATCTTGAGGTCTTCCTTGACCTTGTTCAGTTCCTCCTCTTTAGGATTCACGGGTACTGGAAGGTTAACCCTTGGTTGAGTAAGGTTTGGAATAAGGAGTTGATATGGAGGCAACCCATTGGCATACGGGGCACGCAGAACATGCTGATACTCTTAGGGGGTCCAGACAATCTCGGGAGCGGGTGGACCCATGGTACGAGGAAATAGAGCCTAAGGTTTTTCAGAAATTTAGGCCCAGTGATTATGCATTTCATGGACCTCAGTTGAAATGTTGTTAATCTTAGCAATGAATTGGGTTAAGACGGACATCATATCAAGCTACACATTTGGTACTTGGTCTGTGTTCTCCATGAAGAGCTCATTAAGGTAAATCCTAAACTCGAAGGAAGTAGCTGAAAAATCGGTTGAGCTTTGGATAGGTTAGCCAATAGGGAGCCAGTCCAAAAGTGGGTATGCGATCGACCTGACAGGGAAAACAGTTATTATTTATTTTTGAAAGGAGGGAGAAGAATTTTTGGTATTTTAGAAGGAGAAAAAAGTTCTTGGTAATTTTGAAAAAATGAGGGAAAAAGGAGAAGAATCTAAGCATTATTATTATCAATGTTATTATTAGGTTCTCACTTGTATTAAGGTTTGCCTAAATTGAAAAAAAGTACTGAACAGGACCCGAGCCTGGAATTAGGGTTTTAAAATATGTAAGACACAGTTTGACATGCTTCTAGGCTCACGGACAGGGTCCTATTTTGAAAAAGGTGAAATAGTGTAAAAATTCAAGCGGTATGCTGACGCGGAGTTTCGACATAGTTTTGCATGGTAAAAGACAAACTAAATATGAGTGCCCTAAGTTTAAGACCTATATGAGGTTTACACAATTATTGGGTTAGTGGAAGGGTTCCCCCTTTTGGAATAACGTTTATAATATACCTCTTGCCTATAAGGGAAATCAATCATCGGTACGTGTGGACAAGCCATTTGATATACCTAAGTGTAAATGAATTACCTCATTATATACCTCATGGGAATAGTAAGTTTGAGATCGAATTCGATATGCTCGACGTACATGAATGAGTTCCGTACTATATACCTCCCATCATGAGTTCGGTGAAGAGGTATGATGCGGGGAGAACCATTCGATATACGTCAAAGGTACGAAGCCAATGGAAGGTGAGAGTCATATCGCTTAGGATAACTATGATACCTAAGACAAACACCCTTCACAAAGTGACCCCCCCAGTATGGGACAAAATTTTGGTCAATATTGCCATGATCTTGGTAATGTAGTGTGAAAAAATGCATGAGTATTAATTAAAATATTATTGAGAGAGAGTATTTTGTATCATTTTTTAGTGGCATGATGAGTAAGGGGAAACTACACTAATGAGGGAGAGTATACACATATTATGAAAAGTAAATCCATCATGGAGACTAAACTACGTATGGATACATGTGAGTGAGTAGTTGGCAAGGGAATATATAAAATTGAGTGTGTGTGGTAGTGAGCCTATACATGTATAAACTACGAGTGGTGTGCCATATGGGTAAGTGAGCATGGTGATATATATAAGTGGAAAGTATGGGTGTGTCCTAGTGAAGCCTAAGCATGGATATTCTAAGTGGTGTGTTAAGCATGTGAGTAGAAAGTGAAGCTAAGTGTAAGTGTGTGAAGTGTACATAGAGAGTATATACAAGTGTGTGAAGTGTACAAGTGAGGGAAAAGTGATATATACATGAGGTATAAATACACAAAAGGTAAATAGAGGTGAAAATGGAACATACATGTAGGTGCATACACATACATTCTGAAAAGAATAACACCCATGTAGAAAATAGAGTTTAGTCCTCTTAAAAGTGTCCCCAACAGAGTCACCACCGTGGCCATACTGAGGGGGGTTTGAGGAGGGATTCTCCCTTCTTTCCTCTGATGTATGCACGTGGTGATGCCCTTTCTTGGGGCGCTCATCCGTCGTTGATGTGGGGTAATATGTAGAGATAGAGTCGCCAACCTATTTTGCATAAAACAGGCAAAATAAATGTTGTCTCCTCGAGAGAAGGGCATCGACGACAATGATAAAGCTTGCGAAACCAAGTAGCTCAAAGGTTAGGGGACTAAGTTATCGAATGGGAAGGTGTTAGGATCCCATCTTGCCCTTTCGATTTCTCATGGGCATGTGTTAATCTTCTCTTGTTAGACTCCGTGAAGTGTGTGCTTATGTGCATAATATAAATGGAGAATGGAATCGCTCAACTCTCATCAGGGACAAAGGCGGAGTGAGTTCATCCTTAGGAGTGTTCCCAAAATAGTAATTCAAATATAATGTGAGTGATTGCCGATTCATAATTCGTTATAGAAGAACGAATGAAGACATAGGACAAGACACAAATATGCAATCATATACAATCTATTAAGAATATATATAATAAAAAATAAGGGAACAAATGTGTATAAGGGAGGACTCGAGTCCAGGGATTTACGCAAGACGCCTATGTACCCCAAGGGGCATCAAAGCCCACGTAGTTCGAAAATAACATAGGGTGGGATTTAACCAATAAATCAAACGGGTGATTTCTCTTATAAGTGTGTAGAGATAAACATGCTTCAACTGTGAGAATGTGTGGTGAAAATACCTCATTTGGAATTTATAGGTAAACTCTCTCTTTCTTGTTTTTGTTTTTTTATGAAAATAAAGTATGTGAAAATACTACTAATAAAGGTTTGAGATTAAGGCATGTGATGTAATGAAATAAATCGCTAAAGTAGAAATAAAGCAACTAATGCTAAAATAAGAGAATTTAAAGACAAGGATGGAGAATTGGACCTCCTTGTGCAGACTTGAAGTTGATCGTGATTGTAGATGCGCTGATCTCACAAGAAGGTGACGGTGGTATGAGGAAATGGGTGATAATTTAATAAATAAGTATGAAATGGATGGAAGGAATGCGGGAAATGGTCTTTTTAAGAGGGGAACAACTCTGAAATCGAGAGGATATTCTCTTAATTACTAAGAGGGATGTTCAAGAGTGACTTTCAAAGTGAGGTCATAGCCTCTATTTATAGGACCAAGGGGGTGCTGATCGGCAGGTTCTTTTACCTACGTATGTGCATAGAACTTCAGACACACTGCCAATAGGCAAGGTCCTGGGGGTGCCATTCAACAGTTTGAGATAGATTTTTTGAAAAAACATAAAATGAAAATCACAAGTCAGAATTGTGCACGGGGTAGACCGTTGGAAAGGGATTTTAGATATCCTTAAGAATCCATGAGCCATTCCCGCATTTGGGAGTTGGTCAAGGTCAAACGGGTCCCGAAAGCACCCATTAGTCACTAGATATAAATTTTTTGAAGGAAAATCGATCGTTCGTCCGAATCGTAAGGCTGATTTTCGCACAGGATGGACTGTTGGAAAGGGTATTTAGTTCCCTTCAAAATTTAATTCAGCTTCATTCGGTTCGGAGAGATGACCAAGGTCAAACGAGGTCTAAAAGTTCCCAGTGACCCTTCAGAGTAAAATAGATCATTCATTCGTACCGTAAGGCTAATTTGCACCTGAGGCAGATCGTTGAAAAGGGTATTCAGAGTCCTTCTAAGATTTATTCAGATCGGGTTGAACGGGGTCGAGAGCGCCTGGTGGCCTCTAAATCAATTTTTGATAGTAAAATGGACTGTTCGTCTGAACCGTAAGACCGATTCGTGCATGGGCATACTGTTGAAAAGGGGATTCAGAGCCCTTACAATATTCATTGAGATTCTACTCAGGCAAGGAAGTTGTTTGGAGTCAAATGGGTTCGGAAGAACCCGGTGGCCTCCAGATCAGTACTCAGAGTATGACCTAGGCTTTGCGGTGAGAGAGTGAGTGCTAAGGACCTAAGGAGGTGCTTAGGGGGTCCTAGGATGGGGTGTCTACACAATGCATACAAATTAACTTTGTATGAGAGAGACGAAACCCTTAAGAATTAAGCCTTAAAACCCACAAAATAACTTTGAATCTTGTTTGAAAACTATAGGTGGTAAAATCCTATTGTTATAGCATGAATGCAATAATGCCGAGAAAGGTAAATAATCACAATCACATAAGAACATATTATATACGTGTTCGGTAATGTGCCTACCTCCATGAATTATTTTTTTTACTGATTAATTCTTGATAACAAAGATTACTGTAATACTCCATATTTTTGGTATTTATTTAATGATTATTTATTATGAGAATGAAATAATAAATTGGAATTAATTATTACTTGAATCAATTAGTAATAATAAAATGCATATTTATATGATGATTAAATCTACATGTTATGTGATTTATTTGTGCCACATATTATATTTAATTAATTAGTGTAATTAATTAAGTTAGACTATATGCGATTACGCATAAAATAAATATGTGTGTTTTATTTTACGTTGTGAGGTATTATCGTGAGTTATGAGGTACTACCATTTGGGGTGAACTTTAGAGTGATGTGGAGGCCCAATTATGTGTTTTTATTGTTATAAAATGGGCCTGAGGGAAGGGGTAACTATACCTATAGGTTAAGTTTTGGACCATTTTGGGTAGTATTTTGGGCTCATTTCGAGGCCTAAAAATAGGATTAATAGGGATCTACAGACTTAATGATTAATTAGGAGTATTAGACCTCATTAATAACATATTTCACACCAGAGAGTTAGACCCTACCAGCTTTAGACCTTTGGGAGAACCTACGGATATTTGGGAGAAGAAGAAAAAAGATCGCACCTATAGATTCATCGTTCATACTTTCGGGTAAGAAATCTATTACTTTATCACATATATAATTTGTAACATATTTATAATCCATGTTATGTATTTAATTCTAAGATTAATAACGCATGTTTAGAATTTGAATCTGATATCTTAATCATGTTTGTTAATGGGTTAATTGGGATTTCTGTTAATTAATTCTAATTTCAAAAGACATAAGGTTTTTGAAGAGAAACCTTATATTGGATAGTTTTGTGACAACCCGCCTATTCCGATACCGGGTGGTCAATCCTCTATTAAAATAAAATAGGAATCCAATATGGTTTCATTCTCAACATCATGTTCGCAACAAGTAATATAAATATAAACGAATAAAAACCATACAACTAAATGAACCAAATGAATCATCATGCGTAAATAAATAAATGTGAACCGAATAAAACAGAAGTCTCTAACCGAAATCATCAAACTGAAATAAAACTGAATAATAAAATATATCTGACATAAAGTAAAATCTTATTAACTATGGGCAACACACCCAGAGAAAACTGGAATAAAAGAATCATATCTAGATAGAAGGAGCTAAGGTGACTAAGTCAATCCTATAGAATCCACAACTACTACGATAGAAATAAAGATCTAACCTTGCTGTTCCTATTGCTACTGCAAACCTAGTTTTTTTGAAAGAAAATAAGAATTTTTTTTTTCCCGCGGGTCAAAGCCAGATTTTTTGAAAATATTTTGCAAGTAATTAAATGTTTAAATCAATAAAACACGTAGTGTATTACTTTCATAATAAATTAATTAGTCTCACTCATATGAGATAAAACCTTACCTCTATTCCCTAGTGCGCCCCTAACTTATTCATCTTATTATCCTAATTACACTACCCAGTCTAATTTGGACAATAACCGCTATTTAAGCCCAATCCTGCTAATAGTCACTAATAGCTAAGTATATACTACTAACACTAGGTATATGTTCATGAGTAGTATTTTAGCGACACATGTGCTATGATTAAGTGTTCACATAATATAATACCATAGCTACACTCATGTTATAAATAGATATACACTCGATATCATTGTAGGGGAGGTCCAAGATCAAATTTGGTTACCAATCTTTACATAAAAAATGATTACCAGTGAAACAAAAACTGAGGTCACTTGAATGACCTCCAATAAAGTTATTCATAAGAAGATCACTCACCAAGATTGAGGTCGCTCGAAGGACCTCCCACAAAATCAAGAGATATAAAAATCACATTTTGTAATTGGAATTATAATGTAATTGTATTTATTACCTTTTGATTGAAGTATTTATATTTTTTTTGTAATGATTTTGAGGTTGATCGATACCTTCGAAGGACCATGTCTGGCAAGATATGGGAGAGCTCACATGCTCTATCGAAGAGCCTCATTTTGGGAATCTTGCTAGGACTCAGTTTGGAGGATTGGGAACAAGGTGATGTTGGGAAAGCAATACCATCCTCTTTGGCACACTAAGGCAAAACCTCTATTCACACTATACCAATAATGCCAAAATAGCACCCTTCACCTGGACAAGATTGTCACAGTCAAAGATTATGACAACCACGATTTTTTATCATGACACATCCGTGATAACTCTTATAACTTAATACCCTAGCCGCTTCATTTTCTTTTCCCTCATTTTGGTTTTCCTTATTTTTCTCTCTCTCATGTCTACCTCTCTCTCTCCCTCTCCCTCTCAGTGATTCTCTCTCCCCCTCTAAATTGGTACATTTCTCTCTCTCTCTCTCTCTCTCTCTCTCTCTCTCTCTCTCTCTCTCTCTCTCTCTCTCTCTCTCTCCCCCTCCTTTGTGTGTGTGTGTGGGTCAGTGTATGTGTGTTTTGGGGTCCCTGTGTGTGTGTGTGTGTGGGGGGGGGGGGGGGGGGGGTCAGTGTGTGTGTGTATGTGTGGGTCAGCATGTGTGTGTTGGTTTATGTGTGTGTGGGGTTAATGTGTGTGTTTCAATGTATGTGTGCGTTTTAGTGTGTGGGTTAATATAAATTGAAATTGAAATTGATATTATAAATTGAAATTGGTATTATAAATTGAAATTGGTATTTGGTATTTGGTTTCTCTCTCTAATTTCTGCAACGGTGACCCCCTTTCCTCTTCCTCACATATTCCACCGACCATCTCTCTTTCTACACACATTTTGGTACATTTCTCTCTCTCTCTCTATCTCTCTCTCTCTCTCTCTCTCTCTCTATATATATATATATATATATATATATATATATATATATATATATATATATATATATATATACATACACACACACACACACACACACACACACACACACACACATAGAGATTGTCGAATTGTTGAATTGTTTGGGATTTTTGAATTGTTATTGTCTGGTGGATTTGAAGATTTAAATAGCCATTGAGTTTGTTGGCCCTTTGACCATACTATAAATTTTGAAAGTTTGCTGTTAAACAACTAATAATGCGAACTACGTTCACCTCTATAAACATTATTATCGAATAAATAAAACATACTTACCATGGTAATTTATAACTACTTTGAATTACATATAGTGCGCATAGTAACTAGCCTTCTAGTTCTTTTGCGTACGTATTCAATAGCCCTTAGACCCATTCGAGAGTCATTTATACTGTAATGAGATCTCTCGAATTATCCTATTTGGATAGTTTGGGACGACATAGTTTCTGTATAGTAATATTCTTAGTGGCTTAAACTTGTTACTTTTGGGGAAAGTTCTGCAATCGTCTCTTAATGTTCTCTGGGTACATACTAGATGATGCGGTGTTAAGTGTTATTTCAATTGACAAATTGAAATAACACTTACACTTGCGAATTTATGTCATGTACTTGGATAACTATGGGGATATGTTGTCGAATTTTCCTCAAATGAAAACAATGTGCATGAGCTGCTAAGTATATTACAAAAATATGCGATCTTGAATGGCATAGGACCATTCACCCTTTAAAAAAAGTTGGAGGAAATATGCAGTCTTCAGTGTGTGTATTCCGAAATTAATATTTATATATTGAAATTTGTATTCTGAAATCAAAATCTGTATATTGAAATTAGTAATTAGTATAAATTGATATATTGTGGTTATTGGTATAAATTGATTTATAGTGGGTTTGCCCTTACAACTCTCTCTCTCTAATTGCAGCAGCGGAAACCCCCTATCCTCTTCCTCACATATTCCAGTGACCATCTCTCTCTCTCCACACACACACACATATTTTGATACATCTCTTTCTCTCTCTCTCTCTCTCTCTATATATATATATATATATATATATATATATATATGTACATCTATGTTTAGGCTCATAAATTGTTATACAATACATGCATGCATGCACCCCAAAGAAAGTGTTATATAAAAAACTAACGAGGGTGAAAAGGTAATAAGTAGTCATATAGAAGTTGATTTAGTGTAAATTTAAACCTGCCTAGATTATAGTAAAGAGAGCCACTACTGATAGCTATTAGATCCTATTTCACTCACCTATTTTCCATCATCTTGTAATCGTATAGAAGTTGATTTAGTGTAAATTTACACCTGCCTAGATTATAGTGACGAGAACCGCAATAGATAGTCATTGGCTCCTATTTCATGCACCTATTTGCCATCATTAACAAGATGATGGCAAATAGGTGAGTGAAATTGGAGCTAATGGCTATCAGTAGTTGATCTCATTATTATACTCTAGGCAAGTTTAAATTTACACTAAATCATCTGGTATACGATTAATTATTACCTTTTCACCCTCGTTACTTTGTTATATAACACTTGATTTTTTTAGAGGGGGGGGGGGGTGCATGCATGAATGCATGTATTCTCACGTGAATACATGACATAACGGTATTGTAACATGATATAATGCTTTTCACTTCATAAGTTGTTTAATGGTGGATTTGAACATTTAGATGGCCATTAAGTTGGTTGGCCCTAGGCATTTCTAATATTTCGCATTATTATTTGAATTGTTGTTTCGGGTTATTGAATTGTTGTTGACTGGTGAATTTGAAAATTTTGATGGCCATTGAGTTGGCTGGCCCTAGGAATTTCTAACATTTAGGGTTTTGATTCTACCAAATATAAATAAGACAGAAATGAGACATACTACAAATTTTAAAAGTTTCCTGCTAAACAATTAAAATTCGGAATGAAACATAACTAGGTATAAATCACCACTATAAAAATTACTACTAAATAAATGAATATACACATTTGTTTGTATTAATCCATGAATATACGCTGCTTACCCATAATTGGTGATTGTTTGTAGTAGCTGTGATGAGATATCCTAAATACAAAGAGTGGATGGGTGAGACAAATAGATTAGGGGATGTGCTTCACAGAGGTGCTAATGAATTTGTGAAATACACAAAAAGATGTCGTAATGATGTAGAGTTCCCGTGTCCGTGTGCTAAGTGTAGAAATGGTAATGTGTTTGAGTGGAAAATAATTGAACTACATTTTTTAAGATGGGGTATACAAGATAGTTATAAATTTTGGATTTTTCATTGGGAATCGAAAGTTCCTTTTGTCCCCGAGCAACCTTCAAAATAACCTTCAACAAGTAGGATAGATGTATAAGGTAAGGAGGACAATGCAGATCATAGTATTCTAGAGGATTTAGTTGATGACGCATATGTAGTTCATGAAGTGGAAGAAAATGAGGTCACTGACGATGTACAAGGTTCAGGTGTTCATAAAGATGTCGGGATAAAGCTTTACTATGACTACCAAAGTTTAAAATTTAAGGCGACCCAACCGTTGTACTCTGGCTCTGAAAAAGATCAAACAAGTTTACATGCCATGGTTGGTTTGCATAGTTTGAAGACCCAATATGGTTTGTTTGGAAATAGCATGAAATGAATTTTGAATTAGGTGAAGGGCTTGGTTACCACGCAGAATACGCTTCCAAATAGCTATCCTAGTATAAAGAACAGTTTCAAAGGTTTGGGATTGAAGTATAAATCAATTCGTTCTTGTGTGTATGACTACATATTGTATCGAAAGGAGAATGAAAATCTCGATCAGTGTCCAGTATGCGATGAACCTAGATACGTCCAAGCTACTAGTAAGGAGGGCACAAGCTCAAAAGTTCCTCAAAAAGTGTTGAAATATTTTTTCGTTGGGCCTAGATTGAAGCGGTTTTTCACAGTTCCATGGATAGCAGAGGCAATGAATTGGCATGCCAGGGAATAAGTAGGGAATACTCTCATGCATCATCCTATTGATTATACAACTTGGAAGATGATGAATTATGAGTATCTCGATTTTGATCTAGAACATCACAACATTCGTTTTACAATATCAGCAGATGGTTTCAATCCAATTGGAAATCTAATCACTAATTAGAGTGTATGGCCAGTGACCCTAGCACCACTAAACCTTAATCCATTCAGACAAAAAAGGGCAATGATAAGGAGGTGTCCCCGAGCATGTCAGCCATGATTGTAAGTTATAAAAATATCTTACAATTATTTTATTTTTTAATTATGTTATAATTTTTTTGTTAACTTAACTAATTGTGTACTTTTTGTCATTTTAGACAAAGCTTAAGGAAGTACATGACAAGAAGTTTGATGCCGACAAGGCATCTTTGGCTACGGATGCACTAAGCCAAGCGATCGGGGCAGAGAACAAGGTGAGGACTAGGGGGTGAGCTTTCGGGTGGGGAAGTTGAGGCTCATCGGGATTGAGACAAGCAACGCCGAATTGGATCATAAGGTGGACACCCATGGCGATAAGTTAGATAGGTTAGAGGCAACGGTCCTCAATATGTTCGAGTTCATGAAACATCAGTTGGGGGCTTCCTCATGCAAGGGTAAGGGTAAGGGTAAGGGGAAGGAAGTAGATGAGGACGCCATTGCTCCATATCTCTCACCCTCATCGTCGATACGTACCCACTCGCCGCCTATATATGATCCATTTCCCATCTTGACCCCCGTCGAATAGTCTATGTCAACAATGGGTTGGCCGAGCCGTATTTAATAGACATATTTTGTGGCACATCGATAGCTATGGGGTTGAGGGACCCGAACACACACCCGGGTAGTGTGGTTCATGGAATTGTTATGCAAGATATAGAGGCAAAGGTTCCCATCACCCGTATTGTGCCCGAAAGAGGGAATGCAGCTTTGTGGTTGGAACAACAATGCGATGTTTGACAAGTTTATGGATATATAAATTCATATGTAGTGTGGACTACCTTCTTCCTCCGACCTATTCAAGACCCTAGTCCTTGATATTATTTGTATTTATTTGATTTGGATATTGAATATTGGATATTATTTGTATTTTTTTAGATTTGGTTATTGATATTTGTTGGTTGGTTATGGTCATAAATATTTGTATTTATTTGATTTGGTTATTGAGTATTGAATGTTGCTTGATATATATTCTATTTGGATAAGATTAAATATGTTGTAACAGGTACAAATATACTGCTGGGAAGTGGTAGCGGCCATACTATCTAACAATTTTTTATAATTTCTTCCTAGATTTGCCACTAACTTTAACCGTGATAAGTCCATGACAAAGAAAACTTGTCATGGACTTGTCACATTCAAAGTCCGTGACAAATTTTTATTTATCACGGACTTATCGCGGACTTTGATCGTAATAAGTCCATGAAAATTACCTTTGTCACCCCTAAACTTGTCATGAACTTTGACCTTGACAAGTTTGCCTTGTCACGGGTTTTTACCATGAAAAGGTGGCAGTTTTGGTGTAGTGTCAATCAGTACAATAAATGGCCACTCGAGAAACCATTTGTTGAGGGACCTTATTTCCAACAATTGTTAAAAGATGTTTTTTTTGTCTCAAATATATAGTTCTAGGTTGATCTAACAATCCTCATTCGAAAGACCACATATAATTGATTGGACTGCCCACCTTATAGGTTACTGTTTTCCACCTTTGGTGATGTCACATTTCTTGACACTTTAGGAGCTCGACAAAAGTAACACTCGAGAGTGAGTTTTTGTCTTGAATCACCAACTCATTTAAGGGAATGTCCTATCATCTGTCACAAATTATACTTTTGTCCTAACTTGTCATATCCCAATCAATGTAAAAGAACTCTTGATAAGCACAAACAATGTTCCCGCCAAAATATAATATCTCATGCATTTAATGCCATATCTTTAACATTGATTGCATAATATCCTTAACATTTAATAACATCAGAACATTTAATGCTAGAAACGTCACTTGAGTGACCTTGAACTCATATAAATACTCCCAGTTATATATTTCCAAAGGATCTCAATTTTGATTATCCAAAATTGCTATCAAGTTTTCTCTAAAAAAGAGAGTTGGGTGTGAGTTCATCATTGAGTGATTATTACTTTGGCCCCATTTATTCAACAACACTAGAATTTATTGTGCTTTTGATTACTGCCTTTCCTTTACTGTCCTAAAGTTCTTATTCTTTTTCCCTCCAATCAAGTTGATTTTTGGTCCCTTCAATTTATTGTATTCCAAGAGAATTTATATTGTAAAAACTCCATTTAATATTGAGTTTTGATATTGAAGGCTATTTATTACAGACTTATAACTATCATCAATTATGTTGTTCTTTCTACACTAAATACCATCTTGACGAGGGGTTACGCCTCGTTTAACACTAATTGTATTTCCAGAACCCACGTCTTACATTTGGCGACTCTGTTGGTGAGGTAATCTCTTTTGAGAGATGGAAAATGGTAATGTGGCCAAGAACATTGAGTTTGATGCTCTACAACATGAGAAGGAAGAAAACCTCACCATCCTGCTAGAAAGAGGTAGAGTAGTGTAAATGGATATCAACCCACCACTATTGGTATGGTAGCGCAAATGGGGTGTCTAATGAGCCTTTTTTTCTGAGTTTATAAAGACCCTAAGTGCTCAGGCAGTATTGGGGATCATAGGGGACCTAGTTCCTTCACAACACCACTAACAATATTACAAACTGCCTTTTTCTCAGGGGGAGTTTCTCGAATAATGGCCAACAATGTTGCTCCACTAACAACATCACCAAATACTACGGGGGAGATGCTCAAGGCATTTATAGTGCTGTTGCTACTCATGGATTTTGATACCTGTTCGGGTGGCGGAATAACATCCGTGTCACCGACTGTGCTCCTAATGGTGATGAC
The DNA here is from genome assembly GCA_949130495.1 of Sambucus nigra. NCBI lineage: Eukaryota > Viridiplantae > Streptophyta > Magnoliopsida > Dipsacales > Adoxaceae > Sambucus > Sambucus nigra. The sequence goes on along the minus strand of OX422217.1, from coordinate 477,880,714 downwards.
TCCTGTATAATACAACCCGCCTCAACCTAACATGGGGGAAATGAAATAGGAGCTTTTGAGGATGATGGTAGCTTCTAAAGCTGGAGGAAAAGTTTCCTCAATATATGATGATTTCTATATGCCGTACTTGGAGGAGTACAATAATGAACCCTATCTAGTAGGGTACATCCCAACTATCTTTAAAATGTACACAGTTAAAAGGGGTAATCCCAAAGACCACATGAAGAGGTTTGTTGAAAACTTTGGGGCTCCCGGCAACGATTAAAAGCTGAGGTTGAGAGAGGTCTCAAAATATCTAATCAAGAAGGCTTATATGTGGTATTATAACTTGGCGCCCGGCAACGTGGATACCTGGGAGGATCTCCATGTCCAATTTATGCAGAAGTTCTTTTGTCAGAAGATGAATCAATGCTCATGCAACTGGCGCGGGAGAAACAGAAGCCCGATGAAGACGTAGTGGCATACATCAGGAGGTTTCATGAATGCTCTCTTGATATGAGAGAGGAAATATGAAAGAGTAAGATCTTATAAGTCTATGTTGAGCATTTATTGCTCGAGTATATATGCCATTTGATCAATAAAACTAGAGAAGGAAAATTTGCAGCGTTTCTCAAGTTCGGGAGAAATATTACCTTGGTGGTAAAACCTCTACCACCACTATCAACCTTGTCAGGTTTGATATTGAGGCCACCAACCAGCTTGAGAAATGGAATACCACGAGAGTAAATTATACCGATGATGGGGATAGAATACAGGGAGGTGGAAACTAAGGGGGAAGAGACAAATGCGATAAGAGAAAGTTTGATAACAAAGATGACCCACCCGAGCTACCATGCACATTGGAACAAGCTTTTGACATTTACGACCACATGGTTCATGATAAAGTTTGTAGGTCCATCAATGCCAGTACAAAGCCTATAACTCGAGAAGATAGAAATAATCCAAAATTCTTCTAGGTTCATAATAAGATTGGATACCCAACCAGCCGATGTTTCTTGTTAAGAAGGTTGATCATCATACACATTAAAAATGGGGTCATTCAACTACCCATGCCAATGTAAATGATGATACATTGCCAGTACATGTGGCTAACCTAGATAGTTCTTATGATGAGGAGGCTGAGTAATTGATGAAGGAACAATGGCTCCTGGAATAATATATATTCGAGATGGCTCAGCTAACGCTGGAGGACGCTTGGTGTCTAATTGATGATTTAAGTAGACAGATGGAGGATTGTTCTTCAGGGGCAGCGAATGATGTAATAGACTACGATGAGTCTACTTATCATGATGTGGAAGAGGTTTATGAGTTGAAGGGAGATCATGTTGACCCGTAGGTGGAATGTGATGTAGTAGCTCGCTCGCAGAAGTTCAGTTAGTTCTTAAACCAAGTAGGCAAGCCATAAGGTTCTAGTTTGGAGGTCACTCGGGAAATTTTAGAGATTTTAAAAAATACAATGACCCCAAACATGTAATATAAAGGGCCCATGGATAAGATGGTAAGGAAATTCCTCTCAGAGATCACTTTCTCCGAGGTAGATCAATTAATCAAGTATATCTACAATAGACTCAATGTGATAACAAGTGTGAATGGGTGTAGCTTCAACTGAGTTTTGCTAGATGGGGGAGCTTATATCAACATTATTCCCATTAGGTCTTTCTATGCCTGTAATATTGATGAGATAAGTAGAGTTCAAAATCCTTTATCAATCTTGAGGTATGACAACCAATCTTCCAAATCCATCGATTACGTTAATGTGGAGATTACAATGGGGAATATCACTTCCCAAATAAAGTTCCACATAATGGAGTATGAGCCATCATACTAGTTATTAGTGGGAAGAGTGCCGATGAATAATCATGGGTTGGTGCCATCCACCTACCATCAATGTGCCAAGGCAATTATTAAGGGGAAAGATGTGGTCATTCAATAACCCAAGAAGCCATTCGTGCACTTGGTGGACACATATTTTTATACAAAGTTGGCAGAAGAGGCTGTGGTACTTACTTGATACACTGGGGCACTAGAATTCCTAGTAATAAGGAAAGAGTGAGCGCACCAATTCTCCTGGTGGTTGCTTTTGATGAAGAGGAGATAGATCGAGAGACATTGAGGCCTCCCATCCTATCTAGATAACTACATGATCGAATGACATCGCTTATTAACCCAATCGAACATAAAGTTCAATAACAAAGTGTGATTAATAGATTCTCAAAGAGAGATTTAGAGAAGCATATCCGAAAGAGATCACATAGGGAGGAAAACCCCAAGAAATGTAAAAGGGGGTGTTACCCAACGACAACATTATGTACAAGTTGTGAAGGTGTGATTGGGCAACTGAAGGCTTGGATGATGAAGTTAACCTGATTTTTTTAGTGAGTCTTAGTGGATAACCCAGGTCAATGTCTGATGATTGATAACTTTAACATCTAAGAGTTTGTGTAAGGAGTGGAGGAGGAGACTGAGTGCATGAAAGACATGGCAAAGCCTCAAATACAAGGGCTAGAATATATAGACTTGATAGAGGAAGGTGATGATCCTAGGCCAATATTCATATCGAAAGACCTTGATGGTATGTTAAAGGAGGATCTAGTTGAACTGCTGTGAGAGTTAAAATACATTTTTTCCTGGAATTACACAGAGATACTAGGGGTTGATAAGGAGGTGAGCTATCACAGGCTGAATGTGATTCCTTCAACAATCCCAGTTAAGAAGGCCACTCGGACGTACATGACAGAGTTCTATTTGAAGATACACGAGGAGGTTCAAAGGTTGCTCATAGCATGTTTCACTGTTCCAATATAACATCCTATTTTGTTGTCTAGCATTGTGCTGGTTGGGAAGAAAGACACAAACCAAATCAGGATTTGTGTGGATTTGAATAGAGCTTGTCCAAAAGAGTTCACATTTCCTTCCATTGATAGCTTGACAAATGAAACTATGAGACATAATATTTATAGCTTCATGGATGGCTATGTGGGGTATAACTAGATAAATATGCCTAGAGGATGCTGCGAAGACTGCCTTTCGCACTCCATTAGGTAACTTCATATACACAGTTATGCCTTTTGGATTAAAGAGTGAAGGTTCTACTTACCATAGGACTATGATGGATATATTTCATGATATCTTCCATGAGATTGTGGAATTCTATGTGGATGATCTGGTAATAAAGTCCAAGAAGGAGGCTACTCACTTGACAGACTTGAGGAAAGTGTTCACAAGATGCAGGAAATTCACTTTAAAGATGAAACCCCTCAAGTGTGCCTTTGGGTTAACAAGTGGGAAGTTTCTCGGGTTTGTGATAAACATACAAGGTGTGAAGATGGACTTAGACAAGCAAAAGGCCATTCTCAACATGCCATGACCTAAGTCTGCGAAAGAGTTGAAAATATTCTTGAGGAAAATTTTCCATTCGAGAAGATTTGTACCTAGGCTTGTTGAGGTTACTCACCAACTGATGAAGCTTCTATGAAAGGGGATTAAGTTTACATGGGATTATCCATATAAAGAAGCTCATCATAAGTTGAAGAAACTCCTCACATATCCCTAGACTATGATTCCTATAAAAATAGGTATATCTTTACAACTCTATCTCACTTTCACAGAGAGGTCAATCGGAGTTTTATTGGCTTAAGAGGTAAAAGGCATAGAAAAACCTGTTTATTTCCTAAGTCGCATTATACATGGGTCTGAGGCAAGATATACTAGTATTGAGAGGCACTATTTAGCCTTTATTTTCGTTGCTAAAAAGCTTAGACATTATATGCAATCTTTCACGGCCCACATTGTAACAAGATGTGAGCTTATAAAGTTTTTATTATCTAAAATGTACTAATTAGCAGGGTAGCCAGATGGTTTCTAATACTTTAAGCGTATGATTTTAAATGAGTGGTCCCTTGGGCCATCAAAAGCCAAGCTTATGCGGACTTGTTAGCCATTTTCCCATTTGGGACATTCGAGCCACCACATGAAGAGTTTCTAAGAGATGTTCTCCAAGCTAATTATTTGGAGGCCAGTCTAGAAGGGTGGAATATGGAGTTTGATGGTTCTTCGACTGAAGACAAAGTAGGCGCAAGGGTTATCTTGAGAAAAGGGGGAGAAGAGGTTCGACTGTCCTTTAACTTAGACTTTAGTTTCTCTAATAATGAAGTTGAGTACGAGGCTTTAGTGTTGGGCCTGTTGGAAGCCTTGAGAAGCGGTGTTCAAATACTTACAATAAAGGGATACTCCAACCTGGTGGTGAAGTAAGTAACTGGGGTGTATTCCCTAAAACACTTGAGTTTGGCACCCTATCGAACAATTATCCAGAGGTTTCTCGACCGGTTCCATAAGGTTATAATCAGAAGGTACCCTCTAATAATGAACAAACATGTTGACGCTTGTGCTACAAATGTCGAGAAAATTTCCATTAAACGAGATTCAATGGTGATTCGAATCACCAAGAGAACTGCTCCATCGATAATAACAAAAATGTTACCCACTAATGACAATAATGACTAGAGGGGCAAAATAAGGAGGCATCTTGACATAGGCAAAGGACCACTAAGTTTGGTAGAATTAGTGTAGTACTATTCCATAATAAGGAACTTGTATTACAAAAACATAGGGGGATAGTTGTCAAGATGTGTTGATCATGAGGAAGCTGAAAGAAGATTAAAGGAAGCTCATGAAGAGAGACGCGATACCACATAGATTCCTTTGTATAGGAGAATTCAAAGAGCAGGTTTCTTTTGACCTTCGATGAGGAAGCATGCTATGGTGGTGCAAAGGGGTTGTAGCAAATGTCAGTTGTATTACCAAGTGGCTGAGTGAAACTTCATCAAACAACCATCTGACTGGAGATAGTTATATATTGACATGCTAGTATATGGGGTCATTCCAGCTGACAAAGATGATACTACACAGCTCAAGAGAAGAATCTCTAGATACTACATGCAGGATGACCAACTATATCAGAGAGGCTATCATGATAGGCCCTTAAGATGCATCAAGTTGGAGGAAACTGAATAAGTTTTGAAGCAAGATTAAGATCCGGTCAACGTTGTGGGGGGGGGGGGGGGGGGGGGGAATCTCTATGATCAGTTCATGTGCTTAGGATATTTTTGGCTAACAATGGAGAAAGACTATGTAGAGTTTATTCAAAATGCAAGGTATGCTAGCTTCATGGGAATATGATTTACACCCCTTAGTGAACTTGCACTCCCTCTCCACTACTTTTCCTTTCCATACTTGGGCGTTTGATTTGGTGGGGGAATATAATCCCTCCTCCAGGGGAAAAATCTAGAACATTATTGCCACTGAGTGCTTTACTAAGTGGGCAGAAGCCATACCACTGAAGAAGGCCATAACAGGGGTGGTTGCTCATTTCATGAAAGGGTACATCATCTGTCAGCTTGGTATTCCAAAGGAATTTCTCTCAGATAATTGCACCCAATTTTTGAACATGAGGTGAGTTTTCTTACAGAAAAGTATTCCATTATTCACCATAAGTCAACTGTGGCATGACCAAAGTGTATTGGGCAGGCAAAAGCTATAAACAAGACTTTGGTAAATATTCTAACAAAGATGTTGGAGGATTTTTTGAGGACTTCAGATTACAAGATACCAGAGGTTTTATGGGATTATTAAACAACAAAAAGGAAAGATATGGGCTAAACTCCTTTCTCCTTGGTGTTTGGAGTTGAATCTATCCATCCAGTTGAGCTAAAAATTCCCCTTGCCAGGTATAACTTACATAGTGCAATGCTTCCTCAAAATAGACCCGTGCAACTGAAGACATTAGATAAGCACTGGGATAATGCAAGGAGTCACTTTGAGATATAAAGAAATCATCTCTCTAGGTTCTACGATGATGGTGAGGCCAAGGAATTTCAAAGAAGGATATTTGGTTATGATGGCTTGTATAAGACATATATGAGGTCTCTCACTACTTAAGTTTGAAGCTAATTGGGAAGGGCCATATATCATGCGCAAGGCACATGCCTTCGGATATTGTGAGATCTCAAAGATTGAAGATGCTGTAACATTCAAACTGAATAATAAGAGGCTAAAAATCTATCATGTTTGAAACATTTTGCTATCTATCCTTATATTTTCTTTCCTTTGTACTATTTTGTTTATGTTCATAATCATCATCATTGGTAGAGAGGCAGTTCTCACAACTTGGTAAAACATATGACTATTTGTAATAAGAAGGAAAGTAATGTAGTAAATTATTCAGATGTTTTTTATGAGCATGAATGTAAAGCACACGCAAGAGAAGATTGAAGCAGTAGTTTCATTCAAAACTTTAAGTTCAAATACAATGCATGGGAGGATTTACTACCTCAGAGTACAAAACAACAAAAAAGATGAAAAATCCTAATAATCGCTAGGACCATATATTACAAGCCATAGGTTGGTGGAATCAATCAACCTATGGTGATGATCTATTAGAATAGACTCCATACAAGCATGCTCGTTGGCGAGATTGACCATATCCCTCTCATAACGATCCATTTGTTGTTACAACTTTTTCGGCTCTGCCTCAGCTCGGACCCAGGTCACTCGAGCAACCATAACTTTCTATTCTTATTTAATGAGTTAGGGCCAAGACTTTCCATTTCTTCTACAATAGGAGCCTGAGATCGGTTACTCACTTGAAGTTTGGCATAGAAGGCAGGTAGATCGACTTTCTTAAATGGTCTCAACAGGTCGATAAACCAGATCAAGGAGAATCCATCATTGAAAAATACATTTATTTTGGCCATCAGCTCTTTGATCTTTGAAGAAGTAAGGGATCATAATGGGGTACTTATAACTTCACTAAGAACAGTGAAAAAGTCGAGCAACTTGCAAACCATCATCACTGACAGGGGTTGGATATAACGGGTGTTGAAGGTATAAGGATGATGATCAGGCAACCTTTCGAGCAGCTCATAATGGAGAGTTATCAAAATTTAAGGAAAATTAAGAAGATTATGCGTCACTAAATCAGTTGGAGAAGCCTCAGAAGGACGAAAACTAAAGGGGCTGTTGCTTGCTAAAGGCAACACAATATTTGATGCTCTATCTTCCTCTGGAAAATTAGCGTGATAATTCAAGAGGGATCTTCAATGTTAGGTCAATAGGGGAAGAGCAGATTGGCCCATAAGGTTATCCATAGCAAAAGAATTAACAACAGTCTTCTTGTGAGCATCCTCTTGGGGGACTGGTCTAACTATCAAAGTAGGCTCGCGTATGATGGCAGGCCACTCGGTTTCAACCTAAAAGTTAAAACAATCAAAGTCATAAAAGATAAAAATCCTAGACCCATAATTGTTTGATGTCCTAATTTACTTAAAGGACCTTTATGGTTGCTCGACTGAGTAAATTGGGCATGTTTAAAGACCCTAATTTATGGGCACGCTGAAGTTCCAATTTTCTTAAAGGGCCTTTATGGTTGCTTGACTAAGTAAGTTGGGCATGCTTAAAGACCCTAATTTTTATGCACGTTGAAGTCCCAATTTACTTAAAGGAACTTTATGGTTGCTTCACTAAGTAAATTGGGAATGCTTAAAGACCCTGATTTCTGAGCACATTGAAGTCCTAGTTTACTTAATGGACCTTTGTGGTTGCTTGACTACGTAAATTGGGCAAACTTAAATACCCTAATTTTTGGGAATGCTAAAGTCCCAATTTACTTAAAGAAACTTTATGGTTGCTCGATTAAGTAAATTAGGCATGCTTAAAGAGCCTGATTTTTGGGAACGTATAAAGTACCAATTTTACTTAAAGGACCTTTATGGTTGTTCGACTAAGTAAATTAGGAATACTTGCAAAATACATTGGTTTAAAGACCTAGGTTACTTTAAGGACCCTTTAAGATTACTCGAACAAGTAATTTGGGCATACTTGGTATCAATGGTTATTCAAAAAAAAAAGAAAAGAAAAGAAAACCCCAGTTCACTTGGAGGACCTTTAAGGTTGCTCAAACGCGTATGCTGGGCAAGTTTGGTTTTACTAACTATTTTGACATAATGTCCCAAAGACCATTCAAAAGTGTGAAACTAACACTTGGCTTAAAATAACCAAAAGAAGATGACATATACTTCTTTTTGAGGAGATGCCACAAGAGTTGTATGCTGAACCACAGGTGCAAGAGCAGGGTTTTGGGTAACTTCCTCAGCCCTCCCAACTTCCTCGACTGTCCCAACTACCTCAATTCTTTCACCTTCCTCTACCCTTGGAACCTATTCAACTCTTTCAGTCTTAGCAGCTGCTCCACCTTCCAGGATAGAGGTCGCAAATTGGTTTACCAATATTTGTTCATTACTTATTGGAAGGGTGGGAACAACTATAAGGGCCTTGCAAGTATTGATAAGAGATTCCTCAGGGGGAACAGTCTGCAATAACAAGGAAGGAAAGGGGGAATTAAAATACATAACTCAATAATACAAGGTTCAAAGTTACCTATTGAAATAATAATTCTCACCAAAGGAGTTGGTTTAATAGTTTTGGGCTGTTGCACTTCCTCTTGCACAATATCCCTCTAGCTTGAGCAAGTGCTGTTCGATTGCGTAGGAAATAAGAGTCAGGTGTATAACCACTACTCATTGAACCACTGAGATAAAAATCCCCACTTGCCCCGAAGGGGGAATTTACCATTACCTTTGATACGTTCATGGAAGTTGGTTGGGGAGTGGAAAGGAGTTAGTCTTCTTAGACTTGGTGGGATCAAGGGGAACCTTTCTCGGGTTGATGGTGAGAGATTTCCCCTACCTATTGATATCCAACTTGCTCCTACTCAGAAACGAGAGTGACTATGAGGTGAATATATAAGCATAAGTTTAAAACATAAGAAAGCACAAGTAATATCTCAAGACCAATGTAGTCATCCAGAATAGTGTACTCTATAGGTGGAGAGGCAGGCTTATCGATGGAATACATTCTGCTCAACTAGCGCGACCGATGAAGCAGGGGAATATCTTCAACATCATCCTCTTATTCAAAAACTTCCATAATAGGGGGCAAGGGGACATTACCTCTAACCTTCTCCTCTTTTGACCACCCAAATTGGCTAGGGGAGTAAAAGTTAACCCCTGCAAAGTCATTAGCTCTTCGATAATAGCTCTACCAATAAATGAAACTTGATCCTATTTGCTCACCAGATAATCAAACCAGTTTGAAAATGTGTTCACCAAGTTATAATCAATCTCTACTGCTGTAACGGAGGCCTTTGGGGGATTGGTAGCGGTGTTTTTCTTTTTGGGTTATTTTCTTTTTACCTTTACAGCTACCCCAGTTGAAGCACTAAGAGGTGTCTCCTCTTCAGGTGCAAGTAGTGAGGTTCCTAGGGCATTTTCAACCCCTTTAGTAAGACAAGAAGTAGAAACACCTTTCTTTTTTCTTCAAAATAACCTCCTCCATAGGTGGCAATGAAGGAAGCTCGACGGACATGGTGTCATTCACAGTATTTAGGGGAAAATTTAATTGATTGATTCAGTAGCTCCTTAGTCCCAGCTCTGTCGGGGGAAACCTATCAACAAATAGATAAATTGGCTAACGAAGCATAGCCATTTGGAACCCTCCCATTCATTTTAGCTAGAAAACATTAAGGAATGTGGGGGACCTACTCCCCTTGGCTCTCCTTGAGGGGATTACCAGCTTGCCCTGGTATAGAAAGGATAATGTAACAACTATTTTTATGAGAAAATTCCCATAAGTTAAGGAGAAATTTATAGTCTTCTTGCAAGTGTTGTGACTAAGAAGGGGCTCCCACTGATCATAACCAATCTGGAGGGCCACCCGATGAGGACAATAGTCTACGTAGTGGGATGCCCACTTAGTATAGGAGGGAATATATGAGGGGTGTAATAACAAGGAGAATGTTGGAAGAGGGAAAATTGAGGGCATAATCCTCATCGACCTCTGTGACCAGTCGAGGGTCATCCTCAAAGAAATGGTTGTAAAAGAACTGGTTGATACTGATATAAGCACAAAATTTGAAGGACTTAACATTATCAAGAAAAGTGTAAAGGGTTTCTTGAACTGTTTATGGTTCTAGGCAAGGATGTAAGGGAGCTCGATAGTATGGGAAGTGGGGGTAATGATATAGGGGCAAAATTTGGGAACCTAACATATAAGAAGGTAGTAAGAAAGACATGATTAGCATAGTTCGAGACATAAAACATCCCCATAGACCTTACGGAGTTAGCTTGCACCCTATCTAGCCAAGTGTAAAGGGAACCAAGGGTGATGGTAGCTAGAAGGATCTTCACGTCAAACGACATACGAACAACTATATTAATGAGGTCCCTCCTTGGGCAGTCATGTGGTTTCCTAGGAAGGAAGATCCTTGATAAGATAACCTAAATGTAGAAAAAAATCTCAATATCACATCACACCCTTTTCTAATTGGAGGAATCTCGACCACCTGCTTACCCTTAGGGTGATTTTTTCTCTCTCCCTAGCCTTAGCAGCCTTATCCTCTATAAAGTATACATACATAATGGTTTTCGAAAAGGTACATTTTTTATAACTCACCATGCATTTCTCTATAACCCCCTCTAAGATCTTACATGCAATGACCCCCTCTTATGAGATAGCCTCCTCGAAAAAAGTCTCAGTCCCAACAACTTCAATTCTAAACAATTCACAAACATCCTCCAAGGTAGTTGTGAATTCACCCCACCCATTTATAATGGTATGAGATCGGTGACTCCAGTGAGACACCAATAGCCTCAAAGTGTTGTTATTTTTAGACAAAATAAGGTTGTTAAACTTGATTGCAGAAGATAGACCAAACAAAGATAGTTTGGCGGCATAGTTGTTATGTATATAATCAGTCCAGGTAGCCATGCTTTGAAAAACCCTCCAGCTGATTCAAACACAACATTGGAATAGGGAAAATCTCCTCGCTCAATTCAAAATTGGGTAATAGTTGCAACAAGGATATAAGCCCAATCTTCCACCTCATCATCTTCACCCACAAGTAAGTGGGTCTCATCCTTGGAAGTTAGAGGGATAGGAAAGTGATCCACTGTAGACCAAAAGTGGCCAGCATCCGGATAATGACAATATTTTTCCCATTGGGTTTGGCAGGCTTGAGTTCTAGGAGAGAAACTCCTTAAAGAAGGAGTCGTCTTGACTATGATAGCCATTATAGAAACGGAGTTTAGGGTTTTGAGAAGGAAGAAGAAATTCTGAAGAAAAGAAACAAGACATAAAATGGATCTCTCTCTATAGAAGATAAGTGTTTGCCAAAATCACAAAGGAAAAAATCATTTGAAAAAAAAGATGGAGCCTTTTATAAGGGGCAAAACATCGAAGTTGAAGTGGCAAGAATGGTTTCACGCACATGTGGTTGCACGTCAGCGTCCTACATAATGATTATGCATGATTTGATGATGGTTAAGGTCTCTCACGTGGAATACACACGCTGACCCCAACATGTCACATGTAAAGTTAGGGGACATACGTAAGGTTCATTTAATATGAGGCGATACCGCAATGATGACAGCTTGAGAGATTCAAAATAATGTTCCACAAACCTTATTACTTAGGGAAACAAATAGTTTTGTGGGGAATTTTAAAAAACCAATATCTTTCCCCAATAAACATAAACATATTTTTTTATGTATTATATAGTATTTTATCTATGAGAAAACCTCGTGACCAAATGGACAGGTCGCTCGAGTGAAAGATCACTAGAAGGGAAAATATCTGTTTGGTTACTCGCGCATATCTTTGCACAATTAATTGTTGTTTCCATTGTTATTTGTCTGTTTGTTTAAAATAACCTTTGACTACAAGTTATTTCAAGAGAGATGATGGTATTTCATAGAGATATTTCTTTACAGGTAAAAAAATATCTCTACGACTAAGGGGAAAATATAGGGGGAGCTTAAAGCTCAAAGTTATTTAGCATACCAATCTTTACAAAAATAAAGGATTAATGGTAGAACAATGAATGAGGTCACTCAAAGGACCTCTAATAAAGTTATTGAAAAGAAGATCATTCACCAAGACTAAGGTCGCTTAAAGTACCTACCACAAAGATCAATCTCAGTCATGAGAGATAGACATCATAGTTTGTAATAGGAATTATGATGTATTTGTATTTTTCCATTTTGATTGAAGTATTTAGATTTGTTTTGTAATGATTCTGAGGTTGATCTGTACCTTCGAAGGACCATGTTTGGTAGGATATGGGAGATCTCACATGCTCTATCTAAAAACCACATTTTGGGAATCTTGCTGGGACTTGATTTGAAGGATTGGGAACAAGGTAACGTTGGGTAAGCAATACCAACCTCTTTGGCACACTTAGGCAAAACCTCTGTTCAATAAGCACAATAAATGGCCACTCGAGACACCATTTGCTGAGGGACCTCCTCTCGAGGGATCTCATTTACAACAATTTTTCAAAAATGTTCCTTTGGTCTCTTATAGATAGTTCCAAGTTTCTCAAATAACCATCATCCGAAAGACGATGTTTAGTTGATTGGACAACTGACCTTACGGGTTATTGTTTGCCACCTTTTGTGATGTCATGTTTCTTGACATTTTAGGATCTCGAGAAAAGTAACACTCGAGTGAGTTTTTATATTGAACCACCAATTCATTTAAGGGAGTGTCCCATCAACCGTCACAAATTATACATTTGTTCTAACCTTTCACATCCCAATCAATGTAAAGGAACTCATGATAAGCACAAATAGTGTTCCCACCAAAATATAATTTCTCATGCATTTAATGCAATATTTTTTATCATTAATTTCACAATATCCTTAGAATTAAATGACACCAGAACATTTAATGCGAGCAAGGTCACTCGAGTGACCTTGCCCTCGTATAAATACTCCCAGTTATATCTTTCCAAGGGATCGCGATTTTGATTATTCAGAATGCTGTCAAATTTTCTCTAAACAAGAGAGTTGGTTGTGAGTTCATCATTGAGTTATTATTCATTTGTCCCCATTTATTCACTAACACTAGCATTTATTGTGCTTCTGGTTACTGCCTTACCTTTACTGTGATAGAGTGCTTATTCTTTCTCCCACCAATCAAGTTGATTGCGGAGTCCCTACCATTTATTATATTCCAAGAGCATTTATGTTATAAGAACTCCATTTAATATCGAATTTTGATATTAAAGGATATTTTTTGCAGACTTGTAGCTATCATTTATTATGTTGTTCTTGCTACACTAATCACCATCTTAATAAGGGGTTACGCCTCGTTAGATACTAACTGTATTTCCAGAACCCACCTGTTACAATCGTATAAACATACATATATATCGCTCTTTATATACGTATAATCGTAACCCTAAATCAAGGACCTCGCGGATACATCCCTCGTGTGCTATCAGGATCCAAGCATCACACATCACACTGAGACACCGGGTCAGGATCTTACCAACGAACCTAAACGTAAATGCATACAATGAAGGTAGTCATAAACATACGTTTGGGGGTCATGTCCATACCACATCGTACCCAACCGGTCTCCAAACCAACATCTATCCTCAAACATAGATAATGGTCAGACAACAGTAATATGACCTGGGAGATCAATTGTGACACACTACTTATTAAAACAACGGGTGGCCAACCCTTTACTCAAATAAAATAGGAATCTCATCTGGCTCATTCTTAGCATCAATCCAGTTAATTACTAATAACCTATAAAGTTCGGTGTCAAATTTTAAAACTTATTAAATTACCATAGTGAAATTTCATTCACCACAAACCATTCAATTAGTAAAACACATTCACCACGAATAATAACAAAATGCTGAAATAAATATAATAATCCATATGACCGAGTAAACATTCGGTATAGATCCAATACAATAATCCATCAAAACGGAATAAATAAAGACTGAATAAATAAATGTCAAACATTGGTCGAATTTAGCAAATAACAACTAAATGAAATCCTATCTAGAACTCAAAGATAGATGCGTCTAAAAAAATTCCTGCAGGCATCCACCACTGCTACAACACCGTCTGACTGGAAGGAGTGATCATGCATGGTATCCTTTTGGCTAGGCACCTAAAAGTTTTGAAAATATTTTGATGCGGGTCAGAGCCCAAAACCTTTTGAAAATATTTTGCAAGTGTCTAAAATGCATTAATAAATATGCGATGCAATCTTCCATATTTAAACTAGTGTTACACTCGCATGAGATAATCCTCACCCCTCTTCTATAGTGCACACCTAATGCATGTATTTTAAACACCCTAGTTATGCTACCTTGCCTAGCTGGCACTAACTACTACCTTAGCCCCATACGCTAACCTTCTAGCCAACTGTGTCACATTTATTTATTTTTTCTTTAATTCTTGTTTAGATATGCATTCGCTAAATTATTTAATTTGTCATCATGAACTGATACAAATAATTTCACCTAGTTATTAATTCAATGTTCACATCATTATTTTATTCACCCGTATATATTTATCATGCTTATATACATATATTCAAATAGCATTTCCCGAGTTTTCCACCTGGATGCGTATAAATTTACTATTCACATAATCCTCTAATTCAGGCGTATATATATTCAACACACATACACGCGCGCGCGCGCACACACACACACACACACACACACACACACACACACACACACACACACACACATATATATATATATATATATATATATATATACACACACACACACACACACACACACACACACATATATATATATATATATATATATATACACACACACACAGATATATACATATCACATCTCGTACATATACATATATATCACTCGCTTTTTGCGAATAAATGTAATCCCTAGGGAATTACCTCGCGATTGCAATCTCTAGCATGTAATCAGGATCCAAGGATAATACCTCAACCTGGGTCGGCTCCCGGGACAATATCTTAACCTAAGCCATCGGGTAAAAAATATCACCACCAAACCCAAATCGTAACGTAAAATCGAAAGCGGTCATAGTCATACATCTATTGGTCATAACCATACCGCACTACCCACAATAGACTCTAAACTCACATACAGTGGTCATGCAACAAACCTATAACCTGGGAAACCGATCTTACACCTGCTGGTCAACGCAAGGACGGACCGCCCACTGCGTGTAACCTCCACTAATAACATCCCAAGAGTAGGCATGTTTCACATATATCAATCACACAAATATATTCATATATATATATATATATATATATATATATATACAATAAAATCGGCTAACCGTGCCTATGTAGCCCATGATCTCTGAGTCAAATCCCGACTCCTGAATCCATAAGCAGTCACTTAGTTATTTTGATTCACACATATAGTATATAATTTGGACCCCCTACCTCAATTCTAACCAAAATTCCTAATCGAATACATTACTATATTTTTGAGCATCATTAATCCTAAACACTCCTTATTCTACACCTCGGTTCAACCCTTGACTAACCCTACGGTGATACCGTGTCCCATATCAATCCCATAAGTCCTAAACATTAATTATGGAACTCCTAAAATAATCCAAATGCTAACTGATTAAGAAAACAATTAAAATAACAATCATGGGCCAAACAAGTGGCCTGAACTGGTTCTCCCTCAGGCCAAACCGATTCACCCTTGGGTTCTGGCCTGGGCGGGGATGCTTGTCGTTGGACGGGGTTTCATCATCATCCATATCCCATATGAGTTCCATTATTCCTCTAAACCTAAAATACTATCACCCTAACATTCCTAAACATCAATATTTGTAACCCAATTCATCCAATAACAATCCAAATCATGGGATTCAACATTAAATATTTACAATTAAATCACACCTTAATTTTAATATGAATTTACACAACTTTCTTGATTTATAATTCAAGATCCCATCTTTTCTTATCATGATTCATAATCAGATTTTTTATCAAGATATCTTCTTATATATATGATTAAACCTTAGATTTCATAATTATCATAATCAAATCAATTTTCCATGAACTCATTCCCCCAAACCTATTTTTCTAACATGTGAATCCCACTTAAAATTCATATTTATTCCACCAACTATAATATGAATTAAAACAAATATAAAGTATAAAAGAAAGTTTAAAATTTTTCCTTATATTACAGAAGACTCTAAATTCCCCCTTTGTAGATCTTTCTGCATAAGGATTCTAGCCCGAAATTTCCCCAATTCCTCCCCATATTGCTTTATTGATCCTTTCTTGACTTATTAATTTTATTTTTTCCTATCTCTCAAGCTTAGGTATAGAATAATAGAATGGCTGCCTCCCTCATCTAATATCCCTAAATAACTCCCTAATCCCGAAATTAGGTTAACTGTTAATATTAAAATGACCCGCATACCCCCATACGGATCCCATTTAGCCTAAAAAGTCCCCTAAACACTATTACCACCCACGGGACCTAATTTTGACTATTGAAACCCATTTCGGACCATCGTGCACTCAAAATCACCATATGAGTCACCAATCATTTAATTTCCACCTCATTCCCAACACAAACCCACACTTGCGTCCCGAATGAGATGTCGTCAACCCATCGATTTTACTTACTTACGACGTAATGTAAAATAACACGTTCTTATTTATTTATCACACAAGTAATTGTAGAAAAACATAAATATTAATCCAATATTTTCTAATAAAAATTTATTCAATTCTTTTTAATTTACAAATTAATTAAATTATGAGCACATGTGTAATTTAAATATTCCCAAAAATACGGGATGTTACATACTCCCCCTTTACAAAGCATTTTCGTCCCCTAAATTCATATATGCCTAGTACCAAGAACTTCAGATGCTTACCCGCACAACATCCTCATGTACCCAAAATCAATCCATGTTAATATTATGGTGCCTCCGTTATACACCCACTAGCGGTACCATTCCAACTTAAGGCTTACTCACTACGACCCAAAACTAGTGACAAGTTGATTCAACTCACTGTATACTGATATACTACATCTTTCGCATGGTCTCACCTTGACGACGATACACAAAACACATTATGATCCTGTTAAAACTGCTCCAGTAGGATGAGCCTATACACCATTGACTCTATCCTCTCAATAATGAGTAAAGGCCCCACATCCCTAGGCGCCAACTCCCCCTTTTTGCAAAACCATATAGTTCCTTTTGTGGGAGTCATCCTCAATAACAACTAACCCCTCACATCAGCCTTTAATCATTGGTTCGTGATAACTCTTACGACATTCCTAAACTACATGAAATGATTTCTTATTAATTCAATCCTTACCTTGGGACTCTAAATCACATCCGCCCTGAGAATCTTGTTGTCCTCCACCTCTAACCAGCCAACGGGAGAATGATAAGGTCTCACACACAAAGCTTCAAAAGTCATGTTGACAATAATAAACTTGTATGATTTATTACAATCAACTCTACTGACGGTAATTACTCCTCATATTTACCCAAAAACCCAGAATATGCATTCCTCTCATTCCTCCCGTATATTATTCGGTATATGGGTGATACACCTTGCTTAAAATATAACTCAGTCCCCATAATCTCCTGATAATCCCTATCAGAGGTCGGACCCAAGGATCTCATCCTCATCCAAAACAATGTTGGGTGGCACCACGTGTCGACTCATTTTCTTTCTTCAATGCAATGCTGGGCACACTGCCCAATAGTGTGACTCACTTAAATTAGTAATAACTGCTCCATCTTGGTCAACTAATTCCGCAAACCCAAAGAAATCTTGACCTTTTCGCGACGTTGGTAACCCAAAAATATGAACTCCATCGTCTACATATCCATTCGGCCAATAGAACCACCAAGTATTTGCAAAACTCTAGTTGATCGCTTAGGACCACCCTTTTTATTATAACGAGTGGTGCCTATGGAGACCATTTTTCTATGTATCTCAGAACACTGATCCACACACTTTATACCCCATATTAAGTGGTACATCTTACTCCCTTTCTTGGGTTATACCAAAACCGTGACCCCCTCGTCTTCTCCATAACTGCGCACTTCCTAGGTCATTTTTCCCTGGTGAAATTAACGACCTATTTATGCATAAGCCATTCTCAAAAACTTAACTGAGTGCGAATCCGCTCTATATCCCCAAAACAGTTGGATCCTCCCTTATTAATAGAGATCCCTTGCCTTTGTCTTCACAGTCTTTCAACCCATTTTGGGTGCGATAACTCTTCGTGCTGTATGTATCCGGACTATCTTCTTCCTTAAAAGAAGATCAGTCCATCTTAATTTTCCAATTATTCTTCTAACTGGTCTACATACATATGGCTCAACACATTTATTTCCATGTCCTTTTATCCCGGACGATTCTGAAATCAATCTAACTAGGGTGCCCATATACCCTATATCCCATGCATATATGCACAATTAACACAAACATAACATTTTATATTAAACTCGGACCCATATTCTAAGCGTGGCTATCCAGTAAGGGTACACTTGATTACCATACTAATCGCAAATTAAATGTTCTCTAGATTTCCCCACCTATCAACTAGAGGTGAAAAAGTTACCCAGTGCTTCATACACAGAACTACCCAACTCCCTTGGCCTTATATCCTATAATAGCTCCCAGCTAAAAGTGTTTTCTCTACATGTAAAATGATTAACGTACCAAAATTGATTCCCTAAAATCCAATGATGTCTGTTAATTATTGAAATTTATTAAGGTTCATGTGTGGAACGTTTCATAAACAAAATCCAAATAGGGAACCCCCCGATACACTACTTTCTAGAATTGTCGGTCATCGAGGTCCATAAGACCAAAACATATAACTAGGACACTCAATATCCTAATCCTAAGCATAGAAGTCTAACCCTCAACCCCTACATATCAAAAGGAGTCTCACAATACGACACTCGCACTATCACTAAGTCCCCCATTGCTAAATCAATAACGAGCTCAATCTCTCTACTCGACGATAAACTCCATATACCTTGAATCACATTAGTAAAGTCCCTACGCACCAGGATCAATTATAATGACACAGCTATACTCTCCGAAGTCTTTTCTACAATATAACATATACACGGGCTAAATCCTATTTCAGGAGAGACATCACAAAAATTCCACATCCTGCCCTGGAATGTGACACCCCGCCTAATTAAATACCGGGTGATCAATCCTTTATTAAATTAAAATCATTGTGGATGGTTGGTTCATTCTTAGCATCACTGCCGAAAAATAATTTTCATTATTAAACACCTAATAACTAATTAAGCTAAGTGTCAAAACATTTTTCAAATTAATTATACCTAATTTATTCATTAATAAATTCCATGCTTTAAGATATAAGCCATTCCCATTCCACAAGAATAAATACTGAACATGAATCAAATACTGAAATAATTGAGACCGAATAAAACATTCCAGTTCAAAGTCTAAAACCAATAGAATCATAATACTCAATCCAACTGGAAAAGAAAAGCTAAAAGAAAATACAATCTCTGAAATAACTAAGCTGAAAACGGGCGACACATGCCCTAACTGAAATGTCTGAACTAATAACGGAATGAAAAGAGAGAAGAGTCTAATATCAATAACCTACAGCTTCCACAACAGCTGCAGCTCGTCGAATGATCCACGCATCTAAGTCTGGTGGTGACCCTGTGGTTGGACACCTGGTATAATATATATATATATATATATATATATATATATGTGTGTGTGTGTGTGTGTGTGTGTGTGTGTGTGTGGAGGATTCGACACTAGTAAAGGTACTTTTCACAGACTTAATTAACTCCGTCAATTGAGCAAAACTTCTAGAAATAAACGAGTGTGTTGCACCCGTATCAAACAACACACGACCCATATATCCTTGAATGGGAAACTTACCCTCGATATATGGCGGCGCGTGCTAGGTTGGAGGAAGTAAAGCATCTTGAATGTGGCAAACACGCCCATACTGTAATTGCCCCTGCTGTGGAGGGACGACTGGAATAGGCGCTGGTGGTGGTAGATGTGCCTGTTGCTGCTGAGGAACTCTAGGCAACTATCCCCTAATTAATTGGGGACAATCTCTCTTAAAGTGACATGTTTCCCCACATTGAAAACAACGGCCCACGATATTTTCCTCATAGTGACCCCTATTATTTCAGAACTTCCCCAAGCCTTGACCCGGATGGCCTCGACCCCCATTATTACCCCGGCCTGCCTGGCCTTGCTAACCAACCTGTTGCTACTGGGCACCTTGACCACGCCTGAACCCACTACCACCAAAATTAAAGCCCCCCAAACACTGTCTCTTGGACAAATCCCCTTACTGGGTGTCCCTTTCCTTCTGCTTGGTTCACGACGGTTGAGACGAGGGTAGTGCTCCTCCAACACCATTTCCTCCAGGCTTACTAGGTGTCCCCGACACTAAAATCTTCTTACTTCCTTGTACATGCAAACGATGATCTTGGCAATGACACAATGCGGCATTCATCACATCACCAAATGTTTGTAAAGCTGGATTTCCCAGCAAGTGTTGCCGTATTCTCCAATGCAAACCTCCAATAAACTTTGATATCCTCCTCTCCTCCGAAACTACCTCATCCGACATAAAACTAGCCAGACGAGTAAATTCCTCCTCATACTCTGCCACAGAACGCTCTCCTTGAACAATATCTTGAAGTTTCCTCCTCATCTCCCTTTGGACTGCGGGAGGAAAATACTTCCGGTCGAACAAAACCCAAAAGTCCGATATAGTCATAGTATCTCTTTGCTATGGCGTGGTCACCAACTCCCAACAGCGTAAGGCTACTCCAACCAGTTTTAAAGTAGCAAGGATTTACTTCCGTTCCTCACTACAGTCTACCATGCGAAGATGACGCTGCATTTCCTTATTGTATTGGTTTGCTACTATTACATCAGAACCACCCTAGAATTCTGGGGGATGACCCTTCAAGAAATATTCAATGACTCTTTCCCACGGGGAAGGTCCCACATAGGCGTGCACCTCCTGTACTATTGGTTGTTGGGCTTGAGGAAATTATTGAGCCATGGCAGTCATTGTAGCATTGATCGCCTGGACAACAATATTAGCCACTTCCGCGACGTTTATCATTCTTTTTTGTGGTGGGGGTTCTACATTATCTTCTGCAACTCTATTTCTCCTCGCTGGGCGACCTCTTTTAGGCGACATTTGAAATGAAGAAACAACTGAATCAGAATACAATTTAATTAATTTATCTTTGCAGAAGATCACAAACATATACAAACAAAATAGTCCTAATAATAGGGCTCTATATCAAAGAACACTATGGCAGAACGTGATAAATCCGCATAGATCCTAAGAACTTTGGAACCTGATGCTCTGATACCATCTATGACACTCCACTTATTAAAATAAGAGGTGGCCAGCCTGATATTCCAAATAATACAGGAATCATAGATGGTCCATTCTTAGCATCACTGTCGTTAAAATAAATATACGAGATAACTACCAATTATTTTGAAAATGGATGTCAAGTTATTTGTAGGTTTATAGAAAATCATTTAGACAATCCAATTTGCAAAGAAGGTGGATACAAATATAAACAAGTAACTATACAACGATCATACACAAAATAATAACTAAATAAGCTGTCGGTTAACATACCATTTCAAGCAGGTTACACCGAGTATTAAAATGAATATCACAATATATTAAACACGTACAAAACTTGGGCAACACGCCCGAATGTGTAAACTGATCATAGTTAGAGTACAAAATATAGAAGCATTTATAACAAGTATCTTATAACATCCGCCAAAATGTTAGAGCTCCGTGACACTTGGATGGAAGAGTCATTACGCGCGTCCTTGCGGTGGAGCACCTGGGTGTAAATAGGATTCATGCAAAAACAAGAAATATAACCGGGTCAGGGCTCGATTTAATATAATAAACATGTGAATAAAATGCATGACATTTATGAATATCTAATCATCATGAAAAAGCTTATCTTTCTCTTCAGAAAATAATAATAATAATCCTCACCTCTCAATCTAAATGCACAACCTAGCGCAATATCAATGACAATGATGAATATTCATTTATGCATGAAAATATAACTCAATTTCACTTAATAAGACTCCATTTCCATTTAGCACATTATGACTTTACAAGTCTATTCCTCATTAGAAAACTTATTTCCAAAACAGTCTATTTCATAAAATGATTTGCCATTTATAAAATACTACTTTCATAAGAATAGTTATAGTCACAACATATAACAATTCTAAGACCATCCTTTCGGGAGTCACCCCACTGGATGCGCCCCTAAATAGCTATCATCTTCCAGAACCTACCACCAAGATAACCTGGGCATCCTAAATTGCGTGACGTTGGGAAATGGCCATATACCTTCGACAGTCAGTCATAACCATACCCGGAATTACCTCACTTCGAAAAATAACAACACAATATAACAACCGATCCTATGGCCGATGACTATATTCACCCTGCATTCACTAGCCATGGGACTTCACCTCATGCACGTAACTTCCCTTACGATAACATTTAGATAGGTATGTATATGCAATTCATCGTTCACAAAATATGCCAATTTAGAATGTACATTACATTTTATCCGAAGCCATAAGCTTTTTATGTCATAATTTATAAGCCACAACGTTTAATTATTTCCATATTAGTCTCCATGAATTTAAGATAAACCTTCGACCCATCATGTATGATATTACTTCAACCTAATTCTAGAAGTCCACAATTTTATCACTCTATTTCCTCCTAGACCTAGACTAGCTCAATATGTAAAAAGAATCCCTTACCTTATTCTAACAACTAACTAAATTTATCCCCGGTCTAAGCCCCAACTCTCGTTTCTAACCTAGGTTCTTGAATACCTTAATAATAGATTCTAACACTCTAGTTTTACTTCATTCAAGAAGGTTCCTAGGTCCCTACCTTAAAATAAAGGAGCTAGAGAAAACTAAATATTTTGAGTGAAAAACAGGGGACCGGTCGACCGGCCCCTGACCCCCGATTGACCGTGCCTATGAGGTTTTGACTACTAATAAATGCAGTAAGCCCAATTCTGAAGGACCGATTGATCGGTCATTGTATCATGGTCGACCGCGCTTTGAAAATATGCCTATCGAGAAAAGCAGTAAGCTTTTCCCTTTAGGCCCGGTCGATCGGGCTTTGGATCGCGGTCGATCGCGCTCATCAGTCCCACAACTAAACCTTCTTTTTAAATACCCAACCCAAAACCTAAACCCCATTCTCTTACGCTTCCTTCATTCTCATCAACCAACAGCATAACCCCAACATTTCTACACAACAATAAACCAATATACCCAACTTAAATCATCCAAACAACAAAATCTAAGGGTTAAATACTAAAATTCATAAAAACCTACTATTGTTTCAATTTATCAAAATACACAACTATCACTACAATTTATCCACATAAAATCATATATTTGCAAGTCAAAACTTGCCTTAAAGCAAAAATCTCGGATTGTCTTCCGATAGTTACAAAATCAAGCTCAATTTCTTCAATTCTCCTTCTTTATCTCCTCTTTTCCCCCAAATTCTCTTTCTCTCTCTTTCTCTATAGGTTTAGGAACATATATTTGATAAATAAAAGGGGTTTGAAGACTTAAACATTCATTTAACATTAGACTCGATCTTTAAATGTTATTACACCATTAAAATGACTCGTAACTGCATAATTAAGCTATAACACCCCGTGTGCCCGGAGACACGTGGCGTGCTATTGCGATAAAACTAAACTAAAACCATTAATAAAGAGTATAGAGCATCTAATAAAACCCACAACAACACAAAAAGAGAAACCACTAATCTCAATACTCAAATTTAAATACAATAATTGTCACTCGAAATAATATAACTAAAGTCAATATCCAATGCTCTATACATCAAAATAAATAAATACAAGTCTTCTCATCTTGTATTAAAAATTCTTCCCAAATAATCCAAGCTAAAAATCATCCCAATTGGTCCATAGCGTCCCAATCCACGCTAACCTGCCAACTTAAGAAAATATGGGGAAGTACACAATACGACAGGAAATATGCTCAACAAATATATTAATAATGAATAAAGCGTAACAACACGAGTACAAAAATTCAAATCAAATGTAAATCTCAAAGCATTTATCAATAAATTTCTCAACAACACATTAATCGGGTCACCAGGCCTCACCCCATCCACATATGCTCTATCAAGTCATAGCCCAGGGAAGCATGAATTTTGGAGGGTGCCCGACATCCATGCCATATTAAAATCTTATGACAACGTGCTCAACAATAATATAATGATGCCACATGAATCAAAATAATTCAATAATTATTTCTCGAGATTTCAAAGAATTTAACAATTCAAATAAGAGTTCAATTATACAAGAAATCAACGGAATAAACTCACGAGATTTAAAGAGCATATTGTGTAAAATCCCATACTTTAAAATCACTGCACGAATCGCCACATAAATTCAACATCAAAATTTGATCGTACCATCACGTTCCTCTCGCAAAAATAATCAAATCACGTTCTAGCCCCAACATGAGATAACCCCAAATAGTCATATTTTAAAAACTCAGAAAAATAAGATCCAAAAATTATTCGAATTGTTGATTCGACTTCAGATTTGGATTCTACATGAAAAATTGAGTCAGGTACGTGTTTTGAGTTTTTCTCAAATCTCATTCGAATGCACTCAAAAAGAAGATCTAAACATTCCAAATTGGTTCTTCTCATTCCACTCGTTTTTACCTCTTTTGATTTCGTGTTTGGCCTCTCTTTTTCATTTCCCTTTCCTTATAATCACCCATAATATTCCTTATATAGTCCCTCTCTCAAACCTTAGCTTGGTGCCTAAGCTAACCTATATTACTATAATGCCCTTTAATTTAAATTGTCTAGTTTATATATTTAAACCATTACAAAATGTTCAAAAGTCAATTAAATTTGAATTTAAATATTCAATTCACTTCAGATAAAAATAAATATAATATCAATATCTCGATAAATAAAATAATAATATTATTAAAATTATGTACAATATTCATAAATAAAGCACTCAAAATTACGTGGTATTACATACTTCCCCCCTTGAAGAGGAATTTCGTTCTCGAAATTCGACGAAACCTAACACTCGAAATAAAATGTTACTAGATTCTATTTC
Organism: Sambucus nigra; assembly: GCA_949130495.1. NCBI lineage: Eukaryota > Viridiplantae > Streptophyta > Magnoliopsida > Dipsacales > Adoxaceae > Sambucus > Sambucus nigra. The sequence continues at coordinate 477,855,605 of OX422217.1, read as the reverse complement.
CAAAAAATCTCACACTAAAGTCCTCAAATCCATTTTCAGTTTCCAAAAAAAATATGTCTAACCCGCATGTTAGACCCAATACTCAAGACCCGAGGGTTGTCATATACCTAAGCTCTGATATCATTCTGTAACGCCCTGCCCGCCCGGGGAGAGCGGAGCTGAGCTCCACTGTCACTAAAACTAACCAAATCCGCAAATAGCACGGTATAGAGCGTAAAAAAAAATCCGACAATAATATAAATCCACTAATCTCAATACTCAAATTTAAATATAATAATTGTCTCTCGAAATAATACAACTAAAGTAAATCTCCAATGCTCTATACATCAAAATAAATAAATACAAATCTTCTCATATTGCATTAAAAATTCCTCCCAAATAATCCACGCTAAAAATCATCCCAATTGGTCCATAGCGTCCCAATTCACGCTAACCTGCCAACTTAAGAAAATATGGTGAAGTACATAGTACAAAAGGAAAGATGCTCAACAAATATATTAGCGATGAATAAAGCGTAACAACACGAGCACAAAAATTAAAATCAAATGCAAATCTATAAGCATTTATCAATAAATTTCTCAACGACACATTAACCGGGTCACCAGGCTTCACGCCATCTGCATATGCTTTATCAAGTCATAGCCCAGGGAAGCAGGAATTTTGGCATGTGCCCAACATCCGTGCCATATTAAAATCTCATGAAAACGTGCTCAATAAAAATATAATGATGACACATGAATCAAAATAATTCAACAATTATTTCTCCAGACTTTAAAGAATTTAACAATTCAAATATGAGTTAAATTAAACATGAAATCAACGGAATAAACTCGCGAGATTTAAAAAGCATATTGTGTAAAACCCCATACCTTAAAATTATTGCATGAATCACCACATAAATTCAACATCAAAATTTGATCGTACCATCACGTTCCTCTCGTAAAAATAATCAAATCACGTTCTAGCGCCAACACGAGATAACCCCAAATAGTCATATTTTAAAAGCTCAGAAAAATAAGATCCAAAAATTATTTCGAATCACTGATTCGAGTTCAGATTTGGATTCTACACGAAAAATTGAGTCAGGTATGTGTTTTGAGTTTTTCTCAAATCTCATTCGAATGCACTCAAAAAGAAGATCTAAACATTCCAAATTGGTTCTTCTCATTCCACTCGTTTTTGCCTCTTTTGATTTCGTGTTTGGCCTCTCTTTTTCATCTCCCTTTCCTTATAATCACCCATAATATTACTTATATAGTCCTTCTCTCAAACCCTAGCTTTGTGCCTAAGCTAATATATATTACTATAATGCCCTTTAATTTTAAATTGTCTAGTTTATATATTTAAACCATTACAAAATATCCAAAAGTCAATAAAATTTGAAATTTAAATATTCGATTCACTTCAAATAAAAATTAATATAATATCAATATCCCGATTAACAATATTATTAAAATTATATACAATATTCATAAATAAAGCCCTCAAAATTACGGGGTATTACATACTTCCCCCTTGAAAAGGAATTTCGTCCTCAAAATTCGACGAAACCTAACACTCGAAATAAAATGCTACTCGATTCTATTTCCAAAAAATCTCACACTAAAGTCCTCAAATAAATTTTCTATTTCCAAAAAAAATATGTCTAACCCGCATGTTAGACCCAATACTCAAGACCCGAGGCTTGTCGTATACCTAAGCTCTGATACCATTCTGTAACACCCCGCCCACTCGGGGAGAGCGGAGCGGAGCTCCACTATCAATAAAACTAACCAAATCTGCAAATAGCACGGTATAGAGTATAAAAAAATTCCACAATAATATAAATGCACTAGTTTCAATACTCAAATTTAAATACACTAATTGTCTCTCGAAATAATACAACTGAAGTAAATCTCCAATGCTCTATACATCAAAATAAATTAATACAAGTATTCTCATCTTGTATTAAAAATTCTTCCCAAATAATCCACGCTAAAAATCATCCCAATTTGTCCATAGCGTCCCAATCCACGCTAACTTGCCAACTTAAGAAAATATGGGGAAGTACACAATACGACAGGAAATATACTCAACAAATATATTAACGATGAGCAAAGCGTAACAACACGAGTATGAAAATTCAAATCAAATGAAAATCTCAAAGCATTTATCAATAAATTTCTCAACAACACAGTTACCAGATCACCAGGCCTCACCGCATTCGCATATGCTTTATCAAGTCATAGCCTAGGGAAGCAGAAATTTTGACGGGTGCCCAACATCCGTACCATATTAAAATCTCATGACAATGTGCTCAACAACAATATAATGATGCCACATGAATCAAAATAATTCAACAATTATTTCTCCAGATTTCAAAGAATTTAACAATTCAAATATGAGTTCAATTAAATATGAAATCAACGGAATAAACTCGCGAGATTTAAAGAGCATATTGTGTAAAACCCCATACCTTAAAATCATTGCATGAATCACCACATAAATTCAACCTCAAAATCTAATCATACTATCACGTTCCTCTCGCAAAAATAATCAAATCAGGTTCTAACCCGAACACGAGATAACCTCAAATAGTTCTATTTTAAAAACTCAGAAAAATAAGATCCAAAAATTATTTGAATCGTTGATCCGAGTCAGATTTGGATTCTATACGAAAAATTGGTCAGGTAGATGTTTTGAGTTTTTCTCAAATCTCATTCAAATGCACTTAAAAATAAGATCTAAACATTCCAAATTAGTTCTTCTCATTCCACTCGTTTTTGCCTCTTTTGATTTCGTTTTTGGCCTCTCTTTTTCATCTCCCTTTCTTTGTAATCACCTATAATATTTCTTATATAGTCCCTCTCTAAAACCCTAGCTTGGTGTCTAAGCTAACCTATATTACTATAATTTCCTTTAATTTAAAATTGTCTAGTTTATATATTTAAACCATTACAAAATGTCCAAAAGTCAAATAAATTTGAATTTAAATATTCGATTCACTTCAAATAAAAATAAATATAATATCAGTATCTCGATTAATAAAATAATAATATTATTAAAATTATATACAATATTTATAAATAAAGCCCTCAAAATTATGGGGTATTACATAAGCCATAACCTGTCAAAAGTGCCCGAAATCCAAAAATACAATATGACACTTATTTTGACTATCTCAATCATTTCAGAACTAACTGCGCCCTCTAAATTGGCATCCGGGATAACAAAAATTATTTCATGATCCAACATTATTTTAAACCAATACTGTCGCTTAAAACGTGATGACACAATAAAACTTAATATAATGGTATTTACATTCACTTAACAATAAATATGCAGAAATTTAGTAAATATTATCTCTTAAATCACTTAAAATAATATTTACTCCAACTTTCATTATTTTATATAATTACCTCACTTGGCAAATTTATATAAAAATAATTACTCAAAAATAAGGGTTATTACATCTACATGAGGGATTTATCCTAATTTGTTTTTCAGATTTAAATTCATATCATTAAATCTCCAATTTCATCAAAACTCATAAATAAAAAGTGAATATAATCTACCTACACCAATATGAACATATTTATTGCTATGAACTGCAAGTAATAAACACTTACCTTAATTTCGACGGTCTGATCCGCTGTTGATATGGGTACGAGTGTGTTCCTCGTCTCGTGATCTACACTTTGATATAGTTTCATGTGTGTGTTCTTGAGTTAGGTACCAGGAACACCAATAACTTCTTCTTCCTTCCTCTGTGCCTTTCTCTTTTCTCTCACATATGTTTAGAGCTGATAACTCTCCACTAACCCATGTACCTCCTTATTCAATTTCTTAATTTTCGTCCATATTGTTATTCAAAAATTTCAAAGGACAAAAATACCCTTACGAGCTGCCGGTTAGGCCTGAAATTACCTCGGAGCCCAAATAAAATGCTCGGGTAGAGTTTTCATACTATTTCGACCCTTTCAGACTCAATGGCGCACTCGAATTTACTATACGAGTTATGCAAAAATAATTTATCTTTTTATTCCATACAATTAGTCCTGAAAGACTCACACGTGCGTCCTGACTTAAAATACCAAACCGTCGAATTTCACATTCCGACAATTTATAATTTTTTTATAATTCCATATTACATATACCCACAATAATAATCAATGATTTCCATAAATCAGTATCAAACCTTGGCATGCTAGTTAATAATTATTTTAAATTCAGATTAATTAACAATTAAATTTCCAGACCTTTTTAATTCAATTAATCCAACATTAATAATAAATCCCATAATTATTTAATATAATAAAAATGCGGGGTATTACATGGAACAACGAACACAATAGCCTTACTATACAGTTCACCATCGCTCAAACCGTCGCTAACCAGTCCATACCTAGAATAACTTTATACTCGAATATCATATCTCCCTCATTAGTGTAAGACTCGTATAGCGAAACACGTATAGATTAGACTCCCTCTCTCTAGATAATCAAAGAATAAATAATCTTATCTTAACATATAAAAATTGTAGTAAATGTTTTTGGATTATCACCAATATGAACCAAAGAAAAACATAAATTCCAAAGTTACCTTAAAGTGTTAATAATTATAAAATACCCCATAAAATTTTCAATTGAGTTTTAACCCATCTAAATGAACTATACATTCCAAAATTTCTTTACAAATAGCTTCATTACCTTTTAAAGTTACAAATCGGCCGCTCTTATTACTACCCTAATTTTTGAAAATGACACAAAGACCCCCAAAGTTTGGAAATAGAGGAAAAGGCCTTTAAACTTACCCAAAAACCTTTAAGGACTAAAACCTAAAACACATATCATCTTCCTTAATAGCTAGACTGATAAGAATGTTAACTTTCACACCCTAAACTTTATTCAAGAATTGCTCTCATTAGACTAGCCAAAAACCACCCCAATTTCAACCAATATACCCCCACAATACAGACGGTAGCTCAAAACCGAATCCAAAATTTTAGCATTTTTCTTATAACTTAGTTTTTTTAATTCCAAGTCGTTTCTGCACTAATTTAGGATTCAATTATGCTTTTACATGTAAATTTTAATGTAGAAATAACAACCTAATGTGCAAAATTCAGAAAACTATGAAAGTTTGAGCTTTAATGGTGGATTCAGTGTTCTTGGCCTTGAACCTGTTTCAAGGTTGAAATACTTATCCTTAGACTCATTGTGTTTAATTTCAGCATAGTATGCTTACATGCCGAGAAATCGCGTTTTTCCATTTCGGCATTTAAAATTTCAAATTCAAAATTCTCTCTAAAACTATAAATTAGAACTTCAAACTAAATACACTTTCTTCCAAATTCAAACAGAAACCAAACCATACCATTTCCATGGTTCGAATTTCATTCTAAATCAATGAATATTCAATTGAAAATTTTGAAATTTTATAGTTCACGAAGAAGTAGCTAAAGTTAACCTCAACCCCTTAAAAGTTATATTTTTGGAATCCTCATGAAAAAATAGGAAGAATGGCTTTTGAATCACCCCAAATGGTTTTCTATAATGAATTTAATTGAAGGTCAAAGTTTTAAACCCGAAAGTCAAAATTCGAGAGGTTAAAGATAAAGTGTAAGCCACATGTGCGAGTAGGGTCAAATCCAACACGTGTATAGTTTGACCCCACGCACGAGAGCGTGTCACCAATCAGAATATTTTGAAAAAATTTCCAAAAATTTTATTTTATTTTTCTGATCAAAATGATATATTATAACACCCTATTTGGATAACCAGAAACCTAATTCAACATAACCCCTAGAATGGATTTGTAAACTTTAAAAGTATTCTTGCACATAAACCCCCAAAGTTTTTCAACTTCTGTAATTTCACCCCAAACATTTTCTAAATCCTTTTGACATTACTAGGAACAGAAAAGTCTATTATCACCAATCTTAAAAATTTAAGGACCATTAAGAAATAAAACATAACTTTATTTTCATTTTAAACCCCAACATTTATATACGACGCAATTTTATAACTTTTGTCGTACTTTAAACATTTCACGAACCTAATTCTTACATATAAATACATTATCTCTTTATCAGAATTACACGGACTTCCACCTTGACCTAAACGAACTCTAGAAAACTTTTTCAAAAAACCTATACAATAAGTAGGCGATTTATTATTTAATATTATTTTTACGCAATGCTTTTGATTACGCCTTTTGTTGATATCACTATGTGATAGATCCAGTTTATCATACTCTCATTGATGAACTTATTTGAGTAGTTCAACTTTTTATGTATAATTGTTTCAGATTTTTAACGATGATTATGCAATCATAGTATTTCATATGATGCAGTTTTACTTGGTTATATTATAGCATACATGATGACCAGGGAATAATCATTCATTACACCCATGACTGTATTATTTAGCCTATAGGAATCAGATGATTGAGGGCGTAGTTATTTCTACCATATGGAATGTGTGTGATTGACTTAGCACAATTATTGTTATCTCCAGTTATATGGATTGATTTATCTCCAATTTTATTGGATTGATTTTATTGTATGTATGGCTATTACCATAAAACCTTTAAACGAATAATTATGGATTATTTGTTTAGAAACCATCCCTAACCTTTACCAGCTCTAGCCAGATATTTCTATTTTTAGTTATATCATTCCAGAAAGATGTTATCTTATCGTGACATTGAATCCACTTTCATATTGAATTTCTTATACACACTCATCACAAATCATGTTTTGAACTATACAGAATGAGAATTATTTACTTGGCAAATTTGCTTACGTTTTTTAAATTCTGGATGGACTCAAGAAATAAAGAGGCAAAATCTCCCCGACCCCGCACAAATATATGCATCACCTCATATTACTCTAGCCATTGTGTATTCATGGAAAATCAGTCGCAACACGAAAGACCTTATCATAATTTACAATTCTACCACTTATAAATGGATGTAAATGATGTTGTACCAAGGCACATGTCGTACTTTCAAATTTTCTTTTGTTTTTATTTCCTTTTATGGAATATGTAACAAGATAGTGCCTCTATCTAGAATGCGTGTAATGAACAATTTATTTTGATACTTTACGTAATGTTGAAAGATATTACTATTATTTAGCCTTATTGTTATCATTATTATTTATATTTCTTTTATTTAATAATTTCCTCATTTAACCTATCAACCCAACCCTTAATCATTCCTGATTATTCGAGATGTGACAGAACGAGTAAATCAACCAAAACATATCCGCACAGTGTCCGCACCCACTCCCCATTAGATGGGACAAAAGAGTGCCACACTACCCGACGGTAACTATATATACACAATAGTAATACTATAATACATCTACTAAACACGTCTCATGCGCGAATCTATTCATAACAAAGTTACTATGACACACGTGTGTCACATAAAACTTACCCTATTTACCCAAGGATAAAACTCATAGTTTCAGTTACCAATGGCACTGGCTGTTCAACTAGTTCTTGGATGAAATATTCATGTTTGAACTGATCCAAAAATTGCGTAACTTTTGCCCCAGCTGGGCATCCTATTCCTATCCCCTCACTCATTGGAAACAAGTTCGACGCATGTTGCCCTGCTCTCCACATGTAAAAGACTTACCTGTGTAATCCCTTATCTTTGGCCCTACTGGCCCTGTCAGGGATGCCTTAATCTCTGGCCCTAGTGGCCCCCCATTATTTCCTTAGCAATACTGTCCCTATGGAACCCACTGCTGTCCCTAACGACCCTATTTGAATCCACCATCACCAGGTCAAAATTCCCCTAATTTTAATCCCTTAGATGGGTCCCTTTGCTAGGTATCCACCCTCTATTGACCCATTAGTAGCGCTACATCCAGTCTTGCCCTGTTGGTTAGACTCTCCCACACTCTTGGCTCCTATGTCATTGAAGCGATGATCTTGACAGTGTAAAGGTACGGCATTGACGACATCCACATAAGTCATCAACGTTGGATTTCCCAATAAGTGCTCGCGAATTATCCACACGAGTCTATCAACAAACATAGGGACCCTTTTCTCCTCCGTATCCATCTCGTCAAGTACGAAGTTCACCAAACGAGTGAATTCTTTATCATAATCGGCCACTGTCCGCCCTATCTATGATAACTTCATAAACTTCCTCTGCATATCTGTTTGAATAGTAGATGGAAGGAACTTGTGGTCAAACCGCACCCAAAATTCTCCGATAATCAAGGTGTCTCTCTCCTCAAACGTGGTGACTGGCTCCCACCACTGCAATGATGCTCGTACGAGCTTAAAAGTTATTTAAATTTGTTTCTGAGTGTCACTTCACTCAAACATATTCAAATGACTTTAGATTTACTTCTTCCATTGGCTACCTACTACAACATTCAAATTTCTCTTAAACTCCGGTGGATGGCCCTTTCGAAAGGCTCCTCTAAATCTCACCCATAACGACTTCGCTGGGTGAGATTTAATTGGCACCACTGTCTACTATGACAATGCTAGGGGAAAATACAACGCCATGGAGGTCATCAAAACATTAACAGCCAGGGCAGCAATAGTGGCGACCTCTGATGCGGTCACTGTCCCTTGAATCATCTGTGGCTCCGACTGAGCCTTTCCTCCCGTGACCCTCCACGCGGCCTGAGCTGGTTGTCCTTTCTAGTTCATCATATTAAATAAATCTTAACTCGTATAATATCCTCTTAAATTATACACAATAGCCGAATAATGAAAATGCGCAATATAAATCAAGAGTCCTAAGCATAGGTCTCTACATAAAAGAAAAGAAACGTTGAAAATGTAGTAAGTCCGCACAGATCCTAAGAACACTAGAACCTGATGCTCTGATACCATTTGCGACACCCCGTTTTTAAAATAACGGGTGGCCAACCATTTACTCAAATGAAAAAATAATCTCATTGGGCTCATTCTTAGCATCACTGTCGAAAATCCAATTAATTACTAATAACCTATTAAGCCCGGTGTTGATGTAAAAAACTAGATTCGATCTAATTAATTAATCACAGATAAAAAGGAATGAAGAATATAAGACAATAGATTTTTAAAGTGGTTCAGCCCAATGAAAATGGCCTACGTCCACTGTTCTTGTATTGCCAATGTGTGCCTTAATCTCGATGATGATAACAAGAGATTAAAATTGCCCGCTTATGGGGAGTGTTACAATGTATTTATAGCCTTGGGGATATCAGTATGAATAAACAAAATGCCATTGTTTAATTGACATATACATCTGCACAATAAGAATGTTCATTACACCCAATGTTCATTGAATGTGCAGTCGTCGCTTGATCTTCCTGTCCAAATGCTCGACACGCTGAGTAGCTCGACAGGCCCTATAGCTCGGCATGCCCTGTAGCTTGGCATGCCTTGTATCTCGGGGAGCATATATATTCACCACGTAATGCGCTACATGTATTTATATGGCTAATCCACGTCAGCTGTCTAATTTTCATATCAACAGAAGCCCCCAATATTTCACAGTCGAGTTTTGATATGAGAGTGTGGAATATTTTATTCGAAAGTTGCTCGAACACATTTGTATGCATTGATTACTTACAAATCTCCAACATTTAGGATATTTTCCTCTAATCTCGTCATTTGAGCGTGAAATGGCAAAATTTGTAAATATTTTGAATCTGCGCCAGACGATTGGGTATTAGCGTCTTTTCCATCATTTAACCTTTGAAAAGTCAATCGTCTTTTCTAGTAATCATTTCTTTTCCTACTTCCCGATGAAAGTCATTTAAAAGCGATAGGAAAAGAATCGTCATCTACTTTTCACTCCCAGATTTCTAAACTCTGTGTTTTCTCACTCCATTTTCATACTATCGTTCCTTTCATTGTCTGCCCTAGCATATTTCTAAGTTCTCTGTAAGAATTTATCCCTTCTTCTTTCTTTTCTTTAGTCATCATGGTTTATCTTGTAGAATCTTTAGATAAATTTTGAGCCGATTTTGCAATTCCCTCTTGGGTTATTCTAAAAGAACCTCCTTCTCCATCTGATTTATTTTCTCTGGCTGAGGGGCACTGGTTTCCCTCACTTTTCATAGCTGAATGTGGATTTTCTTTTCCACCTAATCCCCCGTGTTTGGAATTTTGCCAATATTTTGATATTGTTCCTGCAAGAGTAGCTCTAAATACATGGAGGGTAGTTAATGTCATACATAGGTTAGACCAGATTCACGATATTCATTTAGGGATCCTTGAAATTATGTTTTGTTATAAATGGGTTACCAGTGATACCACATTTTATTTAAAAACTAGGTCTTCCAATAGAGCTTTAGTAGTCAATCTTCGCGATGCTGATAGGGACTATTTTGACCATGGGGTTGTGATGAAAAATTGGCAACACCCTCCATTAAAAGGAAATGATATGTACCAAGGTCCCAGGTGTCCACTTTATGGCAATGGGATAGGTTGTTTTCAATGATTTGATTTATCTCTGTTTATGTGTTTGATAAAATGCGTCACTGATATTTATATTTTCTTTTGCAGTTTATAACAAAAGAAAGCCCCCAAAACAGAGCGATATTAATATAAAGGCTTTGAAACTCATCTGGGGTTTGCATCAATCAGGTAACAGGGAGCACGTTAGAGCGGCTTCTTATTTGCTGAGATACAAAAATACCACCTATTATTTCATTGCTCGTCCTCTTGCCCCTCCTGTGGTAATCGATCTTGATCAAGTACCAGCATCTCAAGCAAGTGACAAAGAGCCTTTTTTTGATTTGGGTGCATCTATTACTGATTTGATGATGAGGAAGAGGAGAATGCCTGCGTTTTTCGCCAAGGATGCTCCTGATACTGAAGGGGTGAAGAAGAGAAAAGGGGATGTTCCAATTGAAGGGACAAAGAAAGTGGATGGCATATCCCCCAAAGGAACAATTTCACCTGTCAAGGAAGTCAGTAGGAAACCTCCTGCTATCCTAAAAGAGACAACACCTTTGATTGAAGGTGCTGCTATTGCACAAGAAGAGCAGCATATTTGATTGAAGATGCTCCTCTGAAGAGATTAAGGAGAGGTCTTGGAGAGAGACCTGTAAAAAATGCTACTCGACCTTCTGATGTTGGAGCACTACACCAAATCCTGCGAATGGTCATACTCAGTGAGTCACGGCCCAAGTCCGCGACCAGCTAGTCGCGGACTTGGGCCGTGACCCACTCAATATTTGGCGTGACCATATTTATTATCACATTAAATTATCGATGCTCTCGAAGTGGTCACGGCCCAAATCCGTGACCACGGTGGTCGCGGACTTGGGCCGTGACCAGGTCATGACCATCTTGGCTCCAAACTTGCACCAAAATTCCCTCCAAGCTTGGTCGCGGATGGGTCACAGTCCAAGTCCGTGACCCATGGCATGATGAAGAAGAGAGTACACACATTGAGGGTCACGGCTTAGGGTCGTGACCATTTCTGGGTGTGGGTCACGGCTATGGACCGTGACCATCCCTTATTCAAGCACTAGGGTTGATAAAAAAGGTCGCGCATCACAGATTGATGGTCACGGCTATGGGCCATGACCATTTCTTGTTATGGGTCACGACTAAAGACCGTGACCAATAGGCGGTATACCTCCCACTTAGTTTCATTAATGGGTCGCGGTGGGTGGGTCACGGCTCTAAGCCGTGACTAGTGTTAAACCTAAAACAATACAGCTCCTCTCAAATTCTCAATTTCCCCGCTCATCTTGTTCCTTAAACTGTGAAAAAGACACAACCAACGTCGAAAATGGCACTCACTTCCTCACCTCCTTCATCGATCGTGAAAATGGCACGCATTGCTTAAAAAAAAAGCTCTGATCTACCGAAAGTGGTTCCGGTAGGGAGTCGCGTCGGGGGGTTTGGAATCGTCCTTTCCGGGTGAGAGGCGATGGGCGATAAAGGTTGGACGGAGGTTGGAGTGGTCGCAGAGGGTTGAAGGTTGGAGGTTGGAGTGGTCGCAGGTGGTGGGCGATAACGGCCTTTCCGGTAGGGAGTCGCGTCAGGAGGTTGGAGGTTGGATGGCAGCGCCGATTTGGTCAGGGAGGCGCTGGCGGTAGGTCCGAGCTTGGGAGCTGGCCGGATATGGTTTGGTTACTCGTCGGAGATGATTACAGATCTCTCTGATTCCCTGTTCGTCTCTCATTTTCATTCGACTCCAGCAAACATGTAAGATCGTTTCCTTCTTTGTTTGAGTTTTAATAATCAAATTTTTAGATCTATGAATATTTGGGTGTGTATTGATTTTTAGATCAATGATTTTGAATGACTATTTTCTCACTCTCTCTTAACTTCAACAAACAGGGTATGAAAGTATTTTGGTTCGAACCAAAAAGGGCCATGGAATTAGATTACCTTTTAATCAGATGAAAATAGTTTACTCGATCCATTTGCAACATGGCCATGGTTGAAAATATTTCGGCTCGAACCAAACAGGGCAATAGAACTGTGAAGACTCATTAGTTTTGTTTAAATTATGAATCGCATAAGTTTTGTTTAAATTGCATAGGTTTTAATGGTGTATACATTATCTTTTTGATTTTTTGGATATACCCATTTTCAAATATAAATGGATTCTTCGCTCCCCATGGATCGTGTCTGTGCCTTCTTGTTTCCCCATGGATTCTTCGCTCCCGATCCTACCATTCGAAATTACAGACTTTCCAAATCAAATCTCCAGGTATGTTTATGTACATGTGCGTGTTCGTGTTGTTATCAAATTCAATTTTATGTTACTTTCAAATTCATTGGCTTTCAACACTGTGCGTGTTCGATTATTTAATTTCAACACTGTGCTATTGAATGCTAAACTGTTAGGATTGCTGAGTTTGAGCTTCGTAGTAGTCTCTAGTTTGTTAAGAAGTTTATAGAGCTACAATTTTCATGCTTTGCGTTATTATTATTATTATTATTCGTTTTTTTACTTAAATATATTACTAATTTTTTATTCTAGACATTATTCCAAATCAATCAATTTAGTATGACTAAAAACTAATAAACATATTAATCTGGATTAAAGTCTAAAATCAAAATTTGTAATGTATTGAAGTTAAACAAACTTTTTATTATTATTTTGTTATAATGTCCTGCAATTAGTGCCCTAGTGTTTGAGTAAATACCTCAAAGTTTGAAGGTTTTCAAAATTGCTCACTTACATATTTCTTATCATTGAAGCATTGTTACTATTCACAAAGATGAGTGATGTTATGTATTTTTGTAGATTCAAATTTCGCTAATTCATTTTGAAAGTGGGCATATATACGCATATATCCAATGTTCTGCATTTTTTTAATTCATGTCCTGCAATATCAAATGCGTATTTGCTCGGTTTAGATTTATTTAAGTGGGAGACTGACTAGCCACTCTCGCTTTACTGATATGACTTGGGTTTAATTGGGTATTGTTCGAGACTTATTTATTCGTGAAAGTATAACTATAAGTTTTTTAAAGCAAGTAAACGAGTTTTATTTTTATTTTTTATGTACTATATGAGTATTTAGGCTTTCGGTGGTTATATATTCTCATCTTTTATATCTGATTTTGTCCAACTTTGTAGGTTATCAATTTGACTATGTATTTGATTGGAATATATTGAAGTATCCTCAGATTGGTGCCAGTTCTAGAGGACGAGTCGGTGTTTGTATTATTTTCTTTCGTGTTTTTTTCTTCTTCCAAGGATGTTACTTATTTAATGCTTTTGTTTTCAAAATCCCAATGGAAATGCAGGTTTAAATGCAAGACCATCTGCGAAAAGGACCTTAGGTACTCTCTCTAAGCATATTCAGATTTTTCCGCGAAATGTCATGTCTTTATATAATTATTCTTCTAATTATTCGATTTAGTGTTGTGAGTCTAATTTGAACTTTGCGGAATGGCTATGTTCCTAATTCAACCAAAATTGTAGTTTTACTGGAATGGCTTTTTTGGATTCCGTTAGATTTTTTTTAATAAAGCTAACTATGCTTCTGGGGAATATATTGTATATTTTGTTGGGAATCATTTTAATATCAGTGTGCTATTGCGCCAATTTATATTTCTAAAAAATATTGTGTTATGCATGCTAGACGGCCCGTAAAAAACATTCCCATGTATGCTCCAGCACAGTTCTACATTGACAATGTGTTGTTTCGGATCAAGGAGAAGAACATTCCCTATTGCTATTGTTGCAGGTTAGATCTGCTATGCTTTACTTTAACAAAAGTAGTTATATAATTGATATGCATTATGTATTAAATCTTTTAGATGATAGAAGGAGTACGGGATAATTATTGGTTTTGTTTGGTTTGGCTGTTGGATAATTATTGGTTGTTGCTTGTTGTTGGATAGTATGTTAGAAGGAGTATGGGATAATTAGAAGGAGTACGGGATAATTATTAGATAATATGTTGAAAATATTTTAGACTCCCGATTTGGGAATACGACGATAATTTGAAAATGTGTAGACTTAAGCTTAAAAGCATGGCGTTAGAGGGGAAAAACCCGAAACATCCACCAAACGGTCCCGTTAGAGGCATCAACACCTTGCACGGAACCAATGTAACTCGTACGAATAGGCCACACAATCACGGGACTCCTGATTTGAGAATCAGAGGATAATTTTGCATATATCATAACTTAGGTTTAAAAACATGGTGTTAGAGGGTGAAAACTCGAAACAACCCCCAAACGTCCCCGTGGGTGACACCAACACCTCCCACGGGACCAATGTAACTCGTAGGAACTGACCCCACAGCCGCGGGACTCCTGGTTTGAGAATACGATTGTAATTTGCATATCTATAGACTTAGGTTTAAAAACAAGGCGTTAGAGGGTGAGAACTCAAAACAGCCCCCGAACGTTCCCGTGGGTAGCAACAACACCTCCCACGGGACCAATGTAACTCGTAGGAACTGATATCGAAGCCGCGGGTCCCTCGATTTGAGAGTACGACGGTAATTTGCATATTTCTAGACTTAGGCTTAAAAACATGGCGTTAGGGGGTGAGAACTAGAAACAACCCCCGAACGTCCCCGTGGGTGGCACCAACACCTCCCACGGGACCAATGTAACTCGTAGGAACCGACCCCGCAGCCGCGGGTCTCCCGGTTTGAGAGTACGATGGTAATTTGCATATTTCTAGACTTAGGCTTAAAAACATGGTGTTAGGGGGTGAAAACTCGAAACAACCCTCTAACAGCCCCGTGGGTGGCACCACCACCTCCCACGGGACCAATGTAACTCGTAGGAACTGACCCCGCAGTCGCGGGACTCCCGGTTGGAGAATACGACTGTTATTTGCATATTTTTAGACTTAGGCTTAAAAACATGGCGTTAGAGGGTGAAAACTCGAAACAGCCCCCAAACGGCCTCGTGGGTGGCACCAACACCTCCCACGGGACCAATATAACTCGTAGGAACTGTCCTCGCAGCCGCGGGACTCCCGGTTTGAGAATACGAAGGTAATTTGCTTATTTCTAGACTTAGGCTTAAAAACATGGCGTTAGGGGGTGAGAACTAGAAACATCCCCCAAACGTCCCTGTGGGGTGGCACCAACACCTCCCACGGGACCAATGTAACTCGTAGGAACTGTCCCCGCAGTCGCGGGACTCCCGGTTTGAGAATACGACGGTAATTTGCATATTTCTAGACTTAGGCTTAAAAACATGGCGTTAGAGGGTAAGAACTCAAAATAGCCCCCGAACGTCCCCGTGGGTGGCACCAACACCTCCCACGGGACCAATGTAACTCGTAGGAACCGACCCCGCAGCCGCGGGTCTCCCGGTTTGAGAGTACGACGGTAATTTGCATATTTCTAGACTTAGGCTTAAAAACATGGCATTAGGGGGTGAAAACTCGAAACAGTCCTCTAACAGCCCCGTGGGTGGCACCACCACCTCCCACGGGACCAATGTAACTCGTAGGAACTGACCCCGCAGCCGCGGGACTCCCGGTTGGAGAATACGACTGTTATTTGCATATTTTTAGACTTAGGCTTAAAAACATGGCGTTAGAGGGTCAAAATCCGAAACAGCCCCCAAACGGCCTCGTGGGTGGCACCAACACCTCCCACGGGACCAATATAACACGTAGGAACTGTCCTCGCAGCCGCGGGACTCCCGGTTTGAGAATACGAAGGTAATTTGCATATTTCTAGACTTAGGCTTAAAAACATGGCGTTAGGGGGTGAGAACTAGAAACAATCCCCGAACGTCCCCGTGGGGTGGCACCAACACCTCCCACGGGACCAATGTAACTCGTAGGAACTGACCCCGCAGTCGCGGGACTCCCGGTTTGAGAATACGACGGTAATTTGCATATTTCTAGACTTAGGCTTAAAAACATAGCGTTAGAGGGTAAAAACTCGAAATAGCCCCCGAACGTCCCCGTGGGTGGCACCAACACCTCCCACGGGACCAATGTAACTCGTAGGAACCGACCCCGCAGCCGCGGGACTCCCGGTTTGAGAGTACGACGGTAATTTGCTTATTTCAAGACTTAGGCTTAAAAACATGGTGTTAGAGGGTGAAAACTCGAAACAGCCCCCGAACGGCCCCGTGGGTGGCACCAACACCTCCCACGGGACCAACGTAACTCGTAGGAAATGACCTCGCAGCCGCAGGACTCCCGGTTTGAGAATACGACGGTAATTTATGTATTTCTACACTTAAGCAAAACATGGCGTTAGAGGTGAAAACTCGAAACAGCCCCCGAACGGCCCCGTGGGTGGCACCAACACCTCCCACGGGACCAACGTAACTCGTAGGAACTGACCCCGCAGTCGCGGGACTCCCGGTTTGAGAATATGATGATAATTTGCATATTTCTAGACTTAGGCTTAAAAACATGGCGTTAGAGGGTGAAAACTCGAAACAGCCCCCGAACGGCCCCGTGGGTGGGACCAACACCTCCCACGAGACCAATATAACTCGTAGGAACTGTCCCTGTAGCCGCGGGACTCCCGGTTTGAGAATACGAAGGTAATTTGCATATTTCTAGACTTATGCTTAAAAACATGGCGTTAAAGGGTAAGAACTCGAAACAGCCCCCGAACGGCCCCGTGGGTGGCACCAACACCTCCCACGGGACCAACGTAACTCGTAGGAACTGAGCTCGCAGTCGCGGGTCTCCCGGTTGGAGAGTAATATGGTAATTTGCATATTTTAAGACTTAGGATTAAAAACATGGCGTTAGAGGGTGAAAACTCGAAATAGCCCCCGAACGACCCCGTGGATGGCACCAACACCTCCCACGGGACCAACGTAACTCGTAGGAACCGACCCCGCAGCCGCGGGTCTCCCGGTTTGAGTGTACGATGGTAATTTGCTTATTTCTAGACTTAGGCTTGAAAACATGATGTTAGAGGGTGAAAACTCGAAACAGCCCCCGAACGGCCCCGTGGGTGGCACCAACACCTCCCACGGGACCAACGTAACTCGTAGGAACCGACCCCGCAGCGGCGGGTCTCCCGGTTTGAGAATACGACGGTAATTTGCGTATTTCTACACTTAAGCAAAACATGGCGTTAGAGGGTGAAGACTCGAAACAGCCCCCGAACGTCCCCGTGGGTGGCACCAACACCTCCCACGGGACCAACGTAACTCGTAGGAACTGAGCTCGCAGCTGCAGGTCTCCCGATTTGAGAGTAATACGGTAATTTGCGTATTTCTACACTTAATCAAAACATGGCGTTAGAGGGTGAAAACTCGAAACAAGCCCCGAACGGCCCCGTGGGTGGCACCAACACCTCCCACGGGACCAACGTAACTCGTATGAACTGACCTCACAGCCGTGGGTCTCCCGGTTTGAGAGTAATACGGTAATTTGAATATTTTAAGATTTGGTCTTAAAAACATGGCGTTAGAGGGTGAAAACTCGAAACATCCCCCGAACGGCCCCGTGGGTGGCACCAACACCTCCCACGGGACCAACGTAACTCGTAGGAACCGACCCCGCAGCCGCGGGTCTCCCGATTTGAGAGTACGACGGTAATTTGCTTATTTCTAGACTTAGGCTTAAAAACATGACGTTAGAGGGTGAAAACTCGAAATAACCCCCGAACGGTCCCGTGGGTGGTACCAACACCTCCCAGGGGACCAACGTAACTCGTAGGAACTGACCTCGCAGCCGCAGGTCTCCCTGTTTGAGAATACGATGGTAATTTGCATATTTCTACAATTAAGCAAAACATTGCGCTAGAGGGTGAAAACACGAAACAGCCCCCGAACGGCCCCGTGGGTGGCACCAACACCTCCCACGGGACCAACGTAACTCTTATGAACTGACCTCGCAGCCGCGGGTCTCTTTGTTTAAGAGTAATAAGGTAATTTACATATTTCAAGACTTGGGCTTAAAAACATGGCGTTAGAGGGTAAAAACTCGAAACAACCCCCGAACGGTCCCGTGGGTGGCACCATCACCTCCCACGGGACCTACATAACTCGTAGGAACCGACCCCGCAGCCGCGGGTCTCCCGGTTTGAGAGTACGACGATAATATGCTTATTTCTAGACTTAGGCTTGAAAACATGAATTTGAGGGTGAAAACTTGAAACAACCCCCGAACGGCCCCGTGGGTGGCACTAACACCTCCCACGAGACCAACGTAACTCGTAGGAACTGACCTCGCAGCCGCGGGTCTCCCGGTTTGAGAATACAACGGTAATTTGCGTATTTCTACACTTAAGCAAAACATGGTGTTAAAGGGTGAAAACTCGTAATAGCCCCCGAACGACCCCGTGGGTGGCCCCAACACCTCCCATGGGACCAACGTAACTCATAGGAACTGACCTCGCAGCCGCGAGTTTCCCGGTTTGAGAGTAATACGGTAATTTGCATATTTCAAGACTTGGGCTTAAAAACATGGTGTTAGAGGGTGAAAACTCGAAACAGCCCCCGAACGGCCCCGTGGGTGGCACCAACACCTCCCACGGGACCAACGTAACTCTTAGGAACCGACCCCGCAGCCGCGGGTCTCCCAGTTTGAGAGTACGATGGTAATTTGCTTATTTCTAGACTTAGGCTTAAAAACATGACGTTAGAGGGTGAAAACTCGAAACAGCCCCCGAACGGCCCCGTGCGTGGCACCAACACCTCCCACGGGACCAACGTAACTCGTAAGAACTGACCTCGCAGCCGCGGGTCTCCCGGTTTGAGAATACGATGGTAATTTGCGTATTTTTACACTTAAGCAAAACATGGCGTTAGAGGGTGAAAACACGAAACAGCCCCCGAACGGCCCCGTGGGTGGCACCAAGACCTCCCACGGGACCAACGTAACTCGTAGGAACTGACCTCGCACCCGCGGGTCTCCCGATTTGGGAGTACTACGGTAATTTGCATATTTCAAGACTTAGGCTTAAAAACATGGCGTAAGAGGATGAAAACTCGAAACAGCCCCCGAACGGCCCCGTGGGAGGCACCAACACCTCCCACAGGACCAACGTAACTCATAGGAACCAACCCCGCAGCCGCGGGTCTCTCGGTTTGAGAGTACGACAGTAATTTGCTTATTTCTAGACTTAGGTCTTAAAATCATGGCGTTAGAGGGTGAAAACTCGAAACAACCCCCGAACGGCCCCGGGGGTGGCACCAACACCTCCCACGGGACCAACGTAACTCGTAGGAACTGACCTCACAGCCGCGGGTCTCCCGGTTTGAGAATACGACGGTAATTTGCATATTTTTAGACTTAAGCAAAACATGGCGTTAGAGGGTGAAAACTCGAAACAGCCCCCGAACGACCCCGTGGGTGGCACCAACACCTTCCACGGGACCAACGTAACTCGTAGGAACTGACCTCGCAGCCGCGGGTCTCCCGGTTTGAGAGTAATACGGTAATTTGCATATTTCAAGACTTGGGCTTAAAAACATGGCGTTAGAGGGTAAAAATTCGAAACAACCCCCGAACGGTCCTGTGGGTGGCACCATCACCTCCCACGGGACCTACATAACTCGTAGGAACCGACCCCGCAGCCGCGGGTCTCCCGGTTTGAGAGTACGACGGTACTATGCTTATTTCTAGACTTAGGCTTGAAAACATGAATTTGAGGGTGAAAACTTGAAACACCCCCGAACGGCCCCGTGGGTGGCACTAACACCTCCCACGAGACCAACGTAACTCGTAGCAACTGACCTCGCAGCCGCGGGTCTCCCGGTTTTGAAAATACGACGGTAATTTGCGTATTTCTACACTTAAGCAAAACATGGTGTTAAAGGGTGAAAACTCGAAATAGCCCCCGAACGACCCCGTGGGTGGCACCAACACCTCCCACGGGACCAACGTAACTCGTAGGAACTGACCTCGCAGCCGCGGGTCTCCCGGTTTGAGAGTAATACGGTAATTTGCATATTTCAAGACTTGGGCTTAAAAACATGGCGTTAGAGGGTGAAAACTCAAAATAGCCCCCGAACGGCCCCGTGGGTGGCACCAACACCTCCCACGGGACCAACGTAACTCTTAGGAACCGACCCCGCAGCCGCGGGTCTCCCAGTTTGAGAGTACAACGGTAATTTGCTTATTTCTAGACTTAGGCTTAAAAACATGACGTTAGAGGGTGAAAACTCGAAACAACCCCCGAACGGCCCCGTGCGTGGCACCAACACCTCCCACGGGACCAACGTAACTCGTAAGAACTGACCTCGCAGCCGCGGGTCTCCCGGTTTGAGAATACGATGGTAATTTGCGTATTTTTACACTTAAGCAAAACATGGTGTTAAAGGGTGAAAACTCGTAATAGCCCCCGAACGACCCCGTGGGTGGCCCCAACACCTTCCATGGGACCAACGTAACTCATAGGAACTGACCTCGCAGCCGCGAGTTTCCCGGTTTGAGAGTAATACGGTAATTTGCATATTTCAAGACTTGGGCTTAAAAACATGGTGTTAGAGGGTGAAAACTCAAAACAGCCCCCGAACGGCCCCGTGGGTGGCACCAACACCTCCCACGGGACCAACGTAACTCTTAGGAACCGACCCCGTAGCCGCGGGTCTCCCAGTTTGAGAGTACGATGGTAATTTGCTTATTTCTAGACTTAGGCTTAAAAACATGACGTTAGAGGGTGAAAACTCGAAACAGCCCCCGAACGGCCCCGTGCGTGGCACCAACACCTCCCACGGGACCAACGTAACTCGTAAGAACTGACCTCGCAGCCGCGGGTCTCCCGGTTTGAGAATACGATGGTAATTTGCGTATTTTTACACTTAAGCAAAATATGGCGTTAGAGGGTGAAAACACGAAACAGCCCCCGAACGGCCCCGTGGGTGGCACCAAGACCTCCCACGGGACCAACGTAACTCGTAGGAACTGACCTCGCACCCGCGGGTCTCCCGATTTGGGAGTAATACGGTAATTTGCATATTTCAAGACTTAGGCTTAAAAACATGGCGTAAGAGGATGAAAACTCGAAACAGCCCCCGAACGGCCCCGTGGGAGGCACCAACACCTCCCACGGGACCAACGTAACTCATAGGAACCAACTCCGCAGCCGCGGGTCTCTCGGTTTGAGAGTACGACAATAATTTGCTTATTTCTAGACTTAGGCTTAAAAACATGACGTTAGAAGGTGAAAACTCGAAACAACCCCCGAACGGCCCCGGGGGTGGCACCAACACCTCCCACGGGACCAACGTAACTCGTAGGAACTGACCTCACAGCCGCGGGTCTCCCGGTTTGAGAATACGACGGTAATTTGCATATTTTTAGACTTAAGCAAAACATGGCGTTAGAGGGTGAAAACTCGAAACAGCCCCCGAACGGCCCCGTGGGTGGCACCAACACCTTCCACGGACCAACGTAACTCGTAGGAACTGACCTCGCAGCCGCGGGTCTCCCGGTTTGAGAGTAATACGGTAATTTGCATATTTCAAGACTTGGGCTTAAAAACATGGCGTTAGAGGGTAAAAATTCGAAACAACCCCCGAACGGTCCCGTGGGTGGCACCATCACCTCCCACGGGACCTACATAACTCGTAGGAACCGACCCCGCAGCCGCGGGTCTCCCGGTTTGAGAGTACGACGGTACTATGCTTATTTCTAGACTTAGGCTTGAAAACATGAATTTGAGGGTGAAAACTTGAAACACCCCCGAACGGCCCCGTGGGTGGCACTAACACCTCCCACGAGACCAACGTAACTCGTAGGAACTGACCTCGCAGCCGCGGGTCTCCCGGTTTGAGAATACGACGGTAATTTGCGTATTTCTACACTTAAGCAAAACATGGTGTTAAAGGGTGAAAACTCGAAATAGCCCCCGAACGACCCCGTGGGTGGCACCAACACCTCCCACGGGACCAACGTAACTCGTAGGAACTGACCTCGCAGCCGCGGGTCTCCCGGTTTGAGAGTAATACGGTAATTTGCATATTTCAAGACTTGGGCTTAAAAACATGGCGTTAGAGGGTGAAAACTCAAAATAGCCCCCGAACGGCCCCGTGGGTGGCACCAACACCTCCCACGGGACCAACGTAACTCTTAGGAACCGACCCCGCAGCCGCGGGTCTCCCAGTTTGAGAGTACGACGGTAATTTGCTTATTTCTAGACTTAGGCTTAAAAACATGACGTTAGAGGGTGAAAACTCGAAACAGCCCCCGAACGGCCCCGTGCGTGGCACCAACACCTCCCACGGGACCAACGTAACTCGTAAGAACTGACCTCGCAGCCGCGGGTCTCCCGGTTTGAGAATACGATGGTAATTTGCGTATTTTTACACTTAAGCAAAACATGGCGTTAGAGGGTGAAAACACGAAACAGCCCCCGAACGGCCCCGTGGGTGGCACCAAGACCTCCTACGGGACCAACGTAACTCGTAGGAACTGACCTCGCACCCGCGGGTCTCCCGATTTGGGACTAATACGGTAATTTGCATATTTCAAGACTTAGGCTTAAAAACATGGCGTAAGAGGATGAAAACTCGAAAAAGCCCCCGAACTGCCCCGTGGGAGGCACCAACACCTCCCACGGGACCAACGTAACTCATAGGAACCAACCCCGCAGCCGCGGGTCTCTCGGTTTGAGAGTACGACGGTAATTTGCTTATTTCTAGACTTAGGCTTAAAAACATGACATTAGAAGGTGAGAACTCGAAACAACCCCCGAACGGCCCCGTGGGTGGCACCAACACCTCCCACGGGACCAACGTAACTCGTAGGAACTGACCTCGCAGCCGCGGGTCTCCCGGTTTGAGAATACGACGGTAATTTGCATATTTTTAGACTTAAGCAAAACATGGCGTTAGAGGGTGAAAACTCGAAACAGCCCCCGAACGGCCCCGTGGGTGGCACCAACACCTTCCACGGGACCAACGTAACTCGTAGGAACCGACCCCGCAGCCGCGGGTCTCCCGATTTAAGAGTACGACGGTAATTTGCTTATTTCTAGACTTAGGCTTAAAAACATGACGTTAGAGGGTGAAAACTCGAAACAGCCCCCAAACGGCCCCGTGGGTGGCACCAACACCTCCCACGGGACCAACGTTACTCGTAGGAACCGACCCCGTAGTCGCGGGTCTCCCGGCTTGAGAGTACGACGGTAATTTGCTTATTTATAGACTTAGGCTTAAAAACATGACGTTAGAGGGTGAAAACTCGAAACAGCACCCGAATGGCCCCGTGGGTGGCACCAACACCTCCCACGAGACCAACGTAACTCGTAGGGACTGACCTCGTAGCCGCGGGTCTCCCGGTTTGAGAATACGACGGTAATTTGCGTATTTCTACACTTAAGCAAAACATGGCGTTAGAGGGTGAAAACTGGAAATAGCCCCCGAACGGCCCCGTGGGTGGCACCAACACCTCCCACGGGACCAACGTAACTCGTAGGAACTGACCTCGCAGCCGCGGGTCTCCCGGTTTGAGAGTAATACAGTAATTTGCATATTTCAAGACTTGGGCTTAAAAACATGGCGTTAGAGGGTGAAATCTCAAAATAGCCCCCGAACGGCCCCGTGGGTGGCACCAACACCTCCCACGGGACCAACGTTACTCATAGGAACCGACCCCGCAGCCGTGGGTCTCCCGGTTTGAGAGTACGACGGTAATTTGCTTATTTCTAGAATTAGGCTTAAAAACATGACGTTAGAAGTTGAAAACTCGAAACAGCCCCCGAACGGCCCCGTGTGTGGCACCAACACCTCCCACGGGACCAACGTAACTCGTAGGAACTGACCTCGCAGCCGCGGGTCTCCCGATTTGTGAATACGATGGTAATTTGCGTATTTCTACACTTAAGCAAAATATTGCGTTAGAGGGTGAAAACTCGAAACAGCCCCCGAACGGCCCCGTGGGTGGAACCAACACCTCCCACGGGACCAACGTATCTCGTAGGAACTGACCTCACAGCCGCGGATCTCCCGGTTTGAGAGTAATACAGTAATTTGCATATTTTAAGACTTGGGCTTTAAAACATGGCGTTAGAGGGTGAAAACTCGAATCCGCCCCCGAACGGCCCCGTGGGTGGCACCAACACCTCCCACGGGACCACTGTAACTCGTAGGAGTTGAACTCGCAACCGCGGGTCTCCCGGTTTGAGAATACGACGGTAATTTGTGTATTTCTACACTTAAGCAAAACATGGCGTTAGAGGGTGAAAACTCGAAACAGCCCCCGAACGGCCCCGTGGGTGGCACCAACACCTCCCACCAACACCTCTCAAAATGACGGTAATTTTCATATTTCTACTTGGTTACTGATAATTTTAACTCATATATGCAATTTTTCAGCTTGATTAAATTTTTTGTAAAACTACTTGGTTACTGATATTTTTGTTTTTTGTGTCTTATCATTTGTAGGATTTTTGCACGTGGAACAAATGAAGGAGGCAATGGTTTACAACATGAAGATTGTTTATATGTTGTGGACATTCAGGATAATGTTTTTTATGTGTTATAGCCGTGTAGGATTTTATTATTTAGTTTTATGGCCATGCTGCTTTTATAACTTGATTGTTGAATTTTATAGCCGTGCGGGCTTTATAATAAGCAGGTTTTTCATTTACAGGTTTTGGAATGTCAAGAAAATAGAGGAAACTCTGCCCAATTTTTTTTGGGTCTGTGAATTATTAAGACGTGTAATATTTTTTAGTTTGTATATATATTTTTTTATTAACAACATTCTCAATTCGTAATTTGTGATTTTTTTTTATTGTTTTGCCTATAATAAATATTTGTAACATCTCGTAGCAACCGACGGTGCACTCACAGGACCCCCAATTTTAGGATTGGACAAAAAAAATACATTTTTTTAAAATTATAGATAAATATGGTCATGGACTTTGTCCATGACCATTTTTATTTTTTTTGTCGCGCTTAAAAATGGTCGCGGCCAAAGTCCGCGACCATTTTTTTTATTTTTTTGTCACGGTTATGGGTCGCGAACTAGGGTCGCGACCAATTTTTTTTAATTTTTTTTGTCACGGACTTGGGTCGCGGACCTTGGCCGCGACTAATTTGTCACGGCTGTGAGTCACGGATGAGGGCCGCGACCAATTTTTTTTATTTTTTATTTGTCACGGAAGTGGGTCGCGGACTTTGCCCGTGACCAATTTGTCACGGTTATGGGTCACGGATTAGGGCCGCGACGTTTTTTTTTTGTCACGGACTTGGGTCGCGGACTTTGGCCGCGACCAATTTGTCACGGTTGTGGGTCGCGGATGAGGGCCGCGACCCGTCACGGCATGGGTCACGGCCAAAGTCCGCGACCATATGCCATGACCCCTCTTGGCCGTGACCATTTTTTGGTCACGGACTTGGGCCGCGACCCACGAAAATGGTCACGCCCGAAATGGTCACGTCCCAAGTCCGCGACCCACAGTTTTGGTCAGGGATTTTGGCCGTGACCAATTGCCAGTTTTGGTGTAGTGGAGGTCCTTCCTCAGGGACTAGCGCTCTAGTTAGTATTACCCCGAGTTTGGCCAGGGGTTTGATCAAGTCTTGGACCATTCCATATTATCGAGCTACTAGAGGTTCCCTTTCAGGGGAGAAGGTCGTTGATTTTGTGATCCAACATATCGCTTCAGTAAGTATCATTATTCCTAACACTTCTTCTTATATATTGTATTCTCATTCTAACTTGAGCTTAGTTTCTTATTTCCAGTTTATGATGTGCTTTAATAGGATCCTGGAGAGAGATGGGGCCATTAAAGCTGCAACCTCGTCCAAGGGAATTGAAGAAGCTTTTACTGGGTTATCTCAAGCCTTGAAGGACACTCGAAAGAAATACGATGAAGATAAAGTTGCTTGGGAAAAAAAGCTTCTTTCTACAGAGTCAACTCGTGATCAAGCTGTAAATGCCTCCAAGGAGTTGGAGGAAAAATTGAAGATCGTCATTTCTAGCCAGAAAGAAACTGATGGTAAGCTTGAAGAGGATGAATGGCATAAGAAATACCTTAAGGAGAAGGTAAGGCTTGCTGAGGAACGTGCTTCTTCTGAGAAGATGAAGAGAAAAGTGGCGGTGAAGAAATTATTTATCTCTGGTTAGGATAAGGGGTGGAATGGAGCCTTGACCTCAATTACTTTCCAGATGGAATACGTGAGTTTGAAGTACTTCGGGGACGGATGGGTCGCAATATTAAAAGAGTTGAGTGTTGCAGATGATTCTGAGTTATTTCAAAAACACACTCATGGCCCTCCTCCTACTATTGAGGACGAAGAAGAGGACGAGGCTGCATCTGATGAGTCTTCCATGATGATAGTTGAATAAGTCCCTGTTGCTACTACTCCTCAACCCTCCGAGCAAGTTTAGCGATCATCAGCTTCTACCGACCAACACCAACTACCTCCTGAGTAACCAGCTACTTTGTCCAAACCTACTGATGATGTTATAGGAAATAAGGAGAAGGTGTAGTGTTGCTCGACTCTTTATTTATGTTGTTCTTTTGCTTTTCTTCTCTTTCTGGTAACTTTGGTTGTAATCTCTCTTCTTATGATGAATAAAATGGGTTGTTGTCATCTGCTCTGAATATCTCCTTGACTTGTTCTTATCTGTATCATTATTGATGTGTTTTTATTTGTCTTTGCTAGTTTATTTCTAGGATGGAACTCTTATCAGCTCATGACACTGAGTTGATGAAAAAATGTAATGATTACTTCAAAGCAGGTCATGCAGATTTTACTAAGGCTTAAATAATTGATATCCTTGGACTTGATGCTTCTGAGGGAGCAGTTGATGCATACCAATACTTGAAGTGTCTGCTTGATCGTGCCGTGGCTAATAATGTGGCTTATTAAGAAATGATAGAAGACCTTCAAGTGATGATCGAAGAACTTCAACTTCAATATAAAAGAACCACTGCACTTTTACATGAAGGTTATGAGAAAAAATACCAACAGTTGAGTGCTGATAAGGGCTATGATAAGTTTTTATCTACCCATGAGAAGAAGGAAAATGTGTTGAAGCTTGAGATCGAAGAGCACATGAATATTGCCAAGCCACTAGAGCAAGAAAATATTAAGTTTCAAGAGGAAGTGAAGCAACTCAAAGCTTCTGCCTCATCTTCTTTGGGAGCCTTCGTTCCAGTGAACGATGAAGGCTTTTCCTTTTTATAAACCGAAAATGCTGCCTTGAGAGAGGAGTTGGATATTTTTAAATGAATCGGATCTACCCAGTCTACTCGTGTCAGAGCAAGGCCTTCTACCTGTGGATGAGCAAGGGCAGTTCGGATCAATATTGATGACACGAGGACCTAACTGGCTTTGGAAAACCAAGCCGTTCAAGTGAAGGTAAAAAATCAAGCCTTGGCAGAAATGTCTAAAAAAATTCAGAGTGTTACCGACCAACTCTCCAACCATAGCTCTGCCCTGGAGAGTAAAGAAATGTTGGTGAAGAAGATCCACGAGCAATTTGAGAGATTAACTTATCTATTTCACAAACAGCCTATGGAGTTCTGGATGGCGGGATACAATGAAGCTTTATGCCATCTAGATGCTCAGTTGCAATAATCCAACAATGAGGGATACAAATAGGGATAATTGAATGGCTTATGTGTAATGAAAGTTGATCGAGGACTATCCTTGTGGGATTGGTGTGAGCCTGGATTACTTGACTTGTCGGTTACTTGCTTTAAATTCGATGTCAGCTAAATTTTAGCTCATTCCATTCCTTGATGTTTGATCTCTAGGTATCTTGGTGATTACCAGCTTCATTCAGAGTTTGAGATATCTCGTCCTCAATATATGCTTGATCGACCATGTATGAGCAACGTCAGAATGCTACAAGATATTAATTTTATCAATTCTCCCTATGCGTTAGATGACCCTCCAGCAGAAATGGAACCTGTGGCAAAATCAAAGGGAAAGAAACCCATAGAATAGGAAATTTGTATTCAATGAAACAAAATTCATGTTTATGTGGTCTACTTGTGGTTAATAAATAAAAATTGGTTTTTTTTGTACTTGGAAATACTTTGTGAGATTGGTTTCTCATTTTTGTTGATGAATGTATATATTCATATATATATATATATATATAGGGATAATTTGTCCTGTTTTTCCTAGACAACGGAGCTTGCCCCATTTGCTACCTAGTTGTAGTGACTTATCACTTATTAGTGCCTAAGAAATGGGGTGATTTTCCTCCCATATTTCTGCTTAGTTGTAGTAATCGCGTTGGGATTACCTTGGTGCCTAGACAGTAGATGCCCCGTGAGGTCACCCATCTTTTTGCCTAGTTTGGGATATCTCTTGAGATCATCCGTGATCAAACAGGCTTTGCCTTGTATGATTGTTATGCCAACTTTATTGGTTAAATTTATTGGTGCCGACTAATCGGAGTTGGTGGTTGCTGATGTTGATCAACCGAAATGGATGTAGTGTGTAGCACTAGTATTCCAACAAAAATTAAACAAAAAGAAGAAATATGGAAAATACAACAATTTTATTCATGTAAGGAGAAATGTGTACATGTAAATCTGTATTACTGGTAATACTTGCGCAAATGCTTGGCATTCCATGCATTTTTAAATTCTCCCCCACTAAAGTTTTTATACTGTAAGTCCCAGGGTGAACAACTGTAGTTACTCGGTAGGGCCCATGCCAGTTAGCCTCTAGCTTGTTATGCTTATGAATCACCTTCTTGAGCACATAATCCCCCTCCTTAAGTTCACACTTCTTCACTCTTTTATTGTAGAACATGGTTGTTCTCTGTTGGTAGGCTGCATTCCTGATTGCCGCATCTTCTCGAACTTCTTCGAGCATGTCCAGGTCTAAGTGTCTCATCAAATCGCTTATAGGAGAGTTGAAATTAAGTACCCGATGTGTAGGCAGGCCCAATTCAACTGGGATAATTGCTTTGCTTCCAAAGGTTAGCATGTAGGGTGATTCTCCAGTGGCTATTCGGGGTGTTGTGCCATATTCCCATAGCACAGAGTGTAGATCATTAATCCAATTTCCTTTTTCTTCATCCAGTCATTTCTTCAAGCCGTTCAGCAAAGTACTGTTCGTCACTTCAGTTTGTCCATTGCTATATGGGTGGCCGAGCCCAGAATGGATCTTCTGAACATTGATTGACAACAATATGTAGCAATTCCTCATTATTGAATTGGGTTCCATGGTTTGTGATAAAGGCATGTGGCAATCCATACCTTCAAATAATATTCTTCCATATAAATCGGTAAACCCTTTCATATGACATATCAATGGGAGGTTCGGCCTCAACCCACTTGATGAAATAGTCAACAACGACTACCAAATATTTGGACCTTCCTTTGGTGGTCGGCAGAGGTCCGACCAAGTCTATACCCCACATAGAAAATGGCCAACGAGATGTAATGGGTGTTAACAATGCCTGGGGGGTTCTTTGGAAAGAAGAGAAATGCTGGCACTTATCATATTTTTTCGCATAGGCTGTGTAGTCAACTCTCATCGTCGCCCAATAATATCCCAGAATCGTTATCCTTTGTAGGAGAGTCCGTCATGCCACATGAGTTGTACAAGACCCTTTATGAAAATCTTCAATCAGGTTTTTAACTTCTGAGGGATGTACACATCTCGATAAACCTGTGATGATACCTCTTCGATATAAAACACCATTATTTAGTACATATCGAGCAGCTTTAAACTTCAGCCTCTTGGCTTCAAGTTGGTCAGTTGGTTCAACCCCTTCTTTGATGTATTCCCTGATAGGATCCATCCAGGATGGCCCCATGTCTAGGGTACTGAATTTCACCCTTAAATTTTCATCTATTCTCTATTTTGCCAATATCTCGATAGGAATTTTTCTTCGTAGCTCGGTACGAGTAGCTGAGGCTAACTGAGCTAATGCGCCAGCCCTAGAATATCTAATCTTGTTATCCTAACCAACCAAACTACATTAAAGGTGGACACAATCTCCCTAGCTCTGGTATAGTATCTTAACATCAAGTCTCTCTTTGCTACGTACAACCCTAGAATCTGATGTACAATTAACTGTGAATCACTAAACACGGTTACTTGCTCTGCGTGCAATGTTTTTGCCAAACTGAGGCCCATGATCATGGCTTCATATTTGTCTTCATTATTAAAGGCTTTAAATTGAAAGCGCAGAGCGTATTCGACATCCAATCCATTAGGTCTGTTAAGAATTATTCCAGCTCCACTTCCTGTTGCACATGAGGAGCCATCAACATACAAGTTCCACACAGGTATCTCATTATCAAACTCTTGGTCTGATGAGGTTCCCTGATGGAATATTTGGTACTTACTTTCATTGTTCTCCACTACTGGACCGTTACCCGATGACTCTTGTTTCTCATTATTCATCTTTTTTGATGAATCTGCCAACGTTAGTTGATTGAGTACTGTCCTTAATGATCCCGTAACATATATGGGTTGTTCTGCATTAGTCTCTTACTGGTCAGGGGTATCTGGGTAAGTTAATTTCGCGATGAAATCGGCCATCACCTTCCCTTTGAGTGAGGACCTTAGTTCATAAACAATATCATACTCACCCAGTTCAACCGCCTAGTACATTAGTCTTATGGACTTTTCTGGCTTGTACAAGGCCTGTCTAAGTGGCATATTAGTGTACATCACTATGGTATGGGCCTGGAAATAAGGTCTCATCCTCCTACTCGCCTCTATTAGAGCTAATGCTAGTTTTTCCAACTTTGGATATCTAATTTTTGCTCCTCAGAATGCTTTGCTGGTGTAGTACACGAGTTTTTGTACTCCATCCTCCACTCTTATTAATGCCAAACAGACTGTGCTCTCCGAGATAGCCAGGTACAAGTATAATCTTTCGCCCATAACCGGCTTGGATAACAGTGGAGGTGTCTTTAAATATTTCTTTAATTCTTGAAACGCCTTCTCACTTTCATCGTTCCATTCAAAAGTTATGCTAAGGTCTTGAAGAATGGGATACATCTGTCCGTTGCTCTCGATACAAACCTGTTAAGAGCTGCGATGCGGCCTGTGAGGCTTTGCACTTCCTTCTTCATAGCTGGAGATCGTAATTCCATCAGAGCTTTGATCTTGTCTGGATTCGCATCGATGCCTCGCTGATTCATAATATACCCGAGGAACATGACTTCTTGTACACCGAATATGCATTTTGTCGGGTTCAACTTCATCTTGTATTTGTCCAATTGATCAAAGGTTTGGTTGAGGTCAGCTAGATGGTCGGTGGATTTCTTGCTTTTAGTTAGCATATCGTCAACATAAACCTCCATGTTTTTGCCGATTTTCTCTGCGAAGACTTTGTTCATCAACCTCTGGTATGTAGCGCCTGCATTTTTAAGTTTGAATGGCATGACATTATAGCAGTATGTTCCCCTTGGGGTAATAAAAGAAGTACTCTCCCTGTCTTCTGGTTTCATCTTAATCTGGTTATAACCGGAGTAAGCATCCATGAAGATCAATAACTCGTGCCCCGAGGTAGCATCCACCAACTGATCAATTCGGGGCAAGGGAAAATGATCTTATGGGAAAGCTTTATTGACATCTATGAAATCTACACACATCCTCCACTTGTTATTCTTCTTTTTTACCATAACATCATTGGCTAGCCAGTTGGGGTATTTGACATCTTCGATGAAGGAGGCCTTTTGTAGCTTTTCGACTTCTTCTTGGATTGCTTGATTCTTCTCTGGGCTAAATACCCTTCTTCGCTGCTTCACCAGCTTGACCTCCTTATTAATATTGATCTCGTGGCATAGGAAAGTTGGATCTATCCCTGGCATGTCTTCGTGGCTCCATGCAAAATATTTCTTTCTATGCCATAGGAATGCCACTAGCTCCTGTTTTATGAACGGATCCAGGGAAGCGCTGATTTGAGTTATTTGTTATGGTCGTTCATCATCCAAAATGATGTTCTCTGTAGTTTCGACGACTTGCCCCTTCACAAGTCGAGACTCATTTCTAAGGTCCAAAGTCTCGATCTTGACCTCTTCAGACTCATTCACCTAGTAGGTGGTGGATTTCTTCCTTGCCTCCTCTAGTATTTCCTGCTCGATTGATGAATAGTAACATTCTCGAGCTACTTTCCGGTCACCTTTCATAATTCTAACTCCGAAATTGGTCGGAAACTTCAAGCACTGGTGTACCGTGGATGGTACGACCTCAAACTTCTTCAAGCCTACTTTTCCCATGATTATGTTGTAGGCTGATTGGACATTCTTATCCATTATGAAAAAGTGTAGTTTTTCTATTCTACAGGTAGGCCAGGTGCCCACGAGCATGTCCAACTTGATCGTCCCAAGTGGAAAAACCTTCTCTCCTGTAAAACCAAGGAGGGGTCTGTGATATGGCTCCAACTGGGCTAACTTCAAATTCAAACTACCAAAATAGGGGTAGAACATAATGTCTGCAGAGCTACCATTGTCCACCAATACACGTGAAATCACTACATCCTTTATTCTCTTCTTGACCACTAAAGGTCCATCGTGAGGATATAGTACGTCAGCAAGATCATTTTTGGAAAATCCGATAACCAGTTTGTCCCTATTCACCTTCCTCATACGATCATCTTTAGTCAAATTTATGCGCTGTATGTAGGAACAAGCTTGAGCCTCATTGAGGTAAGCTTTCCGTTCAACAGTATGATCTCCTCCTGCATTGCCACCTGTAATCACATTACACGTAAATGATTCGAAATGGATGGAAAATACCTCTCATTTCGATTGCCTTAGTTTTTTAGGGAGGTTGGGATCATCCTCTGGATTATCTTCGTGGTTCCTCTTGTTACCATCTCTCAGTCGGTGAGGAGATTTGAACCTTTGTCTTCCTCTTTCGCTAGTCTTCCCACCATTCTGGAGATCAACGAACTTACTTAATTTTTTGCACCTAATAAGTTCTTCGATCTCGTTCTAGAGGGCTATGCATCGTTTGGTCATGTGGCCGTGATCTCTATAGAACTCGTAATATTTGGACTTATCCTTCTTATCAGAGTCTGTCCGCATTTTCCCCGACCAATTTAGCTCCTCGCTGTTCTTGATCTCTTCTAGAATGTGGTTTATATCTACCTTCAAAGGCGTGTAATTCCCATACTTCTTTAACTGCTCGAATGCTTCCTTTCCTTTTGGTCGCTTGCCATTACCATTACGCTTTTGGTCTTTATTCTCCACTATACCTTCAACCTTGGTCTCTACTTTAGTGCCAGGGTTCTTCTTGGCAGCCATGGCCTCTTCGGCATTCATGATCTTGGCTGCTTTTGTCATCAGTTCTGCCATGGATTTGGGGGGATCTTTGGCCAACGTATAATATAACTTGTTTGATAATAGACCACTCATTAGAGCTGTTATTGCTATTTTCTCCTCGTAGTCAATCACTTCCAGCTTCTCATTATTAAAACGAGTGATGTAATCCCTGGTGCTTTCACCTGCTTTCTGCCTCACACTCAGTAGGTGTGCTACTCTCTTAACTGGCTTTGCTCTAAAGAAGAAGTTTCCTATGAATAATTCTGCCAGTTGATGGAAAATAGCAATCTTTCCTCGAGGAAGGTTGTTGTACCATATCTGGACTGATCCAGTGATGGTTCCTGAGAATGCCCTGCACCTCATCTCATCTGGAACTGCATAGATATCTGCAGCGGCCTGGTATTGCTCTATGTGGAAGATGATATTAGTTTTTCCATTATATTTGGGCGTCACTACTGGGGCTTTAAACTTTGATGGTGTGGGAAAATCCACTACCGTCTGCACGAAAGGTGACCCTTGGACAAAAAATCTTTGGAGAGGATTCTTGGCCTTATCCATTTCCCCTAGTCGATCTTCCAATCTCTAAATGGATCCCTTTCATGCGTCATTCCCAACCGCGAGCCTATTTGCTCGAGCAACAGAATGCGCTGAATTCTCCTCCTGGGATCTTTCATTGTGGGTTACTGGGTGTGATTGGGCAGAACCTTCCTTTAGATCGGTTGGTTGATTAAGATTCCTCTACACAATCCTAGGGGGATTTTGATTCCTCCTAGGGCCCAAATGGTCAAAAGGGGAGACTCTGTTAAACCTTTCCAAAGTTCTTGTTCGCTCAGGAGTTAAAGTGACATTTGGTCTAGAATTTGTATCTCTGATAGATGAAGTTCGTCTAGGTTGATATGAAGGATCATTGGACCTCTCAGTATGACGAGAGTCACTGCGCCTGGGTTGAGAAACATCTAGGAATAGTGTACATCTGGTTCTTGAGGATGGAAGATGGGTATTTCTCTGATCGCTTCGTTGTCTTGACTGGCCAGGTGATCCGTTATGAACAGTTTGAATGAGTTGCCACATAGTTTCTTGTATAGCCATTTGCCCTTAGGCCAAGTTGGATACTAGGCCTCTAAGTTGATCGATAGTTGGAGGAGCAGAGGGATTTGGAGGGCCCCTGGTATTGTTCCGAGCGCTAGATTCTGGGATCTCAGCCATTAGTAATAAGTTTTTGGTGAAAAATGCTACGTATAGTCATTTCCCACAGATGGCGCCAATCTGTTAATGTAAAAAACTAGATTTGATCTAATTAATTAATCACAAATAAAAAGGAATGAAGAAAATAAGACAATAGATTTTTAAAGTGGTTTAGCCCAATGAGAATGACCTACGTCCACTGTTCTTGTATTGCCAATGTGTGCCTTAATCTCGATGACGATTACAAGAGATTAAAATTTCCCGCTTATGGGGAGTATTACAATGTATTTATAGACTTGGGGCTATCAGCATGAATAGACAAGATGCCTTTGTTTAATTGACATATAAATCTGTACAAGAAGAATGTTCATTACACCCAATGTTCATTGAATGTGCAGTCATCGCTTAATCTTCCTGTCCAAATGCTTGGCATGCTGAGTAGCTCGGCATGCCTTGTAGCTCGGGGAGCATATATATTCACCATGTAATGCGCTACGTGTCTTTATATGGATAATCCACGTCTGTTGTCTAATTTTCATATCAACACCAGTTGTCAAATTTTATAAGCTATTAAATTACCGTAAGGAAATTTCATTCCCTACGACTAATAACATAATGCTAAAATAAATATAATAATCTATATGACCAAGTGAACACTCGATATAGATCCAATATAATAATCCATCAACATGGAATAAATAAGGACATAATAAATAATTCTCTAACATTGGGCAACATGCCCGAACAACAGCTGGATGAAATCCTATATAGAACTCAAACATATATGCATATAACAAAATTTCTATAGGCATCCACAGCTGCCACATCACTGTCTGACTGGAAGGAGTGATCATGTTTGGCATCTATGTGGCTGGAAACTTAAAAGTTTTGAAAGTATTTTGATGCGGGTCAGAGCCCAAAACCTTTTGAAAATATTTTGCAAGTGTTTAAAATGCATTGATAAATATGCCATGCAATCTTCCATATTTAAACTGGCGTCGCACTTGCATGAGGTAATCCTCACCCTCATCTATAGTGTGCACTTAACACATGTATTTTAAACACCCTAGTTATGCTACCCTGTCTAGCTAGTACCGACCGCTACCTTATCCCCATATGCTAACATTCTAGCGAACTGTGTCATATGTATTTCTTTATATTCTTTAATTCTTGTTTAGCCATGAACCCGCTAAATCATTTTAGTTCTGATGATTAACTGATACAAATAACTTCACCTAGTTATTAATTCAATGTTCACATCACTATTTTATTGACCCGTAATTCACATATAATTTTCCGAGTTGTCCTCCCGAATGCATATAAATTACTATTCATATAATCTTTTAATTCACCCCTATATATATTTAAAACACACATATATATATACGCACATACATATCACATCTCGTACACATACATATATATCACTCTCTATATATGTTCAACTGCAATTCCCAAAGCCTTACATTACGAATGCAATCTCTAGCATGCCATCGGGCTCCAGGGACAATACCTCAACCTAGGTAGAGTCCAGGGATAATACCTAAACCTGGGCCACCGGATCGGAAATCTTGCCACCGAGCCTAAATTATAACGTAAAACTGGAGGCGATTATAGTCATACATCCATGGGTCATAACCATACCACATTACTTCCAGTAGACTCTACACTCACATACATTGGTCGTGCATCAGACCTATGACCTAAGGTATTGATCCTACACCTACTGGTCAATGCTAGGGTGGACCGCCCACTACGCGTAACCTTCACCAATAACATCCCTAGAGTAGGCATGTTTCACATATATCAATAACACAAATATATTCATAAATGTATATACTATCTCTATACTCGTATATATATTCAATAAAACCATCTAACCGTGCCTATGTCACTCGTGGCACTAGCCCATGTTCTCGAAGTCAAATCCCGACTCCTGAATACATAAGTAGTCACTTACTAATTTTGATTCACACATATAATATTTAATTTGGACACTAATATATTACCAACCATCCCCTATTACAATTCTAACCAAAATTCCCAATTAAATTCATTACTATATTTTCGAGTGTCATTCATCCTAAACACTCCTAATTTCACACCCCAGTTCTATCCTCGACTAACCCTAAGGTGATACCACGTCCCATATTAATGCTAGAAGTACTAAGCATCAACTACAAACCTCCTAAAATAACTTGGATCCCAACTGATTGACAAAACGATTAAAATAACAAGCCTGGGCCAAACAAGTGGACCGAGCTGGTTCGCCCCTTAGTTCTGACCTGGGCGAGGCTACTTGTTCTTGGATGGGGTTTCATCATCATCCTTACCCATATGAGCCCCATTCTTCCTCCAAACCAGAATATTATCACCCTAACATTTTTAAATATAAATATACATGTTTTTGTGTCCTAATTCATCCAATAACAATCTAAATCATGGTATTCAACATCAAATCCCCAGAATTAGCTCACATCTTAATTTTAATGTCAATTTACAAAATTTTCGAGATTTATAATTTAAGATACCATCTTTTCTTATAATGATTCATGCTCAGATTTTTTATCATGATATCTTCTTACATATATGATTAAACCTTGTAGACACCCCATTCTGTTACCCCCTAACTCTCCTTTGGTCCCTAGTACCTCCCTTCACATTGTAAACCCAGGTCATGTCCCGAGTACTGATGTGGAGGCCATCGGGCACTCCCCGACTAAGTTTGACCCAAAAGTCAAAATCTTTGTCTCGATTGAGACTGAATGAATCTTCAAAGGGCACCGAATACCCTTTCCAACGGACTATCCCGTGCGCGATTTTGACTTACCATGCGGGCGAATGATCCGTTTGGGTAAAAAACTTGACCTAGAGGCCATCGGGCTCTCCTGGGCTCTGTTTGACCTATGTCAACTCTTCAGCTCGATCAAGGCTAAATGAATCTTCAAAGGGCACTAAATACCCTTTCTAACGGTCCATCCCGTACGCAATTCCGACTTACCATGCGGACGAACGATCCGTTCGACTCCGAGAGGACACCGAATTCTTCTTGGTCCCGATTGGCCAAAGTAAACTCTCCAAACCAGGTCAAACTCTTTGGAATGTCGAAGTAAATCTCCTAAACTTTCCAACGGTCCGCCCCGTGCTCGATTTGGACTTACCATGCGAACGAACGATCCGTTTGCGTCCGAACGATTCCCCGTCTAATGGACCGACAAACGCTTCCGAGCCAT
The DNA here is from genome assembly GCA_949130495.1 of Sambucus nigra. NCBI lineage: Eukaryota > Viridiplantae > Streptophyta > Magnoliopsida > Dipsacales > Adoxaceae > Sambucus > Sambucus nigra. Next base: position 477,817,613 of record OX422217.1, on the reverse strand, counting down.
ATTTGACCCGAAGTCAACTTCCGAACCCGGGAGCGGTCCAAAGGACTTTCAAAGGTCTCTGAATTACCTTTCCAACTGAGAAGAGTATGCGCGTGCACTCAAATAAGAAATTATATAATTAAATTCAGTTTAACCCAAATAAACCCTAAACATGCAACTAGGTATGATTGAATCAAGAAGTAGATCATGAAGATTAATCAAACACACACAATTGAGAAAAAATCCCCCAAAGGGGCAAAACCATTTATTTTCATTATAATATTATAACTGTACAATTTTGGATTACAATGAAAATACAAGTGACTAAGAATTACCCTCAGGTGTCGGATTCTGTAGTCGGCGGATGGAAATATTCCTTTCCAGGAGGGCTGCAATGAAGAAGAAGAACGATCTTCTTCACAAGGGTTGAACAGCAACGGTTTGTGTTCTAGGGTTACCAAAAGTGATTCATAAATGTATGAGCAGTTGTGTGAATCAAACCATGAGTTTTTGAAACTTATAAAAGTGAAGACTTTTAGGTTTTTTAACTCTGAAAATCATGTGAATAAGTCTTCTTAAGCTACTTCCCGTAGTGGGTTTATAAAGGAGTAACTTTGCCTAAAAAATCTCTGCACGATTTGTTTGAGATTATCACAGGCGGACTAGTTTGGGTCTGAGGCGGATCGGTTCGGGCAGGTGGATCGGTTCGTTTTAATTTTGGCTTCTTCGGTTCGCTTCCGGTCCGGGGTATACTGGCTTTTCAGCAGGCGGATCGGTCCGGCTGAGGGGCAGACCAGTCCGCATGCGGATCGGTTCTTTTTCTCTGGGCGAACCGATCCGACTGTGAAGAATTCTGATTCCTCCTCATCTTTGATATTCGGATCCGTTGATGACTATATGCATCTTGAATTTCTTTAATGGTGTAACGACGTACGACATAACAAATTAATGATGGACAAAAATGTCCTTACAAATCTCCCCCTATGTCTATGCTGGTACATACATCAAAACAAACATCCGAATTATCAACCAACTAAAAATGCCTATACAAATCTACCCTTCCATGAACCCAAAACTGGAAAGATACAAATGAATAAGACTTCATCGTTTGCTCTTCGAATCTTCAGGAATCGCAACGCTTTTCTCATCAGGGTGTGCAATTCAGAGATCATCAGATGGTACCTACACACATGAGATAAAGCAAAAATACCAAGTGACGTATCGAGTTTGAAATGAGATAAACAGATATGCCAATATGCTAATTGGTGAGAAATAACTCAACACTTCAAAACTCCCCCTTAATGTGATAATTATTTCTCCCCCTTTTTATGATGTCTCCAAATAGACAAATGAGAAGAATAAATCAAACAAGTGAAGACTGGGTGTCACAAGGAAAAAGAAACTATTTTTGTTAATTTTTCAATTTTTTTTAAAAAATAAACAAGAAACACACCATGAACAAACACATGACAACCAAGTCGATGATGATGGAAATGAATGGGTGTGATCGAATTCGATAGGAAAATCAATGCATACAAACATGACATATGTGCACGATGAATATCGGATACTCCTAACGAATGAACTCAAACTCTTCCTTTTGGTGTAAAAAAGGTGGAAATATAAGACATTGACTCAATCAAATCAACAAATCAAAGCTAAAAATGATTTCTACACCAATAACGTCCAAAACTTTTTATGCTTTTTCAGGACTTTCAAGGAAGTGCAAACCCGTTTATATTATCCAACCAAACTCCCTCAGATATAATTTTGAATAGAGGCTTTCTAAATTCTCAAACTTTGGAGAATTGATGGTGAACCTAATGGCCCATATTTGGCATGAATTGCTTTTTATTGCCTTTAATTTTTTTATGGGCTCTTTTAACCTCTTTGGACCCCGGATAATAAAAGTTCTCCATTTTTTAGGTCCTTTTGAACGGTGACTTTTGCGCAAAGAAGAGATAATTACCTTTCGCAACCCCTCCCCGTTCTTAAAAAAACACTCAGTCTCACCAAAATGGTTTTTGCATGCATTCCAATCTTGTCAAGTTTTATCGCATATTGTAAGTTATATAGACAGAATTGAGATGGAAACACTCATGCCAATATGTGATTGATAAGTGCAATAATCAAATATAGCCGTGCATGTGTGCAATGAAGGAGATAGGAGTCAAACAGGTAGGAAAAATCACTAATTACATCTCAAAGACTCCATACTATTTAAAGCACATGGATGAAGTGATGTAGCGTCTCAAATCTCTATCAAACAGTCACATGGATAAATGGAATGAAGGTGTGACTTGGCTATATTAAATGTTCATCCATAAAAGGTGCATAAAAAATACAAAAATCTTTTTGTGTTTTTCTTGAAATATTAATATAAAAAAACAATCAAAAAAAAGGTTTTTGGATTTTTCAAACAAAATAAATAGCTGTACAATAAAAGAATGATACATATAAAACATACTAGCAATAGGAAGCATATGATATGAACATGAAAAAAAACATACTATTCTAGACATAGACCAACCCCTCAGTCAACTGTGCAAATCCCCAAAGACTTCCTAAGACTCTCAAATCTAAGGGCATCTAAAGGTTTTGTGAAAATGTCGGCCAACTGATGGTCGGTGGGAACGAAACTCAGGGATACGACTTTATCCTCAACTAGCTATCGTATAAAGTGCTCGCATATCCTGATGTGCTTTGTGCGTGAATGCTGGACTGGATTGCGGGATATGTGTATCGCGCTCGTGTTATCACAGGAAATGGTCATGGTGTCCTGTGAAATCCCATAATCCTCCAGCATTTGCTTCATCCACAAGAGTTGTGTGCAACAACTCCCGGTAGCTATGTACTCAACCTCCGCAGTGGACAAAGAGATGGAATTTTGCTTCTTTCTCAGCCAGGAGATAAGAGCAGAACCAAAATAGAAACACCCACCAGCAGTGTTCCTACAACCATCTACATACCCGGTCCAATCGGCATCTGAATAGGCAGACAAACGGTCATCAGTATCAAAGGAATACCAAATACCGTATGAGAGAGTCCCACTTACGTATTTAATAATACGTTTTAAAGAAAGTAAGTGTGACTCTTTCGGGGACGCCTGATATCGCGCACAGACTCCAACACTAAAGGCTATATCGGGAAGACTGGCAGTCAAGTAGAGAAGGCTACCTATCATGCTCCGATATAAGGTTTTCTCTACATCCTTGCCTGAAGTGTCTTTACTAAGCTTGGTAGTGGTACTCATAGGTGTACGTGTATGCTTAGCGGAGTCTAAACCAAATTTCTTCACTAGGTCTCTAGCATACTTGGATTGGGAGATGAACATCCCATCCTCTAGCTGACGAACCTGGAGACCAAGGAAGAATGTAAGCTCACCAACCATGCTCATCTCAAACTCACTTTTCATCTCCTCCTCAAAGTGGTGAGCATGCTGGGAGCATGTGGATCCAAAGACTATGTCATCCACATAGACCTGGGAAACCAAAATAGCACCGTCATCTCTCCTGACGAACAACGTCATATCTACTCCCCCTCTCTTGAAGCCATGAGCTAAAAGATAGGAAGTAAGCCTCTCGTACCAAGCACGGGGTGCTTTCTTCAAACCATACAAGGCTTTCCTCAGATAATAAACGTGCTCAGGGTGCTTAGGGTCTTCAAACCCTTTTGGTTGTTCCACATAAACCTCCTCCTGTAGAATTCCATTCAGAAAGGAACTCTTGACATCCATCTGATATAACTTGAAGCGCAGATGGCATGCGATGGCGAGTAGTAGACGGACGGACTCAAGCCTCGCAATAGGAGCAAATGTCTCAACAAAGTCAACACCCTCTATCTGTGTGTAGCCTTGAGCGACCAACCTAGACTTGTTTCGAATTATGGTACCATTTTCATACTTTTTATTCTTAAAAACCCACCGGGTACCTATCACATTAGTCTCACTAGGTCGGGGGACAAGTTCCCAAACATTATTCTTTTTAAACTGAAGCAACTCTTCTTGCATAGTAGATATCCAATGTTTATCCTTGAGTGCTTCTTTATGATTCTTGGGCTTGATGTTGGACGTGTAGCAAAAGTGGCTAACGATGTTCTCTAGCTGAGCATGAGTCTTGACCCCAAGAGTGGGATCACCAACAATGGTAGAGGGTTCATGACTCTTGCGAACCCAAGAAGGTGTGTCCACTAGCACAGGAGTAGGGTCCACAGAGTGTGAGAAAGGGATAAGTAAATCACTGTTAGAAAAGTCCTCATCCTCACACTGAAGGTTAGGATCAATAACTGTCGGAGGTTCGTCATCTTGCACGGTGACGTTTATTGATTCCTTAACCTTAGAGCTTTTTAGGTTAAAAACTCGATATGTTCTACTAGTCGATGAATATCCTAGCAATATTCCCTCGTCACTCTGGGAGTCAAACTTTCCTAATTGCTATCTATCCCCTAGGATGTAGCATTTACTCCCCAAGACACGGAAATATGCAAGGTTGGGCTTCTTGCCAGTCCACAACTCATAAGGTTTCTGATGTGTGTGTGGACGAAGATAAACCCTATTCACCGTGTGGCATGCAGTAGACACTGCCTCTACCCAAAATCTCCTAGAAACTTTACTACCTAGAAGCATAGATCTAGCCATTTCCTGTATTGTTCTATTCTTTCTCTCAACAATCCCATTTTGCTGAGGAGTCTTCACAGCAGAAAATCATGTTTTATCCCAAGGCTATCACAATACGAATCTACCTTTGCTTCCTTGAATTCAGTGCCGTTGTCACTATGTATCCTATTAATAGCGACTCCGTGTTGATTTTGTAGGACACGGCACTTGGTCATTAAAAAACTCTACAACATCGGATTTCTCTCTCAGAAAACCTACAATGAAGTACCTGGAGAAATAGTCTACCATCACTAGGATATACCTCTTACCACCCAGACTCTCGGTACGAGTGGGACCCATAAGGTCCATGTGTATAAGCTCAAGAACACGAGAGGTGGTAATGGAATGCAACTTCCTATGGGGACTACGAATTTGTTTTCCCATCTGACAGGGTCCACAAACCGTCGAAGTTGGCCTTCCAAGAGATGGTAAGCCACGTACTAGGTCCTTTATAGCTAAGAGAGTGAGATCTCTAATATTTATGTGACCTAGACGTTGGTGCCACAGATCCATAGGAGTGATCGTGGCGCTGTTACAGACAAGTGAGCATGTGGGCTCAGTCCCATAGCAATTATCCTTTGTCCTCACCCCTTGCACTAATAATTTACCGGCTTGATTATAGACCTTACAAGCGTCCCAGTCAAACTTTACTGCAAAGTCAGCGTCGCACAGCTGGCTAATGCTGAGAAGGTTTGCTTTCAAACCTTTGACGTACAAGACATTTTCTAGCTTAGGAAAAACAAGTAACTCGATAGTTCCTCGTCCTATAATGCTAGACTTGCTCCCATATCCAAAGGTGACTCTGCCATCCTGATAATCCTCAAGAGATGTAAAAAATGAGGCATCACCTGTCATATGTCTGGAGCATCCACTGTCAAAATACCACTGTGAGGTATTATGTGCTTTGAGAGCAACATGAACAACAAAGGCCTTTTTATCTTTCTTAGGTACCCAAGAAGTGGAGACCTTTTGTTTTCCTTTGTTGTTGTTGGTTTTAGCTAGAATGTGAGAAGCATTCACTGATGGCAAAGGCATCCGTCGGAATTCCTCCTTCAAACTCTGAGATGTGGTAGCTAAAAGCTCAACTTTCTCTCTCAGACTGGTAAAATCATTAGTATGCCGACGTGGATCTGTAGTACGTCGTGTCCGACCAATGCTATAGAAAAACTCCCTGAGGTGGCCTTTTCTTTTGCAATAGGTAAAAAAGAACACAGTCAAAGGCGGACCTTAGTTTGCTTTTCTAGGTCGAACTCTCCTTCGAGGTTTTTGACAATGACCATAAGGAGTAGTAGTAAACTCAGGAATTGGTCCAGGTGCAATTTGAGAGGTGGAGCCACTATCATAACCAATTCCTTTCCTATCACCAAAACCTAAAGCGGGGCCGAGGAGCATCTTTCCCATTTTCCCTGATCTGTCCTCGATTCGTACCTTGACTTCCCATGCTTTCTCAAGATCATGAGTCAGCTAGGCAACAAAGGCTTCAAGTTTCTTTTGAGTCTCCACGGAGGAATGGATCTCACTCGTAAGACTAGCCACTTGTTTAGTCAAGTCCCCCCTCTCTTTTTCAAAAACACTATCTCTCTCTCTCTCTAAACAAACTCTCTTTCTCAACACAAGCAGATTCTCTCTCTCACAGGGCGGTGAAGGTGGAGGACTCTCTCTCTCTCGCCTTTCTTAAATCTTCCTCTAAGACGGTGATCTTAAGAACTAGCGTTTTGTTACATTTTTTAGTTTTAAATGACTCAGAATATAACTCAGCGTAGGCGCGTTGAATATCACTTTCGCTCTCACTTGATTCATCCTCCCCCTCACTCACATCGATCTCACTGTAGAGGTGTCCCTGTGAAGCATCATCCTCATCGTCGTAAGGAGAACAAGAAGTTCTCACATGACTAGCCATGAATGCGGTGAAGTTACACTGATGCGGTGACTTGACTCCAGAATTCACCGACTCGACCTCACTGTCGTCGCTAAGAGTAGCATTAAGGACATCTTTCCCTTTCTCTCTATTCAGACGAGTGGCACACTCAAAGGCTCTATGACCCCTACCATCGCACTCAAAGCATCTCTCACTTTCTTTCTTAGGAGGATTTTTGGAATCTTTTTCATTTTTCTTTTCAAACTTATTTTTCTCAAATTTCTTTTTATCTTTGAAATTGCCATTTTTCTTAAATTTGAGAATCCTCTTGAAATTTTTTGCAAAAAGAGCCAAATCATCTAAGTCAAAATCACACTCAGAATCTGACGTGTCAGTCTCTCTCTTTCTAGATGACTCTTCCCTCTTTCTATCCGACGCCTCACTCTTTTTCTCTTTGGCATTAAGTGCAATTCCCTTATCTTTAGACCTAGCAGTTTTAGGGAACATATCAATTTTATATGTTTGCAAATCTCCTACAAGTTCTTCCAATTTTAGCGTATTTAAATTACCCATATAATTTAGCACAGTGACTTTAGGGATAAAACGTTTAGGCAAAGAATGAAGAATCTTTTTAACAACTCTAGCATTGGGAATATGTTCACCAAGATTAAAGCTAGTATTCACAATGTCAGAAAGTCTAGCATAAAATTCATCAAAGCATTCAAATTCATGCATGGTGTTGGTTTCAAATTGAGTTGTTAAATTTTGCAATTTAGACTCTTTTACAGCATTGGTTCCTTCATGGGTAAGATGTAAAACATCCTATGCCTCCTTTGACGTGGTGCACGTCATGATACGTCGGAACTCATCGGGAGTGATGGAACCAGAAATAGCACTCAAACCTTTACAGTTAAAAGAAGACCATCTAAATTCATCTTCAGTCCAAGAGGTGACAGGTTTTAAAATTAGTCACGTTTTCCACAGTGATGGAGGGAGGTGTCCACCCTCTTTCAACTAAAATCCAAGCCCTTTCATCTATGGATTTTAAAGCCGACCTCATGCGGGCTTTCCAATAAGCATAATTTGTCCCGTCAAAAATAGGTAATTTATTATATGATTTCTCCATGTGAACACGAACTTTTTCAAAAATCATTTTTTTCAGAAAAATGATATCTTAGAAAAGATTTTGCAAAAAATAGGAATACGCGATAGATTAGCGTAACCTGGCTCTGATACCAATTTGAGAAGAGTATGCGCGTGCGCTCAAATAAGAAATTATATAATTAAATTCAGTTTAACCCAAATAAAACCTAAACATGCAACTAGGTGTGATTGAATCAAGAAGTAGATCATGAAGATTAATCAAACACACACAATTGAGGAAAAATCCCCCAAAGGGGCAAAACCATTTATTTTCATTATAATATTGTAACTGTACAATTTCGGATTACAATGAAAATACAAGTGACTAAGAATTACCCTCAGGTGTCGGAATCTATAGTCGGCGGCTTGAAATATCCCTTTCCAGGAGGGCTACAATGAAGAAGAAGAACGGTATTCTTCACAAGGGTTGAACAACAACGGTTTGTTTTCTAGGGTTACCAAAAGTGATTTACAAATGTATGAGCAGTTGGGTGAATCAAACCATGAGTTTTTAAAACTCATAAAAGTGAATACTTTTAGGTTTTTTAACTATGAAAATCGTGTGAATAATTCTTCTTAAACTACTTGCTGTAGTGGGTTTATAAAGGAGTAACTTGGCCTAAAAAATCTCTGCACGATCTGTTTGAGATTATCTCAGGTGAACTGGCTCGGGTCTGAGGCGGATCGGTCCGGGTAGGCGGATCGGTTCGTTTTAATTTTGGCTTCTTCGGTTCGCTTTCGGTCCGGGGTATACTGACTTTTCAGCAGGCGGATCGGTCCGGCTGAAGGGAGGACCGGTTCACATGTGTATCGGTTCTTTTTCTCTGGGCAGATCGGTCCGGCTGTGCAGAATTTTGGTTCCCCCTCTTCTTTGATATTCGGATCCGTTGATGACTATATGTATCTTGAATTTCTTCAACGGTGTAATGGCGTACAACATAACAAATTAATGATGGACAAAATGTCCTTACACCAACGGTATGCCCCATGTGCTATTCTGACCATAGGTTTGCCCTCGGCGGCCGATTTTCTAAAAAAGCCTGAAACGCACTGCCAAATGGCAGGTTCCAGACCCTGCCTATTGGCACCTGTACCGATTTTTTGAATTCTCTCTCACATGTACCGTCCCCATGAGGTATATGGTGAGGCAATTCACGTACACTCAGGTATATCAAATGGCTTGTCCACACGTATCGATTGCCCGTAAGAGCAAGACGTATATCGTGGAAGTCACGCCAAAGGGGGGAACCCATGTCGATTCACCCAACCAACTGCATACCCGCATATAGGTGTCAGACCTAGGATATGCACTTTAGATTGCTAGTTTCAACCCAAAACTCTGTCGAAATTTCGGGTCGGCCCGCCGCCCAATTTCGATCATTTTTAAAATGGGGCCCTGTTCGTGAGCCTGGTTACAAGTCCAAACCATAGCTTTGCATGTATTAAGACCCCCACTTTTCCAGGCTCGGGTCCCATCCGACATTGCATTTAGGATAATTAAATACAAGTGAGAACATAATAATCATAATAATCATGTTGAGTTCTGTCTCCAAAAGCATTTCTCCCTTCTTTATCAAAAAATCCAAAAAACATTTCTCCCTTCTTTATCAAAAAGAAAAAAAAAGAAATCCAAAAAACATTTCTCCCTTCTTTATCAAAAATCCAAAAACATTTCTCCCTTCTTTATCGAAAATCCAAAAATAGTTCTTCCTTTTTTCTCAAAAATAAATCTCATCCTACGCCTTCTCAGGTCGATCGCAAGCCCTTGGCCTGGCTCCCTATTGGTTTCGATCTTTAGTCAAATCACCCTGAAGTTTCATCCGTTCTTCTACTACTTCTTTCGAGTCTGGAATCCATCCATCTTCCATAGAGAATACAGATCAAGCAACAGTCATACAGACGGATCTGATGACAGTCCTAGCTCATCTCGTGTCCAAGATTGACAACCTCTAAACCGAGGTCCGAGAGATGCAATGAAACGAAGATCCTGTTCTTTAAGAGCCCGAGGCCCTATTACGTCGTGCTATGGGTCCACCCAAGCCTATTTGGGTTTCAGAAGAATATCACCATGCTCCACGTGCCCCTCCTGCCAATGGGCCACCGCCTGCCCAACTTCCAATGCCAAACATTACCTAGCCTATGGCTAACCTACCTATGGTAGCTGATCCAAAGGAGGAGGAGTTAAATAAAGTCAAAGAGGATCTCAAGATGCTCACCAAGAAGTTTGACCAAGTCAGGATCTCTGGGAATTACATGGACTACACCCACATGTCTCTTTATCCTAAAGTAAGGTTACCTGATAAGTTCGGAGGGAGTGGACCCCCAATTGTTCATCTTCGCAGTTATCATCATTCCATGACTCTACTAGGGGCTTCTGAAGAAGTGATGTCCCAATTGTTTCAGCAAACTTTGAAGGATAGTTCCCTCCGATGGTTTTTATCTCTTGAGGAATCCAGAATCCGTAGCTAGGAGGATGTAGCCCGAGAATTCATATCGCAGTACAAATACAACAAAGAGCTTGAGGTCACCCATCGTGATTTAGAGCTGCTCAAATAGAATCCTGGAGAATCAGTCAGTAACTTCATAACTCGGTGGAGGGAGCGAGCAGCTACCATGACCAATCAGCCATCTGAAGAAGAACAGGTCAACATAGTGAAGAAGAACTTCTTGCCCCATGTCCGAGCAACGACGGGATGACAATACTATCCCCACTTTTGATCTCTCATAGAGGCTGGAATAGAAATCGAGGAAAGCCTCATTAAAACATAGGTTGGACCAAAGAAGGTGTCCGGACAATTCACCCCTAGAAAGTATGACAAGCCTGCCAGTGCTACCATTTCGACCATCAATAACATCTCTCAACCAACCACATCATGGGCACCAGAAAGCCGCCCTTCCCCCATCCGAAAGGAATACACTGAACTCCATGCTCCCCTCTCCAAAGTTTACCAAGCCCTATTAAGATTAAACCTCATCAAACCCTTGGATCCCCGTCCATTGCCAAATCCACTCCCAAGAAACTTCAAAGCCGATGCTCATTGCGCCTTCCACCAAACTGTCGGCCATACCACCGACCAATGCTTTCACCTCCGAAACGTAATCCAAGATCTCATTGATCGGGGTACCATCGCCCCACCAACCAATCCTAAGCTAAACACTACTCATAATCCTCTTTCGAATCATTCCAATGCCATCTTCTTAAAAGAAAACCAAGATTTTGATCCCTCAACTCAAATCACACCCATATACTCTCCTAAAACTTTTCAAATTTGCCCATATTTCCTCCTACACCCTACTAGACTCGCTGATCAGGCACTGTCACTCATTACCAGAGCATGCATCACTGTCCGTACCCGTTCTGAAAATAAAAGTATGGAATTGTCAGAGGTGTTAAACCAACTCCTAGAGTTCGGGCTGAAATTTCCCTCACAGATGGTCATTGATTGCCAAAAGTTCAGCACACTGTTCATGGAGGCACAAAAATAGGCTCGAGATTCAGACAAGTGGGTGGTACCAACCGATGAAGTCAGCCTAGATGATGTTGTCTAGACTATGGTAGAATTATTCGGGAAAACCAATAACATTTACAATATCACCGGGTTACTTGACACTTTGAAACTATAAAGGCGCTTGGTCCCTTCAATCACACATATCACAACAGAATGGTAGAACTTGTACGAAGAAGCCGTTGAAGTTGTGGAATGCATCGAATTTACAGGGAAATATAGAATTGTTACCACCGGATGGGGGGAAGAATTCAAAGATTCGAGTGAAGAACAAGCTTTAGGAAGAGCTGGCCCAGTAGCCGACATATGTGGGATGATATCATTTGAAGAACTCCTTGGAAAAATAAATAGGGTGGCAACATAACCTGAGATTGACGAGGAAATGGGATTCATGTTCTTTCCTTCTTTAATAAATCACATGACCAGATCAAGGAGACATTAACAGGTTCCAAGCTCACTACCAGCAAATGACAAAGGGAAGGGCGTTGAAAACCTTCCTATGCCAGAAATAACCATCGAGAGAGCAAGATCCTCGATCAACTGAAGAAAACCCCAGCTAACATCACTCTATGGGGACTTTTTATGTCTTCCCAGCTGCAAAGAAATGCTTTAATCAAATTGCTCACTGGACCCATAGTTCCTCCCTCTACCACACCAGAAGAAGCGGTAAATCTGGTCGGATCCTTGACCTTTACCCGAATGCTATCATTTTCTGAAGAAAAAATCCCCAGAATTGGGCCGAATCACAATCATGCACTCAACATCTCTGTCGAAGTTATGGGAAAGGCCATGCCACTCTCTCTTGTCGATAACAAATTTTCCTTGAATGCTTGCCCATTGAGAACCTTCAAGTGTTTAGGCCTGAAAGAAAGAGACCTCGCTCCAACCTCTGCCGCTGTGCGTGCCTACGATAATACCCACCGTGAGGTGATGGGATCCATAAAAATTTTAATAGGGGTTGGCCCTATAAACCCTTTCGTTTAATTCCAAGTCATAGACATCCTAGCTTGTTTCAAACTGTTGCTCAGACGACCCTGGCTCCACAATATCAGGGGTGTGTCTTCCTCACTCCATCAAAAATTGAAGTTTTTCGACGACAGATGAGTCATCACCATTTTGGGCGACGACGAAAATATCAGGGTGCAAGTACCAGCAGTCCAATTCTTAAGATACAGTACGGGTCAAATGATATGCTCCTATCAGGATTTCGAGTCGAGCCACTCCTACTCCCGACAGGGGACGATTTCAAAGAAAGGGTTTGTCCAGAATATGACCCTCATGGAAATGTCAATGTAATTCAGATGTTCAGAAACATGCACTTCAAGCCCGGATTCGGGCTAGGACAAAGGCAACAGGGGATACTTGAGCCCATCGAACTAAAGAAAGCTTTCCCTCCTTGCGGTTTGGGGTATCAACCATCAGAACAAGAGCTCAGAATGATCCGCCAATCTCAACCAAAGAGAATATTAGACGGTATCCGAACTATCTCAGGAGACTCCTTGAATGGACGATTCATCTAAGAAGGCGTGGACTTCTCCTTTTACGATTTTCCAGAACCATGGTATGACTACACAGACAAGAAGATAAAGCTTGGACTGGAGATCTTTTTCCAAGACAGCTACCTATGGGCTGAAAGTTTCCCACACAAAGTAAAATTGCTCATCAAAGATGCCGAAGAGACTGAGGAAAGTGATTCTGAAGATTCCTTCAACTTACAGATACTGGGGCTGGCACTCTGCATGGTTCATTCTGGCACTACATCAACGGACCCATCCCGTCTGATTAAAGATGCTAATACACCTCTCCTCAACTGGCATGCTGCGCCAGTTCTACCTCTTGAAATCTCCCCTCACCCTAATGTTTACTCTATTTCTTCTTCTGTTGTCTATACTTGCTCAAATGTAATCGAGACCTCTTTTGATGAGGTTCTCAATGCTGTTTTTCCTATCAATGAAATAAATAAAGATTTTGAGTATCTTGTTGTACTGCTTGAATTCTAATCAAACTTTTGATGATGATGATTTTACAAATGAACAATTCTTAACTGATCTAAATAAGGTTAATAATAAACAACATAACCGCGTTCAAGTTAATGAAGAAGAGACCATTGTTATTAATCTCGGTTCTAGTAGCCAACTGTGCGAGATTAGGATATGGGCCACCCTTGACGAGCATGAGCGCGCATAACTCGAAGAATTGCTGAAGGAGTTTGTAGATGTCTTCGCATGGTCCTATGATGATATGCCCGACATCGATCTTGAAATAGCTCAACACGAGATCCCCAATCTCCCAGATTACAAGTCGGTTAAACAAAAATTGAGAAAACTCCGCACCGAATGGTCGCTCAAGGTCAAAGAAAAGGTGGTCAAACAGTTAAACGTGGGTTTCATTCAGGTGATCGAATATCCCACATGGCTAGCCAACATTGTACCTGTGCCGAAATCAGGACGGAAGGTTCGAATGAGTGTAGATTATCGAGATTTAAACAAAGCTTCTCCGAAGGATGATTATCTGCTACCCAATATCAACATGATCATAGACAACACAGCCAGTCATGCTCTCAAGTCATTCATCGACGGGTTTGTCGGATACAACCAAATCAAGATGCACCCCGACCACCAAGAAAAAAATGCATTCATCACCCCATGGGGAACCTTTTGCTACACCGTTATGCCATTTGGTCTCAAGAATGCTGGGGCTACCTACCAAAGGGCTGGCACAACCATGCTGCACGATCTGATTCACAAAGAGGTCAAGGTTTGTGTGTGGAAGATATGATTATCAAGTCCAAAACTAGAGAAGGTCATGTGCCCACCCTCCAAAAGTTCTTAGAATGACTACAACGGTATCAGATGCGACTTAATCCATAGAAGTGTGTCTTTGGCATTACAAAGGGAAAACTCTTAGGATTCATGGCCAGCAAAAAGGGGATAGAAGCAGATCCTGCAAAGTTGAAGGCCATACTTGAGATGCCACCACCCTGAACAGAGAAAGAAGTTCGAGGTTTTCTTGGGCAATTGCAATATATCAGTCGGTTCATCAGCCAGCTAACCTCCATCTGTGAACAAATATTCAAGCTCCTCCGAAAGGATTCAACCAAAATTTGGAATGAGGCATGCCAAGAAGCTTTTGACGAATCAAACAATATCTGACCCAACCTCTAGTGCTCATCCCACCACAGTCTGGTTTCCCTTTGCTCCTATACCTAACCATAACCAACACTGCAGTTGGGGCTTTGCTAGCCCACTACCTTGAGGACTCCCGTAAAGAAAGAGACATCTATTATGCCAGTTGCAAATTGGCTGGGTACGAGGTCAACTACACTGCTTTAGAAAAGGCATGTGTCACACTTGTCTGGGTCACCCAAAAGTTGCGACACTACATGCTCGCCTTCCCCATCAAACTTATATCCCGAATAGATCCCATCAAATAACTGATTAAGAAACCCGCCTTATCCAGTCGAATGGCATGATGGTTGATGCTCCTAATCGAGTTCGATATCGTGTACATCACACAGAAAGCTATTAAAGGAAGAGCCATCTTTGACTACCTCGTCTATTACTCCATAGAAGAAGCGGAGGTTCGGATTTCTGAATTCCCAGATGAAAATATCCTCTGCACCACTCAAGACCGCCTTCGATGGAAAATGTTCTTTGACGGCGCTACTAACAAAAAGGGATATGACATTGGGATACTTCTGATCGCCCCAGATGACTCCCACACTCCCATCGCCATTAAATTGGATTTCCCTTGCACCAATAAAATCATAGAATACGAGGCATGCACAGTGAGCCTCAAGGTTTCTCTTATGAAAGGTATTCAATACCTTGATGTCTATAGGAATTCTGCCCTTATCATCGGTCAAGTGCTCAGGAAGTGGAAAGTCAAGGACGAAAAGCTCCAATAGCCCAATTAAAAGAGTTAGCCTCCCAATTCCGAGATATCACCTTCCATTACCTACCTCGAGTAAAGAATAACCTAGCCAATGCTCTCGCCACCTTGGCCTCCATGGTCGACATGCCAGAAGGAATAACAATGACCCCCTTCCTAGTTCAAAAGCAAGACAAACCGACCCATTGCTACCATATTGATCTTGTCTCCACTGAAGATCCTGAACTAGCCGATTGTTGGTACTATGATATCTGGTGCCTCCTCAAAAATGGTAGGTATCTCGAAGGTTCGAACAAGAAAGATCGAACAACCATCCGAAGACTGGCCACCCAGTACATCATCTGTTATAAAGCTCTACTCAAGAGGAATTTCGATGGAACTCATCTACACTGCATCGCAGGGGCTGAGATTGAGAAAATAATGCAGAAAATCCACAGTGGGGAATGCGGACCCCACATGAATGGTCACATGCTCGCCAAGAAGATCATCCGACAGGGCTACTATTGGACCACCATGATCCAGGATTGCACCGCCTATGTCTGGAGGTGCCTCCAATGCCAATAATTCTCTAACCTTCAAAACTTGCCTCTACGAGAATTATACAACATGACCTCTCCCTGGCCGTTCTCCACCTGGGGTGTCGACATCATAGGTAAGGTTACACCAAAGGCTTTAAACGGACATGAGTTCATCCGGGTTGCCATCGATTACTTCACCAAATGGGTCGAGGCTAAGTCATACGCAGTATTAAATGCCAAGAAAGTGGCCAAATTCCTCAAGAAAAATATCATCTGCCGATAATGGGTTGCATTTCGAAGCAAAAGTCATAGAAGTAGTCACGAGTACGGGATTCAGAGACACAAATCTTCTCCCTACCGACCTCAGACCAATGGTGCAGTTGAAGCCGCTAATAAAAACCTCAAAGCCATTATTAATAAGATGACCGAAAGTTGTAGGGATTGGGCCGACCGGATCTCATGAGCCCTCTGGGGCTATCGAACCTCAATTTGAACCTCTACTGGGGTTACCCCTTACTCCCTAGTCTACGTCATGGAAACAGTCCTACCTGTGGAGCTGGAAATACCCTCTCTACACGT
Organism: Sambucus nigra; assembly: GCA_949130495.1. Classification (NCBI taxonomy): domain Eukaryota; kingdom Viridiplantae; phylum Streptophyta; class Magnoliopsida; order Dipsacales; family Adoxaceae; genus Sambucus; species Sambucus nigra. The sequence continues at coordinate 477,801,485 of OX422217.1, read as the reverse complement.
CATGCTCAAAAGCAGGGTTAGTGAAGAAAACTGGTGCCAAAGCCGTCTTGATGATCTAGCCCTCCTAGATGAAAGAAGATTAAAAGATCTTTACCACATATAGGGGTACCATCACCGAATAGCGCTATCATTCAACAAGAAAGTCAAGGACCGCGATGTCTGGGAGGGGGATTTATCCCTCAAGGAGATAGTAGAACCCATCTGGGACCTCAGAGTGAAATTCAAGCCCAATGGGAGCGGCCCCTACATTGTGAAAAAAATCTTATCCGGCGGTGCCGCCATGCTCACTGACCTAGATGGGGAGGAGATGGCTCGTCCAGTCAACCTGGACCGTCTAAAGACATTCTACCCCTAGTCCGAAATCTCGGCGCGCTACGACTCTTCTCATCCCCCTTCTATCCTAAAAAAAAAACTCTTCATTTCCCTCTACCCAGAACTACGTGGGCCTGATCCTCTAAAAAAACAATTTTAAAACTTTTCAAAAAACCCTAGAGGTACGTAGGCAGCTCATACTCCTCACATGAGCGCGTCCCTTTCTTTTTCACAAAGTACTATTCTTTTATTACCTCTGAGAATGGCGGTTCATTCTAAAAATACTTGAGAAAAAGGATTATGTATGCCTTAGCAATCAGTATAGATAATTCAAAATACAAAACTCATCAAAAGGCACAGCTGGGTGATCAGAAAATTATTTATTTGATTAATAAGAAATTACAGTATGGATTACATAAGAAAAAGGAACGGATAACTCCCTTCCCCACTACCATAAAAAACCCAAATAAAATCCCCACATACATTCCCTATTACATAAATAAACTCTCCAAGATTCCTACCCACAGCTACCAAAGGAGCCTGCACCCTCATCATGTACATCCTGAGGACCCCAAGTTTCCCCTGCCTGAATAGAGTGCCGTAAACACTCCATGGACCGATGAGCCTTAACCATCTTCGAAAAGACCACAACACCCCCTTCCATGGTGTTAGATAAAACAAACCACCTTTGTCCAGTCTCCACTGCCAACATCTTGCTGACTACTTTCCTCCACAACCACTTCATATAATCTTTGGGGACATGCCAAACCTTCCCGACAGACTGAGAGGGACTGGTCGACGGACGCCGATCTTCCCATAGAGATCCAAGTAACATACGCAGGCGCTCAGTCAAATCTTCTACCGGAAATAAATTTGAGGTCCGAGGGGGCACGACCTGCGCCCAGCCGAATTGGCGCAAAGACCGCCAAGGGAAGTAAAAAGAGGTCTGTCTGAGACCAACCAGCTGCACATATAAATACTCTCCTAGCTCCAGAATAGGATGTAACTGTCCCCACCAAGGCACGAACCAATACATACCATAAGCCCCATGCTCCACAAGCCAATGCTCCCAGTTCTCAACATGAAAACCAACACGGATGAAGTAACGCAAAAAGAAGTTGGGTACAGCCGACAAGGGATATTCTGGAGGAGTTGACAAGAGGAATCTTTCAGAAAATCACATGAACAGCATCACAGGGCTACCCCTCAAAAAGTCAGAATGACCTTCTCTCCAGGCATCCAGGCCATTCCGGGTCTCCGTTAGTATCACTATCGTAGGATTGCGACGGTATGACATCCATGAGGTAATGGATGCAAGTTGTGGGTCCACTTGCACCTCCCCAATCACCAACAATAATTTTAAAACTAGGCCCAGAACCACGACTCCAGCATAGCTAGCATCACCTACTTCTTGCAAATGCACGAATTGTAGCACCGCTGGGAGGGAGATCATTCCTCCAGCAACCAATGATCTGGCTGCCGAAGGCGAAATATGAAGAAGCCCGACCAACAAATCCCTAGGAGAACGCGAAAATTCGAGCAAAGCCGCAACAACACTGGGATTTACACCCAGTATGGCAGAAAATTCCTCATAGGTTCGACAAACTTCTTCCAACCCAAAGCGGAATATATGGTCTTCGGGGTACCAAAATTGTACCGCTGCTACCAGTATATTCCACTCAATAGGTCGATTACGCTACAAGGAGACTCGACGCATGTTGAAAGCATCATAGTCGACATTATAGGAGCATATTGCTTCCAAGGCTTCGAGGTAGCTGACAAACTCAATGCTACCAGGGAGAGCCATCTTGCAAGACTAAGAGATAGAGTGCAAGTAGATAAGAATGCAAAGGTGTGATGAAAACACTCCACCCTTAACCCTTTTTATACTTAAAAACCATCACAAAGGACATAATCCCTGCAGAAATAGGAGGGAATCCTACCTTAGAAGGTACCAAAGGCTGAAGAGGGTACCAATCAAAGCTTTGAATTGATGGGACTGGACTAAACTGCCTATAGGCAGGTCAGGGTGCTTGCCGATCGACAAACCCCCCATTTTTAGAAATTTCCCTTTTTTCCTCTTTTGTCAAATCAGAAAACTCAATAAAAATAAATTGAGATTCTCAACAGAATTTCAAAATCCCTTTTTCTCCTTATAAAATTTCCCCCTTTTTAAATAAAAAACTTTACTTCAAAAAAATTCCAAAAATATTCCTTTTTACGGTCTCAGCAGCAAAGTAAAAAGCGCATGTGCATGCTTTCATCATTAAATAAAAGATAGTCAAAAAACTCCATTGCATTGCATATATCTATTTTCTTTGTTACATCATTTTGCAGGAAATAGAAAAAAAAAGCAAAAACAACGGGACTCAGCCCGAACCCACATTCTTTCTCTCCCTCTCTCTCTCAAGAGCTTCCACCCCTTCGGCGTTCTCTCTTCCCCCTACGGCGAGATGACGCACCACCACTAACCGAGCCAGAGTCCTCTCCAGACGAGGCATACGACATCAAGAAAGAAGGAACGGGAATTGCATCCCGAATATGGGCAGTCGCCGAAGATATCCAGTCTCTAATGTCCCTGAGCTAAGCGGTCGACACCCGAACTTGCTGAAAGAAAAGGTGAAATCAGTATCAAAGGAGAAATGACCAAAATAAAAAAGAAATAAAGAGAAGAACAAAGTGGTATACCGTAGGTCGAAGGACCTCCTCTATTAAACCCAACTCCTCTGGATCCATCGCATGAGGACGGTGCAGCATAAGCACCATCCCTCCATCAGCCCGCCGAATGTTATATGAAGGGGTATGCAGCCATACAAAAGGGACCTCTGAGGTCGCCGCAGATGTCGATGGACCACCACCACTGTGGGAAGATCCCACCGCCCAACTCGAATCCTCCAGAGGGAAGGGCAGCGCATCATATATGCTGGGCGCCATTAACCAACTCATCACAAAATCCACATAGTCATACGGTGCAGCCGTATCGGTGTATAGCAAGTAGGAATCGCCGATCATCGCCGTGATCCTATCATCCTCCAACATCAATCGATCCTACCTCATAAACGTAGGAGGCTGCGCGGGTGGCACCACCACCACCTCCTCAGCAATATGACGAACCACCCTCTCCCCGAGGTACCAGGAATGGCCGAACTCATGCGCCAACAAATGCCTCATCCACGCGTTCACCCTGGTCGCCCCTCCTGAATGGATGTCCCCCATGGGTAAAAGGTCACATGAAAATCTCCGAGCGAGCATAAATCAATAAAAGATCAGAAGGAGCAAAAACCAAGATTGAAATGGAAATAGTCTTACCTACCAATGGTCAGGTCATTCAAGACCTGACGCACCGCCTCCAAGGAGAGAGATCCCTTCGACTGTCGATTGGCATTACGCCATCGATACAATCGACAGAAGTCCCCAACAATTTTGTCCTTCAAAGAAATCAGCAGGGTATTGTACCCAATCACCTCATAGAACCACGTCTGAATTCGCAAGCAAAAAGAGACGCAGAAGGAAAATGTGAATGAATGAAAGGAAAATGCGAGTGCATGAAAGGAAAATGCGAATGCATGAAAAGAAATGCACAAACTGAAGAATACCTCAAGAAGGTACGTGGCCCCAGTAAAAGTCTGCCGGCAGCACCGGTTGAATGCATCCAGAGAAAAGTAAAGGGTCGCCAAAGTCAGACTCCCCTAATCATAGAATGGGATGTTCGAAAACATCCTCAAGTACAGCAGAAACCATAAATGGATGACGTCGCCGCTCGATGCCACCATGAAACCTCCCAATACCAGCAAAATGAATAACCGGGCCATCTTCCTCACTTGCAGCCCGTCCTCCACATCAATCACCCTGCTCAGCAAAACATCCTTCAGTAGGGACAACCGGATTAAATCCCCAGAAACTATCCTCCCTACATCACCAAGTGCTGCACGCACTGCCTCCAGACTCTCCCATAAAGAGAGATCCACCTCTATCTTCTCTCCATCACAATCCATCCCCAGCAGCTGCTGCACGTCTATGGGAGTCACCGTTATCTCCTCGAATCCAAAATAAAAGGTGTGGGTAGTGTCCCACCACCTCTCTCCCAAAGCGCACAGGACCGCTGTCGAACGAGGCGTCCAGCGCAGATGCCAACCGCCCAAAACCCGCTGATGATACCATCTAACACACCATAGGTGGGAGATTCTCCCAGACATCCTTGATCCCCATTGTCCCACGGGCACGCAGTTCTTCAAAGAAATATTAGACTGGCAAAAAGAAAAGTCTCATCAAAGGTCAAGAAAGAAAAATCACCAGAAAGAGAAGAATGCCAAAGGTTGGGTTACTTACATAACCTTCGGGGATCACTCTTGAAGAGCAATGATGCGATGGCTCCCACAGCAAGGTCCGCTCATCCACAACAGGCTCAAACGCATCAAAGGAGCTCTCACTCCCCAAAGCAAGAGGCGCCCTAGCCCTCCACTCCACATTCGCCCAATCATCAACGGTCAACCACTCCCGGTGGACTGTAGTGCTCATAAAAGCAGCCATTTCTTAAAGATCGGGATAATAGAACGATTTACAGAAGAATCGTAGAGAGAGAGAAAGCAAAAGAAGCTGTGAAAAAATGAGGGGATTCGCCCCCTTTATATAGGATACTAAGCACCATACCGATCGGCACTGAACCCTTGCCTTCCCGAGGTAGCCCAAAAGTCCATTCCACTACTAAATGGCACCCTTCATACTATGACGACCGGCACCCCCCTTAAAATTTGTACAAAAATTCCTAAAAAATACCAGAAAGCCTAAAAAAATCCCCGAAAAATTCCTAAAAATCCCAGGAAGGATTTAAAGCCTTTTTACTAAGGAAATTTCTCATTCCCTCAAGTGGAACCCCTCTTCCCCAATGGAATCCTCAAAAACCAAGTGAAAACTCCTCCCGACAAAGCTTCAGAGGATCCCTAAGGATCACCTGATCACTTCCCCAACAGAATTCTCCTACAGCACCCAAAATAGGTTATTCCCCCTACGAGGTCTCCTAAAATCTTCCCCAGCTATCAGCTCCCCAGCTCAAATCAAAATCACAAAAGCTCTTTCTCCAGCAAAATCAAAATCCAATCTTTAGGTCAGAATTGACCTCAGTCTTGGATCGTCACCTGAGTTAGGTCGGAATTGACCTCGATCCTTGGTGATCACCACTCTTGGGTTAGAAATGGCCCCGGTCTTGGATCATTAACTGAGTTAGGTCAGAATTGACCTCGGTCCTCGATCGTCACCACTCTTGTGTCAGAATTAGCCCCGGTCTTGGATCGTCACCTGAGTTAGGTCAGAATTGACCTTGGTCCTCGGTCGTCACCACTCTTGGGTCAGAATTAGCCCCGATTTTGGATCGTCACCTAATTTAGGTTAGAATTGACCTCGATCCTCGGTCGTCACCACTCTTGGTTCAGAATTGGCCCCAGTCTTGGATCGTCACCTGAGTTAGGTTAGAATTGACCTCGGTCCTTGGTCATCACCACTCTAGGGTCAAAATTAGCCCCAGTCTTGGATTGTCACCTGAGTTAGGTCAGAATTGACCTTGGTCCTCGGTCGTCACCACTCTAGGGTCAGAATTGGCCCCGGTCTTGGATTGTCACCCAAGTTAGGTCAGAATTGACCTCGGTCCTCGGTCGTAACCACTCTTGGGTCAAAATTGGCCCCGGTCTTGGATCGTCACCTGAGTTAGGTCAGAATTGACATCGGTCCTCGGTCATCACCACTCTTTGGTCAGAATTGTCCCCGGTCTTGGATCGTCACCTGAGTTAGGTAAGAATTGATCTCAATCCTCGGTCGTCACCACTCTTGGGTCAAAATTGGCCCCGGTCTTGGATCCTCACCTGAGTTAGGTCAGAATTGAACTCGATCCTCGGTCGTCACCACTCTTGGTTAGAATTGGCGTCGGTTTTGGATCTTCACCTGAGTTAGTTCAAAATTGACCTCGATCCTTGGTCTTCAACACTCTTGGGTCAGAATTGGCCCCGGTCTTGGATCTTCACCCGAGTTAGGTCAGAATTGACTTCGGTCCTCGATCGTCACCACTTTTAAGTAAGAATTGACCTCGATCCTGGATCTTCACCTGAGTTGGGTCAGAATTGACCCCGGTCCTCGCTCGTCACCACTCTTTAGGTTGGAATTGACCTCAGTTATTAGACCTTTACCCTAAGCCCACAGATTCGGTTTTGACCCGCAGAATTGATCATCCCCAGCACACTCTTTAGGCCCACAGAATCAGCCTCGACCCTCTGAATCGGTCATACTCCCTCAAAAGCATCATTTGCTGTCTATTCGACGATCATCATTTGTTCCAAACTCACCCGTCGAGGGGCTTTGTAGACACCCCATTCTGTTACCCCTAACTCTCCTTAGGTCCCTAGTACCTCCCTTCACTACTGTAAACCCAGGTCATGTCCCGAGTACTGACCTGGAGGCCATCGGTGTCACCCCCTAACCCCATTAGGATATAATTAACTAAATAGTTTACAAACTAGAATTATAATTTATTTATTATTTTAGTAATACATATTGAAACAACTTCAATGTTAAAATGCAGAACACTAAAAATCAAATTGTTTTAAGGAGACATAATTTCAAAAAAACTCACATATCATTTAACTTAATTACAACCAGTACAGTGTATAAAACAAACTAACAAGACCCTACTTCAATTTAGTCAACCTCCTAGACCTGGCAGTGGCAGTTGGAAAACCTGAAAATGTAAACATATAAAACCATGAGTTTAAAAACTCAGTGAATGTACTACAACTATCTATAGTAAAAGTACTATATTAACATCTCAGCATAACAATATATATATCTCTATGCTAAATTAGTCCATATACATATCCGGAGTTAATAGACCCCACATCTCATGCCCGTAGGCAATAATCATATCCATAGGTTTTAAAAACCTAACATCTCCTGAATTGCATAGCAACTCAACATATCTTGGCTTTTAATGAGCCATAACATCTCAACATCTCTTGGCTTTTAATAAGACATAACATCTTAACATCTCATGACTTTTAATAAGCCATATCACCTCAATATATAATACATACACATCATAGCACAAATCAACTCAGTAAGTACACTCACCTTGTGTTGTCAACTACGTATTCACGTTTCCCTCGGGTGGAGCTGAACTTGGTTGATTTGACCTTACACCTATTAACCCAAATAAATCAGTGCTGAAACTCAATCATAAGTATTATCTTAATACAATTATGTAACTTTAAATGAGTACACAACCACAATATGATTCTACTCAAGTCATATTCCATGAAACATATGGAAAGACGAAACGATGGTATATATGTTGATAAGGCCATGAACATTCAACCCTAGAAACTACCTCGTAAGGAATTTATAACTAAACTCAAGTAAACATATAAGTATACTTCTGAATATATATACATATGAAACATGTACTCAAAATACCCTTGGGAAGGAGCAAATAAAATTATTCTTTCATGGGATATCCAGTATGGCCTGAAATTATTGTCCTCCATACTTAACCTTCCCATATTCATTAATTGCACACATACAGGTGTCCAACCTTATCAATATGAAAACATATATGAATATACTTTCCAGAAAAAATGACGGTGTAATTTTTCAAGCTCCCTAGGGCATGTTATGCCTATTCCTTTACAACACAAGAAATCTACCCTACAAGCTCCTCTATTATTTCTTCAAATTCCAATAATTTTCATAATTTTTCTCCAGCATAACTTTACATTATTTTCAACACACCTTCAGTAAACATACTGAATAGTACATAATTAAAGTTTCATAATATTTGGACTTCATTTGCTATCTCAAAAGCTTGACCAAATTTAGGGCATACCGAAATGAAATATACAAACAACAACTATATACCAACTTGTAACCATCACTAAGGCCTAAAAATAAGGAGTTAGATTCTAATTTTCTGATATGATATGAATATATGAGTATATTTTCATATCCAATTGGAATTTATGAATTCCAGTAAGCACATAAAGAGATATGAAAGTTTGAATACAAAGGGTTTCAATACAAAGCAATATGACCTATAATACCACTTATCTCACATATGAACCAATACATATTATCCTCAAGGAGGATGGAATTTTAATCAATACTTCATGATTTATATACTTTGAAATAAGTATAATACAATATTAAAACAATATTAACAAATAATTTTAACTGGGAAACACCTTAAGGATTTTCTTGGGATTGTTTCCCTAGATTTTCCTTGTAACCCTTTCTTCCTTAACTTCTACCTCTCTTTCCTCAAGCTAATAACAACTCAAACTGAACCTAGGGACTTATTTGCTGAAGAAATAAGGTTAAGGGATAGTTTTAAGTCGGCCAAGGCTGCCTCCCAATCCATCCAATCAAATTAAAACATTTGGTTTAATAAAAGACAATTTACCACTTAAGGGAATTGTCAGGTTTGCCCCTTGTTCGTAATTTCGGCCTAACTTCTTACTCGAACATCCATTTGATGCACCATTTATTGTGTTACAACCCTAACTCACATGTATACAACTATGTAGTTTTCACCTCAAGTCAATTGTAATGTTACAAGGGTCAAAACTAGTCTTAAACAAGAACATTTCTATCGAAAATAACCAAATCTTGTGTTCGTAAATAATTTAACATTTCATGATTTATGGAAGTAGAATTATACTAACCATAATCAATTAACATTAGATATACTAATAACACATTATTCATATCACATAATATAAGTATAATTTAAATATAATTTATCATAATTATATACGGGTTGTCACAACCGGGTACTCCCCGACTCAGTTTGACCCAAAAGTCAAACTCTTCGTCTCAACTGAGACTGAATGAATATTCAAAGGGCATCGAATACCCTTTCCAACGGACTACCCCATGCACGATTTCGACTTACCATGCATACGAATGATCCGTTTGCGTCCGAAACTTGACCTAGAGGCCACCGGGCGCTCCCGGGCTCTGTTTGACCTATGTCAACTCTTCAGCTCGACCGATAATGAATGAATATTCAAAGGGAACTGAATACCCTTTCCAACGGTCCATCCCGTGCACGATTCTGACTTACCATGCGGACGAGCGATCCGTTCGACTCCGAGAGGACACCGAATGCTTCTCAGGCCCAGTTAACCAAAGTCAACTCTCCAAACCGGGTCAAACTATTTGGAATGGTCAAGTAAATCTCCTAACCTTTCCAACGGTCCTCCCCGTGTGCGATTCGGACTTACCATGCGGACGAATGATCCGTTTGCGTTCGAATGATTCCCCGTCCAATGGACCGATAAATGCTTCTGAGCCATATTTGACCCGAATTCAACTCCCGAACTCGAGAGCGGTTCAAGTACTTTCAAAGGTATCTGAATTACCTTTCCAACGGTATGCCACGTGCGCAATTATAACCAACGGTTTTCCTCGGCGGTCAATTTTCCGAAAAAGCCTGAAGTGCACTGCCAAATGGCAGGTTCCAGACCCTGCCTATCGGTACCTACCGATAGGCAGGAATAGATATATGACGATCGAAACTTAACTGGGCCTATAAAAGGAGTCCTTCACCTCATTTGCAGAGGGAGCCCAGATCTGATAAAAATCTCACTGAACGAATCCCAGAAACCTCTCTCGAAGGCAGCGTGATTTCAACTTCCAAAACCCTTTTTTACTTCCACTTTTCATCATCCTTTTCATCAAACTAGGAGAATTAGCCACTCTCCATCATCATCCAAGTGCAAGGTCTGCTCTCCAACATTCAAGATCAAGCTCAAGATCTTCAAGAAGGTCCAACTTTCTCAAACTCTCTCTTAAATTCTCTTAAATTCCCAATAATTTGTTTTCTTATTGAGCACTTTTATTATCTCATCTCACACATCCTAATATACTTTTTATTTAGTATTATTGTACATCTTTTATTTTCATAAAAACCAAAAAAGAAGAAAAAGAGGGTTTGCTCATAAATTCCAAGTAGGGATTCTCACACTTTTTCCACACTTTTCTCCCAACTAAAACACTTTTTCTACACACATACATACACTTACAAATAAGAGATTCCCTATTTGGATTTATGGGATAAACCCCACCCCTCGTTTTATATGCGAACTATGTGGACTTTGATGCCTTTATAGGCTACGTAGGCGTCTCGGGGTAAACCTGAGACTCGAGTCCTTTTTCTCACATTTTCTCTCATTTTCTATCTTCTCTAAATCCATTTTCCTTATATTCTATATACTTGCCCTTAGTGACGCATTACTCCATATGCGTTATCATTCCATTATAACGATCAACGTAGGGGTAATCGCGTAAATCTTATTTTTCTAATATTATCTTTATATCTTCTTACGGATGACTCTTTATCTTTTCCATGATACAAGTCGAGGATTCCTACCTCCATTCTATATATACACATGCACACATATCACGGGGGAAAACAAAAAGGAAAATAACAAATATTCATGACAGACTGAAAGGGAAGAATGGGTGACTCACACCTTCCCATTTCGTAACTAAGCCTCCGAACCCTTATCGAATCATCTTGGTTTCAGACGCACCAGTATGTCTTTGGATGCCATCCTTCGGGGTGGCTTCCCCTTTTTCTTTTGTCTATTTTGAGTAAAATAGACTGGCGACTCGGAATCTCTCTACATTCTTACACCACATCTCAAACGATGCCGGCCGAAGTGTTCCCAAGAGGGACGCGCGGGACCCGAAGGATCCTTTCCCCCACGCGCTCGCCCACACGGAGAGGACCGGGGATGGCCACAAACCTCATATTTCATAATTATCATAATCAAATAGATTTTCCATGAAATCATTCCCCCAAACCAATTTTTCTAACATATGAATCCCACTCAAAATTCATATAATTGTTCCACCAACTATAATATGAATTAAAACAATCATAAAGTATCAAAGAAAGTTTAAACCCTTGCCTTAGATTATACAAGATTATGAATTCCTACTTTGTAGATCTTTTTGCATAAGGATTCTAGCCCGAAATTTCCCCAATTCGTCCTTGGATTTCTTTCTTGAGCCTTTCTTGACTTCTCCCTTCTCTTTTTGCCTCTCTCTCAAGGTTATGTATATTAGAATAATAGAATGGATGCCTCCCTCGTATAATATCCCTTAATAACTCCTTAATCCCAAAATTAGGTTAAGTGCTAATATTAAAATGACCCGAATACCCCCATACGGATCCTGTTTAGCCTAAAAAGTCATCGGAACCCTATTAGCACACCGGGTACCTAATTTTGACAATTCTGACCCATAACGAATCATTCGTGCACTCAAAATCACCATCTGAGTCGCCATTCATTAAATTTCAACCTCATTCCTAACACGATCCCACACGTGTATCCCAAATGATATGCCATCAACCTATCGATTTTACTCACTTATGACGTAATGTAAAATAACATGTTTTCATTTACTTATCACACAAGTAATTATAATAACACATAAATATTAATCCAATATTTTCTAATTAACATTTCTTCAATTCTCTTTAATTCACAAATTAATTAAATTAAATATTCCCAAAAATACGGGGTGTTACATCAATCCAACACTTACTGGTCAATGGTAGGGTGGATTGCCCACAACATGCAACCTCTTAAAGATAGAAATACCGTGTAGGTATGTTCCGTATTAACACATAGCAATGACACACACACACACACACACACACACATATATACCTATGCACACTAAGTTTGCACATGTGCTGGCGCACACTAATTTTTTTTAAATAATAAAAACAATATTTTTGAGTTGAATTTTTTGTGTGATATTTAAACATTTCAACAGACCCATATAAAAAAATTCATCTCAAAAAATATTTTTTTCTATTTTTAAAAAATCGGTGAAACTTTCGCAGCTTTTAAAGTGCTTAAAAACACTGAAAGTTTGACCGTTTTTTTAAAAATAGCAAAAAATGTTTTTTTGAGCTGATTTTTTATATGGGTTCCTTGAAATGATTAAATATTATAAAAAAATCAACTCAAAAATATATTTTTTACTATTTTAAAAAAAATGGTGTACAAACTTAGTGTGCATAAGAGTCTATCTGTATATATATATATATATATATATATAATACTAACCTCATACGCAATCCCAGAACATACTAGTCTCCCAAATGCCGAAGTTAAAACTGACTTGTACATCTAAACGTTCACTCACTTGAATTCCCGATTATCCTCTCCTAAAACCATCTATCCGTTGGCCTATCACACATACCAAACCCTGTAAGGCATTCCCTAGTAGTCTCACTCTACCTTGGAAACAAACTAAAATCTAGGTAGGCCAACAAACTGAATCGGTTCTCTTGGCAGACCGAACTGATTTGGTCAAGAGAATCGGTCCTCTCCTCCAACGAATCGGTTCGGTTCACTGGGCCACCTCTAATCGTCTTCCTCGAGTTTTCTCCTCCACAATTCTCCAATGAAGGTCCCAAACCTCCCAAAATTCCAATTAAACATCCCATGTCAAAATAACATCAACCCAGAAGTATTAAAACATCTAATTAGTCCCAAATTCATCATCAAAACCCTAGGATTTTAAATCAAACTTCAATTCCCTTAAACCTAGAATTAACCCAATTTGAATCTTCGTTATTTCAAACATTATATCAATGCTCTACATGATCATCCTTGTAAACCTATATTTAATTACAAAATTTTTACGAAATCGACATCAATTAATTATGAATTCCAGCCAAATATTAACTACGACCTACATTCTTACTTAATTTACCAAAGTTTAAACCTTTAAACCTTGAAATCACAAATTTAATACTGCTAACTACATAATTATGCAATATAAAGCAAGTAACTACTTGCTTTTGAGGATCCGAATCCAAAGTCTCAACTGTTGAGATGGATTGAATCCAAAGTTGACTTATTCTCTTCTCTTCTCCAAGTCCTTCTCTCCCTTTCTTACTCTTTCTCTTTTCTTAAACTCTTTATAACTCACAATTATGTAGAGATTGAAAAGTGGGGTTGTCATCAACCACTCTAAACCTTATATACCTCCTAATTACACTTAATCCTACTTTGACATTAAACCTTAGGTGTAAAAAAACCACCATACCCTTATACGGGTCATGCTATGTCTAAAAAGACCCCGAAATCCAATCATAACACTCGAGTACCTATTCTGGATTATTTCGACCCATTCCGAATCACAGGTGAACTTGAAAAGGTCATTCGTGTCACAAAATACAATGCACCCATATCTCATTAATCGGGCCCAACACATGCATATAGTACGCATCACCCATAAAAATACCAATCCGTCAATGTAACTCTCTACCGATATAATATAATAAATCGTCTCTTTTAACTCATACGTGACATATAATGGATCACACACACACACACACACACACACACAGATATAGATATATATATATATATATATATTTACTTAACACTTATCACACGGAAGTAAATAAAAATAATAAATATTAATCCATATCTTGCTAATTAATATTTATCGAAACCCAATTTAATTTTGCCAACTAAATTAGTAATTAAATGCATACAAAATTTAATAATCATAAAAGTACGCGGTATTACAAGTTTATATATATGATATGTGATTATGTGATTATAAATCACGTTTTAGGAATTAATATCATGTATAAGTCGAATCCCCATGTTAATTTCATGCTTCGATATGAAAATATAGGTGTAATTGACTTCATTCTTGTAAAATAGGAATTAGGTTTAATTTGTGAACTTCATGGAATTGAACCCTTATTTGATTTTATTTGGACATAATCAATATTGGATCGTTGATCCATCTTTAGATTTGATTATAGTGTAGTTATGATGGTTGATGGGAAGCTTGTTGAGGTTTACAAAGGAGGATTTTCAAACTTTCATTTTTGGATAAGAAGGAGTGGTCTGTGAAAATCTCATTCAAACGAGATTAATGTCTCGTTCGAACAACAAAGAAGATTTTGTTTGAATGATCTTGAGTGTTCGTTCGAATGGTTTTCTTTTTCTACGTTGTTTGGGTAACAAGAGGATGGTTTTTAGTTTTCTTTGGGTGTAACTCATTTTGGGTAACCGTAATGATTTTACAATTAAGTTAGATGATGTTAAAATAGACTATCATGGGAAGAGATTTTATATATATTGCGTGTTATATATATGCATTATGAATTATGTGAACATACCATTACTTATGGTGAATCTATTGGTCGGGGTTATTTTAAGGGTTGTGATCGTGTACCGTACACTGCATGTTGATGCAGGCCGTTGTGTAGGTCAAACGTTAATTCGCTCTATACATTGTGATGAGGGAGGAATACGATACAATCCCAGTCGAGCTTTGGTATGGGACTATCCGGTGGGGTGATTGCGTATTAGTCCCCGTTCTTATATATGTGTATTTTTAAGTTTAAGTTCGTTAGGTGAGGAACTCCTACGAATTTACAAATATAGGTATGAGATGGTACCCAAAGGTAGTTGCTTTTGTGTGATATATTTGAGAGCTATAAAAGAAATGTACTAGTCCAACGATGGATATTTAATTAAATGGACTCTATGCCACAATTATGCATTATTATTATGAGACTCTGTATATCATATTTGTGGGTGACATTACCAATGTCGGTATTTGGGTTGTATTGTCACACGTGTAATATTTACATCCCCATTACATTTTATTATCAACTATTTACTTATTAGTCTAGAGATAGAGACTTTTAGTATAGTTTATGCCTTGGGTTAGAACATGATCATAGTACTTCACTTTAGTGAGGGGTCAGGTATCTATTGTATGTGAGTATCAGTAGAATAACTTGTTTATTGTAAATGAGTTGCATGATTATAAATATTGATATTGAAGACATTTCTTGCAAATTTAGGGTGCCGAACCAAATCATATAAAATTGTTTTCCAGACATTCATAGAGAGGATCCACATGGCTGAGGAGTTTTAGACTTGCAGCTCCATTTGTTTTCCAGCTTTATGTTAAGTTGATTCTTAGCATAGGTTGCTACTTATTTCAGTATTTTGATTTAATATTCTATTCATAGATTGTATAAACCTTGAGCCCCAGTTATTTTATTTCAGTAAATTATTTGGGAGTTGACACTATTTGAGTTTATTATTTTTTGATGTTGAGATATTATTTATTTTAGTTTTATTTATCGTTTTAGTCTATCACATGGTTTGGAAGGTTTTAAATTCACTTCAAATATTTTTATTTATAGGTAAATGATAAGAATGAGATAGATTGATTAACACGCTCTAGTTTCGGAATGGATAACAAGTATGTGGAAAGTACGGGGTTATTACAATTGCATGCCTATTTTCCTAGGAGTGTGGGTTACATTTATATAGGATCAAAAGATGTTGAGTCACATGGGACTCCATGACCATACATTGCTATTTATTCTCGATAAACTGAATTTAATTATGAGAACTCTACTGATTGAACCAAATATGTATCCCTTCCAAGTTATGATCAATGGTAAGGTTAACGGATACATGTTAGTTCTTTATTCTGAGAGTGCAGTTACAGCGGAAATATAGCGACTTCTCAAATAAAAAACCAATTTTAATTAAACCCAAATTTTAGTTAAAACCCTAAGACATGCATCTAGATGATTTATCAAATAAAATATAGCATGCAGGATAAAAACAAACAATTTCAGGAAAAATCCCCGCAGGGCAAAACCTTTTATTTCACTATGAATATACAAGCCGCAACTTACAATTACATAGAGAAATCTGCAATGGATCAACGCGCAGCCAACCCACAAAGACACGCAGTCTTGAACTCAGCAAGAGAATACACGCAGCACCCTCCAAGGGCTCGCAGCCCAAACAACGAAGAAAGAACCGCAGCTCTCCTCAATGACACGCGGTCATAAAACTTTGTAGAGACTCCCTCAGCAATGACACGCAGCCCTCGTTTGCAAAGATCTCTCCACAAAGATGAACAGTAGCAAAGCTTGTGTTCTAGGGTTCCAAAAGATTCACAAAAGTAATTGGGATGTTTGGTGTGAATCAAAAAGATGTTTGGCACATCAAAAAGGTGAAGACTTAGAGTATTTAGGACTCTGAAAATCGTGTATGTAAGTCTTAAAAAATAACTCTCCCGAAGTTGGATTTAAATAAGAAGTCTTTGAGCCTAAAAAATCTGCAGCGAATCTGGCAGTGATTATCCCCGTCGGATCGGTCCGGATTGAGGGCGGATCGGTCCGATTTGACCGGATCGGTTCTTTTATTAAGAGGCGGATCGGTCCGAATGAGGTCGGATCGGTTCGGCTATTTCTCCTCATCGGTTTGCCATCGGTCCGGGGTATACTGGCCTTCAGCAAAACGGATCGGTCCGTTTGTGACCGGATCGGTCCGGTTGACCCAGAAAAATAAATTCTTTTTAAAAGCCTCATTTTGCTTGAAAAAACTTACTTCTTATTTTTATAAAAAACATTTTATAAAAATTTCCCAATACTAAATATGAACTTTAAGGAACGTAAAAACAAAATTTTACCAAGTTCATTCTCGCAGAGGCTATGATGTTGAAGACGCTTTGATATTCGGATCCGTTGATGTAGATGCAATCTTGAATTTCTTCAACGGTGTAACGGCGTATGACATACATATTGATAATGGACAAAAATGTCCTTACAAATCTCCCCCTATGTCTATGCCGGTACATACATAAAAAATATCCGAATTATCAACTTTATGACCTATACAAATCTACCCTCCCATGAACCCTAAAGATGGAAAGATACAAAGGTATAAATCTTCATCGTTTGTTCTTCAATCTTCAACAATCATCAAATCTCAAAGCTTTTCTCATCAGGGTGTGCAACGTATTGATCTTCAATCTTTATACCTACACACATGAGACAAAGCAAATACCACGTGACATATCGAGTTTGAAATGAGATAAACATGGATATGAATATATGATAAAAACATAAGCAACATCTCAAAAACTCCCCCAAACTACAAACTCCCCCATAATATGATAATTCTTTCTCCCCCTTTTTATGATGTCCCCAAATAGACAAATGAGAAGAATGAATCAAATAAGTAAAGGCGGGCTGTCACGGTACAAAACAAATACAACCTATTTTTGATTTATATTTTTTTTTTTATATTTCAAAATTTTCATACAAAGATAGGATACCAATATGAACAAAAATGATACAAAAATCACACCATGGATTTTGACTCAACAACCAAGTCATGGAAATGGAATGAATGGGTGTGAACACATTCGATAGGTAAATCAACTCAATCAATCATATGTGCACGATGCATATGTGTACTCCTAACGAATGATCATCAAAAGTATCCTTAGGTGTAAAAAAAAATTTGTTGAATTTAGATGACATCGTCTTATACAAATCAACAAATCAAAGTCAAAGTGATTTCTACACCAATAACGTCCAAAACTATGTAGCGCATTTTCAAATATCAAGGACGTGCAAACCCGTTTTAATTCTCCAACCAAACACCCTCATATATATTTTCTTTTAGAGGTAATCTAAATTCTCAAACTTTGGAGAATTGGTGCAAAAACCTAAATGGCCCATATTTTGGCATGAATATCTTTTTATTGCTTTTAAATTTTTTTCGGGCTCTTTTAACCTCTTTGGACCTCGGATAATAAAATTCCTCAATTTTTTAGGTCCAATTTAACGGTGGCTTAGTATTCGCAAAGGCTAAAGAACCTTTCGCAGCCCTTCCCCGTTTTCAAACAAAGCACACAAACTCACAAAACGGTTTTTATATGCACAAATTCCTTATCAAAATTATCGCGCTTGGTTCGTTTTAAGGACAGGATTGAAGTGAAAACACCCAACCAACATGTGATAAGACAAGCACAATAATCAAACAAATCCGTGCATGTGTGCAATAAAGGAAACATGAGTCAAACATGTAGGAAGTAACACTTAATTACATCTTAATGACTCCAAACATTATAAAGCACATGGATGAATTGACCTATTGTCTCAAAACACTATCAAATAGTCACATGAAAATGGAATGATGTTGTGACTTGGTCATCCAAAGTGTTCATCCATAAACGGCGCAAACAAAAACAAAAATCTTTTTGGATTTTTCAAAATTTTATCAAAATAAAATCTTTTTGTATTTTTCAAAAAAATCAAAAACAAGAATTTATACAAAAAGTACAAGTCATCACACTAGTAAAAATATATCATGAACCTACAACTAGTGTATGACAAACATGCAATCACAATCAACCAAAAGATTTCACATGGGGTGAATCACGTGCAAGCAAACGGGAATCGTGGACAAATAAACCAAAAGCCTCTAAATCCGATTTTCTAACCCAAATAGATTTGTAACGAAGTGTGGGGGTTTTGGGAATCGAATTTATTCTTTCATTAACCTTCCTGGGTCTATTTACAAGCTTGTAACAAAATAAGAAGTCTCCCGAAGTTGGATTTAAATAAGAAGTCTTTGAGCCTAAAAAATCTGCAGCGAATCTGGCAGTGATTATCCCCGTCGGATCGGTCCGGATTGGGGGCGGATCGGTCCGATTTGACCGGATCGGTTCTTTTATTAAGAGGCGGATCGGTCCGAATGAGGTCGGATCGGTTCGGCTATTTCTCCTTCTTCTTCTCCTTCCTTCATATCCTTCT